>OY288270.1:14158250-16558250 GCA_958450335.1 Hibiscus tridactylites
GGAAAAACTGGATCAATTTTCATATCAATTGCAAGTTTCTTAGCAATTTCAACAGCATTAGAAAAATCATTCTCCCTATACTCCTTAAAAAATAAAATTAATTTTTTCACATCTTCAATGGCAATAGAAACAAGCATATCTTTTGATTGTAATTTTTTACTAACCAAATTAACAGCATATAATAAATCATACCAAATAACAATAGCTATTATAAACTCAAAATCACCAAGTTCATTATTAGCTAAAGATTTAGCTTCACTTCTTATTTTAGAATCTTTATCACTATCAGCAACTTCAAGTAAAGCTTCTCTTATATCCGAAATCCGAAATCGTATTACTTTTACACTATCAACACGACTTTCTCAACGAGTAGAAGACAATGATTTAGGAGTTAATTCTTTCACATTTTTTTTAAAATTTGCCATCTTTTTGTGGAATTTGCAAATATAGTGTAAATACGTTGTAAAACACCAAAAAATCTCTAGCTTTTCCAGAATTGTTAGCCATGTCACACAACATTAAATTAAGGCTATGGGCACCACAAGGAGTGTAAAAGGCTCTAGGATTCAATTCTAAAAATTTTCTTTGCACTCCTTGATTTTTTCCTTTCATATTTGACCCATTACCATAGCTTTGTCCACGCACATCATCTAAATCTAGTTTAAGAACATTCAATTCATGTAAGAAAGCATCAAAAAGTCCTTGCCCGCTTGTGTCATTCACATTCAAAAATTCTAAAAACGATTCATTTATTCTAACACAATCAGAAGAAACATCTACATATCTTAAAATTAAAGACATTTGTTCTTGATGGCTAATATCGGGAGTACAATCAAGTATCACAGAAAAATACTTAGCCTCTTTTATTTTCTTAACAAGTTCAGATTTAATTGCACATGTAAGCAAAAGAATCAACTCATTTTGAATGTTGTGACCAAGATAATGAACACGAATCTCATCACTAGTAATACGACGAACATGCTCTTGGATAATAGGATCAAACTCAGCTAACATTTCAATTAATCCCAAGAAATTCCCATTACTATTTTGATATAATTTCACATTAGTACCACAAAATGCTAAATTATGCTTTCCAAGAAACTTCACAATTGAAATAATTCGCAATAAGACATTTTTCCAATGTTCTTTCTCCTTCTCAAGTTGTTTTTGAGCTACTTTGTCTATAGTCATATTCTTTTGAAGTCTTAAACGTAAATCATATCAAGTATCCATATTTTGAACATGTTCCATACTAGTTTCATGCTCTCTAATTCTAACACAAAGACGTGCCCAATCACTATAACACTCATTTGCTAATTGACCTTTACCACACCCTTTCTTAAATAATTTACAACAAAAACAAAAAACTTTATCAAGTTCTTTTGAATACACAAGCCAATCTCTATCACATTTTTCTCCATTTGGCAATATTTTAGTGTAAAATGAGGCAGAAAATTGTCTTCCAAATTTATCTTTAACACCTTTCACAATAGATAAATCTCTTTTAGGACCTTTTATCGCTAAAATATCAATTATTTGAGAACTTAAAGCGTCCCAATTTCTTGGATCGAATATATTAAACTTATAACATGTAATATCATTAAAAATACCAGTATTATTAGCATTATCAACATCATCAACACACTCAACATTAGAAGGACCAACATCATCACCAAATACATTTTTCTCATTTACAAGCATGTTTTCATTTTTATCATTTATACGCATGTTATCATCAATATTATCATTGACATTACCAATATTAGAATCACCAACAACATTTTCATTTTCAGACATTTGTGATTCTTTGATAAAAAATTTATCAAGTGATCCTCTTTGGGATTGAGTTAATTCATCAATTCTTTTTTTCTTTTTAGGTTTCTCACATCCAGAGTCATATTTTCTTTTATGAAACATAGATAATTAAAAATTTTATGTAAAAATTTAAAAAGTAAGAAAAACAAAAAATGTAAGTAAAAAGATAAGAGTAGGAACAACACAACCTGATTTCGATCCAAAAAGTTTCAGGAATTGAAGGAGACTGATCTGGTTCTTCGAATAATCGAAAGAGCGAGATGCTGGTTCACTGTGAATATATCAGAGGCAACGACAACTCAAGTTTGAAAAAAAAATTGAGTGTGAATAAACTATTTCTAAGGCAGTTACTCTTAAATGTTTTTTGGATATTCAATTAATAAAGAATAAACAAAAATGGAATGTCTTGAAATTTATTTTTAAAAATCAATCTTAAAAAGTTACTGTTTATTCTTTAAATATTGAAATTTTATTCTTTGAGTTTCTTTCCTATTTTCAAGAAAAAGAACGTTTATTTTCTTTCCTATTTTCAAGGAAAAAACGTTTTTTTTTTCAGAATCAATGCTTTTTCAATTGTTGCTTTAGTTAATAGGATTTGTGGGGCCCTTGTTATTATCGTGGGATCCATATCATATAAAAAATTGGCTGAAATTTAATTGTGTTTTGCAGCTTTGGATTAGGCGGCAGGCACAAAGCAATTAAAATTTTAGGCCCCAAGTGAGTGGGGGCCCTGAGCAGATGCTCAGTCTGCTCCTGCTCTTGGTCGGGCCTGCCAGCATTGTTAGCATTATCAACATCATCAACACAGTCAACATTAGAAGGACCAACATCATCACCAAATACATTTTTCTCATTTACAAGTATATTTTTATTTTTATCATTTATACGCATGTTATCATCAATATTATCATTGACATAACCAATATTAGAATCACCAACAACATTTTCATATTCAGACATTTGCGATTTTTTGATAAAAAATTTATCAAGTGATCCTCTTTGGGATTGAGTTAATTCATCAATTCTTTTTTTTTTACGTTTCTTACATTCAGAGTCATATTTTCTTTTATGAAACATAGATAATTAAAAATTTTATGTAAAAATTTAAAAAGTAAGAAAAACTAAAAATGTAAGTAAAAAGATAAGAGTAGGAGCAACACAACCTGATTTCGATCCAAAAAGTTTCAGGAATTGAAGGAGACTGATCTGGTTCTTCGAATAATCGAAAGAGCGAGATGCTGGTTCACTGTGAATATATCAGAGGCAACGACAACTCAAGTTTGAAAAAAAATAAAAGTTGAGTGTGAATAAACTATTTCTAAGGCAATTACTCTTAAGTGTTTTTTGGATATTCAATTAATAAAGAATAAATAAAAATGGAATGTCTTGAAATTTATTTTTAAAAATCAATCTTAAAAAGTTACTGTTTATTCTTTAAATATTGAAATTTTATTCTTTGAGTTTCTTTCCTATTTTCAAGAAAAAGAACGTTTATTTTCTTTCCTATTTTCAAGGAAAAAACGTTTATTTTTTTTTCAGAATCAATGATTTTTCAATTGTTGCTTTAGTTAATAAGATTTGTGGGACCCTTGTTATTATTGTGGGACCCATATCATATAAAAAATTAGCTGAAATTTAATTGTCTTTTGTAGCTTTGGATTAGGCGGCAAGCACGAAGCAATTAAAATTTTAGGCCCCAAGTGAGTGGGGGCCCTGAGCATATGCTCAATCTGCTCTTGCTCTTGGCCGGGCCTGGTTACACTTACACAACACATGAAACCTACCTATATTCACTGACTATACACTAAACATGAAATACAATGTAATTCCTAATAATCAGTAATTAAATATAAATTCACTGACTATACAATGTAATTAACTGTAAAATTAAATATAAATTAAGATAAGACCAAGATTAAATACAGAGTACAATGACGAAATTTTAAAAAAAAATTATACAAACTAACTTTTAAGATAATAAAGTGACATCTGATTTATTTAATATAAAAATTTCTATTGTTTGATATCAATTATATCCAGGGTCGAGTAATGTCAAAATCAAACCACTAAATGGGAGGTAAAACTCTCAATTTCCAGTGTTTTTTTTTTCATTGATTTAGCGATTTTCCTTTTCTAGACACGAGTCACATGACCTAAGATCGACCCTGTTAGCCCAATTTATAAGAACGGGTGGCGCGAAGGTTATGAGAAAATGGCAGATGGCCATCAAACATTCTTAGCTTAGCATGCCTGACTATATGTAGCCCGTGCTCCTTTTCAGTGACATGGTATTCGTTGCTGCGGGGAGCGGTGCTCAAGAGGGACCAGTGAAATCATAATCTATTCTCTAAAAAAATTAAGTTGAAGTAATAATAAAACTATATTTTAATCTTAAAAATGTCATGTTTGGCAATTAGCAGATACCTGATAGCGGATTACATTAGCTGATAATTGATTGCATTAGTTGATTTGATTAGCGAATTGTATTAGCTGATTGTATAAAAGTGTTTGGTAAATTAACTGATAGCTGGCAGTTGTTTGATTATTTAAACAAGCAGAATGACATATAAGGACATAATTATATTCGATATTTATTTGAATAATTTATTAGTTATTAATATTGTGTATCTATTAATATTAATTAGATTATGAAAAATAATTTTTAATATAACATTAATAAGAATATTTGAAGGATCTATATATTAATTTATTATTTATATAATTATTTTTAATACAATTTAATTAATTATTAAATTTAAATACAAATATAAATGTGTGAGAATAAAAAGAAAAAAGAAAAAGTATTGGTTTACAATTGTCACAATGTAAATACGTGAGGTTGAAGAATTAAAATAAAAATGATTAAATTTAGGTTATTTCGAGATTTTTGATACTTGTTAAGGGTAAAATGGTCTTTATAATTCTTATGTGGAAATCTCTAATTTCAAAAAACTATTTTTAGCAGCTTTTTCAAAATTAAAAGTTTCACTCAATCCACTATTTCAATACGCTCTTTACCAAACAACTAAATCAAAAAATTTAACCGGTCAAACCTCTAATTTTAGCTCAAACCTCTAAGTTTGGCTCAGATCTCTTCTTATCAAGAGGGCAAATATATATTTTGTATTGTTTTCCCTCATGACTTAGATATTTTTAAATTATTCTTTTAATGAATAATATTAAGTTTCACAACTGGACTGGCCACATCTTTATCGTCGTGTCGCGAATTACCTGTTTATGGGCAGTAGAGGGAGGGAGAGAGAGAAAGAGATCTAGATGCACGTAATGTTCAAGTAGGGTATAACTAAATGGTTTTTGAGTTATACATTTAAGCTTGGGGTGTATCTTAGGCAAAATTCAAATAAATTCAATAAATAGTTTCAGTAAAAAAATATGATATTCATTTTAAGATATTTGAGTTTAATGGCCTTGTTTGTAAAATATATGTACATTGTCATAGGTCAAGTGACCTACCAATAAAAAGCTCATTGCCTCTCTCTGACATAATTTTTCTCTCTACTCTAATTGCGCCGCAAAAGTTCTCACCCATTTTCCTTTGATTAGCCGGCGGCGGTTCTAATTTTTATGTTGGTTACCGTCCGCCGGATTCATTAGTTATCTATTTTTTTATTTTTTTTTAATTTTAATAAAATCTCTATCCTCGTGGCACGTGTTTTCTATGTCCTTGTGGCACGTTTTTTCGTTATTTTGTGGTTCGTTTCATATGTTGTTTTGGCATGATTTCAGCATATCTTAGCGTTCGTTTGGTGCTCTTACGGTGATCTTCGCGGCGCTAGTTTCTGATTTTGATTCTGTCGGTGTTCATAGAAAGATAGATCTCCTCTCGGTTGATGGTTGTTTGCCGATGTAATCAGACCTGGGTAGCGAAGCAATCTGCCTGATAGTTTGATTCGCTCACCACTCCTTTTTCACATCGTAAAGCGTCTCGTTTGGATAGAGACAAGGAGATTCAGGAAGACTTCTGAATTTTATCGGTATGCTAATATCTATGAAAATATTTATTCTTCTTTGCATCTTTGGGTTGTTGGGTTGTTTGAGATTTTGGTGTACTAGATCTCATTATTCTCCATTTTGGATGCTTTGTATTTGAGATATTTTCATGGTTATTAATAAAATTCAGTTGTCATTGTCAATATAAATATATATATATATATATATATATTGTCAATTAATTAAAATATATATGAATAGATATTATCTTATAATAATATTTAAACTACTAAAAAAAACTATTGCTTTCAATTGCCGCTCTTAATTCCTCCTCATCATTGAATCCAAACTCCAACAGACGGCCTCTATCATAAGGTTTTGTAGCAAATGTTGGTGGTAAAGCAAGTGGATCCAAAACTTGGGCTCATCTGGTCCAATGTTATTGTCTTCTAGTTTTATCAACAACAGAAAGATTTCAAAGCTTCTTTTAATTGATTACAAGCCTTAATATTTGAAATCACAAAAATCCCACCACCGGTCCAAGCTCATTAAGCCTGTTCTTTCACAGTTTTTGGGCTCAATCTCGTTGACATGGTGATTTAACATCAACCGAAATGGATTTATTCATTTATCCGATACAGAAGGATTGATTGTCTTCCTTTATCTATTTTTTTGGCTTTTTCTTTCCGTTCTCGTGCTTTTATCTTGACTAATCTAAATCGATATGGTTTGTGCACATAATTTTAATAAGTGAGTCTCTCAGCATGAATTTTCTACATACACAAAATCTCAAACTAAATGTCTACTTAAACGATACCAAACTACTTACCACTTGAACCAATCACGTTAGTTATCTTATTTATATATCGAATAAGTTATTATTTTTTCATCTTACATGATAAATGAAGCAAATATGGGAGAAAATGAAGAGTTTTTTTTCTTCTTCTCATTTTTCTCACTTCTATGCTTGAGTTTCAGAGCACATGGCATAGGCACTACAACAATATAGGTTTTTTGACAAATTAATAGTGACTAGGAATAATTTTGTCACAAATATTAACTTTTTGTGACAATATTTTTGTGTGACACTATTAGTATAAGTAATTGTGACATATTTTTATTTGGTCACTGTAACAGCAATAATTGTGACGATTACATTTTTCACAAATGAATTCTCACTATAAGTATACAATTGTGACACAAAGTTTATTGTCACTAAAACTTTGACACGTAATAGTGACTATATGTGAAGTGGTCACTATTATTTGATATTTGTTGTTACAATGAAATTACTTGTCACTTGAAGTTTCACTTTTTGTTGTGATAAATTTTGTCACCAATAAAAAAATAAAAGTAATGACAAATTAGACATTGTCACAATGATAAATTTATTTTTATAATTATAAAAATTAAAGTTATCATAAACTAGTTTGTCAAAAGGTAAAATATTTCTATAGTCTATACTATGTGTAAATTGTTGTTTTAGTCAATCTATTTTGATCAACTTTAGTCCCTATATTTTTCAAATTTTAAAATTTTAATCCTAATCCTAACGGGACACCGACAATATGACTAAATTACAAGGACTAAAAATGATCAAATTAAAGAACAAAATTTAAATAAGCAACTTATGTATAACAAATTAGCTAAAAAGAAAATTTTACTTAACATATTTAAATACTACCATTCATGTCATGATCGAAATTTTCAAAATTTAAAAAGTATAGAAATTTAAAGTGACCAAATTAGAGTACAAAGACTACTATGTGATTTTAGCATAATATATGATAGAGTTTTTTTGGAAAATTTTAAAAGATATATTCCATTTTGGTTAGTTTTTTCTTCAAAAAAATCTAAATAGTTTCTTCAACATACGTACTTCGTATAAGAAACCATAGAAAAATTAGTTAAATTATTATTATAATAATTAGTGTTACAATTAATAAATATTTTTAAAATAAATAAAATTAATTTCAATTACAATTAAACCTAAATATTATTTTTGTTTCAAAATGGTATTAAATTTCTTGTCTAGCTTAGTGGATAAGTATTGCACTCTCACCCTAAAGGTTCCAGGTTTGATCCTTTTTGAAGCCAGACATTGCATTTATTTACTAAAAATTGATATCTAAATATGCTATATCATTTTAGACACTATTTAAATATGTATTTGTGATCGAATGTTTGTCACTAGTAAGAATAACATTAGTGTCTAAATTCTAGTCACTATTAATGATCATTTGTGTCAAATAGTGTGGTCATAAAAAAATATAACTATTGTGACGAAATACATGAAAGTTGTCACTAATATAATAGTGACGGAGTTAATATTGACGACTGGTGACGACTCAAAAAAAATAGTCACTGTAAATTTTAGTGACTAAATTTAACACTTTTTGTGACTATTTTCATTGTCACTAAAAATGCATTTTCTTGTAGCGAGGGTTGTTATTTTCTTAAATTGATTTTACATTTTGAGTAATTATTTTATACATTGGCAGTGAAAATTAAAAGTTTCCACAAGCGTCTTAGTTTTAAGGTTTAAGTGCAGGAGTTTAGAATTTAAAGATAACATTAGAATTTAGAGTTTAGAGGTTAAAGTTTAGTTTTTAGGATAATATGGTGAGGATTTGGGTTTTAACCTATAAACCCTAAATTCTAGTGTTATCCCTAAATTATCAACTCCTGCAGCTAAATCCTACACCTGAAACTAAGCCCCTAAATCTTAAAACTAAGACGTTTATGAAAACTTTTAGTTTTCACCGCCAGTGTGTAACACCCGGGTTCGGGGGTCGGGTGAAAATAATATTAAAATAATATTTGGAGTTCCGGTTTTACAATTAAAATAATAATATACCTTTTGGGCTTCATATATTCAAAGCAAATAATTTATGTTGGACTCAAATTAATTTGAAACTCAATTTTCCATGAATTTTAAAGTGTATGAGAATGCCATCTCATTAATGGCAAGATTGTAAATAAGTGGACTTTCAATTTAAATCTCTTTCCATTAAAATAGTCTTTTTGTCATCATCTTCCCCACTCTCCCTTTTCACATTTCACGACCATTGAGAGCTCTCTACTACATTCTACTATTCCATCACCTAGCATCTTCATCTTTGGTGATTTTTGAAAGGTAAATACATTTTTGGTTTGTCCTCTTCTTCCTCTACAAGATAGTACCCTTAGTTTTCAATATTGTCCACGTTTTTGAAATTTGAAGTTTTGAGGATTTTGGTTAAAAATGCTACCTTTATGGTCTTTAGCTAAAGATTTTGATTTGTTATTGATGTGTGAGTTGTTTGCCATCCATGAGGTCCAATATATGTGATTTTTAAAGAGTTATATATATATATTCCCGGATTTGGGTTTTGAGGGGTTTTTGGAAGGGTTTTAAGGTTGGTTTTGGGGGTGTTCTATGTTGGAAATTGAGGGCTGATGATAGTATGATAGTTAGGGGTTGTGTTGGAGGCATTTAAGTGTGTTAAAGGAGTTGAAATCAAGGGCTTTGGTATGTGCAATAGGGCTGCTCTAAAATAGGAGTTTTGTGGGTGTTCTTGGCTTGATTTGATGCTTAATTGGTGTTATGAGTTACAACAGTGGTTTGTGGTTGTTTTGGTGATTAATAGAGTGTATTTGATTGTTTAGAAGCAATGAATTTGGTTGGTGAAGCTTCGGGGACGAATCCGGAGATTTTGGAGTCTTGAGCTTGGTTTTCGGTCTTCTCTTGGGAAGCGACGGTGAGTAGAATTGTTAATCTTTGTTTTGTGCTTGAAATGGAACCTTTGGGGGTTTGGGTGGGACATAGAGGGTTCACCTAAACCCGAGTGTAAGTTCTACTCTTATACTTTGTTATGTGTGGATGAATGACTATGTGTTGTGATTATCATGTGCATCTTGGATTATCTTATACAGTTGTTATTGTGTAGTCATGTGAAGTCGAGCCTCACGTAATGGTTGTCTTAACTACGGTGATGTGTAGTCCCACCGGTAGTGACTAATAGGAAAGTACTTTGATGTGTAGTCCCATTGGAAAACTACTAGTCGAAACGGTGATGCGTAGTCCCACCGTGTGTGTATGTTGGTTGTGCATGTGCAAACCATGTGTAGTTTTGTTGAGAAAGTCGTTCGTTCATCCATTGGTTTAATTGTCAATCTTGAAAAATGTTTTGAGAATTGCATGCTTGTTGAATTGTAGAGCTTCCCTCACTAAGCTAGTTAGCTTACGCTCTCTTTTGTTTCCAACATGCAGATCGTTAGAGTTCGAGAGGCAAGTGGGCAAGGGAGGAACTTTTGGAGTTCTCATTTTAGCTCAAGTATGATTTATGTATCGTAATAATGCCTAGACGATGGGGGTGTAGACTTGTAGGAGTTGGTGTCAAACTCCTTAGTTGATGTTTTGATTTGTTGAGCATGCTAAATTGTTTAACTTATGTTGGCCATGTGTATGCCTCTAGGTATGGATTGTAAACCATATTTACTTGATGCATGCTTGTCTTGTGGTTGAACTTATATCCCTTTATTGATGTTATATGTATGTTTGTCTAAAGCTTGAATCTTGAATGTTATGCATGAATCCTTGTTGTGCTTATTTATTCTTTTAATGTATGGCTCCTTCATGTTTGTTGTGTGCTAGGCATGTCTATATAGGGTGTTTTTCATCTAGAATTGATGTATGATGAGTCTTAGAGGTTTTGGATGAGTTTTGGGGCTGCCTTGAATAAAAAACCAGCTAAAATCTGTCTTTTCGCAGCCCGTGTATCGAAACGGTTGGTCCCGTTTCGATACGGCCTCTTGTTTCAGGCCAGGCATTTCGATACGCACATGGGCCGTTTCGGTACAATTTTGCCACTGGAAATATGAGAATTTGCCGATAAATTGGGGTACTGAAACGGGTCTTGGTGTTTCGAAACGGTCAATATGTCGTTGACCACGAGAAGTTGACCGGTGGGGGTGTTTCGGAACGGTTGACCACCGTTTCAATACGGTCCTCTCGTGTTGACTTAGGCTCGTAGACCAAGACAAGGTGTTTCGATACACCTCTCGGGTGTTTCGAAACGGCCTGCTTATCAAGCTAAAATGGACTATTTTGTAATGTTGTTGAATTGCTTGTCTCGTTTGTTGCTTCCGTTGTTGACCTTTCATATAGGATTTAATAAAACCATTTAGACAAGATAATAATAAAAGTTTTTTTTAGGGTTGCTAACCGAAGGGGAGTCTTAGCGGGTTCCACTTCGGTTTTCCCCGTGTAGCCTACTCGGACCGGTCAGTCATCCAGACCGGGACGAGGGGGTTACATTTGGTGGTATCAGAGTCTGAGGTTCCAAGACCTCGGGTAGGTAAGTGAGGTAAGTTGATGTGTTATGATGCTGCCTTGTTGTGATGAGTGTTTTATCATGTATGCTCGAATGTTTGCTTGCTAGTACGGTGTTTGTAAGCATGTTTCAGTGGCTCTTCTGGTTGGGTAAGGGCTAGTCAAACGTCCCCATTGTTAGGTGTTGTTGTCAAAAAAAGGAAAATTGTTTTGGTTTAACGAGCTTGAGAACCGGAGTCCTTGCCCTTTTGCTAACCTAAAGTTTTCCTTGTTTGTTGTGTGTTTATTGTTTTAGATCTTGTTTTGCTATGGTGAGACCGAGGGGACGGCCTAGAGCGGGTGACCAGGCACCCGAGGACGTGCCTCATGCTCCTCATGCTCCCGATGGTAATGGGGTAAACGCTGGAGGTGATGGTAATGGGCCTCAGGTTGATGCTAATGTAGGAGGTAACAGGGCTTCAGCGAGCCAGGGTCAGGCAGGTGCAGATGTGGCCCATTTGATTCAGACCATAGCCGGAGCTTTTCAGATAGCTTTGGCCAGTATGCAAGCTGCAGCACCACCTCAGGGTGCGGGGACAGGATTACCCCTAGAGAGGCTTCGCAACTTGGGAGCAGTTGAGTTCCGTGGATTGACTCCAGAGGGTTCAGAGGGGTGGCTTGAGAGCACTACTCGCATCCTGGGTCATATGGAGTGTTCAGACGCCCGTAAGTTGGGTTGCATTGTCTCCTTGCTTCAGGGGGACGATTATACTTGGTGGACCACTGTTACCTCTGGTATGGCCGAGGCAGATGTCACATGGGAGTTCTTCAGGAATGTCTTTAAGAGGAAGTACCTTGGAGTTCGGTACTTGGATGAAAAGAAAAGAGAGTTTATGGCTTTGGTTCAAGGTAATAGGACCGTGTCTGAATACGAGGTTCAGTTTGTGAGGTTGAGCCACTATGCACCAGAGTTAGTCCCGAATGAGAGAGAGTGGTGTGAGCGTTTCCGATATGGGTTGACTACAGATGTGAAGACCTACATGCTAGCCTCCGACTACACTGAGTTTGATGTCTTGGTCTCTAGGGCCAAGGATATAGAGCAGAACCTAGGCTCTAGAGCACGTTCTAGTGGATCCGACTCTAGAAAGAGACATGCGAACTGGGACAGAGATCATGCCAAGAGGCATAGGGATAGGAGGTATCAGCCGGATACGAGGCATAGGGGTGGTAACTATGGTCAGGGCCATCAGGGCCAAGGAGCTGTTGTTCACAATCCGGAGTGTACCAGGTGCAGGAGACGCCATCTGGGCGAGTGCATGGGTATCTACGGGGCGTGTTGGAACTGTAGCTCCCGAGACCATTTGAGGTGTGACTGCCCACACCCGGTTAGGGGTGAACCGGCTCCAGCTAGGGGCTTTGAGCACCAGAGAGGTCGTGGGTGCGGTCGCGGGAACTTTCAGCCAAGGAATGAGGGTCAAAGGAACTTGGCTCATGTTGTAGCAGTCCAGCCTGAGGGAGGATGACCGGCTAGGGTGTATGCTCAGCGAGAGGCTGGGAATGACACTGATGTCATTGCAGGTAATTTCTCGTTACAGTCTTTGAGTTTGCTTTCTTTGATAGATTCGGGGTCGACACATTCGATTATTTTGGGTGAGCACGCAAGGTCTTTAGGGTTACCATGTGATTGGCTAGAGGTAGGTGTAAATGTTACTAGCTCTTTTGGTGATACAGTGGTAGTTAGGAAGGTGTATAGGAGGTGTCCCTTGATGGTTCAGGGCCACGTATTTCCTGTCGATATGATGGAGTTACCCTTTTACGACTTTGATGTGATTTTGGGCATAGATTGGCTTGTAGAGCATAGAGCTAGGGTTGACTTCGAGACTAAGAGAGTCTCCTTGAGGCTTACCGATGACCTTGAGGTTGTGGTAGTTGGTGAGAACGTTAAGTTCTTGTCCAATGTAGTTTCAGCTATGGAAGCTCAGAGGTTATTGAGTTCGTGGTGTCAGGCTTACTTAGCTTATGTAATGAATCCTAATATGAGTGAGGTGAGACCTCAGGACATCAGAACAGTATGTGATTTCCCTAGTGTTTTTTCGAAAGAGCTACC
Organism: Hibiscus tridactylites; assembly: GCA_958450335.1. Taxonomy (NCBI): domain Eukaryota; kingdom Viridiplantae; phylum Streptophyta; class Magnoliopsida; order Malvales; family Malvaceae; genus Hibiscus; species Hibiscus tridactylites. The sequence continues at coordinate 14,171,417 of OY288270.1, forward strand.
AGGTTTTCCTCCAGACAGAGCAGTTGAGTTTGCTATTGAGACGTATTCTAATTTAGCACCAGTGTCGATTGCTCCGTATAGAATGACACCAAAAGAGTTGAAAGAGTTGAAGACACATCTTCAAGAGTTGACTGATAGAGGCTTCATTAGGCCTAGTATTTCTCCGTGGGGTGCTCCGGTCTTGTTTGTGAAAAAGAAAGATGGTAGCATGAGGATGTGTATAGATTATAGGCAGTTGAATAAGGTGACAGTGAAGAACAAATATCCTTTGCCTAGAATAGATGACTTGCTAGACCAGTTGAGAGGTGCTTCTGTGTTTTCAAAGATTGACTTGAGGTCCGGATACTATCAGTTGAAGGTAAAGGATGTGGACATACTGAAGACAGCCTTTCATACACGTTATGGACATTATGAGTTTTTGGTAATGCCTTTTGGGTTGACTAATGCTCCAGCAGCCTTCATGTATATGATGAACCATGTGTTTCATGAGTTCTTGGACAGGTTTGTGGTAGTGTTTATAGATGACATCCTAGTATACTCTAGGACCGAAGAGGAGCACGATGAGCACTTGCGGTTAGTATTTCAGACCCTACTAAAAAATTAGTTGTGTGCCAAGCTAAGCAAATGTGAGTTTTGGATTAGGGAGGTAGTCTTCCTAGGTCACGTGATCTCGGCTAGTGGGATTAGTGTGGATCCCAAAAAGATAGAAGCCATAATAAATTGGAAACAACCGAAGTTAGTGACAGAAATTCGCAGTTTCCTAGGTTTGGCGGGATACTATAGAAGGTTTGTTGAGGGGTTCTCGAGAATAGCGGCTCCGTTGACTAAGTTGCTACAGAAAAATGTTCCGTATGAGTGGTTAGATGCAAGACAAGACGCGTTTGAGAAATTGAAGAAAGCTTTGACCGAAGCTCTTATCTTGATTCAACCTGAGCCGGGGAGAGAATTTGTGATTTATAGTGATGCATCCTACGTAGGGCTAGGTTGTGTGCTTATGCAATAAGGTAAGGTGGTAGCATATGCTTCGCGACAGTTGAAAGTTCATGAGAAGAATTACCCCACCCATGATATAGAGCTAGCCGCAGTGGTGTTCGCATTGAAGATTTGGAGACACCATCTTTATGGTAAGAAGTGCACCATGTTTACCGACCACGAGAGTTTGAAGTATTTGATGTCTCAAAGGGAGTTAAACCTCATGCAACGTAGGTGGTTAGAGCTTCTTAAGGAATATGACCTCACTATAGAGTACCATCCGGGCAAGGCAAACGTAGTGGCCGATGCCTTGAGTAGGAAAGTGGCTGTTGAGCTATGAGCTATGTTTGCGAGGTTGAGTGTGTCTAAGGATGGTGGGTTGATAGCCGAGCTTCAGGTTAAGCCTTCATTAGTCCAGTTGATTCGAGAGAAGCAGTTGCGAGATGAGTCTTTGGCACCTCATGTGCAAGACATAGCCGAAGACAGGCCAACCGAGTATTGTTTTGGAGAGAATGAGATCCTATGTTACAAGGACAAGATAGTGGTTCTGGAGGATGCCGAGTTGAGGCGTACGATCTTGAATGAGGCTCACAATAGTCCTTTTGTTATGCATCCGGGTAGCACGAAGATGTATCGAGGGTTAAAAGAAGAGTACTATTGGGTTGGTTTGAAGAAGGACGTGGCCGAGTTTGTCAGTAGATGTATGGTTTGTCAGAGGGTGAAGGTCGAGCACCAGTTTCCCTCAGGTTTGCTACAACCGTTGAAGATTCCGGAATGGAAGTGGGAACGTATCACCATGGACTTTGTGTCAGGGCTACCGTTGACTCCTTCGAGGAAGAACTCAGTGTGGGTGATAGTGGATAGATTTACTAAGTGTGCCCACTTCATACCAGTTCATACCACCTATACCCTAGATAAGTTGGCCGACCTGTATATCTGTGAGATAGTGAGACTACATGGGGTACCGAAGTCGATTGTGTCAGACCGAGATCCGAGATTTACAGCTAGATTTTGGGAGTGTTTGCATCGAGCTTTGGGTACTTGGTTGAATTTCAGCACTTCGTATCATCCGCAGTTAGATGGGCAGTCTGAGAGAGTGATTCAGGTATTGGAGGATATGTTGAGATGTTGTATCATTGACTTTCAGGGGTCGTGGGAGAAACACCTACCGTTAGTGGAGTTTGCGTATAAAAACATCTTTCAGTCGAGTATTCAGATGGGTCCTTATGAGGCCTTGTATGGTAGTTAGTGTAGAACCTCGATTTGTTGGGCCGAAGCCGGACAGAAGCTTGTACCGATGCCTGAATTGCTTAAGGGCACCACCGAGAAGGTAAAGTTGATATGTGATCGCTTGAAAGCAGCTTCAGATTGACAGAAGTCTTATGCCGACTTAAAGAGGAAAGAGGTAGAGTATTCTGTAGGAGATAAAGTGTTTTTGAAAGTCTCACCTTGGAAGAAGGCGATGAGGTTTGGGAGGAAGGGCAAGTTAAGCCCAAGATTCATTGGACCTTATGAGATAGTTGAGAGAATTGATCCCGTTGCGTATAGATTGAGGCTCCCAACTGAACTAGAAAAGATTTATGATGTCTTTCATGTGTCGATGCTTAGGAGGTATAGATCGGACTCGTCCCATGTTATGCCAATTGAGGAAATAGAGTTGAATCCGGACTTGTCTTACAACGAGGAACCAGTTGAGATACTTGCCTCTGATAGCAAGGTGTTGCGTGGCAAGACCATAGAGTTGGTCAAGGTGTTATGGAGACATAGGGGAGTGGAAGAGGCCACGTGGGAAAGGAAAGCTGATATGTTTGAGCAGTTTCCGTACTTGTTTCCGGTAGGTAATTTCGGGGACGAAATTCCTTAAGTAGGGGAGAGTTGTAACACCCGGGTTCGGGGGTCGGGTGAAAATAATATTAAAATAATATTTGGAGTTCCGGATTTACAATTAAAATAATAATATACCTTTTGGGCTTCATATTTTCAAAGCAAATAATTTATGTTGGACTCAAATTAATTTGAAACTCAATTTTCCATGAATTTTAAAGTGTATGAGAATGCCATCTCATTAATGGCAAGATTTTAAATACGTGGACTTTCAATTTAAATCTCTTTCCATTAAAATAGTCTTTTTGTCATCATTTCCCCACTCTCCCTTTTCACATTTCACGACCATTGGGAGCTCTCTACTTCATTCTACTATTCCACCACCTAGCATCTTCATCTTTGGTGATTTTTGAAAGGTAAATACATTTTTGGTTTGTCCTCCGCTTCCTCTACAAGATAGTACCCTTAGTTTTCAATATTGTCCATGTTTTTGAAATCTGAAGTTTTGAGGATTTTGGTTAAAAATGCTACCTTTATGGTCTTTAGCTAAAGATTTTGATTTTTTATTGATGTGTGAGTTGTTTGCCATCCATGAGGTCCAATATATGTGATTTTTAAAGAGTTATATATATATTCCCGGATTTGGGTTTTGAGGGGTTTTTGGAAGGGTTTTAAGGTTGGTTTTGGGTGTGTTCTATGTTGGAAATTGAGGACTGATGTTAGTATGATAGTTAGGGGTTGTATTGGAGGCATTTGAGTGTGTTAAAGGAGTTGAAATCAAGGGATTTGGTATGTGCAATAGGGCTGCTCGAAAACAGGAGTTTTGTGGGTGTTCTTGGCTTGATTTGATGCTTAATTGGTGTTATGAGTTACAGCAGTGGTTTGTGGTTGTTTTGGTGATTAATAGAGTGTGTTTGATTGTTTAGAAGAAAGGAATTTGGTTGGTGAAGCTTCGGGGACGAATCCGGAGACTTTGGAGTCTTGAGCTTGGTTTTCGGTCTTCTCTTGGGAAGCGACGGTGAGTAGAATTGTTAATCTTTGTTTTGTGCTTGAAATGGAACATTTGGGGGTTTGGGTGGGACATAGAGGGTTCACCTAAACTCGAGTGTAAGTTCTACTCTTATACTTTGTTATGTGTGGATGAATGACTATGTTTTGTGATTATCATGTGCATCTTGGATTATCTTATACAATTGTTATTGTGTAGTCGTGTGTAGTCGAGCCTCACTTGATGGTTGTCTTAACTATGGTGATGTGTAGTCCCACCGGTAGTGACTAGTAGGAAAGTACTTTGATGTGTAGTCCCATTGGAAAACTACTAGTCGAAACGGTGATGTGTAGTCCCATTGTGTGTGTATGTTGGTTGTGCATGTGCAAACCATGTGTAGTTTTGTTGAGAAAGTCGTTCGTGCATCCATTGGTTTAATTGTAAATCTTGAAAAATGTTTTGAAAACTGCATGCTTGTTGAATTGTAGAGCTTTCCTCACTAAGCTAGTTAGCTTACGCTCTCTTTTATTTCCAACATGCAGATTGTTAGAGTTCGGGAGGCAAGTGGGCAATGGAGGAGCTTTTGGAGTTCTCATTTTAGCTCAAGTATGATTTATGTATCGTAATAATGCCTAGACGATGGGGGTGTAGACTTGTAGGAGTTGGTGTCAAACTCCTTAGTTGATGTTTTGATTTGTTGAGCATGCTAAATTGTTTAACTTATGTTGGCCATGTGTATGCCTCTAGGTATGGATTGTAAACCATATTTACTTGATGCATGCTTGTCTTGTGGTTGAACTTATATCTCTTTATTGATGCTATATGTATGTTTGTCTAAAGCTTGAATCTTGAATGTTATGCATGAATCCTTGTTGTGCTTATTGATTCTTTTAATGTATGGCTTCTTCATGTTTGTTGTGTGCTAGGCATGTCTATATAGGGTGTCTTTCATCTAGAATTGATGTATGATGAGTCTTAGAGGTTTTGGATGAGTTTTGGGGCTGCCTTGAATAAAAAAAAAACAGCTAAAATCTGTCTTTTCACAGCCCGTATATCAAAACGGTTGGTCCCGTTTCGATACGGCCTCTTGTTTCAGGCCAGGCATTTCGATACGCACAAGGGCCGTTTCGGTACAATTTTGCCACTGGAAATATGAGAATTTGCCGATAAATTGGGGTACCGAAACGGGTCTTGGTGTTTCGAAACGGTCAATATGTCGTTGACCACGAGAAGTTGACCGTTGGGGGTGTTTCGGAACGGTTGACCACCGTTTCGATACGGTCATCTCGTGTTGACTTAGGCCCGTTGACCAAGACAAGGCGTTTCGATACACATCTCGGGTGTTTCAAAACGGCCTGCTTATCAAGCTAAAAATGGACTATTTTGTAATGTTGTTGAATTGCTTGTCTCGTTTGTTGCTTCCGTTGTTGACCTTTCATATAGGATTTAATAAAACCATTTAGACAAGATAATAATAAAAGTTTTTTTTAGTGTTGCTAACCGAAGGAGAGTCTTAGCGGGTTCCACTTTGGTTTTCCCCGTATGGCCTACTGGGTCCGGTCAGTTATCCAGACCGGGACGAGGGGTTACACAGTGTATAAAATAATTACCAAAAAAATAAAATCATTTTGAGAAAATAACAACCATTTGCCATGTGCTGAAACCCAAGCATAGAAGTGAGAAAAATGACGCTTGAGTTTGAACCATGGTTTCCTGAAAAATGAGTTCTCATCGACTCGATCAGAAAAAAATCTCAAAGCGTTCCAAAAAATAAAAGAATAATGAAGATAGAAAAAAATAAAAATAAGGAAATGAAGATTAGTTGTCACCGAAGAAACAGTTGTCCTTCAAAGGGCTGGCGCTTTAGAATTTTTAAAAAAGTAAAGGGAAGAGAGAAAATTTCAATTTTAGAAAACAACAATAAGTTAATTATGAAACGTGTTATATATATTATTTAGGCATGTTCGAAATCCCCTGATAATTCCATAATCTGCCCGATTATCCATGATATCAGGGAGAAAGCCGAGGATTTTGAGGCAGTCAGGTTTTGCTTTGTACATCGCGAAGTAAATAATACTGCTCATGTGTTAGCGAAGGAAGGTAAAAACAGTGTTGTGCCAAGGTTTTGGATTGAGGAAGCCCCTCGAGATGCTACTTTAGCTGCTGCACGGGACTGGAGTAGCTTAAATCGTACCTAACTGGTTGTCTAGTGCTTTGATATTGGGTTTCAGCTCTTGCAGTGCAGGGAAATATTGTTACTGTCTTTGTTTTGGAAAATAGTTTGATTTGTATTTGGATACACTCCATCCATTCTGGTTTGCTCGATGGCTTAGGAAATTGCTGGGTTTGGGTGATAGCTTTATCTTTCTGCTTTGAGTTTTATTTTTCGCCCATCATGTAACTATTGTTCTTATGATGTATCTTCTTCCTCATTATTAATTTAAGCCATCTTATTCAAAAAATAATCACTTTGATCTTTATTTTTTTGAAATAATTTAACCTCAACATTTTATTTTGGGTTAAAATGAAAATTGTTAGTCAATAACGATAAATGACTAGAAATGACGTGGCAAACCTAAATGATAATGCACGCTCACATAACAGTGTCATATAGATAAATGTATTGACTTGAAAGAATGTCACACAAGTTAAAAAATAATTATGTAAGATTATTTTTTCTACTGACGTGTCATTTTGTTAAGTCATTTCAAGTTGTTTATCGTTAGTTGATCCGAATAAAAGTTATTTTAACTCAAAATTAAATGATAAAGATTACATCATTTAAAAAAATGAGCCAAAGTAACTATTTAATTAAATTTTAATAGCATTTTTTTTATCTTTTATGCCTATTATTTATTGCTTTAACTCTGTATTGCTTGGGGTTGGAGTACTTGAGAGTAGACTTGACAAACTTGACCCGAGACCCGAAAATTGAACCGATTTATTTGAACTGAACCCGAAATTGAACTGAACATGCTTACCTGAAATTTGACCCGAAACTCGAAACCGAACCGAAAATGAACTTATTTTTAGTTAAACCGAAATGGACCCGAACCGAATAGACCCAAACCGAATGGACTAAAACCGAAGACAACCCGAAATAAATAAAAGATATTAATAGAAATAAAAAAGATGAGATATGAACAATCGCACAACTCACCAAAAAGTCAAATATATTGGCTTTATAAAGCCATATAAAGGGTGTAAAAAAACTAACCAACCTAAAAACTTGATTAAAACTGACCAATCTCCCATCAACCAGAAATTGACTCGAACCGAACAGAACCGAAAATCAACCGAACAATAAAACCGAATTGGAACCAAACCAAATCGAACCCGAACTGAACTGAATCTGAACCGAATGATATCAAACCCGAAATAATCGAAACTGAAATGACTCAAACCGAACCCGAATCGATTGTCCCGTTTGCTTCCTCTATTTTAGAGACCATGACAGATGAGGGTTGAAAACCGACCCCTTATGTTTTTTGTGGCTGAAATTTGAAATTAAAATATAGAGAGAGAACGAGGGGCTTAAGTTTCCAGTACTTTCCCACCATTAATTTGGCCTTTTTCAGATTCCAACACATTTCCATTGTAGCTTCTGATCCTTCAACATTCTTTGTAATAATCATTAGGACTAAGGGTGTAAACGAGCCGAGTCGAGCTCGAGTAGTGCTAAGCTCGGCTCGGCTCGTTAAGATTTCGAGTCGAGTTCGAGCTTGAGTAATTTCTAACGAGCCTGAGAAATCTGAGCTCGGCTCGGCTCGTTTAGAATTCGAGTCGAGTTCGAGCTTAATTCGAGCCCAATCGAGTTAAGTATTGACCGATCTTTGACTGCATTGGACTCGAGTAACTCTTCATATGTCACGTCTCATTTAAAGTCCTATGAAGAAAAAACTTTGATACACAAGTTGTGTAAACTCAAGCTTGTTAATTTTAGGGTTTAGGGTGTTAGTTTAGGGTTTAGAGGTTTAATTTGTTGGGTTTAGAATTTAGTATTTAGATTTTAGGGTTTAATACTTATGTTTAGGGTTTATATTTAGGGTTTTAAGTTTAAGAATTTATATTTTAAATTATAAAAAATAAAATAAAAATTAGTATATTATATTTTCGAGTAGCTCGTGAGCTTTTCGAGTCGGGTATCAAGTAACTCGGCTCGGCTCGTCAAGAACTCGAGCCGAGTTCGAGCTCGAGTCGAGTCCAATCGAGTCGAGCTTTGACCGAGCTTTGACCGAGTCGAGCTCGAGTAGCTCGCGATCTGTCTCGTCTCATTTACAGCCCTAATTAGGACAATGCCTGCGTCACAATTTTGCTTTTACATAAAAGGATCCAAATGCCTCAACAACAACAATATATATAAGATACGATCCATTTACATAGAATACAAAACTCATAGTTTTATATGTTTTTCAGATCGTTGGATGGGCGAAATGGATGACTGAGATTAATTATTTATTTTTTTCCAAGTGATAATCTTCTCACAACCCACCGTTATTCTCAACTATTCATTTCACACACTCAAATATATATATATATATATACATTCACACACATATGATTACAAATATATATTTCCTTCCAGTCTAAACATGAATATGTCACTGTCTGACGAGCGAAAGAAGATGAATAGCAAACAAGCTTGCATGATGCATGGACGAGCTGAAAGACCAATCATAGTGGAGCGTGATGGTTTGATTTAGTGATGTAGGGCAGGGATCGATTACGTCCTGTACACATTGTTTTTTCTTTTTGTTTCAAGACATGAAATCTAGGGTTTCCGTAAGGAACTTCTCTTGCAATTTGCTTTTCATTCAGACCACAATTTCATTATGTCCGTTTCATCATTTATGTTTGAGGTTTATAATTATTTTTTAATAATATCAAAATTTTAAATTTAAATCTCTATTTTTCTTCAAAGAGTATATTATTATTATTATTATTATTATTATTATTATTATTATTATTATTATTATTATTATTATTATTATTATTATTATTATTATTATTATTAGTCACTGCTTTTTTTTTAAAATGAGAATTATTAGAAAGAAAAGAATTAAATGCATGTATAGTTACTTAGATTTTAGAATGAAGCTCAAACGTAGACGTGTTAACCTATCCAACAATAGAAATTACGTTCATGCATCGATAAAATCAATAAATTAAATTCCTTGGGGTATAGTAGAAAAAGTTGTTAAAAGAACAATCAAATTTGGGGTAGAGGATAAAGTCAAATAAAAGGACAAAATTTTAAATCATTAGTGTCTTTAATTGTCTTGACTTGATGTTATTAGGTATTAATTATGAGTTATTATTTTATACACCGTCAGTATTACAGTAGAATTAAAAAATTTCACAAGTACTTTAGTTTTAAGTTGAGTAATTCAGTTTAGGATATAAGATTTATGGTTTTAATATTCATGGATAGTATTTATAATTTAGAATTTAAGGTTTATAAGTTAAAATCTAAACCTCTCATCATATTACGCTAAAATTTAAATCCAAAATGTAACCATATATGCCTTAAATTCTAAACCTCTAAACTCTAAACTAAATCCATAACTTCGTGAGAATTTTTAGTTTCTACCGTTAGTGTATTAAATATAAATGCATTAACTATATGTTTGACATTGTGGCCAGGGCCGGTCCTGAGTTTTTGGAGGCTCGGGGCGAACTTGAAAAATGGCCTAAAATTGAGGATTTAAATTGTAGTTATAGTTACAGTCGTATTTTCGGTTGTATTGTGTTTATCATGATTGTGGATATAATAGATGTTATTTTGTTTATTGCGGGTATAGCGATTATGAAATTTTTTTAGTAACATATGCTATTGTGGACATAAAGGTTCCATATATTGCGGTTTTAGATGATGCCACTACCGTCATATAACGATCGTTGTTGTGGTTGCATGTCGCTATTTAAATCTTTGTCCCTAATAGCAAGTAATGAAAGAAATTAAATTTTAAGAGTTGGTCCATCGTAACAAGTATTGAAAAAATTGGTCCCCTAATAACAAGTATTGAAAAAATTAAAATTTAAAACTATTAAAAAAAACTTTGATACACATGCCGTGTAAACTTTAGTTTACATGTGCCTTTTAGTTTTAGGGTTAGGGTTTTATTTTAGGGTTTAAAGTGTAGGGGTTTATGTTGTAGGGTTTAGAATTTAATATTAGTGTTGAGAATTTATGGTATATCGTGTAAGGTTTATGGTTTATTTTTTTAGGGTTAGGGTTAGAATTTAGGATTTGAGTTTTATAATGTAAATATGCAGGCTTGTGTAAAATTAGTTTTACCAGCATGTATATCAAAATTTTACCTTAAAACTATGCTCATAATAACAAATATTGGAAAAAACTGAATCCCTAATAACAAGTACTAGAAAAAAATTAAATATTAAGAGTAGATCCCTAATAATAAATATCGAGAAAAACTCAGCCCCTAATAACAAGTATTAAAAATGGGACATTAATAACAAGTATTAGAAAAAAATTGAATATTAAGAGTAGACCCCTACTAATAAATATTGAAAAATACTTGGCCTCTAATAACAAATATAAAAAAATAGGCCCCTAATAACAAGTATTAGAAAAAAATATTAGGACTAGATCTTTAATAATAAATGTTGAAAAAATCTTAACCCCTATTAACAAATATTAAAAAAATAGGCCCTAATAAAAAATATTAAAACAAATTAAATCTTTAAATATAATTCAAAAAATACAATATTTAATTTTCCTGAGCAATGGGCCCTGGGCGGGCGCCCTTGCTGTCCCTGCCCAGGGCCAGCCCTGATTGTGGCTTTGTTTGGTTGGGTGGAAAAGTGGAGGGTTGAAAGGGGGAGAGAAAATTGGAAAGACAATAAATTTAAGAGTTGCTTGGTAGAGTGAAAAATTGGAAGGAAAAAAATAAGAGGGGTAATTTTCCTTGCTCTTATACGAATGATTTTCTCTCCAAAATTCAGTGAAAAATAAGAAAGAAAAGTGAAAGTTATCATTATTTAATAATAAAATAATCAAATTATGTTTATAAAATTCTAATTTTATTTTCACCATATTTATAATTAATTTTTATAATTCCATCCAATAGTTTTATTATGATTTTATTTTAGTTCACCTTAGTCCCTAAAATTTTTATTTAATCAAAAATTTAATATTATTTGTTTTTAATTTTATTATTAAATTAATATTATTAACATAATAATATTTTTTCACTTTAGTCCCTAAAATATTTATTTAATCTGAAATTGACTCCTATTTGTTTCTAATTTTTATAATTTTATCTAATATTTTACTATAATTTTATTTTTGTTCAATTTAATCCCTCAAGTTTTATTTAATTTAGAATTGAACTCTATTTATCCCTATTTTATAATTTAGTCCGATATTTTATAATTGTAAACTTTATGTTCTAGTCACTACTTTTATAATGGTAATTAAGGACCCGTTTGAGCCCAGATTAACCTGAAACATGGTCTATATGCCAATGATGATATTGATTTCATGAAGGAAGGTTTAATTTCACTTTTTTAAAAACTTGCCCTATATTTTATGAATGTTTTCAAAAATGGCATAACTACTTATTTTTGCAAATAACACTCTATTTCAAATTCGATTTCAACAAGAATTTACCATTAAGTCTAATTGGAATTAATAAGTTTAAAACATAATTGAAACTGAGTTTTTGACTTAAAATCCAACAATGAATTATTTACATTTTAGTCCCTAAACCTTGATTCAGTTCAATTTACTTCGATTTGAACTTCTTTTTTTAGCTAAATAAAGGTATAAGATGTTTCTACTTATATTAAACTTGTATTTAAGTTTTGAATTTATTTTGGATTTAAATTTTATAAAATTACCAAAATGCCTTTTTATTAAACCATATATTTTCTAAAGTTTTTAAATGTTTATTTTCTTAGGCGGCTTTAGTTAATTGTTTCCGTTTTATTTTCATGTTGGTTGTTTACTTTTGTGTAATTGAATATGCTTGTTTTTTAATTTGTTTTAGGCCACAAATGGGCCATTTGTAACATTAGATATTCAAGTTGGATTCGTTTGGACCAAGTATTAGGTGTTACATTGACAATCAAACTTTCATGATTAAATTATACAAATATTAGACGAAATTATAAAATCTAGAAATGAATAGAGGTCAATTTTGGATTAAACAAATATTTTACGGACTAAATTGGACAAAAATAAAACCATATTTAAAATATTGGACTCAATTATAAAAAATAGAAATAAATCTGGGACAATTTTGAATTAAAGAAAAAAATTTAGGAATTAAATTGAACAAAAATAAAACTATATTAAAAATATTATGTTAAATTATAAAAATTAGAAACAAATAAGGGTCAGTTTTAGATTAAATAAAAATTTTAGGGACTAAATTGAATAAAAATAAACCTTTGAAAAATATTAGACTAAATCATAAAAACAAAAAAATAATTTATAGTTTTTAAAGCTTAATTTTTTTTCCTCACACTTTTCCATTGTACCAAGCAATAAGGAGGGAAGAAACTTATTTTCTTTCTAATTTTTCATCCTCCCAACCAAGTACACCAATGAAAAGGAAAAAAAAATATTTTCCATCCTTCCATATTTCCATCTTTCCCGTTTTCTTTCCTCTCTACCAAGCAAAACCTAAGGCTTTACTTGGTTTAGTGGAAAACTGGAAGGGAAGTAATTGGGAAGAGAAAATTGGAAACAAAATGAAATTAAGGATTGCTTGATATAGTGGAAATTGAAAGGAAAGAAAATAAGAGGGGAGGTAGTTTTCCTTGCACTTATACAAATAGTTTTCTCTCCAAAATAGGGCGGAAAATAGGAAAGAAAAGTGAAAACTATCATACTATAATAGTAAAATTATCAAATAATGTTTAGGGATGGCAATGGATCGGATTTGGATCGGATTGTATAGAATCCAAGTCCGAATCCATTACAATCGGACTCGGATATTTTTTTTCGGATTTGGATTCGGATTTTTTTCAAACGGATTTGGATCGGATTGTTTTTGGATCGGATTTTTTCGGATCGGATTCGGATTTATTTCAACCGCATTTAGATTAGAGTTTTTGAATTCGGATTAAATTGTCATCCCTAGTCTTGACCTAAGTTTGAAGGGTAGATTCGCGAATTTTAGCGTATTTAGGGTATATTATTTTTTGGCCCTCTAATAATTTTATTTTAGTGCAAATCAATCCATAATTTTATATATTTAATTTCTTACGCATTTAATTTATGTTATTTAATTCTACACTTGTTCATTTTTATCCCTTATTTGTTGACTACATTTAATTTTTTGTGTTTATTGTTTATGGTTTTAAATTACTTTCTATTTTAATTCATAATTTTAGCATAATAAATAACTTTATTTATCGATTGCACATTACTTACTATTGCACTCATTAACTTCCTTAATTTTTAGTAATTCATTGATATTTACATTTATTTGTTTCTCTATTGTATTTATTTTATTGTTTATTTATCTATGATTTGATCTTGCATTTATCTTTTTCATATTTATTTATACATGCATATGATATAAATAGATATATTACACTATATTAAGGTTAATTAATATATATAAATCATAATAAATATTATTATTATTTAACTTACATTCTTAACACATTTATATTTTTATTATCACTTTTAATATATATATATATATATATATATATATATATATATATATATATATATATAAATAAAGTTAATTTTGTTTTTACCATTATTCAAAATTACCTAATATATATATTTATGTTCTCGTTTAAAAAATATATGTAGTTATGTTTTTAATGTATTTAGTTTAACTTTTTTACTTTATTTATGCTGTCTTCTTGTTTTAATGTAAATATTATACATGATGTTTTGTTTTAAGGAATTAAAAGTCCTAAATGTTTTGATTCGGGCTCGGATATGGATCGGATGCGTCGGATTCGGATCGGACATGGATTTGGATCGGATTCGGATCATATTCGGATCGAATCTTGGCATGATCCATATCCAACCCATCTCCTATTAGGACTCGGACATTTTTCTCGGATTCGGATTCGGATTTTTTTCAATCGAATATGGATCGGATAAATTCTTTCGGATCGAATCGGATTCAGATCGGATTCGGATCAAATTGCCATCCCTATTAATGTTTAAAAAAATTCTAATTTTATTTTCACCATATTTATAATTATTTTTTATATTTTCATCAAATATTTTTATTATAATTTTATTTTTGTCTATTTTAGTCCCTAAAAATTTTATTTAGTATGAAATTTACCATTATGTGTTTTTAATTTTATTATTAAATTTAATATTATTAATATAATAATATTTTTTCACTTTAGTCCTTAAAATATTTATTTAATCTAAACTTGACCCCTATTTCTTTCTAATTTTTATAATTTTATCTAATATTTTACTATGATTTTTTGTTCAATTTAATCTCTCAAATTTTATTTAATTTGGAGTTGACCTCTATTTATTTCTATTTTATAATTTAGTAAAATATCTTATAATTGCAAAATTTATGTTTTAGTCACTAATTTTATAAATTTAATTAAGGACTCGTTTTAGCTCAGATTAACTTGAAACATGGTCTATATGTCAATGATGATATTGCTTTTATAAAGGAGGGTTTAATTTCACTTTTTAAAAACTTTCCCCTATATTTTATGAATGTTTTCAAAATGGCCAATAAACTACTTATTTTTGCAATAAACACTCTATATCAAATATGATTTCAACATGAATTTACCATTAAATCTAATTGGAATTAATGATTCTAAAATGAAACTGAAACTGAGTTTTAACTTAAAATCCAACTTATGAATTATTTACATTTTAATCCGTAAACCTTGATTCGGTTAAATATACTTCGATTTGAACTTCTTTTTAGATAAACATAGATCAAAGATGTTTCTACTAATATTAAACTTGTATTTAAGTTTTGAATATTTTTTTATTTAAATTTTGTAAAATTAAATGCCTTTTTGTTAAAACATTTATGTTGAGTTGATCAAACAATTGCAAACGGCCAAGAGGGGATCAATTGGCAATTAAAATTTTGGTGGGAAAATTTTGATGAATGAAAATTTGAACACAAGGCAATTAGAGGGGTTCAAGTTCCTAAATGAACTCTACATCCACTACCTTAGCTCCCACTAAGGATTTTCAACCAATCCACTAATTGATTCTTCCCCTTTTCTTGGATGAGGAGGAAACCTTACAATTTCGATTAAGCTTTCTACTCAAAGCTAAATCCACTCACTCTTACAAAGAAGGGTTTTTGGTAAACTTTATAAATGTCTCTCTAAGGATAATGTTTACCCAATTACAATCAAGCACTCCCCAAACTCATAATAAAAATTATAATGAAAATCACAATGGAGTTGGGTACAAAGATTTGACTCTAAAATGAACAAGGTTTGGATTTGAATGCTTTGATGTTGCTTGAAGGCTCAATAGTTGTTGTTGTAGCTTTAGAGACTTGTTTTTATATCTTCTTATTGATTTCTAGCCGTTTGGGTGGTTGAGATCATCAATAGAGCCGTTAGGGCTCTCTCTTCCCTCCATAAATGCAGTTCTGCAACTACCCGTATCGGAACACGGGACCCCTGTATCGAAACGGACACTAAAAAAGAAAAGAGTCGTTATGTGTAAAATAGGGCCCGTATCGAAACAGCTATAGGCCGTATCGAAACAGCAAGTGCAAAAAGGAGGTCGTATCGAAACGGATAAGGGTTATATCGAAACATTTTGAAATTATAATTTGGGGTTTCGAAACAGCTTGGGGGTGTATCGAAACACAACCAAATCTTTAAAATTCAGTTTCTGACAAATAACGGCTAGTTCATTAAATGGCCAATTTTAAAATTACTTAACCCCTACATCGAAACGGGTGTTAGTCGTTCTGAAACGATGCTTAAAAATAAAAGGCCCGGATGAAGGCCGTATCGAAACAGGTTTGAGCTGTTCCGAAACATGTGTCTTCAGTGGCAAAATGTATCGAAACACTTTGAGGGTGTTTCGAAATGCCTGGGAGATTTTGTGTATTTTGGCCTGAAAAACACTTAGAAAATTTATGGGGATTAAGTTTTGACTTGAAAACATTTGAAGTATAATTTGTACTTGTCAAAATCGAATATTTTGATTACTTAAAAATTTATTTACTTTGTAAATTGGTCCTTGAATTACTTATTATATCAAAATCAAATATTGGTTTTACAATCTCCTCTTTTTGATATAACAAAACCGAAGTAAATTTTTAAGTAAATCCCCCTAAGTTTAAGCTAGGTTTTGAAAACGAGTTTAAAAATTTAGCTTAACCCTTCTCTCCCTTTTTGTTAGATCAAAATCAATGAGGTAATATAATATCTAATCCATAAGCCAAACCACAAATATAGCAACATAATGGGATTAATCATTAAGCATTAAAACCAAAGGAAAATAAGTTCATAAATCCAAAATATAATATCCAAACCATAATGTCAAACATAAAAGAAAAGGTCTTAAACTTAAAACATAAATAGGTGCATGAAAATAGGGAAATCCTAAGCTAAATGAGATGCAATGATCTAAGGCTCATCATCCTCGTCATCTTCATCGTTGGCATTGCTCCTACGAAATTGCCTCCATTCGCCATAGTAACCGGTGAATGACATATCCATAGAAGTTAGTTGAGATTCAACCGAGGTGAGGCGAGTCTCAACATTTTGGATACGTCCATCCATGATAGTGAGGCGAGTATCAATGGTAGCAAAGCTTGAGTCCATGTGAGTACGCATTCCATTAAATTGCTCGGTGATGAATGTCATAAGGGCTTCATTGTTTGGTGGATCAACTTGAGGTTGAGGTTCGAGGGCGACAACGGGAGGAGGATTCTCAACACGAGTCTATTCTCCATTAATATAGTGAAATTTGCTTCAAAGAAGTGTGCGCTCATCAATGGGATCTTTGAGTGACTCCGTATAATCAAGTGAGCAATCAATTCCACCTTAGAAAACAAATAGCTCAATGTCGCGCCATAGGTGAAAGAGGTAACAAGATCGGTGTGGCGATTTTGAACATGGTACACCATCTCAAAAGATATAACCTGACATAGATTCGAACGATGTTGTTCACGAAAGCACCTAATCCAAAAATCATCGACTTGTCGTATGTGAGAGAACTTGCCACTGGAAGGGCGAAACCACCACGATACCATAAGATGGAGGATGCGATCATGTGCATCAAGAACCGTGACGGAGCCACCAAGGGTATGACCCAAAGATTTCTCATCCGATATGCCCACGTCTTCAAACCCAAACACGTTGCACAAGACCTCCGAATCAACTCTAAATTTCTTCCCCATGAGATAGGATTCGATAGCAACCACTTGATCGACATTGGAGATGCAACGAGCATTAGCATAAAAAAGAAGCACCATGTTACGGTACAAGATACCTGGTAAGCTCAAGAAGGTCATAAAGTTTCAACGCCTTAAGAGATCAAGATAACGGAATTGAAAATGCTCGGAATCCAAAAAAGGAAGAGAAACGATACGCTCACGTCTGATGGCATGATCTTGGAAAAGCTTAAAATTGGTGTAGGCATCCTTGGTACGAAGAGATCTTTAGTAGAGCGAATTGAGATTAAGACAAGTAAAATCGTCATCAACGGTGGAGCTCCCACCAGCCTCATTAGTTCTAACTCTTTTCCTAGAAGCCATGTTTGAAATCTGGAAAGAAATCAAAACAAGAATATGTGTATGCGTAAATCAACCAAATTCAATCCATGTTACAATCCTATAATCAAGGTATCAATAAAAACTATACAATATAGTTTTTAAAAATGTACATAAACATTAAAAGAATCTTTGGTGAAAAGAATTAAAAAACAAAAAATATACGATATAAAATTTATATTCGAATAAAAAAAATAGTTTTTGAATTTGTTTTGCAAAAGATTAAAAGACTATGTTATATGTATATGTTTTATACAAAAAGAAATTGAAAACAACCTAGAAATTTAAACGAAAAAGAAAAATGAAGAGAAAACGTTTTTATACCTTGATATTAGATGAGGATGAATGAAGGATGATTGATGCACCAAATTACTTGCAAAACACTAGCCTTGATGTGTAGATTGAAAACCTTAAAAAAGTTTTAGGTTTTGATGTGAAAAATCAAGTGATTGGAAGGGTTTTTATAGGGGTTTTGCGGTTAGGGTTTTAAGGAAAAAAGAGTTGGTGTTTTAATTAAAGTTTGATGCCTATTTAATGTTGTTCTGCACACACGTGTTTCGATACGCCACTTGGCATATCGGAACGCCCGTTTCGAAACACTGTCGAGCCGTTTCGGTACCAGACTCGTTTCGATACATGTTGACCCCGTTTCAGAACGATTCCACGAACCCGTATCAACACACAAAGAGGTCGTTTCGATACAATTTGCTACTGAAATTTCCCAATATAAGCCCGTATAGAAATAGATTTAGCTGTTTTGGTACACCTTTACCAGAAATTGTAGTTTGGGCAGTTTTAAGTTCAAAGAGTCAACTTAGATTGAGCCTAAATGCATGTGAATGATATACGAGCAAGATTTAATGGCTAAAATTGATGCATATTCCCCCTAACAACATGCATAAAAGCAAAATGATGCAAATTAACATAAGCATGAATATCAACCATTTTCAAGCAAATTTTTGACCATTTGGGACCTAAAAGGGTCAAGGAATGCTGGTTAAACCTAACTCTCTCCTAAGGGTCCAAAAACGCTCTTTATCTAAAGGTTTGGTAAATATATCCGCTAATTGGTTCAATGTATCAACATATTCTAGAACAACATCATTTTTCAAAACATGGTCTCTAATGAAATGATGTCTAATTTCAATATGTTTAGTTCTAGAGTGTTGGATGGGATTCTTAGTGAGACAAATGGCACTAGTGTTGTCACACCTAAGAGATATAACTTCTACTTGAACACCGTAATCTAAGAGTTGTTGCTTCATCCAAAGGACTTGAGCACAATAACTCCCTAAGGATATGTACTCCGCTTCGGTGGTAGATAAGGCTACGCTATTTTTTTCTTAGAGAACCAAGATACGAACATACTACCTAAGAATAGGAATAGTCTAGAGGTACTTTTCCTATCTATCTTGCATCTCCCACAATCTGCATCCCAATAAGCATGAAGGCTAAAGGAAGAATCCTTAGGATGCCAAAGACCTAAGTTAGGTGTGTCTCTATGGTATCTAAATATTCTCTTAATGGCTACTAAGTGCGATTCTCTAGGACTAGCTTGGAACCTAGCACACAAGCAAACACTAAACATAATATTCGGTCTACTTGAAGTAAGGTAAAGCAAAGAACCTATCATAGATCTATAAAGCTTAGAATCGACACACTTACCTCATTCATCTTTGTCAAGCTTTATAGAAGAACTCATAGGAGTGGCTTAAGGCTTCACGTTTTTCAAGCCGAACTTCTTGAGCATTTCGTTCACATACTTTGCTTGATTGATGAAGGTGTCATCCTTCCTTTGTTTGATTTGGAGCCCCAAAAAGAATGAGAGCTCCCCCATCATGCTCATCTCGAACTAACCTTGCATTAACTTAGAAAATTATTTGCAATAACATTCATTAATGGAACCGAAAATGATATCATCAACATAAATTTACACTACTAAGATGTCATTAAAATATTTTTTTATGAAGAGTGTAGTGTCCACTTTGCCTTTTTCAATCAAAAAGTTTGAAAGCCTTTCATATCAAGCTCTAGGAGCTTGTTTTAAACCATAAAGAGCTTTGATTAGTTTAAAAACATGATTTGGAAATTTAGGATCCTCAAAACTCGGTGGTTGTTCAACATGCACTTCTTCATTTATAAAACCTGTTGAGTTTTATGTGCTCGATTTCCTTCAACCGTTCTAATTCGCCAAGTGGTGGAGAAGTTGAATATTTGAGTGATTTTGTGGGAGGTGAAAAATAGACAAAAGACACAAGGATTTATAGTGGTTCGACCTTCTAACAAGCACCTACATCCACTACCTTAGCTCCCCCACTAAGGATTTCAACCAAATTCACTAAGAATTTCGTCCCCTTTTCTCGGATTAGGAGGAAACCGTTACACCGATCAAGCTTTCTACCCAAAGCTTGATCAAACATTCTCTTACAAGAGAAATTCTAAGAAAACTTGAAATCCCTCTAATAGGTATTTGTTTGCACTATAAAGCTCTCACCCAAACTTAAACACTTAAGCGAATTTGACAATGTTTAGCTCACTAGTGTTGTATATACAAGGAATTTACAATTAAAGCTCTAAGACAATTTCTTTATCATAGTGTTGTTGACAATTGAAGCATTAGTCTTTCCTTGATGCTTGGAGGTCCCTTTTATACTCCCAATTGAGTGTAGCCATTGAGGACCGTTGGAGACTTTATTTCCCACCATAAATGCAATTCTAGTGATGTCCGTTTCGGAACAGGTGACCCCGTATTAGAACGACCTTCTTCAGAACTAGCCGTTGAAGCCTGATGCAGCAAGCCGTATCAAAACACCTCTGGTTGTACCAAAACGGCATGAGCTGTATCGAAACGGTTACAAACCGTTTCGGTACGAGTGACAGTTGGGCTGCAATTTAAAATACCGTTGGGAAAATAGCCGTTGGGGAGGTTTTGACCGTTGTGCGTATCGAAACACCAAAGGGATGTTTCGAAACCGAAACCCTTCGTATCGAAACGGGCAAGCCCTGTTTCGGTACGAGTTTTGGCAGTTTCAAACTGTTTCGAAACAAGTTACCCTGTATCGAAATGGGTACCTTGAAAACCCTGGTTTGGCTACTTAAAAACGTTTCAAACAATTTCAAAAACATTTAAAACATCCACAAACTTATTTTCAAGTTGTTTAGACTTAAAGACATCTTTGAAATCTTTTCAATTTAGTTAAAAACTATTTTTCAATTATTATAGCAAAACATTAGTTCTACAAAACCATGTAGGAAAACACTTTTTACATCCATTTGAAAAGGCTTGAAATCATGGTAACATACAAATGCTAGAAGCATCCTAATAGCTTCCATTCTAGTTACGAGTGCATATGTTTCATTAAAATCAATTCCATCTTCTTGAGTGTAACCTTGAGCAACAAGCCTAGCCTTGTTTCTCACTATGTTACCACTCTCATCTAGTTTATTCCTAAAGACCCATTTAGTTCCTATAGTAGATTGATTACTAGGCCTTTTAACTAATGTCCATACTTTACTTCTCTCAAATTGATTAAGTTCTTCTTGCATGGCCAAAATCCAAAAATCATCTTTTAATGCTTCTTTGATATTTTTAGGCTCAATGCATGAAATAAATGCAACATGGTTCATTAATTTGAGATAGGATCTAGTAGTTACCCCCTTGGATGGATCACCCAAGATTTCACCACCTTTGACATGGTTGAACTCCCTTGGGTATGTCACCTTCTTTTCCTCAAGTGCCAAGTCCTTCAAGGCTTCAAGAGGTGGATCTTGTGCATCTTCCTTTTTGGTTGGAATCTCATCCACCTTTGATGTTTGTCCTCCATCAATTGCTTCAATGATCCCTACATCATCATCATCACAAGAATTCTTCCTCGGAAGGAGGTTATCATCGAAAACAACATGTATAGACTCTTCTACTACCAAAGTTCTCTTATTAAATACACGGTAGGCTTTAGAGTTTAGGGAATAACCCAAAAATATTGCTTCATCACTTTTAGCATCAAATTTACCTAAGTTGTTTTTTCCATTGTCCAAAACAAAACATTTACAACCAAAAGGGTGGAAATAGCTAATGTTAGGTTTTTTGGATTTTAAAATCTCATAAGGTGTTTTCTTTAAAATAGGCTTAATCATTACTCTATTTATAATGTAACAAGTCGTATTAGTGGCTTCCGCCCAAAAATACTTAGGTAAGTTATTTTCACAAAGCATAGTCCTAGACATTTTTTCTAAAGTTCTATTTTTCCTCTCAACTACCCCATTTTGTTGAGGAGTACGAGAAGCCGAAAAATTATGGCTAATACCATTTTTGTTACAAAAATCTTCAAAACCCATATTTTAAAATTCGGTTCAACGATCACTTCTAATGTGCGAAATTTTGTGATCAAGATCATTTTGGGTAATTTTTGTAAAAGTGATAAAATTCTCTAAAGCCTCATCCTTAGTACTTAAGAATAGAACTCAAGTGTATCTAGAAAAGGCATCTACCAAAACAAAAGCATATAACTTACCACCCAAGCTCATAGTTCTAATAGGCCCAAATAAATCCATGTGAACTAGTTGTAATACCATACTAGTCGAAACATCATTAATGGGTTTAAATGAGGTTCTCTTTTTTTTACCCTTAGCACAAGCATCACATATTTTATCTAATGAAAATTTTAGTTTGGGTAAACCTCTAACTAGATTTTGGGAAGCTAATTTTTCCAAAACACTTATGCTAGCATGCCCAAGTTTTCTATGCCACAACCATGCATCATTCTCATCATGTGGAACTAAACATGCATAGGATGAATGTATGTCATCTAAATGCACCATGTAGATATTTCCTATCATATGTCCTATGAGCATCAATTGATTTGTTTTAATGTTCATTATTTTGCAACCATTTTTATAAAAAAGAACATTAACACCTTTATCACATAATTGACTAATGGTCAATAAATTATGCTTAAGACCGTTGACATATAAAACCTTTTCAATAAAAATAGAAGAGTGATTACCAATGGAGCCAATTATTTCAATGTGGCCTTTGGAGTTGTCACCGAAAGTCACTACTCCACCACTCTTTGGCTTGAGTTCCAAGAATCTACTCTTGTCACCGGTCATGTGTCTTGAGCATCCACTATCAAGGTACCATGAGTTTTGACATGAAGCTTTGGCCTTGTAGCAACACTTTCCCTACAAACAAAGAAATTATGCTTTGGTTTTTGGTACCCAAATCATTTGGGGTCCATGTGTGTTAGCCCTTAAAAACTTGGTTCCTCTAGGAATCCAAGAAGCAATAACATTCACATTATTAGAAATAATGAGTTCCTTGGGAACCCAAACACTCATAATTCTTTTATTATTAGATTGCTTTGAAAAATTTCTTTGTTTAGGATAAAAAAAGTTTTCTTTTTACATATTGAGTTTTAGAAGAATTTCCTTTCTCAAAATTATTTCTCCCAATAGTAATAGAAGTTTTAAGATTATCCACCCCCTTTGTGTGATAATCTTGAAAATCGGAAAGAAGTTTTTCTAAATCAACATTTTTCTTTTTGAGATCATTTGAAAGATTCATCAAATATAAAACCTTCTTTTCCAATTCGGAGTTAGTTTTTGAAAGAGACTCATTTTAGTTTTTCAAATCGGAAATGTTTTTCTTATTTCTCAAAATTGACTCTTTATATTTTTCAACTAACTCATCATAAACCTCTTGCAACTCATCATATGCATCATGAAGCTCATCATAGGTAAAACCGAAATTAGATGAGTTGAGGTTTACCTTTGGATCATTATCAATGGCCATGAAGCAAAGGTTAGCCACTTCCTCCTCCTCCTCGGATAACTACTCGTCACTCCAAGTTGCCACTAGAGCTTTGAGCTTGTTCTTCTTCCCAAAACTCTTTTTTTTTTCAATTGAGGGCACTCGAATCAGATGTGGCCAGATTTCTTGCACTCATAACAAATGATTTGGTCATTCTCCTTTTCTTTACTCTTGTTCTTGAAGTCCCATTTTCTATTGAACTTTCTCCCTCGGTTGGACTTCATGAAACGAGTGAATCGTTTGGCCAACATGGCCATCTCCTTATCTTCATCCTCACTAGAATTGCTATCATGGTATGAAGCTTTAAGTGTGATTTCAATCTTCTTTTTCTCAACTTTCTTCTTCTCAACTTTCTTCTCCTCCATCTTCTTTTCTTCTTCTTTTCCCTTTTTCATGATCTCATGGGTAAGTAGAGATCCAACAAGAGCATCGAGCTTGAGAGTCTTCAAATATCTAGCTTCAATAATGGTCGTTCTCTTGCTATCTCAAGATTCCGGAAGAAAATACAATAGCTTCCTCACTAGCTTGTCATCATGAATGATTTTACTGAAACCCTTTAATCCATTGACGATGACCGAGAATCGATCAAACATCTTGGAGGCACTTTCGTCGGGATCCATCTTGAAGTTTTTGTAGCTTAGATTGAGTAGCTCGATCTTTGTGTCTTTGACATTGCTAGTTCCCTCATATGTTCTCTCGAGGGTATCCCAAACTTCCTTGGAATTCTCGATTGAAGACACCTTGGAGTAGATATCCAGACCAAGAGCACAAAAGATGACATGCAAGGCTTTATCATTGACTTGCATCCTTCTTCTATCATCTTCGATCATTTCGGCTTTCACCTTTGGGACAAGTCTTCCTTCACCATCTCTCTTCATAGGAATGTATGGCCCTTCTTCAACTACATCTCATACCATGTAGTCGGTAGATTTGATGAAGAGTCGCATCATATTCTTCCAATATGGGTAATTATCCCCATTAAAGAATGGTGGTTTAGTGGTGGATTGAGACTCATAGAGGTTGGAAATGGAGGTGGATGCCATTGCTTGACTTGTTGTTGATCAAAACTCTCCTAGAATCGACTAAAGAGGGTTTTAATCCTTCCAATGAGTGTAGCTTTAATACCAATTGTTAAGTTGATCAAGCAATTGCAAATGGCCTAGAGGGGTGAATTGGCAATTAAAAATTTGGTGGAAAAAATTTGATGAATGAAAATTTGAACACAAGGCAATTAGAGTGGTTCAAGTTCCTAAATGAACTCTACATCCACTGCCTTAGCTCCCACTAAGGATTTTCAACCAATTCACTAATTGATTCTTCCCTTTTTCTTGGATGAGGAGGAAACCTTACAATTTTGATTAAGCTTTCTACCCAAAGCTTAATCCACTCACTCTTACAAAGAAGGGTTTTTGGTAAACTTTATAAATGTCTCTCTAAGGATAATGTTTACCCAATTACAATCAAGCACTCCCCAAACTCACAATAAAAATTATAATGAAAATCACAATGGAGTTGGGTACAAAGATTTGACTCTAAAATGAACAAGGTTTGGATTTGAATGCTTTGATGTTGCTTGAAGGCTCAATAGTTGTTGTAGCTTTAGAGACTTGTTTTTATACATTCTCATTGATTTCTAGCCGTTTGGGTGGTTGAGATTGTAACCACCTCGTCCCGGTCTGGTCGGATGACCGGTCCGAGTGGGCCATACGGGGAAAACCGAAGCGAAATCCGTTAAGATTTCCCCTCGGTTAACGACCCTAAAATTTTTCATTTTGTTTTATCTTGTCTATATGCATAAATTAATCCTACATAAGGCATAGCAGCGGGAATACAAACATTTGCAACATACAACGACCAACCAAGCATTAAACAGCTCATTTTAATGTTTTACAGCAGGCCGTTCCGAAACGCCCTTAGGGTGTTCCGAAACGCCTTGACCTAGTCAACGGGCCTGGGTCAACCATAAGGTGACCGTTCCGAAACAGGGGTGACCCGTATCGGAACGACCTTGACGGTCAATATCTCGTGGTCAACGAGATTTGACCGTTTCGAAACATCAAAGGCCCGTTTCGGAACGCCTTCATCTCGCCAATTTCTCAAAATTCCAGTAGCAAAAATGTTCCGAAACGACCCTCATCCGTTTCGAAACGGCAAGCCATTTGCAAAGGACCCGTTCCGGAACAGGGGGACCCGTTCCGAAACGCCCCCTGTGTAACCCCCTTAACCCGGCCTAGACGGTTGACCCGAATTAAGAAAGTCACACGGGGAAAACCAAAGTCAACCCGAAAGTCAACCTTGATTAACGACCCTTTTTTTTCTTTTTAAACTTGTCTAGATGCATATTAGCCCTAATTGTGATTACGCAAACATCATACTCAAGGATCACAAACATCAGAGATCAAACAGGGACCCAATTGAACAAATTACAACTTTAGGGACCAAATTGTAATTTCTGTTAAATATGAGGACTTAACCCAAATTAAAGTTACCAGCTTGTAATTAGTCAGGTTTCATGCTTCACTGTGAAATTTCAGCTCAAAAGGACCTCCCAAACTCAATCAATTGCACAAACAAGATTCGGGACCAAAACGCAAACAATTCAAAACATATAACTGCCAATGTCAGCCCCTAACGGTCACCCGTTCCGAAACAGGCAGAGCCCGTTTCGAAACACAGGGCCGTTCCGCAACGCGTACCGCAACACGGGCTGGCAGTAGCCAAACCGTTTCGGAACGGTCCCTCCCGTTTCGGACGCCTGGGCTTGTTTAAGGCACCTGTTCCGAAACGGGTTCCACTGTTCCGAAACGCCCTGCACAGATTGCCCCAAAATGCATTCTTAAACATGCAATTAAACATCCAATCATGCTCCAAATGCTACCAAACTTTACCAGCATGCAATTCAACATATATAAGACATACTTGCATCAACAATTCATCAAAACAACATCACATGTGAAAAGCCCAAAATCTATAGGCATGCTTCCAACACAAGCAAGCCATTCAAGCATAAACTTCCAATTCAAGCATATTAAGGCCAACCACAAAAACCAGCATTCTCATCAACACTCAACATACTTAGGGAGTTCAAAACCTCTCCCAAAACGTACACATAGGTCCCCCATTGCCAAATTACCAAAAGCTAAAAATGTACTTAAGAAACCTTCCATACTTTGAGCTTTACTATCACTTGATTGCTTGCCCTTCTTGCTGCCCTCAAAGTACTCTAATGTTCTGCATTATTGAATTAAGAAAACGAAAGAGAGCGTAAGCAAAAGCTTAGTGAGGAATGCTCATAAAACCATTCAATAATGCATTTATAAAACATTTGTAAATCATGCTTCAAATCATCAATTGCACATGCTCAAAAGCATACTTAAAACAAGCAACTCATGCTTCATATCATAACATGTCATATTGGCACAAGTGATAAGTTCCACTTCTTTTAAAAACAAGTTCGTCAACTTTCACCCCAAGGACTTTTAAACACCTTGGCCCCAAGGACTTTTAAACACCTTGGCCATGGACTTTTAAACACCATGAAAGAGGACCACACAAGGACTTTTAACCACCTTTGTGTCCACATCAAGTATCACCCCAAGGACTTTTAAACACCTTGGCCCCAAGGACTTTTAAACACCTTGGCCCCATGGACTTTTAAACACCATGGAAAGGATCACACAAGGACTTTTAACCACCTTTGTGTCCATACAAGAACCATCCAAGGACTTTTAACCAGCTTGATGTTCTTAAGTAACAAGGCTCACTCAAGGACTTTTAACCACCTTAGTGACCTTAACCTTTTCAAAACATCACTTGCCAATATACATCATTATCATCAATTTATCCACTGTTTTAAAGCATTAAACCAAGCCATATTCACCATGCATTTAAAAGCATCAAACCACATTTAAATCAATGTACAAAAACAAGGAACTCTTACCTTGAGTTTCCTTCAACATATGGCTTACAAAAAAAACAGCAATTACCATGCTAAATCATGCTTTCAAAACAGTATTTAAATCATGCAATAAACCACATTGCATCACAACAAAATCATGGCCACCACTAGAGAGTACTTTCCGAAAACTTACACTTGAGCTTAGCAAAGTTGTTTAGACTTAAACTAAGCTCCCAAGACATTGGTTTCAAAGCCGAAAACCATTTTTCACTCACCGATTCCACTTCGCCTCTTGCCGAAGCACCAAAACAAGCTTCCGGATCAACAACTCTTGGATCCAAAGATGCCTCCCCTGTTTTAACACATCAAAGCAGAGGATTAATGCATCATCATGCATTAATTGCTTCAATGAAAGCACCTAAACTCGCTGCTCTCATCCACACTCCATTTTCGGCCACCAAACACAACCGAAAATGCATCCAAACCACTTCTCAACAAAGCCCAGCCATAAAACATCAAAACCTAACATCCTTTAACACCATTTAACATCTAAAAAGAGACTAATAACATCCTTATACCTCCAGCAACACCAGATCCACAAGATCACCTCAAAAACAACCAAGAAACACAAGCTAAACTTAGGAACTCAACCTATCCGGGATTGCATTGATCAAAACTCAATTCCTTATCAATTTAGTGTTCATTTAACATAAAAAACACATCTCAAATCACAGATTAATCAGATCAAACGAAAATCATCAAAAATCACCAAATCTTGCATTATAAGCCAAGATCCAATTCACATCTTAAAAGCCTTTAATAAAACATCAATTAAGGATTGAAAACTTAGGAATTTCAGTAAAGAACTGATAGTTTAGAGGAGAAGGACGTTCTTACCTCCAAACTTGAGTTTCTCCTCTTTTTGGAATCAAAAACCTTGATGAAACAAGTAGCAAATGATGAGGTTTTGTAGATATGATGATTAGGAATCAAAAGAGAGTTGAAAGGAGAGATTTAGGTGAGAAAATCAGAAACAATTCTCTGGAGATAAGGTGTTTGGGTTGAGAGAAAATGAGAGAAAGAAAATTGGAAAGTTAGTTAACAAAAATAGCCAAATGGCTTTTCCCTCCTATTTTAACATGTTTTAAAATCAGAATATATCTCAAAATATCTTAGAAAAATCTGGAGAAACTACTTTTGGATTAATAGCTCCTTAAAGATTCAAAGTTCCAACCCTTTCGAAAACAGTCACCAAACTTTCAAAAATTACATTTTGGTCACTAGCCAAAATGTCACCCTTCCAAAACTCATTTTCCAAAATTGATTTCACAGTTCACTTAATTATATTAAAAGATGATTTTAGAACATTTTTCCATATTTTTAATGCAACCCGAACTAGGCTTTCCTAATTTCACCTCTTTAGATGCGAATAGCACTTTGACCAAACCGGTCAACACCCAAAACTACTAAGCCCAAAACCGGGGCGTTACAACTCTCCCCCCCTTAAGAAATTTCGTCCTCGAAATTTACCTGAAGGAAAGAGATAAGGAAACTGCTTCAGCATGTCTTCCTTCCGCTCCCACGTGGCTTCCTCAACACCTCGATGCTTCCACAGCACCTTCACCAACTCAATGGTCTTGCCACGAAGAACCTTGCTATCCGAATCCAGAACCTTCACCGGTTCCTCATCATAGGTCAAATCCGGATTCAATTCCACTTCCTCCACAGGCATCACATGCGAAGGATCAGATCTATACTTCCGGAGCATAGAAACATGGAACACATCATGAATCTTGTCCAACTCCTGAGGTAACCTCAACCGATACGCAACAGGACCCACACGCTCAACAACCTCATATGGCCCAATGTACCTAGGGCTCAACTTACCCTTTCGGCCAAACCTCATCACCTTCTTCCAAGGCGAAACCTTCAAGAACACACGGTCACCTACCGCATACTCTATCTCCTTACGCTTCAAATCCGCGTAAGACTTTTGCCGATCAGAGGCAGCCTTCAACCGCTCACAGATGAGCTTCACCTTCTCAGTGGTCCCTTTCAACAAAGTCGGCATCGAAACCAACTTTTGACCAGTTTCAGCCCAACAAAGAGGGGTCCTACACTTCCTCCCGTACAAAGCCTCATAAGGTGCCATCTGTATACTCGCCTGATAACTATTGTTATAAGCGAACTCAACCAAAGGCAGATGCTTCTCCCAAGAACCTTGGAACTCAATCACGCAGCACCTCAACATATCCTCCAAGATTTGGATAACTCGCTCAGACTGACCATCCGACTGAGGATGATAGGATGTACTGAAATGCAACCTTGTACCCAAAGCTTGATGCAAACACTGCCAGAAACGCGATGTGAACCTCGGATCCCTATCCAACACAATCGACTTAGGCACACCATGCAGCCTCACAATCTCAGCAATGTACAGCTCTGTCAGCTTATCCAAGGAAAACGTAGTATGCACAGGCAAGAAATGCGCACACTTCGTCAGGCAATCCACAATCACCCAAACAGAATTCTTCTTTGATGGAGACAAAGGTAAACCAAATACAAAATCCATGGTAACCCTTTCCCACTTCCATTCAGGGATTTTCAACGGTTGCAACAACCCAGAAGGAACCTGATGTTCAGCCTTAACTCGCTGACACACCATACACTTGCTCACAAACTCCGTAACATCCTTCTTCAAACCCACCCAATAGTACTCATCACGAAGATCACGATACATCTTAGTACTACCAGGGTGCATAGCAAAAGGACTACTATGACCTTCAGTCAGAATAGCACGCCTTAACTCAGCATCAGCAGGCACTACTATCCGACTCCAAAAACACAACACACCATCATCATTAAAACAGAAATCCGAAGGTCTACCCTCCGCGATATCCTGAACATGAGACACCAAGGAATCATCCAGCAACTGCTTATCCTTGATCAACTGAACCAACGATGGTTTCACCTGCAACTCAGCAACAAGACCACCATCTCGCGATATGCTCAAACTATCAAACATAGCCCTC
Source organism: Hibiscus tridactylites (assembly GCA_958450335.1). Lineage (NCBI taxonomy): Eukaryota > Viridiplantae > Streptophyta > Magnoliopsida > Malvales > Malvaceae > Hibiscus > Hibiscus tridactylites. Next base: position 14,201,670 of record OY288270.1, read on the forward strand.
AGCTCAACAGCTACCTTCCTACTCAAGGCATCCGCAACAACATTAGCCTTTCCAGGATGATACTCGATCGTCAGATCATAATCCTTGAGCAACTCCAACCAACGCCGCTGCCTAAGATTCAACTCCTTCTGAGACATCAGATACCTCAAGCTCTTGTGATCCGTGTACACCGTACACTTCTCACCATACAGATAGTGCCTCCAGATCTTCAGAGCAAAAACCACTGCAGCCAGCTCAATATCATGCGTAGGATAATTGCGCTCATGCACTTTCAACTGCCGCGATGCATAAGCCACCACCTTACCCTCTTGCATCAGCACACACCCCAAACCAACATAGGATGCATCACTATAGACCACAAACTCTTTCCCTGATTCAGGCTGAACCAAGATAGGAGCTTGCGTCAAAGCCGCCTTCAGCTTCTCAAAAGCCTGCTGTCTCGCCTCTGTCCACTCATACTTAACATCCTTTTGCAACAGCTTCGTCAAAGGAGCAGCAATCTTGGAAAAACCATCCACAAACCTTCGGTAGTATCCTGCCAAACCAAGGAAACTACGAACCTCATGAACAGACTTAGGAACTTTCCAGTTCATCACTGCCTCAATCTTCTGAGGATCAACACGAATCCCCTCAGCTGAGACCACATGCCCAAGAAACACCACCTCCTTAAGCCAGAACTCACACTTGCTCAGCTTAGCATAAAGCTGATTCTCCAACAAAGCTTGCAAAACAATCCTCAAATGCTCTTCGTGCACCTCCTCAGTACACAAGGATATCATCAATGAACACCACAACGAACTTGCCCAGGTATTCATGAAACACACGGTTCATCATGTCCATGAAAGCAGCAGGAGCATTTGTCAAACCAAACGGCATCACAAGGAACTCATAATGCCCATACCTTGTCCTGAAAGTTGTCTTAGGCACATCCACATCCTTCACCTTCAACTGATAATACCCTGACCTCAAGTCAATCTTAGAGAACACAGCAGCTCCCCGAAATTGATCAAAGAGATCATCAATCCTCGGCAAAGGATACCGATTCTTGATAGTCAACTTATTCAGCTAACGGTAATCAATGCACATCCTCATAGTGCCATCTTTCTTCTTCACAAACAAGACCGGTGCTCCCCAAGGTGACACACTCGGCCGAATGAAACCACGATCAAGCAGCTCTTGCAACTGCGTCTTCAGCTCCTTCAGCTCCTTAGGTGCCATTCTATAGGGAGTAATGGACACAGGAGTTGTATTCTCATACAGCTCAATTCCAAACTCCACCTCGCGATTAGGAGGTAAACCAGGCAACTCCTCAGGAAAAACACCAGGAAACTCCTTCACAACTCTGATATCTTGCACCCTCAACTCCTTAGAACTAGGATTCATCACAAAAGCTAGATAAGCTTCACAACCTTGCCTCAGCATCCTGCTCGCCTCCAAGGTAGACACCACATTGGCAAGAAACTTCACATTCTCACCAACCACAACCACTTCATAATCATCCGCAAGCTTAAGCGAAACACGCTTATTTTCACAATCCACAACAGCACGATGCTCAGCAAGCCAATCCATACCAAGGATTACATCAAAACCATAAAAGGGCAACTCCATAAGGTCAACATGAAAAACATGCACTTGAACAACCAAGGGACACCTTCTATAAAGCTTTCGAGTCACAACAGTTTCACCAAAAGAACTAGTGACACGAACACCAACATCCAAAGACTCAACAGGCAAACCAAGCAATTCAGCATGCTCACGCAAAATGTATGAATGCGTAGATCCAGAATCAATCAAAGAAAGCAATGACAAGGATTTCAAAGTAAAGGTACCTGCAATCACATCTGCATCATTCCTTCCCTCACGCTGAGCATACACCCTCGCTTGACCTCCACCTTCAGGCTGAATAGCCACAACATGGGCTACTCCACGACCACCTTCCTCACGCCTCTGGAAATTACCACGGCCGCGCCCACGACCTCTCTGCGGTGCAGCAACAACAGGAGCACGCACCTGATCACCAGCCATCCTAGGACAATCTCGCCTCAAGTGGTCTGCAGAACCACAATTCCAGCACCCAAAACCAGCAGCCGCAACAGGAGCTTGCACCTCCCTCACAGCACGAAGGACAGTCACGCTTCATGTGACCACGTGAACCACAGATCCAACAAGCACTAGGGTCAGCTCTAGCATTGCCCCTTCTAGCAGGTGCACCACCACCTCTCTTAGCTGAGGACTGATACCTCTGATCACGTCCCCTCTTGTTCCGTCCACCTCCGGAACTATACTCAGCAGCTCTCTTGCCAGAACTTGCTCCAGCACCTTTCGCAGATAAACCCAAGTTCATCTCAATGTCCTTGGCTCGGCCCACCAACACATCAAAATCATCATACTCGGTGGCCAGCACATACATCTTCACCTCCGTTACAAGACCATAACGAAACCTTTCGCACCTCTCCCGTTCATCAGGAATAAGCTCAGGTGCATACTGACTGAGTCGCACAAACTGCACCTCATACTCGGCCACTGTCATACTCCCCTGGGTAAGAGTCATGAACTCACGTTTCTTCTCATCAAGATATCTCACACCAAGATATCCCCGCTTGAACACATTCTGAAAGAATGTCCAAGTCACATCAGCTTCAGCCATCCCAGCTATGGTGGTCGTCCACCACGTATACGCATCGTCCTGCAGCAAGGACACAACACAACCCAGCTTTTGCACATCCGTGCAACTCATCTGTCCCAAGATTCGCTTGGTACTCTCTAGCCAAGCTTCCGAACTCTCAGCAGACATACCCCTGAACTCAGTCCCACCAAGACTGCGCAGACGCTCCAAAGGTAGTCTAACTCCAGCATCTCCCTGATGCCCAGCTCCTTGAGCTCCATCTACTGCTGCTCGAAAAGCACCCGCAATAGCTTGTACTAACATAGACATATCAGGCATAGCTTGCCCTTGACCAACCTCTGGTCCAGCAGCTCCAGCACCAGCTGCAGCTTCAGCTCTTCCTCCCTCAGCACCACCACCACCAGGTGGAGGAGGAGGTAACACCGCACTACCCGCATTCTCTTCGTTCTCATTCCCATCCGGGGTCGTAGCTCTCACGCTACTCCTTAACTCTCTACGTGGTGCCATCCTTTTACCATGCAATATCAATACAAATAAAACAAAGTCAGGCCCAGCAAGGTAAGCAATCCAAGTATTCAAGCTCAATTTCTTTCAAAATCAACATCATTTCTTTAGCTTTTATTTGGCAATGGGTACCCACATCATGCTACATCACAGCATACATCTCAATTGCATCCAAAATACAAGCCACTAAACATGCTTTCGAACAACAAGCACACAAGGCATACACACTTCAATCATGCATACAAACATTCCCAATTACTCGAGAACTCAGCTCTGATACCACCAAATATAACCCCCTTAACCCGGCCTAGACGGTTGACCCGAATTAAGAAAGTCACACGGGGAAAACCAAAGTCAACCCGAAAGTCAACCTTGATTAACGACCCTTTTTTTTTCTTTTTAAACTTGTCTAGATGCATATTAGCCCTAATTGTGATTACGCAAACATCATACTCAAGGATCACAAACATCAGAGATCAAACAGGGACCCAATTGAACAAATTACAACTTTAGGGACCAAATTGTAATTTCTGTTAAATATGAGGACTTAACCCAAATTAAAGTTACCAGCTTGTAATTAGTCAGGTTTCATGCTTCACTGTGAAATTTCAGCTCAAAAGGACCTCCCAAACTCAATCAATTGCACAAACAAGATTCGGGACCAAAACGCAAACAATTCAAAACATATAACTGCCAATGTCAGCCCCTAACGGTCACCCGTTCCGAAACTGGCAGAGCCCGTTTCGAAACACGGGGCCGTTCCGCAACGCGTACCGCAACATGGGCTGGCAGTAGCCAAACCGTTTCGAAACGGTCACTCCCGTTTCGGACGCCTGGGCTTGTTTAAGGCACATGTTCCGTAACGGGTTGCACTGTTCCGAAACGCCCTGCACAGATTGCCCCAAAATGCATTCTTAAACATGCAATTAAACATCCAATCATGCTCCAAATGCTACCAAACTTTACCAGCATGCAATTCAACATATATAAGACATACTTGCATCCACAATTCATCAAAACAACATCACATGTGAAAAGCCCCAAATCTATAGGCATGCTTCCTACACAAGCAAGCCATTCAAGCATAAACTTCCAATTCAAGCATATTAAGGCCAACCACAAAAACCAGCATTCTCATCAACATTCAACATACTTAGGGAGTTCAAAACCTCTCCCAAAACGTACACATAGGTCCCCCATTGGCAAATTACCAAAAGCTAAAAATGTACTTAAGAAACCTTCCATACTTTGAGCTTTACTATCACTTGATTGCTTGCCCTTCTTGCTGCCCTCAAAGTACTCTAATGTTCTGCATTATTGAATTAAGAAAACGAAAGAGAGCGTAAGCAAAAGCTTAGTGAGGAATGCTCATAAAACCATTCAATAATGCATTTATAAAACATTTGTAAATCATGCTTCAAATCATCAATTGCACATGCTCAAAAGCATACTTAAAACAAGCAACTCATGCTTCATATCATAACATGTCATATTGGCACAAGTGATAAGTTCCACTTCTTTTAAAAACAAGTTCGTCAACTTTCACCCCAAGGACTTTTAAACACCTTGGCCCCAAGGACTTTTAAACACCTTGGCCATGGACTTTTAAACACCATGAAAGAGGACCACACAAGGACTTTTAACCACCTTTGTGTCCACATCAAGTATCACCCCAAGGACTTTTAAACACCTTGGCCCCAAGGACTTTTAAACACATTGGCCCCATGGACTTTTAAACACCATGGAAAGGATCACACAAGGACTTTTAACCACCTTTGTGTCCATACAAGAACCATCCAAGGACTTTTAACCAGCTTGATGTTCTTAAGTAACAAGGCTCACTCAAGGACTTTTAACCACCTTAGTGACCTTAACCTTTTCAAAACATCACTTGCCAATATACATCATTATCATCAATTTATCCACTGTTTTAAAGCATTAAACCAAGCCATATTCACCATGCATTTAAAAGCATCAAACCACATTTAAATCAATGTACAAAAACAAGGAACTCTTACCTTGAGTTTCCTTCAACATATGGCTTACAAAAAAAACAGCAATTACCATGCTAAATCATGCTTTCAAAACAGTATTTAAATCATGCAATAAACCACATTGCATCACAACAAAATCATGGCCACCACTAGAGAGTACTTTCCGAAAACTTACACTTGAGCTTAGCAAAGTTGTTTAGACTTAAACTAAGCTCCCAAGACATTGGTTTCAAAGCCGAAAACCATTTTTCACTCACCGATTCCACTTCGCCTCTTGCCGAAGCACCAAAACAAGCTTCCGGATCAACAACTCTTGGATCCAAAGATGCCTCCCCTGTTTTAACACATCAAAGCAGAGGATTAATGCATCATCATGCATTAATTGCTTCAATGAAAGCACCTAAACTCGCTGCTCTCATCCACACTCCATTTTCGGCCACCAAACACAACCGAAAATGCATCCAAACCACTTCTCAACAAAGCCCAGCCATAAAACATCAAAACCTAACATCCTTTAACACCATTTAACATCTAAAAAGAGACTAATAACATCCTTATACCTCCAGCAACACCAGATCCACAAGATTACCTCAAAAACAACCAAGAAACACAAGCTAAACTTAGGAACTCAACCTATCCGGGATTGCATTGATCAAAACTCAATTCCTTATCAATTTAGTGTTCATTTAACATCAAAAACACATCTCAAATCACAGATTAATCAGATCAAACGAAAATCATCAAAAATCACCAAATCTTGCATTATAAGCCAAGATCCAATTCACATCTTAAAAGCCTTTAATAAAACATCAATTAAGGATTGAAAACTTAGGAATTTCAGTAAAGAACTGATAGTTTAGAGGAGAAGGACGTTCTTACCTCCAAACTTGAGTTTCTCCTCTTTTTGGAATCAAAAACCTTGATGAAACAAGTAGCAAATGATGAGGTTTTGTAGATATGATGATTAGGAATCAAAAGAGAGTTGAAAGGAGAGATTTAGGTGAGAAAATCAGAAACAATTCTCTGGAGATAAGGTGTTTGGGTTGAGAGAAAATGAGAGAAAGAAAATTGGAAAGTTAGTTAACAAAAATAGCCAAATGGCTTTTCCCTCCTCTTTTAACATGTATTAAAATCAGAATATATCTCAAAATATCTTAGAAAAATCTGGAGAAACTACTTTTGGATTAATAGCTCCTTAAAGATTCAAAGTTCCAACCCTTTCGAAAACAGTCACCAAACTTTCAAAAATTACATTTTGGTCACTAGCCAAAATGTCACCCTTCCAAAACTCATTTTCCAAAATTGATTTCACAGTTCACTTAATTATATTAAAAGATGATTTTAGAACATTTTTCCATATTTTTAATGCAACCCGAACTAGGCTTTCCTAATTTCACCTCTTTAGATGCGAACAGCACTTTGACCAAACCGGTCAACGCCCAAAACTACTAAGCCCAAAACCGGGGCGTTACACCCTGTCTGCAGACACGATTTGGCTGTTTTAAGGCACAAGGGTGCCCTAAAACACCTCCAAAACACCTCACAACACCATACAAATTAAACACAAGGTATACCAACCATACTAGCATGCTTCAACAAGATTTAGATAAGTCTAACACTAAGACAACACCCACAACATGCACTCATTCAATCATCATTCAAACATAAGGATGGCCTCTAAGGCATTTAACTAACATTCAAAATAAGCAATTAGGCATGAGTTAACATTCATCATGGCAACACAACCATGCAAAAGCAAGATATAAGGGAGCCTATACATGCTCCTAAACAACCAACAACTATCCAACAAAACCATACATGTCCCATTGCTCAAACTATTACATGTCTAACATTAAAAATCCATACTTGATGAACTCAAGCCAAAAACCACACTTGGAGGCCCTCCACTTGCCCGAGCAACCCACGAACTAAGGATCTGCAATGTTGAACAAAGAGAGCGTAAGCAATGATGCTTAGTGAGGGTAAGCTCTAAAAACAAACCTCAACATTGCAGCGTCCGAGCACGATCTAGCCAAGGCATTTCACAAACATGCCGAGGTTCCACAAGAGTCATGAGAATAAAATGGATGAGCAATGTACATTATAATGTCATGATCATAAGCTTAACTCCACATTACAAGTAAACACATCCAAGCATCTCATCAATGATCATAAACCTCAACATTTTGATATACACATCAAACAACATTGGCACCTAGCTAAGACCCGAATACGCGGATAGACATGTTGGAACTCACATCCAACAACCACATTACCTCACGGTGGGATTTCACTCATCACTGGTCTCGCGGAGGGGATTCCACTCATCCTCACGCCCCGTCGATGGGATTCCACTCATCACCGACTACATTTAAATACAATTCCGGGCGAACTCGTACTCCTCCTTGGTTACTCAACGCCACCAAGGCCACGCGCGACTTTTGACTCATGTGTACACACTAACATCCTAATGATCGATCATTTGTATTCAAGTAAACTAGTGCCAATATTTACTCACTTCCCATTACTCATTTCAATCAAACTCGTGCTTAGCACGTACTCACCAACAACCATCATCATGTATGTCTCAAGCATCACAAGTCATATCTCAACCCACATGTATAATACAATATACACAAGCATTCATGCCACATTTCATACGAGACATACTCAACAATATAATGAGTTCATCCAATGGCTCTAGATCAAGTTTAGGATTAGGCTACCACCCTAATCCTAACTCTAGGTGGGTCTACCAAGCCCAACCTAGTCCTTATACTCGAACCAACTATTTTAAAGCCTTTAAAAGCAAACAACCACTCACCTAAGCTTCCGAGCTCAAGACCAAGCAAGCAACAACCTTCAACTTTCCGGATTCACTTCCGATGCTTCACCGATGCCCAAACTTGATTCTAATCAATCCCAAATACAAACAAAACATCCACAATCAATATTTTATCATTGAAACTAATCCGGATTAACATTACCAAGCATCCAACACTCAAAATCAACCCCAAAAACAGAATTTCGAGCAGCCCTTAACACCCACTGAATTCTCTCATTTTAAGCACCCAAACAAGCATCAATTACACCCAAAATGATCCTCATATATCATACTACCTACAGCCCCCAAAACCCAACCTTAAACAGCCCCAAATCCCACTTTAAAACCCTCCAAAAACCCTCTCAAAACCCAATTCCGAAAATTGATTAAAATCATTTGAAATTTACATATGTAGCATCATTTGGCTCCTATATTCCATAACTAACCATAATAAATCGAAATATTAGGTTTAGCTACACAAAGGCACCATTTTTAATCAAAATATTCAAAACCTCCATTTTCTAAAAACTTCATGAAAATGAAAAAGAAAAGTACTTTTATGAAGGGGGAGATGAGGGGAAGTCAAAAATGCTATTACCTTTCAAAACGGAGTTGAAATGAAGAAGAGAGGTGATGAAACAGTGTTCTTCAATGGTGAGGAGAGTATGTCGTGAGTTTTGTGGAGAGAGGGAGAAGATGAGTGAAATTTTGGGTCTTTTATTTGTTTTGTTTTAGTTAAAAGCCCAATGACCCTTTTGCCCTTAATGAAATGAAATATTCACAAGGACATAAAATCCATGGCTATTTGGGGTTTAATTTCAAAGCATAGTCTAACATCAAATTAATTAATTTGAAAACCAAACCCGAACCATTATTTAAATCATAAAACTGAACCCAAATAATATAAAAATATTATTTTCACCTAACCCCTAAACCCGGGTGTTACAACTCTCCCCCACTTAAGGAAATTTCGTCCCTGAAATTACCTGGTGGAAACAAATACGGAAACTGCTCAACCATATCCGCCTTCCTCTCCCACGTGGCCTCTTCCACACCTCTATGCCTCCACAACACCTTGACCAACTCTATGGTCTTGCCACGCAACACCATGCTATCAGAAGCAAGTATCTCAACGGGCTCTTCATTATAAGACAAATCCGGATTTAACTCTATTTCTTCAACGGGCATCACATGAGAAGGATCCGACCTATATCTCCTAAGCATAGACACATGAAAGACATCATGGATCTTCTCTAACTCAGAAGGTAACCTCAAACGATAAGCTACAGGCCCAATCCGCTCAACTATCTCATATGGACCAATGAACCTCGGACTCAACTTGCCCTTCCGGCCAAATCTCATCACCTTCTTCCACGGAGATACTTTCAGAAACACTTTCTCACCCACTGAGTACTCAATCTCTTTCCTCTTCAAATCTGCATAAGACTTCTGACGATCGGAAGCTGCTTTCAAACGGTCACAAATCAACTTCACTTTTTCCGTGGTTCCCTTAAGCAAGTCTGACATAGGTAACAACCTCTGACCTGTCTCAGCCCAACAAATCGGAGTCCTACATCGTCTACCATACAAAACCTCATAAGGTGCCATCTGGATACTAGACTGATAACTGCTGTTGTAAGCAAACTCAACCAACGGTAAGTGCTTCTCCCAAGAACCCTGAAAATCAATCACACAACAACGAAGCATATCCTCTAGAATCTGTATCACTCGCTCTGACTGCCCATCGGACTGCGGATGATAAGATGTGCTGAAATGCAAACGGCTACCCAAAGCACTATGCAAGCAACTCTAGAACCTCGAAGTAAATCTAGGATCCCTATCTGAAACAATAGACTTCGGAACTCCATGAAGTCTCACAATCTCACGAATGTACAAGTTTGCCAACTTGTCTAAGGAATCCGTAGTGTTCACTGCTAAGAAGTGAGCACACTTAGTGAACCTATCAACAATCACCCAAACTGAATTCTTCTTCGAAGGAGACAAAGGCAACCCCGACACAAAATCTATGGTGATCCTCTCCCATTTCCATTCCGGAATCTTCAAAGGCTGTAGCAAACCTGAAGGAACCTGATGTTCTGCCTTCACTCTCTGACAAACCATGCAACGGCTCACATACTCGGCTACATCTCTCTTCAAACCAACCTAGAAGTAATCATTCTTCAAATCTCGGTACATCTTGGTACTACCCGGATGCATAGAAAAGAGACTCGAATGTGCTTCACTCAAAATCTGACGTCTCAGTTCAACATCTTCCGGTACAACAATTCTATCCCTAAAGCACAACAAGCTCTCACCACGGAAACTATACTCAGTCGGTCTTCCTTCGGCTATGTCCTGAACATGAGGAACTAGGCTCGCATCTTGCAACTGCTTCTCTCTAATCGACTGAATCAAAGAAGGCTTCACTTGCAACTCGGTGATCAAACCACCATCATCGGACACACTCAATCTAGCAAACATAGCTCTCAACTCAACGGCCACTTTTCTACTCAAAGCATCGGCTACTACGTTTGCTTTACCCGGATGGTACTCAATGGTCAAATCATAGTCTTTTAACAACTCTAGCCACCTTCTCTGTCTCAAGTTCAACTCTTTCTGTGTCATCAAGTACTTCAAGCTCTTGTGATCGGTGTAGACAATACACTTCTCACCATACAAGTAATGACGCCAAATCTTCAATGCAAAAACAACTGCGGCCAACTCTATATCATGAGTAGGATAGTTCTTCTCATGAATCTTCAACTGTCTAGAAGCATAAGCAACAACTCTCCTATCTTGCATCAAAACACATCCTAAACCTACGTAGGAAGCATCACTGTAAATCACAAACTCCTTACCTGAAACAGGTTGCACTAACACTGGAGCATTCGTTAAAGCTTCTTTCAATTTCTCAAAAGCCTTCTGTCTTGCATCTGACCATTCAAACTCGACTCCCTTTTGCAACAACTTAGTCAAGGGAGCAGCTACTCTAGAGAAGCCATCAACAAACCTCCTATAGTAACCGGCTAATCCTAAGAAACTCCTAATCTCGGTCACGGACTTAGGTTGTTTCCACTCAACAATAGCCTATATCTTCGATGGATCAACTCGAATGCCTTCGGCCGAAACGACATGGCCAAGAAATACAACCTCCCGAATCCAGAACTCACATTTACTAAGCTTCGCATACAGCTGATTGCTCAACAATCTCTGTAAGACAAATCTCAAGTGCTCATCATGCTCTTCTTCTGTCTTCGAGTACACAAGTATATCATCAATGAAGACAACTACAAAACGGTCTAAATAGTCTCTGAAAATTCTGTTCATCATGTCCATGAATGCTGCTGGTGCATTTGTGAGCCCAAATGGCATCACAAGAAATTCATAGTGACCATATCTAGTCCTAAAAGCTGTCTTTGGGACATCACACTCTTTCACCTTCAACTGATAGTACCCGGATCTCAAATCTATCTTCGAGAACACTGAAGCTCCTCTCAACTGATCAAACAAATCATCTATACGAGGCAACGGATACTTGTTCTTCACAGTCAACTGATTCAACTGTCTATAGTCAATACACATGTGCATGCTACCATCTTTCTTTTTCACAAACAACACTGGAGCACCCCACAGAGAACTACTAGGCCTAATGAAACCACAGTCTAATAATTCTTGCAACTGACTCTTCAATTCTTTCAACTCTTTCGGAGCCATACGATACGGAGCTATCGAAACTGGACTAGACCCTGAAACTGTCTCAATCACAAACTCAACATCTCTGTCAGGAGGAAAACCCGGCAACTCTTCAGGAAACACATCTGGAAAGTCACACACTGTCCTGATATCTTTCGGTCTAGCTTCACTCATGTCCGGATTCATAACATAAGCTAAATAGGCCCCACATCCAGAGTCCATCAACCTATGAGCCTCTAAAGCTGACACCACATTAGACAAGAACTTAATGTTCTCGCCCACTACCACTACCTCGTAGTCATCAGAAAGCTTCAGAGAAATTCTCTTTGTCTCAAAATCCACACTAGCCCGATGCTCAACCAACCAGTCCATACCCAAATAATATCAAAACCATAGAATGGAAGTTCCATCATATCAACTGAGAACACATGACCCTGAATCTTCAGTGGACACCTCCTATACATACGTCTAACCACAACTGTCTCACCAAAAGAACTAGTAACATGCATGCCTACATCTAAGATCTCAACAGGAATATCTAACTTCTGTGCATGCTCACTCAAAATGTAGGAATGTGTAGAACCCGAATCAACCAAAGAAAGCAAAGACATAGACTGTAACTCGAAATTACCTGCTACCACATTGGTGTCGTTCCCGGCCTCTCTCTGAGCATAGACCCTCGCTGGTCCTCCCGCCTCTGGCTGCACAGCCACAACATGAGCAAGGTTCCTCTGAGCATCTACCCTAGGTGCATCAGCCCTAGGCTGGAAGTAGCCACGACCGCGCCCACGGCCTCTCTGGAAAACATTAGCTCTCGCAGGAGCCTGAGAAATGTTCGGTGCCTGAGCCGCCTGATGCGGACAATCCCTCCTAAAGTGGTCCCTCGAACCACAGTTCCAGCAGGCATGGAAATTACCCCAACACTCACCAGCATGCTGCCTCCCACAACGGGTACACTCGGGCAAACGCCCTCCTCCTCTATGGCCCTGATGGCCCCTACCATGGTGGCCACCGCCACGCCTATGGTCAAACTGATGTCCGCCACCTCTGTGCCTCTTAGCATCTCTACCATCAAAGTTGTTGTGTCTCTTACCAGAACTAGATCCCCCAGAACGCTTGGCCAGCCCCAAGCTGTGCTCAATGTCCTTGGCTCTAGCAACCAAGACATCAAAGTCAGAATAATCAGAAGCTAAGGTATACCTCTTAACTTCCTCTTGAAGTCCGTATCTGAAACGATCACATCGAGCCCTCTCAGTAGGTACTAACTCCGGAGCATACTGACTCAGACGAACGAAACGAATCTCATAATCAGTCACAGAAGCATCTCCCTGAGTGAGAGCCATGAACTCTCTCTTCTTCTCATCTAGGTACCTCGGTCCCAAGTACCTCTTCCGGAAAGCAGACTCAAAGAACTCCCAATCAATCTCTGCCTCTGGAACCCCGGTAGTAATGGTGACCCACCAGGTGTAGGCATCACCCTGAAGCAATGAGATCACACAACCCAATCTACGTGCGCCCGCACAACCCATCTGAGCCAAGATACGAACTGTCTTCTCCAACCATAACTCCGACCTCTCCGGAGTAGATCCTCTAAACTCCTCGGCCCCCAAGCTACGGAGCCTCTCCAAAGGTAGACTAGCATCATCACACCTAGGCTGAGCTGCAGCCTGAGCTCCCGCAACTGCGGCCTGGAATGCTCCCGCTATCGCTTGCACTAGCGGAGTCATGTCAATTCCAGCTGGACCTTGGCCACCTTGTGGTCCATTTCCTCCAGCTCCATCCTTGCCCCCAACTCCAGGTGGAGGAGGTGGTGGTGGTGGAGGTGGTGGAGGAGCGCCAACTCCCGCGGCCACCGGCCCTTCAAGGTGAGCCTCCACACCAACTGCCGGCTCAACAGGAGCCGCAACTCGTGGTTCCTGACGAACCAACCTCGGTCTACCTCTCGGTCTAGACATCGCTCTCACAGATATCAACTACAACCACAACAACAAGACATACAAGTTGGGTTAGCAAGGCAAGGCTTCCAAGTGTTCAAGTACGTTCCCTCACTTAAAAATCATTTTTCCAATGTAATAGTAGCAATGGGACCCACACACACATGCTTTAAAATAAAACAATCAACATACTTGTCACCCAAGCAATCATTCTTGCAAAACAAGCAAACACCGTACATTTCAATTTAAAAACTTAAACTTACCTCACTTACCTACCCAAGGTCTCGGTAACCTTAGGCTCTGATACCAACAAGTGTAACCCCCTCGTCCCGGTCTGGTCGGATGACCGGTCCGAGTGGGCCACACGAGGAAAACCAAAGCGAAATCCGTTAAGATTTCCCCTCGGTTAACGACCCTAAAATTTTTCTTTTTGTTTTATCTTTTCTATATGCATAAATTAATCCTACATAAGGCACAGCAGCAGGAATACAAACATTTGCAACATACAACGACCAACCAAGCATTAAACAGCTCATTTTAATGTTTTACAGCAGGCCGTTTCAAAACGCCCTTAGGGTGTTCCGAAACGCCTTGACCTAGTCAACGGGCCTGGGTCAACCATAAGGTGACCATTCCGAAACAGGGGTGACCCGTATCGGAACGACCTTGACGGTCAATATCTCGTGGTCAACGAGATTTGACCGTTTCGAAACATCAAAGGCCCGTTTCGGAACGCCTTCATCTCGCCAATTTCTCAAAATTCCAGTAGCAAAAATGTTCCGAAACGACCCTCATCCGTTTCGAAACGGCAAGCCATTTGCAAAGGACCCGTTCTGGAACAGGGGGACCCGTTCCGAAACGCCCCCTGTCTGCATACACGATTTGGTTGTTTTAAGGCACAAGGGTGCCCTAAAACACCTCCAAAACACCTCACAACACCATACAAATTAAACACAAGGTATACCAACCATACTAGCATGCTTCAACAAGATTTAGATAAGTCTAACACCAAGACAACACCCACAACATGCACTCATTCAATCATCATTCAAACATAAGGATGGCCTCTAAGGCATTTAACTAACATTCAAAATAAGCAATTAGGCATGAGTTAACATTCATCATGGCAACACAACCATGCAAAAGCAAGATATAAGGGAGCCTATACATGCTCCTAAACAACCAACAACTATCCAACAAAACCATACATGTCCCATTGCTCAAACTATTACATGTCTAACATTAAAAATCCATACTTGATGAACTCAAGCCAAAAACCACACTTGGAGGCCCTCCACTTGCCCGAGCAACCCACGAACTAAGGATCTGCAATGTTGAACAAAGAGAGCGTAAGCAATGATGCTTAGTGAGGGTAAGCTCTAAAAACAAACCTCAACATTGCAGGGTCCGAGCACGATCTAGCCAAGGCATTTCACAAACATGCCGAGGTTCCACAAGAGTCATGAGAATAAAATGCATGAGCAATGTACATTATAATGTCATGATCATAAGCTTAACTCCACATTACAAATAAACACATCCAAGCATCTCATCAATGATCATAAACCTCAACATTTTGATATACACATCAAACAACATTGGCACCTAGCTAAGACCCGAATACGCGGATAGACATGTTGGAACTCACATCCAACAACCACATTACCTCACGGTGGGATTTCACTCATCACCGGTCTCGCGGAGGGGATTCCACTCATCCTCACGCCCCGTCGATGGGATTCCACTCATCACCGACTACATTTAAATACAATTCCGGGCGAACTCGTACTCCTCCTTGGTGACTCAACGCCACCAAGGCCACGCGCGACTTTTGACTCATGTGTACACACTAACATCCTAATGATCGATCATTTGTATTCAAGTAAACTAGTGCCAATATTTACTCACTTCCCATTACTCATTTCAATCAAACTCGTGCTTAGCACGTACTCACCAACAACCATCATCATGCATGTCTCAAGCATCACAAGTCATATCTCAACCCACATGTATAATACAATATACACAAGCATTCATGCCACATTTCATACGAGACATACTCAACAATATAATGAGTTCATCCAATGGCTCTAGATCAAGTTTAGGATTAGGCTACCACCCTAATCCTAACTCTAGGTGGGTCTACCAAGCCCAACCTAGTCCTTATACTCGAACCAACTATTTTAAAGCCTTTAAAAGCAAACAACCACTCACCTAAGCTTCCGAGCTCAAGACCAAGCAAGCAACAACCTTCAACTTTCCGGATTCACTTCCGATGCTTCACCGATGCCCAAACTTGATTCTAATCAATCCCAAATACAAAAAAAAACATCCACAATCAATATTTTATCATTGAAACTAATCCGGATTAACATTACCAAGCATCCAACACTCAAAATCAACCCCAAAAACAGAATTTCGAGCAGCCCTTAACACCCACTGAATTCTCCCATTTCAAGCACCCAAACAAGCATCAATTACACCCAAAATGGTCCTCATATATCATACTACCTACAGCCCCCAAAACCCAACCTTAAACAGCCTCAAATCCCACTTTAAAACCCTCCAAAAACCCTCTCAAAACCCAATTCCGAAAATTGATTAAAATCATTTGAAATTTACATATGTAGCATCATTTGGCTCCTATATTCCATAACTAACCATAATAAATCGAAATATTAGGTTTAGCTACACAAAGGCACCATTTTTAATCAAAATATTCAAAACCTCCATTTTCTAAAAACTTCATGAAAATGAAAAAGAAGAGTACTTTTATGAAGGGGGAGATGAGGGGAAGTCAAAAATGCTATTACCTTTCAAAACGGAGTTGAAATGAAGAAGAGAGGTGATGAAACAATGTTCTTCAATGGTGAGGAGAGTATGTCGTGAGTTTTGTGGAGAGAGGGAGAAGATGAGTGAAATTTTGGGTCTTTTATTTGTTTTGTTTTAGTTAAAAGCCCAATGACCCTTTTGCCCTTAATGAAATGAAATATTCACAAGGACATAAAATCCATGGCTATTTGGGGTTTAATTTCAAAGCATAGTCTAACATCAAATTAATTAATTTGAAAACCAAACCCGAACCATTATTTAAATCATAAAACCGAACCCAAATAATATAAAAATATTATTTTCACCTAACCCCTAAACCCGGGTGTTACAGAGATCATCAATAGAGCTATTGGGGCTCTCTGTTCCCTCCATAAATGCAGTTCTGCAACTACCCGTATCGGAACACGAGACCCCTGTATCGAAACGGACACTCAAAAAGGAAAGAGTCGTTATGTGTAAAATAGGGCCTGTATCGAAACGACTATAGGCCGTATCGAAACAGCAAGTGTAAAAAGGAGGCCATATCGAAACAGATAAGGGTTGTATCGAAACATTTTGAAAATGTAATTTGGTGTTTCGAAACTGCTTGGGGGTGTATCGAAACACATAACCAAATCTTTAAAATTCAGTTTCTAACAAATAATGACTACTTCATTAAATGCCCAATTTTAAAATTACTTAACCCTTGTATCGAAACGAGTGTTAGTCATTCCGAAACGATGCTTAAAAAATCAAAGTCCCAGATGAAGGTCGTATCGAAACAGGTTTGAGCTGTTCCGAAATAGATGTCTCCAGTGGCAAAATGTATCGAAACACTTTGACGGTGTTTCGAAACGCCTGGGCGATTTTGTGTACTTTGGCCTGAAAAACACTTAGAAAATTTATGGGGATTAAGTTTTGACTTGAAAACATTTGAAGTATAAATTGTACTTGTCAAAATCGAATATTTTGATTACTTAAAAATTTATTTACTTTGCAAATTGGTCCTTGAATTACTTGTTATATCAAAATCAAATATTGATTTTACAATTTATTTTCTAAAGTTTTTTAAGGTTTATTTTCTCATGTGACTTTAGTTAATTGTTTTCGTTTTATTTATATGTTGGTTGTTTACTTTCATGTAACCAAATATGCTTATTTTTTAAATTTGATTTAGGCCACAAATGGGTCATTTGTAACATTTGATATTCGAGCTAGATTCGTATATAACCGGGTATTAGGTGTTATATTGGCAGTCAAACTTTCAAGATTAAATTATACAAATATTAGACTAGATGATAAAAAATAGATATAAATATAGGTCAATTTTGGATTAAATAAAAATTTTATAGACTAAATTGGACAAAAATAAAACCATATTAAAAATATTGGATTGAATTATAAAAGAAATAGAAATACATATGGGATAATTTTGAATTAAAGAAAAATTTTAGGAATTAAATTGAACAAAAATAAAATTATATTAAAAATATTAAATTAAATTAAAAAATTAGAAACAAATAGTGATCAATTTTAGATTAAATAAAAATAGTAGGGACTAAACTGAATGAAAATGATCATACTAATAAAAAATAATTTATAATTTTCAAAGCTTAATTTTCTTTCCTCTCACTTTTTCATTGTACCAAGCTATAAAGAGAAGAGAAACTTATTTTTCTTCTAGTTTTTCATCCTCTCAACCAAGCCCATCGATAGAAAAAAAATTACATTTTTCATCTTTTTATTTTTCCATCACTCTAATTTTTTATCCTTCCATTTTTCTTTCCTCACTGCCAAGCAAAGCCTATGTGTTATCCAGTAAGATTTTAGTTTAATGCATCACTTTGAATCCTTCACAATTCGGTTCTAAACATAGCTTAATTCGGCCGGGGATTTGATGTTTTCTAATGTTTTTTTTTTAATTTAAGGTATCCTGAAGTGATATTTGATTTAAATTATTTTTTTTTCATATTTTTAAATATAAAAAGGATACTTATTTTATATATGATCAATTAATAGGACAAAACTATGTTGATGGTAGATCGATTGTAAATGATTCAAATTTAAATGAATAAATATATTTCATATTTATTTGTTTATTTTTTTTAAATTTGTTCATGTTCAATTATGTTTAATAAGACTTTTAAAATTGTGTTGTGTTATAAATTTAAAAATAATATACGTGCTCATATTCATTCGTTTACAAACTCCAATGGTAAGATAGGTTCCGACCCTCATTCTTTTGGTGTAATTACATTTAATCTTTTAATAGTTATGAAATCAATGAAACTAAAACATGATTTTAATTTTAGAGTTAAAATACTTTTTAGGACCACCAATTTTAAATTTAAACAAAATTTAAATACAATCATTTTGTTGATTATAAAGGCGTGCAACACTCTTAGATGGTGATTCATGGTCATTTGGATGGTAGAGATGGTGTGTAAGGTTGCTCAGGTGGTCGAGTTGAGAGCTTAAGTTTGGGTTATAGTCTCTTTTGAGTAGTAGGAAAGACTCTTCCATGATTTAGAAGTGAATGATCACTTATAAAGGATTGGAAGAGGGTGCAAACACGTATCAACTAAAGAGGACAGGTGTTTTGATTAGTATTCACATGTCGAGTTCGCGATGGATCATAGCCGGTTTATTCGCACGGTCATATCTTCTAATACGTCCACAGATGGTCTGTTGATTAAGTGTTCACGTGTTTATAATTCGTTGGTACTAACACATTTTTTTAATTTAAATATTTCTTATGTCTAAATCGATTTTGAAGAAAGAAAGAGAAAACTTCACAAATAAATACTCTATCCGTCCCACAATTTTTGTCCCTTATTGATTTTTTTGTCAACTTTTTTTAACTTTGACTCATAATTATTTAAAATGTATAATTGATAAAAATATGAAAAAAAAATATATTTTAAAAACCTCTAATCGAGTAATTTTCAAATATATATTTTATAAAAATTAATTATTTAAAATATTTAATATAATAATAGTCAAAATTTAAAAATTTTAACTTTCAAAAAGTTAATAAGAAACATATTTTGTGGGACGGAGAGAGTATGCGTTAATGTTGCCACATACCATTATACCATACTAAACATAAAATAAAATCATTTATTCATTATCTTTTAAATTGTGACGTTTTTATAGATTTTATATGATTTTATATTTGATGCACTAATAACATAAAAATTTATGTATCATAAATAAATCATATATTCACATTATCGAAGTTAAAAAACGAAGTGAACTTTGACTGTACAAAGAATTATCTAATTTTATGATCAAATATAAATTAATTTTGTCAGGCTGATTTTTCTAATATAATTTTCACAGTAAATCTTCTAACACTTTAAATTATGAAATATAAATTCACTTTAAAAAATTATAAACCGCAATTTATGAATCCATAGATCGTATGGATTCCAACATTTCCACGTTTCGACATGATTTTTTCTACAATCACATTCACTATTACGGATTGGAATTTTTAATGAAAAAATCGAGTTCGGGTCGGGTTTTTGTTAAGGGTAGACTCGGGTCGGGTCGGGTTCGAGTTTATGGTGAAAAATATTCGACCCGACCCGAGACTAATAGTATAATTTTCCCCTAAATTTTTTAGAGATATTTATAATAATACCCCTCTTTATATATATATATATATATATTATAATTAAGTCCTTAAAATTGAATTTTTATTTATAATTTAATCCTTTAAATTATATTTTTTACAATTAAGTCCCTTAAAATTATTTTTTACAATTAGGTCCCTAAAATTAATTTATTTTATATAGGTCGGGTCGGGATCGAATTTAGTATATTTATTTTCGGGTCGGGTCTGGGTGGGCCAAAAACCCGACCCGTGCCCATCCCTATTCACTATACCAAGCTTGGTATATTGCGGCACTTTTAGCAGCGTTTTTAAGTAAACGCTGCTAATTTTAAACATACCGTGGCATTTATAAAAAGAACGCCACAAACCGATAAAATTTACAGCATTTATTTGAAAAACGCTACCAATATTTTTACTTTAGTGGAGTTTGTACGAAAAATGCCAAAATTTTACTGTAGTTGCGTTTGTAAATATGAACGTCGCAATAGATTTATATATAGTGGTGTTTGTATAAAAACACTACAATCATTTATGTATAGTGGCGTTTGTATAAAAAACGTTGCTATAGGTTTTAATAAAACTCTCGTTCACTTCGGAATAACCCACTCACTATCATTCACTCTCCCTCACCCTGATCCCAAATTAAATCCAATCCCCAATTTTCTCTAGCCTCCAATCGCCTTTCACTCCTTCATTCCCACCGGTCAGACGACATCGTCGTGATATTCTGTTGCCCCTCTCTCCGTTATCACCCTATGCCCAAACACGTCTGATCTGATAAAGGCACTGTTGCACCATAGTTTACTTCTCAGTTATCTTCCTTCACTCTTGTTGGTATTTTCGAGATGTTGACTACAATCGGTGCGCTTTGAAGTGCTATAGAATTGGTTTTTACACGACAACAAGACGACGCTTTACATTGGTCGCGAAGCTTCTAAGGTTTCTTTTTCCCCCTTCTTTGTGTTCTACAAATGAGAATTTTAATGATTTTAATTTGATGTTTGATTCGTTTTTTTGTAGTTTTGGAAGAGAATTTGTTCAGAGACAAGTACAAAAATCAACCTTCTTAACAATTGGAAATACCTTCTTGCCGGCCTAGTTTTTCAGGTTTAATTCTGTTTCATATTAAATCCATATTGTTTTTTGATATGTTGTGTTTAACATTTTAAGTAGTAATTGTGGAGCGACAAAGTTAGCATCTTTCTCAAAAACAAAGTTTTAAAAAGTAAGATCCAGTACATTGTAACTTGTTCATATAGATAACATTGCTCTACCGATGAACATTTTTACCTAAATGAATGCCATTGTCAACTGCATAAGCTTTAGTATGACACATTTCATTGCTTCTCAAAGAGTTTTGGGTGAGCTTGTTTAGTGTTTGTATTTTCCAAACTTCAAGTATGCTTAATCAGAACATTGAGAAGGTTTGGTTTTGTCTCTACAGTATATTCATGGTGTAGCTGCCCTAGGATTTCATTATTTACACCGGCCAGGTCCGACACTTCAGGGTCTTGAATTCTTTATTCTTCCAGTAAGTTCACCTTTGGTTTAATTTTTCTCTTTGTTTATCTCTATTTCATGCCAATTTGGTGAAATGTCTTATATCTAATCTTCGTTTAAATTTAGGAGCTCGGACAAGATAAAGGCTATATCAGTGAGACATTGTTCAGTTGTGTCTTTTTATCATTTGTATTGGTAAAGTTATTCTTATGTTGTTGGCTTTTCTTTTGTTACTTACTCTATTGATTTTATTAATTTTGTTCGGTTCTCACATTTTTAGTGTACGAGACCGCAGTTCTTTTATTTCTTCTTTATTAACATCTTTTATTTCTCCTCTTCTAACATGTGAATTTCTCCATGTGCAGTGGACTTTCCATCTTTTCATCTTCAAGAGCAAAAAGATCTACACAGTTCTAGCTTGGTGAAGGGTGCTAGGTTATTAGCAAAAAGATGAGTAAGTCGAGCTATATTCTTAAAACTATCTTTAAATGCAAATATAGATTTTGTTGATTCGTAAGGCTTAAAAAATCTCTTAAGTGTCTGTCTATTTTTTATATCAAAAAAACATTTTTTAAAATACACACACTCAAAATTTATTGTTTTAGCTTCCTTTCAGTTCAATTTGGCTTCCATGTTGCTAACATGCTTTCATTGAAGGTGTTGTTTGTTGGGATTTCACTTTAGTTTTTTAACTGGTGTGTAAGAAATTTATAATTTCCGTTGATAATCGTCATTCTTTCTGCTTTTAGAAAGCTGCAGATGTTGCTAAGAGTGTTGTGGTCAGTATTATAGGACTTGATTCAGAAAAGGTCCAGCAATTATGCAATG
The DNA here is from genome assembly GCA_958450335.1 of Hibiscus tridactylites. Classification (NCBI taxonomy): domain Eukaryota; kingdom Viridiplantae; phylum Streptophyta; class Magnoliopsida; order Malvales; family Malvaceae; genus Hibiscus; species Hibiscus tridactylites. Next base: position 14,224,003 of record OY288270.1, read on the forward strand.
CAGCCAACCAAGAAGTTGATGTAGATGAATATGCTCTGAACATTGAGCATGTCACAATCATAATTGTTATAAAAAATTTTGTTGTTGCCATTGTATCGTTTCTTGCTGCCATACTCCAATTCTGTTTTTTTTGGTATCCCTAAAACTCAAATCTTAGAATAAAAAAATCACTTGACTGATGATTGTTTTACTATTTGGCAATCAGTTAAAATATTTTTCAACTTTCTATACTTTTTGTACATTCAAATTTTAGTTCTTTTACATTTCAGATTTAAGAATTCAATTTTAATTTTCAATGGTGTTAAAATTTTCTACTATGTCATTTTGAAATAATAATTGTTAAAAAGGCAAATTCGCAGCATTTGTGGCAAAAATCCCACTAAATATCGCAATATCCCGTCACATTTAGCAACGTTTTAGTGAAAAATGCCACTATAACTCAACATTTATCGGCGTTTTAAAATAAAAATGTCACTAAAAATAGGGTATTTAGCGGTGTTTTTTAGTGGCGTTTTGCATTTTAAGCACCACTATAAAACTCGACCTTTTACAACGTTTTTATTAAAAAATGTAGCTAATTGTTGCAGCGTTAGATCTAGCGGTACTTCTTGCGCACTTTTCTTAGCGTGGCAAAGTTTTTAACGGCGCTTAAAAACGATTTTATAAAGAAAAAAAACGTTGTTAAAAACTTATTTTATTGTAGTGATTGATGTTCAATGTTTGAATACCACACTACATACACTTCAATTTTAATTTCTCTTTTTGTATTCTTCTTTTACTTGCCTTTATTCGGAAGTGGAGGGGATTTAGCAATTTTATCATTTTATCAATAGACATATCGTCTTCACGAGAAATTTAGCTTCGAAATCTTAGTTTGAAAATCGCTCTAACTAGCAAAAAATTTTATCCATTAAAAATTAGTGACATGTGATTTTACATTCAAATTGACCATATATTTCTTTACAATTAATTATCACATTATTTATATAGTTAAGTTTGCATTCATATATTCATAACTATTTGTTTCTACATAATTAAATATTAAAATCATAAAAATATATTTTTTAAAATTGTTTTTATACTACCGGGACGATAATGACGAGATAAGTAAATAAATGCAAACACAAAAAATAACACCAAAAATTTACTTAAAACCCAAAAGGAAAAAACTACGGGCAAAGAATGAGAACTTTCACTATGATGGAGAAAGAGATTATAATTGATTTCTAATGTTGTGTCTAAACCCCTAATCCCTAGTATCTATTTATAAGAATAGATTTCTTGTTGACAAAGAAAAATTGCATAGAAACAAATTCCACTCAAATTGAGTTATCTATCTTTAATATATGTAAAGTAAACATGATCTACTAAAAGTAGGATTCTAACTTTAAACCAAATTGAAAAAGAATTTGGATCACAACTCGAACAAATCTCCATCTTTAGACAAATTCTTGTCGAACAATATCTCCACCTTTTCACGCAATCCCTTCAAGAGGTAGTATTCAACAATAAACACCGACCGAATCTAAGCCTTTCCCAAGCTTGGATGTACAAGGTAATTTAATCTTCACATCAGTAAGATCAACATTGCTAATAAAAAAGATCAACATTAGTGCCAACTTTGCTACAACTATATCACCACCAGCAATATCATGCATAACACGACACCAGTCATCAATGGCAATACTATCTTTCTCATTATTTATCCTTGTAGCAAATCAAACTCTCTTAAGTTTCTCAAATCCGTTATGCTTGCGGAATTAAGCTTTATTTTTCTTTTCAAATTTGTTGTACCCACAAAATTGAACTTATTTTTGCATATTAGAATTGTTATGCCTACAGTTGTCATGTTCAACACAAAGTTTGTAACCCCCTCACCCCGGTCTGGTCGGCTGACCGGTTCGAGTAGGCCACACGGGGAAAACCGATGCGAAACCCGCTAAGGATTCCCCCTCGGTTAGCAACCCTAAAATTTCTTTTAATTTAATCTTCTTTAAAGGCATATTTAAATCCTATGTGATCACGACAGCGGAATAAATCAAGAAAGACATGCAACTAAACTCAAATCAGCAAGTAAACAGTCCAACTTTAAGTTATTAGGCAGGCCGTTTCGAAACACACAAGAGGTGTATCGAAACGCCTTGACTTGGTCAACGGCCCAAAGACCATACGAGAAGACCATATCGAAACGGTGGTTAACCATTCCGAAACACCCCAGACGGTCAAATTCTCGTGGTCAACGATATATTGACCGTTCCGAAACACCTAGACCCGTTTCGAAACCCCAAAATATCGGCAATTTCTCAGATTTCCAGTAGCAAATATGTTCCGAAACGAACCCTAGGCGTATCGAAACGCCTGGCCTGAAACAAGAGGTCGTATCGAAACGAGGCCAACCGTTTCGATACACGAGCTGCGAAAAGACAGATTTTAGCTGTTTAAAGACACAAGGCAGCCCCAAAACACCACCAAAACACTCAAGATTCAACATACACTCCATCTAGATGATAGGCACCCTAAAAACACATGCTTAGCACACAATAAACATGTAAAGCCAACATCAATGAATCAATATGCATAACAAGGATTCTTGCATCACATTCAAATATCATTTAAGGCATACTTAATATTAAAAGCCCACAAGGCACATGTCTCCACACATAGAGTTTACATGCAACAACCACACATGTACTCAACCGAAAGCATAGCATCTCAAACAAGCATCCATCAAGACAAGCATGATTTACAAATCCAACAAAAACATAAACAACAACAACATCCATGAGTCATACAACGCTCATACAAAATATATAATAGCCCCATTGCTAAACTACCACGTTAATTACTAATTCATGCTTGAGCAACTACACTTGGAAAGCCCCTTCGCCTTGCTCCTTGCTAACACCACGCTAATGATCTGCATTGTTGAAAATGAGAGCGTAAGCTAGAAGCTTAGTGAGGATGCTCTAAAATCAAAAACAACAACAATGCAGGGTCCAAACATGCAAATCCTTAACATCACACACAACATACGTAGTCATCAACAACGCAACCTAGCTAGTGTTTCAAGAGTCATAAATATGGCATCTTACATCATATTAGCTCAACAATATAAACCAATATCGCAGCATCGTATTCATAAAAGCAATTTCATTGGCCACTATTAGATTACCCGGATGTGCGGATTTACTCTCAACAACAACATTACCTCGGTGGGATTACACTCATCACCGGACCTTGCATGGGTGGGATTCCACTCATCACCACATGCCCTACGGATGGGATTCCACTCATCATCACGTATAATTTAAATAAATTTCCGGTGGAATATTACATCACTGTACTCCTTCTTGATGACTCAACACCATCAAGGCCACGCGCGTTTGATTCAATCGTGTGCACACTAATCCTAATGATCGATCATTTACACCCGGTAAGTTAATTAATGCAAATTTCTTTAAGCTACATCACACATCCATCAATTATAGCACATATTCATCACATACACATATCAAGGTATACACATACGAATCAATCATATCTCACAAGATCAAAATAGGCATTGGCATATAAGCAACATTAACAATCAAGGAGTTAAACTACCAATTTAACTTCCACCTCAGAATGGCCTACCAAGCTCATTTCAACACTTCCATTACACACACTTGAACCAACTTTAAAACAAATTTAATGTTTTACTCACCACCCTTCCTTAGCAAACCAAGCAAGCAAATCAAGCCTCCTCTATTCCCGGATTCGGTCCCGATGCTTCTCCGATGTCTCCTCTTGCTTCTAACCAATCAAAACACAATCATTACTCACAAATTCGATGCTAAACTCAGTCACAAACTCCAACCCACAAACACAAACCAAACTTTACCAATTTCAAACCCAATCAATCACAAAATTCCCATTTTCGTGCTCCCCCAATACCCAGCTGAAAACCATGATTTCTAACACCCAAATGGCATCTAAAAGGTCCCAAAACACTCCTCTAATAACCCTATACCATCAGCCCTTCAACCCAACCCTAAAACACACCAAAAACCCAATTTTAGACACTTCAAAAATTGCCCCAAAGGCCCACTTCGGGTTTTCACCCAAATCCTACCATTTCAAGATATTAAGTGTGTTTAGATGAGATTAAACCAAAATCAAACTCAACAAATCAAAAGAAATTGAAAAACCCATTAAAAACTCAAACTTTCATCAAACTTGAAATTCCAAAAAGATGGTAGTTTTCAAATCTAAGACATTGTAAATGATGGGGATGATGAGGAGAATGTAAATATAAAATTACCTTTAAAAATACCCTTGAGTTGATGGAGAAATCAAATGGAATAGTAACTTGGGGTTTAGAGAGGGTTTGGTTTTCATTTCACGATGAATGAAGAAAATGGGGAAAGTTGACAGCTTTCTTTTTTTATTTGAAAAAGGTTGTCTACTTTTTGTTTTGGCTAAATTACCAAAAAGGCCACCCCCTTTAATTTAAATTTCAATTATATCTAAACCAAGGTCAATTTGATTAAAATTGATTTTACCGACTCGAACCGACTCACGCGACTAACTCCTAACCCCAAAACACGGGTGTTACAACTCTCTCCCACTTAAGGGATTTCGTCCCCGAAATTACCTGACTGAAAAAGATACAGAAACTGCTTTTCTATATCCTCCTTCCTCTCCCAAGTGGCCTCGTCCACCCCTCGACGTTGCCACCGCACTTTCACTAACTGAATCGATCTACCCCGTAACACCTTACTGTCAGAAGCTAGGATCTCAACTGGTTCTTCCTCATAAGTCAAATCCGGATTCAATTCAATCTCCTCTACAGGCATAACATGTGATGGATCGGACCTATACTTACGGAGCATCGAAACATGAAATATATCGTGTATCTTCTCTAGCTCAGATGGCAAACGCAATTGATAAGCAACTGGACCAACCCTCTTCACAATTTCATTAGGTCTTATGTACCTCGGACTCAACTTCCCCTTTCGGCCAAATCTCATTACTTTCTTCCACGGAGACACTTTCGAGAACAAATTCTCACCCACTGAGAACTCAACTTCCTTCCTCTTCAAGTCGGCATAGGACTTCTGCCTATCCGAAGCAGCCTTCAATCGATCGTAAATCAGTTTCACCTTGTCAGTTGTCTTCTTAAGCAAATCTGGCATAGGTTGCAACTTCTGTCCCACTTCGGCCCAACAAACTGGAGTTGTACACTTCCTACCATACAAGGCCTCATACGGAGCCATCTGAATACTCGACTGGAAGCTATTATTGTAAGCAAACTCAACTAGAGGCAAGTGCTTCTCCCATGTACCCTGAAAATCAATGATGCAACAACGCAACATATCCTCTAAGATCTGTATAACTCTCTCTGACTGACCATCTGACTGAGGATGATAAGACGTGCTGAAATTCAAACGGGTACCCAAAGCTGTATGCAGACACTCCCAAAATCGAGCTATAAACCTCAGATCTCTATCGGACACAATAGACTTCGGCACACCATGCAGTCTAACAATCTCACCAATGTACAGATCGGCCAATCTATCTAATGTATAAGTGGCATTGACTGCTAAGAAGTGAGCACACTTCGTGAAACGATCCACTATAACCCAAACTGAGTTCTTCTTCGTAGGAGTCAAAGGCAAACCCGAAACGAAATCCATGGTAATGTTCTCCCATTTCCATTCCAGAATTCTCAACGGTTGCAACAAACCTGAGGGAACCTGATGTTCCGCCTTCACTCTCTGACACACCAAACACTTACTCACGAAGTCGGCCACATCTCTCTTCAAACCAACCCAAAAGTACTCATTCTTCAAATCGCGGTACATATTCGTACTTCCAGGATGCATAGCAAACGGACTACTGTGTGCTTCAGTCAAGATCGTACGTCTCAAGTCACTGTCTTCTGGCACAACTATACTATTTTTGAAACACAAGACTCCATCGGCACTGAAACTGTAGTCTGAAGGTCTACCCTCGGCTACATCTTGCACGTGAGGTGACAAAGATCTATCTAAGAGTTGCTTCTCTCTAATCAACTGACCTAGAGTAAGTCTAACCTGAAGCTCGGCTACCAAGCCACCATCTCCGAACAAGCTCAATCTAGCAAACATGGCTCTCAAGTCTACGGCTATCTTTCTACTCAAAGCATCAGCCACTACATTGGCCTTACCCGGATGGTACTCAATCGTAAGATCATAGTCTTTTAGCAACTCTAACCACCTACGCTGTCTAAGATTCAAATCTCGTTGAGTCATGATGTACTTCAAACTCTTGTGATCCATGTACATTGTGCATCTCTCACCGTACAAATAATGTCTCCAAATCTTCAGAGCAAACACAACTGCAGCTAACTCTATGTCATGGGTCGAATAGTTGCGCTTGTGAGTCTTCAACTGTCTTGAGGCATAAGCCACTACTCTCTTGTCCTGTATGAGAACACAACCTAGGCCTACATAGGAAGCATCACTGTAAACTACATAGTCTTTACTAGACTCTGGCTGAATCAAGATCGGTGCTTGGGTCAAAGCTTCTTTCAATTTCTCAAAGGCTCTCTGTCTTGCATCTGTCCACTCAAACTGAACACTCTTCTGAAGCAACTGTGTCAATGGAGCGGCTAACTTAGAGAAACCTTCTACGAATCTTCTATAGTATCCAACTAAGCCTAGGAAGCTACGTACCTCTGTTACAGACTTCGGTTGCTTCCATTCAACAATGGCCTCTATTTTCTTCGGATCAACTCTAATCCCATCAGTAGTCACTACATGTCCTAGGAAGACTACCTCTCGAATCCATAATTCACACTTTCTCAACTTCGCATACAACTGATTATCTAGCATAGTCTTCAAAACTAGTCTCAAGTGTCGGTCATGGTCTTCTTCAGTTCGCGAATACACCAAGATGTCATATATAAAAACAACTACAAACCGATCTAAGTATTGATGAAAGATCCTATTCATCATATCCATGAAAGCAGCCGGTGCGTTAGTCAACCAAAAAGGCATGACTAAAAACTCATAGTGACCATACCTAGTTCTAAAGGCCGTCTTCGGTACATCAACCTCTCTTACCTTTAGCTGGTAATAGCCGGATCTCAAGTCAATCTTCGAAAAGACTGAGGCCCCTCTCAACTGGTCAAACAAATCATCAATTCTAGGCAAATGATACTTATTCTTCACTGTTAACTGATTCAACTGTCTATAATCTATACACATTCTTATGCTTTCATCTTTCTTCTTCACAAACAAAACTGGTGCACCCCAAGGTGAAGAACTAGGTCGAATAAAGCCTCTATCTGTCAACTCTTGCAACTGAGTCTTCAACTCTTTCAATTCTTTCGGTGCCATGCGATACGGAGCAATCGAAACTGGAGCTGAATCAAAATAAGTCTCAATAGTAAACTCTACCTCTCTATCAGGCGGTAAACCCGACAACTCTTCCGGAAACACACTAGGGAAGTCACACACTGTCCGGATGTCTTGAGGTCTAACCTCACTCATGTTTGGGTTCATCACATAGGCCAAGTAGGCTTCACAACCCATCTCAACTAACCTCTTAGCCTCTAGAACTGAAACTACATTGGATAAGAACTTCACGTTCTCACCCACCACTACTATCTCATAATCATCTGCGAGTCTCAAAGAAATCCTCTTAGTTTCAAAGTCTATCCTAACTCTATGCTCTGTCAGCCAGTCCATACCCAGAATCACATCAAAACCATAAAATGGTAGTTCCATCATATCCACTGGAAACACATGCCCCTGAACCATCAACGGACACCTTCGGTACATCTTTCTAACTACTACCGTGTCCCCAAAGGAACTAGTAACACTAACTCCTACCTCTAACATTTCACAAGGCAAATTCAACGACTGTGCATGCTCACTCAATATATAAGAATGTGTAGACCCGGAGTCAATCAAAGAAAGCAAATCCAAAGACTATATCGAGAAGTTACCTGCGATCACATCCGTGTCATGCTGATCCCCACGCTGAGCGTAAACTCTGGCCTAACCTTCGCCCTCTGGCTGGACTGCAACTACATGTGCTATGTTCCTCTGACCATCATTTCTCGGCTGTAAGTTACCTCTACCGCGCCCGCGGCCTCTCTGAAAGTCATTGGCTCTAGCAGGAGCCTGAGCTGGTGCCTGCCCCACCTGATGTGGACAGTCACGCCTAATGTGATCCCTAGCTCCACAACTCCAACACGAGTGGAAATTCCCCCAACACTCATCGGTGTGGTTCCTCCCGCAAGTAGCACACGTGGGTAACTTCCCACCAGCCCTCTGTCCCTGTTGGCCTCTACCGTGGTTACCTCCACCACGCCTATGGTCATAGTGATGTCGGTTTTCCCGATGCCTCTTGGCATTCCCTCTATCAAAGTCACTAGATCTTTTGCTAGAACTAGAACCACCACATCGCTTGGTCAAGCCCAAACTGTGTTCCAAGTCCTTGGCCCTCGCGACCAAGACATCAAAATCAGTGTAGTCTGAAGCTAGAGTATACCTCTTGATTTCTTCATTCAGCCCATAACGGAAACGGTTACAACGTTCCACCTCAGTAGGAACAAGTTCAGATGCATACTGACTCAGCCTAACAAATCGGATCTCATAGGCGGTCACAGTCATACTCCCCTGAAACAAAGCCATAAATTCCCTCTTCTTCTCATCGAGATATCGAGGACCCAGATACTTCTTACGGAATGCTGACTCAAAGAACTGCCAAGTGATCTCGGCCTCCTCCATACCCGTAGTGATGGTGACCCACCAAGTGTAGGCATCACCCTGAAGCAAGGACTCAACACACCCTAACTTGCGTCTCCTAGTACATCCTATCTGTGACAAGATACGGACGGTCTTCTCTAACCACATCTCAGACCTCTCCGGTGTCGACCCTCTGAACTCTTCACCTCCCAAACTGCGGAGTCTCTCCAAAGGCAACCCAGTACCCTCTCCCTGAGGCTGTGCCGCTGCCTGACCCCCAGCCACTGCAGCCTGGAAAGCCCCGGCTATCGCCTGAACTAAGGGAGCTAAATCAATTCCGGCCGGTCCTTGGCCTACTTGAGGTCCAACACCCTCCGCTCCCGCCTCACCTCCCTCTTGCGGAGGAGGAGGTGGAGGAGGTTGAGGAGCCTGTGCCCCTCCAATCTGCTCTATCCCCGGAGCTTGTGCCTGTGGTTCCGGCTGAACCATCCTAGGCCTCCCACGCGGTCTCATGGTACAGCTAGCAAGATAATAACTACAACACAAACAGATAAGGATTACGTTAGTAAAGGCAAGGGTCCAACAGTGCTCAAGTACTTTCCTTTACAAAAACCCTTTTAAATTAAGTAATAGTAGCAATGGGCACACGACTCAACACCAAACACAACAATTCACGCTTCAAATCATCATGTGAACAATCAAACAATAAGGTTTCATAGCAAGGCACACTCCAAGGCATAACAATTGCTTAACACATTAAACTTACCTCACTTACCTGCCCGAAGTCTCGGTAACCTCAGGCTCTGATACCAACAAATGTAACCCCCTCGCCCCGGTCTAGTCGGCTGACCGGTTCGAGTAGGCCACACGGGGAAAACCGATGTGAAACCCACTAAGGATTCCACCTCGGTTAGCAACCCTAAAATTTCTTTTAATTTAATCTTCTCTAAAGGCACATTTAAATCCTATGTGATCACGACAGCGGAATAAATCAAGAAAGACATGCAACTGAACTCAAATTAGCAAGTAAACAGTCCAATTTTAAGTTATTAGGCAGGCCGTTTCGAAACACACAAGAGGTGTATCGAAACGCCTTGACTTGGTCAATGGCCCAAAGACCATACGAGAAGACCGTAGCGAAACGGTGGTCAACCGTTCCGAAACACCCCAGACGGTCAACTTCTCGTGGTCAACGATATATTGACCATTCCGAAACACCTAGACCCGTTTCGAAACCCCAAAATATCAGCAATTTCTCAAATTTCCAGTAGCAAATCTGTTCCGAAACGAACCCTAGGCGTATCGAAACGCCTGGCCTGAAACAAGAGGTCGTATCGAAACGAGGCCAACCATTTCGATACACGGGCTGCAAAAAGACAGATTTTAGCTGTTTAAAGACACAAGGCAGCCCCAAAACACCACCTAAACACTCAAGATTCAATATACACTCCATCTAGATGATAGGCACCCTAAAAACACATGCTTAGCACACAATAAACATGTAAAGCCAACATCAATGAATCAATATGCATAACAAGGATTCTTGCATCACATTCAAATATCATTTAAGGCATACTTAATATTAAAAGCCCATAAGGCACATGTCTCCACACATAGAGTTTACATGCAACAACCACACATGTACTCAACCAAAAGCATAACATCTCAAACAAGCATCCATCAAGACAAGCATGGTTTACAAATCCAACAAAAACATAAACACCAACAACATCCATGAGTCATACAACGCTCATACAAAATATATAATAGCCCCATTGCTAAACTACCACGTTAATTACTAATTCATACTTGAGCAACTACACTTGGAAAGCCCCTTCGCCTTGCTCCTTGCTAACACCACGCTAAGGATCTGCATTGTTGAAAATGAGAGCGTAAGCTAGAAGCTTAGTGAGGATGCTCTAAAATCAAAAACAACAACAATGCAGGGTCCAAGCATGCAAATCCTTAACATCACACACAACATACATAGTCATTAACAAGGCAACCTAGCTAGTGTTTCAAGAGTCATAAATATGGCATCTTACATCATATTAGCTCAATAATATAAACCAATATCGCAACATCGTATTCATAAAAGCAATTTCATTGGCCACTATTAGATTACCCGGATGTGCGGATTTACTCTCAACAACAACATTACCTCGGTGGGATTACACTCATCACCGGACCTTGCATGGGTGGGATTCCACTCATCACCACATGCCCTACGGATGGGATTCCACTCATCATCACGTATAATTTAAATAAATTTCCGGTGGAATATTACATCATCGTACTCCTCCTTGATGACTCAACACCATCAAGGCCATGCGCGTTTGACTCAATCGTGTGCACACTAATCCTAATGATCGACCATTTACACCCGGTAAGTTAATTAGTGCCAATTTCTTTAAGCCACATCACACATCCATCAATTATAGAACATATTCATCACATACACATATCAAGGTATACACATACGAATCAATCATATCTCACAAGATCAAAATAGGCATTGGCATATAAGCAACATTAACAATCAAGGAGTTAAACTACCAATTTAACTTCCACCTCAGAATGGCCTACTAAGCTCATTCCAACACTTCCATTACACACACTTGAACCAACTTTAAAACAAATTTAATGTTTTACCCACCACCCTTCCTTAGCAAACCAAGCAAGAAATCAGGCCTCCTCTATTCCCGGATTCGGTCCCGATGCTTCTCCGATGTCTCCTCTTGCTTCTAACCAATCAAAACACAATCATTACTCACAAATTCGATGCTAAACTCAGTCACAAACTCCAACCCATAAACACAAACCAAACTTTACCAATTTCAAACCCAATCAATCACAAAATTCTCATTTTCGTGCTCCCCCAATACCCAGCTGAAAACCATGATTTTTAACACCCAAATGGCATCTAAAAGGTCCCAAAACACTCCTCTAATAACCCTATACCATCAGCCCTTCAACCCAACCCTAAAACACACCAAAAACCCAATTTTAGACACTTCAAAAATTGCCCCAAAGACCCACTTCGGGTTTTCACCCAAATCCTACCATTTCAAGATATTAAGTGTGTTTAGATGAGATTAAACCAAAACTCAACTCAACAAATCAAAAGAAGTTGAAAAACCCATTAAAAACTCAAACTTTCATCAAACTTGAAATTCCAAAAAGATGGTAGTTTTCAAATCTAAGACATTGTAAATGATGGGGATGATGAGGAGAATGTAAATATAAAAATTACCTTTGAAAATACCCTTGAGTTGATGGAGAAATCAAATGGAATAGTAACTTGGGGTTTAGAGAGGGTTTGGTTTTGATTTCACGTTGAATGAAGAAAATGGGGAAAGATGATAGCTTTCTTTTGTTTTTAAAAAGGTTGTCTACTTTTTGTTTTGGCTAAATTACCAAAATGACCACCCCTTTAATTTAAATTTCAATTAGATCTAAACCAAGGTCAATTTGATTAAAATCGATTTTACCGACTCGAATCGACTCACACGACTAACTCCTAACCCAAAAACACGGGTGTTACAAAGTTCTCTTTTACTTGATTCAATCAAAACAACTTTACTAGTAATATCGTCATTTGACACGAAGGAAGAAACAATGGATGCTTCACATAAAATAGTTGAACCTTGCATAACATAAAAATTGGCTGCCATTTTATGCCCTTTTATCACAATGAGAAAGCTTTTGCAAATTGTCATAGCTCCACTTTTATTGGAGTATATATACCCTTCTGAATCCAAAATACCTAACAAAAACTAGATTTCTTCTCAAATCTAGAACATGTCTCACATTACCAAGTGTTCGAACAATCTCATCGAACATAATAATCTTGATTGTGCCAATACATGTAACTTCAAGGGCGAAGCCAGAAATTAAAAGTTAAGGGGGCCAAAATATTTAAAGGTACAAAATATCCTTAAACTTTTGAAAAAAATCAATTAAGCTCCTAAATTCTATGCACCCAATTAAGCCTTTGAATTAAGAAATTGAATTAATTACGCCCTCGAACTAATTTTGACCATTAAATCTCGATAATTTTCTTTGGATCGGTTGGTGCAGTACGTTGTGTCGCAATGTCTTGACTTGACATTTTTAAAAATTTTATTTTATTTAAAAAATTGTTTAAAAGTTCAATAAAATTCTAGAAAACATATAAAAGATAAAAAAACTACATTTTTAAAAAATCTGTAATAATGCAACATGATAGAACTGTAGTGTATCATGTGCCAGTAATATCTAAAGAAAACAATTTTCAATATTTATGGTCAAAATTGGTCATTTAATTCATATTCTTGGTTCAAGAGCTTAATTGAGTACAAAAAATTTACGGGCTTAATTGACTTTTCTGTACACACTTTACCACTAAGATAGACCACTGGGGACTGACAGAGGCCATCCCTATGTGGCTTCGCCTATGTGTAATTTTACAAGAGACATTATTTCTGAAGAAAAAAAAAACAACCGTATAAATGTAAAAAAAAAGACAATAACACTCCTAAAAGTAATATTTGTTGTACTTAATAAATGAGGTCTCTTAGTTATTACTGAATTGTTGTTGAGTTGACTCGAAATACCAATTAAGTAAAGTGAAATGATTTAAAAATAAATTATAAAAATTAAATATAACAATAATTGTAGTTGGAGTCAGATATGACTTAGAGGGGGCTTTAAAATTTCTATATGATTTAAAGAAATTAAAAGAAATTTCTATGTATTTTTCATTGAAAATTTATTTTCACCCCTTAAAATTTTATAAGTTCGTTCCTTAGAATTCTATAAATTGGCCCTTCTAACATAAAGTTCTACGTCCGTCCCTGGTTGAAATGGTAAAGAAAACTTATAATCGAAAGATTTAAGTGGTACATTTGAATCCTAAACAATGAGTTTTAGTTATTTTATTTAGGGTAAACTACAATGGATGTCACTCAATTATGGGTAAGGTTATATTTGGGTCACTCAATTATTAAAAGTTAAATTTGGGTCACTTAATTATGGGTAAGGTTACATTTGGGTCACCCAATTATTAAAGGTTACATTTAGGTCACTCAGTTATGGGTAAAGTTACGTTTGGGTCACCCAATTATCAAAGGTTACATTTAGGTCACTCAGTTATGGGTAAAGTTACATTTGGGTCACCCTTCATATTTAAAAAAGTACATCAATTTAGTCATTTTTCTTCTAAATAACTTGTATACCATCGTTAACAATAGAGTACTTCATATAAAATCATTAATTAATCTAATACACAAATTAATATACTTTTTTTAAATATGAAGGGTGACCCAAGTGTAATCTTACCCCTAATTGAGTGACCCAAATGTAATATTTAATAATTGGGTGACCCAAATATAACCTTACCCATAATTAAGTGACATAATGTAACTTTTAATAATTGGATGACCCAAATATAATCTTATCCATAATTAAGTGACCTCCGTTATAGTTTACTCTTTTATTTAAATATTTGTATAAATATGAGAAAAATGAAAACATTCTAAAAGTAATATTCGACATAAGTCACAAATTCACTTAGAAATTTAAATAATACTATATATACAGTTATTATTATATACATACACTCATTTTAACAGGTAAATTTACCCAAATATGGTTTTTCAATTTCTAAAAGTAATATTCGAATTATGTTTCTTCCGACTTCTGATTGTTACAAATTACAATGAACAACCATACTTTCAAAAATAAAGTGGAGAGTACCATAATTTGAGAAAAAATTGAAAATCCATATTTGCGTAAATTTACCCATTTTATATATTTTTAATAATCATTTTCTACTCACTGTCACCGTCACCGTCACCGTCACTGTCACCGTCACGTCACCGTCGCTTCTTTTCATAAACTTGAATGATAATTTAGGAGTTGGATGCATGAAGAGTGGTTTCTCATCCCAACGCCCAGTCTGAGTCTGAGTCTCGGTCACCTGATCATAGCGCGGGTCTTACTTAGATCCACCAATGATATAAACAGCGGATAACACACGCACGTAAGACAAGGCTTCACCTAACAAAATTTACGCCAATCACCCCATAATACATCTTGTCAGCTTTCATCGAACTGTCTGGTAGACCCACCAGTCAAATTTTCTTCAGTTCTCCATACACCAATAATATAACCCTAACTCTTTTTTGTTTTTTCTTTTCTGATCAGAAAAGTATGGCTGATTTCTTGAGCAACAAAAACAAATCTCTTCTAAGTTTGTCTGTTCTGATCTCTTTTTCCCCCTCTCACCCTTCTATTCCTTCCCATCCTTTTCCTTTCTGTTGTTTGCTTTTTGCTTCTTTTTTGAGGTTTTGTGTTAGGGACTAAAGGGTTTTTGTGATTTCAGCTATAGATCATGATAGGATGAGTCTGCTGATTTCTGTTTTTGTTAACTAATCTTCATATTCCGAAGGGGTCGTTTTTTTCTTTCTTTTTCTCATTTCTGACATTAATATTATTATTCAGCTCAAATTTGAAAGTGGAGTGAATGGCTGTGCAGCCTAGTAACAGGCTTCGGAACATTTTGCAGGCGGCGGTGCAATCAGTTCAATGGACGTACAGTATTTTCTGGCAAATTTGTCCCCAACAAGGGTGAACTTCTTTCTTCTTTAGTCTTTACTATTTCTGAAATACAGATTATATAGTTCAGTATCTTTGGATATAAGGATCAATTCGAGTCTGTTTAAATAGGATCTTAGTATGGTCAGACGGATACTACAATGGAGCAATCAAGACACGGAAGACAGTGCAACCAGTGGAGGTTACTTCGGAAGAGGCATCCTTACAAAGGAGCCAACAACTTAGAGAACTATACGACTCATTGTCGGCCGGCGAGACAAACCAGCCAGTTCGGCGGCCATGCGCAGCGTTGTCGCCGGAGGACTTAACCGAGTCCGAGTGGTTCTATTTGATGTGTGTCTCCTTCTCTTTTCCTCCTGGAGTAGGGTAAGTTAAGTTTAAGTTCTACTTCTTCTCTATTTAATTTTTTTCTCAGTTCTATCTTTTTCTACCCTCCATTCCACTAGGTTCCCATTAACCCCAGTGCTGGAATCTTCTAGCAAAAGTAGAAAAAAAGAAGAAAAGAAACTTATGAGTGGGATGATCTATTTTGTTGTAAACTCCTTTCCTTGTCATGATTCCTAGCTATTTTCTTCTTTCCATTCCAAGGTATTACAACATTTATCATATTCAGCACACAATTCAATATTTTGCTTCTTCTTCTTCCTACTTGAAGAGATTTTGCTAATGGAGTTGAATGGTAAGTGGTGAGAAAATTAAATTACAGAAACAAGTAGGAAAGAGTAAAATGAGACAGTTGGGGATTTCGTTATTACAACAGTTATTTTAAGACAAAAATAGAGTAATTCCTAGAAATTTACAAATGAGTTTTGTTCTGAAAAGAAATTAAAGCAATCCATTCAGGTTTGATGGTGCACTTGACAAGAGGGAGGGTGGGTGAGAGCCATTAATGTTGTTGTCTTCTTCATGTTTATGAGGCTAGTGAGATTCTTTTTCTCTCCTTTGCAGTTCCAATTTGTCTTTCGACAAATCTGATTGGAAAACTATAGAGGCTGACGAGGACTATATTCCGTCATACTTTTCTTTTCAAAATCCCGATCCAGATTAGTCTGTTAATGAGTTGGATACCGATAGTTAAACAAAAAAAAGTGGGTTTTAAATGAATAGAGGTTGTTGACAGTCATGGCATTTATTTCTACAATGGGTGGAAAAGAACCAAAAAAGCCTTCAAAGTTTGAAAAGTTGAAACCAACCTAAGCGACCTCTTCTTACTTAGAACAAGAAATCTTAGGTAGCACAGTAGCACATACTTAGTGTTCTGTAATTAATGGCAAGGATGATCACGTTCTAAACTCTTTGAACTTGGTTGTTTCGGTATGGAAAACAACTTAGCCATATATATACATATAGACTATCAAGTATCAATTGTATTTCAAACACACACACATATGTTATATGTATATTTTATGTTTGTTGTAGGTTACCAGGAAAGACATATGCAAGGAGGCAGCATGTATGGCTTACAGGTGCAGATGAGGTTGACAGTAAAACTTTTTCAAGAGCTATTCTTGCCAAGGTACCATCACACTGCCTTTTCTTCATAGCTGTCTTATGCATTTTTCGAGGTCTTGAATAAAAACTCAGAAATAGGCCCTATAATACGAAAATATGTTTCATTATTTTAAATAATTAATTTAATATTTCAATGATAAAACATAAAAACATGATTAAAATTTATCAAACAAATTATTTTCATTGTTTTGGTGAGAAAACACTATAAATAAAAAAATAAGGTACAACCATTAACTTACTAGATTGTCGAATAGAAATATCGCCCTTTTTGGTGCCCCTATTTATGCTCCACACTAAAAAAAATGTGATTAGGGTTAAGGTTTAAGGTTAAAGTTTAGGAATAGAGTTTAGGGAATTTGGAGTAAGATGTATTTTTTAGGATTTAGGGTTGGTTAGGGCTTAAAATTTTATTTTATTTTAGTGTTGGACATAGAAATTGGCACCTAAAAGTCATAGATGATTTTTGTCCCTATATTGCTACTTGAAAAATATGTGAAATTATAAAAGTAGAAGGTGGGTCCCTGAACGGATGCTCATGCTACAGCTCCCCTTGCCAGACACTACTGCTTTTTCTAGTACTTCAGTACACTAACCATGGTGTATCTTCCTGTTTGTCAACATGAATAAAAATGGTGATGTACGGTTGCAATAGAGTGCTCGTATACAGGTATTTCTACTGTTGAATCCATGCATGCAGATTAAATGCATCTTTCATCCGTTTCTTGTTAATTAATTTAGTTTTGGATTGGTAATGAAGTGTTTCGTTTCTGTTTTATTGGTGTAGACTGTGCTTTGCATTCCTGTCATTGATGGTGTTCTTGAACTTGGAACTACGGAAAAGGTAATCAAAGTGGCCTGCTGTTTGTTTCACCTAGAAAATGAAAATGATAACAAAGGGATTCTATTCATGAAATGAATTGCATTTCAGGTTCAAGAGGATCTAGAGCTAGTCCAGCATGTCAAAACCTTCTTCGCTGATCATAATCAGATTCAGAACCCGAATCCTCCCCCACCAAAACCGGCTCTCTCCGAACACTCCACCTCGAACCCCGCCACCAACTCCTCCGCCTACAGTCGCTTCCACTCTCCTGTCCTTCCTCCTATGCACGCAGTCCTAAACCCTAACCTAGAGGACGATAATGATGATGAAGAAGAAGAAGAAGAAGAGAATGATGTCGACGATGACGGAGAAGAACCCGAATCGGACTCTGCGGAAACGGATCGAGATAGAAATACGCAAACGGTAGCAGTTGCGGAGGCTGAGGCAAGCGAGTTGATACAGTTGGAAATGTCAGAAGATATCCGGCTAGGATCACCAGACGATGCATCAAATAACTTGGACATAGATTTTCACATGATGGCCGTAAGTCAAAGTGGTAACCACCAAGCCGTTGCTTCGGATTCGTTTATAGCAGAGTCGAGTCGGAAGTGGCAAATGCTACAAGAACCAACAAACAGTTGCTTTCACTCACGTTTTTCAGGTAAAATACAGTTTTGCCTTTACAGGCTCCATAGTTTTTTTTTTTTTATGAAAAATCTTGAGCCAATAAATAGAAATCTAGTACAAAACCTTAGCTGTAGAGTTGGGATAATAATTTCAAACTGTGTTTCCAATATACTCCATGATGCCTACCTCTAATCAATCTTCTCCTCAATCTGCCTTTATGGTCTGCAAGCTGCTTTGAAATCACTATTTACATAGCAAATGGATACATTTTGAGTTTTTATACAGAAACTTTTTATTCCAAGTAGATTTCCCGGAAATCAATTAAAAGTTTTGTTACTAACAACTAGTTGGTTTATGGGATGAGGCGCTAGGTCCTTCAAGCACGAATCTTGGCGTTGTGAATGAAAAAATATTGGGTTAGAGAATCATCTCAGATTAGTCTAACCAATGAGTGGAATAGATTTGTTGAATTTGATTTGGAGTGTTTTTCTTTTAGTTTATGCTAATTAGATTATCATTTCAACTTGGATTTTATAATGTATTTTTGAGTATTTTGTAGGGCCAGAGTTATTGGATGGACTGCAACAAGAAAACACCCACTATTCTCAGACCGTCTCCGCCATCCTTCAAGGCCAACCAACTCTTTGGGGTGACTCACCGTCAACAGGTTGCCCAACCAGCTCAACCCAATCTGCGTTTTCCAAGTGGACAATTCATTCAGACAACCACCAATTCCAAGTGGTCGTCGAAGGCACGTCCCAGTGTCTCCTCAAGTACATTCTGTTTAGTGTACCGTACTTCCACAGAAAGTATCGAGACAAGAACTCTCCCAAGATACGTGACCCCGACCCGGACGGCAGGTTCCGCAAGGGGATCCCGCAGGAGGAGCTCAGCGCCAACCATGTACTAGCGGAGAGGAGGCGACGCGAGAAGCTGAACGAACGGTTCATTATATTAAGGTCGTTAGTTCCATTCGTCACCAAAACGGATAAAGCTTCAATACTCGGGGACACCATCGAGTACTTGAAACATTTACGTAACAAGGTTCAAGAACTCGAAGCAGAGGCCGACAACAAACAGTCGAGATCGGCATATTCGCTAAACAGAACGAGTAGTTTGAAGGAACTGAGAAGTGGGGTAACAGTGTCGAAGAGGGCACGATCATTGGGGTCACCTGGGCGAGATAAAAGGCAGATGATCAGGATAGTTCAAGGGAGTGGAAGTGAATCTAGGCCGAAGACGGTCGATTCGACACAGCAGGAGACGACGGTGGAGGTGTCGATAATAGAGAGTGACGCATTGTTGGAGTTGCAATGCGGGTATAGGGAAGGGCTGTTGCTTGATATAATGAAGATGTTAAGGGAAGAGCTTCGGATCGAGATAACAACGGTTCAGTCTTGTTTGAATAATGGGGTGGTTTTAGCCGAGATGAGAGCCAAGGTAAATACTCCATATGATAACTGCTAACGATTTCTATTTTCTTTTGAGAATTTACTGTGACAGTAATGTTTTGTGAATGGTAATTGGATTGGCAGGTGAAGGATAATGTAAATGGAAAGAAAGTAAGCATAACGGAGGTGAAGAGGGCCATAAATCAAATAATACAGTCATTCTAAAGGATCCATTTCTCAAGTCCAATTATGTTTATCCAAACCTGATTATTGATTTAATAATATAGGTAATATAACAGAACAGTTTACAAATCGGATAAAAATCCTCACCCGTAATTATGACCCCTTCTATGTCCCACACTAAAAATCACTTAAAAATTAAATTCTAAACCATAACCTTAATTTACACATCCTAAACCTTAAACCTTACCGCCTAAAAAATACACATTACCACTAATTCTATAAACCTTATCCACAACCACTAACCTTAAACCCTAAACTCTAAACCCACCATTTTAAAGTTGGGGCAGACGATTTTAAAGTTTTGGGTTTAGAGTTTAGAGTTTATGGTTAGAATTTAAAGAAATATGGGTAGAGTGTAGGGTTTAGGATGTGAAAATTAAAGTTACGGTTTAGAATTTAATTTTTAAGTGTTTTTTTAGTGTGAGGCATAAAAGGAGTCATGTTTAGTCGAAGAGGATTTTTGTTCCTTAACTTTAGAAGTATATAATGAGGTTAAGCTGCAGTGATTCCTTTTAACTGCAAACATAAAAATAAAAGAAATGCTGCTGAGGGAAACAATCCTATTCATGTACAATGTTCAAATCCCATGTACGAGGTTAGTAGCATAACACAAAACGGCTTACAACAATTGTGTCATTAAGCATTCAAAGATCTTCCTAATGACAGTATTCCAGAATTTTTACAAAACTTGGAGGACCTGGTAATTAAGACATACATTGTAGAGATTTCAACCTTCTCTACGGCTCTGGGATCTCTATACAATTTCAATCCAAGTAGACAAGTTCGGGATGGAAATTCTCTCCCATTTTTTTTATCCCTACTTGTGCCCCACGCTCAAAAGTAGATTTAGGTTATAGAGTTTAGGGTTTATGGTTAGAGTTTAGGGAATTTAAGGTAAGGTGTATTTTTTAGGGTATAAGGTGTAGGGTTTAGGATTTAAAATTTAGGGTTAGAACTTAAAATTTAATTTTATAATGTTTTTTAGTGTTGAGACATAAGTAAGAGCGCCAAAAAGAGGTAAATGATTTTTATCCCCAAGATCATTATTAAAAGCCACCTACTGAAGATACAAATAATAGTCCAACATGCCTTGACTACTATTTATTTTAAAAAAAAGGAATTCAAATTACTTAAAATGTCTAAAACAACTCCATCTCATTATTAAATACTTTGGTTTAGCTCAATCATATACGAACTACATCAGAGCAAATCTCAAATAATTAATATATGCAACTGTTGTGAATAAAATAAAGAAGAACAATAATAATAACAAAAAACAAGAATAGAAGAACAAATAGATGAAAGAAAGAGAGAGATCTGTATTATTCTAAAAATAGACTTGTGTACAATGCCTTCATCAAGTCATCTATTTATAGGCATAAGAAGTACATATTACATTGAACTCTAATTAAATGAGATAATATTCCTAATGATAAAGTAAATCAATCTCCTTAGATAAAGTTCTAATCATGATAGACATCCACATAGATAAATATTCATAACACTTCCCCTTGGATGTCTATGTAGATAATGTGCCTCGTTAAAACCTTACTAAGATAAAAACTCAGTGAGAAAAAAAAATTCTTTAGTGAAGGAAAAAGAGTACACACATCTTTGATATGCATAACATGTTGCCTCATTAAAAACCTTACCAAGAAAACTCATTGGGACAAAACCTCGGTCAAAGGAAAAAAAAAGTGCAACGCGTATTTACTCCCCCTTATGAAAACACTACTAAAGATCTTTGAATCTTCATAATTCAACCTTGAATACTATTTTCTAAAGATAGCAGAGGATGAAACTTTGGAGTAATATTTTCTATGATGTATCCACCTTCCATTATCTCTACACAAGATAGCATTTGTATCATATCTTGTGAAAGTAAATCACATATCTTCTGGATATGTTGGGTCAATAGTCTTAGCCAAACACATTTTTGGCTTGTCTTGTGCATAGCAATTATTTCTACAAAATTTGAGGAGACATCGACGAATGTTTGAAGATCTAAATGTAATGATCTTTGTATATTCATAGATATTTCTTGATCAACTAATATATAGTGCTTCAAGACCAAGAAAAGATATAATTATCTTTATTTACATCCAACAATCTTACAACTATTGGGATACTCAATAGATATGCTCTATTCATATTGAATCTTCTTTAAGATTCTTTCAGCTTATGTCTATTCATAGACAAAAGGAAATATATAAAAATTCTCGGTCTTCAGGTCGAGATAAACTTGATGTCAAGATTCAAGTACTTGTATTGAAAGTACTTCATGAGTTTCCAATTTGAAGCTCTTTAGGAGTTCTAAAATTATCATAACGGATCTTGATCCAAACTCCTTTACAAAATACATAAGAAAATCTAATCATTCTTATAGTATTTCTCAATTAGTATTCACTAAGGCGATTATACCAAATGCGCCAAAATATTCATGAGACATGTCTAAATAAATTTTCTTAGAAATTTTCAAATGCTTCTAGCATTTTAAATCCTTCAAGGATAAATATAGATCCACAAATAATTAGACGCATACAAAATTTTTCATAACTGCCAAAGTAATTGCATCACACCATGAAGTAATTAAAATTTTTCATAAATTATAGTTCAAGTCGTATTTACGACTACTTATTTGTGCCTCACTTGCATTACACCTTTAGGTGTTTGGACTGTTGGTCCAAATACTTCTATTTTAGAAGTTCAAAACGTCTTTCAACATCGGTCAATTCAATATCTATACTTCTGGATAGATTTTATACAAGATCCTCAATTTCTTTCTTTACTTCTATAGAAGTATTTTGTGTAAAATTATTTGTAAAATCGTTGTCGACAACTTTCTAATTTTCTGGTTCTATTCTCGTAATGACATAACTCATCGATATCTCTTCAAGATTTCAATCTTTATTTCAGGTACCTGAAACTCTTCAAGAGTTTTATTATTAGTTATGTCTTGGGTCTCTTCAGGAGCACCCACCTCTAATATATGACCATCTCATAATACTTTTCATTTACGAGAATTTTGATCATTTGAACCATTTCAACTATCATGCTTCAAGCATGATTTACATCCACTTGCTCTAACATGTAATTTAAACTTAAAGCATTTCAGCTGGTATATGAGACTTAATTACTCTCATTGGGTCAACAAATATGTTTGGCAGTTGACATGAAATAACATGAATTATCTTATGAACTTTTAGTTCATATTCGAGGATCTAGATAATGATAATTCATTTCCTTCTTTATCCAGTTGATTATTCTCCCCCTGATGTTGAGAAAAATCATCTAATAAATGATTCTCCAATTAATGTTTAGAATTTAAACATAAAAGGAGACTCGTAGTCAATATATATTCTCAACCCTCTTTACCTGCCCATTTTGTGCGTTATGGTGGAGCAATTCAACTATATATCGCACATTCAAAAATTCAAAAATGGGAAATATGACTTTTGACCAAAAGTCAAATCATAATGAGGAGTTTAATAACTCGTTGGCTTGATGCGTATAAGTGTTGCTATATGGAAATACCATATAAATAATAGATGTTTTGTTCTCACAGTTTAACTATTAAATAGGAGGCAACCAATTAAAAATTTGCTAAACCGTATTTTTCATAATCAATAGGCTTTGTAACAACCGATATAGCCTAAAATATAAACCCACAAGCTTTTGCAAAACAAATAGTCTAATTGCATAATCTGAATCCTTTTAGAATCAATCTCACAAAATTCTGGTTGTAAGTTGATAAAACAATGTAGATGCATCTACTAAACTCATATAAAACTTTCCACATTTGTGGATATATGGGCCCATATTTCGTTCAGATATGCAAGACATGCAGTTTCAACTTCAGCACAAGAACTTCAAGTTCTAATTCTTTTGGTAAGTGGGATCAACTATATCCTTTGAGAACAAACAACACAAGAACTTCAAGTTCTTTTAGTAAGTGAAATTTAATCAATTCCATTAAGCAACACAAGAACTTCATGTTCTTTAATAAGTGGAATTTAATCAATTCCTTTGAGAATAAGCACCACAAGAACTACAGGTTCTTTTAATACATGTGCATTTAAATCTCAATAATTTCTGCACCATTATTGATCAGGATGGTCTAACCGATCATGCCAACTATATATATGTAATATATCTCTGAATTTGTAAACTTCTTGTTTACCATAACATGTAATTCAATCTCACTCGTACATGTCTAGTACGACCATTAAAATTGTTCCTTTAAATAAGAATATATTTAGCTCTTTCGGAGCTTTCAATTAAATTATCTTTTGGTAGTAATATATAGCTCTTCTAGAGCTTTCAACTGACTTTTTGGCTACTAGAACTTATATCCATATTGGCTTATTTCAAATGTCAATTGATAACATATGTTATCTATAATTCCAAAAGGAATATTTTGCGAACTCATATTGCTCTCTTAAAATTTCCACTTCTAGTGGTGACGATATTATTACCATTAGCGGTAATTATTGCAATATTCACAATTATGCACTTTTCATAATGTGCTTTCTCTCAAGAACTTATTGCTCTTCTGGAGCATCAATACTTTTAGTACTTTGAGACATAGTACTCACATTTCTTCCTTACATTTAAATGAGAAAATATATCTTATTCTTATGTTGAGCATAAATCGTCACCATAGATTGTATTTGACAAGTAATCATGTTAAACAAAATAAATAAATATGATAATATATATATATATATATATATATATTAACATGAATATAAATATAAAATGTAAATAATTAATGTATAAAGTAAATAAACATAAAGTAAAATAAATAAAAAGATAATTAATTCTCTTCAAAGTTATGAGAATAATTAGGAGATGATATATTCCATTCGAGGGTTATAAAGAAATCAACAACGTCCAAATGAGTTGGATTAACAATGTTCAAATAAGTTGGACCAATATCATCTTTGTCATTTTTCGCAAACATAATTTGCTTTTATTTTCTTTCCTTTATCATTCAATCATTGTTGATTTTTTCAACGTACGATAAGTACGAGACCAATGGTTTATAACATCGCATTGGTAATAAAATAAGATTTCGCTTTCTTAAAATGATCTTTATCGCTCTTGTCATCCTTATAACCTCACTACTAGTGGGTAGAAATATTCTTAAAATGACCATATTTTTCATGTCTATATTCATAGCCTCGACCACAACCACAACTTCTAATGTAGTTTTTATTCCTTCTATAATATAATCTCACATTCACTTCAGGGAATGGAGTAGAGCTAGTGGGCCTTTAAAAACTTTTTCACATATCCTTATCACATAGAACAAAGATTTAATCCTTGTACGCGACATTGTTAAACCTGTCCACAAGGTTCTTTAAAAACCTCCTTTGAGACCAATAGCCTCGCAGAATGGGATGTCCAGCCAATATTCTTGGATTATATCGAAAGTATGTCTCTAATTGAATAATGATTTATCATGTTTGCATTCACTTCAGGGAATGAAACAGTTCCAATAATCGCATGGAATAAACATCATGCTTGCATTCACTTTAGGGAATGCCCCATCATTGATAATCACATGGAATAAACAACATGCTTTGCATTCACTTTAGGGAATGCCTCCCATAAAACTTTATGGATCAAGACGAATTTTCGTAACTTGAAGGGAGAAGTCTATGGTCGAGTTTTTCGACGAAGAAAAAATATTGCTTTCGAGCAAATATAGACTTTATAATATTATTCTTGTAAATTCAAAATCATCATGATTTATCGCACTTTAAAACCATATTTTAAAGGATAAAAATAAAAATAGAGTTTACCAATATTGTGTTTCCTCTCGAGGACGATGGAGACATAGCAAACGGCCAAGACAACTTCTCATAATCTCTTTACATCATGCTTCTTTCCAACTCATTTAAAGACATGTAAAACTCAAAACAGGGTTAAAAATATTAAATCTTATCATTAGAATAAAATATTGGTATATAAAAAAATAACCAAATAATGAGTTGAAATACATTAGAGATGATTAACCAATCATTTTTTAAGTTCAATCATTATATCAATATATATAAATAGAAAAAGAAATAAACTTACAAACTCATTTGCAGCAAACCATTTGGAAAAGGTTTGGCTTCCCGACTGATTTGCACCCAAATAGATTCAACGAACCATCACTCGTCCCTACGTCCTATCGTTGGGCCTTCACGTTTCAAAAATAATAGTGATTGAGCGTAATCGTGTTGATAACGTGTTGTGAATAAAATAAAGAAGAACAATAATAAGAACAAAGAACAAGAATGGAAGAACAAAGAGATGAGAGAAAGAGGGAGATTTGTATTATTCTCAAAATAGACTTGTGTACAATGCCTTCATCAAGTCATCTATTTATAGGCATAAGAAGTAAATATTACATTGAACTCTAATTAAATGAGATAATATTCCTAATGATAAAGTAAATCAATCTCCTTAGATAAAGTTCTAATCATGATAGACATCCTGTTGGGATGTGTGGGGCTCGATTCGTTCAACCGATTATGCTCACTAAGTGGTGGAGAGGTGGATATTTGGGTGGAAGGGTTTAGGAAGCTAGAAAGAATAAAGACACAATGATTTATAGTGGTTCGACCTTCTAACAAGCACCTACATCCACTACCTTAGCTCCCCACTAAGGATTTCACAATTAATCCACTAATTGATTCGTCCCCTTTTCTAGGATTAGGAGGAAACCCTTACAACCGATCAAGCTTCTACCCAAGCCTTGATCAAAACCCTTTTTTACAAAGAGATAAATAAAGCAAACTTAAACCCTCTAATAGGTGTTTGTTTGCACAATGAAGCACTCACCTAAAACCTAAAACACTTGAGCAAATTTGACAATTTTGGCTCACTAGTGTTTGTCTATACAAGAAATGACAAATTAAGCACTAAGACAATTTCTTGATCATTTGTTGATTGACAATTGAAGCATTAGTCTTCTCTTGATGCTTGGAGGTCCCTTTTATACTCCCAATTGAGTTTGTAGCCGTTACTAGCCGTTGGGATCAAATTGGAGCCGTTGAGGACTTTATTTCCCTTCATAAATGCACTTCTGCAGCTACCAGTATCGATACACGTGGAACGGTATCGATACGGCCTTCATAGGAACTAGCCGTTGAGCTCTTGCCAGCTGAGGTGTATCGATACGCTTGAGTGCGTATCGGTACGGGTGCACATTTAAATGGTCGTTGGGAAATAGCCGTTGGGGTAGTTGAAATGGGATCGGTACGCTTACCTGGCGTATCGAAACGATCCCGACCGTATTGATACGGCAGAGGCCTGTATCGGTACGGGGTTTGACAGTAGCCAAGTTGGGGCAAAATGGTATCGGTACGGGTACAACCGTATCGATACTGGGACGTTGAAAATACAAGTTTAGCTGTTTAAAACATGAAAAATCTTTGCCAAAAACCTTTTAAAATATCTCAAACATAATTTCAAGTTGTTTGGACTTAACACAAGTTTTAAATTCTTTTCAAATTAGTCCAAAAACATTTTTCAATTATTATATCAAAACATTAGTTCTACACATCCACATAGATAAATATTCATAACAAGAACTATATTATAGTCTAGAAGATATTTATCATTCTCCCAAGTGCAAATAAAATATTGAACAATAAACAAGACACTCCTCTTTTTCTATATGTAGAGCCATGTCAGTGCTCAAATTCAGGTTCACTTCTCGTGTAAGCGAGACAAGATCCAACTATGTAGTTTGGAGCGTTTGTCATGTCGGCTATACCTGCATTCATCTACTAACTCAGAAGACAAGTAGATCTTTCATGATTTTATTTTTTTAATAAAAGGGATATCACCGTAGACCTCGTTAAACATTTTCTAATCTTAATTGGGGGAAGAAAAATGCCCATAATGATATTTACAAAGTGAACACGATAAATTTGACAAGAAAACAATTCAAACAACAAATGACATTGCACCAAAAACAAAAATAAAATTTAAATTGCAAACTAGTTAGAAGCACTGGAAGAACCGGCATCCGCATCACCAATAAACAAAAAAATATTAAAAATAGTAAGATGTAAATATTACCGTGTACAGTCTAAAATGTCTTTAACGTTTATTTACAGAACCCTAGTTATGGGCTCCTAGTTATGATCTACTTTTTTATTGTGATCATCTTCATATTTTCTACTGTTAATCTCAATCATCCATTTATTTTCATCCAATGATCTAAAAAAGTGTAAAACTTTCAAGTTTTACATAGTGTAAGAGGAACCTATCTCATATCCCACCTCCTATAAGCAAATATATGATATGTGTAAAATAATGCATCTAATTGTTTTGTTTCTAAGCCCATATTTTGCCTAAATACTACTGATCGATTGCTTTTTGAGTTTAATTTTGGCCAGGGATTCAATTGGAATATGTTAGCCTAGAACTCACGATTAAAAGCAGAATCTGGAAGATTTCGGATGTCATGACAAGAGATGTGGGCACGACGCAGTTAAATTCGTTTTCAGCAGAATTTTTTTGGTCAAGATATGACAGAATTTAAATATGACCACTTGTTCAAACGCGATCCCTTATCTTGGATGCTTTGGATTTAAATTGAAGATTATTAGATATTTTATCTTGAATATTAAATTTAGGATAATTTATCTTGATTATTTTGAATTCAAATTCAAGATCATTGGATGATTTATCTTGAATTTAGGATATTTATCTTATATGTTTTGAATCTTAAATTCTGAAATCCTTGTGTATAAATACTCCCTTAGGCTAATTTAATCTGCATATTGGAATTTGTAATTTCCTTGATTATTTCTATAGAATCTTTATTTCCTTTTCATATTTTTACTTTCTTCTCTTTTTATTCTTCCATACCAAATGCTAAGCATGATCCAGTCCATGCTTAGCTAAACTTCCATTTATCCTAAAGTTTTGCGATGGCTCGATTCTAGTTATGAGAATTGAGTTGCGCATCACAACTTCGGAAAGTATTCTTCGATTATCTGGAAACTAGGAGTGGCAATTGACCATTCCTTTAAAAGTTACTACTTCTTCAACTCAAAAAGTGGACGTTGATTTGAAAGCTATTTTGGCTTGCGGTTTGGGAGTCGGATCGATTGGTCGTAATTCAGCTTCTTGTAAACAAACTTAGCGGCGGTCGAGTTTGATTCTCTGAGAGACGCTATAACTCGAATTGGGCTCTTCTAGAATTTAAAGTTGTTTTGGTGCTAACGGTGATAGACGTTGTTGGTTAGACCAGCAAGAATCGAATTTAGGAGATAGACGTAGAAATCTCGGTTAACCGAAGAGAAGAGTTAGCTGTAAGGGTTGGGCCCTTTTGACTGTAACAAACATACTATCTAGAAGGGAATTATTTCGATATCGATCGAAATTGAGGCTAGCAAAGCTTAGAGCTATCTCATCATTACTGAATTCTTTATTTACAATTTACTTCTTTTATTCAGCTCTTATATTTACTTAATTATTTATTTTAAACCCCCTCATTTTTATTTTGCAGTTAAATCAAGGAAGCGACATTGAAATTTTCTTAGTCCCTGTGGATCGATTCTATTTCTCTATACTACTTTCCATAAGTCATTATTAGAGATTAGGAATATGTTTATTTGACAATTTCAGCACTTGTCAATATCATCATCCCATAATCTGCCTTTGAACGGATAACTCGGCCCATACATTGAACAGCTTGCCTCTGCTTAATAAAGTCGAATGGTGAATAAACATTTCATAATCATAGAGTTTGAAAATGCAAGTTTCTTTCAGGGAAAAGATGGATGTAAAACAGTGGTGGATTTAAAAATTTAAAAATGGGGGTCTAAAATATTTTTTTCTCAAATGGGTATGTAAAAATAAAATTTTCCTCCACATGCTATACAAAATTATTTTTTTCAAAAAAATAACACTAAATTAAACCTATTTTTTTTTAAAAAAAATCAAAAATGGGGATGCCGATGCACCCCACCAGTGCTAGGTGCATCTGCCAGTGCCCCGTCGTAGTGGCAGATCTAGAAATTTAAAAATGGGGATCCAAAATATTTTCCTTTCTCAAATGGGTATGTAAAAAGAAAATTTTTCTCTACATGCTATACAAAAATTTTTTCCAGAAAAAAATAACACTAAATTAAACCTATTTTAAAAAACCAAAAATGGGGATGCGAATGCCCCTTACCAGGGTTGGGTGCATATGCCACGGGGTAAGATCATATATAGGATCTTTAAATCCTATTATGACCGATGTGCCACCCAGAATCGTAAAATGCCCTATATAGGACCCTTACAATAAACTAGCCGCACCACAATGGCGAGTTCTAAAAAAACATTCTATTTTTATTCAAACTCGGGGTATCACCCGGGCGAGTTCCATTTTTTCTCCAAAATTTATAATCCTATTTATATCTTAATATGGTGGTTAAAGAAATACTAAACCAAACTCGCCACATGGGTATGACAAGTTTTGAATGGGTTAACGGTCGTCCAACGTCTCAACCAAACGCCGTGTAACCCCCTCGTCTCGGGCTAGACGACAGACCGGTCCGAATAGGTTACACAGGGAAAACTGAAGCGAAACCCGTTAAGGCTCCACTTCGATTAACAACTCTATAAAGATTTTTTGTTAATTATCTTGTCTAAATGCTACATTTAGTCCTAAGTGTAAAAATGACAGTGGAAAACGGTAACGAGACGATGCAAGCATAATGTAAGGTAACTTAAATTTACCAAGTGACATATTAATCCATTTGCATGCTTACGAATCCAATACCATACACATACGATGCATAAAATTTAACATGGAAACATACAACCAACAGGACTAAAACACGACATCTAAGAACCTTTGAAGATGCTAAAAAGCCCAAATACGAGCCTGCGTTTCGAAATAGACTTGCTCGTTTCAATACGAGGGCTCCAGTTCAAAAGCCAGACCAGGTCGTACCGATACGGTCCACTCCGTTCCGATACGGGGGTCTCCAGTAACAAAACGTTCCGAAACAGGTTCCGAAACATGCACTCACAGAGGCAAACCGTATCGAAACGCGTATCGAAACGGGCACTCACAATGTATATTCGTATCGAAACGACACCTCCCTCGTTCCGATACGAGTATCCCTGGAG
Organism: Hibiscus tridactylites; assembly: GCA_958450335.1. Lineage (NCBI taxonomy): Eukaryota > Viridiplantae > Streptophyta > Magnoliopsida > Malvales > Malvaceae > Hibiscus > Hibiscus tridactylites. Next base: position 14,255,040 of record OY288270.1, read on the forward strand.
CTACACCCGTTTCGAAACAACCACTAGCATTTCGAAACGCCTGCACTCTGTGTGACCCTGAAAACAGTTTTCTGCATCTCCAAATGATCCCAAACATACCCCAAAACAACAAGATTCAAGAAACAACATTCATACACATAATCTAAAGGCATTTCATCCTACTATAAACATGATCAAACACATAACATGTCCATTTCATTCAAAGGAGACATACATCCACATGAGCATTGCATAACAAGGTTTACATGCTTTCAAAGCAACACATAAGCATTCATAAAACATGATTATAAGCCTTCAATACAAATACTTAGGCATCAACATAAACATGGTTTACAAGTCCACAACATAAAAGCATTAACAAAATAGGAGTCTAACACATACTCCTACAACACGTAGCATCTCCATTGCTAACTACTACAATATTCCATAAAACCATACTTGAGCAACCACAAACGCGTTTGGATGCCCTTTCCTTGCTCCTTGCTAACTCCACACTAATGATCTGTATTGTCGAAAACGAGAGCGTAAGCTAGAAGCTTAGTGAGGGAGCTCAAATCAAAACATCGACAATGCAGGGTTCAAGCATGACATCCACAAAACATTCACAAGGCATGCATTTACGTTAACATAGCAACATAGCCAAACGTTAAGAGAATGCATGAACATGGCATCTTACCTCATGTTATGCTAAACAAAGATATAACAAATATCTTACACAACAACCACACATGAACAAGTATATTGGCAACTATATACTACTCGGATATGCAGATAACTTCCGTTGGGATTTTTGCCCCAACATACTCAACAACAATTACCTTTCGATGAGATTACACACATCACCGTTTTCCCTCATGGATGGGATTATAATCATCATCACATGCTAACATTTTCCGGTGGAATATTACCTCACTGTACTCCTCTTTGATGACTACACATCACCAAGGTCACGCGTGAATTTGACTCTTACCGTGTGCACACTCATCCTAATGATCGATCATTTATATCCGGTAATTATAATTAGTGCCAATCATATTATACAAGTCTCGCCATGATTTCACAATCATGCACACAACATATCATCACCATATACATCATCAATATATATATATACATCAACATGCATAGCGAACACATAATACACAAGTCCACATTTATTCACATTAAGCACGAACTCATAAAGCAAACAAGAGATTAAGCTACCAACTTAATCTCCACCTTGGATTCGCCTACCAATCACAACCCAACACCTCAACTACACACTTGAACCAATTTAAAACCGTTTTAAATAATCCACTCACCGAACACCCTTAAAGCAAACAGAGAAAGCCGATCAAGCCTCCAAATTTCCTGAAATCGAGCCCGAAGCTTCTCCAAAGATTTCCCTTGATTCTAATCAATCAAAAGCAACACATTACTCAACATATCATCCTTAAAACCACTGTCACAAATCAGATTACAAACACAAGGCTATTTCCCTACATTTCCAAGCCAAAACTAACACAAAAATCCTCATTTTCGAACTTACATTCAACCCAGCAGAAATCTATCAAAACCCACACTCAAATCATCATTAAACACCTTCAAAACAACCTTCAAGCATTACTATATCATCAGCCCAACTCTCCTACACAAAACTACCTCAAAAACCCAAGTTTTTAACCCATTAAAACACCCACAAAACTCATTTCGGGATTTTCATCAAAACCCCACCATTTTGACATATAATACACTTAAGGGCAAGATTAAAACATATTTTAACTTTGCAAATCAATACCCACATAAAAACCTATCAAAGCTTCCTCCTTTTTCTTGAATTTTGAAAACTTGAAGAACTATAAAAATGGTGTTTATTAGAATCTAAAACCATGGAAATGGTAAGAACGATGAGGAGAAGTCAAAAACGCTCTTACCTTGTTGAAAGCACTTGAAACGTGAAGAAATTTGATGGAATGGTAACTTGGGGTTTGGAGAGGTTTTAGTGTCGTGAAAAAGCTTAAGGAAGAAGATGATGACGACATTTCAAAAGCCCCTTTTTACTCATCTTTTTTCCTTTATTTTAAAAATTACATTTTTGCCCTTAATGAAAACTCATGGCCTTTTTTAATTAAAACCAAGCCCAAATTAAATTAAAACGAGCCCACGACTCGAACCTGATTTAACTCTCCTAACACCCGACCCCTAAACCCGAGTGTTACACGTCGTAACTTGGAAAAAATGACCGTTCGATAACGGATAGAAAATGGAACTCGCCGTTGAGCCATGACGAGTTCCTTTTTTACCCGTTGCCCGACGGTCAATTTTTTCAAGTTAGGGTTTTATGTGGTGTAGTATAAATAGGATGTTTGGTGTAGAGTGTTGAGAACCTAAATATTCTTCAACATCTTTAGTTCGATAAAAGAAAGTGATAATGTTGTTGAGCCGTGTGAATTTTGTAGAGCCCTATAATTAAGCACACAAAATTTTTTTGGAAGATTAAAGGTAACAATTTTTTATTTTTTTATTGTGGGATTTCCAAGTTTATTTGATAAAAATATTTGTTATTCGGTTGTGTTTTTACGGTTTAACATTTTTTGGTGGAGAATTATTAGAACAAAAATAGCGTTGTTAAGAAGAGAAGAGGATCACATCACGAACAATATGGACTAATTGGTAATACTTGATTAATTGCTTTTTGAATTTTCTTTTGTAGTTTTTAAAAGGTATGTTAGTAATTTAATTTAAATCTTATGTTTCTAGAGGGAGAAGAAAAAATCGGCCCCGGATTCTATGGAATGAGCCGCCATGCCAAAAAATTTGTATATTTCTAGAGACAGCCGAATTTAATTACGCGGTGAAGATTCGTGATTTTGACATCGTGCCGTATGTGATTAATGCGTTGGTGGAGCGTTGGAGACTGGAGACGCACACCTTCCACATGTCGTGCGGGGAGTGCACAATCACCCTCCAAAATGTTGCTATGCATCTCGGCGTCCCAATTTTGGGATTTCCAGTCATTGCTTGCAACAACTATATTCCATAACCTCTTTGTGTGCAACATTTGAGGAAGGCACCAATAGGGCAAGAAATTAATGGCAAACGGGTGAGGATGATGTGGCTCAAGAGTGAGTTTCAAGTGACTCGAAATTCCACAGTGCCAGAAATTGCAAATGCTGCTCGGGCGTATATATTGCGCCTTCCCACGTGCACACGTGGGATACTAATGCCAGAAAAATCGACTTCCCACGTGCACACGCAATACCTCCCATTCTTGAATACTGCGCACGAAGCAGGAAGATTCAATTTGGGATCTGCAATATTAGCTTTCCTGTATCGAGAGTTGTGCAAGGCAGTGACCCAGACATTCGTCAACGAGAGATTCGTGCATGCCAATATCGGTGGATGTTTGGTGCTGCTTCAGTCACGGGCCTGGTTTAGGCTTCCTTTCATGGCTCCTATTTCCAATGTGGAGTATGAATTCTCACTCACTACAAGCTAATAATGTTCATTCTCATAATTAATTTTAATATTTTTTAAGGAAACCATGATGTATGTATACATTTGTATTATGCAGATGGAGACAAAACAACGAAAACGACGTGTACCATACAAAATTAATCCTCGAAGTGAGAACGAAGATGACCTCTACTGCCAAGATTAGGAAATGCAAATTTGTAATTTTAAATTTGTATCCCATATATGGTTTTCGTTGGCAGTTGCCAAATTATGTTAATTTATATGCGAATGATTTTCTTTAATGGACAAATTGTTACAGTTCATATGGATGCCATATTTGGATGTTGATTCTGAAGTCGTGATTCAAGACATTGCGTACGATGATGCCTACAATTGGTTTTTCGTAATGCCGTTACTACATTTCACAATTGTTGAGATGTTTTACAACAACCGGATCCTTAGGCAGTTCGAATTCCATCAGTCAACGCTGGTTGATCCGCTCATCTTGGATGAATTGGAAGACTTGGACGGACGTGGTAAGAGTGAAAAGGTCCGACCAACCAAACATTCGACGTACATAGGAGAGTAGCATGGAAGGGAAAACACGTTGCCTCATGTCGAATCTATTCGAGCAGATGGTTTCGATTTTCCTATTTCTGAGTACCATTAGTGGTTTGCCACAAACAACAAATTTTACCTAACGACCCAAGTCAAACGAGATGATGTTGTTTTAATCCGACAAGAGCACGAAGCATCGACATCTGGTGCGGGGTCATCATGAGGCAAATTCGGGAGGAGGAGAGGTACAAGTGGAGCTAGACGCGGCAAAAGACAAGCTGAACCAGAACTTGAACCAGAACCAAAACCAACATTACAACCATTTGATGCTACCAGTTTTCAACCGTCATATGGGTCCCCAAGTTGGGATCAAGTTGTTTCCGTGACACAAGGGTCATGGAATTTGCATATTCCATATGAAGTAGGCGTGTGGAGAGGTATGCCTGGTAATTCCGTGAGTCAAGGGGAAGGATCTGCATCACAGGTGCAAGGTTTTACATGTAATTTTACTGAAGATGTTTATGTGCCCGAGTTTGTGGTCCCGCAAGCTCAGTATCATGAAATACAACATCATGGTGTGGATTCAATGACAACATTATTTTCGGTGACGTCCATATCAGGTCCTATACATTTCGGCGGTTTGAGGGGAGTAGTTTCGAGTATGTTTACTCAACTGTGTCGTATGACTCTAGACCATGGAGTTGAGACAGACAAGGAGGAGAGTGAGGATGTTAGAGGAGGACGTTTCGATGATAATGATGACTTCGACGGTGATGAAAAAACTGCAATTCAGCCGAGAATTCAACAGGGGCCGCGTTTGTATGACCAGATGCACTCGGGACACCGACAAATCCTAAGGCCGAATAGAGGAAGAGGACATGAAGATAGCTTTGTTCTCTTGTTTTTAATAAATTAATTTTGCAGCACTTGTTTTTTATTTCAATTAGTTATGGAAAAATTTAATGGAAAGTTTTTAAATATTGATTTCTTATTGTTGTAAGAAGAACTGTAAAATGGAACTAAATAAATATATGTAATACATTCATGCAAATAATCTACCATGCACTCGCGGCGAGTTCCATCAAACTCGTAAATAATTTTTTGTAGAATTTTGCGTTCGTAATTCCTGTTGCACAATTGTTCGACTGTTCATCACTTGCTAGTATGGTTTCTTTCAGCCCTATTTAAAAGAGAATGAGGCGACAGTGCACGTACGAGAGCATCAGTGTGGTGCTTCATTCCGACAAGAAGACCATGTCAAGGCTCACATTGAAATATGTATGCTGAGACTTACTCAACATACCCAATGTTGTAAAGAGAGCTTCGTTGGTGGAACTCATGATATTGTTAGTTCAGAAGTTTGTCGGATTCCAATAAACAAGCTGCAAAAGAAACACTTGTTTCAGTTAGTGAAGGGACTGTGCTCTTAACGCATGAGCTATGAGGATGACTTGTGAAGCGTAGATCATGTTGTAAGAAGAACTTTGAAAATTTGAAAGATATACTTTTGACTTTTTGTTCAAAAATAAGTAAATAGATCATCACATTGGAAGAAAATCCACATATAAAATAGTTGAGTGCTTGGTGTAAAATGACAATAGAAGATTTAAGTTTTTTTGGAAAATAAAGTTTGTATACTCGAACATTATTTCTCACGAGTATTTATAGGAGATGCACAAATTCGTTTGAGAGTTGCATAAATTCGCTTGGAAAAGAAATGATAGGTGCAACTCGTGAGTGTAAGGCGAGTTGCACCTATCATTTCTTGCTCATTCGAACACATGGTAGGCTTTTGAAGGCAAGATTTCGAGCGTTTTTCAATTGCGCAAAAGAAAGGCAGTCATACCATCCAATAGTTAAACACATGGACGCTACGGTGACAATAAAAATACGGCGAAAAAACATCCTAACACGACAAAAACGTTGCTTAAAGACTCCTATGGAAGTCATCATGATAGGGTTTTGAAGGCAAGATTCAGTGCTTCAATAGGCATGTTTTAAGTGAATTTATGAGGTGTTGGGGCATAATATTTCGTATTTTTGAACTTTCACGTCATACTACTGAAACATATGTTGAAAACAGTGTAAATATCGATGCGCATAAGGCATCATGAAGGGAGTAAAAATCGCGTTAAAAACTATCTAGCCATGTTATCACTTGCTAGAGTGCTCGTGTTTGTTTATAAATAAATGTTCGTGAACGTGTATTCATTTCGTTGACATTAACAAAAGATTTAATTAAAAAGCGTAAGAATCACCCAAATACATTGGAAAAACTAGCATGTATGAGATCCATCGTATCTTGTTATTTGCCACACGTTGTTCACCCTCTTGATTCATGATACACAGATCCTCCAGTTACATTTGTGTTCCTTTTCTACACACTATACAATATAGTTGTCCACATTCGTTTTCTTCACTGTCGACAAAACTGAGCGGCGTATGTTGTAGTTCTTAATTGCATCCTCCTCAATTTTTTTTTTCGTGAAAATCATTCCAACTCGTAGTTCACCGTCAATATTGACTGCAACATCGCATGCATGTCTCCCTATAGATGAGAATTCGTCTATGTTTCTAACCATTATAGAGTGAATTGGTACAAAATTGACCAAGATAACTATAGAGGGAATTAGTATGAAATCAAAGGACTAACATGTATTGAGGATGCGAAGGGGGCCTATTTATACCAGTGTAAATGAACAGAGCTTGAATGTACAATTAAGCTTGACAATATGGTTTATTTTAGCCTCGTTTAAAATAAAATGAGACAACGGTGCACATACGAGAGCATCAGTGTACTACTCCATCCCGATAAAAAGACCAAGTCGATGCAGACATTGAAATCTTTACGCTGAGAATTACTCAACATACCAAATGTTGTAAGGAGAGATTCGTTGGCGGAACTAACGATATTGTTAGTTCTGAAGTTTCGCAACCAACATTCAATATACAAGTTGTATAAGAAACACATGTTTCTAATAGTGATGGGAACATGATCAACTTTCTCCGGGGACTTTTTTTTTTGCTTTGTGCGAAGTGATTTCTCCTTAATGTACAAAAGATTTTTTCAGGAGCTATGAGGATGATTTTTAAGCGTAAATCATGTTGTAAGAAGAACTTTGAAAGTTTGAAAGATATACCTATGACTTTTTGTTGAAAAAATAAGTTTATAAATCATCACATCAGAAGAAAATTCTCATATAAAATAGTGTAGCATTTTGTGTGGTATGAAATAGAAGATTTAAGTTTTTTAGAAAAATAAAGTTTGTATACTCAAACATTATTTGTCACGAGTATTTATAGTAGATGCACATATTCGCCTGAAAGCTGCATAATAAAGTTGAGCAAGAAATGATAGGTGCAACTCGTCTTACTCTCACGGCGAGCGAGTTGCACCTATCATTTCTTGCTCATTCGAGCATATGGTAGGCTTTTGAAGGCAAGATTTCGAGCGTTTTTCAAATGCGTGAAAGAAAGGTGGTCACGTCGTCCGATAGATAAACACATGTATGTTACGGTGATGATAAAAATGCAGCAAGCATGGCATCCTAACACGACAAAAAAGTTACCTAAAGACCCCTATGGAAGTCATCATGGTAGGCTTTGCAAGGTAACATTCAAAGCTTCGATAGGTATGTTTTAGGTGAATTTACGGGGTGTTGGAGGATAATATCTCGTATTTCTGAACCGAGAAATAAATGTTCACCGCACCGTTACTTTGTATGTGTTAACTTTGCATTGTTGGAACACACACTAACTCTCTGAATTCAACTACCATAATCTCTCTCTCTCTTTTGATTATACGGTCTACATGCTCCTCCCCTCTTACTCGATTATCAAATAAAGAACAACTTTGTTATCTTCAGATATAGCATGTATTCGAAATAATGAGCCGTAAATTTTGTAACTTGGTTCACGGAACACCATGATAGCTTCGTGCTTGACCGTATTCATGCATGTTACCTATAGCTCTCGTGACCCTAATGTGATTTCCTAGGATCCGTGGTAACGCATAGGCGGGTCTAGGGGGTTACAGAGTGTATTAAATATAAATGCATTAATTATATGTTTGACATTGTGGCTTTGCTTGGTTGGGTGAAAAAGTGGAGGGATGAAAGAGGGGAGAGAAAATTGGAAAGATAATGAATTTAAGGGTTGCTTGGTAGAGTGAAAATTGGATGGAAAGAAACTAAAAGGGGGTAATTTTTCTTGCTCCTATACAAATGGTTTTCTCTCCAAAATTCGATGTAAAATAGGAAAGAAAAGTGAAATCTATCATTATTTAATAATAAAATCATCAAATTATGTTTATAAAATTCTAATTTTATTTTCACCATATTTATAATTAATTTTTATAATTTCATCCAATATTTTTATTATAATTTTATTTTAGTTCACCTTAGTCCCTAAAATTTTCATTTAATCTAAAATTTACCATTATTTATTTTTAATATTATTATTAAATTAATATTATTAACATAATAATATTTTTTCACTTTAGTCCCTAAAATATTTATTTAACCCGAAATTGACCTCTATTTGTTTCTAATTTTTATATTTTTATCTAATATTTTACTATAATTTTATTTTTGTTCAGTTTAATCCCTCAAGTTTTATTTAATTTGGAATTGAACTCTATTTATCCCTATTTTATAATTTAGTCCTATATTTTATAATTGTAAACTTTATGTTCTAGTCACTACTTTTATAATGGTAATTAAGGGCTCATTTTAGCCCAGATTAGCCTGAAACATGGTCTATATGTCAATGATGATATTGATTTCATGAGGGAAGGTTTAATTTCACTTTTTAAAAACTTGCCCCTATATTTTATGAATGTTTTCAAAATGGGATAACTACTTATTTTTGCAATTAACACTCTATTTCAAATTCGATTTTAACAAGAATTTACCATTAAGTCTAATTGAAATTAATAAATTTAAAACAGAATTGAAACTGAGTTTTTAACTTAAAATTCAACTATTAATTATTTACATTTTAGTCCCTAAACCTCGATTCTGTTCAATTTACATCGATTTGAACTTCTTTTTTTAGCTAAATAGAGGTATAAGATGTTTCTACTTATATCAAACTTGTATTTTAAGTTTTGATTTTTTTTTTGGATTTCAATTTTATAAAATTACCAAAATTCCCTTTTATTAAATCGTATATTTTCTAAAGTTTCTAAAGGTTTATTTTCTAAGGTGACTTTAGTTAATTGTTTCCGTTTTATTTTTCATGTTGGCTGTTTACTTTCTGGTAATTGAATATGCTTGTTTTTTTAATGTGTTTTAAGCCACAAATGGCTCATTTGTAACATTAGATATTCGAGGTGGATTCGTTTGGACCGGGTATGTAACCCCCTCGTCCCGGCCTGGCCGGATGACCGGTCCGAGTAGGCTACACGGGGAAAACCGAAGCAAAACTCGTTAAGGTTCCCCCTCGGTTAGCAACCCTAAAAATTTTCTTTTAATTTAATCTTGTCTATAGGCATGTTTATTCCTAAGTGATCACGTCAGCGGAAAGCAACAAGAAAGAATCACATTCGAACCCAAAACCATACATTAAACTGTTCATTTAACACTTACAGGGCAGGCTGTATCGATACACCAATCAAGGGTATCGATACGCCTTGACTAAATCAACCCTTGCAGTCAACTCAGGGAAGACCGTATCGATACAACCCTAGAGCGTATCGATACGCCCCTCTCGGTCAACATCTCGTGGTCAGCGAGATACAACCGTACCGATACACCTCAACCCCGTACCAATACGCCAATCACTCACCAAATTCTCAGAATTCCAGTGAGCAAAGAGCGTATTGATACACCCTCGTGTATCGGTACGCCAAGCTAAAACTGAGTCCTGCAGGCAAGACCGTATCGATACGGCCCTTAGGCGTACCGATACGCCCTGCACTACAAGTCTCCAATTTCAGCAAAAACCAAACAAGACTCAACTCTAAATGCATTTTAGGACTTTCCTAGCCACATACAAACCTTCATGCAACATACTACGACCAAGAATTAGCATATAGAGCAATTTAGATGATTAACAAGACACCCATACATGACATTCACCCAAAGGACAAATATTGCATAAATAGGCATGCTTAAGAGCTCAAAAAGCCATAAGGCATCATGTCATCACATACAAGGTTTACATGCCAACCAAAAGCAACTTAAGACATCCAAAGGCACAACCGTCCCACACAAGCATTCAATAAGACAAAGCATGGTTTACAAATCCAAGCCAAAACATAAACACCAATAACATCTATGAGTCATACAACGCTCATACAAAAACATGGTAGCCCTATTGCTAAACTACTACTTTATTTTCTAAATCATACTTGAGCAACTACAAAGCTTGGAATGCCCCTTCGCCTTGCTCCTTGCTAACACCACGCTATTGATCTGCATTGTTGAAAATGAGAGCGTAAGCTAGAAACTTAGTGAGGATGCTCTAAAATCAAAAACAACAACAATGCAGGGTCCAAGCATGCAATCCTTAGCATCACACACAACATACATGGGCATCAACATAGCATCCTAGCTAGTATTTCAAGAGTCATAAATATGGCATCTTACATCATATTAAGCTCAACAATATAAACCAAATATCACAACATCATAATCATAAGAGCAAGTACATTGGCCACTATTAGTTTACTCAGATGTGCGAATTTACTCTCAACAAAAACATTACCTTAGTGGGATTACACTCATCACCGGACCTTGCATGGGTGGGATTCCACTCATCATCACATGCCCTACGGATGGGATTCCACTCATCATCACGTATAATATAAATAAATTTCTGGTGGAATATTACATCACCGTACTCCTTCTTGATGACTCAACGTCATCAAGGCCACTCGCAAATTTGACTCAATTGTGTGCACACTAATCCTAATGATCGATCATTTACACCCGGTAAGTTAACTAGTGCCAATTACCTTTAAACCATATCACATCAACCATCATTTATATCATTCAACCATCATCACACATAACAATGTATACACATACAAAGTCAATTCATATCTCATAAGATCAATATAAGCAATGGTATCTAAAGCATCATTAACAAATCAAGAAGTTAAACTACCAATTTAACTTCAACCTCGGAATGGCCTACCAAGCTCATTCCAACACTTCCACTACTAACACTTGAACCAACTTTAAAAAAAATTAAAGTTTTACTCACCACCCTTCCTTAGCAAACCAAGCAAGCAAGTCAAGCCTCTTCATTTCCCGGATTCGGTCCCGATCCTTCTCTGATGTTTCATCTTGCTTCTAACCAATCAAAACACAAATATTACAATCCAATGCTAAACTCAGTCACAATTCCAACTCACAAACACAAGCCAAGACTTCACCATTTCAAATCCAAACTAACCACAAAATTCCCATTTTCGTGCTCCCTAAATACCCAGCTGAAAACTATGATTTCCAACACCCAAATGACATCTAAAAGCTTCCAAAACACTTCCCTAATAACCATATACCATCAGCCCTTCTACCCAACACTAAAACACACCAAAAACTCAACTTTTGACACTTTAAAAAATGTCGCAAAGACCCACTTCGGGATTTTTCCCAAATCCATCCATTTTAAGATATCAAGTGTATTTAGGTGAGATTAATCCAAAACCCAACTCAACAAATCAAAGACAAATGAAAAACCCATTAAAAATCCATAATTTCCTTAAACTTGAAAAATGCAAATATTGATAGTTTTGAAATCTAATACCATGTAAATGATGGGGATGATGAGGAGAGTTGAGAAATGAAATTATCTTTGAAAAAGCTCTTGATTTGGTGGAGAGATTGAATGGAATAGTGAACTTGAGGTTTTGGGAGGGGTTTGGGGTTTTCAACGTTAGAATGGGAAAAAACGGAGGAAGACAACTTTATTTTTTTGTTCTTTTTGATTAAAAAAGATGGTCTTCCACTTTTCACTTTAATTACAAAAATGTCACCTTGTAAATGTTAAGTCTCATTTAACTCTTAATTAAGGCCTAATTAAATTAAACCGATTTTGATGACTCGAACCACACACGTGTCTAACTCCTAACCCCAAAACACGGGTGTTACAGGGTATTAGGTGTTACACTGATAGTAAAACTTTCATGATTAAATTATACAAATATTAGACGAAATTATAAAAACTAGAAATAAATAGAGATCAATTTTGGATTAAACAAATATTTTATGGACTAAATTGAACAAAAATAAAACCATATTTAAAATATTGGACTCAATTATAAAAAAAATAGAAATACATCTGGGACAATTTCGAATTAAAGAAAAAAATTAGAAATTAAATTAAACAAAAATAAAACTATATTAAAAATATTATGTTAAATTATAAAAATTAGAAACAAATGGGGGTCAATTTTAGATTAAATAAAAATTATAGGGAATAAATTGAATAAAAATAAACCTTTGAAAATATTGGACTAAATTATTAAAATAAAGAAATAATTTATAGTTTTCAAAGCTTAATTTTCTTTCCTCTCACTTTTCCATTGTTCCAAGCAATAGGGAGGGAAGAAACTTGTTTTCTTTTTAATTTTCCATCCTTTCAACCAAGCACACCAATGAAAAGAAAAAAAAATTTCCATCCTTCCATATTTTCATCTTTCCCATTTTCTTTCCTCTCTATCAAGAAAAACATAAGGCTTTGCTTGGTTTAGTGGAAACTGGAAGGGAAGTAATTGGGAAGAGAAAATTGGAAACAAAATGAAATTAAAGGTTGCTTGATAGAGTGAAAAATGGAAGGAAAGAAAATAAAAGGGGAGATAGTTTTCCTTGATCTTATACAAATAGTTTTCTCTCCAAAATAGGGTAAAAATAGAAAAGAAAAGTGAAAGCTATCATAATCTAATAGTAAAATTATCAAATTATGTTTTAAAAAATTCTAATTTTATTTTCACCATATTTATAATTATTTTTTTTATATTTTCATCAAATATTTTTATTATAATTTTATTTTTGTTTGCTTTAGTCCCTAAAAATTTTATTTAGTATGAAATTTTCCATTATTTGTTTTTTAATTTTATTATTAAATTTAATATTATTAATATAATACTATTTTTTCACTTTAGTCCTTAAAATATTTATTTAATCCAAAATTGACCCCTATTTGTTTCTAATTTTATCTAATATTTTTACTATGGTTTTACTTTTGTTCAATTTAATCCCTCAATTTTTTTTTAATTTGGAGTTTACCTCTATTTATTTCTATTTTATATTTTAGTAAAATATATTATAATTGCAAATTTTATGTTTTAGTCACTAATTTTATAATTGTAATTAAGGACTCGTTTTAGCTCAGATTAACTTGAAACAAGGTCTATGTGTCAATGATGATATTGGTTTTATAAAGGAAGGTTTAATCTCACTTTTTAAAAACTTTCCCCTATATTTTATGAATGTTTTCAAAATGGTCGATAAACTACTTATTTTTGCAATTAACACTCTATATATAATATGATTTCAACATGAAATTACCATTAAATCTAATTGGAATTAATGATTCTAAAATGAAACTGAAACTGAGTTTTTAACTTAAAATCTAACTTATGAATTATTTACATTTTAATCTATAAACCTTGATTCGGTTAAATTTACTTCGATTTGAACTTCATTTTAGCTAAACATAGATATAAAATGTTTGTACTTATATTAAACTTGTATTTAAGTTTCGAATGTTTTTTGGATTTAAATTTTGTAAAATTAAATGCCTTTTAGTTAAAATGTTTAATTTCTAAAGTTTTTAAGGTTTATTTTATCATGTGACTTTAGTTAATTGTTTTCGTTTTATTTATATGTTGGTTGTTTACTTTCATGTAACCAAATATGCTTATTTTTTTAAAATTTGTTTTAGACAGCAAATGGGTCATTTGTAACATTTGATATTCGAGCTAGATTCGTATATAATCGGGTATTAGGTGTTACATTGACAGTCAAACTGTCAAGATTAAATTATACAAATATTAGACTAAATGATAAGAAATGGAAATAAATATAGGTCAATTTTGGATTAAATAAAAATTTTATAGACTAATTGTATAAAAATAAAACCATATTAAAAATATTGGACTGAATTATAAAAAAATAGAAATACATATGGTATAATTTTGAATTAAAGAAAATTTTAGGAATTAAATTGGACAAAAATAAAAATATATTAAAAATATTAGACTAAATTATAAAAATTAGAAACAAATAGGGATCAATTTTAGATTAAATAAAAAAGTAGGGACTAAATTGAATTAAAATGATCATTTTAAAAATATTGGATTACATCATAAAAATAAAAAAAATGTTGTGAACAAAATAATGAAGAACAACGAACAAGTATAAAAGAATAAAGAGGTGAGAGAAAGATGGAGATTTGTATTATTCTCAAATATAGACTTGTGTATACGATGCCTTCAATGAATCATCTATTTATAGGCATAAGAAGTACATAATACATTAAACTCTAATTAATAGAGATAATATTCCTAATAATAAATAAATCAAACTCCTTAGATAAAGTTCTAATCATGATAGACATCCACATAGATAAATATTCATAACAAAAAATAATTTATAATTTTCAAAGCTTAATTTTCTTTCCTCTCACTTTTTCATTGTACCAAGCTATAAAGAGGAAATAAACTTAATTTCCTTCTAGTTTTTTGTCCTCTCAACCAAACACATCGATAGAAATAAAAATTACATTTTTCATCCTTTAATTTTTCTATCACTCTGGTTTTCAATCCTTTCATTTTTCTTTCCTCACTGCCAAGCAAAGCTTATGTGTTATCCACTCAATTTTTTATCTTCATATTTTTAAATATAAGAAGGATACTATTTTATATATGATCAATTAATAGGACAAAACTATGTTGATGGTAAATCGGATTGTAAATGATTCAGATTTGAATGAATAAATATATTTCATATTTATTTGTTTATTTTTTAAATTTGTTCATGTTTGATTTTAGTTTAGTAAGACTTTCAAAATTGTGATGTGTTATAAATTTAAAAAAAAAATATACGTGCTCATATTCATTCGTTTAAAAGCTCCAATGGTAAGATGGGTTCCGACCCTCATTTTTTTTTTTGGTGTAATTACGTTTAATCTTTTAATAGTTATGAAATCAATGAAACTAAAACATGATTCTAATTTTAGAGTTAAATTATTTTTTAGGACCACCAATTTTAAATTTAGACAAATTTAAATACAATCATTTTGTTGATTATAAAGGTGTGCAACACTTTTAGATGGTGGTTCATGGTCATTTGAATGGTGGAGATGGTGGTGTAAGGTTGCTCAGGTGGTCGAGTTGAGAGCTTAGGTTGGGGTTATAGTCTTTCTTGAGTAGTGGGGAAGACTCTTTCTTGATTTAGAGGTGAATGATCCCTTATAAAGGATTGAAAGAGAGTGCGGACACGTGTCAACTAAAGAGGACATGTGTCTTGAATAGTATTTGCATGTCGAGTTCGCGATGGGTTATAGCCGGCTTATTCGCACGGTCATGATCTGCTAGTACGTCCGCATGTAGTCTGTTGATTAGGTGTTCGTATGTTTATAATTCGCTGGTACTAACACATTTTTTAAAATTTAAATACTTCTTATGTCTAAATCGATTTTGAAGAAAGAAAAAAAAAACTTCACAAATAAATATGCGTTGAATGTTGTCACGTACCATTATAACATACTAAACATAAAATAAAATCATTAATTCATTATATTTTAAGTTGTGACGTTTTTATAGATTTTATATGATTTTGTATTTGATGCACTAATAACATAAAAATTTAGGGAAAACTACACCGGTGGTCCCCAAACTATTACCGTTTTCTTATTTTGGTCCCTAAACTATGTTTTTCGGCAAAACCGTCCCTTCTGTTACATAGTTCTCCTATTTTGGTCCCCCGACGTTAAATAGCTAACGGTTTTGCTGACGTGGCATTTTTTAAATATTTTTAATCATTTCTCTCTCCTCTCAAAAAATGCCACGTCAGCAAAACCGTTAGCTATTTAACGCCGGGGACTAAAACAGGAGAACTATGTAACAGAAGGGACGATTTTGCTGAAAAACATAGTTTGGGGACCAAACTAAGAAAATGGTAATAGTTTGGGGACCACCGATGTAATTTTCCCAAAAATTTATGTATCATAAATAAATCATATATTCACATTATCGAAGTTAGAAAAACGAAGTGAACTTTGACTGTATAAAGACGTATTTAATTCTATGATCAAATATAAATTAATTTTGTCAGTCTACTTTTTCTAATATAATTTTCACAGTAAATCTTCTAACACTTTATATTATGAAATATAAATTCACTTTAAAAAATTATAAACCGCAATTTATGAATTCATAGATTGTATGGATTCCAACATTACAATCGCATCCACTATATCAAGCTTGTATATTGCGGCACTTTTAGCGGCATTTTCTTAAGTAAACGCCGCTAATTTTGAACATATTGCGGCGTTTATAGAAGGAACGCCACAGACCAATAAAATTCACGACATTTATTTGAAAAATGCCACAAATGCTTGTACTTTAGTGGAGTTTGTACAAAAAATGCCAGAACTGTACTGTGGTAGCGTTTGAAAATAAAAACGCCGCAATAAGTTTATGTATAGTGGTGTTTGTATTAAAACACCGTAATAGGTTTATGTATAGTGGTGTTTGTATAAAAAACGTCACTGTATGTTTTAATAAAACACACTCTCCCTCTCCTCGATCCCCAAATCAAACTCAATCCCTAATTTTCTCCAGCCTCCAATCGCCTCTCACTCCCTCATCTCCACCGGTCAGACGACATCGTCAGTGATATTTCGTTGCCCCTCTCTCCGTCATCACTCTCTGCCCAAACGCGTATGGTCTGATAAAGGTACTGTTGCACCATAGTTTACTTCTCAGTTATCTCCCTTCTCTCTTGTTGGTATTTTCAAGATGTTGACCGCAATCGGTGCACTTTGAAATACTATGGAACTGGTTTTTACACGAAAACAAGATGACGTTTTACAATTGTCGCGAAGCTTATAAGGTTTCTTTCCCCCTTCTTTGTGTTCTACAAATGGGAATTTTAAGGATTTTAATTTGATGTTTGATTATTTTTTTGTAGTTGTGGAAGAGAATTTGTTTAGAGACAAGTACAGAAATCAACCTTCTTCCTGACAATTAGAAATACCTTCTTGTCGGCCTAGTTTTTCAGGTTTTATTCTGTTTCAGATTAAACCCATATTATTTTTTGATATGTTGTGTTTAACATTTTAAGTAGTAAGTATGGAGCGACAAAGTTAGCATCTTTCTCAGAAACAAAGTTTTAAAAGTAAGATCTAGTACATTGTAACTTGTTCATATAGATAACATTACCGATGAATATTTTTACCTAAATGAATGTCATTGTCGACTGCATAAGCTTTAGTATGCTACATTTCATTGCTTCTCAAAGAGTTTTGGGTGAGCTTGTTTAGTGTTTGTATTTTTCAAACTTCAAGTATGCTTAATTATAACACTGAGAAGGTTTGGTTTTGTCTCTACAGTATATTCATGGTGTAGCTGCCCGAGGAGTTCATTATTTACACCGGCCAGGTCCGACACTTTAGGGTCTTGGATTCTTTATTCTTCTAGTAAGTTCACCTTTAGTTTGATTTTCCTCTTTATTTATCTCTATTTTATGCCAATTTGGTGAAATGTCTTATATCTAATATTCGTTTAAATTTAGGAGCTCAGACAAGATAAAGGTTATATCAGTGAGACATTGTTCACTTGTGTCTTTTTATAATTTGTATTGGTAAAGTTATTCTTATGTTGTTGGTTTTTCTTTTGTTACTTACTCTATTGATTTTATTAGTTTTGTTCGGTTCTCACATTTTTAGTGCACGAGACCGCAGCTCTTTTATTTCTTCTTTATTAACATCTTTTATGTCTCCTCTTCTAACTTGTGAATTTCTCCATGTGCAATGGACTTTTCATCCTTTCATCTTCAAGAGCAAATAGATCTACACAGTTCTAGTTTGGTGCAGGGTGCTAGGTTTTTTAGCAAAAAGATGAGTAAGTCGAGCTATATTTTTATAACTATCTTTAAATGCAAGTATAGGTTTTGTTGATTCGTAAGGCTTAAGAAATCTCTTAAGTGCATGTCCTTTTTTATATCAAAAAAATATTTTTTAAAATACACACGCCCAAGATTTATTGTTTTAGCTTCCTTTCAGTTCAGTTTGGCTCCTATGTTGCTAACATGCTTTCATTGAAGGTGTTGTTTGTTGAGATTTCACTTTAGTTTTTTAACTGGTGTGTAAGAAATTTATAATTTCCATTGATAATCGTCATTCTTTCTGTCTTTAGAAAGCTGTAGATGCCGCTAAGAGTGTTGTGGTCAGTATTATAGGACTTGATTCAAAAAAGGTTCAACAATTATGCGATACAGCCAACCAAGAAGTTGATGTAGATGAATAGGCTCTAAAAATTGAGCATGTCACAATCATAATTGTTATCAAAATTTTCGTTGTTGCCATTGTATTGTTTCTTGCTGCCATACTCCAATTCTATTTTTTAGTATCCCTAAAACTCAAATCTTAAAATAAAAAAATCACTTGATTGGTGATTGTTTTACTATTTGGCAATCGGTTAAAATATAATCCAACTTTCTATACTTTTTTGTACATTTAAATTTTAGTCCTTTTACATTTCAGATTTAAGAATTCAATTTTAATTTTCAATGGTGTTAAAATTTTCTACTATGTCATTTTGAAATAGTAATTGTCAAAAGGCAAATTCGCGGCGTTTGTGGCAAAACCCCCACTAAATATCACAATATCCCATCACATTTAGCAACGTTTTGGTAAAAAAACGCCACTATAACCTAACATTTATCGGCGTTTTAAAATAAAAATGTCACTAAAAATAGGGTATTTAGCGGCGTTTTGAATTACAAATGCCACTAAAGACAGTGTATTTAGCGGCGTTTTGAATTTCAAGCGCCACTATATAACTCGACCTTTTGCGGCGTTTTTATTAAAAAATGTCACTAACTATTGCAGTGCTAGATCTAGCGGCATTTCTTACGCGCTTTTCCTAGCGCTGGCAGGATTTTTAGCGACGCTTAAAAACGCCTTTATAGAGAAAAAACGCTGCTAAAAACCTATTTTGTTGTAGTGATTGATGTTCAAGAATACCACATTACATACACTTCAATTTTAATTTCTCTTTTTGTCCTTTTCTTTTACTTGCCTTTATTCAGAAGTGGGGGAGATTTAGCAATTTGATCATTTTATCAATAGACATATCGTCTTCACGAGAAATTTAGCTTCCAAGTCTTAGATTGAAAATCGCTCATTGTACCCAAGCATACTAGTGGCAATACTAACTCAATCCATAACCTTTCACAACACCATTTCATATCAACTTCCGTGCTTAGCACGTACTCACCATGACTTACCGTCATGCACAACCACAAGCCATAACCACATGCATATAACAATGCACCAAATATCAAGCCTCAATACACATGTATAACACAATATACATAACCATATTAATCACACTTAATACATGAGGCATAAACAACAATTAGAGTTCAATCAAAGTCTCTAACTAAAGCTTGGGATTAGACTACCAATCTAATCCCAACTCTAGGTGGGTCTATCAAGCCCAACTTAGTCCACATGCTTGAACCAACACTTTAAAACCATTTAAAAACGTTTAACCACTCACCGACTATTCCAAGCTCAACCACACAAGCCGATTAAGCTCTCAACGGTTCCGGATTCGTTCCCGAGGCTTCACCAACACAATTCCTTGCTTCTAATCATCCCATCACAATCAAAATAACCTCAAATCAGTTCACAAATCAATGTAGCAAACCCGAAACACAAACCAAGCACAAAACACAAGATTTCAAGCTAAAGACAACCCCAAAACCTTCATTCCCGAGCAGCCCTAAAACACAGTCTAAAACCAATGATTCCAACACTTATATTACTCCCAAAAGCTTCCAAAACAACCCTTATACATAGCCTAACCATCAGCCAACAAATTTCCACACAAAACACCCCCAAAACTCAACCTAAAACCCTTCAAAAACCTCCCTAAAACCCAATTTCCGGAAACACCATAAAACTTTGTAAAAATTGAATATGTTGGACCTTTTAGATTGTAAATAACTTATATAACCTCAACAAATCAAAAACTTAAGTTAAAGATAATAAGGATGACATTTTTAATCAAAAATCTCAAAACTCCAAAATACAAAAACCATGAGCTTTATGAAAAATAATGGTACAAGCTTGTAGAGGAAAGAGATGACAAGTCAAAAGTGGGTTTACCTTTAAAAAATCATCAAAGATGGGGAAGAATGGTGATGGAATAGTGAACCCAATGGAGATGGTGTTTATGTCGTGAAAAAAAAGAAATGGAAGAGAAGAGAAGAAGATGACAAAAGGCTATTTTAAATAAAAAAATGAGTTTTATTTTGCAAGACCACTTATTTACAATTTTGCCATTAATGAGATGACTATCTCAAATATCTAAAATCCAAGGGATTTGGGTTTTAAATCAAATTAAGTCCAACATAAAATATTTGTTTTGAAAACATGAAGCCCAAAATAATATTTTATTATTTTAGTTTCACCCGACCCCAAACCCGGGTGTTACAAACCTTGCAAAACATAAAAATTGGATGCCATTTTATACCCTTTTATCACAACGAGAGAGCTTTTGCAAATTGTCATAGCTCCACCTTCATTGGAGTATCTATACCCTTTTTGAATTTAAAATACCTAACAAAAACTAGATTTCTTCTCAAATCTGGAGCATGTCTCACATTACCAAGTGTTCGAACAATCTCATCGAACATATTAATCTTGATTGTGCCAATACATGTAACTTCAGGGGCGAAGCCAGAAATGAAAAGTTAAGGGGGTCAAAAAAATTTAAAGGTATAAAATGTCCTTGAACTTTTGAAAAAATCAATTAAGCTCCTAAATTCTTTGCACCCAATTAAGCACTTGAATTAAGAAATTGAATTAATTAAGCCCTCGAACTAATTTTGACCATTAAATCTCGATAGTTTTTTTATCTGTTGGTGCAGTGCGTGTTGAGCTTTTAGGGCTCGATTCGATCAACCAATTTAGCTCACCGAGTGGTGGAGAGATGGATTTTTTGGTGGAAGGGTTTAGGAAGCTAAAAAGATAATGACACAATGATTTATAGTGGTTCAACCTTCTAACCAAGGTCTACATCCACTACCTTAGCTCTCCACTAAGGATTTCTCAATCAATCCACTATTGATTCGTCCCCTTTTCTAGGATTAGGAGGAAACCCTTACAACCGATCAAGCTTCTACCCAAAGCCTTGATCAAAACTCTCTTTACAAAGAGACAATAAAAGCAAACTTAAAACCCTCTAATAGGTGTTTGTTTGCACAATTAAGCACTCACCCAAAACCTAAAACACTTGAGCAAATTTGACAATTTTGGCTCACTAGTGTTTGTCTATACAATAAATGACAATTTAAGCTCTAAGACAATCTTTGATCATTTGATGTTTGACAATATGAGCATTAGCCTTCTCTTGATGCTTGGAGGTCCCTTTTATACTCCCAAATGAGTTTGTAGCCGTTACTAGCCGTTGGGGATGAATTGGAGCCGTTGAGGACTTTATTTCCCTTCATTAATGCTGTTCTGCAGCTATCCGTATCGATACACGTGGAACCGTATCGGTACGGCCTTCATAGGAACTAGCCGTTGAGCTCTTGCCAGCCAAGGCGTATCGATACGCTTGAGGGCGTATCTGTATGAGTTCACATTTAAATGGCCGTTGGGAAATAGCCGTTGGGGTTGAGTTGAAAGGGGATCGGTACGCTTACCTGGCATATCGAAATGATCCCGATCCTTATCGAAACGGCAAGGGCCTGTATCGATACGGGTTTTGACAGTGGCCAAACTGGGGCAAAAAGGTATCGATACGGGTAAGACCGTATCGGTACGGGTACTTTGAAAACACAAGTTTGGCTATTAAAAACTTGAAAAATCTTTGCCAAAAACCTTTTAAAATACCTCAAACATAATTCCAAGTTGTTTGGACTTAAAACAAGTTTTAAATTCTTTTCAAATTAGTCCAAAACATTTTTCAATTATTATATCAAAACATTAGTTCTACAATCTCCCCCTTTTTGATATAATAAAACTAACTTGAAAAATTGTTTGGGATTCTCCCCCTTAAACTTTAAAAATGTGAATAAGAGATTAGAAATTTTAGTTCAAATAAAGCTCCCCCTTATTCATTTGAAAATTCAATTTTTCAAACCATTTCTCCCCTTTTTTGTTATATCAAAAAGAATTAAAACATTAAGTTCAAAATAACAATAAAGGTAAAAACTTTGACTAAAATAAGAATTTGGTTTAAAAATGGCTCCCCCTTACTCAAAGCATCATCAAAAATGTTAGTCCAACATATATGATCATCTAGTTGAATAAAATGAAAATAAGACAAATTAATTCAAAACAACTAGAAATTTTACCAACACTTGAACCCGAGGGAGGATGTGAAGCCTTCATTCTTCAAGTGTTCTTCCTTGTGTGCATGGAGCTCCCCCTCAATGTTTGACTTGTTGAACATCTCCATCACACCTAGCAATAGACAATCAAGTAATTTTTGGTATCCAAATTGCTTTGGATCCATGAACGTTAGTAGCACAAATTTTAGTCCCCTTAGGAATCCATTTTTCAATGTCATCCTTTTTAATTGAAGTACTAAGTCCTTTTGGGACCCAAATACTTCTAAAACATTTTCCTTTAATAAATATAGGGGCACTAGATTGTCTAACATAAAAGTTTGATTTTCCAAAATTGTTTTTCTTTTCAAGCTCTTTGGAAATCAAATCTTTTTCTACTTGAACATTTTGAAGCAATTTTTGTAAATCAAAACATTTTAATTCAAACTCTTCAAGTTTTGCTTCAAGTTCAAGTTTGGTTTTAGAAAGCAAATCATTTTGAATTTTTAACTTTGAAATCAATTTATTGTTTTTCAAAATGTGGCTTTTAAAATCTAAAACTAAATCATCGTAGGCATCTTGTAATTCATCAAAAGAATAAGAACATGAAGTAGATGAATTAGAAGTTACCCTTGAATCTTCTTCGATGGCCATAAGGCAAAGGTTGGCTTGTTCATCGTCGGTGGAGTCCTCATCACTCCAAGTAGCCACATGTGCCTTCTTCTTATGGCTTGAAGTGTTTGCCCTCTCATTTCTTTTAGGTTCTCGTTCAAGCTCTCTCAAGGCTTTCTTCATGAACGGGGCACACTTCTTGAAGAGATGAACTATCTCTTCATCTTCATCCTCCTCTTCACTTGAGTAGACATGATGGCAAGTGGAGGATTTGAGAGCCATGACACTTGCATTGATGCCAAGCCCTTTGATTTTCTTCTCTCCCATAGCTCTAATTTCTTCCCTCTTCTTCTCATCCTCTTTGTTCTTCTTCATGATTTGATGAGTAAGGAGTGACCCCATGAGTTCATCAAGCTTCAAGGTCTTCAAATTTTTGGCTTCGATGATGGCAGTCCTCTTTGAGTCCCAAGACTCGGGAAGTGAGTAGATGAGCTTTCGAACAAGCTTTTCTTCCGGGATGGCTTCTCCATAGCCTTTGAGACCATTGGTGATTGTGGAGAACCTATCAAACATCTTCTCGATGTTCTCTTCCGGATCCATTTTGAAGTTCTCATACTCTAAGGTTAGAAGCCCAATCTTGGTCTCATTGACTTCATTGGTTCCCTCGTATGTGACTTCAAGCTTGTCCCATACTTCCTTGGCACTCTCACAAGAAGGCATCTTCTCATAGATGGTTGGGCCAAATGCACAAAACAAGATGAGTAAGGCTTTGCAATTAAGCTCCATCTTCTTGCGATCGTCGGCACTCCACTCCGTTTTACTTCTTTGAGGCACGAACGGACCATCTTCAACTACATCCCATAGCTTGTAATCTTTTGATTTGATGAAGAACTTCATCTTTGTCTTCCAATGGGCATAGTGAGTTCCGTCAAAGAAAGGCGGTTTGTCGATTGAATGTGCCATTGAGCCGGTTGATGAAAAAGTGATCGAGCTTGCCGGATCTTCTCAATAGGATGTGAATCCCCTTCGATTGAGTCAAGCTCTGATACCAATTGTTGAGTTTTTAGGGCTCGATTCGATCAACCAATTTAGCTCACCGAGTGGTGGAGAGATGGATTTTTGGGTGGAAGGGTTTAGGAAGCTAAAAAGATAATGACACAATGATTTATAGTGGTTCAACCTTCTAACCAAGGTCTACATCCACTACCTTAGCTCCCCACTAAGGATTTCTCAATCAATCCACTATTGATTCGTCCCCTTTTCTAGGATTAGGAGGAAACCCTTACAACCGATCAAGCTTCTACCCAAAGCCTTGATCAAAACCCTCTTTACAAAGAGACAATAAAAGCAAACTTAAAACCCTCTAATAGGTGTTTGTTTGCACAATTAAGCACTCACCCAAAACCTAAAACACTTGAGCAAATTTGACAATTTTGGCTCACTAGTGTTTGTCTATACAATAAATGACAATTTAAGCTCTAAGACAATCTTTGATCATTTGATATTTGACAATATGAGCATTAGCCTTCTCTTGATGCTTGGAGGTCCCTTTTATACTCCCAAATGAGTTTGTAGCCGTTACTAGCCGTTGGGGATGAATTGGAGCCGTTGAGGACTTTATTTCCCTTCATTAATGCTGTTTTGCAGCTATCTGTATCGATACACGTGGAACCGTATCGGTACGACCTTCATAGGAACTAGCCGTTGAGCTCTTGCCAGCCAAGGCGTATCGATACGCTTGAGGGCGTATCGATACGCTTGAGGGCGTATCGATACGAGTTCACATTTAAATGGCCGTTGGGAAATAGTCGTTGGGGTTGAGTTGAAAGGGGATCGGTACGCTTACCTGGCATATTGAAACGATCTTGATCCGTATCGAAACGGCAAGGGCCTGTATCGATACGGGTTTTAACAGTGGCCAAACTGGGGCAAAAAGGTATCGATACGGAAAAGGTAATCAAAGTGGCCTGTTGTTTGTTTCACTAGAAAATGAAAATCATAACAAAGGGATTCTATTCATGAAATGAATTGCATTTCAGGTTCAAGAGGATCTAGAGCTAGTCCAGCATGTCAAAACCTTCTTCGCTGATCATAATCAGATTCAGAACCCGAATCCTCCCCCACCAAAACCGGCTCTCTCCGAACACTCCACCTCGAACCCCGCCACCAACTCCTCCGCCTACACTCGCTTCCATTCTCCTGTCCTTCCTCCTATGCACGCAGTCCTAAACCCTAACCTAGAGGACGATAATGATGAAGAAGAAGAAGAAGAAGAAGAAGAGAATGATGACGACGATGACGGAGAAGAACCTGAATCGGACTCTGCGGAAACGGATCGAGATAGAAATACGCAAACGGTAGCAGTTGCGGAGGCTGAGGCAAGCGAGTTGATACATTTGGAAATGTCAGAAGATATCCGGCTAGGATCACCAGACGATGCATCAAATAACTTGGACATAGATTTTCACATGATGGCCGTAAGTCAAAGTGGTAACCACCAAGCCGTTGCTTCGGATTCGTTTATAGCAGAGTCGAGTCGAAAGTGGCAAATGGTACAAGAACCAACAAACAGTTGCTTTCACTCACGTTTTTCAGGTAAAAAACAGTTTAGTCGAACTAGTTGGTTTATGGGATGAGGCGCTAGGTCCTTCAAACACGAATCTTGGTGTTGTGAATGGAAAAAATTGGGTTGGAGAATCATCTCAGATTAGTCGAACTCATTGGTTTATGCTAATAAGATTATCATTTCAACTTGGATTTTATAATGTATTTTGTAGGGCCAGAGTTATTGGATGGACTACAACAAGAAAACAGCCACTACTCTCAGACCGTCTCCGCCATCCTTCAAGGCCAACCAACTCTTTGGGGTGACTCACCGTCAACCGGTTGCCCAACCAGCTCAACCCAATCTGCGTTTTCCAAGTGGACAATTCATTCAGACAATCACCAATTCCAAGTGGTCGTCGAAGGCACGTCCCAGTGTCTCCTCAAGTACATTCTGTTTAGTGTACCGTACTTCCACAGAAAGTATCGAGACAAGAACTCTCCCAAGATACGTGACCCCGACCCGGACGGCAGGTTCCGCAAGGGGATCCCGCAGGAGGAGCTCAGCGCCAACCATGTACTAGCGGAGAGGAGGCGACGCGAGAAGCTGAACGAACGGTTCATTATATTAAGGTCGTTAGTTCCATTCGTCACCAAAACGGATAAAGCTTCAATACTCGGTGACACCATCGAGTACTTAAAACATTTACGTAACAAGGTTCAAGAACTCGAAGCAGAGGCCGACAACAAACAGGCATATTCGCTAAACAGAACGAGTAGTTTGAAGGAACTGAGAAGTGGGGTAACAGTGTCGAAGAGGGCACGATCATTGGGGTCACCTGGGCGAGATAAAAGGCAGATGATCAGGATAGTTCAAGGGAGTGGAAGTGAATCTAGGCCGAAGACGGTCGATTCGACACAGCAGGAGACGACTGTGGAGGTGTCGATAATAGAGAGTGACGCATTGTTGGAGTTGCAATGCGGGTATAGGGAAGGGTTGTTGCTTGATATAATGAAGATGTTAAGGGAAGAGCTTCGGATCGAGATAACAACGGTTCAGTCTTGTTTGAATAATGGGGTGGTTTTAGCTAGAGGTGGCAATCGGGTCATTCGGTTCGGGTTCGGTTCGGGTCGTTTCGGTTCGGGTCAATTCGGGTCTATCTAGAATCGGTTTAGATTCGGTTCGGGTCGGTTCGGTTCGGGTTCGGGTCTAATTCGGGTCTGTGATGAGTCGGATTCGGTTCGGGTATTGGATCGGGTCAAAATCAGATCAGTTGTTTTCGGGTCGGGTCAATATCGGATCGGTCGCTTTCGGTTCGGGTCAAAATCGGGTCATTCGGGTCGCTTTCGGTTCGGGTTAAAATCGGGTCAATTTCGGGTCAGGTCAACATTTAAATTTTCGGGTCAATTTGATTTGAGTTGGGTTAAAGGTTTGAGGTTTAGTATTTATGGTTTAGGGTTTAGAGTTATTGATGTATGAGATTAATTCTAATTCAACTTGTCAATCTATGCATTTGAATTTGATTAAATATTTAAATCAATGTTTCATGTATCCATATAATTTTTTTTGTATAATTATATTGAATCAAAGTTTATAATAATAATAATAATAATAATAATAATAATAATAATAATGTTTGAAATGAATTAATTTATTAAACTTAGGATCTAATTGAATTAACTAAAATCTAAAAGCATAAATCACGGACATAATTAAAATAATTTTAAAATTAAATGTGAAATTTCAATTCAATTAATCTAAATTGAAACTCAATTAAATCAAGAAAAATAGAAAGACAATTGGTAAAAATAGAGAGGGAAAAAACAAAATTTTGGAGGGAAATAAGCCACCAATTTTTTAAGCTAGATTGAAAAAAAAAAAGAAAAAGACAATTGGAAAAAATAGAGAGAGAAAAGACAAAAATTTGGAGGGAAATAAGCCACCAATTTTTTAAGCTAGAGATTAATTACTTTTTAGGTCATGTTGCATTTAAAATGTTACATTTTAGTCAACTTTAAGTTTTAGTTTAATTTAATTTAGTCACAAGTATTCCCACGGTTTAGACTTCGGATATAGAAATCCCCTCCCCGTAGTGATATTTAGTCTCTAAAAATTTACTTTTAGTTGAAATTGACTAATCTTTGTAATTTAGTCTATTAATTTAATATATTTATATTTTCGTTCATTTTAATTTCAAAGATTTAATTTTTAGCCAAAATTGACCCCTATTTATTCATATGGTATAATTACAAATTTGATCATTGGACTCTCAAATTTCTCCACTTCCAAATTGTCAATTTAGTCTACAATTTCAATTTTATGCTATATTTTATGATGAAATTATAAAATTGGTCACCAAGATCTCAAATTTCTATACTTCATTTTATTATTTATTATATTGTTAACAATAGATATTCGGGTTAAAATCGGGTTGATATTCGGTTCAGCTTTCGGTTCAGCTTTCGGTTCGGGTAGCATTCGGTTCGGGTCCATTCGGTTCGGGTCTATTTCGGTTCGGGTCCATTTCGGTTCAACAAAAATTTTCGGTTCGGTTCGGTTCGGGTTTCGGGTCAACTTCGAATCATCATGTTCGGGTCAAAATCGGGTTTCGGTTCAGGTAATTCGGTTCGGGTTTCGGGTCTCGGGTCAAGTTTGCCAGGTCTAGTTTTAGCCGAGATGAGAGCCAAGGTAAATACTCCATATGATAACTGCTAACTATTTCTATTTTCTTTTGAGAATTTACTGTGACAGTAATGTTTTGTGAATGGTAATTGGATTGGCAGGTGAAGGATAATGTAAATGGAAAGAAAGTAAGAATAACGGAGGTGAAGAGGGCCATAAATCAAATAATACAGTCATTCTAAAGGATCCATTTCTCAAGTCCAATTATGTTTATCCAAATCTGATTATTGATTTAATCATATAGGTAATATAGCAAGACAGTTTACAAATCGGATAAAAATTCTCTTCCCCTAATTATGACCCTTTTATGTCTCACACTAAAAATCACTTAAAAAATAAATTCTAAACCATAACCCTAACCTCCACATCCTAAACCCTAAACCTTACAACCTAAAAATACAACTTACCCCTAATTCCATAAACCTTATCCACAACCCCTAACCTTAAACCCTAAACTCTAAACCCACCATTTTAAAGTTGGGGCAGACGATTTCCATCCGTACAAATCATCTTCACTTTGGATGGAAATAGTCTGACTCTTATCATGCCCCCTTCTATGCCCCACTTTAAAATAGTAGGTTTTGGGTTTAGAGTTTAGGGTGTAAGGTTAGGATTTAGAGAATTATGGGTAGAGTGTAGGGTTTAGGATGTGGAAATTAGAGTTAGGGTTTAGACTTTAATTTTTAAGTGTTTTTTTAGTGTGTGGCATAGAAGGAAACATGTTTAGTGGCATAGGATTTTTGTTCCTTAACTTTAGAAGTATATAATGAGGTTAAGCTGCAGTGATTCCTTTTAAATGCAAACATAAAAATAAAAGAAATGCTGCTGAGGGAAACAATCTTATTCATGTACAATGTTCAAATCCCATGTACGAGGTTAGTAGCATAACACAAAACGGCTTACAACAATTGTGTCATTAAGCATTCAAAGATCTTCCTAATGACAGTATTCCAGAATTTTTACAAAACTTGGAGGACCTGGTAATTAAGACATACATTGTGGACTCAAAACTTGTTCATGGCAGATATATCCCTTTGTTTTCTAGTTTGAATAAGCAGAGAGTTAATACAACATTTCATGCATGCTTCCATCTCCCATCTTCTCCAAATCTTCTTTTGATAGTAGAGTCTGCCTACCACTGCCACCGATCTTATCATGCGGTCGAGCCATTTTTCGAAGGAACTGCACCCTCAAAGAGATTTCAACCTTCTCTAGGCTCTGGGATCTCTATACAATTTCAATCCAGGTAGACAAGTTCGGGATGGAAATTCTCTCCCATTTTTTTAATATCCCTACTTGTGCCTCACGCTCAAAAGTAGATTTAGGTTATAGAGTTTAGGGTTTTAGGTTAGGGTTTATGGTTAGAGTTTAGGAAATTTAGGGTAAAGTGTATTTTTAGGGTATAAGGTGTAGGGTTTAAGATTTAGAATTTAGGGTTAGAACTTGAAATTTAATTTTGTAATGTTTTTTAGTGTTGGGCATAAGTAGGGACACCGAAAAGAGGTAGAGGATTTTCATCCACAAGTTCATTATTAAAAGCGGATGGAAATCGTCTACCCCTTAATTATGCCCCCATTGGTGCCTCTACTTTAAAATAACGGGTTTAGGGTTTAGGGTTTAAGGTTGGGGCTTAGGGTTAGAGTGTAGAGAATTAGAGATATAGTATATTTTTAGGGTTTAGGGTTTAGAATTTTTAAAAATATGGTTAGGGCTTAGAATTTAATTTTTAAGTATTTTTTAGTAGGGGCATATAAGGAGGCATACTTAGATGGCAATAGATTTTTACTCCAACATGTCTTGACGACTATTTTTTTTTAGAAAAAAAAGAATTCAAATTACTTAAAATGTCTAAAACAACTCCATCTCATTATTAAAAACTTTGGTTTAATTAGCTCAATCATATACGAACTACATCAGAGCAAATCTCAAATAATTAATATATGCAACTATATTATAGTCTAGAAGATATTTATCATTCTCCCAAGTGCTAATAAAATATTGAACAATAAACAAGACACTCCTCTTTTGCTATATGTAGAGCCATGTCAGTGCTCAAATTCAGGTTCACTTCTCGTGTAAGCGAGACAGGATCCAACTTGGTAGTTTGGAGCGCTTGTCATGTCGGCTATACCTGCATTCATCTACTAACTCAGAAGACAAGTAGATCTTTCATGATTTTTTTTTTAATAAAAGGGATATCACCCTAGATGATATTTACAAAGCGAACAAGATAAATTTGACAAGAAAACAATACAAACAAAAAATGACATTGCACCTAGACCCGTTTCTGAGATTTTGGTGGCCCATGGGCAAACTTAAAAAATAGGCCCCTAATTAAGGGTAAACGTTTAATCGAGTTAAATTAAGTCAAAAAATTCAAGTTATGCGAGTTTACGAGTCCTTACGACTCGAACTTAAAAATTTATCTGCTAAATACTACAATTTTGAGTTATTAGAATTTCTAATTTACAACTCAAACTTTATTTGAAATTTTTTTCGAGTCAAGACGAGTCAAGTCGAAAAATCAATTTTTTCGAGTCGAGTCGAGTTTTGTTCACACTTTCCCCTAATAACGAGTATTAGAAAAAAATAATATTTGAAATTAGACCCTTAGTAACAAGTGATATATAAAAAAATGGACCCCTATTAACAAATTTTGAAAAAAAATGAATTTTAATAGTATTCTTGTAATAACAAATATAGGGAAAAATAGAACCCTAATAACAAGTATTGAAAATTTACAATTTTAAGAGTATACATGTAATAACAAATATTAGGGGAAATAGACCATAAATAACAAGTATTGAAAAAAATAGGACTCGTAATAAGAAGTATCGGAAAAAATAAAATTTAAGAGTAGGGCCCTAATAACAAATATTATAAAAGATAGGCCCATAGTAACAAGTATTGAAAAATTGGCCTCATAATAACAAGTATTGAAAAATTTGTACCCTAATAAAAAGTATTGAAATAACAATAAATAATAAAAAATGGGCCCCTAATTATAAGTATTCAAAAAAATAGCCTATAATAACAAGTATTGAAAAAAAATTATACCCTTAATAAAAAATATCGAAAAAAATAAATTTTAAGAATATAACTTTAATAACAATTATTAAAAAAATAAATTTTAAACAATAAATATTAAAAAAAATAAATTTTAATTATAAATATTCGAAAAAATAGGCCCTGGACAGGGTAGGGGCCCTGGGCGGGCGCCCCTGTTGCCCATGCCCAAGGACGGCTCTGATTGCACCAAAAACAAAAAGAAAATTTAAATTGCAAACTAGTTAGAAGCACCAGAAGAACCGGCGTCCGCATCACCAATAAACAAAAAAATATTAAAAATTGTAAGATGTAAATATTACCGTGTGCAGTCTAAAATGTCTTTAACGTTTATTTACAGAACCCTAGTTATGGGCTCCTAGTTATGGGCTCCTAGTTATGATCTACTTTTTTATTGTGATAATCTTCATATTTTCTACTGTTAATCTCAACCATCCATTTATTTTCATCCAATGATCTAAAAAAGTGTAAATTTTTCAAATTTTACATAGTGTAAGAGGAACCTATCTCATATCCCACCTCCTATAAGCAAATATATGATATGTGTAAAATAATGCATCTAATTGTTTTGTTTCTAAGCCCATATTTTGCCTAAATACAACTGATCCATTGCTTTTTGAGCTTAATTTTGGCTAGGGATTCAATTGGAATATGTTAGCCTAGAACTCACGATTAAAAGCAGAATCTAGAAGATTTTGGATGTCATGACAAGAGACGTGGGCACGACGCAGTTAAATTCGTTTTCAGCTGAATTTTTTTGGTCAGGATATGACAGAATTTAAATTTGACCACTTGTTCAAACGCGATCCCTTATCTTGGATGCTTTGGATTTTAAATTCAAGATTATTAGATATTTTATCTTGATTATTTTGAATTCAAATTCAAGATCATTGGATGATTTATCTTGAATTTAGGATATTTATCTTATATATTTTGAATTTTAAATTCTAAAATCCTTGTGTATAAATACTCTCTTAGGCTAATTTAATCTACAGATTGGAATTTGTAATTTTCTTGATTATTTCTATAGAATCTTTATTTCCTTTCCATCATTTTACTTTCTTCTCTTTTTATTCTTCCATACCAAATGCTGAGTATGATCCAGTCCATGCTTAGCTAAACTTCTATTTATCCTAAAGTTTTGCGATGGCTCGATTCTAATTATGAGAATTGAGTTGCGCATCACAACTTCGGAAAGTATTCTTCGATTCTCTGGAAACTAGGAGTGACAATTGACCATTCCTTTCAAAGTTACTACATCTTCAACTCAACAAGTGGACGTTGATTTGAAAGCTATTTTGGCTTGCGGTTTGGGAGTCGGATCGATTGGTCGTAATTCGACTTCTTGTGAACAAACTTAGCGGCGGTTTGCTAAAGGGAATCAAGACCGAGTTTGATTTTGTGAGAGACACTATAACTCGAATTGTGCTCTTCTAAAATTTAAAGTTGTTTTGGTGCTAACGGCGATAGACGTGGTTGGTTAGACCATCAAGAATCGAATTTCAGAGATAGACGTAGAAATCTTGGTTAACCGAAGAGAAGAGTTAGTTGTAAGGGTTGGACCCTGTTGACTGTAACTAACATACTATCTAGAAGGAAATTATTTCGATATCGATCGAAATTGAGGCTAGCAAAGCTTAGAGCTATCTTATCATTACTGAATTCTTTATTTACAATTTAGTTCTTTTATTCATCTCTTATATTTACTTAATTATTTATTCTAAACCCCCTTATTTTTATTTTGCAGTTAAATCAAGGATTGAAATAAGGAAGCGACATTGAAATTTTCTTAGTCCCTGTGGATCGATTCTATTTCTCTATACTACTTTCCATAAGTCATTATTAGAGATTAGGAATATGTTTATTTGACAATTTCGGCACTTATCAATATCATCATCCCATAATCTGCCTTTGAACAGATAACTCGGCCCATACATTGAGCAGCTTGTCTCTACTTAATAAAGTCGAATGGTGAATAAACATTTCATGATTTTGATATCGGCCCCGGATTCTATGGAACGAGCTGCCATGCCCAGAAATTTGTGTATTTCTAGAGACAGCCGAATTTAATTACGCGACGAAGTTTCGTGATTTTGATATCGTGCCGCATGTGATTAATGCGTTGGCGGAGCATTGGAGACCGGAGACGCACACCTTCCACATGTCGTGCGGAGAGTGCACAATCACCCTCCAAGATGTTGCTATGCATCTTGGCGTCCCAATTTTTGGATTTCTAGTCATTGCGTGCAACAACTATATTCCATAATGTAACACCCTAAATGTTGGTAAAAAAAATGAAAAAAAATGAGGTTATTGCTGCCATGGGGTATTAAACCCGTGGCCTATACTTATCAAACCAAGGCTTTAACCAACCAAGCTAAAGCAATCCTTGGCATTTGTTTAGATCATTTTGATCTTAAACTATGGTTTTTAGGTTTGACTAAACATTAAATAAATGTCTGACTCCCTTTTTACCCAATTAAATGCTTCTAGCCCAAATCTCAGAAAACATTCGTCTTCTCCTACCCAACCCCTTCGACCACCGTTCGATCCGCCTCCACCGCCGTGCCGTGCTGCTCACCGCCGGTGCCGAGGCGTTCCCCGTCGAGTCCCGACCATACCCATGGCCTCCATGCGCATTTTTGAGCCACCGTTCGTCGGAAAAATATGTTTGAAGTTTCAACCGGAAACCTAGTTTCCTCCACGTTTTTATTTCTGTTTTCCGGCGCCGTCCGTGGTCTGTTGGTTGCTCCGTTGTCAGCAAGGAGTTCCTTACTTCAGGGCGAGCAAAACCCGAGCAACGGACCGTCGATCCGTTACCGATAAGCCCCTCATCGGAACCTATGTGGTTTCCGGCCGTGAATCACAATTTTGGGCTTATTTCCGGTAAGGTTTTGAGTTATCTCGAGTTTTCAACTTGAGGGTTTGAACCTTGGTTTAACATTCTTTATTTTTCGGCAGAAACACGGCGTTTCGGGCCTCCAACGAAGATTCCGGCGACCGCCCGACGACCCTGGAAATTTTTTGGTAAGAACCGGTCTGAACCGTCCAGCCCAAGCAGCCCGACCCGACCCGTAACCGACCCGAGTCCAACCCGACTGAGTTAACTCGTCTGAGTTGACTTAGTGAATTAACTCGTCTGAGTTGACTCAGTGAATTAACTCGTCTGAGTTGACTCAGTGAGTTAACTCGTTCGAGTTGACTCAACTGACCTTGACCGTTGACCTTGTCTGATGACGTCATGTTGACGTCAGCGTTGACTTGACTGCTGACGTCAGCGTTGACTTTGACCAAAAAGTCAAAATTTTCGAAAAAGTCCTATTTTATGTTTTTCGACGTCCTGAGTCCGTTTTTGAAGCCCGTTCTGCAAAATTCTGACCCGAAAGCCTCCGAATCTGATCTTGAACCCAAACTTGTTTGTGTGTTTATTTATTCAGTTAAGAGCTCTATGAATAAGGACTGAAATGAGATAGTGTGTGATTGAAGGTATTCTTGGTTTCTTGAATACGAGATGTTGAGGGACGTCGAATTCTGATTCGAGTGCGATTGAATGGGGTATCATGAATCGACCGATGCAGCTCGGAGTTAAGGTAATACATTACTACCCTCTACATGCTTTTGAAACATGTTGGTATTCGGCTATGTTTGCACGATCATGTTAAGCATATGATTATCTCTGCCTATATCGATCAATTATGAAATAAGAGTAATAATGGCCAAGACAAAAATACTCGAATAAGTGGTTTGATAAATCGAAGAGACTTTCGAGTTTAGTACACGTTTATTGAGACGATAAATCTTGAAGTTTGATTATCTATTTTATTAAAAGTATAAATGTCGGACATATCTGATTAACAAGTGACAAAAATACCCCCTAACTAATCACAACCCAAGAGGCTATACTTGATTCGATAAGACATCTGATACACTTGAAAACCTCAAACTATTGAATTGTCACGGTAACAAGACTTAAACCCTCGAGATTGTAAATTGCTTGAGTTGTAAGAATTCTGAATAATTCGATGTAGATAAATGTACGGAAAAATATTCGTATGTATAAATTGAGCAATGGGGCGAAAAAGATTGAACTGATTAAAATGACTAAAAAGGATTGGATATATTGGTAAGGCTGAGATGGGTCACAATGACCCTAGAGACTGATATTTTTCTTCGGGCATCATTTATCATTTGACCGACATACGTGATATATCCTCGAAGTCTGAAACGAATGAATAGATGGAAAAACCGAGAAACTCTGAATAATTAAGACGTTTTTGAGCATCGTAATGTCTGAAATACCCTCGAATATTAGAATGTCAGAGAATACTTCTAAGACATGGAATTAGCAATCTCAATAAAGACAAACAGACGTAACGACTCCAAAAGTGGTAAAATACGACTCATGTCAGTTGGTCGATTCAGACACCATGATAGTAGAGGGAAATTACCGTGTGAATGCATGTGCAATTTATTTGGGGAAAGTACACAGTTAATAATGAAAGGGATCTATTCTCCTAAGGCATATTTGATGTTTTGGGATAAGTTTAGGTACATTGCACATGTTTGAACACTTGGAAAATACCGCTCGAATATATGCTTGATTTCTGGTAATAAGTTCAGTGGACGATTGGTGATGGCGAACTATTGTTGTTTTGCTCGGTAATCAGTTCTGAGAAATGAATGGTTGAGGTGTACCATTCGGTGAGATATTAAATACTGCGTTAATGGGTTTCAATTAGTCAAAAGGGGCTCAGAAGCTTAATGAGCAATTAGAACTCCTAAATTCTGTACATCACCGTTTATACCTTGTTGGTTCAGTTTACCAAATTACCCTCCGAAGGCCGGAATGACCAACAATACCCTCGTAAGCTTTAGCGATCGAATCACTCTCGATATATCTGAAATCCCAATAATTCTGATGCATCAACTTTCAATGTTAATTCGATCCGTCTTATCAAACTCCCCTATTCGTGGGGACCTCATTTTGAAATCAGTCTAAATTCGTCAAATGTCATCTTTCTGATATCTAACAAGTACCTCTAAGAAATGAATTAGGCCATAAAATGCGCACTCTGTATCTGTAAATACTTTCTGCTCTAAACCAAGACAATATGCTTAAAATTTAAAAGTATGATACTGTAATACGAAAGGAAAACAATTCTCTGATTCCTGACCTCTGTTATGAAAAATATATCTGATATATGACATTGAATATGAAATAATAGTAATAATGATAATAAAATAAATTTGATACATGTCTTCTGGTATAAAAATAGATTTGATATTTATTTTCTGCAATATTGTCATCTGAATATAAATTAAAATCATCTGTGGTATATTATCTGGATATGAATAATGATCTGTAGGCTCAGCGCTGGTAAGTCCTTCT
The DNA here is from genome assembly GCA_958450335.1 of Hibiscus tridactylites. Taxonomy (NCBI): domain Eukaryota; kingdom Viridiplantae; phylum Streptophyta; class Magnoliopsida; order Malvales; family Malvaceae; genus Hibiscus; species Hibiscus tridactylites. The sequence continues at coordinate 14,291,845 of OY288270.1, forward strand.
GTACCTAAGCTCCTACGCCCAATGGGCCTAGGGTAAGCCTTTCTGTTAAGCTCCTACGCCCACGGGCCTAGGGTAAGTCTTTCTGGACCTAAGGCATCCCCTTAGGTAGGCTCCTACGCCTCAGGCCTAGGGTAAGACCTTCTGCATGTAGTTCAGGGGGAAATTGCATTTTGGAGTTCGATTTGAGGGTAGTTAAGTAAATAAATAAAACTTTCCGACCTCTTCTGAAACATACCCTACTAAATTAATGTATCAATGTTGAACCCTCAGTAAACTTACAATTCATGTTTAATGGACCACTCTGAACTTCTTGATTCAACTTCTGAAATCTGAATCCCTTTTGAAATTTTGGCTTTAGATTCACCTCTTACGGTTCAGGTGATCAAATAAAGAACAACTCTGTGACCTCCTAATAATGCTTCATTGAATTATCGTATCATAATTGAGCTTGCCGTTGCCTAATTCTTCATGACAATGTTAAGTTGCCATATACCTACTTGTACCTTTAGCATCTCTTGGTAGTTTGTATTACTGAGCTTTTCGAAGCTCACGTTGTTTTACCTTCACAGGTTAAGGATCTACCGTGTTGTAGCTATCAACGTCGGTTTGGGAGTTTCTTCAGCTTGCTTGCGGAGTACGATACCTGTGTAATTAGGGGGCATGCATGTCACGTGTTGTTTTATATTCGAGTATGAAACTTGTATTAACAACTTTTATCACATTTTTGTTTCATTGTCTGAATGTTTTTGAAATTGTATTTAATTCAAAACATGATTTACGATTTTAAATGGTTTAGCACTTTGTTTATTTGTAGTTTTAACGTGGGTCGCTCCGGTGGCCCTAATGTAACTTCCTAGGATCCGTGGTAACGCATAGGCGGGTCAAGGGGGTTACACATAACCTCTTTGTGTGCAACATTTGAGGAAGGCACCAATAGGGCGAGAAATAAATGGCAAACAGGTGAGGATGACGTGGCTCAAGAGTGAGTTTCAAGTGAAACGAAATTCCACAGCGCCAGAAATTGCAAATGCTGCTCGGGCGTATATATTGCGCCTTCTCGATGGGATGCTAATGCCAGACAAATCGACTTCCTACGTGAAAACGCAGTACCTCCCATTGTTGAATACTACGCACGAAACAAGAAGATTCAGTTTGGGATCTGCAATATTAGCTTTCATGTATCGAGAGTTGTGCAAGGTAGCAACCCAGACATTCGTCAATGAGAGATTCGTGCATGCCGATATCGGTGGGTGTTTGGTGCTGTTTCAGTCATGGGCCTGGTTCAGGCTTCCTTTCATGGCTCCTATATCCAATCCGCAGTATGAATTCTCACTCGCTACAAGCTAATAATGTTCATTCTCATAACTACTTTTAATATTTTTTAAGGAAACCATGATGTATGTATGTATTTGTATTATGCAGATGGAGACAAAACAACGAAAATGACGTGTACCATACAAAATTAATCCTCGAAGTGGGAGCGAAGATTGACCTCTACTGCCAAGATTAGGTAATGTAAATTTGTAATTTTAAATTTGTATCCCATATATGGTTTTCGTTGGTAGTTGCAAAATTATGTTAATTTACATGCGAATGATTTTCTTTAATGGACAAATTGTTATAGTTCATATGGATGCCATATTTGGATGTTGATTCTAAAGTCGTGATTCAAGACATTGCGTACGATGATGCTGACAATTGGTTTTTCGTAATGTCGTTACTATATTTCACAATTGTTGAGATGTTTTACAACAATCGAGTCCTTAGGCAGTTCAAATTCCATCAGTCACTGTCGGTTGATCCGCTCATCTTGGATGAATTGGAAGACTTGGACGGACGTGGTAAGAGTGAAAAGGTCCGACCAACCAAACATTCGACGTACATAGGAGAGTAGAATGGAAGGGCAAACACGTTGCCTCATGTCGAATCTATTCGAGCAGATGGTTTCGATTTTCCTATTTTTGAGTACCATTAGTGGTTTGCCGCAAACAACAAATTGTACCTAACGACCCAAGTCGAACGAGATGATGTTGTTTTAATCCGACAAGTGCACGAAGCATCGACATCTGGCGCGGGGTCATCATGAGGCAAATTCAGGAGGAGGAGAGGTACATGTGGAGGTAGACGCGGCAAAAGACAGGCTGAACCAGAACTTGAACCAGAACCAGAACCCACATTACAACCATTTGATGCTACCAGTTTTCAACTGTCATATGGGTCCCCAAGTTGGGATCAAGTTGTTTCCATGACACATGGGTCATGGAATTTGCATATTCCATATGAAGCAGGCGTGTGGAGAGGTATGCCTGGTAATTCGGTGAGTCAAGGGGAAGGATCTGCATCACAGGTGCAAGGTTTTATGTAACACCCGTGTTTTGGGGCCGAGAGTTTGGTATGTGTGTTGGGTTCGGGTTGTCAGTTTCGGTTTAAATTAAATTAGACCTTAGCTTAATTTAAATGAGCCTAAAATTCTAATAATGGCATTTTTGTAAATAAGTGTAGATAAAAGAAGACAAGCTTTTGAATCAAAAAGAAAAAAAAGGGTCTTCTTCTTCATTTCTATCTAACGTGGAAAAACCCTCCCAAAACCCAAACCACTATTCCATCTCTTCTCTCCATCATTTCAAGGGCTCCTTTGAAGGTAATTTCGTTTTTGAATTCTCCTTTCCATCCCAATCATTTCCATGGTTTTAGATTTCAAAACCATCATCTTTTTAATTTTCCAAGTTTTTCAAGTTTGAAGAAAGTACGAAAATTTAATGGGTTTTCAACTTGTTTTTGGTTTGTTTAGTTAATTTTTGAGTTCACCTCACCTTAATACACCTAATAACTTAAAATGGAGGGATTTTTTTTAAAATCCCGAAATGGGTCTTGGGGGCATTTTTGAAAGTGTCAAAACTTGAATTTTTGATGTGGTTTTGTGTTGGGTTGAAGGGCTGATGGTATAGGGTTGTTAGGAAGGTGTTTTGGAAGTCTTTAGAGGTCATTTGGGTGTTGGAAATGGTAGATTTCAGCGGGGTATTATTGGTGTACGAAAATGTGAGTTTTGTGGTTAGTTTGAGTTTTAAATGATGAAGTTTGGCTTGTGTTTGCGGGTTGAGTTTGTGGCTGAGTTTGGCAATGTTTTGGTTGAGTAATACCTTGTCTTTTGATTGATTAGAAGCAAGAGGAAACATCAGAGAAGGTTCAGGATCAAATCCGGAAATTGTGGAGGCTTGAGTAGCTTTGCTTTGTTTGCTTAAGGAAGGGTGGTGAGTGAAACTTTCAAACTTAATTAAATTGGTTCAAGTGTGTGTTGTTGAGGTTTGGGATGTGCTTGGTAGGCCATTCCAAGGTAGAAGTTAAATTGGTAGTTTAACTTCTTGTGTGTTTATAAGCTTTAAATGTTTATGCCTATTATGATCTTGTGGAGCATGATCTGATTATGCATGGGTATCCATTGATGTGTGTGATGATGGATGTGTGCTATAAATGATGGTTGTTATGACATGGTTTTGATAGTATGATTGGCACTAGTTAACTTACCGGGTATAAATGATCGATCATTGGGATTAGTGTGTACACGGTTGAGTCAAATTCGTGCGTGGCCTTGGTGGCGTTAAGCCATCAATGAGGAGTACGGTGATGTAATATTCCACCGGAAATGTTTATATTATACGCGATGATGAGTGGAATCCCATCCGTAGGGCATGTGGTGATGAGTGGAATCCCATCCATGCAAGGTCCGATGATGAGTGTAATCCCACCGAGGTAATGTTGTTGTTGAGTGTAATCCGCGTATCCGAGTAAACTAATAGTGGCCAATATACTTGTCCATATGGTTATGTTGCTTAGATAAATGCTTTATCTTGTTGAGCTTTATATGAAGTAAGATGCCATATTATTGTCTCTTGTGTTGCTAGCTAGTTTGCTATGTTGATGCTTATGTATGTTTGTGTGTGATGTAAGGATTATATGCTTGAACCCTGCATTGTCGTTGTTTTTGGTTTTAGAGCATCCTCACCAAGCTTCTAGTTTACGCTCTCGTTTTCGACAATGCAGATCACTAGCGTGGAGTTAGCAAGGAGCAAGGAAAGGGGCACTCCAAGCTTTTGTAGTTGCTCAAGTATGGTTTAGTAAATAAAGTAGTAGTTTAGCAATGGGGCTGCTAAATGATTGTATGAGCGTTGTATGACTCATAAATGTTGAATGTTGTTTATGTTATACTTTGGATTTGTAAACCGTGTTATGTTTTGTCGAATGCTTGTGATGAAAGGTTATGCCTTCGGATGCTTTATGTTGTTTTTGGTTGACCATGCAAACCTTATGTGTGAAGACTTGTGCCTTTTGGCTTTTAAGTATGCCTTGTTATGCAATATCTATCTTTATGTGAATGCCATGTTGGAAATGCTTCATCGTTCGCCTAAATTGTTCTACATGCTAGTGTTTGGTTGTTGAATGTTGTATGAATGCTTGTATGTGGCTAGGGAAGTCTTAAAATGCATTTAGTGTTGAGTCTTGAGTTGTTTTGCTGCAATTTGGTGTCTTGCAGTGCAGGGCGTATCGATACGCCTAAGGGCTGTATCGATACGGTCCTACACTTTGGGACACAGATTTGGCTAGAGGTATCGATACTCGGGGGCGTATCGATACGCCAAGTCTCTACTGGAATTCTGAGATTTTCACGAGTCTTTGGCGTACCGGTACGGGCTCTAAGCGTATTGGTACGGTTTTGTCTCGTTGACCGCGAGATGTTGACCGAGAAGGGTCTATCGATACGCCCAAGGGCTGTATCGATACGGTCTTCTTGAGTTGACTGAAGGCAGTTGACTTGGTCAAGGCATATCGATACCCTTGACTGGTGTATCGATACGGCATGCTCTGTGACTTTAAAATGGGTTGTTTAACATGTTGATTTGGTTTGGTTGCTTTTACCACGTGATGTTTTCCGCTGTCGTGATCACTTAGGAAATAATATGTCTTTAGACAAGATCTAATTAAAAGAAATTTTCTAGGGTTGCTAACCGAGGTGGGACCTTAACGGGTTTCACATCGGTTTTCCCCGTGTAGCCTACTCGGACCAGTCAGTCGACCAGACCGGGACGAGTGGGTTACATTTGTTGTTACCAAAGCCTGAGGTTACCGAGACCTCGGGCATGTAAGTGAGGTAAGTTTGAAGTGTTAAGTAATTGTTACGTCTCGGTGTATGCTATGCCATGTATGCTTGTTGTTTGATCGTTCGTATGGTGTTCGGAAGCATGATTGTTGTGTCTGGTGTAGTGTCGAGTTTCCATTGCTACTATTACTTAATTTGAAAAAGTTTTGTAAAGGAAGATACTTGAGCACAGTTGGACCCTTGCCTTTGCTAACTTAATCCGTATATGTTTGTTTGTTGTAGTTGTTATCTTGCTAGCTGTAATATGAGACCACGAGGGAGGCCTAGGATGGTTCAACCGGAACCACAGGCACCAGCTCCAGGAGTTGAGCCAGTTGGTGAGGCGCAGGCTCCTCAACCTCCTCCATCTCCTCCTCATCAAGAAGAGGGAGGCGAGGCGAGGGCCGATGGCGTAGAACCTTAAGTTGGCCAAGGACCGGCCGGAATATATTTAGCTCCCTTAGTTCAAGCGATAGCCGGGGCTTTTCAGGCTGCAGTGGCTGGGGGTCAGGCAGTGGCACAACCCCAGGGAGAGGGTACTGGTTTACCGTTAGAGAGACTTCGCAGTTTGGGAGGTGAAGAGTTCAGAGGGTCGACACCCGAGAGGTCTGAGACTTGGTTAGAGAAGACCGTCTGTATTCTGGCACATATGGGATGTACTGGGGAACGCAAGCTAGGGTGTGTTGTATCTTTGCTTCAGGGTGATGCCTACACTTGGTAGGTCACCATCACTACGAGTATGGCATGGGCTGAGATCACTTGGGAGTTTTTCGAGTATGCTTTCCGTAAGAAATATCTGGGTCCCCGTTATCTCGATGAGAAGAAGAGGGAATTCATGGCTTTGGTTCAGGGGAGTATGACAGTGACAGACTATGCGATCAGATTTGTCAGGCTGAGTTATGTGACCACAACCAGAAAGAATTCCAATGAATTTCCTAGAGGGCCTATGACTCGTGCAGGAGCTAAAATGATTCAAGATGATGTGGAAAGTTTGCTTTGCCAATGCTGGAAAATGAATGAAGAAATGACAACAACAATTAGATCTTGCAACGTTTTGAGTTTGTTGGAAAGTTGAAATAAGTTGCATAAGAATTTGCATGAGTAGTTGCATAAGAATTTGCATGAGTAGTTGCATAATAGTTCATTCATTCTATGAGAATAAATATGCTTGTTGTTGCATTTATGCAAGCACTTCATTTATGAAAATACTTCACTTATGTATGTGTTTCATTTAAGCATGTAGGTTCATTAATTAAACTAGTTCATTCATTGAACTTGTTCAATTAATTCTTTAAGTTTGCATAACATTTTTATCATATTTTGATTAATATTTTATGTGTTTTTAGTGTCATTACACGTTTAGATTAAGATGGAAACAATTGAAGACTTTTCATCTTCTTCAAGGAGACATGCCATCTTTATCACCATTTAAAGAGAGAGTCTTTTTGAATTCCATGGAGGATGAAGCATTTAGAAGACTTTATTATGCTTTTATTCAACCAATAAAGTTGAGAAATAAAGAAAGGAAGTGGAAGAGACACATACACTTAGATGCAAACATGGGCAGATTCATTCCAAGTCATCTACATGCACTTTTAAGAGCCAAGCAAGGGGAATATCAAAGGATCCATCACTTGGACGTGTATAAGTCTTCATTCAAGCCTTATTATGTCCAAAATCATTCTAAATTACACAAATGGCCAGCCACACTTGATAGGATTGAAGACAAACCATTGAATGTCATAAATTGGAGCCTTAATGCATTGTTTTGTCCATTCAAATTCTAGGCTGCCATGTACTATAAATAGGATGCTCATTTGCCTTTGTAAGGGACCTTTTTTTGATGAAAATATATGAGAGTGTTCTCTTCATTGTTCTTTAAGAACTTTATCGGCTTTCAAGCTAGTCTTGTGGCAAATTTTCCCTTTTCATTCCATTCTATTTATAGCGTTGGTTCCTAGCTTTCTAGCTAGCGGGTAACGTTCCACCATTCCACCATCACTTCCATTTGATTATGTTGTTGGTTCCTAGCTCAATTATAGCTAAAGGGTCACAATCCAACCTTCTTCCATCATTTCACAAACGGTAAGAACGTGTAAGGTTTGGGTCAACATTCACTATCTTGTTGGTTCTTCCTTGTTCCACACCGATTCTATTCCATATATCCATATCAACTTATATCCATTTTTCCCTTGCATTTATATTTCAAACCATAATCACCAACCATTCCAGTACCTATTAAAACAACAACTTTCACCATCTTCATTCCATATACATCACTTCCACACTCAAGTTTCAAGTTTGCAACTTCATACTAGAATCACGATCGGACAACATCACATACGAATTCGGTCATCACACAACCGGATACGTATCATTTGGCATCAGAGCTATTTTGATTCAGTAAGTTAAGTGTTTCTCTCTCCCAGTTTGCATAAAAAAAGAAGAAAAAAAGAAGAAAAAAGAAAAAAAAGAGAAAAAAAAGAAAAAAGAAAAAAAGGAAGTTTGGTTGTTGTTGGTAGTACTCAATTCAGCAAATTATTATTTCCTATTGCCTTGTTATTTTCTAATCATTCTACTTTTCTACCTATAGCCTTTTTTTTCTAAACCCTTTCTTTCAGCCAATTTCCACAAGCAAACTTGTTAAGCGTTGAGTAAGTTCTCTAAGGACTTTGATAGGAGAACAAGAGCGGTAAAAGGCAAGAGTGCACATCAAGGGTAAAAGCCATCCCAAGTGAAACACAAGTGTGAGTGTTTTCCTTGGAGTGTAACGGTGAGAATTTGTGCTAGTGAGGTTTATTAGTTAATCATGTCTCAAGATTCCGTGAGAAACACTATTGGTGCTAGTAATAATGTTAACGTAGATGCAACTAACTCCAATCTTCAAGATATTATCCGAGAGATGGACAGGTTGTTGCAACAAAGGTTGGGGCCGATGCAAGAACGATTAGATCATTTGGAGGAAAGATCTCAACGAAGGCATAATTCAGATCACGAGGAAGATTATGAGGGAGAGGTGGATGAAGAACTCATAGACGAGCGAGCCTCCCAGCAAAGTTTGAGGCGTTGAGAACCTAGGTACCAAAGAGCTCGGCCAAGAGTTGATGATAATCTTAGCAACATCAAAATAACCATTCCTTCTTTCCAAGGAAGAACGGATCCTGAAGCTTATCTTGCATGGGAAAAAAAGTTGAGCACGTCTTTGAGTTCCACAACTACTCCGAGCTTAAGAAGGTAAAACTTGCAGCCATTGAATTTACAGATTATGCACTAATATGGTGGGATCAGTTAACATCTAGCAGGAGACGCAATGGCGAACATCCAATTTCTACTTGGAATGAGATGAAGGCCGTTATGCGTAGGAGGTTCGTTCCAACTCAATATCATAGGGAGTTGTTCAACAAGCTTCAAAATCTCACCCAAGGCAACCGTACTGTTGAGGATTACTTCAAAGAGATGGAAGTAGCCATGATCTGAGCCAACATTGATGAGGATCGAGAAGCCACCATGGCTAGATTTCTATCCGGCCTTGATCCTAATATTGCGGCCATTGTTGAGTTGCAACATTATGTGGAGATCGAAGACATGGTTCATATGGCCATGAAGGTCGAGAGGCAACTCAAAAGGAAGGGCACAACTCGTGCTTATGGAGGCTCTTCTTCTAAATGGGGGCAGGGTACCTACAAACAGAAGGCATCCTTTACGCCTAATGAACGAAGCGTTCCAACAAAGAGTGCCAAACCCATTGCCGAAACTAGTAAAGGAAAGAGCACCGCTATGCCAGTTCAATCCCGTGATGTGCAATGCTTCAAATGCTTGGGGCGAGGTCACATTGCTAGCCAATGTCCAAATCGCAACACAATGCTCATTCGAGAAGATGGAGAGATCGAAACTGACCAAGAAGAGGAAGAAGATGATTTGCCTATCCAAGAAGAAGAAGAGATGGAACATGCTGTAGATGGTGAGGTTCTTGTTGTGAAAAGAAGCCTAAGCGTGCAAGCCATAGAAGGAGAAGATCAACGCGAGAACATCTTCCATACTCGCTGTCATGTAAACGAAAAGGTATGCTTTGTCATTATTGATGGAGGAAGTTGTACTAATGTTGCTAGTACTTTGATGGTAGAGAAGCTTAGATTGGCAACAACAAAGCATCCTCATCCTTACAAGCTACAATGGCTCAATGATGGGGGAGAACTCAAAGTCACCAAGCAAGTTCTTGTGCCATTTTCCATTGGAAAATACAAAGACGAGGTGTTGTGTGATGTTGTACCAATGCACGCTAGCCATATCTTGTTGGGGAGACCGTGGCAATTCGACAAAAAGGCTATACATGATGGTTATACCAATCGTTACACTTTCACCCATCAAACCAAAAAGATCACTTTAGCCCCTCTTTCACCAAAACAAGTCCATAAAGACCAAATCCACTTGAGAGAGAGTTTCAAAACCGCCAAAGAGAAAGAAAAAGAGTTTAAATCCAAAGAGAGTGACAAAAATGAGGGAAAACAAACCATTCTTTCTGCAAGAGAGAAAGAGATCAAAAAGTGTTTGCTTTCAGAGAAATGGGCACTTGTACTCATGTACAAGGAAAATCTTTTGAACACTGATGATCTTGATCCTCGTTTGCCATCTTTTATTGTCTCTTTATTGCAGGAATTTGAAGATTTGTTTTCGGAGGAGATTCCGAATGGGCTTCCACCTATTCGAGGAATAGAGCATCAAATTGATTTCATTCCCGGAGCCATCATTCCAAATCGACCAGCATATAGAAGCAATCTGGAAGAAACTAAGGAGTTGCAAAGACAAGTATCCGAGTTAATGGAAAAAGGCTATGTGAGAGAGAGCCTTAGTCCATGTGCCATGCCGGTTTTACTTGTACCTAAGAAGGATGGAACTTGGCGTATGTGTGTGGACTGTCGAGTAGTGAATAAGATAACGGTAAAGTATCGTCATCCTATTCCTAGATTAGATGATATGCTTGATGAATTAAGTGGTTCTAACATCTTTTCTAAGATTGATCTTAAGAGTGGGTACCACCAAATAAGAATGCGAGAAGGAGATGAGTGGAAGACAACATTCAAAACCAAGCAAGGTTTGTATGAGTGGTTGGTTATGCCATTTGGCTTAACTAATGCTCCAAGTACATTCATGAGGTTAATGAATCATATACTTCGACCATTCTTGGGTAAGTTTTGTGTGGTGTATTTTGATGACATACTTGTGTATAGCCAAACTTTGAATGATCATGCTCAACATTTAAGGTTAGTATTGGATGTTTTGCGAAAAGAAAAGTTGTATGCTAACCTACAAAAATGTACATTTTGCACTAACAAAGTGTGTTCTTAGGTTTTGTTGTTAGTTCAAAGGGTTTGGAGGTTGATCAAGAAAAGATTAAAGCAATTGAGGAATGGCCGAGGCCTACTGACATTAGTCAAGTGAGGAGTTTTCATGGACTTGCTAGTTTCTATCGCCGGTTTGTTCCCAATTTCAGCACCATTGCCGCACCTTTGACCGGAGTTATCAAAAAGAACTCTAGCTTCTTTTGGGGAGACGAACAAGAGAAGTCTTCTTGTTTGATTAAACAACTTTTAACCAATGCACCCTTATTATCTTTACCTGATTTTGATAAAGTTTTTGAAATTGAATGTGATGCATCAGGTTTAGGAGTTGGAGCTGTATTATCTCAAGAAGGACGCCCTATTGCATATTTCAGCGAGAAATTGAGTGGAGCAACTCTAAATTATTTAACTTATGACAAGGAGATGTATGCTCTCACGAAGGCATTAGAAACGTGGCAACACTATCTATGGCCTAAGGAGTTTATCATCCACACGGATCATGAGGCGCTAAAACACTTGAAGGGACAACACAAGCTTAATAAGAGACATGCCAAGTGGCTTGAATTCCTAGAAACATTCCCATATGTTATCAAATATAAGAAGGGTAAGGAAAATGTTGTTGCTGATGCTTTATCAAGAAGGTATACTCTTCTTAACCTTTTGGATTCTATATTGGTGGGTTTTGCCTTAATCAAAGAGCTTTATGAATCTGATTATGATTTTGGTGAAATTTACAAAGCTTGTGAAAAAGGAACATATGAGAAGTTTTGTAGGGTTGATGGCTATCTTTTCAAGGAAGGAAAGCTTTGTATCCCTCAAGGATCCATTAGAGAACCGCTTATCAAAGAGGCCCATTGTGGAAGACTAATGGGACACTTTGGAGTGGCCAAAACGCACTCTATATTGCAAGAACATTTGCATTAGCCAAAGATGAAACGAGACGTGGAGAAGTGGTGTGAGCATTGCATCACATGTAAGAAGGCAAAGTCCAAAGTCATGCCCCATGGACTTTACACACCATTACCAATTCCAAATGCACCATGGGAGGATATTTCCATGGATTTTGTGCTAGGACTTCCACGCACAAGGAATAACAAAGATTCCATTTTGTGGTAGTAGATAGATTCTCAAAAATGGCTCATTTCATTCCATGCAACAAGACTAACGATGCTTCCCATATTGCTAATCTATTTTTTAGGGAAGTTGTGAGATTACATGGAGTTCCAAGAACTATTGTGTCTGATCGAGATGTGAAGTTCTTGAGTCACTTTTGGAGGACGCTATGGAGTAAGATTGGAACAAAGCTATTGTTTTCTACAACTTGTCATCCCCAAACGGATGGCCAAACTGAAGTTGTCAATCGTGTATTGTCCATGCTTCTTAGGACAATTATACGCAAGAATCTAAGGACTTGGGAAGAGGACTTGCCACATGTTGAGTTTGCATACAATCACTCCATGCATACCACCACTAAATGTTCTCCATTCGAAGTGGTATATGGTTTCAATCCTTTGACCCCAATTGATTTGCTTCCTTTGCCTATTGATCAATTCAAAAATAAGGATGGTCAAAATAGAGCTGAATTTGTGAAGAAGCTTCGCCAACAAGTGCGGGAGAACATTGAGAGGAGAACAAAGCAATATGAGAAGCAAGCTAACAAAGGGAGGAAACGAATAACTTTTGAACCCGGAGATTGGGTTTGGTTGCACTTGAGGAAAGACAGGTTTCCAGCCCAACGCAAATCGAAACTTATGCCTCGAGGAGATGGTCCTTTCCAAGTGGTCAAGAGGATTAATGATAATGCTTATCAAATAGACCTTCCCGGTGAGTATAATGTGAGTGCTACTTTCAATGTTGCTGATTTATCTCCTTATGATGCAGGTGACGATTTGGGGGCAAATCGCTTTCAAGAGGGAGGGACTAATGTGACCACAACCAGAAAGAATTCCAATGAATTTCCTAGAGGGCCTATGACTCGTGCAAGAGCTAAAATGATTCAAGATGATGTGGAAAGTTTGCTTTGCCAATGCTGGAAAATGAATGAAGAAATGACAGCAACAATTAGATCTTGCAACATTTTGAGTTTGTTGGAAAGTTGAAATAAGTTGCATAATAATTTGCATGAGTAGTTGAATAAGAATTTGCATGAGTAGTTGCATAATAGTTCATTCATTCCATGAGAATAAATATGCTTGTTGTTGCATTTATGCAAGCACTTCATTTATGAAAATACTTCACTTATGTATGTGTTTCATTTAAGCATGTAGGTTCATTAATTAAACTAGTTCATTCATTGAACTTGTTCAATTAATTCTTTAAGTTTGCATAACATTTTTATCATATTTTGATTAATATTTTATGTGTTTTTAGTGTCATTACACGTTGGGATTAAGATGGAAATAATTGAAGACTTTTCATCTTCTTCAAGGAGACATGCCATCTTTATCACCATTTAAAGAGAGAGTCTTTTTGAATTCCATGGAGGATGAAGCATTTAGAAGACTTTATTATGCTTTTATTCAGCCAATAAAGTTGAGAAATAAAGAAAGGAAGTGGAAGAGACACATACACTTAGATGCAAACATGGGCAGATTCATTCCAAGTCATCTACATGCACTTTTAAGAGCCAAGCAAGGGGAATATCAAAGGATCCATCACTTGGATGTGTATAAGTCTTCATTCAAGCCTTATTATGTCCAAAGTCATTCTAAATTACACAAATGGCCAGCCACACTTGATAGGATTGAAGACAAACCATTGAATGTCATAAATTGGAGCCTTAATGCATTGTTTTGTCCATTCAAATTCTAGGCTGCCATGTACTATAAATAGGATGCTCATTTGCCTTTGTAAGGGACCTTTTTTTGATGAAAATATATGAGAGTGTTCTCTTCATCGTTCTTTAAGAACTTTATCGGCTTTCAAGCTAGTCTTGTGGCAAATTTTCCCTTTTCATTCCATTCTATTTATAGCGTTGGTTCCTAGCTTTCTAGCTAGCGGGTAACGTTCCACCATTCCACCATCACTTCCATTTGATTATATTGTTGGTTCTTAGCTCAATTATAGCTAAAGGGTCACAATCTAACCTTCTTCCATCATTTCACAAATGGTAAGAACATGTAAGGTTTGGGTCAACATTCACTATCTTGTTGGTTCTTCCTTGTTCCACACCGATTCTATTCCATATATCCATATCAAATTATATCCATTTTCCCCCTTGTATTTATCTTTCAAACCATAATCACCAACCATTCCAGCACCTATTAAAACAACAACTTTCACCATCTTCATTCCATATACATCACTTCCACACTCAAGTTTCAAGTTTGCAACTTCATACTAGAATCACGATCGGACAACATCTCATACGAATTCGGTCATCACACAACCGGATACGTATCACTGAGTCAGTATACATCTGAGCTTGTTCCTACTAAGGTGGAACGTTGTAACCGTTTCCGCTATGGGTTGAATGAAGAGATCAAGAGGTACACTTTAGCTTCTGACTACACAGATTTTGATGTCTTGGTCGCTAGGGCCAAGGACTTAGAGCACAGTTTGGGCTTGACCAAACGATCTGGTGGTTCTAGTTCTGGGAAGAGATCTAGTGACTTTGATAGAGGTGATGCCAAGAGGCATCGGGACAACATGCATCACTATGACCATGAACGTGGTGGGGGTAACCACGGTAAGGGCCATCAGGGCCAGAGGGCTGGTGGGCGGTTGCCCGAGTGTGCTCGTTACGGGAGGAATCACACCAGTGAGTGTTGGGGGAATTTCCTCTCGTGTTGGAGCTGTGGAGCTAGGGATCATATTAGGCGTGACTGTCCACATCAGGTGGGGCAGGCGCCAGTTCAGGCTCAGGCTCCTACTAGAGCCAATGACTTTCAGAGAGGCCGCGGGCGCGGTAGAGGTAACTTCCAGCCGAGAAATGATGGCCAGAGGAACATAGCGCATGTAGTTGCAGTCCAGTCAGAGGGCAGAGGCCAGGCAAGAGTTTACGCTCAGCGTGAAGGTCAGCACGACAAAGATGTGATCGCAGGTAACTTCTCGATACAGTCGTTGGGTTTGCTTTCTTTGATTGACTCCGGGTCTACACATTCTTATATTCTGAGTGAGCATGCAAAATTGTTGAAATTGCCTTGTGAGGTATTAGAGGTAGGAGTTAGAGTTACTAGTTCCTTCGGGGATACGGTAGTAGTTAGAAGGATGTACAGAAGATGTCCGCTAATGGTTCAGGGGCATGTGTTTCCAGTGGATATGATGGAGCCACCATTTTATGGCTTTGATATGATTCTGGGTATGGACTGCCTCACTGAGCATAGAGCTAGGATAGACTTTGAGACTAAGAGGATTTCCTTGAGACTCGCGGATGATTATGAGATAGTGGTGGTAGGTGAGAACGTGAAGTTCTTATCAAATGTAATTTCGGTTTTAGAGGCTAAGAAGCTAGTTGAGTTGGGTTGCGAAGCGTATTTGGCCTATGTGATGAATCCAAACATGAGTGAGGCTAGACCTCAAGACATCCGGACAGTGTGTGACTTTCCAAGTGTGTTTCCGGAAGAGTTGCCGGGTTTACCACCTGATAGAGAGGTAGAGTTTGCTATAGAGACTTATTCAGATTCAGCTCCTGTTTCGATTGCTCCGTATCATATGGCACCGAAAGAACTGAAAGAGTTGAAGACTTAGTTGCAAGAGTTGACAGACAGAGGCTTCATCCGACCGAGTTCTTCGCCTTGGGGCGCTCTAGTTTTGTTTGTAAAGAAGAAAGATGGAAGCATGAAAATGTGTATATATTACAGACAGTTGAATCAATTAACAGTGAAGAACAAGTATCCGTTGCCGAGAATTGATGATTTGTTTGACCAGTTGAGAGGGGCATCAGTCTTTTCGAAGATCGATTTGATATCCGGTTACTACCAATTGAAAGTAAGAGAAGTCGATGTACCTAAGACGGCCTTTAGGACTAGATATGATCACTATGAGTTCTTAGTCATGCCTTTTGGGTTGACTAACGCACCGGCTGCTTTCATGGATATGATGAATAGGATCTTCCACCAGTACCTAGATCAGTTTGTAGTTGTCTTCATAGATGACATTTTGGTGTATTCACGTACCGAGGAAGACCACGACCAACACTTGAGGTTAGTTTTGCAGACCTTGTTAGACAATCAGTTGTATGCAAAGTTGAGTAAGTGTGAGTTCTGGATCCGAGAGGTAGTCTTTCTAGGGCACGTAGTGTCAGCCGATGGGATTAGAGTTGATCCGATTAAGATAGAAGCTATTGTTGAGTGGAAGCAACCGAAGTCAGTAACAGAGGTTCGTAGCTTTCTAGGCTTAGCTGGATACTATAGAAGGTTCGTAGAAGGTTTCTCGAAGTTAGCCGCTCCACTGACACAGTTACTTCAGAAGAGTGTTCAGTTTGAGTGGTAAGATGCAAGACAGCGAGCCTTTGAGAAGTTGAAAGAAGCTTTGACCCAAGCACCGATCTTGATTCAGCCAGAGTCGGGGAAGGAATATGTGGTTTACAGTGATGCTTCCTACGTAGGCCTAGGTTGTGTTCTCATGCAAGACAAGAGAGTGGTGGCTTATGCCTCAAGACAATTGAAGACTCACGAGCGTAACTATCTGACCCACGACATAGAGTTAGCTGCAGTTGTGTTTGCTCTGAAGATTTGGAGGCATTATTTGTACGGTGAGAAGTGCACAGTGGACACATATCACAAGAGTTTGAAGTATATCATGACTTAGAGAGAGTTGAATCTCAGACAGCGTAGGTGGTTAGAGTTGCTAAAGGACTATGATCTCATGATTGAGTACCATTCGGGTAAGGCCAATGTAGTGGCTGATGCTTTGAGTAGAAAGGTAGTTATAGATTTGAGAGCCATGTTTGCTAGATTGAGCTTGTCCGGGGATGGTGGCTTGGTGGCCGAGCTTTAGGTTAGACCTACTCTAGGTCAGTTGATTAGGGAGAAACAGCTCTTAGATAGATCCTTGGCACCTCACGTGCAAGACATAGCCGAGGGTAGACCTTCAGACTACAATTTCAGTACCGATGGGGTCTTGTGTTTCAGAAATAGGATAGTTGTGCCAGAAGACAGTGACTTGAGACGTACGATCTTGACTGAAGCGCACAGTAGTCCGTTTGCTATGCATCCTGGAAGTACGAATATGTACCGAGATTTGAAGAATGAGTACTTTTGGGTTGGTTTGAAGAGAGATGTAGCCGACTTTGTGAGTAAATGTATAGTGTGTCAGAGAGTGAAGGCAGAACATCAGGTTCCCTCAGGTTTGTTGCAACCGTTGAGAATTCTGGAATGGAAATTGGAGAATATCACCATGGACTTTGTTTCGGGCTTGCCTTTGACTCCTACGAAGAAGAACTCAGTTTGGGTTATAGTAGACCGTTTCACGAAGTGTGCTCACTTCTTAGCAGTCAATACGACTTATACCTTAGATAGATTGGCTAATATGTACATTGGTGAGATTGTTAGACTACATGGTGTGTCGAAGTCGATTGTGTCCAATAGAGATCCAAGGTTTACAGCTCGATTTTGGGAGTGTCTGCATAGAACTTTGGGTACCCATTTGAATTTCAGCAAGTTGTATCATCCTCAGACAGATGGACAATCAGAGAGGGTTATACAGATTTTAGAGGATATGTTGCGTTGTTGCATCATTGATTTTCAGGGTACATGGGAGAAGTTATTGCCTCTAGTTGAGTTTGCTTACAATAACAGTTTTCAGTCGAGCATTCAGATGGCTTCGTATGAGGCCTTGTATGGTAGAAAGTGTAGAACTCCAGTTTGTTGGGCTGAAGTGGGACAGAAGTTGTTACCTATGCTAGATTTGCTTAAGGGGACAACCGATAAAGTGAAATTGATTTGCGACCGCTTGAAGACAGCTTCAGATAGACAGAAGTCCTATGCCGACTTGAAGAGGAAGGGAGTTGAGTTTTCAGTGGGTGAGAAGGTATTCCCAAAAGTGTCTCCGTGGAAGAAAGTAATGAGATTTGGCAGAAAAGGGAAGTTGAGTCCGAGGTACATAGGACCGTATGAGATTGTGAGGAGGGTTGGCCCAGTTGCTTATCAGTTGCGTTTGCCACCCGAGCTAGAGAAAATACACGATGTGTTTCATGTTTCGATGCTCCGTAAGTATAGGTCATATCCATCACATGTTATGCATGTAGAAGAGATTGAATTGAATCCGGATTTGACTTATGATGAAGAACCAGTTGAGATCTTAGCTTCTGACAGCAAGGTGTTGCGGGGTAGATCGATTGAGTTAGTAAAAGTGCGGTGGCAACATCGAGGGGTGGACGAGGCCACTTGGGAGAGGAAGGAGGATATGGAAAGGCAGTTTTCTTATCTCTTTCAGTCAGGTAATTTCGGGGACGAAATTCCTTAAATGGGAGAGAGTTGTAACACCCGTTTTTTGGGGCCGGGAGTTTGGTATGTGTGTTGGGTTCGGGTTGTCAGTTTCGGTTTAAATTAAATTAGACCTTAGCTTAATTTAAATGAGCCTAATATTCTAATAATGGCATTTTTGTAAATAAGTGAAGATAAAAGAAGACAAGCTTTTTGAATCAAAAAGAAAAAAAAGGGGTCTTCTTCTTCATTTCTATCTAACGTGGAAAAACCCTCCCAAAACCCAAACCACTATTCCATCTCTTCTCTCTATCATTTCAAGGGCTCCTTTGAAGGTAATTTCATTTTTGAATTCTCTTTTCCATCCCAATCATTTACATGGTTTTAGATTTCAAAACCATCATCATTTTAATTTTCCAAGTTTTTCAAGTTTGAAGAACGTATGAAACTTTAATGGGTTTTCAACTTGTTTTTGGTTTGTTTAGTTAATTTTTGAGTTCACCTCACCTTAATACACCTAATAACTTGAAATGGAGGGATTTTGTTAAAAATCCCGAAATGGGTCTTGGGGGCATTTTTGAAAGTGTCAAAACTTGAATTTTTGATGTGGTTTTGTGTTGGGTTGAAGGGCTGATGGTATAGGGTTGTTAGGAGGGTGTTTTGGAAGTCTTTAGAGGTCATTTGGGTGTTGGAAATGGTAGATTTCAGCTGGGTATTATTGGTGTACGAAAATGTGAGTTTTGTGGTTAGTTTGAGTTTGAAATGATGAAGTTTGGCTTGTGTTTGCGGGTTGAGTTTGTGGCTGAGTTTGGAAATGTTTTGGTTGAGTAATACCTTGTCTTTTGATTGGTTAGAAGCAAGAGGAAACATCGGAGAAGGTTCGGGATCGAATCCGGAAATTGTGGAGGCTTGAGTAGCTTTGCTTGGTTTGCTTAAGGAAGGGTGGTGAGTGAAACTTTCAAACTTAATTAAATTGGTTCAAGTGTGTGTTGTTGAGGTTTGGGATGTGCTTGGTAGGCCATTCCAAGGTAGAAGTTAAATTGGTAGTTTAACTTCTTGTGTGTTTATAAGCTTTAAATGTTTATGCCTATTATGATCTTGTGGAGCATGATCTGATTATGCATGGGTATCCATTGATGTGTGTGATGATGGATGTGTGCTATAAATGATGGTTGTTATGACATGGTTTTGATAGTATGATTGGCACTAGTTAACTTACCGGGTATAAATGATCGATCATTGGGATTAGTGTGTACACGGTTGAGTCAAATTCGTGCGTGGCCTTGGTGGCGTTAAGCCATCAATGAGGAGTACGGTGATGTAATATTCCACCGGAAATGTTTATATTATACGCGATGATGAGTGGAATCCCATCCGTAGGGCATGTGGTGATGAGTGGAATCCCATCCATGCAAGGTCTGGTGATGAGTGTAATCCCACCGAGGTAATGTTGTTGTTGAGTGTAATCCGCGTATCCGAGTAAACTAATAGTGGCCAATATACTTGTCCATGTGGTTATGTTACTTAGATAAATGCTTTATCTTGTTGAGCTTTATATGAAGTAAGATGCCATATTATTGTCTCTTGTGTTGCTAGCTAGTTTGCTATGTTGATGCTTATGTATGTTTGTGTGTGATGTAAGGATTATATTCTTGAACCCTGCATTGTCGTTGTTTTTGGTTTTAGAGCATCCTCACTAAGCTTCTAGCTTACGCTCTCGTTTTCGACAATGCAGATCATTAGTGTGGAGTTAGCAAGGAGCAAGGAAAGGGGCATTCCAAGATTTTGTAGTTGCTCAAGTATGGTTTAGTAAATAAAGTAGTAGTTTAGCAATGGGGCTGTTAAATGATTGTATGAGCGTTGTATGACTCATAAATGTTGAATGTTGTTTATGATATGCTTTGGATTTGTAAACCGTGTTATGTTTTGTCGAATGCTTGTGATGAAAGGTTATGCCTTCGGATGCTTTATGTTGTTTTTGGTTGACCATGCAAACCTTATGTGTGAAGACTTGTGCCTTTTGGCTTTTAAGTATGCCTTGTTATGCAATATCTATCTTTATGTGAATGCCATGTTGGAAATGCTTCGTCGTTCGCCTAAATTGTTCTACATGCTAGTGTTTGGTTGTTGAATGTTGTATGAATGCTTGTATGTGGCTAGGGAAGTCTTAAAATGCATTTAGTGTTGAGTCTTGAGTTGTTTTGCTGCAATTTGGTGTCTTGCAGTGCAGGGCGTATCGGTACGCCTAAGGGCCGTATCGATACGATCCTATACTTTGGGACACAGATTTGGCTAGAGGTATCGATACCCAGGGGCGTATCGATATGCCAAGTCTCTACTGGAATTCTGAGATTTTCACGAGTCTTTGGCGTATCGGTACGGGCTCTAAGCGTATCGGTACGGTTTTGTCTCGTTGACCGTGAGATGTTGACCGAGAAGGGTGTATCGATACGCCCAAAGGCTGTATCGATACGGTCTTCTTGAGTTGATTGAAGGCAGTTGACTTGGTCAAGGCGTATCGATACCCTTGACTGGTGTATCGATACGGCCTGCTCTGTGACTTTAAAATGGGCTGTTTAACATGTTGATTTGGTTTGGTTGCTTTTACCTCGTGATGTTTTCCGCTTTTGTGATCACTTAGGAAATAATATGTCTTTAGACAAGATCTAATTAAAAGAAATTTTCTAGGGTTGCTAACCGAGGTGGGACCTTAACGAGTTTCACATCGGTTTTCCCCGTGTAGCCTACTCGGACCGGTCAGCCGACTAGACCGGGACGAGTGGGTTACATTTGTTGGTATCAGAGCTCTAGGTTACCGAGACCTCGGGCAGGTAAGTGAGGTAAGTTTGAAGTGTTAAGTAATTGTTACGTCTCGGTGTATGCTTTGCCATGTATGCTTGTTGTTTGATCGTTCGTATGGTGTTCGGAAGCATGATTGTTGTGTCTGGTGTAGTGTCGAGTTCCCATTGCTACTATTACTTAATTTGAAAAAGTTTTGTAAAGGAAGATACTTGAGCACAGTTGGACCCTTGCCTTTGCTAACTTAATCCGTATATGTTTGTTTGTTGTAGTTGTTATCTTGCTAGCTGTAATATGAGACCACGAGGGAGGCCTAGGATGGTTCAACCGGAACCACGGGCACCAGCTCCAGCTCCAGGAGTTGAGCCAGTTGGTGAGGCGCAAGCTGTTCAACCTCCTCCATCTCCTCCTCATCAAGAAGAGGGAGGCGAGGCGAGAGCCGAGGGCGTAGAACCTCAAGTTGGCCAAGGACCGGCCGAAATAGATTTAGCTCCCTTAGTTCAGGCGATAGCCGGGGCTTTTCAGGCTGTAGTGGCTGGGGGTCAGGCAGTGGCACAACCCCAGGGAGAGGGTACTGGTTTACCATTAGAGAGACTCCGCAGTTTGGGAGGTGAAGAGTTCAGAGGGTCGACACCCGAGAGGTCTGAGACTTTGGCGTATCGGTACGGGCTCTAAGCGTATCGGTACGGTTTTGTCTCGTTGATCGCGAGATGTTGACCGAGAAGGGTGTATCGATACGCCCAAGGGCTGTATCGATACAGTCTTCTTGAGTTGACTGAAGGTAGTTGACTTGGTCAAGGCGTATCGATACCCTTGACTGGTGTATCGATACAGCCTGCTCTGTGACTTTAAAATGGGCTGTTTAACATGTTGATTTGGTTTGGTTGCTTTTACCTCGTGATGTTTTCCGCTGTCGTGATCAGTTAGGAAATAATATGTCTTGAGACAATATCTAATTAAAAGAAATTTTCTAGGGTTGCTAACCGAGGTGGGACCTTAACGGGTTCCACATCGGTTTTCCCCGTGTAGCCTACTCGGATCGATCAGTCAACCAGACCGAAACGAGGGGGTTGCATTTTACATGTAATTTTTCTGAAGATGTTTATGTGCCCGAGTTTGTGGTCCTGCAAGCTCAGTATCATGAAATACAGCATCATGGTGTGGATTCATTGACAACATTATTTTTGATGACGTCCATATCAGCTCCTATACATTCCGGCGGTTTGAGGGGAGTAGTTCCGAGTATGTTTACTCAATCGCGTTGTATGACTCCAGACCATGGAGTTGAGACAGACAAGGAGGAGAGTGGGGATGTTAGAGGAGGACGTTTCGATGATAATGATGACTTCGACGATGACGACGACGACGATGAAAAAACTGCAATTCAGCTGAGAATTCGACGGGGCCGCGTTTGTATGACCAGATGCACTCGGGACACCGAAAAATCCTAAGGCCGAATAGAGGAAGAGGACGGAAGATTGATTTGTTCTCTTGTTTTTAATAAATTAATTTTGCAGTACTTGTTTTTTTTTTCAATTAGTTATGGAAAAATTTAATGGAAAGTTTTTAAATATTGATTTCTTATTGTTGTAAGAAGAACTGTAAAATGGAACTAAATAAATATATGTAATACATTCATGAAAATACTCTACCATGCACTCACGGCGAGTTCCATCAAACTCGTAAATAATTTTTTGTAGAATTTTGCGTTCGTAATTCCTGCTGCACAGTTGTTCGACTGTTCATCACTTGCTAGTATGGTTTCTTTCAGCCCCATTTAAAAGAGAATGAGGCAGCAGTGCACGTACGAGAGCATCAGTGTGGTGCTTCATTCCGACAAGAAGACCATGTCAAGACTCACATTGAAATATCTACGCTGAGACTTACTCAACATACCCAATGTTGTAAGGAGAGCTTCGTTGGTGGAACTCATGATATTGTGAGTTCAGAAGTTTGTCGGATTCCAATAAACAAGCTGCAAAAGAAACACTGGTTTCAATTAGTGAAGGGATTGTGCTCTTAACGCAGGAGCTATGATGATGACTTGTGAAGCGTAGATCATGTTGTAAGAAGAACTTTGAAAATTTGAAAGATATACTTTTGACTTTTTGTTCAAAAATAAGTAAATAGATCATCACATTGGAAGAAAATCCACATATAAAATAGTCGAGTGCTTGGTGTAAAATGACAATAGAAGATTTAAGTTCTTTGGAAAATAAAGTTTGTATACTCGAACATTATTTCTCACGAGTATTTATAGGAGATGCACAGATTCGTTTGAGAGTTGCATAAATTCGCCTGGAAAAGAAATGATAGGTGCAACTCGTGAGTGTAAGGTGAGTTGCACCTATCATTTCTAGCTCATTCGAACACATGGTAGGCTTTTGAAGGCAAGATTTCGAGCGTTTTTCAATTGCGCAAAAGAAAGGCAGTCACACCATCCAATAGTTAAACACATGGACGCTACGGTGACAATAAAAATACGGCGAAAAAACATCCTAACACGGAAAAAACGTTGCTTAAAGACCCCTATGGAAGTCATCATGATAGAGTTTTGAAGGCAAGATTCGGTGCTTCAATACGCATGTTTTAAGTGAATTTATGAGGTGTTGGGGCATAATATTTCGTATTTTTGAACTTTCACATCATACTACTGAAACATCTGTTGAAAATAGTGTAAATATCGATGCGCATAAGGCATCATGAAGGGAGTAAAAATCGCGTTAAAAACACTATCTAGCCATGTTATCACTTGCTAGAGTGCTCGTGTTTGTTTATAAACAAATGTTCGTGAACGTGTATTCAATTCGTTGACATTAACAAAAGATTTAATTAAAAAAATGTAAGAATCACACAAAATACATTGGAAAAACTAGCATGTATGAGATCCATCGTATCTTTTTATTTGCCACACGTTGTTCACCCTCTTGATTCATGATACACAGATCCTCCAGTTACATTTGTGTTCCTTTTCTACACACTATACAATATAGTTGTCCACATTCGTTTTCTTCACTGTCGACAAAACTGAGCAGCGTATGTTGTAGTTCTTAATTGCATCCTCCTTGATTTTCTTTTTCGTGAAAACCATTCCAACTCGTAGTTCACTGTCAATATCGACTGCAACATCGCATGCCTGTCTCCCTATAGATGAGAAATCGTCTATGTTTCTAACCATTATAGAGCGAATTAGTACGAAAAATTGACCAAGATAACTATAGAGGGAATTAGTATGAAATCAAAGGACTAACATGTATTGAGGATGCGAAGGGGGCCTATTTATACCATTGTAAATGAACAGAGCTTGAATGTACAATTAAGCTTGACAATATGGTTTATTTTAGCCTCGTTTAAAATAAAATGAGACAGCGGTGCACATACGAGAGCATCAGTGTACTACTCCATCCCGATAAAAAGACCAAGTCGATGCAGACATTGAAATCTTTGCGCTGAGAATTACTCAACATACCAAATCTTGTGAGGAGAGATTCGTTGGCGGAACTAACAATATTGTTAGTTCTGAAGTTTCGCAGCCAACATTCAATATACAAGTTGTAAAAGAAACACATGTTTCTAATAGTGATGGAAACATGATCAACTTTCTCCGGGGACTTTTTTTTTTGCTTTATGCGAAGTGATTTCTCCTTAATGTACAAAAGATTTTTTCAGGAGCTATGAGGATGATTTTTAAGAGTAAATCATGTTGTAAGAAGAACTTTGAAAGTTTAAAAGATATAACTATGACTTTTTGTTGAAAAAATAAGTTTATAAATCATCATATCGGAAGAAAGTTCTCATATAAAATAGTGTAGCAGTAACCCCCTAAACCCGACCTAGAAGAAATAGTCGAACTTAGGAATTCACAACTGAAAACTTAACCCTCAAGAAATTAATTCGAATTATAATATATTAAAATAGTGTAAAATAAATTATTTCTGATAATAATATAAAGTGTCTCGATATTTATAAAATCCAAACGTTAAAATAAAAATCTTATAATTTGAATAAAACTCTCAAATTTATTGTCTGAAAATACATGGTAAAAATAATAAGCCCCAAATATGAAATTACATCAAAATCCCAAATTAATCTTAATAATAAAATATTCCCGAAAGTAAAGTATGTCCATACTAAAGATAAAATAGATTCGATAAAATAAATAGATCCTCCGAGTACCAAGTCACCTAGAGTCCAGGATATCTGAAAAATGAAAACTATGGGGGAGTAAGCTAAAGAGCTTAGTGTGTCTCTAAAGTGCAAGAAAAACCATAATTATAAAACATAATATTATTTTGAATGAAATCTTTTAAACATAACACAAATCACAAGCGCAGTGCAATGCACCTATCTACATCACCGTCCGAAGAGTAAGGTTCCCCAGAACAACTCTCTACATCGTCACCAATTCGAAGTGGAACTCAACCCGAAGGGTGGAACCACTGATCCGAAATGGAATTCAGCCCGAAGGATGAAACCACTGAACTTCCTTCGTACAAATCCCAACCCATGCTCATACATATATGATGTTTAAAAATTAAATTCCATAAACATAGTTCCATAAATCCGATATTCCGTAAACATACTTCATAAACCATAGTCCATAAATTCATAAATCATAGTTCCAAAAATTCGATGTTTCATAAATCAAATATTACATAAATCATAATTAAAACACATTCTGAATTCCTATGCACATAATGTCAATCATACAATCCATAATACATATAATAAGCACACAATGTATAAAACACAAACACATAGAAAAATAATATATACTTTATTTTTAGCACCATAAGAAAACACACCTTAAGCGGCAATAGCTCTAACGACGAACAAAGGGAGGTTGCGACTTCAATATAAGGTGATGACAACGTCAATTCGAGAAAAATTCATAAAACATGGGAATAACTAAGAGCGACAACACTTTAAAACTTAAGGCTTAGGTTTATTTCTGTAGGTAATAACTATGACTATATATAGAGAGAGTTGAGAGTGGGTAATCTAAACAAATTAGGTTTAGAATAATAATAATAATAATAATAATAATAATAATAATAATAATAATAATAATAATAATAATAATAATAATAATAATAATAATAATAATAATAATAATAAAAACAAGAATTTAAGTTGAAAAAGGAGAGTCAATTCAACCGTGAGTAAAAAGGAGAATTAGAATTCAATTTGAAATTAAAAGATTAAATATATACATATATATATATTATACGGCTATAATTAATAATTATAATAATTAAAAATAGAGGAAGAGACTGGCGGTTTGATTTAGGATTCAATTTCATAAAAAAAGGTTATTTACAGAATTAATCCTTAACTTTTCAAGAAATTTCATATTAACTTTCAAGTTTGACAAAAATTCTTATTTAGTCCACCATAGAAAATTAGGGTTTTTAATTAAAAATTCCCAATTGTTAGGGTTTTCAATTACGGATTTCAAAATTAGGATTATAAATTAGGGATTTTTCAAATCTAGGGTTTACAATTTGGGCATAATTTTTGGGGTGTTACAACTCTCCCACCCTTAAAAGAAATTTTGTCCTCAAAATTTTTCAAACATCACGTAGATTTCCAAAAGCACGAATATTTAGATAGAAGCTTAAAAGAGCATTTTAGATCAGGTTACAAATGACAACATAGGGTTTTCAGATAGACTTTGATCACAAATTCATAAGAACGAATATGATCACGATCAGTCACTAAGTCTAGAGCTCATATGAGGTGGCATGATAATCTATCTACAATAGGGACAATCTTAGAATTAGAATTGGTACTTGGAGTTTCTATAACATGTCTTTAATTCTTTAAAATAATAAATTTATCAGAAAATCCCATTTTGCCCAAAACATTCAATATGCATGCAAAAACCATTTTTGGCTTAAAATTTTACGTGAGCCTCACAGTCCGAGGGTTGATTTAGCTCTGATACCACTAAATGTAACCCCCTAAACCCGACCTAGAAGAAATAGTCGAATTTAGGAAGTCACAACTGAAAACTTTACCCTCAAGAAATTAATTCGAATTATAATATATTAAAATAGCGTAAAATAAATTATTTCTAATAATAATATAAAGTATCTCGATATTTATAAAATCCAAACGTTAAAATAAAAATCTTATAATTTGAATAAAACTCTCAAATTTATTGTCTGAAAATGCATTGTAAAAATAATAAGCCTCAAATATGAAATTACATCAAAATCCCAAAATAATCTTAATAATAAAATATTCCCGAAAGTAAAGTATGTCCATACTAAAGATAAAATAGATTCGATAAAATAAATAGATCCTCCGAGTACCAAGTCACCTAGAGTCCAGGATATCTGAAAAATGAAAACTATGGGGGAGTAAGCTAAAGAGCTTAGTGTGTATCTAAAGTGCAAGAAAAACCATAATTATAAAATATAATATTATTTTGAATGAAATCTTTTAAACCATAACACAAATCACAAGCGCAGTGCAATGCACCCATCTACATCACCGTCTGAAGAGTAAGGTTCCCCAGAACCACTCTCTACATCGTCACCAATCCGAAGTGGAACTCAACCCGAAGGGTGGAACCACTAATCCGAAGTGGAATTCAGCTCGAAAGATGAAACCACTGAACTTCCTCCGTACAAATCCCAACCCATGCTCATACATATATGATGTTTAAAAATTAAATTCCATAAACATAGTTCCATAAATCCGATATTCCGTAAACATACTTCATAAACCATAGTCCATAAATTCATAAATCATAGTTCCAAAAATCCGATGTTTCATAAATCAAATGTTTCATAAATCATAATTAAAACACATTCTGAATTCATATGCACATAATGTCAATCATACAATCCATAATACATATAATAATCACACAATGTATAAAACACCAACACATAGAAAAATAATATATACTTTATTTTTAGCACCATAAGAAAACACACCTTAAGCGGCAATAGCTCTAACGACGAACAAAGGGAGGTTGCGACTTCAATATAAGGTGATGACAACGTCAATTCGAGAAAAATTCATAAAACATGGGAATAACTAAGAGCGACAACACTTTAAAACTTAAGGCTTAGGTTTATTTCTGTAGGTAATAACTATGACTATATAGAGAGAGAGTTGAGAGTTGGTAATCTAAACAAATTAGGTTTAGAATAATAATAATAATAATAATAATAATAATAATAATAATAATAATAATAATAATAATAATAATAATAATAATAATAATAATAATAATAATAATAATAATAATAATAATAATAATAATAATAATAATAAAACAAGAATTTAAGTTGAAAAAGGAGAGTCAATTCAACCGTGAGTAAAAAGGAGAATTAGAATTCAATTTGAAATTAAAAGATTAAATATATATATATATATATATATATATATATATATATATATATTATACGACTATAATTAATAATTATAATAATTAAAAACAGAGGAAGAGACTGGCGGTTTGATTTAGGATTCAATTTCATAAAATAGGTTATTTACATAATTAATCCTTAACTTTTCAAGAAATTTCATATTAACTTTCAAGTTTGACAAAAATTCTTATTTAGTCCACCATAGAAAATTAGGGTTTTTAATTAAAAATTCCCAATTGTTAGGGTTTTCAATTACGGATTTCAAAATTAGGATTTTAAATTAGGGATTTTTCAAATCTAGGGTTTACAATTTGGGCATAATTTTTGGGGTGTTACAGTAGCATTTTGTGTGGTATGAAATAGAAGATTTAAGTTTTTTAGAAAAATAAAGTTTGTATACTCGAACATTATTTGTCACGAGTATTTATAGGAGATGCACATATTCGCCTGAAAGCTGCACAATAAAGTTGAGCAAGAAATGATAGGTGCAACTCGTCTTACTCTCACGACGAGCGAGTTGCCCCTATCATTTCTTGCTCATTCGAGCATATGGTAGGCTTTTGAAGGCAAGATTTCGAGCGTTTTTCAAATGCGTGAAAGAAAAGTGGTCACGCCGTCCGATAGATAAACACATGTATGTTACGGTGACGATAAAAATGCAGCAAGCATGGCATCCTAACACGACAAAAAAGTTACCTAAAGACCCCTATGGAAGTCATCATGGTAGGCTTTGCAAGACAACATTCAAAGCTTCGATAGGTATGTTTTAGGTGAATTTACGGGGTGTTGGAGGATAATATCTCGTATTTCTGAATCGATAAATAAATGTTCACCGCACCGTTACTTTGTATGTGTTAACTTTGCATTGTTGGAACACACACTAACTCTCTAAATTCAACTACCGTAATCTATCTCTCTCTTTTGATTATACGGTCTACATGCTCCTCCTCTCTTACTCGATTATCAAATAAAGAATAACTTTGTTATCTTCAGATATAGCATGTATTCAAAATAATGAGCCGTAAATTTTGTAACTTGGTTCTCGGAACACCATGATAGCTTTGTGCTCGACCGTATTCATGCATGTTACTTATAGCTCTCGTGACCCTAATGTGATTTCCTAGGATCCATGGTAACGCATATGCGGGTCTAGGGAGTTACAGAGTGTATTAAATATAAATGCATTAATTATATGTTTGACATTGTGGCTTTGCTTGGTTGGGTGAAAAAGTGGAGGGATGAAAGAGGGGAGAGAAAATTGGAAAGATAATGAATTTAAGGGTTGCTTGGTATAGTGAAAATTGGATGGAAAGAAACTAAGAGGGGGTAATTTTCCTTGCTCCTATACAAATGGTTTTTTCTCCAAAATTCGATGTAAAATAAGAAAGAAAAGTGAAATCTATCATTATTTAATAATAAAATCATCAAATTATGTTTATAAAATTCTAGTTTTATTTTCACCATATTTATAATTAATTTTTATAATTCCATCCAATATTTTTATTATGATTTTATTTTAGTTCACCTTAGTATCTAAAATTTTCATTTAATCTAAAATTTACCATTATTTATTTTTAATTTTATTATTAAATTAATATTATTAACATAATAATATTTTCACTTTAGTCCTTAAAATATTTATTTAATCCGAAATTGACCCCTATTTGTTTCTAATTTTTATATTTTTATCTAACATTTTACTATAATTTTATTTTTGTTCAATTTTTTCCCTCAAGTTTTATTTAATTTGGAATTGAACTCTATTTATCCCTATTTTATAATTTAGTCCTATATTTTATAATTGTAAACTTTATGTTCTAGTCACTACTTTTATAATGGTAATTAAGGACCCATTTTAGCCCGGATTAACCTGAAACATGGTCTATATGTCAATGATGATATTGATTTCATGAGGGAAGGTTTAATTTCACTTTTTAAAAACTTGCCCCTATATTTTATGAATGTTTTCAAAATGGCATAACTACTTATTTTTGCAATTAACACTCTATTTCAAATTCGATTTTAACAAGAATTTACTATTAAGTCTAATTGAAATTAATAAATTTAAAACATAATTGAAACTGAGTTTTTAACTTAAAATCCAACCATGAATTATTTACATTTTAGTCCCTAAACCTCGATTCTGTTCAATTTACATCGATTTGAACTTCTTTTTTTTTAGCTAAATAGAGGTATAAGATGTTTCTACTTATATCAAACTTGTATTTTAAGTTTTGAATTTTTTTTTGGATTTCAATTTTATAAAATTACCAAAATGCTTTTTTATTAAATCGTATATTTTCTAAAGTTTTTAAAGGTTTATTTTCTAAGGTGACTTTAGTTAATTGTTTCCGTTTTATTTTTCATGTTGGCTGTTTACTTTCTTGTAATTGAATATGCTTGTTTTTTAAATTTGTTTTAAGCCACAAATGGGCCATTTGTAACATTAGATATTCGAGGTGGATTCGTTTGGACCGAGTATTAGGTGTTACACTGATAGTCAAACTTTCATGATTAAATTATACAAATATTAGACGAAATTATAAAAACTAGAAATGAATAGAGATCAATTTTGGATTAAACAAATATTTTATGGACTAAATTGAACAAAAATAAAACCATATTTAAAATATTGGACTCAATTAAAAAAAATAGAAATACATCTGGGACAATTTAGAATTAAAGAAAAAAATTTAGAAATTAAATTGAACAAAAATAAAACTATATTAAAAATATTATGTTAAATTATAAAAATTAGAAACAAATAGGGGTCAATTTTAGATTAAATAAAAATTATAGGGACTAAATTGAATAAAAATAAACCTTTGAAAAATATTGGACTAAATTATAAAATAAAAAAAATAATTTATAGTTTTCAAAGCTTAATTTTCTTTCCTCTCACTTTTCCATTGTTCCAAGCAATAGGGAGGGAAGAGACTTATTTTCTTTTTAATTTTTTATCCTTTCAACCAAGCACACCAATGAAAAGAAGAAAAAAAATATTTTTCATCCTTCCATATTTTCATCTTTCCCATTTTCTTTGTTTGGTTTAGTGGAAACTGGAAGGGAAGTAATTGGGAAAAGAAAATTGGAAACAAAATAAAATTAAGGGTTGCTTAATAGAGTGAAAATTGGAAGGAAAGAAAATAAGAGGGGAGATAGTTTTCCTTGCTCTTATACAAATAGTTTTCTCTCCAAAATAAGGTGGAAATAGAAAAGAAAAGTGAAAGCTATT
Source organism: Hibiscus tridactylites (assembly GCA_958450335.1). Taxonomy (NCBI): domain Eukaryota; kingdom Viridiplantae; phylum Streptophyta; class Magnoliopsida; order Malvales; family Malvaceae; genus Hibiscus; species Hibiscus tridactylites. The sequence goes on from OY288270.1 coordinate 14,323,104, forward strand.
ATACTTTAATGGTAAAATTATCAAATTATGTTTTAAAAAATTCTAATTTTATTTTCACCATATTTATAATTATTTTTTTATATTTTCATCAAATATTTTTATTATAATTTTTTTTTTGCTTTAGTCCCTGAAAATTTTATTTAGTATGAAATTTTCCATTATTTGTATTTAATTTTATTATTAAATTCAATATTATTAATATAATACTATTTTTCACTTTAGTCCTTAAAATATTTATTTAATCTAAAATTGACCCCTATTTGTTTCTAATTTTTATAATTTTATCTAATATTTTTACTATGGTTTTACTTTTGTTCAATTTAATCCCTCAAATTTTATTTAATTTGGAGTTTACCTCTATTTACATCTATTTTATAATTTAGTAAAATATCTTATAATTGCAAATTTTATGTTTTAGTCACTAATTTTATAATTGTAATTAAGGACTCGTTTTAGCTCAGATTAACTTGAAACATGGTCTATGTGTCAATGATGATATTGGTTTTATAAATGAAGGTTTAATTTCACTTTTTAAAAACTTTCCCCTATATTTTATGAATGTTTTCAAAATGGTCGATAAACTACTTATTTTTGCAACTAACACTCTATATCAAATATGATTTCAACACGAAATTACCATTAAATCTAATTGGAATTAATGATTCTGAAATGAAACTGAAACTGAGTTTTAGCTAAACATAGATATAAGATGTTTGTACTTATATTAAACTTGTATTTAAGTTTTGAATGTTTTTTGGATTTAAATTTTGTAAAATTAAATGCCTTTTAGTTAAAACGTTTAATTTCTAAAGCTTTTAAGGTTTATTTTATCATGTGACTTTAGTTAATTGTTTTTGTTTTATTTATATGTTGGTTGTTTACTTTCATGTAACAAAATATGCTTATTTTTTTTTAAATTTGTTTTAGGCAACAAATGGGCCATTTGTAACATTTGATATTCGAGCTAGATTCGTATATAACCGGGTATTAGGTGTTACATTAACAGTCAAACTGTCAAGATTAAATTATACAAATATTAAACTAAATGATAAAAAAATGGAAATGTAACCCCCTCGTCCCGGCCCGGACGCTTGATCGATTCGAGTGGGCTACACGGGGATAACCGAGGCGAAACCCGTTAAGGCTCCACTTCGGTTACCGACCCAAGAAACACTTTTTCATTAATTATCTTCTCTAGATGCTTTAATATAAATCCTATGTGAATAAACGACAGCGGAAGCAACAAGCGAGGCGAACAAATGAACATACGACATAAAACATCCCATTTTACCTTTTTAAAGCAGGTCGTATCGATACACTAGAAAAGGGTATCGATACGCCTTGACTAGGTCCACAGCCCAAGGTCAACTCAGGGAGACCGTATCGGTACACAGGTTGACCGTACCGATACGTCATGACTGGTCAACTTCTCACGGTCAACGATACAAGACCGTATCGATACACCCTAGACCCGTACCGATACGCCAAAATCTCGTCAAAAACTCAGATTTCCATAGAGGATTTGGCGTATCGATACGCCCTCGTGTATCGGTACGCTAGGCCAAACTTGAGTCCCAAAGTGTAGGACCGTATCGATACGGCCCTTGGGCGTACCGATACGCCATGCACTGCAATACCCAAGTTTGCAGCCTAAGACTCTAAAACACAACTCTAAGTGCATTTTAAGACTTCCCTAACCACACGCAAGCATACATACAACACTTAACAACCAAGATCTCAGCATACGAGACAACCAACACGAACAAGGAACATTCATTCAAAGGATTCATGCATTTAACCAAAGAAGACATACATTGCACTTAAAAGGTTCATGCCTTTAACAACCATACATAAAGCATTCATAAAGGGGCTCAAAGCCAAAACACTAGGCAAGCAACCTCAAACATATCATCCACAAACAACGAGTCTAAACATGTTCCAAAAATCAAACATCAACATAACTCCAAAACATTCAAATCCCATTGCTTGACTATTACAATCTTTCAATTTAAAGTTCATACTTGAGCTAACCAAAAGCGACACTAGCACACTTGGAGGCCCCCTTCTTGCACTAGCAACCCACAAACTACGGATCTGCATTGTCGAACAAAAGAGAGCGTAAGCATAAAGCTTAGTGAGGGTAAGCTCATAAAACAAACATCGACAATGCAGGGTCAAGCACGAGCACAACCAAGGTAGAATGCATGATCTTACCTTCGATCCACATGAGCCAAAATATAAATGATGCATGAACATAAACTCAATATTATGTCGTGCCCAACAAGTCCAAAACCTCATCATATGTAAACACATATATTAACCATATTGGTAACACATATCAAATCATATTGGCACCTAGCTATGACTCGAATACGCGGATAAAACATTGGAACTCACATCCAACAACAACCATCACCTTACGGTGGGATTACACTCATCACCGTTCACGCGGAGGGGATTCCACTCATCCTCACGCCCCGTCGATGAGATTACACTCATCACCGACTAACACAATATATAAGAAGGTTTTCTGGGCGAACCCGTATTCCATCTTGATGACTACCATCACCAAGACCACGCGCGCATTTGACTCACGTGTGCACACTAAACATCCTAAAGATCGATCATTGTACCCAAGCATACTAGTGCCAATATTAAACACAATCCACAATATCATTTCATAACAACTTCCGTGCTTAGCACGTACTCACCATGATCACCATCATGCACAATCCACATGCATATAACAATGCATCAAAACCATGCCTCAACAACATGTATAACACAATATACATAGCCACCATAACACAAGTAAACATGAGGCATAAACAACAGTTAGAGTTCAACCAAAGTCTCTATCTAAAGCTTGGGATTAGGCTACCACTCTAATCCCAACTCTAGATGGGTCTACCAAGCCCGACCTAGTCCACATGCTTGAACCAATACTCGAAAACCATTTAAAAACATTTAACCACTCACCAGCTATTCCAAGCTCAACCCACTAGCCGATCAAGCTTCCAACGATTCCGGATTTGTTCCTGATGCTTCACCAACACAATTTCTTGCTTCTAAACAACTCAACATAATCAAAATAACCTCAAATCAGTTCACAAATCAAAGTATCAAACCCAGAACACTAATCAAGCATAAAACACAAGATTTTCAAGCTAAGAACAACCCCAAAACCTCAATCCCGAGCAGCCATCATACACAGTCCAAAACTCTTGATTTTAGCCTTTTTAACACACTTAAATGCTCCCAAAACAACCCCTAACTATCACCCTAACATCAGCCCTCAAATTCCAACATCAAACACACCCAAAACCAACCTTTTAACCTTTCAAAAACCCCATCAAAACCCAAATCCGAGAATCTTTATAAAACCCTTTAAAATTCATAAATATTGGACCTTATGGGTTGTAAATAACTCATATAACCTCAACAAATCAAAACCTTTGACAAAATCTTTGAAAAGCCAAAATACAAAATACATGGTTTTATGGAAAACTAATGGTACCAAAATGAAGAGGAAGATAAGGTCAAGTCAAAAACGTGATTACCTTTAAAAAATCACCAACAAGGAGCAAAGGATGTGATGGAATAGTGAAAATGGAGAAGAGCTCTGTTCTTTGTCGTGAAAATGAAGAAGTGAAGAGGGAAGAAGATGACAAAAGGGTGTTTTAAACAAAAAGGGATTTTTAATTGAAAGTCCATTTATTTACAATTTTGCCATTAATGAGATGGCAATCTCATTAACTCTAAAATCCATGGGAATTAATTTCCAAATCAATTTAAGTCCAACATAAAATGTTTGTTTTGAAAATACGAAGCCCAATAGATTATTTTATTATTTTAATTATAAAACTGAAACCTGGAACATTAATTTAATATTATTTTCACCCGACCCCCAAACCCGGGTGTTACAACTCTTCCCCACTTAAGGAATTTCGTCCCTGAAATTACCTGATGGAAACAAGTACGAAAACTGCTCAAGCATATCAGCTTTCCTCTCCCACGTGGCCTCTTCCACACCTCTATGTCTCCATAACAACTTGACTAACTCTATGGTCTTGCCACGCAACTCCTTGCTATCAGAAGCAAGTATCTCAACTGGTTCTTCATTATAAGACAAATCCGGATTCAGTTCTATCTTATCAACGGGCATAACATGAGACGGATCTGATCTATATCTCCTAAGCATCGACACATGGAAGACATCGTGGATCTTCTCTAACTCTGAAGGCAATCTCAAACGGTAAGCTACTGGCCCAATCTGCTCAACTATCTCGTACGGACCAATCAACCTCAGACTCAACTTGCCTTTCCGGCCAAATCTCATTACCTTCTTCCACAGAGATACTTTCAGAAACACTTTCTCACCCACTGAGAACTCAATCATTTTTCTCTTCAAATCTGCGTAAGACTTCTGACGATCGGAAGCTACTTTCAAACGGTCGCAAATCAACTTCACTTTGTCGGTAGTTCCCTTGAGCAAATCTGGCATAGGTAGCAATTTCGGACCTGTTTCAGCCCAACATATCGAAGTCCTACATCATCTACCATACAAAGCCTCAAAAGGAGCCATCTGTATACTAGCCTGGTAACTGTTGTTGTAAGCAAACTCAACTAAGGGCAAGTGCTTCTCCCAAGAACCCTGGAAGTCAATCATGCTACAACGAAGCATATCCTCTAAAATCTGTATCACTCGCTCTGACTGTCCATCTGACTGCGGATGATAAGAAGTACTGAAATGCATACAGCTACCTAGGGCACTATGCAAACAACTCCAAAACCTCAAAGTGAATCTCGGATCTCTATCTGAAACAATAGACTTCGGAACTCCATGAAGTCTCATAATCTCGCGAATGTACAATTTCGCCAACTCGTCTAAAGAATATGTAGTGTTCACTGCTAGGAAAATGAGCACACTTAGTGAATCTATCAACTATCACCCAAACAGAATTCTTCTTCGAATGAGACAACGGTAACCCCGACACAAAGTCCATAGTGATTCTCTCCTATTTCCATTCCGGAATCTTCAAAGGCTGTAACAAACCCGAAGGAACCTGATGTTCTGCCTTCACTCTCTGACAAACCATGCAACGGCTTACATACTCGGCTACATCCTTCTTCAAACCAACCCAGAAGTAATCATTCTTCAAATCACGGTACATCTTAGTACTACCCGGATGCATAGAAAAAAGACTCGAATGTGCTTCACTCAGAATCAGACGCCTCAACTCAACATCTTCAGGTACTACAACTCTGTCTCTGAAACATAACACATTTTCACCACTGAAACTATACTCGGTCGTTCTACCTTCGGCTATGTCCTGAACATGAGGAACTAACGACACATCTTGCAATTGTTTCTCTCTGATCATCTGAATCAAAGAAGGCTTCACTTGAAACTTTGTGATCAAACCACCGTCATCAGATACACTCAATCTAGCAAACATAACTCGCAACTCAACTGCAACTTTTCTGCTCAAAGCATCGGCTACTACATTTGCCTTACCCGGATGGTACTCGATAGTCAAATTGTAGTCTTTTAACAGCTCAAGCCATCTTCTCTGTCTCAAGTTCAACTCTCTCTGAGTCATCAAATACTTCAAGCTCTTATGATCGGTGTAAACTATGCAGTTCTCACCATACAAGTAGTGACGCCAAATCTTCAACGCAAACACAATTGCGTCTAACTCAATATTGTGAGTAGGGTAGTTCTTCTCATGCACTTTCAACTGTCTCAAAGCATAGGCAACAACTCTTCTTTCTTACATCAAAACACAACCTAAACCTATGTAGGAAGCATCACTATAGATCACAAATTCTTTACCTAGAACTGGTTGTACCAACACTGGAGCATTCATCAAAGCTTCTTTCAATTTCTCAAAAGCCTTATGTCTCGCATCTGACCACTCAAACTTCACTCCTTTTTGCAACAATTTAGTTAGCGGAGCAGCTACTCTAGAGAAACCATCTACGAATCTCCTATAGTAACCGGCTAATCCTAGGAAACTCCTAATCTCAGTCACTGACTTAGGTTGTTTCCACTCAACAATAACCTCAATCTTCGTCGGATCAATACGGATACCTTCAGCCGATACAACATGGGTAAGAAATACAACCTCTCGAATCCAGAACTCACATTTGCTCAACTTCGCATACAACTGATTACTCATCGATCTCTGTAAAACAAGTCTCAAGTGCTCATCATGCTCTTTTTCTGATTTCGAGTACACAAGGATGTCATCTATGAAAACAACTACAAAACGGTCTAGATAGTCTCTGAAAACTCTATTCAACATATCCATGAATGTTGCTGGTGCATTCGTGAGCCCAAACGGCATCACAAGGAACTCATAGTGACCATATCTAGTCCTAAAAGTTGTCTTCGGAACATCACACTCTTTTACTTTCAACTGATAGTACCCTAACCTCAAATCTATCTTCGAGAACACTGAAGCATCCCTCAACTGATCAAACAGATCATCTATACGAGGCAACGGATACTTGTTCTTCACGGTCAACTGATTCAACTGCCTGTAGTCAATACACATTCTCATACTGCTATCTTTCTTCTTTACAAACAACACAAGAGCACCCCAAGGCGAACTACTAGGCCTAATGAAACCACGATCTAATAACTCTTGAAGCTGACTTTTCAATTCTTTCAACTCTTTCGGAGCCATACGATACGGAGCAATAGAAACTGGAGTAGACCCTGAAACAGTCTCAATCACAAACTCTACATCTCTGTCAGGAGGCAAACCTGGTAACTCTTCTGGAAACACATCCGGAAAATCACAAACTGTTCTGATATCTTTCGGTCTAACCTCACTCATATTCAGATTTATCACATATGCTAAGTAAGCCCCACAACCGGAATCCATCAACTTATGAGCCTCTAAAGCTGAGACAACATTAGACAAGAACTTAACGTTCTCGCCTACAACCACTACCTCGTAGTCATCAGAAAGCTTCAAAGCAATTCTCTTCGTCTCAAAATCTACACTAGCTCTGTGCTCAACCAACCAATCCATACCCAGAATAATATCAAAACCATAGAAAGGAAGCTCCATCATATCAACAGGAAACACATGACCCTAAATCTTCAACGGACACCTCATATACATCTGTCTAACTACAACTGTCTCACCGAAAGAACTAGTCACATGCATACCTACATCTAAGATCTCAACAGGTATATCTAACTTCTTTGCATGCTCACTCAAAATGTAGGAATGCGTAGAACCCGAATCAACTAAGGAAAGCAAAGACATAGATTGTAACTCAAAATTACCTGCTATCACATCTGTGTCATTCCCGGCCTCTCTCTGAGTGTAGACTCTAGCTGGTCCACCGGCCTCTGGCTGTACTACCACAACATGAGCAAGGTTCTTCTGTGCCTCTATCCTAGGTGCATCAGCCCTCGGCTGATAGTAACCACGACCGCGCCCACGGCCTCTCTGGTAATCTATCGCTCTCGTAGGAGCCTGAGCAAGATTCGGTGCCTGTGCCGCCTGATGCGGACACTCTCTCCTAAAGTGGTCCCTCGAACCACAGTTCCAACAAGCATGGAAGTTACCCCAACACTCTTCAGAATGATGTCTCCCACAACGTGTGCACTCGGGCAAACGCCCTCCAGCTCTATGGCCCTGATGGCCCCTACCATGGTGGCCATCGCCACGCCTATGGTCAAACTGATGTCCATCGCCTCGATGCCTCTTGGCATCACCACGATCAAAGTTGTTATTCCTCTTTCCAAAACTAGATCCTCCTGAACGCTTGGTCAGCCCCAAGCTATGCTCAATGTCCTTGGCCCTAGCAACCAAGACATCAAAATCTAAGTAATCTGAAGCTAAGGTGTACCTCTTAACTTCCTCATGAAGCCCATATCTGAATCGGTTACAACGGTCCCTCTCAGTATGAACCAACTCTGGAGCATACTGACTCAAACGGACAAAACGAATCTCGTAGTCAGTCACTGAAGCATCTCCCTGAACAAGAGCCATGAACTCTTGTTTCTTCTCATCAAGACATCTCGGCCCCAAGTACCTCTTCCGGAAAGCAGACTCAAGGAAATCCTAACCAATCTCAGCCTCAGGAACCCCAGTAGTAATGGTGACCCACCAGGTGTAGGCATCACCCTGAAGCAACGAAATCACACAGCCAAACTTACGAGCACCAACACAACCCATCTGAGCTAAGATACGGACCGTCTTCTCTAACCACAATTTGGATCTCTCAGGTGTAGACCCTCTGAACTCTTCTGCACCTAGGCTACGGAGCCTCTCTAACGGTAAACTAGTATCATCACCTCTAGGCTGAGCTGCAGTCTAAGCTCCGGCAACTGCGGCCTGAAACGCTCCCACTATTGCTTGAACTAGCGGAGCCATATCTATTCCCACAGGACCTTGGCCACCCTGACCAACCTGAGGTCCTGCTCCCTCAACTCCAGCCTCGCCTCCCGCTTCAGGCTGAGGAGGTGGAGGTGGAGGAGCTCCAACTCCAACAGTAGGCTCTTTCACATGAGCCTCTACTCCAGCCACTGGCTCATCAACAGGAGCCGCAACACGTGGTTCCTGACGAACCAACCTCGGTCTACCTCTAGGCCTCGACATACGCACTCACAGATAACAACTACAACAACAACAACAAAGCACAAAAAAATAAGGTTAGCAAGGGCAAGGGTTCCAAGTGGCTCAAGTATGTTCCCTCACTTAAAAATCCTTTTTCCGATGTAATAGCAGCAATGAGACTCTACACAACATGCTTCAAACAAAACAACAAGCATACTTGATAAACAAGCAAACATACTTACATGGCAAGCAAACACCGTGCAATTACATACAAGAACTTAACTCACCTCACTTACCTGCCCAAGGTCTCGGAAACCTTAGGCTCTGATACCAACAAGTGTAACCCCCTCGTCTCGGCCTGGACGCTTGACCGATCCGAGTGGGCTACACGGGGATAACCAAGGCGAAACCCGTTAAGGCTCCACTTCGGTTACCGACCCAAGAAACACTTTTTCATTAATTATCTTCTCTAGATGCTTTAATATAAATCCTATGTGAATAAACGACAGCGGAAGCAACAAGCGAGGTGAACAAACGAACATACGACATAAAACAGCCCATTTTACCTTTTTAAAGCATGTCGTATCGATACACTAGAAGAAGGTATCGATACGCCTCGACTAGGTCCACAACCCAAAGTCAACTCAGGGAGACCGTATCGGTACACAGGTTGACCGTACCGATACGCCTTGACTGGTCAACTTCTCACGGTCAACGATACAAGACCGTATCGATACACCCTAGACCCGTACCGATACGCCAAAATCTCGTCAAAAACTCAGATTTCCAAAGAGGATTTGGCGTATCGATACGCCCTCGTGTATCGGTACGCTAGGCCAAACTTGAGTCCCAAAGTGTAGGACCGTATCGATACGGCCCTTGGGCGTACCGATACGCCCTACACTGCAATACCCAAGTTTGCAGCCTAAGACTCTAAAACACAACTCTAAATGCATTTTAAGACTTCACTAACCACACGCAAGCATACATACAACACTTAACAACCAAGATCTCATCATACAAGACAACCAACACGAACAAGGAACATTCATTCAAAGGATTCATGCATTTAACCAAAGAAGACATACATTGCACTTAAAAGGTTCATGCCTTAAACAACCATACATAAAACATTCATAAAGGGGCTCAAAGCCAAAACACTAGGCAAGCAACCTCAAGCATATCATCCACAAACAAGGAGTCTAAACATGCTCCTAAAACCAAACATCAACATAACTCAAAAACATTCAAATCCCATTGCTTGACTAATACAATCTTTCAATTTAAAGTTCATACTAGAGCTAACCAAAAGCGACACTAGGACACTTGGAAGCCCCCTTCTTGCACTAGCAACCCACGAACTACGGATCTGCATTGTCGAACAAAAGAGAGCGTAAGCATAAAGCTTAGTGAGGGTAATCTCACAAAACAAACCTCGACAATGCAGGGTCCAAGCACGAGCACAACAAAGGTAGAATGCATGATCTTACCTTCGATTCACATGAACGAAAATATAAATGATGCATGAACATAAACTCAATATTATGCCATGCTCAACAAGTCCAAAACCTCATCATATGTAAACACATATATTAACCATATTGGTAACACATATCAAATCATATTGGCACCTAGCTATGACTCGAATACGCGGATAAAACTTTGGAACTCACATCCAACAACAACCATTACCTTACGGTGGGATTACACTCATCACCGTTTACGCGGAGGGGATTCCACTCATCCTCACGCCCCGTCGATGGGATTACACTCATCACCGACTAACACAATATATAAGAAGGTTTTCCGGGCGAACTCGTACTCCATCTTGATGACTTCCATCACCAAGACCACGCGTGCATTTGACTCACGTGTGCACACTAAACATCCTAATGATCGATCATTGTACCCAAGCATACTAGTGCCAATATTAAACACAATCCACAATATCATTTCATAACAACTTCCGTGCTTAGCACATACTCACCATGATCACCATCATGCACAATCCACATGCATATAACAATGCATCAAAACCATGCCTCAACAACATGTATAACACAATATACATAGCCACCATAACACAAGTAAACATGAGGCATAAACAACAATTAGAGTTCAACCAAAGTCTCTATCTAAAGCTTCGGATTAGGCTACCACTCTAATCCCAACTCTAGGTGGGTCTACCAAGCCCGACCTAGTCCACATGCTTGAACCAATACTCGAAAACCATTTAAAAACATTTAACCACTCACCGGCTATTCCAAGCTCAACCCACTAGCCGATCAAGCTTCCAACGATTCCGGATTTGTTCCCGATGCTTCACCAACATAATTTCTTCCTTCTAAACAACTCAACATAATCAAAATAACCTCAAATCAATTCAAAAATCAAAGTATCAAACCCGGAACACTAATCAAGCATAAAACACAAGATTTTCAAGCTAAGAACAACCCTAAAACCTCAATCCCGAGTAGCCATCATACACAATCCAAAACTCTTGATTTCAACCTTTTTAACACACTTAAATGCTCCCAAAACAACCCCTAACTATCACCCTAACATCAGCCCTCAAATTCCAACATCAAACACACCCAAAACCAACCTTTAAACCCTTCAAAAAACCCCATCAAAACCAAAATCCGAAATTCTTTATAAAACCTTTGAAAATTCATAAATGTTGGACCTTATGGGTTGTAAATAACTCATATAACCTTAACAAATCAAAAGCTTAGGTTTAAGACAATAAAGATTCAACCTTTGACAAAATCTTTGAAAAGCCAAAATACAAAATACATGGTTTTATGGAAAATTAATGGTACCAAAATGAAGAGGAAGATAAAGCCAAGTCAAAAACGTGATTACCTTTCAAAAATCACCTACAAGGAGCAAAGGATGTGATGGAGTAGTGAAAATGGAGAAGAGCTCTCTTCTTTGTCGTGAAAATGAATAAGTGAAGAGGGAAGAAGATGACAAAAGGGTGTTTTAAACAAAAAAGGATTTTTAATTGAAAGTCCATTTATTTACAATTTTGTCATTAATGAGATGGCAATCTCATTAACTCTAAAATTCATGGGAATTAATTTCCAAATCAATTTAAGTCTAACATAAATGTTTGTTTTGAAAATACGAAGCCCAAGAGATTATTTTATTATTTTAATTATAAAACCGAAACCCGAAACATTAATTTAATATTATTTTCACCCGACCCCCAAACCCGGGTGTTACAGGAAATAAATATATGTCAATTTTGGATTAAATAAAAAATTTATAGACTAATTGTATAAAAATAAAACCATATTAAAAATATTGGACTGAATTATAAAAAATAGAAATACATATGGGATAATTTTGAATTAAAGAAAATTTTAGGAATTAAATTGAACAAAAATAAAAATATATTAAAAACATTAGATTAAATTATAAAAATTAGAAACAAATAGGGATCAATTTAGATTAAATAAAAATAATAGGGACTAAATTGAATTAAAATGATCATTTTAAAAATATTGGATTACATCATAAAAATAAAAAAATAATTTATAATTTTCAAAGCTTAATTTTCTTTCCTCTGACTTTTTCATTGTACCAAGCTATAGAGAGGAAATAAACTTAATTTCCTTCTAGATTTTTGTCATCTCAACCAAGCACATCGATGAAAAGAAAAATTACATTTTTCATTCTTTAATTTTTCTATCACTCTAATTTTCTATCCTTTCATTTTTCTTTCCTCACTGCCAAGCAAAGCTTATGTGTTATCCACTCAAATTATTTTTTTTCATATTTTTAAATATAAGAAGGATAATTATTTTATATATGATCAATTAATAGGACAAAACTATGTTGATGGTAAATCGGATTGTAAATGATTCAGATTTCAATGAATAAATATATTTCATATTTATTTGTTTATTTTTTAAATTTATTCATGTTTGATTTGTGTTTAGTAAGACTTTCAAAATTGTGTTGTGTTATAAATTAAAAAAAAATATACGTGCTCATATTCATTCGTTTAAAAACTCCAATGGTAAGATGGGTTCCGACCCTCCATTTTTTTTGGTGTAATTACGTTTAATCTTTTAATAGTTATGAAATTAATGAAACTAAAACATGATTCTAATTTTAGAGTTAAATTATTTTGTAGGACCACCAATTTTAAATTTAGACAAATTTAAATACAATCATTTTGTTGATTATAAAGGTGTGCAACACTCTTAGATGGTGGTTCATGGTCATTTGAATGGTGGAGATGGTGGTGTAAGGTTGCTCAGGTGGTCGAGTTGAGAGTTTAGGTTGGGGTTATAGTCTTTCTTGAGTAGTGGGGAAGACTCTTCCTTGATTTAGAGGTGAATGATCCCTTATGAAGGATTGAAAGGGGGTACGAACACGTGTCAACTAAAGAGGACATGTGTCTTGAATAGTATATGCATGTCGAGTTCGCGATGGTTATAGCTGGCTTATTCGCACGGTCATGATCTGCTAGTATGTTTGCATGTAGTATGTTGATTAGGTGTTCGTATATTTATAATTCGTTGGTACGAACACATTTTTTTTAAAATTTAAACACTACTTATGTCTAAATCGATTTTAAAGAAAGAAAAAGAAAACTTCACAAATAAATATGCGTTGAATGTCGCCACATACCATTATAACATACTAAACATAAAATAAAATCATTAATTCATTATATTTTAAATTGTGACGTTTTTATAGATTTTATATGATTTTGTATTTGATGCACTAATAACATAAAAAATTATGTATCATAAATAAATCATATATTCACATTATCGAAGTTAGAAAAACGAAGTGAACTTTGACTGTATAAAGAAGTATTTAATTCTATGATCAAATATAAATTAATTTTGTCAGTCTGATTTTTCTAATATACGTGAACGGCTAGATAGGGGTGTGGCGAACCCGGGTTGGTGGTTCCTCTTTCCTGATTTTACCTTGACCCATTTATCGCATTCTTTCTCGGACCATTGTCCGTTGCTATTGTAACTCCCTCGTCCCGGTCTGGCCGGATGACCGGTCCGAGTAGGCTACACGGGGAAAACCGAAGCGAAACCCGTTAAGGTTCCCCCTCGGTTAGCAACCCTAGAAAATTTCTTTTGTTTGTCTTGTCTAAATGCAACGTTATATCCTAAGTGGATCACAACAGCGGAAATACAAGCAACATAAAAACGATCATCCAAAACAACACCTTTAAAATAGTCCATTTTTCATAATTAGGCAGACCGTATCGATACTCTAAGAGAGGGTATCGATACGCCTTGACCAAGGTCAACCCTTTCAGCCAACACAGGAGGACCGTATCGATACAGCCATAGAGCGTATCGATGCGCCCTTCTCGGTCAACATCTCGTGGTCAGCGAGATGAACTCGTACTGATACGCTACGACTGTAATGCCCGGGTTCGGGGGTCGGGTGAAAATAATAATTTTAAAAATAGTGCGGGTTTCGGTTCCAAATTTTAAATAATAAAAAAATGGTTTGGGCCTCGGGTTTTAAGACAAATAAAAAAAATAGTTGGGCCATTTTCAAGACAAGCCCAATTTTGCCAAGGTGTCATCCATTGTAGTTCCCTTATTTCATTAAGGGTGTTTTGGTCTTTTGACCCCCCATTTTAAACAAACATAAACTATTCACTTTGCTCATCTTCTACCTCTCTCCACCCCCATCTCTTTCCAACGACAAAAACACACCTCCCACCTTGAGCTACTATTCCATTCCATAGCTCACTCGTTTTTGAAGCTTTCTCAAAGGTATGGACGTTTTTTACTTGCTCTCACCTTCCCCTCCTTGGAAGTACCACTATTTTTCATTTTTAACCATGTTTTGAAATAGGGGCTTTTTAAGAGTTTTGATTTAAGAATGGTGCCTTTATTGTTTTTGACTTAATGTTTTAAGTGATTAATGATAGACATGTTGTTTAGGAAGCATGAGGTCCAATTGGTATGATTTTTAATGAGTTTTGATAAGTTTCCCGGATTTGGGTTTTGGGGAGGTTTTTGGGAGATTTTAAGTTGAGTTTTGGGGGTGTTTTAGGTGGAATCTTGAGGGCTGATGGTTAGGGTATATGTAAGTATTGTTTTGAAGGCTTTACGGAGTCATTTGAGGGTTGAAATCAATGGTTTTGAGGGGTGCTTAAGGGCTGCTCGGATTTTTGGAGTTTTGAGCTAGTTTTCAATGGAAAATTGATGTCTTGAGATTGGTATTTAATCCGGATTGATTATTTTAGAATATGGACTGATTTGAGATTATTTGCTTGGTGTTGGAATGGCTAGAGGCGAGAATTTTGGTTAGAGAAGCTTCGGGGACAAATCCAGGGATTTCGGAGTCTTGAGCTTGGTCTTCGATCTTCTCTTGGGTAGCAACGGTGAGTAGAATTATTGGTTTTTATATTGTGCTCGATATGGATTCCTTTGGGGTTGGGTGGAACCTTGAGAGGTCACCTAAACCCGTGTGTAAGCCTCTCTACTCTCATGTGTTGTGATATATTGATTGTGAATGCGTTGTGATTATTTGAATGCATTTTAAGTTGTTAATGTTGTAGTCGTGTTGAGTTCGTGCCTCACGTGATGGTGGTCTAACTACGGTGATGTGTAGTCCCACCGATAGTGACTAGTAGAGTAGTACTTTGATGTGTAGTCCCATTGGAAATCCACTAGTCGAAACGGTGATGTGTAGTCCCACCGTAAGTGTATGTTGGTTGTGCTTGTGCAAACCAAATGTTGTGGTTGAGATAGACCCTTGTGCATCCATTGCTTTCTTGCATATAAATCGTGTTTTGGAAAACTGCATGTTGTGAATTGTAGAGCCTCTCTCACTAAGCTAGATTGCTTATGCTCTTTTGTTTCCAACGTGCAGATCGTTAGAGTTCGGGAGGCGAGCGCACGAAGGAGGAGCTTTTGGAGTTCTCAAGCAAGTTTAAGTATGGTTTGCTTTTGTAATAATGTCTAGACAATAGGGTGTAGAGTGTTAGGAGTTGGGGTCAAACTCTTTAGGAGGTTATGCTTGAAATTGTTAAACTCATGTTGTGTGACGCTTTTGCTTCTTGGATTATGACCTATGTTTCTTATGTGGTTTATTTGCATAGGCCTAAACTTGTATGATGTTGGCCTACGAATGCCTTATGCTTGACTACATTGTGAATGATGTCTTGTGCTTGCTAAACATGCTTCTTTGTGAAATTGTATGGAGTCTTGTTTGTATGTTTTCGTTAGATTAAATGCCTCCCATGCTAAGTCTCAATTGTGGTTTGATGCATGTATGTTTGTTTACACTTAGGAGTGCCCAAATGTGCATCTAGAATCGTATGTGAAGTTACCAAGGAGTGAAATGAGGAGTTGCAGAGCAGGGGTATCGATACGGTTAGACCCGTATCGATATGGCCTTCTTATTCCAGGCCTTTCGTTTCGATACGCGGGGAGACGTATCGATACCATTTTGGACACTGGAGCTACTATCCAACTTGGTATCGATACCGGTCTCAGGCGTATCGATACCATTTTGGTCACTGAAGTCACTGTCTAAACTTGGTATCGATACCGGTCTTGGGCGTATCGGTACGGTCATCTTAGCGTTGACTGTGAGAAGTCAACCTTTGGGGAGGGTATCGATACACTCCTTGGATGTTTCGATACGGTCTCCACAGGCTGACATTGACTTTTTGACCTAGTCAAGGTGTATCGATACCGCCTGCAGTTAAGTTAAAATTGGGCTGTTAAAAGTTGTTTGGGTTCGTTTGATTGTCTCACGTATGTCGCTCCGCATGTTTGATCACTTAGGACTTTAATACTCCTCTAGACAAGATTAAATTAAAAAGAAAAAAAAAATATAGGGTTGCTAACCGAAGGGGAGCCTTAACGGGTTTCACTTCGGTTTTCCCCGTGTAGCCCACTTGGACCGGTCATCCGGCCAGACCGGGACGAGGGGGTTAGATTTATTGGTATCAGAGCCTGAGGTTTCCGAGACCTCGGGCCGGTAAGTGAGGTAAGTTAAGGTATTATGAGTGTTTTGCCATGCATGTCTAAATTTTTTTTTAGCACGGTGTATGTATGCATGCTATGGTGACCTTGCGGTTGTTTGAGAGTTGGTTTGAGTCCCCATTGTTAGGCATTGTTGTCAAAATAAAAAGGGGAAATTGCTTTGATTTAAAGAGCTTGAGAACCGGAGTCCTTTGCCCCTTGCTAACCTAACGTTTCTTTGTTGTTGTGTGTTTGTTGTTTTAGATTACTTTAATTTCTATGGTGAGACCAAGGGGATGGCCTAGGGCGGGTGACCAGGCACCCGAGAACGCGCCTCCTGCTCTTAATGCTCCCGGTTGTAATGGGGGGAATGTCGGAGGTGATGGTAATGGGCCTTAGGCTGAGGCTAATGTGGGAGGTAATGGGGCTCAAGCGGGCCAAGGTCAGGCAGGCCCAGATGTGGCTAATTTGATCCAGACTATACCCGGAGCTTTTCAGACAGCTTTGGCCGGTATGCAAGCTGTAGCTCCACCTCAGGGTGCGGGGACAGGATTACCCCTAGAGAGGCTTCGAAATTTGAGGGCGGTTTAGTTTCGTGGATTGTCTCCGGAGGGTTCGGAAAGGTGGCTTGAGAGCACTACTCGCATCTTGGGCCAGATGGAGTGTTCGGATGCCCGTAAGTTGGGATGCATTGTCTCATTGCTTCAGGGAGACGCTTATACTTGGTGGACCACTGCTATTTCTGGTATGGCCGAGACGGATATCACATGGGAGTTTTTCAGGAATGCTTTTAAGAGGAAGTACCTCGGAGTTCGGTACTTAGATGAAAAGAAAAGAGAGTTCATGGCTTTGGTTCAAGGCAATAGGACCGTGTTCGAGTATGAGATCCAGTTCGTGAGGTTGAGCCAGTACGCGCCAGAGTTGATTCCGGATGAGAAGGAGCGATGTGAGCGTTTCAGATATGGGTTGACTACTAATGTGAAGACCTACATGTTGGCCTCCGACTACACTGAGTTCGATTTCTTGGTTTCTAGGGCCAAGGATGTAGAGCAAAACCTAAGCTCTAGAGCACGTGCTGGTGGGTCTGACTTCGGGAAGAGACATGCGAATTGGGATAAAGATCATTCCAAGAGGCATAGGGATAGGAGGTACCAGCCGGATACGAGGCCTAGGGGTGGTAACCATGGTCAGGGCCGTCAGGGCCGTCAGGGCTGTTGTGCACATTCCGGAGTGCACTAGGTGCGGGAGACGCCACCCAGGTGAGTGCATGGGTATGTTTGGGGCGTGTTGGAACTGTAGCTCCCGAGACCATTTGAGGCGTGATTGTCCACACCCAGTTAGGGGAGGACCGGCTCCAGCGAGGGGTTTTGAGCATCAGAGAGGTCGTGGGCGCGGCCGTGGGAACTTCCAGCCAAGGAATGAGGGTCAGAGGAACTTGGCTCATGTGGTAGCAGTCCAGCCCGAGGGAGGAGGACCGGCTAGGGTGTACGCTCAGCGAGAGGCTGGGAATGACACTGATGTCATTGCAGGTAATTTCACATTACAGTCTTTGAGTTTTCTTTCTCTAATAGATTCGGGGTCAACGCATTCATATATTCTGGGTGAGCATGCAAAGTCATTAGGACTACCTTGTGACTGGCTAGAGGTAGGTGTAAATGTCACTAGCTCTTTTGGTGATACAGTGGTAGTTAGGAAAGTGTATAGGAGGTGCCCCTTGATGATTCAGGGCCAAGTATTTCCGGTAGACATGATGGAGCTACCCTTTTATGGCTTTGATGTGATTTTGGGCATGGATTGGCTTGTAGAGCATAGAGCTAGGGTTGACTTTGAGACTAAGAGAGTCTCTTTGAGGCTTACCGATGACTTTGAGGTTGTGGTAGTTGGGGAGAATGTTAAGTTTTTGTCCAACGTGGTTTCGGCTTTTGAAGCTCAGAGGTTGTTGAGTTCAGGGTGTCAGGCTTACTTGGCTTATGTAATGAACCCGGATATGAGTAAGGTGAGACCTCAGGACATCAGGACTGTGTGTGACTTTCCGAGTGTTTTTCCGGAAGAGCTACCAAGCTTGCCTCCAGATAGAGCAGTTGAGTTTGCTATTGAGACCTATTCTGATTCCGCACCGGTGTCAATTGCTCCGTATAGAATGGCACCGAAAGAGTTGAAAGAGTTGAAGACCCAGCTTCAGGAGTTGACTGACAGAGGCTTTATTAGGCCTAGTGTTTCCCCGTGGGGTGCTCCGATTTTGTTTGTGAAAAAGAAGGATGGTAGCATGAGAATGTGCATAGACTATAGACAGTTGAATAAGGTGACAGTGAAAAACAAATATCCCTTGCCAAGGATAGATGACTTGCTAGACCAGTTGAGGGGTGCTTCCGTGTTTTCAAAGATTGACTTGAGGTCTGGGTATTATCAGTTAAAGGTAAAGGGTGTGGACATACCGAAGACAACTTTTGTACACGTTACGGGCATTATGAGTTTTTGGTGATGCCTTTTGGGTTGACCAATGCTCCAGCAGCCTTCATGGATATGATGAACCGCGTGTTTCATAAGTTCTTGGACAGGTTTGTGGTAGTGTTTATTGATGACATCCTAGTGTACTCTAGGACCGAAGAGGAGCACGATGAACACTTAAGGTTAATGCTTCAGACCTTACTTGAGAATCAGTTGTATGCCAAGCTAAGTAAGTGTGAATTTTGGATTAGGGAGGTGGTCTTCCTAGGTTACGTGATCTCAGCTAGTGGGATTAGTGTAGATCCCAAGAAGATTGAAGCCATTGTGAATTGGAAGCAACCGAAATCAGTGACAGAAATCCGCAATTTCCTAGGCTTGGCGGGGTATTATAGGAGGTTTGTTGAGGGGTTCTCGAGGATAGCGGCTCCGTTGACCAAGTTACTACAGAAAAATGTTCCGTACGAATGGTCAGATGCAAGACAAGAAG
Organism: Hibiscus tridactylites; assembly: GCA_958450335.1. NCBI lineage: Eukaryota > Viridiplantae > Streptophyta > Magnoliopsida > Malvales > Malvaceae > Hibiscus > Hibiscus tridactylites. Next base: position 14,342,594 of record OY288270.1, read on the forward strand.
CGTTTGAGAAATTGAAGAAAGCTTTGACCGAAGCTCCCATTTTGATTCAGCCCGAGCCGGGGAGAGAGTTTGTGATTTTCAGTGATGCATCTTACGTAGGGCTAGGTTGTGTGCTTATGCAAGAAGGTAAGGTAGTGGCATATGCTTCACGACAGTTGAAGGTTCATGAGAAGAATTACCCCACACATGACATAGAGTTGGCTGCAGTGGTGTTCGCGTTGAAAATTTGGAGACACCATCTTTATGGTGAGAAGTGCACTGTGTACACCGACCACAAGAGTTTGAAATATTTGATGTCCCAGAGGGAGTTAAATCTTAGGCAGCGAAGGTGGTTAAAGCTCCTTAAAGATTATGACCTTACCATAGAGTATCATCTGGGCAAGGCAAATGTGGTGGCCGATGCCTTGAGTAGGAAGGTGGCCGTTGAGTTGCGAGCAATGTTTGCAAGGTTGACTGTGTCCACGGATGGTGGGTTAGTGGCCGAGCTTCAAGCTAAGCCATCTTTGATTCAGTTGATCCGTGAGAAGCAGTTGCAAGATGAGTCCTTGGCACCTCACGTGCAAGACATAGCCGAAGATAGGCCTACTGAGTATTGTTTTGGAGAGAATGGGATCCTATGTTTCAAGGATAGGATAGTGGTTCCGGAGGATGCCGAGTTGAGACGTACGATCTTGAGTGAGGCTCACAATAGCCCTTTTGCTATGCATCCGGGTAGCACGAAGATGTATCGAGGATTGAAGGAAGAGTATTATTGGGTTGGTTTGAAAAAGGATGTAGCCGAGTTCGTAAGTAGATGCATGGTTTGTCAGAGGGTCAAGGCTGAGCACCAGTTTCCCTCAGGGTTGTTGCAACCGTTGAAAATTCCAGAGTGGAAGTGGGAGTGCATCACTATGGACTTCGTGCCAGGACTTCCGTTGACTCCGTCGAAGAAAAATTCAGTGTGGGTGATCGTAGATAGATTCACCAAGTGTGCTCATTGCATACCGGTTCATACTACCTATACATTAGACAAGTTGGCCGAATTGTATATTCGTGAGATTGTGAGACTACATGGGGTACCGAAGTCGATTGTGTCAGATCGAGACCCGAGATTTACCTCTAGATTCTGGGAGTGTTTGCATCGAGCTTTGGGTACATGGTTGAACTTCAGCACTTCGTATCATCCACAGTCAGATGGGCAGTCTGAGAGGGTAATTCAGGTTTTGGAGGACATGTTGAGGTGTTGTATCATTGACTTTCAGGGGTCATGGGAGAAACACCTACCATTAGTGGAGTTTGCGTATAACAACAGCTTTCAGTCGAGCATCCAGATGGCTCCCTATGAGGCCTTGTATGGTAGGAAGTGTAGGACCCCGATTTGTTGGGCCGAGGCCGGACAGAAACTTGTGCCGATGCCCGAATTGCTTAAGGGAACCACCGAGAAGGTGAAGTTGATATGTGATCGCTTGAAAGCGGCTTCAGATCGGCAAAAGTGCTATGCCGACTTAAAAAGGAAGGAAGTAGAATACTCCGTGGGGGATAAGGTGTTCTTGAAAGTCTCACCTTGGAAAAAGGTGATGAGGTTTGGGAGGAAAGGCAAGTTGAGCCCAAGGTACATAGGGCTTTATGAGATAGTTGAGAGAATTGGTCCGGTTGCATATAGATTGAGACTCCCAGTTGAGCTAGAGAAAATTCATGATGTATTTCATATGTCGATGCTTAGGAGGTATAGATCGGATTCGTCCCATGTCATGACAGTGGAAGAGATAGAGTTAAATCCGGACTTGTCTTACAATGAGGAACCAGTTGAGATACTTGCTTCTGATAGCAAGGTGTTGCGCGGCAAGACTATAGAGTTAGTCAAAGTCTTATGGAGACATAGAGGCGTGGAGGAAAGCTGACATGCTTGAGCAGTTTCCGTATTTGTTTCCGTCAGGTAATTTCGAGGACGAAATTCCTTAAGTAGGGGAGAGTTGTAACGCCCGGGTTCGAGGGTCGGGTGAAAATAATAATTTTAAAAATAGTACGGGTTTCGGTTCCAAATTTTAAATAATAAAAAAATGGTTTGGGCCTCGGGTTTTAAGACAAATAAAAAAAATTAGTTGGGCCATTTTCAAGACAAGCCCAATTTTGCCAAGGTGTCATCCATTGTAGTTCCCTTATTTCATTAAGGGTGTTTTGGTCTTTTGATCCCCCATTTTAAACAAACATAAACTATTCACTTTGCTCATCTTCTACCTCTCTCCACCCCCATCTCTTTCCAACGACAAAAACACACCTCCCACCTTGAGCTACTATTCCATTCCATAGCTCACTCGTTTTTGAAGCTTTCTCAAAGGTATGGACGTTTTTTACTTGCTCTCACCTTCCCCTCCTTGGAAGTACCACTATTTTTCATTTTTAACCATGTTTTGAAATAGGGGCTTTTTAAGAGTTTTGATTTAAAAATGGTGCCTTTATTGTTTTTGACTTAATGTTTTAAGTGATTAATGATAGACATGTTGTTTAGGAAGCATGAGGTCCAATTGGTATGATTTTTAATGAGTTTTGATAAGTTTCCCGGATTTGGGTTTTGGGAAGGTTTTTGGGAGATTTTAAGTTGAGTTTTGGGGGTGTTTTAGGTGGAATCTTGAGGGATGATGGTTAGGGTATATGTAAGTATTGTTTTGAAGGCTTTACGGAGTCATTTGAGGGTTGAAATCAATGGTTTTGAGGGGTGCTTAAGGGCTGCTCAGATTTTTGGAGTTTTGAGCTAGTTTTCAATGGAAAATTGATGTCTTGAGATTGGTATTTAATCCGGATTGATTATTTTAGAATATGGACTGATTTGAGATTATTTGCTTGGTGTTGGAATGGCTAGAGGCGAGAATTTTGGTTGGAGAAGCTTCGGGGACAAATCCGAGGATTTCGGAGTCTTGAGCTTGGTCTTCGATCTTCTCTTGGGTAGCAACGGTGAGTAGAATTATTGGTTTTTATATTGTGCTCGATATGGATTCCTTTGGGGTTGGGTGGAACCTTGAGAGGTCACCTAAACCCGTGTGTAAGCCTCTCTACTCTCATGTGTTGTGATATATTGATTGTGAATGCATTGTGATTATTTGAATGCATTTTAAGTTGTTAATGTTGTAGTCGTGTTGAGTTCGTGCCTCACGTGATGGTGGTCTAACTACGGTGATGTGTAGTCCCACCGATAGTGACTAGTAGGGTAGTACTTTGATGTGTAGTCCCATTGGAAATCCACTAGTCGAAACGGTGATGTGTAGTCCCACCGTAAGTGTATGTTGGTTGTGTTTGTGCAAACCAAATGTTGTGGTTGAGATAGACCCTTGTGCATCCATTGCTTTCTTGCATATAAATCGTGTTTTGGAAAACTGCATGTTGTGAATTGTAGAGCCTCTCTCACTAAGCTAGATTGCTTATGCTCTTTTGTTTCCAACGTGCAGATCGTTAGAGTTCGGGAGGCGAGCGGGCGAAGGAGGAGCTTTTGGAATTCTCAAGCAAGTTTAAGTATGGTTTGCTTTTGTAATAATGTCTAGACAATGGGGTGTAGAGTGTTAGGAGTTGGGGTCAAACTCTTTAGGAGGTTATGCTTGAAATTGTTAAACTAATGTTGTGTGATGCTTTTGCTTCTTGGATTATGACCTATGTTTCTTATGTGGTTTATTTGCATATGCCTAAACTTGTATGATGTTGGCCTACGAATGCCTTATGCTTGACTACATTGTGAATGATGTCTTGTGCTTGCTAAACATGCTTCTTTGTGAAATTGTATGGAGTCTTGTTTGTATGTTTTCGTTAGATTAAATGCCTCCCATGCTAAGTCTCAATTGTGGTTTGATGCATGTATGTTTGTTTACGCTTAGGAGTGCCCAAATGTGCATCTAGAATCGTATGTGAAGTTACCAAGGAGTGAAATAAGGAGTTGCAGAGCAGGGGTATCGATACGGTTAGACCCGTATCGATATGGCCTTCTTATTCCAGGCCTTTCGTTTCGATACGCGGGGAGACGTATCGATACCATTTTGGACACTGGAGCTACTGTCCAACTTGGTATCGATACCGGTCTCAGGCGTATCGATACCATTTTGGTCACTGAAGTCACTGTCCAAACTTGGTATCGATACCGGTCTTGGGCGTATCGGTACGGTCATCTTAGCGTTGACTGTGAGAAGTCAACCTCTGGGGAGGGTATCGATACACTCCTTGGGTGTATCGATACGGTCTCCACAGGCTGACATTGACTTTTTGACCTAGTCAAGGTGTATCGATACACCCCTTAGGTGTATCGATACTGCCTGCAGTTAAGTTAAAATTGGGCTGTTAAAAGTTGTTTGGGTTCGTTTGATTGTCTCATGTATGTCGCTCCGCATGTTTGATCACTTAGGACTTTAATACTCCTCTAGACAAGATTAAATTAAAAAGAAAAAAAAATATAGGGTTGCTAACCGAAGGGGAGCCTTAACGGGTTTCACTTCGGTTTTCCCCGTGTAGCCCACTTGGACCGGTCATCCGGCCAGACCGGGACGAGGGGGTTACAAAGACACCGTACCGATACGCTAAAAACTCCCCAAAATCTCAGAATTCCAGAGAGTCAAGAGCGTATCGATACACCCCCGTGTATCGGTACGCCCAGCCAAAACTGAATTCCAGTGAGCAAAGATCGTATCGATACACCCCCGTGTATCGATACGCCCAGCCAAAACTGAGTCCTGCAGGCAAGACCGTATCGATACGGCCCTTAGGCGTATCGATACGCCCTGCACTGCAAGTCTTCAAAAACCAGCAAAACCAAACAAGACTCAACTCTATATGCATTTTGGGACTTCCCTAAACTCATTCAAGCATGCATACAATATTTCACAATCAGGATCTAGCATATGGGGCATTGAATATAACAAAAGCCATAGGAAACAAAGGTTTCATGCAATTCCACAAAAGAGCATACTTAGCAATCATAAGGCCTCATACACAAGACAATCAAACATAGAGCATACATAGGCCAAGATCATACACTCTTAGGCACATACAATCAAGCAACAAGATAAGCATGGTCCTCAATCCATGAAACAAAAGCATAACACATCCATAATTTAACATGCTCAAATAACACAAATCACCTAAGGAGTTTGACACCAACTCCTACAACTTTATACCCCATCGTTTAGGCATTATTACAAAACACAAATCATACTTGTGCTAGCTTGAGAACTCCAAAAGCTCCTCCCTTGCCCGCTTGTCTCCCGAACTCTAACGATCTGCATGTTGAAAACAAAAGAGAGCGTAAGCTAACTAGCTTAGTGAGAGAAGCTCTTCAAATCCACAACATGCAGTTTTCGGAACACTTTTCATATGTGAGTAAAGCAATGGATGCACGAATGACTATCTCAACAACAATACATGGTTTGCACAAGCACAACCAATATACACACACGGTGGGACTACACATCACCGTTTCGACTAGTAGGTTTCCAATGGGACTACACATCAAAGTACTTTCCTACTAGTCACTACCGGTGGGACTACACATCACCGTAGTTTAGACCACCATCACGTGAGGCACGACTTCAACTCGACTACACATTAACAACTGTATGAACAACTTAAGATGCACGTGATAATCACAACACATAACCATTCATCCATTCACAACAAACATAGGAGTAGAGAGGCTTACACTCGGGTTTAGGTGAACCCTCAAGGTCCTACCCAAACCCCAAAGGTTCCATATCGTGCACAATTCAAAGATTAACAATTCTACTCATCGTTGCTACCCAAAAGGAGACCGAAGGCCAAGCTCAAGACTCTAAAACCTCCGGATTCGTCCCTGATGCTTCACCAACCAAATTTCTTGCTTCTAAACAACCTCAACACAATCCAAACAACTTCAAATCAGCTCAAGCATCAAAGTAGTTAACCCGGAATTCAATTCAAACATCAAACACAACATTTCAAGCCATGAACATCCCCCAAAATTACCAAACTCGTGCAGCCCCTAAACCTCAATCAAAACTCATGTTTCCAACACTTTTAATACCCTCAAATGATTCCAAAGCAATCCCCAACCATAGTACTAACCTCAGCCCACAAATTCCAACCCAAAACAACCCCAAAAACCACACTAAAACCCTTCAAAAACCCCTTGGAAACCCAAATCCGGGAATGAGCTTAAAACCGTGTAAAATTTATATATGTTGAACCATTTGACTCATAGACTTCATATCTAACAACATTAAATCGAAATTTTAAGTTAAACACCATAAAGCTACCATTTTTAATCAAATCCTCTAAAAACTCAAATTTCAAAACCTTGATGAAAATGAAAACTACTTGTACTTCTGAAGAGAGGGAGTTGAGGACAAGTTGAAAATGTGTTTACCTTTAAAAAATGAGCTAAAATGAATGAGCTAGGTGATGGAATAGTGGAAGGAGTTGAGAGTTTCAAAATCCCGTTGGTTTTGATTGGAGAAGAGAATGAATAGTGAAATTATTTTAGTAAAGGGGGATTTAAATTAAAAGTTGGGTTATTTACAAGATTGCCATTAATGAATGGCTATTTTCTCTTTTCTTTAAAATCCATTCAAATTGAATTTCATTTCAATTTAGTCCAATCATAAAAGGTTTGTTTTTGAAACCCGAGGCCCGAGAGATTATTTTAATTATAAAACCGAACCCGGAATAATATGAAAATATTATTTTCACCCGACCCCTAAACCAGGGTGTTACAGCTATTGTCAACTATGGTACAAGCTAGCCCCCGTGTTCAGTGGCACTTCAGGTTTGAGGCAGCCTGGCTTTTGGAGGACTCATGTGAGTCTGAAGTTAGTAGACTTTGGGCCGCGTCCTCGGGCCCGATCCCGGAGCGTCTACGTTTTGTAGGCCAAGGTTTGAATATTTGGTTTCGGAGGCTAAGGGCTAGTAGGAAGGTTTCCAAGCAGGATTTGACTAAACGTCTCGAGGTTTTGGCTACTATGCATCCCTCGGATGACTCATTGGAGGAAACTATGGAAGTCAAACTGGCCCTGAATTTGGAAATGGACAAGTCTGAGCTCTACTGGGAGCAACGAGCCCGTGCTAACTGGCTCCGACATGGCGACAAAAATACTTCGTTTTTCAACGTCATGCCTCTCAACGTAAGCGTACTAATCGTATTTCGACCTTTGTTAATGATCAGGGGCCCAATGTTCATCACAAGACTCTCTCGAGACCACGGCTCGTGAGTATTTCCTTCGCTTATTCACGACTGGTGGAATAGCAGACTGTTCGAATATTCTGGATGGTATTTCTCCTAAAATTTTGGCGGAATCAAATCCTTTTCTATTAAGGCCTTATACGTGCGATGAGGTATATCAGGCGGTAAAGGTAATGGGCCCCTTAAAGGCAGCTGGTGAAGATGGGCTTGGGGCTGTCTTTTATCAACGCTTTTGGCATATATTGGGTGCAGAGGTAGCTTCGTACTACATTAGTGTGCTATCCAGGGAATCGTCTATGGAAGACATTAATAGTACACATATTGTCCTTATTCCAAAAGTCACAAATCCTTCCCATATGAGTCACTTTCGGCCTATTAGTTTATGTAGCGTGCTTTATAAGATTATTTCAAAGGTCCTTGCTAACCGTCTTCAGGGTCTGCTTCCAGGTTGCAACGATGAGGGCCAGAGCGCCTTCGTCCCTGGTCGTCTGATTTCTGACAATGTTATGATTGCCTATGAAATTTTACATTGCTTTTAGAAGAAACGTCTGGGTCGGTCGGGGAATTTTACGTTGAAACTGGATATGTCTAAGGCCTATGACCATGTGGAGTGGGAGTTTGTTACCCAGGTGTTGTTGAAACTGGGCTTTGATCCGGCATGGGTTGAACGTATCTTTCTATGTATGTCCACCGTCTCCTACTCAGTGGTTCTCAATGGTATAGTAGATGAAAGATTCAAGCCTTCTAGGGGCCTTCGGCAAGGTGACCCTCTCAGCCCTTTTCTTTTCTTGATATGTACTGAGGGTCTTTCTGCCCTTCTCAAGCGAGGTAATTCATTAGGACGTGTACATGGCTTCCGTCTGAATCGGTATGCCCCAACAGTGACCCATTTACTGTTCGCGGACGACAGTCTTATTTTTGGGGAGGCATCAATGTCGGGAGCTCTCCATCTCAAACTACTCCTTCAGGAATATAGTGACTGTTCTGGGCAGATTATTAACTTCGATAAATCTAGTCTCTTCTTTTCCACAAATGTGTCGGATGCAACTAGAGTGGATATCCAGAATGTGTTGTCGATTGGGCATTCTTCATCGATTGAGAAGTATCTGGGGCTCCCTTCTTTGGTTGGGAGGAATAAGCGACAGGCGTTTGTCAATCTTTTTGATAGGGTTCAGGCTCGGATTTCCAACTGGTGCGTCTTTCCTCTTTCGTAAGGTGGAAAAGAGGTCTTCATCAAATCCGTGTTGCAGGCCATCCCAGTGTATGCTATGGGTGTGTTTCTCATTCCTAAAGTCCTTTGCTGAAATATTGAGAATGTTATGGTTAGGTTTTGGTGGCAGCGTTCCCATAATAAAAGAGGGATGCATTGGTGTAGTTGGAGGGCTCTATGTCGTTCTAAGGAAGATGGGGGATTGGGATTTCGGGATATGGCTAAATTCAATGTTACATTGTTAGCCAAGCAAGCATGGAGACTCCTTTCGAACCCGACTTCACTTGTAGGACGTATCTTTAAGGCCAAATACTATCCAAGTTTGACCTTTATGCAGTCACGGTTGGGTTCTCAACCCTCACTTATTTGGAGGAGTGTATGGAGTGCGAGGGGCCTAATTGAACAGGGTATCCGCTGGAAGGTTGGAAATGGTCGAGCAATCTCAATCTGGAATGATTGTTGGCTGCCGTGTTCCCCTCCTCGTCAGCTGGAATCTCCTCCAGTTGAAGGTCTACAATGGGTATTTGATCTCCTTTCCCCGAATGAGCAGTCTTGAAACGAGGAGCTTGTCTTTCGATCGTTTACCCAAGAAGAGGCTTTGAAGATCCTATATATCCCTATTTTGGGCTATTCCCAGAATGACTGTCTGGTTTGGTCTGGTGAAAAATCGAGGTTGTACTCGGTCCGTAGTGGCTATCGATTGCTCCTGGGTGCGTCTAATACACCCCCTCTAGAGGCTTCGCTTTTCCAGAAATTATGGGCAATCAATTGCCCGTCGAAGGTACGAATTCAAGTTTGGAAATTTATTTGTAGTTTCGTGCCTACAAAGTACAGTCTCTATAACCGTTGAATTGCACCTAATCCCCTATGCCCAACATGTAATCTGGAACCTGAAACTACTGAACACGTTCTAAGGGATTGCCATTATGCCTCATCGGTTTGGGAAGCGCTAGGTTTCGAATGGCCAACGACTGCAGTAACCTTGTCGTTTAAGGAATGGCTTTCGTGGATTTTTGTCTCAGTCCCTAATTTGTGTTTACCAGAAGTTCTAATAGCACTATGGTCTATTTGGTTTGCAAGAAATAAAAAGAGTGCATGAAGGTGTGTCTTATTCGCACAATATTACAGCTATTTTCATCAAATCACATTGCTTGGAACTGTTAAACCTCTTACCGCAATCGACCATTGTTTCGTGTCCCCCGGTTCCGTCGTGGCGTCCACCAGCTGAGGGCTTTGTCAAAGCCAACTTTGATACGCATTTCCCTAATTCTGGAAACATTGCGTGGTCAGGTGTGGTCATTCGAAACTCAGATGGGGAGGTTATGGGGGCAGGGAGAAGGGCCTCATACCATGTTCCGTCGGCTTTACACGCAGAGGCGGTGGCGGCGCTCCATGCGGTGGCTCTCTTGTCTGACCTAGGCTTCCGGCGTGTGTTTGTAGAAGGGGATTCCCTCGCCGTTATCTGTAAATTGCAAGCTCCGGCAGAGGATTTTTCAGTCATTAGTGCTATAATCCATGAAATTAAAGCAAGATCTAGTTGTTTTGAGGAGATTGTCTTTCAACATACCTTCCGTCCGTCAAACTCCGTGGCCCATCTCATTGCTGGGGACGTTCGCTTCAACTCAGGCGATCGGTTTTGGGTGGATGAGGTTCCCGATGGTGTAGATCAGGCGGTGGCAGACGATCGGCCTCCGTAGAGTTGGTTTTTGTCTCCGTTTCCGTCCAAGAAATCTTTTGCATGCAATGATCTATGTTTTTGGATTCACGTTTCCCTCTGTTGTTCTTCATTGTTCTGTTCTCCCCAGCTTTGTCTGGTTTTCAGAGGTGTGTTTTAGCCTTCTAGAGTTTTCTTTGTTTTGTTGTTGCTTGGTGTCGTTTTGTCTGGCTAAACGCTTAGTTGTTAGCCGTTTTATGTTTCCGTTTTTTATTCCCAATAAAATTATGAAATATAAATTCACTTTACAAAATTATAAACCGCAATTTATGAATTCATAGATCGTATGGATTCCAACATTTCCACTTTTCGACATGATTTTTTTACAATCGCATCCACTATATCAAGCTTGGTATATTGCGGCACTTTTATCGGCATTTTCTTAAGTAAACGCCGTTAATTTTGAACATACTGCGGCGCTTATAGAAGGAACGCCACAGGCTGATAAAATTCACGGCATTTACTTGAAAAATGCCACAAATGCTTGTACTTTAGTGGAGTTTGTACAAAAAAATGCAAGAACTGTACTGTAGTAGCGTTTGTAAATAAAAAACACCGCAATAGGTTTATGTATAGTGGTGTTTGTATTAAAACGCCACAATAGGTTTATGTATAGTGGTGTTTGTATAAAAAAACGTCACTATATGTTTTAATAAAACACACGATCACTTCTGAATAACCCACCCACAATCATTCACTCTCCCTCACCTCGATCCCCAAATCAAACCCAATCCCTAATTTTCCCCAGCCTCCAATCGCCTCTCACTCCCTCATCTCCATCGGTCAGACGACATCGTCGGTGATATTTTGTTGCCCCTCTCTCCGTTATCACTCTCTGCCCAAACGTGTCTGGTCTGATAAAGGTACTGTTGCACCATACTTTACTTCTCAGTTATCTCCCTTCTCTCTTGTTGGTATTTTCGAGATGTTGACCGCAATCGGTGCACTTTGAAGTACTATGGAACTGGGTTTTACACGACGACGAGACGACGTTTTACAATTGTCGCGAAGCTTTTAAGGTTTCTTTTCCCCCTTCTTTGTGTTATACAAATGGGAATTTTAAGGATTTTAATTTGATGTTTGATTCGTTTTTTTGTAGTTGTGGAAGAGAATTTGTTCAGAGACAAGTACAGAAATCAACCTTCTTCTTGACAATTGGAAATACCTTCTTACCGACCTAGTTTTTCAGGTTTTATTCTGTTTCAGATTAAACCCATATTATTTTTTGATATGTTGTGTTTAACATTTTAAGTAGTAATTGTGGAGTGACAAAGTTAGCATCTTTCTCGAAAACAAAGTTTTAAAAAGTAAGATCTAGTACATTGTAACTTGTTCATATATATAACATTACCGATGAACATTTTTACCTAAATAAATGCCATTGTCGACTGCATAAGCTTTAGTATGCTACATTTCATTGCTTCTCAAAGAGTTTTGGGTGAGCTTGTTTAGTGTTTGTATTTTCCAAACTTCAAGTATGCTTAATTAGAACATTGAGAAGGTTTGGTTTTGTCTCTACAGTATATTCATGGTGTAGTTACCCGAGGAGTTCATTATTTACACCGGTCAGGTCCGACACTTCAGGGTCTTGGATTCTTTATTCTTCTAGTAAGTTCACCTTTGGTTTGATTTTCCTCTTTGTTTATCTCTATTTCATGCCAATTTGGTGAAATGTCTTATATCTAATTTTCGTTTAAATTTAGGAGCTCGGACAAGATAAAGGCTATATTAGTGAGACATTGTTCAGTTGTGTCTTTTTATCATTTGTATTGGTAAAGTTATTTTTATGTTGTTGGCTTTTCTTTTGTTACTTACTCTATTGATTTTATTAGTTTTGTTTGGTTCTCACATTTTTAGTGCACGAGACCGCAGCTCTTTTATTTCTTCTTTATTAACATATTTTATGTCTCCTCTTCTAACTTGTGAATTTCTCCATGTGCATTGGACTTTTCATCCTTCCATCTTCAAGAGCAAATAGATCTACACAGTTCTAGTTTGTTGCAGAGTGCTAGATTTTTTTAGCAAAAAGATGAATAAGTCGAGCTATATTTTTAAAACTATCTTTAAATGCAAGTATAGGTTTTGTTGATTCGTAAGGCTTAAGAAATCTCTTAAGTGTCTGTCCTTTTTTTATATCAAAAAAATATTTTTTAAAATACACATACACCCAAGATTTATTGTTTTAGCTTCCTTTCAGTTCAGTTTGGCTCCTATGTTGCTAACATGCTTTCATTGAAGGTGTTGTTTGTTGGGATTTCACTTTAGTTTTTTAATTGGTGTGTAAGAAATTTATAATTTCCATTGATAATCGTCATTCTTTCTGTCTTTAGAAAGCTGTAGATGCTGCTAAGAGTGTTTTGGTCAGTATTATAGGACTTGATTCAAAAAAGGTTCAACAATTATGCGATACAGCCAACCAAGAAGTTGATGTAGATGAATAGGCTCTGAACATTGAGCATGTCACAATCATAATTGTTATCAAAATTTTCGTTGTTGCCATTGTATTGTTTCTTACTGCCATACTCCAATTCTATTTTTTAGTATCCCTAAAACTCAAATCTTAGAATAAAAGAATCACTTGACTGGTGATTGTTTTACTATTTGGCAATCGGTTAAAATATAATCCAACTTTCTATACTTTTTTGTACATTTAAATTTTAGTCCTTTTACATTTCAGATTTAATAATTCAATTTTAATTTTCAATGGTGTTAAAATTTTCTACTATGTCATTTTGAAATAGTAATTGTCAAAAGGTAAATTCGCGGCGTTTGTGGCAAAAACCCCACTAAATATCACAATATCCCATCACATTTAGCAACGTTTTGGTAAAAACGCCACTATAACCCAACATTTATCGGCGTTTTAAAATAAAAATGTCACTAAAAATAGGGTATTTAGCGGAGTTTTGAATTACAGACGCCACTAAAGACAGTGTATTTAGCGGCATTTTGAAATTCAAGCGCCACTATATAACTCGACCTTTTGCGGCGTTTTTATTCAAAAATGCCACTAACTATTGCAGTGTTAGATCTAGCGGCACTTCTTGCGCGCTTTTCCTAGCGCTGGCAGGATTTTTAGCGACACTTAAAAACGTCTTTATAGAGAAAAAACGCTGCTAAAAACCTATTTTGTTGTAGTGATTGATGTTCAATGTTTGAATACCACATTACATACACTTCAATTTTAATTTCTCTTTTTGTCCTTTTCTTTTACTTGCCTTTATTTGGAAGTGGAGGAGATTTAGCAATTTGATCATTTTATCAATAGACATATCGTCTTCACGAGAAATTTAGCTTCGAAGTCTTAGATTGAAAATCACTCTAACTAGCGAAAATTTTTATCCATTAAAAATTAGTGACATGTGATTTTATATTCAAATTAACCATATATTTCTTTACAATTAATTATCACATTATTTATATAGTTAAGTTTGCATTCCTATATTCATAACTATTTATTTCTACATAATTAAATATTAAAATCATAAAAATATTTTTTTAAAAATTGTTGTTATACTATCGGGACGATAATGACGAGATAAGTAAATAAATGCAAACACAAAAAATAAAAATAACACCAAGAATTTACGTAGAAAACCCAAAAGGTAAAAACCACGGGCAAAGAATGAGAACTTTCACTGTGATAGAGAAAAAGATTACAACTGATTTCTAATGTTGTGTCTAAACCCCTAATTCCTAGTATATATTTATAAGAATAGATTTCTTGTTAACAAAGGAAAATTGCATAGAAACAAATTCTACTCAAATTGAGTTACTTGCCTTTAATTTATATAAAGTAAACATGATCTACTAAAAGTATGGTTCTAACTTTAAACCAAATCCAAAAAGAATTTGGATCACAACTCTAACAAATCTCCACCTTTAGAAAAATTCTTGTCGAACAATATTTTCACCTTTCCACGAAACCCCTTCAAGAGGTAGTCTTCAACAATAAACACCGATCGAATCCAAGACTTTCCCAAGCTTGGATGTACAAGGTAATTTAATCTTCACATCAGTAAGATCAACATTGTTGATAAAAAAAGATCAACATTAGCGCCAACTTTGCTCACAACTATATCACCACCAGCAATATCACGCATAACACGACACCAATCATCAATGGCAATACTATTTTTCTCATTATTTATCCTTGTAGCAAATCAAACTCTCTTAAGTTTCTCAAATCCGTTATGCTTGCAGAATTCAACTTTATTCTTTTTTTTAAATTCGTTATTCCCGCGAAATTGAAATTCTTTCTACTATTAGAACTGTTATGCCTACGGTTGTCATGTTTAACACAAAATCTTATTTTACTTGATTCAGTCAAAATGCCTTTACTAATAACATCGTCATTTGACACGAAGGAGGAAACAACGGATGCATCACCTAAAATAGTTGAACCTTGCAAAACATAAAAATTGGCTGCCATTTTATACCCTTTTATCACAACGAGAGAGCTTTTGCAAATTGTCATAGCTCCACCTTCATTGGAGTATCTATACCCTTTTGAATCTAAAATACCTAACAAAAACTAAATTTCTTCTCAAATCTGGAACATGTCTCACATTACCAAGTGTTCGAACAATCTCATCGAACATATTAATCTTGATTGTGCCAATACATGTAACTTCAGGGGCGAAGCCAGAAATTAAAAGTTAAGGGGGTCAAAAAAAATTTAAAGGTATAAAATGTCCTTGAACTTTTGAAAAAAAAAATCAATTAAGCTCCTAAATTCTTTGCACCCAATTAAGCACTTGAATGAAGAAATTGAATTAATTAAGCCTCGAACTAATTTTGACCATTAAATCTCGATAGTTTTTTTTATCTGTTGGTGCAATGCGTTGTGTCACAATGTCTCGACTTGACATTTTGAAAAAAAATTATTTTATTTAAAAAATTATTTAAAAGTTCTAAAAATTCTAAAAAACGTATAAAAGATAAAAAAAAAACTACATTTTTAAAGAAATATGTAAATGCAACATGATAGAACTGTAGTGTATCATGTGCCAGTAATATCTAAAGAACACAATTTTCAATATTTTATGGTCAAGATTGGTCAAAATTGGTCATTTAATTCATTTTCTTGGTTCAAGAGCTTAATTGAGTACAAAAATTTTACGGGCTTAATTGATTTTTCTGTGCACACTTTAAGTAAAACAAACTTAATTTTCTGTACACACTTTACCACTAAGACAACACTCACTCTAAAATATTAAAATAGATAAAATAAAATATAATTTAAAATTTTACGAGACCAAATTAAAAAAAAAGAATAGATCATAAGGGTAGACCACGGAGGGCTGACCCTTGCCAGCCCTCATGTGACTTCGCCTATGTGTAATTTTACAAGAGACATTATTTTTCATAAAAAAACAACAATTGTATAAATGTAAAAAAAAGAGAGACAATAACACTCCTAAAAGTAACATTTGTTGTACTTAATAAATGAGGTCTCTTAGTTATTACTCAATTGAATTGTTGTTGAGTTGACTCGAAACACCAATTAAGTAAAGTGAAATGATTTAAAAATAAATTAAAAAATTAAATATAATAATAATTACAGTTGAAGTTAGAGATGACCTAGAGAGGATTGGAGGGGGCGGTCGCCCCCCTAAAAATTTAAAATTCGTATATGATTTAAAAAAGTTTAAAAAAATTTATGTATTTTTCATTGAAAATTTATTTTCACCCCCTAAAATTTTATAAGTTCACCCCCCCTAGAATTCTATAGGTTCGCTCTCCTAACATAAAATTCTACGTTCGTCCCTGGTTGAAGTGGTAAAGAAAACTTATAATCGAAAGATTTAAGTGGTACATTTGAATCCTAAACAATGAGTTATAGTTATTTTATTTAAGGTAAACTACAACGGAGGTCACTCAATTATGGGTAAGGTTATATTTGGGTCACTCAATTATGGGTAAGGTTATATTTGGGTCACTCAATTATTAAAAGTTACATTTGGGTCACTTAATTATGAGTAAGGTTACATTTGGGTCACCCAATTATTAAAGGTTACATTTAGGTCACTAAGTTATGGGTAAAGTTACGTTTGGGTCACCCTTAATATTTAAAAAAGTACATCAATTTAGTCATTTTTCTTCCAAATAACTTGTATACCATCGTTAACATTAGAGTACTTCATATGAAATCATTAATTAATCTAATACAAAAATTGAAATACTTTTTTTAATATGAAGGGTGACCCAAGTGTAATCTTACCCATACTTGAGTGACCCAAATGTAACCTTACCCATAATTAAGTGACCTAAATGTAACTTTTAATAATTGGATGATCTAAATATAATCTTATCCATAATTGAGTGACCTCCGTTGTAGTTTACCCTTTCATTTAAATATTTGTATATATATGAGAAAAATAAAAACATTCTAAAAGTAATATTCGACTCAAGTCACAAATTCACTTAGAAATTTAAATAATACTATATATACACTTATTATTATATACATACACTCATTTTAATAGGTAAATTAACCCAAATATGGTTTTCTAAATTTTTTTCTTAAACTACGACACTCTTTATTTTATTTTTAAAGTATGGTTGTTCACTGTAATAAAGCGGAAGTCGTATTGTATTTAATCTGTCTTTGAACAATGTTTTTCTCATGTTAATATTAAACTACTAAAGTCGGACTGCTTGTAATCCGTCTTTAAATATTAAAAATAATGAATATTGTTCAAAGTCGGACTGCCCTTGATCTATCTTCCAACTAAATCACTGACTTTAAGTGTATTTTTTGGATAAACGCTATTTAAAATTGAATTGTGTTTCTTCTATTGCTACAATGAATAACCATAATTTGAAAAATAAAATGGGGAGTGCCATAGTTTGAGAAAAAAAATTGAAAAACCATATTTGGGTAAATTTACCCATTTTAATATGATATTTTTAATAATCATTTTCTACTCTCATCTCACCGTCTCCGTCACTGTCACTGTCACGTCACCGTCGCTTCTTTTCATCCCAACGCCCAGTCTCAGTCTCAGTCTCAGTCTCGGCCGCGGATCTTACTTAGATCCACCAATGATGTAAACAGCAGATAACACACGCACCTAACAAATTTACGCCAATCGCCCATAATACATCTTGTCAGCTTTCATCGGCCTGGCTGGTAGACCCACCAGTCAAATTTTCTTCATCATTTCTCTTCAGTTCTCCGTACACCAATAATATAACCCTAACTACTACTCCTACTCTTTTTTCTTTTTTCTTTTTTGAGGTTTTGTGTTAGGGACTAAAGGGTTTTTGTGATTTCAGCTATAGATCATGATAGGATGAGTCTGCTGATTTCTGTTTTTGTTAACTAATCTTCATATTCCGAAGGGGTCGTTTTTTTCTTTCTTTTTTCTCATTTCTGACATTAATATTATTATTCAGCTCAAATTTGAAAGTGGAGTGAATGGCTGTGCAGCCTAGTAACAGGCTTCGGAACATTTTGCAGGCGGCGGTGCAATCAGTTCAATGGACGTACAGTATTTTCTGGCAAATTTGTCCCCAACAAGGGTGAACTTCTTTCTTCTTTAGTCTTTACTATTTCTGAAATACAGATTATATAGTTCAGTATCTTTGGATATAAGGATCAATTCGAGTCTGTTTAAATAGGATCTTAGTATGGTCAGACGGATACTACAATGGAGCAATCAAGACACGGAAGACAGTGCAACCAGTGGAGGTTACTTCGGAAGAGGCATCCTTACAAAGGAGCCAACAACTTAGAGAACTATACGACTCATTGTCGGCCGGCGAGACAAACCAGCCAGTTCGGCGGCCATGCGCAGCGTTGTCGCCGGAGGACTTAACCGAGTCCGAGTGGTTCTATTTGATGTGTGTCTCCTTCTCTTTTCCTCCTGGAGTAGGGTAAGTTAAGTTTAAGTTCTACTTCTTCTCTATTTAATTTTTTTCTCAGTTCTATCTTTTTCTACCCTCCATTCCACTAGGTTCCCATTAACCCCAGTGCTGGAATCTTCTAGCAAAAGTAGAAAAAAAGAAGAAAAGAAACTTATGAGTGGGATGATCTATTTTGTTGTAAACTCCTTTCCTTGTCATGATTCCTAGCTATTTTCTTCTTTCCATTCCAAGGTATTACAACATTTATCATATTCAGCACACAATTCAATATTTTGCTTCTTCTTCTTCCTACTTGAAGAGATTTTGCTAATGGAGTTGAATGGTAAGTGGTGAGAAAATTAAATTACAGAAACAAGTAGGAAAGAGTAAAATGAGACAGTTGGGGATTTCGTTATTACAACAGTTATTTTAAGACAAAAATAGAGTAATTCCTAGAAATTTACAAATGAGTTTTGTTCTGAAAAGAAATTAAAGCAATCCATTCAGGTTTGATGGTGCACTTGACAAGAGGGAGGGTGGGTGAGAGCCATTAATGTTGTTGTCTTCTTCATGTTTATGAGGCTAGTGAGATTCTTTTTCTCTCCTTTGCAGTTCCAATTTGTCTTTCGACAAATCTGATTGGAAAACTATAGAGGCTGACGAGGACTATATTCCGTCATACTTTTCTTTTCAAAATCCCGATCCAGATTAGTCTGTTAATGAGTTGGATACCGATAGTTAAACAAAAAAAAGTGGGTTTTAAATGAATAGAGGTTGTTGACAGTCATGGCATTTATTTCTACAATGGGTGGAAAAGAACCAAAAAAGCCTTCAAAGTTTGAAAAGTTGAAACCAACCTAAGCGACCTCTTCTTACTTAGAACAAGAAATCTTAGGTAGCACAGTAGCACATACTTAGTGTTCTGTAATTAATGGCAAGGATGATCACGTTCTAAACTCTTTGAACTTGGTTGTTTCGGTATGGAAAACAACTTAGCCATATATATACATATAGACTATCAAGTATCAATTGTATTTCAAACACACACACATATGTTATATGTATATTTTATGTTTGTTGTAGGTTACCAGGAAAGACATATGCAAGGAGGCAGCATGTATGGCTTACAGGTGCAGATGAGGTTGACAGTAAAACTTTTTCAAGAGCTATTCTTGCCAAGGTACCATCACACTGCCTTTTCTTCATAGCTGTCTTATGCATTTTTCGAGGTCTTGAATAAAAACTCAGAAATAGGCCCTATAATACGAAAATATGTTTCATTATTTTAAATAATTAATTTAATATTTCAATGATAAAACATAAAAACATGATTAAAATTTATCAAACAAATTATTTTCATTGTTTTGGTGAGAAAACACTATAAATAAAAAAATAAGGTACAACCATTAACTTACTAGATTGTCGAATAGAAATATCGCCCTTTTTGGTGCCCCTATTTATGCTCCACACTAAAAAAAATGTGATTAGGGTTAAGGTTTAAGGTTAAAGTTTAGGAATAGAGTTTAGGGAATTTGGAGTAAGATGTATTTTTTAGGATTTAGGGTTGGTTAGGGCTTAAAATTTTATTTTTTAGTGTTGGACATAGAAATTGGCACCTAAAAGTCATAGATGATTTTTGTCCCTATATTGCTACTTGAAAAATATGTGAAATTATAAAAGTAGAAGGTGGGTCCCTGAACGGATGCTCATGCTACAGCTCCCCTTGCCAGACACTACTGCTTTTTCTAGTACTTCAGTACACTAACCATGGTGTATCTTCCTGTTTGTCAACATGAATAAAAATGGTGATGTACGGTTGCAATAGAGTGCTCGTATACAGGTATTTCTACTGTTGAATCCATGCATGCAGATTAAATGCATCTTTCATCCGTTTCTTGTTAATTAATTTAGTTTTGGATTGGTAATGAAGTGTTTCGTTTCTGTTTTATTGGTGTAGACTGTGCTTTGCATTCCTGTCATTGATGGTGTTCTTGAACTTGGAACTACGGAAAAGGTAATCAAAGTGGCCTGCTGTTTGTTTCACCTAGAAAATGAAAATGATAACAAAGGGATTCTATTCATGAAATGAATTGCATTTCAGGTTCAAGAGGATCTAGAGCTAGTCCAGCATGTCAAAACCTTCTTCGCTGATCATAATCAGATTCAGAACCCGAATCCTCCCCCACCAAAACCGGCTCTCTCCGAACACTCCACCTCGAACCCCGCCACCAACTCCTCCGCCTACAGTCGCTTCCACTCTCCTGTCCTTCCTCCTATGCACGCAGTCCTAAACCCTAACCTAGAGGACGATAATGATGATGAAGAAGAAGAAGAAGAAGAGAATGATGTCGACGATGACGGAGAAGAACCCGAATCGGACTCTGCGGAAACGGATCGAGATAGAAATACGCAAACGGTAGCAGTTGCGGAGGCTGAGGCAAGCGAGTTGATACAGTTGGAAATGTCAGAAGATATCCGGCTAGGATCACCAGACGATGCATCAAATAACTTGGACATAGATTTTCACATGATGGCCGTAAGTCAAAGTGGTAACCACCAAGCCGTTGCTTCGGATTCGTTTATAGCAGAGTCGAGTCGGAAGTGGCAAATGCTACAAGAACCAACAAACAGTTGCTTTCACTCACGTTTTTCAGGTAAAATACAGTTTTGCCTTTACAGGCTCCATAGTTTTTTTTTTTTTATGAAAAATCTTGAGCCAATAAATAGAAATCTAGTACAAAACCTTAGCTGTAGAGTTGGGATAATAATTTCAAACTGTGTTTCCAATATACTCCATGATGCCTACCTCTAATCAATCTTCTCCTCAATCTGCCTTTATGGTCTGCAAGCTGCTTTGAAATCACTATTTACATAGCAAATGGATACATTTTGAGTTTTTATACAGAAACTTTTTATTCCAAGTAGATTTCCCGGAAATCAATTAAAAGTTTTGTTACTAACAACTAGTTGGTTTATGGGATGAGGCGCTAGGTCCTTCAAGCACGAATCTTGGCGTTGTGAATGAAAAAATATTGGGTTAGAGAATCATCTCAGATTAGTCTAACCAATGAGTGGAATAGATTTGTTGAATTTGATTTGGAGTGTTTTTCTTTTAGTTTATGCTAATTAGATTATCATTTCAACTTGGATTTTATAATGTATTTTTGAGTATTTTGTAGGGCCAGAGTTATTGGATGGACTGCAACAAGAAAACACCCACTATTCTCAGACCGTCTCCGCCATCCTTCAAGGCCAACCAACTCTTTGGGGTGACTCACCGTCAACAGGTTGCCCAACCAGCTCAACCCAATCTGCGTTTTCCAAGTGGACAATTCATTCAGACAACCACCAATTCCAAGTGGTCGTCGAAGGCACGTCCCAGTGTCTCCTCAAGTACATTCTGTTTAGTGTACCGTACTTCCACAGAAAGTATCGAGACAAGAACTCTCCCAAGATACGTGACCCCGACCCGGACGGCAGGTTCCGCAAGGGGATCCCGCAGGAGGAGCTCAGCGCCAACCATGTACTAGCGGAGAGGAGGCGACGCGAGAAGCTGAACGAACGGTTCATTATATTAAGGTCGTTAGTTCCATTCGTCACCAAAACGGATAAAGCTTCAATACTCGGGGACACCATCGAGTACTTGAAACATTTACGTAACAAGGTTCAAGAACTCGAAGCAGAGGCCGACAACAAACAGTCGAGATCGGCATATTCGCTAAACAGAACGAGTAGTTTGAAGGAACTGAGAAGTGGGGTAACAGTGTCGAAGAGGGCACGATCATTGGGGTCACCTGGGCGAGATAAAAGGCAGATGATCAGGATAGTTCAAGGGAGTGGAAGTGAATCTAGGCCGAAGACGGTCGATTCGACACAGCAGGAGACGACGGTGGAGGTGTCGATAATAGAGAGTGACGCATTGTTGGAGTTGCAATGCGGGTATAGGGAAGGGCTGTTGCTTGATATAATGAAGATGTTAAGGGAAGAGCTTCGGATCGAGATAACAACGGTTCAGTCTTGTTTGAATAATGGGGTGGTTTTAGCCGAGATGAGAGCCAAGGTAAATACTCCATATGATAACTGCTAACGATTTCTATTTTCTTTTGAGAATTTACTGTGACAGTAATGTTTTGTGAATGGTAATTGGATTGGCAGGTGAAGGATAATGTAAATGGAAAGAAAGTAAGCATAACGGAGGTGAAGAGGGCCATAAATCAAATAATACAGTCATTCTAAAGGATCCATTTCTCAAGTCCAATTATGTTTATCCAAACCTGATTATTGATTTAATAATATAGGTAATATAACAGAACAGTTTACAAATCGGATAAAAATCCTCACCCGTAATTATGACCCCTTCTATGTCCCACACTAAAAATCACTTAAAAATTAAATTCTAAACCATAACCTTAATTTACACATCCTAAACCTTAAACCTTACCGCCTAAAAAATACACATTACCACTAATTCTATAAACCTTATCCACAACCACTAACCTTAAACCCTAAACTCTAAACCCACCATTTTAAAGTTGGGGCAGACGATTTTAAAGTTTTGGGTTTAGAGTTTAGAGTTTATGGTTAGAATTTAAAGAAATATGGGTAGAGTGTAGGGTTTAGGATGTGAAAATTAAAGTTACGGTTTAGAATTTAATTTTTAAGTGTTTTTTTAGTGTGAGGCATAAAAGGAGTCATGTTTAGTCGAAGAGGATTTTTGTTCCTTAACTTTAGAAGTATATAATGAGGTTAAGCTGCAGTGATTCCTTTTAACTGCAAACATAAAAATAAAAGAAATGCTGCTGAGGGAAACAATCCTATTCATGTACAATGTTCAAATCCCATGTACGAGGTTAGTAGCATAACACAAAACGGCTTACAACAATTGTGTCATTAAGCATTCAAAGATCTTCCTAATGACAGTATTCCAGAATTTTTACAAAACTTGGAGGACCTGGTAATTAAGACATACATTGTAGAGATTTCAACCTTCTCTACGGCTCTGGGATCTCTATACAATTTCAATCCAAGTAGACAAGTTCGGGATGGAAATTCTCTCCCATTTTTTTTATCCCTACTTGTGCCCCACGCTCAAAAGTAGATTTAGGTTATAGAGTTTAGGGTTTATGGTTAGAGTTTAGGGAATTTAAGGTAAGGTGTATTTTTTAGGGTATAAGGTGTAGGGTTTAGGATTTAAAATTTAGGGTTAGAACTTAAAATTTAATTTTATAATGTTTTTTAGTGTTGAGACATAAGTAAGAGCGCCAAAAAGAGGTAAATGATTTTTATCCCCAAGATCATTATTAAAAGCCACCTACTGAAGATACAAATAATAGTCCAACATGCCTTGACTACTATTTATTTTAAAAAAAAGGAATTCAAATTACTTAAAATGTCTAAAACAACTCCATCTCATTATTAAATACTTTGGTTTAGCTCAATCATATACGAACTACATCAGAGCAAATCTCAAATAATTAATATATGCAACTGTTGTGAATAAAATAAAGAAGAACAATAATAATAACAAAAAACAAGAATAGAAGAACAAATAGATGAAAGAAAGAGAGAGATCTGTATTATTCTAAAAATAGACTTGTGTACAATGCCTTCATCAAGTCATCTATTTATAGGCATAAGAAGTACATATTACATTGAACTCTAATTAAATGAGATAATATTCCTAATGATAAAGTAAATCAATCTCCTTAGATAAAGTTCTAATCATGATAGACATCCACATAGATAAATATTCATAACACTTCCCCTTGGATGTCTATGTAGATAATGTGCCTCGTTAAAACCTTACTAAGATAAAAACTCAGTGAGAAAAAAAAATTCTTTAGTGAAGGAAAAAGAGCACACACATCTTTGATATGCATAACATGTTGCCTCATTAAAAACCTTACCAAGAAAACTCATTGGGACAAAACCTCGGTCAAAGGAAAAAAAAAGTGCAACGCGTATTTACTCCCCCTTATGAAAACACTACTAAAGATCTTTGAATCTTCATAATTCAACCTTGAATACTATTTTCTAAAGATAGCAGAGGATGAAACTTTGGAGTAATATTTTCTATGATGTATCCACCTTCCATTATCTCTACACAAGATAGCATTTGTATCATATCTTGTGAAAGTAAATCACATATCTTCTGGATATGTTGGGTCAATAGTCTTAGCCAAACACATTTTTGGCTTGTCTTGTGCATAGCAATTATTTCTACAAAATTTGAGGAGACATCGACGAATGTTTGAAGATCTAAATGTAATGATCTTTGTATATTCATAGATATTTCTTGATCAACTAATATATAGTGCTTCAAGACCAAGAAAAGATATAATTATCTTTATTTACATCCAACAATCTTACAACTATTGGGATACTCAATAGATATGCTCTATTCATATTGAATCTTCTTTAAGATTCTTTCAGCTTATGTCTATTCATAGACAAAAGGAAATATATAAAAATTCTCGGTCTTCAGGTCGAGATAAACTTGATGTCAAGATTCAAGTACTTGTATTGAAAGTACTTCATGAGTTTCCAATTTGAAGCTCTTTAGGAGTTCTAAAATTATCATAACGGATCTTGATCCAAACTCCTTTACAAAATACATAAGAAAATCTAATCATTCTTATAGTATTTCTCAATTAGTATTCACTAAGGCGATTATACCAAATGCGCCAAAATATTCATGAGACATGTCTAAATAAATTTCCTTAGAAATTTTCAAATGCTTCTAGCATTTTAAATCCTTCAAGGATAAATATAGATCCACAAATAATTAGACGCATACAAAATTTTTCATAACTGCCAAAGTAATTGCATCACACCATGAAGTAATTAAAATTTTTCATAAATTATAGTTCAAGTCGTATTTACGACTACTTATTTGTGCCTCACTTGCATTACACCTTTAGGTGTTTGGAC
This sequence comes from Hibiscus tridactylites, assembly GCA_958450335.1. Lineage (NCBI taxonomy): Eukaryota > Viridiplantae > Streptophyta > Magnoliopsida > Malvales > Malvaceae > Hibiscus > Hibiscus tridactylites. Next base: position 14,367,467 of record OY288270.1, read on the forward strand.
TGTTGGTCCAAATACTTCTATTTTAGAAGTTCAAAACGTCTTTCAACATCGGTCAATTCAATATCTATACTTCTGGATAGATTTTATACAAGATCCTCAATTTCTTTCTTTACTTCTATAGAAGTATTTTGTGTAAAATTATTTGTAAAATCGTTGTCGACAACTTTCTAATTTTCTGGTTCTATTCTCGTAATGACATAACTCATCGATATCTCTTCAAGATTTCAATCTTTATTTCAGGTACCTGAAACTCTTCAAGAGTTTTATTATTAGTTATGTCTTGGGTCTCTTCAGGAGCACCCACCTCTAATATATGACCATCTCATAATACTTTTCATTTACGAGAATTTTGATCATTTGAACCATTTCAACTATCATGCTTCAAGCATGATTTACATCCACTTGCTCTAACATGTAATTTAAACTTAAAGCATTTCAGCTGGTATATGAGACTTAATTACTCTCATTGGGTCAACAAATATGTTTGGCAGTTGACATGAAATAACATGAATTATCTTATGAACTTTTAGTTCATATTCGAGGATCTAGATAATGATAATTCATTTCCTTCTTTATCCAGTTGATTATTCTCCCCCTGATGTTGAGAAAAATCATCTAATAAATGATTCTCCAATTAATGTTTAGAATTTAAACATAAAAGGAGACTCGTAGTCAATATATATTCTCAACCCTCTTTACCTGCCCATTTTGTGCGTTATGGTGGAGCAATTCAACTATATATCGCACATTCAAAAATTCAAAAATGGGAAATATGACTTTTGACCAAAAGTCAAATCATAATGAGGAGTTTAATAACTCGTTGGCTTGATGCGTATAAGTGTTGCTATATGGAAATACCATATAAATAATAGATGTTTTGTTCTCACAGTTTAACTATTAAATAGGAGGCAACCAATTAAAAATTTGCTAAACCGTATTTTTCATAATCAATAGGCTTTGTAACAACCGATATAGCCTAAAATATAAACCCACAAGCTTTTGCAAAACAAATAGTCTAATTGCATAATCTGAATCCTTTTAGAATCAATCTCACAAACTTCTGGTTGTAAGTTGATAAAACAATGTAGATGCATCTACTAAACTCATATAAAACTTTCCACATTTGTGGATATATGGGCCCCCATATTTCGTTCAGATATGCAAGACATGCAGTTTCAACTTCAGCACAAGAACTTCAAGTTCTAATTCTTTTGGTAAGTGGGATCAACTATATCCTTTGAGAACAAACAACACAAGAACTTCAAGTTCTTTTAGTAAGTGAAATTTAATCAATTCCATTAAGCAACACAAGAACTTCATGTTCTTTAATAAGTGGAATTTAATCAATTCCTTTGAGAATAAGCACCACAAGAACTACAGGTTCTTTTAATACATGTGCATTTAAATCTCAATAATTTCTGCACCATTATTGATCAGGATGGTCTAACCGATCATGCCAACTATATATATGTAATATATCTCTGAATTTGTAAACTTCTTGTTTACCATAACATGTAATTCAATCTCACTCGTACATGTCTAGTACGACCATTAAAATTGTTCCTTTAAATAAGAATATATTTAGCTCTTTCGGAGCTTTCAATTAAATTATCTTTTGGTAGTAATATATAGCTCTTCTAGAGCTTTCAACTGACTTTTTGGCTACTAGAACTTATATCCATATTGGCTTATTTCAAATGTCAATTGATAACATATGTTATCTATAATTCCAAAAGGAATATTTTGCGAACTCATATTGCTCTCTTAAAATTTCCACTTCTAGTGGTGACGATATTATTACCATTAGCGGTAATTATTGCAATATTCACAATTATGCACTTTTCATAATGTGCTTTCTCTCAAGAACTTATTGCTCTTCTGGAGCATCAATACTTTTAGTACTTTGAGACATAGTACTCACATTTCTTCCTTACATTTAAATGAGAAAATATATCTTATTCTTATGTTGAGCATAAATCGTCACCATAGATTGTATTTGACAAGTAATCATGTTAAACAAAATAAATAAATATGATAATATATATATATATATATATATATATATATATTAACATGAATATAAATATAAAATGTAAATAATTAATGTATAAAGTAAATAAACATAAAGTAAAATAAATAAAAAGATAATTAATTCTCTTCAAAGTTATGAGAATAATTAGGAGATGATATATTCCATTCGAGGGTTATAAAGAAATCAACAACGTCCAAATGAGTTGGATTAACAATGTTCAAATAAGTTGGACCAATATCATCTTTGTCATTTTTCGCAAACATAATTTGCTTTTATTTTCTTTCCTTTATCATTCAATCATTGTTGATTTTTTCAACGTACGATAAGTACGAGACCAATGGTTTATAACATCGCATTGGTAATAAAATAAGATTTCGCTTTCTTAAAATGATCTTTATCGCTCTTGTCATCCTTATAACCTCACTACTAGTGGGTAGAAATATTCTTAAAATGACCATATTTTTCATGTCTATATTCATAGCCTCGACCACAACCACAACTTCTAATGTAGTTTTTATTCCTTCTATAATATAATCTCACATTCACTTCAGGGAATGGAGTAGAGCTAGTGGGCCTTTAAAAACTTTTTCACATATCCTTATCACATAGAACAAAGATTTAATCCTTGTACGCGACATTGTTAAACCTGTCCACAAGGTTCTTTAAAAACCTCCTTTGAGACCAATAGCCTCGCAGAATGGGATGTCCAGCCAATATTCTTGGATTATATCGAAAGTATGTCTCTAATTGAATAATGATTTATCATGTTTGCATTCACTTCAGGGAATGAAACAGTTCCAATAATCGCATGGAATAAACATCATGCTTGCATTCACTTTAGGGAATGCCCCATCATTGATAATCACATGGAATAAACAACATGCTTTGCATTCACTTTAGGGAATGCCTCCCATAAAACTTTATGGATCAAGACGAATTTTCGTAACTTGAAGGGAGAAGTCTATGGTCGAGTTTTTCGACGAAGAAAAAATATTGCTTTCGAGCAAATATAGACTTTATAATATTATTCTTGTAAATTCAAAATCATCATGATTTATCGCACTTTAAAACCATATTTTAAAGGATAAAAATAAAAATAGAGTTTACCAATATTGTGTTTCCTCTCGAGGACGATGGAGACATAGCAAACGGCCAAGACAACTTCTCATAATCTCTTTACATCATGCTTCTTTCCAACTCATTTAAAGACATGTAAAACTCAAAACAGGGTTAAAAATATTAAATCTTATCATTAGAATAAAATATTGGTATATAAAAAAATAACCAAATAATGAGTTGAAATACATTAGAGATGATTAACCAATCATTTTTTAAGTTCAATCATTATATCAATATATATAAATAGAAAAAGAAATAAACTTACAAACTCATTTGCAGCAAACCATTTGGAAAAGGTTTGGCTTCCCGACTGATTTGCACCCAAATAGATTCAACGAACCATCACTCGTCCCTACGTCCTATCGTTGGGCCTTCACGTTTCAAAAATAATAGTGATTGAGCGTAATCGTGTTGATAACGTGTTGTGAATAAAATAAAGAAGAACAATAATAAGAACAAAGAACAAGAATGGAAGAACAAAGAGATGAGAGAAAGAGGGAGATTTGTATTATTCTCAAAATAGACTTGTGTACAATGCCTTCATCAAGTCATCTATTTATAGGCATAAGAAGTAAATATTACATTGAACTCTAATTAAATGAGATAATATTCCTAATGATAAAGTAAATCAATCTCCTTAGATAAAGTTCTAATCATGATAGACATCCTGTTGGGATGTGTGGGGCTCGATTCGTTCAACCGATTATGCTCACTAAGTGGTGGAGAGGTGGATATTTGGGTGGAAGGGTTTAGGAAGCTAGAAAGAATAAAGACACAATGATTTATAGTGGTTCGACCTTCTAACAAGCACCTACATCCACTACCTTAGCTCCCCACTAAGGATTTCACAATTAATCCACTAATTGATTCGTCCCCTTTTCTAGGATTAGGAGGAAACCCTTACAACCGATCAAGCTTCTACCCAAGCCTTGATCAAAACCCTTTTTTACAAAGAGATAAATAAAGCAAACTTAAACCCTCTAATAGGTGTTTGTTTGCACAATGAAGCACTCACCTAAAACCTAAAACACTTGAGCAAATTTGACAATTTTGGCTCACTAGTGTTTGTCTATACAAGAAATGACAAATTAAGCACTAAGACAATTTCTTGATCATTTGTTGATTGACAATTGAAGCATTAGTCTTCTCTTGATGCTTGGAGGTCCCTTTTATACTCCCAATTGAGTTTGTAGCCGTTACTAGCCGTTGGGATCAAATTGGAGCCGTTGAGGACTTTATTTCCCTTCATAAATGCACTTCTGCAGCTACCAGTATCGATACACGTGGAACGGTATCGATACGGCCTTCATAGGAACTAGCCGTTGAGCTCTTGCCAGCTGAGGTGTATCGATACGCTTGAGTGCGTATCGGTACGGGTGCACATTTAAATGGTCGTTGGGAAATAGCCGTTGGGGTAGTTGAAATGGGATCGGTACGCTTACCTGGCGTATCGAAACGATCCCGACCGTATTGATACGGCAGAGGCCTGTATCGGTACGGGGTTTGACAGTAGCCAAGTTGGGGCAAAATGGTATCGGTACGGGTACAACCGTATCGATACTGGGACGTTGAAAATACAAGTTTAGCTGTTTAAAACATGAAAAATCTTTGCCAAAAACCTTTTAAAATATCTCAAACATAATTTCAAGTTGTTTGGACTTAACACAAGTTTTAAATTCTTTTCAAATTAGTCCAAAAACATTTTTCAATTATTATATCAAAACATTAGTTCTACACATCCACATAGATAAATATTCATAACAAGAACTATATTATAGTCTAGAAGATATTTATCATTCTCCCAAGTGCAAATAAAATATTGAACAATAAACAAGACACTCCTCTTTTTCTATATGTAGAGCCATGTCAGTGCTCAAATTCAGGTTCACTTCTCGTGTAAGCGAGACAAGATCCAACTATGTAGTTTGGAGCGTTTGTCATGTCGGCTATACCTGCATTCATCTACTAACTCAGAAGACAAGTAGATCTTTCATGATTTTATTTTTTTAATAAAAGGGATATCACCGTAGACCTCGTTAAACATTTTCTAATCTTAATTGGGGGAAGAAAAATGCCCATAATGATATTTACAAAGTGAACACGATAAATTTGACAAGAAAACAATTCAAACAACAAATGACATTGCACCAAAAACAAAAATAAAATTTAAATTGCAAACTAGTTAGAAGCACTGGAAGAACCGGCATCCGCATCACCAATAAACAAAAAAATATTAAAAATAGTAAGATGTAAATATTACCGTGTACAGTCTAAAATGTCTTTAACGTTTATTTACAGAACCCTAGTTATGGGCTCCTAGTTATGATCTACTTTTTTATTGTGATCATCTTCATATTTTCTACTGTTAATCTCAATCATCCATTTATTTTCATCCAATGATCTAAAAAAGTGTAAAACTTTCAAGTTTTACATAGTGTAAGAGGAACCTATCTCATATCCCACCTCCTATAAGCAAATATATGATATGTGTAAAATAATGCATCTAATTGTTTTGTTTCTAAGCCCATATTTTGCCTAAATACTACTGATCGATTGCTTTTTGAGTTTAATTTTGGCCAGGGATTCAATTGGAATATGTTAGCCTAGAACTCACGATTAAAAGCAGAATCTGGAAGATTTCGGATGTCATGACAAGAGATGTGGGCACGACGCAGTTAAATTCGTTTTCAGCAGAATTTTTTTGGTCAAGATATGACAGAATTTAAATATGACCACTTGTTCAAACGCGATCCCTTATCTTGGATGCTTTGGATTTAAATTGAAGATTATTAGATATTTTATCTTGAATATTAAATTTAGGATAATTTATCTTGATTATTTTGAATTCAAATTCAAGATCATTGGATGATTTATCTTGAATTTAGGATATTTATCTTATATGTTTTGAATCTTAAATTCTGAAATCCTTGTGTATAAATACTCCCTTAGGCTAATTTAATCTGCATATTGGAATTTGTAATTTCCTTGATTATTTCTATAGAATCTTTATTTCCTTTCCATATTTTTACTTTCTTCTCTTTTTATTCTTCCATACCAAATGCTAAGCATGATCCAGTCCATGCTTAGCTAAACTTCCATTTATCCTAAAGTTTTGCGATGGCTCGATTCTAGTTATGAGAATTGAGTTGCGCATCACAACTTCGGAAAGTATTCTTCGATTATCTGGAAACTAGGAGTGGCAATTGACCATTCCTTTAAAAGTTACTACTTCTTCAACTCAAAAAGTGGACGTTGATTTGAAAGCTATTTTGGCTTGCGGTTTGGGAGTCGGATCGATTGGTCGTAATTCAGCTTCTTGTAAACAAACTTAGCGGCGGTCGAGTTTGATTCTCTGAGAGACGCTATAACTCGAATTGGGCTCTTCTAGAATTTAAAGTTGTTTTGGTGCTAACGGTGATAGACGTTGTTGGTTAGACCAGCAAGAATCGAATTTAGGAGATAGACGTAGAAATCTCGGTTAACCGAAGAGAAGAGTTAGCTGTAAGGGTTGGGCCCTTTTGACTGTAACAAACATACTATCTAGAAGGGAATTATTTCGATATCGATCGAAATTGAGGCTAGCAAAGCTTAGAGCTATCTCATCATTACTGAATTCTTTATTTACAATTTACTTCTTTTATTCAGCTCTTATATTTACTTAATTATTTATTTTAAACCCCCTCATTTTTATTTTGCAGTTAAATCAAGGAAGCGACATTGAAATTTTCTTAGTCCCTGTGGATCGATTCTATTTCTCTATACTACTTTCCATAAGTCATTATTAGAGATTAGGAATATGTTTATTTGACAATTTCAGCACTTGTCAATATCATCATCCCATAATCTGCCTTTGAACGGATAACTCGGCCCATACATTGAACAGCTTGCCTCTGCTTAATAAAGTCGAATGGTGAATAAACATTTCATAATCATAGAGTTTGAAAATGCAAGTTTCTTTCAGGGAAAAGATGGATGTAAAACAGTGGTGGATTTAAAAATTTAAAAATGGGGGTCTAAAATATTTTTTTCTCAAATGGGTATGTAAAAATAAAATTTTCCTCCACATGCTATACAAAATTATTTTTTTCAAAAAAATAACACTAAATTAAACCTATTTTTTTTTTTTAAAAAAAATCGAAAATGGGGATGCCGATGCACCCCACCAGTGCTAGGTGCATCTGCCAGTGCCCCGTCGTAGTGGCAGATCTAGAAATTTAAAAATGGGGATCCAAAATATTTTCCTTTCTCAAATGGGTATGTAAAAAGAAAATTTTTCTCTACATGCTATACAAAAATTTTTTCCAGAAAAAAATAACACTAAATTAAACCTATTTTAAAAAACCAAAAATGGGGATGCGAATGCCCCTTACCAGGGTTGGGTGCATATGCCACGGGGTAAGATCATATATAGGATCTTTAAATCCTATTATGACCGATGTGCCACCCAGAATCGTAAAATGCCCTATATAGGACCCTTACAATAAACTAGCCGCACCACAATGGCGAGTTCTAAAAAAACATTCTATTTTTATTCAAACTCGGGGTATCACCCGGGCGAGTTCCATTTTTTCTCCAAAATTTATAATCCTATTTATATCTTAATATGGTGGTTAAAGAAATACTAAACCAAACTCGCCACATGGGTATGGCAAGTTTTGAATGGGTTAACGGTCGTCCAACGTCTCAACCAAACGCCGTGTAACCCCCTCGTCTCGGGCTAGACGACAGACCGGTCCGAATAGGTTACACAGGGAAAACTAAAGCGAAACCCGTTAAGGCTCCACTTCGATTAACAACTCTATAAAGATTTTTTGTTAATTATCTTGTCTAAATGCTACATTTAGTCCTAAGTGTAAAAATGACAGTGGAAAACGGTAACGAGACGATGCAAGCATAATGTAAGGTAACTTAAATTTACCAAGTGACATATTAATCCATTTGCATGCTTACGAACCCAATACCATACACATACGATGCATAAAATTTAACATGGAAACATACAACCAACAGGACTAAAACACGACATCTAAGAACCTTTGAAGATGCTAAAAAGCCCAAATACGAGCCTGCGTTTCGAAATAGACTTGCTCGTTTCAATACGAGGGCTCCAGTTCAAAAGCCAGACCAGGTCGTACCGATACGGTCCACTCCGTTCCGATACGGGGGTCTCCAGTAACAAAACGTTCCGAAACAGGTTCCGAAACATGCACTCACAGAGGCAAACCGTATCGAAACGCGTATCGAAACGGGCACTCACAATGTATATTCGTATCGAAACGACACCTCCCTCGTTCCGATACGAGTATCCCTGGAGCTACACCCGTTTCGAAACAACCACTAGCATTTCGAAACGCCTGCACTCTGTGTGACCCTGAAAACAGTTTTCTGCATCTCCAAATGATCCCAAACATACCCCAAAACAACAAGATTCAAGAAACAACATTCATACACATAATCTAAAGGCATTTCATCCTACTATAAACATGATCAAACACATAACATGTCCATTTCATTCAAAGGAGACATACATCCACATGAGCATTGCATAACAAGGTTTACATGCTTTCAAAGCAACACATAAGCATTCATAAAACATGATTATAAGCCTTCAATACAAATACTTAGGCATCAACATAAACATGGTTTACAAGTCCACAACATAAAAGCATTAACAAAATAGGAGTCTAACACATACTCCTACAACACGTAGCATCTCCATTGCTAACTACTACAATATTCCATAAAACCATACTTGAGCAACCACAAACGCGTTTGGATGCCCTTTCCTTGCTCCTTGCTAACTCCACACTAATGATCTGTATTGTCGAAAACGAGAGCGTAAGCTAGAAGCTTAGTGAGGGAGCTCAAATCAAAACATCGACAATGCAGGGTTCAAGCATGACATCCACAAAACATTCACAAGGCATGCATTTACGTTAACATAGCAACATAGCCAAACGTTAAGAGAATGCATGAACATGGCATCTTACCTCATGTTATGCTAAACAAAGATATAACAAATATCTTACACAACAACCACACATGAACAAGTATATTGGCAACTATATACTACTCGGATATGCAGATAACTTCCGTTGGGATTTTTGCCCCAACATACTCAACAACAATTACCTTTCGATGAGATTACACACATCACCGTTTTCCCTCATGGATGGGATTATAATCATCATCACATGCTAACATTTTCCGGTGGAATATTACCTCACTGTACTCCTCTTTGATGACTACACATCACCAAGGTCACGCGTGAATTTGACTCTTACCGTGTGCACACTCATCCTAATGATCGATCATTTATATCCGGTAATTATAATTAGTGCCAATCATATTATACAAGTCTCGCCATGATTTCACAATCATGCACACAACATATCATCACCATATACATCATCAATATATATATATACATCAACATGCATAGCGAACACATAATACACAAGTCCACATTTATTCACATTAAGCACGAACTCATAAAGCAAACAAGAGATTAAGCTACCAACTTAATCTCCACCTTGGATTCGCCTACCAATCACAACCCAACACCTCAACTACACACTTGAACCAATTTAAAACCGTTTTAAATAATCCACTCACCGAACACCCTTAAAGCAAACAGAGAAAGCCGATCAAGCCTCCAAATTTCCTGAAATCGAGCCCGAAGCTTCTCCAAAGATTTCCCTTGATTCTAATCAATCAAAAGCAACACATTACTCAACATATCATCCTTAAAACCACTGTCACAAATCAGATTACAAACACAAGGCTATTTCCCTACATTTCCAAGCCAAAACTAACACAAAAATCCTCATTTTCGAACTTACATTCAACCCAGCAGAAATCTATCAAAACCCACACTCAAATCATCATTAAACACCTTCAAAACAACCTTCAAGCATTACTATATCATCAGCCCAACTCTCCTACACAAAACTACCTCAAAAACCCAAGTTTTTAACCCATTAAAACACCCACAAAACTCATTTCGGGATTTTCATCAAAACCCCACCATTTTGACATATAATACACTTAAGGGCAAGATTAAAACATATTTTAACTTTGCAAATCAATACCCACATAAAAACCTATCAAAGCTTCCTCCTTTTTCTTGAATTTTGAAAACTTGAAGAACTATAAAAATGGTGTTTATTAGAATCTAAAACCATGGAAATGGTAAGAACGATGAGGAGAAGTCAAAAACGCTCTTACCTTGTTGAAAGCACTTGAAACGTGAAGAAATTTGATGGAATGGTAACTTGGGGTTTGGAGAGGTTTTAGTGTCGTGAAAAAGCTTAAGGAAGAAGATGATGACGACATTTCAAAAGCCCCTTTTTACTCATCTTTTTTCCTTTATTTTAAAAATTACATTTTTGCCCTTAATGAAAACTCATGGCCTTTTTTAATTAAAACCAAGCCCAAATTAAATTAAAACGAGCCCACGACTCGAACCTGATTTAACTCTCCTAACACCCGACCCCTAAACCCGAGTGTTACACGTCGTAACTTGGAAAAAATGACCGTTCGATAACGGATAGAAAATGGAACTCGCCGTTGAGCCATGACGAGTTCCTTTTTTACCCGTTGCCCGACGGTCAATTTTTTCAAGTTAGGGTTTTATGTGGTGTAGTATAAATAGGATGTTTGGTGTAGAGTGTTGAGAACCTAAATATTCTTCAACATCTTTAGTTCGATAAAAGAAAGTGATAATGTTGTTGAGCCGTGTGAATTTTGTAGAGCCCTATAATTAAGCACACAAAATTTTTTTGGAAGATTAAAGGTAACAATTTTTTATTTTTTTATTGTGGGATTTCCAAGTTTATTTGATAAAAATATTTGTTATTCGGTTGTGTTTTTACGGTTTAACATTTTTTGGTGGAGAATTATTAGAACAAAAATAGCGTTGTTAAGAAGAGAAGAGGATCACATCACGAACAATATGGACTAATTGGTAATACTTGATTAATTGCTTTTTGAATTTTCTTTTGTAGTTTTTAAAAGGTATGTTAGTAATTTAATTTAAATCTTATGTTTCTAGAGGGAGAAGAAAAAATCGGCCCCGGATTCTATGGAATGAGCCGCCATGCCAAAAAATTTGTATATTTCTAGAGACAGCCGAATTTAATTACGCGGTGAAGATTCGTGATTTTGACATCGTGCCGTATGTGATTAATGCGTTGGTGGAGCGTTGGAGACTGGAGACGCACACCTTCCACATGTCGTGCGGGGAGTGCACAATCACCCTCCAAAATGTTGCTATGCATCTCGGCGTCCCAATTTTGGGATTTCCAGTCATTGCTTGCAACAACTATATTCCATAACCTCTTTGTGTGCAACATTTGAGGAAGGCACCAATAGGGCAAGAAATTAATGGCAAACGGGTGAGGATGATGTGGCTCAAGAGTGAGTTTCAAGTGACTCGAAATTCCACAGTGCCAGAAATTGCAAATGCTGCTCGGGCGTATATATTGCGCCTTCCCACGTGCACACGTGGGATACTAATGCCAGAAAAATCGACTTCCCACGTGCACACGCAATACCTCCCATTCTTGAATACTGCGCACGAAGCAGGAAGATTCAATTTGGGATCTGCAATATTAGCTTTCCTGTATCGAGAGTTGTGCAAGGCAGTGACCCAGACATTCGTCAACGAGAGATTCGTGCATGCCAATATCGGTGGATGTTTGGTGCTGCTTCAGTCACGGGCCTGGTTTAGGCTTCCTTTCATGGCTCCTATTTCCAATGTGGAGTATGAATTCTCACTCACTACAAGCTAATAATGTTCATTCTCATAATTAATTTTAATATTTTTTAAGGAAACCATGATGTATGTATACATTTGTATTATGCAGATGGAGACAAAACAACGAAAACGACGTGTACCATACAAAATTAATCCTCGAAGTGAGAACGAAGATGACCTCTACTGCCAAGATTAGGAAATGCAAATTTGTAATTTTAAATTTGTATCCCATATATGGTTTTCGTTGGCAGTTGCCAAATTATGTTAATTTATATGCGAATGATTTTCTTTAATGGACAAATTGTTACAGTTCATATGGATGCCATATTTGGATGTTGATTCTGAAGTCGTGATTCAAGACATTGCGTACGATGATGCCTACAATTGGTTTTTCGTAATGCCGTTACTACATTTCACAATTGTTGAGATGTTTTACAACAACCGGATCCTTAGGCAGTTCGAATTCCATCAGTCAACGCTGGTTGATCCGCTCATCTTGGATGAATTGGAAGACTTGGACGGACGTGGTAAGAGTGAAAAGGTCCGACCAACCAAACATTCGACGTACATAGGAGAGTAGCATGGAAGGGAAAACACGTTGCCTCATGTCGAATCTATTCGAGCAGATGGTTTCGATTTTCCTATTTCTGAGTACCATTAGTGGTTTGCCACAAACAACAAATTTTACCTAACGACCCAAGTCAAACGAGATGATGTTGTTTTAATCCGACAAGAGCACGAAGCATCGACATCTGGTGCGGGGTCATCATGAGGCAAATTCGGGAGGAGGAGAGGTACAAGTGGAGCTAGACGCGGCAAAAGACAAGCTGAACCAGAACTTGAACCAGAACCAAAACCAACATTACAACCATTTGATGCTACCAGTTTTCAACCGTCATATGGGTCCCCAAGTTGGGATCAAGTTGTTTCCGTGACACAAGGGTCATGGAATTTGCATATTCCATATGAAGTAGGCGTGTGGAGAGGTATGCCTGGTAATTCCGTGAGTCAAGGGGAAGGATCTGCATCACAGGTGCAAGGTTTTACATGTAATTTTACTGAAGATGTTTATGTGCCCGAGTTTGTGGTCCCGCAAGCTCAGTATCATGAAATACAACATCATGGTGTGGATTCAATGACAACATTATTTTCGGTGACGTCCATATCAGGTCCTATACATTTCGGCGGTTTGAGGGGAGTAGTTTCGAGTATGTTTACTCAACTGTGTCGTATGACTCTAGACCATGGAGTTGAGACAGACAAGGAGGAGAGTGAGGATGTTAGAGGAGGACGTTTCGATGATAATGATGACTTCGACGGTGATGAAAAAACTGCAATTCAGCCGAGAATTCAACAGGGGCCGCGTTTGTATGACCAGATGCACTCGGGACACCGACAAATCCTAAGGCCGAATAGAGGAAGAGGACATGAAGATAGCTTTGTTCTCTTGTTTTTAATAAATTAATTTTGCAGCACTTGTTTTTTATTTCAATTAGTTATGGAAAAATTTAATGGAAAGTTTTTAAATATTGATTTCTTATTGTTGTAAGAAGAACTGTAAAATGGAACTAAATAAATATATGTAATACATTCATGCAAATAATCTACCATGCACTCGCGGCGAGTTCCATCAAACTCGTAAATAATTTTTTGTAGAATTTTGCGTTCGTAATTCCTGTTGCACAATTGTTCGACTGTTCATCACTTGCTAGTATGGTTTCTTTCAGCCCTATTTAAAAGAGAATGAGGCGACAGTGCACGTACGAGAGCATCAGTGTGGTGCTTCATTCCGACAAGAAGACCATGTCAAGGCTCACATTGAAATATGTATGCTGAGACTTACTCAACATACCCAATGTTGTAAAGAGAGCTTCGTTGGTGGAACTCATGATATTGTTAGTTCAGAAGTTTGTCGGATTCCAATAAACAAGCTGCAAAAGAAACACTTGTTTCAGTTAGTGAAGGGACTGTGCTCTTAACGCATGAGCTATGAGGATGACTTGTGAAGCGTAGATCATGTTGTAAGAAGAACTTTGAAAATTTGAAAGATATACTTTTGACTTTTTGTTCAAAAATAAGTAAATAGATCATCACATTGGAAGAAAATCCACATATAAAATAGTTGAGTGCTTGGTGTAAAATGACAATAGAAGATTTAAGTTTTTTTGGAAAATAAAGTTTGTATACTCGAACATTATTTCTCACGAGTATTTATAGGAGATGCACAAATTCGTTTGAGAGTTGCATAAATTCGCTTGGAAAAGAAATGATAGGTGCAACTCGTGAGTGTAAGGCGAGTTGCACCTATCATTTCTTGCTCATTCGAACACATGGTAGGCTTTTGAAGGCAAGATTTCGAGCGTTTTTCAATTGCGCAAAAGAAAGGCAGTCATACCATCCAATAGTTAAACACATGGACGCTACGGTGACAATAAAAATACGGCGAAAAAACATCCTAACACGACAAAAACGTTGCTTAAAGACTCCTATGGAAGTCATCATGATAGGGTTTTGAAGGCAAGATTCAGTGCTTCAATAGGCATGTTTTAAGTGAATTTATGAGGTGTTGGGGCATAATATTTCGTATTTTTGAACTTTCACGTCATACTACTGAAACATATGTTGAAAACAGTGTAAATATCGATGCGCATAAGGCATCATGAAGGGAGTAAAAATCGCGTTAAAAACTATCTAGCCATGTTATCACTTGCTAGAGTGCTCGTGTTTGTTTATAAATAAATGTTCGTGAACGTGTATTCATTTCGTTGACATTAACAAAAGATTTAATTAAAAAGCGTAAGAATCACCCAAATACATTGGAAAAACTAGCATGTATGAGATCCATCGTATCTTGTTATTTGCCACACGTTGTTCACCCTCTTGATTCATGATACACAGATCCTCCAGTTACATTTGTGTTCCTTTTCTAAACACTATACAATATAGTTGTCCACATTCGTTTTCTTCACTGTCGACAAAACTGAGCGGCGTATGTTGTAGTTCTTAATTGCATCCTCCTCAATTTTTTTTTTCGTGAAAATCATTCCAACTCGTAGTTCACCGTCAATATTGACTGCAACATCGCATGCATGTCTCCCTATAGATGAGAATTCGTCTATGTTTCTAACCATTATAGAGTGAATTGGTACAAAATTGACCAAGATAACTATAGAGGGAATTAGTATGAAATCAAAGGACTAACATGTATTGAGGATGCGAAGGGGGCCTATTTATACCAGTGTAAATGAACAGAGCTTGAATGTACAATTAAGCTTGACAATATGGTTTATTTTAGCCTCGTTTAAAATAAAATGAGACAACGGTGCACATACGAGAGCATCAGTGTACTACTCCATCCCGATAAAAAGACCAAGTCGATGCAGACATTGAAATCTTTACGCTGAGAATTACTCAACATACCAAATGTTGTAAGGAGAGATTCGTTGGCGGAACTAACGATATTGTTAGTTCTGAAGTTTCGCAACCAACATTCAATATACAAGTTGTATAAGAAACACATGTTTCTAATAGTGATGGGAACATGATCAACTTTCTCCGGGGACTTTTTTTTTTGCTTTGTGCGAAGTGATTTCTCCTTAATGTACAAAAGATTTTTTCAGGAGCTATGAGGATGATTTTTAAGCGTAAATCATGTTGTAAGAAGAACTTTGAAAGTTTGAAAGATATACCTATGACTTTTTGTTGAAAAAATAAGTTTATAAATCATCACATCAGAAGAAAATTCTCATATAAAATAGTGTAGCATTTTGTGTGGTATGAAATAGAAGATTTAAGTTTTTTAGAAAAATAAAGTTTGTATACTCAAACATTATTTGTCACGAGTATTTATAGTAGATGCACATATTCGCCTGAAAGCTGCATAATAAAGTTGAGCAAGAAATGATAGGTGCAACTCGTCTTACTCTCACGGCGAGCGAGTTGCACCTATCATTTCTTGCTCATTCGAGCATATGGTAGGCTTTTGAAGGCAAGATTTCGAGCGTTTTTCAAATGCGTGAAAGAAAGGTGGTCACGTCGTCCGATAGATAAACACATGTATGTTACGGTGATGATAAAAATGCAGCAAGCATGGCATCCTAACACGACAAAAAAGTTACCTAAAGACCCCTATGGAAGTCATCATGGTAGGCTTTGCAAGGTAACATTCAAAGCTTCGATAGGTATGTTTTAGGTGAATTTACGGGGTGTTGGAGGATAATATCTCGTATTTCTGAACCGAGAAATAAATGTTCACCGCACCGTTACTTTGTATGTGTTAACTTTGCATTGTTGGAACACACACTAACTCTCTGAATTCAACTACCATAATCTCTCTCTCTCTTTTGATTATACGGTCTACATGCTCCTCCCCTCTTACTCGATTATCAAATAAAGAACAACTTTGTTATCTTCAGATATAGCATGTATTCGAAATAATGAGCCGTAAATTTTGTAACTTGGTTCACGGAACACCATGATAGCTTCGTGCTTGACCGTATTCATGCATGTTACCTATAGCTCTCGTGACCCTAATGTGATTTCCTAGGATCCGTGGTAACGCATAGGCGGGTCTAGGGGGTTACAGAGTGTATTAAATATAAATGCATTAATTATATGTTTGACATTGTGGCTTTGCTTGGTTGGGTGAAAAAGTGGAGGGATGAAAGAGGGGAGAGAAAATTGGAAAGATAATGAATTTAAGGGTTGCTTGGTAGAGTGAAAATTGGATGGAAAGAAACTAAAAGGGGGTAATTTTTCTTGCTCCTATACAAATGGTTTTCTCTCCAAAATTCGATGTAAAATAGGAAAGAAAAGTGAAATCTATCATTATTTAATAATAAAATCATCAAATTATGTTTATAAAATTCTAATTTTATTTTCACCATATTTATAATTAATTTTTATAATTTCATCCAATATTTTTATTATAATTTTATTTTAGTTCACCTTAGTCCCTAAAATTTTCATTTAATCTAAAATTTACCATTATTTATTTTTAATATTATTATTAAATTAATATTATTAACATAATAATATTTTTTCACTTTAGTCCCTAAAATATTTATTTAACCCGAAATTGACCTCTATTTGTTTCTAATTTTTATATTTTTATCTAATATTTTACTATAATTTTATTTTTGTTCAGTTTAATCCCTCAAGTTTTATTTAATTTGGAATTGAACTCTATTTATCCCTATTTTATAATTTAGTCCTATATTTTATAATTGTAAACTTTATGTTCTAGTCACTACTTTTATAATGGTAATTAAGGGCTCATTTTAGCCCAGATTAGCCTGAAACATGGTCTATATGTCAATGATGATATTGATTTCATGAGGGAAGGTTTAATTTCACTTTTTAAAAACTTGCCCCTATATTTTATGAATGTTTTCAAAATGGGATAACTACTTATTTTTGCAATTAACACTCTATTTCAAATTCGATTTTAACAAGAATTTACCATTAAGTCTAATTGAAATTAATAAATTTAAAACAGAATTGAAACTGAGTTTTTAACTTAAAATTCAACTATTAATTATTTACATTTTAGTCCCTAAACCTCGATTCTGTTCAATTTACATCGATTTGAACTTCTTTTTTTAGCTAAATAGAGGTATAAGATGTTTCTACTTATATCAAACTTGTATTTTAAGTTTTGATTTTTTTTTTGGATTTCAATTTTATAAAATTACCAAAATTCCCTTTTATTAAATCGTATATTTTCTAAAGTTTCTAAAGGTTTATTTTCTAAGGTGACTTTAGTTAATTGTTTCCGTTTTATTTTTCATGTTGGCTGTTTACTTTCTGGTAATTGAATATGCTTGTTTTTTTAATGTGTTTTAAGCCACAAATGGCTCATTTGTAACATTAGATATTCGAGGTGGATTCGTTTGGACCGGGTATGTAACCCCCTCGTCCCGGCCTGGCCGGATGACCGGTCCGAGTAGGCTACACGGGGAAAACCGAAGCAAAACTCGTTAAGGTTCCCCCTCGGTTAGCAACCCTAAAAATTTTCTTTTAATTTAATCTTGTCTATAGGCATGTTTATTCCTAAGTGATCACGTCAGCGGAAAGCAACAAGAAAGAATCACATTCGAACCCAAAACCATACATTAAACTGTTCATTTAACACTTACAGGGCAGGCTGTATCGATACACCAATCAAGGGTATCGATACGCCTTGACTAAATCAACCCTTGCAGTCAACTCAGGGAAGACCGTATCGATACAGCCCTAGAGCGTATCGATACGCCCCTCTCGGTCAACATCTCGTGGTCAGCGAGATACAACCGTACCGATACACCTCAACCCCGTACCAATACGCCAATCACTCACCAAATTCTCAGAATTCCAGTGAGCAAAGAGCGTATTGATACACCCTCGTGTATCGGTACGCCAAGCTAAAACTGAGTCCTGCAGGCAAGACCGTATCGATACGGCCCTTAGGCGTACCGATACGCCCTGCACTACAAGTCTCCAATTTCAGCAAAAACCAAACAAGACTCAACTCTAAATGCATTTTAGGACTTTCCTAGCCACATACAAACCTTCATGCAACATACTACGACCAAGAATTAGCATATAGAGCAATTTAGATGATTAACAAGACACCCATACATGACATTCACCCAAAGGACAAATATTGCATAAATAGGCATGCTTAAGAGCTCAAAAAGCCATAAGGCATCATGTCATCACATACAAGGTTTACATGCCAACCAAAAGCAACTTAAGACATCCAAAGGCACAACCGTCCCACACAAGCATTCAATAAGACAAAGCATGGTTTACAAATCCAAGCCAAAACATAAACACCAATAACATCTATGAGTCATACAACGCTCATACAAAAACATGGTAGCCCTATTGCTAAACTACTACTTTATTTTCTAAATCATACTTGAGCAACTACAAAGCTTGGAATGCCCCTTCGCCTTGCTCCTTGCTAACACCACGCTATTGATCTGCATTGTTGAAAATGAGAGCGTAAGCTAGAAACTTAGTGAGGATGCTCTAAAATCAAAAACAACAACAATGCAGGGTCCAAGCATGCAATCCTTAGCATCACACACAACATACATGGGCATCAACATAGCATCCTAGCTAGTATTTCAAGAGTCATAAATATGGCATCTTACATCATATTAAGCTCAACAATATAAACCAAATATCACAACATCATAATCATAAGAGCAAGTACATTGGCCACTATTAGTTTACTCAGATGTGCGAATTTACTCTCAACAAAAACATTACCTTAGTGGGATTACACTCATCACCGGACCTTGCATGGGTGGGATTCCACTCATCATCACATGCCCTACGGATGGGATTCCACTCATCATCACGTATAATATAAATAAATTTCTGGTGGAATATTACATCACCGTACTCCTTCTTGATGACTCAACGTCATCAAGGCCACTCGCAAATTTGACTCAATTGTGTGCACACTAATCCTAATGATCGATCATTTACACCCGGTAAGTTAACTAGTGCCAATTACCTTTAAACCATATCACATCAACCATCATTTATATCATTCAACCATCATCACACATAACAATGTATACACATACAAAGTCAATTCATATCTCATAAGATCAATATAAGCAATGGTATCTAAAGCATCATTAACAAATCAAGAAGTTAAACTACCAATTTAACTTCAACCTCGGAATGGCCTACCAAGCTCATTCCAACACTTCCACTACTAACACTTGAACCAACTTTAAAAAAAATTAAAGTTTTACTCACCACCCTTCCTTAGCAAACCAAGCAAGCAAGTCAAGCCTCTTCATTTCCCGGATTCGGTCCCGATCCTTCTCTGATGTTTCATCTTGCTTCTAACCAATCAAAACACAAATATTACAATCCAATGCTAAACTCAGTCACAATTCCAACTCACAAACACAAGCCAAGACTTCACCATTTCAAATCCAAACTAACCACAAAATTCCCATTTTCGTGCTCCCTAAATACCCAGCTGAAAACTATGATTTCCAACACCCAAATGACATCTAAAAGCTTCCAAAACACTTCCCTAATAACCATATACCATCAGCCCTTCTACCCAACACTAAAACACACCAAAAACTCAACTTTTGACACTTTAAAAAATGTCGCAAAGACCCACTTCGGGATTTTTCCCAAATCCATCCATTTTAAGATATCAAGTGTATTTAGGTGAGATTAATCCAAAACCCAACTCAACAAATCAAAGACAAATGAAAAACCCATTAAAAATCCATAATTTCCTTAAACTTGAAAAATGCAAATATTGATAGTTTTGAAATCTAATACCATGTAAATGATGGGGATGATGAGGAGAGTTGAGAAATGAAATTATCTTTGAAAAAGCTCTTGATTTGGTGGAGAGATTGAATGGAATAGTGAACTTGAGGTTTTGGGAGGGGTTTGGGGTTTTCAACGTTAGAATGGGAAAAAACGGAGGAAGACAACTTTATTTTTTTGTTCTTTTTGATTAAAAAAGATGGTCTTCCACTTTTCACTTTAATTACAAAAATGTCACCTTGTAAATGTTAAGTCTCATTTAACTCTTAATTAAGGCCTAATTAAATTAAACCGATTTTGATGACTCGAACCACACACGTGTCTAACTCCTAACCCCAAAACACGGGTGTTACAGGGTATTAGGTGTTACACTGATAGTAAAACTTTCATGATTAAATTATACAAATATTAGACGAAATTATAAAAACTAGAAATAAATAGAGATCAATTTTGGATTAAACAAATATTTTATGGACTAAATTGAACAAAAATAAAACCATATTTAAAATATTGGACTCAATTATAAAAAAAATAGAAATACATCTGGGACAATTTCGAATTAAAGAAAAAAATTAGAAATTAAATTAAACAAAAATAAAACTATATTAAAAATATTATGTTAAATTATAAAAATTAGAAACAAATGGGGGTCAATTTTAGATTAAATAAAAATTATAGGGAATAAATTGAATAAAAATAAACCTTTGAAAATATTGGACTAAATTATTAAAATAAAGAAATAATTTATAGTTTTCAAAGCTTAATTTTCTTTCCTCTCACTTTTCCATTGTTCCAAGCAATAGGGAGGGAAGAAACTTGTTTTCTTTTTAATTTTCCATCCTTTCAACCAAGCACACCAATGAAAAGAAAAAAAAATTTCCATCCTTCCATATTTTCATCTTTCCCATTTTCTTTCCTCTCTATCAAGAAAAACATAAGGCTTTGCTTGGTTTAGTGGAAACTGGAAGGGAAGTAATTGGGAAGAGAAAATTGGAAACAAAATGAAATTAAAGGTTGCTTGATAGAGTGAAAAATGGAAGGAAAGAAAATAAAAGGGGAGATAGTTTTCCTTGATCTTATACAAATAGTTTTCTCTCCAAAATAGGGTAAAAATAGAAAAGAAAAGTGAAAGCTATCATAATCTAATAGTAAAATTATCAAATTATGTTTTAAAAAATTCTAATTTTATTTTCACCATATTTATAATTATTTTTTTTATATTTTCATCAAATATTTTTATTATAATTTTATTTTTGTTTGCTTTAGTCCCTAAAAATTTTATTTAGTATGAAATTTTCCATTATTTGTTTTTTAATTTTATTATTAAATTTAATATTATTAATATAATACTATTTTTTCACTTTAGTCCTTAAAATATTTATTTAATCCAAAATTGACCCCTATTTGTTTCTAATTTTATCTAATATTTTTACTATGGTTTTACTTTTGTTCAATTTAATCCCTCAATTTTTTTTTAATTTGGAGTTTACCTCTATTTATTTCTATTTTATATTTTAGTAAAATATATTATAATTGCAAATTTTATGTTTTAGTCACTAATTTTATAATTGTAATTAAGGACTCGTTTTAGCTCAGATTAACTTGAAACAAGGTCTATGTGTCAATGATGATATTGGTTTTATAAAGGAAGGTTTAATCTCACTTTTTAAAAACTTTCCCCTATATTTTATGAATGTTTTCAAAATGGTCGATAAACTACTTATTTTTGCAATTAACACTCTATATATAATATGATTTCAACATGAAATTACCATTAAATCTAATTGGAATTAATGATTCTAAAATGAAACTGAAACTGAGTTTTTAACTTAAAATCTAACTTATGAATTATTTACATTTTAATCTATAAACCTTGATTCGGTTAAATTTACTTCGATTTGAACTTCATTTTAGCTAAACATAGATATAAAATGTTTGTACTTATATTAAACTTGTATTTAAGTTTCGAATGTTTTTTGGATTTAAATTTTGTAAAATTAAATGCCTTTTAGTTAAAATGTTTAATTTCTAAAGTTTTTAAGGTTTATTTTATCATGTGACTTTAGTTAATTGTTTTCGTTTTATTTATATGTTGGTTGTTTACTTTCATGTAACCAAATATGCTTATTTTTTTAAAATTTGTTTTAGACAGCAAATGGGTCATTTGTAACATTTGATATTCGAGCTAGATTCGTATATAATCGGGTATTAGGTGTTACATTGACAGTCAAACTGTCAAGATTAAATTATACAAATATTAGACTAAATGATAAGAAATGGAAATAAATATAGGTCAATTTTGGATTAAATAAAAATTTTATAGACTAATTGTATAAAAATAAAACCATATTAAAAATATTGGACTGAATTATAAAAAAATAGAAATACATATGGTATAATTTTGAATTAAAGAAAATTTTAGGAATTAAATTGGACAAAAATAAAAATATATTAAAAATATTAGACTAAATTATAAAAATTAGAAACAAATAGGGATCAATTTTAGATTAAATAAAAAAGTAGGGACTAAATTGAATTAAAATGATCATTTTAAAAATATTGGATTACATCATAAAAATAAAAAAAATGTTGTGAACAAAATAATGAAGAACAACGAACAAGTATAAAAGAATAAAGAGGTGAGAGAAAGATGGAGATTTGTATTATTCTCAAATATAGACTTGTGTATACGATGCCTTCAATGAATCATCTATTTATAGGCATAAGAAGTACATAATACATTAAACTCTAATTAATAGAGATAATATTCCTAATAATAAATAAATCAAACTCCTTAGATAAAGTTCTAATCATGATAGACATCCACATAGATAAATATTCATAACAAAAAATAATTTATAATTTTCAAAGCTTAATTTTCTTTCCTCTCACTTTTTCATTGTACCAAGCTATAAAGAGGAAATAAACTTAATTTCCTTCTAGTTTTTTGTCCTCTCAACCAAACACATCGATAGAAATAAAAATTACATTTTTCATCCTTTAATTTTTCTATCACTCTGGTTTTCAATCCTTTCATTTTTCTTTCCTCACTGCCAAGCAAAGCTTATGTGTTATCCACTCAATTTTTTATCTTCATATTTTTAAATATAAGAAGGATACTATTTTATATATGATCAATTAATAGGACAAAACTATGTTGATGGTAAATCGGATTGTAAATGATTCAGATTTGAATGAATAAATATATTTCATATTTATTTGTTTATTTTTTAAATTTGTTCATGTTTGATTTTAGTTTAGTAAGACTTTCAAAATTGTGATGTGTTATAAATTTAAAAAAAAAATATACGTGCTCATATTCATTCGTTTAAAAGCTCCAATGGTAAGATGGGTTCCGACCCTCATTTTTTTTTTGGTGTAATTACGTTTAATCTTTTAATAGTTATGAAATCAATGAAACTAAAACATGATTCTAATTTTAGAGTTAAATTATTTTTTAGGACCACCAATTTTAAATTTAGACAAATTTAAATACAATCATTTTGTTGATTATAAAGGTGTGCAACACTTTTAGATGGTGGTTCATGGTCATTTGAATGGTGGAGATGGTGGTGTAAGGTTGCTCAGGTGGTCGAGTTGAGAGCTTAGGTTGGGGTTATAGTCTTTCTTGAGTAGTGGGGAAGACTCTTTCTTGATTTAGAGGTGAATGATCCCTTGTAAAGGATTGAAAGAGAGTGCGGACACGTGTCAACTAAAGAGGACATGTGTCTTGAATAGTATTTGCATGTCGAGTTTGCGATGGGTTATAGCCGGCTTATTCGCACGATCATGATCTGCTAGTACGTCCGCATGTAGTCTGTTGATTAGGTGTTCGTATGTTTATAATTCGCTGGTACTAACACATTTTTTAAAATTTAAATACTTCTTATGTCTAAATCGATTTTGAAGAAAGAAAAAAAAACTTCACAAATAAATATGCGTTGAATGTTGTCACGTACCATTATAACATACTAAACATAAAATAAAATCATTAATTCATTATATTTTAAGTTGTGACGTTTTTATAGATTTTATATGATTTTGTATTTGATGCACTAATAACATAAAAATTTAGGGAAAACTACACTGGTGGTCCCCAAACTATTACCGTTTTCCTATTTTGGTCCCTAAACTATGTTTTTCGGCAAAACCGTCCCTTCTATTACATAGTTCTCCTATTTTGGTCCCCCGACGTTAAATAGCTAACGGTTTTGCTGACGTGGCATTTTTTAAATATTTTTAATCATTTCTCTCTCCTCTCAAAAAATGCCACGTCAGCAAAACCGTTAGCTATTTAATGCCGGGGACTAAAACAGGAGAACTATGTAACAGAAGGGACGATTTTGCTGAAAAACATAGTTTGGGGACCAAACTAAGAAAATGGTAATAGTTTGGGGACCACCGGTGTAATTTTCCCAAAAATTTATGTATCATAAATAAATCATATATTCACATTATCGAAGTTAGAAAAACGAAGTGAACTTTGACTGTATAAAGACGTATTTAATTCTATGATCAAATATAAATTAATTTTGTCAGTCTGCTTTTTCTAATATAATTTTGACAGTAAATCTTCTAACACTTTATATTATGAAATATAAATTCACTTTAAAAAATTATAAACCGCAATTTATGCATTCATAGATTGTATGGATTCCAACATTACAATCGCATCCACTATATCAAGCTTGTATATTGCGGCACTTTTAGCGGCATTTTCTTAAGTAAACGCCGCTAATTTTGAACATATTGCGGCGTTTATAGAAGGAACGCCACAGACCAATAAAATTCACGACATTTATTTGAAAAATGCCACAAATGCTTGTACTTTAGTGGAGTTTGTACAAAAAATGCCAGAACTGTACTGTGGTAGCGTTTGAAAATAAAAACGCCGCAATAAGTTTATGTATAGTGGTGTTTGTATTAAAACACCGTAATAGGTTTATGTATAGTGGTGTTTGTATAAAAAACGTCACTGTATGTTTTAATAAAACACACTCTCCCTCTCCTCGATCCCCAAATCAAACTCAATCCTTAATTTTCTCCAGCCTCCAATCGCCTCTCACTCCCTCATCTCCACCGGTCAGACGACATCGTCAGTGATATTTCGTTGCCCCTCTCTCCGTCATCACTCTCTGCCCAAACGCGTATGGTCTGATAAAGGTACTGTTGCACCATAGTTTACTTCTCAGTTATCTCCCTTCTCTCTTGTTGGTACTTTCAAGATGTTGACCGCAATCGGTGCACTTTGAAATACTATGGAACTGGTTTTTACACGAAAACAAGATGACGTTTTACAATTGTCGCGAAGCTTCTAAGGTTTCTTTCCCCCTTCTTTGTGTTTTACAAATGGGAATTTTAAGGATTTTAATTTGATGTTTGATTATTTTTTTGTAGTTGTGGAAGAGAATTTGTTTAGAGACAAGTACAGAAATCAACCTTCTTCCTGACAATTAGAAATACCTTCTTGTCGGCCTAGTTTTTCAGGTTTTATTCTGTTTCAGATTAAACCCATATTATTTTTTGATATGTTGTGTTTAACATTTTAAGTAGTAAGTGTGGAGCGACAAAGTTAGCATCTTTCTCAGAAACAAAGTTTTAAAAAAGTAAGATCTAGTACATTGTAACTTGTTCATATAGATAACATTACCGATGAATATTTTTACCTAAATGAATGTTGTTGTCGACTGCATAAGCTTTAGTATGCTACATTTCATTGCTTCTCAAAGAGTTTTGGGTGAGCTTGTTTAGTGTTTGTATTTTTCAAACTTCAAGTATGCTTAATTATAACATTGAGAAGGTTTGGTTTTGTCTCTACAGTATATTCATGGTGTAGCTGCCCGAGGAGTTCATTATTTACATCGGCCAGGTCCGGCACTTTAGGGTCTTGGATTCTTTATTCTTCTAGTAAGTTCACCTTTGGTTTGATTTTCCTCTTTATTTATCTCTATTTTATGCCAATTTGGTGAAATGTCTTATATCTAATATTCGTTTAAATTTAGGAGCTCAGACAAGATAAAGGTTATATCAGTGAGACATTGTTCACTTGTGTCTTTTTATAATTTGTATTGGTAAAGTTATTCTTATGTTGTTGGTTTTTCTTTTGTTACTTACTCTATTGATTTTATTAGTTTTGTTCGGTTCTCACATTTTTAGTGCACGAGACCACAACTCTTTTATTTCTTCTTTATTAACATATTTTATGTCTCCTCTTCTAACTTGTGAATTTCTCCATGTGCAATGGACTTTTCATCCTTTCATCTTCAAGAGCAAATAGATCTACACAGTTCTAGTTTGGTGCAGGGTGCTAGGTTTTTTAGCAAAAAGATGAGTAAGTCGAGCTATATTTTTATAACTATCTTTAAATGCAAGTATAGGTTTTGTTGATTCATAAGGCTTAAGAAATCTCTTAAGTGCATGTCCTTTTTTATATCAAAAAAATATTTTTTAAAATACACACGCCCAAGATTTATTGTTTTAGCTTCCTTTCAGTTCAGTTTGGCTCCTATGTTGCTAACATGCTTTCATTGAAGGTGTTGTTTGTTGAGATTTCACTTTAGTTTTTTAACTGGTGTGTAAGAAATTTATAATTTCCGTTGATAATCGTCATTCTTTCTGTCTTTAGAAAGCTGTAGATGCCGCTAAGAGTGTTGTGGTCAGTATTATAGGACTTGATTCAAAAAAGGTTCAACAATTATGCGATACAGCCAACCAAGAAGTTGATGTAGATGAATAGGCTCTAAAAATTGAGCATGTCACAATCATAATTGTTATCAAAATTTTCGTTGTTGCCATTGTATTGTTTCTTGCTTCCATACTCCAATTCTATTTTTTAGTATCCCTAAAACTCAAATCTTAAAATAAAAAAATCACTTGATTGGTGATTGTTTTACTATTTGGCAATCGGTTAAAATATAATCCAACTTTCTATACTTTTTTGTACATTTAAATTTTAGTCCTTTTACATTTCAGATTTAAGAATTCAATTTTAATTTTCAATGGTGTTAAAATTTTCTACTATGTCATTTTGAAATAGTAATTGTCAAAAGGCAAATTCGCGGCGTTTGTGGCAAAACCCCCACTAAATATCACAATATCCCATCACATTTAGCAACGTTTTGGTAAAAAAACGCCACTATAACCTAACATTTATCGGCGTTTTAAAATAAAAATGTCACTAAAAATAGGGTATTTAGCGGCGTTTTGAATTACAAATGCCACTAAAGACAGTGTATTTAGCGGCGTTTTGAATTTAAAGCGCCACTATATAACTCGACCTTTTGCGGCGTTTTTATTCAAAAATGTCACTAACTATTGCAGTGCTAGATCTAGCGGCACTTCTTACGCGCTTTTCCTAGCGCTGGCAGGATTTTTAGCGACGCTTAAAAACGCCTTTATAGAGAAAAAACGCTGCTAAAAACCTATTTTGTTGTAGTGATTGATGTTCAAGAATACCACATTACATACACTTCAATTTTAATTTCTCTTTTTGTCCTTTTCTTTTACTTGCCTTTATTCAGAAGTGGGGGAGATTTAGCAATTTGATCATTTTATCAATAGACATATCGTCTTCACGAGAAATTTAGCTTCCAAGTCTTAGATTGAAAATCACTAATTGTACCCAAGCATACTAGTGGCAATACTAACTCAATCCATAACCTTTCACAACACCATTTCATATCAACTTCCGTGCTTAGCACGTACTCACCATGACTTACCGTCATGCACAACCACAAGCCATAACCACATGCATATAACAATGCATCAAATATCAAGCCTCAATACACATGTATAACACAATATACATAACCATATTAATCACACTTAATACATGAGGCATAAACAACAATTAGAGTTCAATCAAAGTCTCTAACTAAAGCTTGGGATTAGACTACCAATCTAATCCCAACTCTAGGTGGGTCTATCAAGCCCAACTTAGTCCACATGCTTGAACCAACACTTTAAAACCATTTAAAAACGTTTAACCACTCACCGACTATTCCAAGCTCAACCACACAAGCCGATTAAGCTCTCAACGGTTCCGGATTCGTTCCCGAGGCTTCACCAACACAATTCCTTGCTTCTAATCATCCCATCACAATCAAAATAACCTCAAATCAGTTCACAAATCAATGTAGCAAACCTGGAACACAAACCAAGCACAAAACACAAGATTTCAAGCTAAAGACAACCCCAAAACCTTCATTCCCGAGCAGCCCTAAAACACAGTCTAAAACCAATGATTCCAACACTTATATTACTCCCAAAAGCTTCCAAAACAACCCTTATACATAGCCTAACCATCAGCCAACAAATTTCCACACAAAACACCCCCAAAACTCAACCTAAAACCCTTCAAAAACCTCCTTAAAACCCAATTTCCGGAAACACCATAAAACTTTGTAAAAATTGAATATGTTGGACCTTTTAGATTGTAAATAACTTATATAACCTCAACAAATCAAAAACTTAAGTTAAAGATAATAAGGATGACATTTTTAATCAAAAATCTCAAAACTCCAAAATACAAAAACCATGAGCTTTATGAAAAATAATGGTACAAGCTTGTAGAGGAAAGAGATGACAAGTCAAAAGTGGGTTTACCTTTAAAAAATCATCAAAGATGGGGAAGAATGGTGATGGAATAGTGAACCCAATGGAGATGGTGTTTATGTCGTGAAAAAAAGAAATGGAAGAGAAGAGAAGAAGATGACAAAAGGCTATTTTAAATAAAAAAATGAGTTTTATTTTGCAAGACCACTTATTTACAATTTTGCCATTAATGAGATGACTATCTCAAATGTCTAAAATCCAAGGGATTTGGGTTTTAAATCAAATTAAGTCCAACATAAAATATTTGTTTTGAAAACATGAAGCCCAAAATAATATTTTATTATTTTAGTTTCACCCGACCCCCAAACCCGGGTGTTACAAACCTTGCAAAACATAAAAATTGGATGCCATTTTATACCCTTTTATCACAACGAGAGAGCTTTTGCAAATTGTCATAGCTCCACCTTCATTGGAGTATCTATACCCTTTTTGAATTTAAAATACCTAACAAAAACTAGATTTCTTCTCAAATCTGGAGCATGTCTCACATTACCAAGTGTTCGAACAATCTCATTGAACATATTAATCTTGATTGTGCCAATACATGTAACTTCAGGGGCGAAGCCAGAAATTAAAAGTTAAGGGGGTCAAAAAAATTTAAAGGTATAAAATGTCCTTGAACTTTTGAAAAAAATCAATTAAGCTCCTAAATTCTTTGCACCCAATTAAGCACTTGAATTAAGAAATTGAATTAATTAAGCCCTCGAACTAATTTTGACCATTAAATCTCGATAGTTTTTTTATATGTTGGTGTAGTGCGTGTTGAGCTTTTAGGGCTCGATTCGATCAACCAATTTAGCTCACCGAGTGGTGGAGAGATGGATTTTTTGGTGGAAGGGTTTAGGAAGCTAAAAAGATAATGACACAATGATTTATAGTGGTTCAACCTTCTAACCAAGGTCTACATCCACTACCTTAGCTCTCCACTAAGGATTTCTCAATCAATCCACTATTGATTCGTCCCCTTTTCTAGGATTAGGAGGAAACCCTTACAACCGATCAAGCTTCTACCCAAAGCCTTGATCAAAACCCTCTTTACAAAGAGACAATAAAAGCAAACTTAAAACCCTCTAATAGGTGTTTGTTTGCACAATTAAGCACTCACCCAAAACCTAAAACACTTGAGCAAATTTGACAATTTTGGCTCACTAGTGTTTGTCTATACAATAAATGACAATTTAAGCTCTAAGACAATATTTGATCATTTGATGTTTGACAATATGAGCATTAGCCTTCTCTTGATGCTTGGAGGTCCCTTTTATACTCCCAAATGAGTTTGTAGTCGTTACTAGCCGTTGGGGATGAATTGGAGCCGTTGAGGACTTTATTTCCCTTCATTAATGCTGTTCTGCAGCTATCCGTATCGATACACGTGGAACCATATCGGTACGGCCTTCATAGGAACTAGCCGTTGAGCTCTTGCCAGCCAAGGCGTATCGATACGCTTGAGGGCGTATCGGTATGAGTTCACATTTAAATGGCCGTTGGGAAATAGCCGTTGGGGTTGAGTTGAAAGGGGATCGGTACGCTTACCTGGCATATCGAAATGATCCCGATCCTTATCGAAACGGCAAGGGCCTGTATCGATACGGGTTTTGACAGTGGCCAAACTGGGGCAAAAAGGTATCGATACGAGTAAGACCGTATCGGTACGGGTACTTTGAAAACACAAGTTTGGCTATTAAAAACTTGAAAAATCTTTGCCAAAAACCTTTTAAAATACCTCAAACATAATTCCAAGTTGTTTGGACTTAAAACAAGTTTTAAATTCTTTTCAAATTAGTCCAAAACATTTTTCAATTATTATATCAAAACATTAGTTCTACAATCTCCCCCTTTTTGATATAATAAAACTAACTTGAAAAATTGTTTGGGATTCTCCCCCTTAAACTTTAAAAATGTGAATAAGAGATTAGAAATTTTAGTTCAAATAAAGCTCCCCCTTATTCATTTGAAATTTCAATTTTTCAAACCATTTCTCCCCTTTTTTGTTATATCAAAAAGAATTAAAACATTAAGTTCAAAATAACAATAAAGGTAAAAACTTTGACTAAAATAAGAATTTGGTTTAAAAATGGCTCCCCCTTACTCAAAGCATCATCAAAAATGTTAGTCCAACATATATGATCATCTAGTTGAATAAAATGAAAATAAGACAAATTAATTCAAAACAACTAGAAATTTTACCAACACTTGAACCCGAGGGAGGATGTGAAGCCTTCATTCTTCAAGTGTTCTTCCTTGTGTGCATGGAGCTCCCCCTCAATGTTTGACTTGTTGAACATCTCCATCACACCTAGCAATAGACAATCAAGTAATTTTTGGTATCCAAATTGCTTTGGATCCATGAACGTTAGTAGCACAAATTTTAGTCCCCTTAGGAATCCATTTTTCAATGTCATCCTTTTTAATTGAAGTACTAAGTCCTTTTGGGACCCAAATACTTCTAAAACATTTTCCTTTAATAAATATAGGGGCACTAGATTGTCTAACATAAAAGTTTGATTTTCCAAAATTGTTTTTCTTTTCAAGCTCTTTGGAAATAAAATCTTTTTCTACTTGAACATTTTGAAGCAATTTTTGTAAATCAAAACATTTTAATTCAAACTCTTCAAGTTTTGCTTCAAGTTCAAGTTTGGTTTTAGAAAGCAAATCATTTTGAATTTTTAACTTTGAAATCAATTTATTGTTTTTCAAAATGTGGCTTTTAAAATCTAAAACTAAATCATCGTAGGCATCTTGTAATTCATCAAAAGAATAAGAACATGAAGTAGATGAATTAGAAGTTACCCTTGAATCTTCTTCGATGGCCATAAGGCAAAGGTTGGCTTGTTCATCGTCGGTGGAGTCCTCATCACTCCAAGTAGCCACATGTGCCTTCTTCTTATGGCTTGAAGTGTTTGCCCTCTCCTTTCTTTTAGGTTCTCGTTCAAGCTCTCTCAAGGCTTTCTTCATGAACGGGGCACACTTCTTGAAGAGATGAACTATCTCTTCATCTTCATCCTCCTCTTCACTTGAGTAGACATGATGGCAAGTGGAGGATTTGAGAGCCATGACACTTGCATTGATGCCAAGCCCTTTGATTTTCTTCTCTCCCATAGCTCTAATTTCTTCCCTCTTCTTCTCATCCTCTTTGTTCTTCTTCATGATTTGATGAGTAAGGAGTGACCCCATGAGTTCATCAAGCTTCAAGGTCTTCAAATTTTTGGCTTCGATGATGGCAGTCCTCTTTGAGTCCCAAGACTCGGGAAGTGAGTAGATGAGCTTTCGAACAAGCTTTTCTTCCGGGATGGCTTCTCCATAGCCTTTGAGACCATTGGTGATTGTGGAGAACCTATCAAACATCTTCTCGATGTTATCTTCCGGATCCATTTTGAAGTTCTCATACTCTAAGGTTAGGAGCCCAATCTTGGTCTCATTGACTTCATTGGTTCCCTCGTATGTGACTTCAAGCTTGTCCCATACTTCCTTGGCACTCTCACAAGAAGGCATCTTCTCATAGATGGTTGGGCCAAATGCACAAAACAAGATGAGCAAGGCTTTGCAATTAAGCTCTATCTTCTTGCGATCGTCGGCACTCCACTCCGTTTTACTTCTTTGAGGCACGAACGGACCATCTTCAACTACATCCCATAGCTTGTAATCTTTTGATTTGATGAAGAACTTCATCTTTGTCTTCCAATAGGCATAGTGAGTTCCGTCAAAGAAAGGCGGTTTGTCGATTGAATGTGCCATTGAGCCGGTTGATGAAAAAGTGATCGAGCTTGCCGGATCTTCTCAATAGGATGTGAATACCCTTCGATTGAGTCAAGCTCTGATACCAATTGTTGAGTTTTTAGGGCTCGATTCGATCAACCAATTTAGCTCACCGAGTGGTGGAGAGATGGATTTTTGGGTGGAAGGGTTTAGGAAGCTAAAAAGATAATGACACAATGATTTATAGTGGTTCAACCTTCTAACCAAGGTCTACATCCACTACCTTAGCTCCCCACTAAGGATTTCTCAATCAATCCACTATTGATTCGTCCCCTTTTCTAGGATTAGGAGGAAACCCTTACAACCGATCAAGCTTCTACCCAAAGCCTTGATCAAAACCCTCTTTACAAAGAGACAATAAAAGCAAACTTAAAACCCTCTAATAGGTGTTTGTTTGCACAATTAAGCACTCACCCAAAACCTAAAACACTTGAGCAAATTTGACAATTTTGGCTCACTAGTGTTTGTCTATACAATAAATGACAATTTAAGCTCTAAGACAATCTTTGATCATTTGATATTTGACAATATGAGCATTAGCCTTCTCTTGATGCTTGGAGGTCCCTTTTATACTCCCAAATGAGTTTGTAGCCGTTACTAGCCGTTGGGGATGAATTGGAGCCGTTGAGGACTTTATTTCCCTTCATTAATGCTGTTTTGCAGCTATCTGTATCGATACACGTGGAACCGTATCGGTACAGCCTTCATAGGAACTAGCCGTTGAGCTCTTGCCAGCCAAGGCGTATCGATACGCTTGAGGGCGTATCGATACAAGTTCACATTTAAATGGTCGTTGGGAAATAGCCGTTGGGGTTGAGTTGAAAGGGGATCGGTACGCTTACCTGGCATATTGAAACGATCCCGATCCGTATCGAAACGGCAAGGGCCTGTATCGATACGGGTTTTGACAGTGGCCAAACTGGGGCAAAAAGGTATCGATACGGAAAAGGTAATCAAAGTGGCCTGCTGTTTGTTTCACTAGAAAATGAAAATGATAACAAAGGGATTCTATTCATGAAATGAATTGCATTTCAGGTTCAAGAGGATCTAGAGCTAGTCCAGCATGTCAAAACCTTCTTCGCTGATCATAATCAGATTCAGAACCCGAATCCTCCCCCACCAAAACTGGCTCTCTTCGAACACTCCACCTCGAACCCCGCCACCAACTCCTCCGCCTACACTCGCTTCCATTCTCCTGTCCTTCCTCCTATGCACGCAGTCCTAAACCCTAACCTAGAGGACGATAATGATGATGAAGAAGAAGAAGAAGAGAATGATGACGACGATGACGGAGAAGAACCCGAATCGGACTCTGCGGAAACGGATCGAGATAGAAATACGCAAACGGTAGCAGTTGCGGAGGCTGAGGCAAGCGAGTTGATATAGTTGGAAATGTCAGAAGATATCCGGCTAGGATCACCAGACGATGCATCAAATAACTTGGACATAGATTTTCACATGATGGCCGTAAGTCAAAGTGGTAACCACCAAGCCGTTGCTTCGGATTCGTTTATAGCAGAGTCGAGTCGAAAGTGGCAAATGGTACAAGAACCAACAAACAGTTGCTTTCACTCACGTTTTCAGGTAAAAAACAGTTTAGTCGAACTAGTTGGTTTATGGGATGATGCGCTAGGTCCTTCAAACACGAATCTTAGTGTTGTGAATGGAAAAAATTGGGTTGGAGAATCATCTCAGATTAGTCGAACTCATTGGTTTATGCTAATAAGATTATCATTTCAACTTGGATTTTATAATGTATTTTGTAGGGCCAGAGTTATTGGATGGACTACAACAAGAAAACATCCACTACTCTCAGACCGTCTCCGCCATCCTTCAAGGCCAACCAACTCTTTGGGGTGACTCACCGTCAACCGGTTGCCCAACCAGCTCAACCCAATCTGCGTTTTCCAAGTGGACAATTCATTCAGACAATCACCAATTCCAAGTGGTCGTCGAAGGCACGTCCCAGTGTCTCCTCAAGTACATTCTGTTTAGTGTACCGTACTTCCACAGAAAGTATCGAGACAAGAACTCTCCCAAGATACGTGACCCCGACCCGGACGGCAGGTTCCGCAAGGGGATCCCGCAGGAGGAGCTCAGCGCCAACCATGTACTAGCGGAGAGGAGGCGACGCGAGAAGCTGAACGAACGGTTCATTATATTAAGGTCGTTAGTTCCATTTGTCACCAAAACGGATAAAGCTTCAATACTCGGTGACACCATCGAGTACTTGAAACATTTACGTAACAAGGTTCAAGAACTCGAAGCAGAGGCCGACAACAAACATGCATATTCGCTAAACAGAACGAGTAGTTTGAAGGAACTGAGAAGTGGGGTAACAGTGTCGAAGAGGGCACGATCATTGGGGTCACCTGGGCGAGATAAAAGGCAGATGATCAGGATAGTTCAAGGGAGTGGAAGTGAATCTAGGCCGAAGACGGTCGATTCGACACAGCAGGAGACGACTGTGGAGGTGTCGATAATAGAGAGTGACGCATTGTTGGAGTTGCAATGCGGGTATAGGGAAGGGTTGTTGCTTGATATAATGAAGATGTTAAGGGAAGAGCTTCGGATCGAGATAACAACGGTTCAGTCTTGTTTGAATAATGGGGTGGTTTTAGCCGAGATGAGAGCCAAGGTAAATACTCCATATGATAACTGCTAACGATTTCTATTTTCTTTTGAGAATTTACTGTGACAGTAATGTTTTGTGAATGGTAATTGGATTGGCAGGTGAAGGATAATGTAAATGGAAAGAAAGTAAGCATAACGGAGGTGAAGAGGGCCATAAATCAAATAATACAGTCATTCTAAAGGATCCATTTCTCAAGTCCAATTATGTTTATCCAAATCTGATTATTGATTTAATCATATAGGTAATATAGCAAGACAGTTTACAAATCGGATAAAAATTCTCTTCCCCTAATTATGACCCTTTTATGTCTCACACTAAAAATCACTTAAAAAATAAATTCTAAACCATAACCCTAATCTCCACATCCTAAACCCTAAACCTTACAACCTAAAAATACAACTTACCCCTAATTCCATAAACCTTATCCACAACCCCTAACCTTAAACCCTAAGCTCTAAACCCACCATTTTAAAGTTGGGGCAGACGATTTCCATCCGTACAAATCATCTTCACTTTGGATGGAAATAGTCTGACTCTTATCATGCCCCCTTCTATGCCCCACTTTAAAATAGTAGGTTTTGGGTTTAGAGTTTAGGGTGTAAGGTTAGGATTTAGAGAATTATGGGTAGAGTGTAGGGTTTAGGATGTGGAAATTAGAGTTAGGGTTTAGACTTTAATTTTTAAGTGTTTTTTTAGTGTGTGGCATAGAAGGAAACATGTTTAGTGGCATAGGATTTTTGTTCCTTAACTTTAGAAGTATATAATGAGGTTAAGCTGCAGTGATTCCTTTTAAATGCAAACATAAAAATAAAAGAAATGCTGCTGAGGGAAACAATCCTATTCATGTACAATGTTCAAATCCCATGTACGAGGTTAGTAGCATAACACAAAACGGCTTACAACAATTGTGTCATTAAGCATTCAAAGATCTTCCTAATGACAGTATTCCAGAATTTTTACAAAACTTGGAGGACCTGGTAATTAAGACATACATTGTGGACTCAAAACTTGTTCATGGCAGATATATCCCTTTGTTTTCTAGTTTGAATAAGCAGAGAGTTAATACAACATTTCATGCATGCTTCCATCTCCCATCTTCTCCAAATCTTCTTGTGATAGTAGAGTCTGCCTACCACTGCCACCGATCTTATCATGCGGTCGAGCCATTTTTCGAAGGAACTGCACCCTCAAAGAGATTTCAACCTTCTCTAGGCTCTGGGATCTCTATACAATTTCAATCCAGGTAGACAAGTTCGGGATGGAAATTCTCTCCCATTTTTTTAATATCCCTACTTGTGCCTCACGCTCAAAAGTAGATTTAGGTTATAGAGTTTAGGGTTTTAGGTTAGGGTTTATGGTTAGAGTTTAGGAAATTTAGGGTAAAGTGTATTTTTAGGGTATAAGGTGTAGGGTTTAAGATTTAGAATTTAGGGTTAGAACTTGAAATTTAATTTTGTAATGTTTTTTAGTATTGGGCATAAGTAGGGACACCGAAAAGAGGTAGAGGATTTTCATCCACAAGTTCATTATTAAAAGCGGATGGAAATCGTCTACCCCTTAATTATGCCCCCATTGGTGCCTCTACTTTAAAATAACGGGTTTAGGGTTTAGGGTTTAAGGTTGGGGCTTAGAGTTAGAGTGTAGAGAATTAGAGATATAGTGTATTTTTAGGGTTTAGGGTTTAGAATTTTTAAAAATATGGTTAGGGCTTAGAATTTAATTTTTAAGTATTTTTTAGTAGGGGCATATAAGGAGGCATAGTTAGATGGCAATAGATTTTTACTCCAACATGTCTTGACGACTATTTTTTTTTCAAAAAAATAAATTCAAATTACTTAAAATGTCTAAAACAACTCCATCTCATTATTAAAAACTTTGGTTTAGCTCAATCATATACGAACTACATCAGAGCAAATCTCAAATAATTAATATATGCAACTATATTATAGTCTAGAAGATATTTATCATTCTCCCAAGTGCTAATAAAATATTGAACAATAAACAAGACACTCCTCTTTTGCTATATGTAGAGCCATGTCAGTGCTCAAATTCAAGTTCACTTCTCGTGTAAGCGAGACAGGATCCAACTTGGTAGTTTGGAGCGCTTGTCATGTCGGCTATACCTGCATTCATCTACTAACTCAGAAGACAAGTAGATCTTTCATGATTTTTTTTTTAATAAAAGGGATATCACCCTAGATGATATTTACAAAGCGAACAAGATAAATTTGACAAGAAAACAATACAAACAAAAAATGACATTGCACCTAGACCCGTTTCTGAGATTTTGGTGGCCCATGGGCAAACTTAAAAAATAGGCCCCTAATTAAGGGTAAACGTTTAATCGAGTTAAATTAAGTCAAAAAATTCAAGTTATGTGAGTTTACGAGTCCTTACGACTCGAACTTAAAAATTTATCTGCTAAATACTACAATTTTGAGTTATTAGAATTTCTAATTTACAACTCAAACTTTATTTGAAATTTTTTTCGAGTCAAGACGAGTCAAGTCGAAAAATCAATTTTTTCGAGTCGAGTCGAGTTTTGTTCACACTTTCCCCTAATAACGAGTATTAGAAAAAAATAATATTTGAAATTAGACCCTTAGTAACAAGTGATATATAAAAAAATGGACCCCTATTAACAAATTTTGAAAAAATGAATTTTAATAGTATTCTTGTAATAACAAATATAGGGAAAAATAGAACCCTAATAACAAGTATTGAAAATTTACAATTTTAAGAGTATACATGTAATAACAAATATTAGGGAAAATAGACCATAAATAACAAGTATTGAAAAAAATAGGACTCGTAATAAGAAGTATCGGAAAAAATAAAATTTAAGAGTAGGGCCCTAATAACAAATATTATAAAAGATAGGCCCATAGTAACAAGTATTGAAAAATTGGCCTCATAATAACAAGTATTGAAAAATTTGTACCCTAATAAAAAGTATTGAAATAACAATAAATAATAAAAAATGGGCCCCTAATTATAAGTATTCAAAAAAATAGCCTATAATAACAAGTATTGAAAAAAAATTATACCCTTAATAAAAAATATCGAAAAAAATAAATTTTAAGAATAGAACTTTAATAACAATTATTAAAAAAATAAATTTTAAACAATAAATATTAAAAAAGTTAAATTTTAATTATAAATATTCGAAAAAATAGGCCCTGGACAGGGTAGGGGCCCTGGGCGGGCGCCCCTGTTGCCCATGCCCAAGGACGACTCTGATTGCACCAAAAACAAAAAGAAAATTTAAATTGCAAACTAGTTAGAAGCACCAGAAGAACCGGCGTCCGCATCACCAATAAACAAAAAAATATTAAAAATTGTAAGATGTAAATATTACTGTGTGCAGTCTAAAATGTCTTTAACGTTTATTTACAGAACCCTAGTTATGGGCTCCTAGTTATGATCTACTTTTTTATTGTGATAATCTTCATATTTTCTACTGTTAATCTCAACCATCCATTTATTTTCATCCAATGATCTAAAAAAGTGTAAATTTTTCAAATTTTACATAGTGTAAGAGGAACCTATCTCATATCCCACCTCCTATAAGCAAATATATGATATGTGTAAAATAATGCATCTAATTGTTTTGTTTCTAAGCCCATATTTTGCCTAAATACAACTGATCCATTGCTTTTTGAGCTTAATTTTGGCTAGGGATTCAATTGGAATATGTTAGCCTAGAACTCACGATTAAAAGCAGAATCTAGAAGATTTTGGATGTCATGACAAGAGACGTGGGCACGACGCAGTTAAATTCGTTTTCAGCTGAATTTTTTTGGTCAGGATATGACAGAATTTAAATCTGACCACTTGTTCAAACGCGATCCCTTATCTTGGATGCTTTGGATTTTAAATTCAAGATTATTAGATATTTTATCTTGATTATTTTGAATTCAAATTCAAGATCATTGGATGATTTATCTTGAATTTAGGATATTTATCTTATATATTTTGAATTTTAAATTCTAAAATCCTTGTGTATAAATACTCTCTCAGGCTAATTTAATCTGCAGATTGGAATTTGTAATTTCCTTGATTATTTCTATAGAATCTTTATTTCCTTTCCATCATTTTACTTTCTTCTCTTTTTATTCTTCCATACCAAATGCTGAGTATGATCCAGTCCATGCTTAGCTAAACTTCCATTTATCCTAAAGTTTTGCGATGGCTCGATTCTAATTATGAGAATTGAGTTGCGCATCACAACTTCGGAAAGTATTCTTCGATTCTCTGGAAACTAGGAGTGACAATTGACCATTCCTTTCAAAGTTACTACATCTTCAACTCAACAAGTGGACGTTGATTTGAAAGCTATTTTGGCTTGCGGTTTGGGAGTCGGATCGATTGGTCGTAATTCGACTTCTTGTGAACAAACTTAGCGGCGGTTTGCTAAAGGGAATCAAGACCGAGTTTGATTTTGTGAGAGACACTATAACAAGAATTGTGCTCTTCTAAAATTTAAAGTTGTTTTGGTGCTAACGGCGATAGACGTGGTTGGTTAGACCATCAAGAATCGAATTTCAGAGATAGACGTAGAAATCTTGGTTAACCGAAGAGAAGAGTTAGTTGTAAGGGTTGGACCCTGTTGACTGTAACTAACATACTATCTAGAAGGAAATTATTTCGATATCGATCGAAATTGAGGCTAGCAAAGCTTAGAGCTATCTTATCATTACTGAATTCTTTATTTACAATTTACTTCTTTTATTCATCTCTTATATTTACTTAATTATTTATTCTAAACCCCCTCATTTTTATTTTGCAGTTAAATCAAGGATTGAAATAAGGAAGCGACATTGAAATTTTCTTAGTCCCTGTGGATCGATTCTATTTCTCTATACTACTTTCCATAAGTCATTATTAGAGATTAGGAATATGTTTATTTGACAATTTCGGCACTTATCAATATCATCATCCCATAATCTGCCTTTGAACGGATAACTCGGCCCATACATTGAGTAGCTTGCCTCTACTTAATAAAGTCGAATGGTGAATAAACATTTCATAATCATAGAGTTTGAAAATGCAAGTTTCTTTTAGGGAAAAGATGGATGTAAAACAGTGGTGGATTTAGAAATTTAAAAATGGGGGTCTAAAATATTTTTTTCTCGAATGGGTATGTAAAAATAAAATTTTCCTCCACATGCTATACAAAATTATTTTTTTCAAAAAAATAACACTAAATTAAACCTATTTTTTTTAAAAAAAATTGAAAATGGGGATGCAGATGAACCCCACCAGTGCTAGGTGTATCTGCCACTGCCCCGTCGTAGTGGCAGATCTAGAAATTTAAAAATGGGGGTCCAAAATATTTTCCTTTCTAAAATGGGTATGTGAAAAGAAAATTTTCCTCTACATGCTATACAAAATTTTTTTCCGGAAAAAATAACACTAAATTAAACCTATTTTAAAAAATCGAAAATGGGGATGCGAATGCACCTTACCAGGGTTGGGTGCATATGCCACGGGGTAAGATCATATATAGGATCTTTAAAACCTATTATGACCGATGTACCACCCAGAATCGTAAAATGCCCTATATATGACCCTTACAGTAAACTCGCCGCACCACAGTGGCGAGTTCTAAAAAATATTCTATTTTTATTCAAACTCGGGGTATCACCCGGGCGAGTTCCATTTTTTCTCCAAAATTTATAATCCTGTTTAAATCTTAATCTGGTGGTTAAAGAAATGCCACTACAAGAATATAGACTTTTAGTGACAAATTGACTAGCAGTAATTTTGTCACAAATATTAAACTTTTGTGACAGAATTTTGTGCGACACTATTAGCATAAGTAATTGTGATGTATTTTTATTTGGTCACTATTATTGTAGTAATTGTGACGATTACATTTTTCACAATTAAATTCTCATTGTAAGTCTATAACTGTGACACAAATTTCATTGCCACTAAAACTTTGACACATGATAGTGATGATATATAAAGTGGTCACTATAATTTGATATTTGTCGTGACAATACAATTGTTTCACTTAAAATTTTACTTTTGTTGTGATGAATTTTGTCACCAATAAAAAAATAAACTTAATGACAAGTTATATATTGTCACAATAATAAATTTATTTTTATAATTATAGTAATAATAACAATTATAAAAAAATTAAAGTTACCATAAAGGCACAAACTAATTTATCAAAAGGTAAAATAATTCTATAAGTCTCTACACTATGTGTAAATTGTTGTTTTAGTCATTCTATTTTGATCAATTTTAGTCCATATATTTTTGAAATTTTAAAACTTCAATCCTAATCCAAACGGGATAACGACAATATGATTAAATCACAATGACTAAAAATGATTGAACAAAAGAATAAAAATCAAAAGTTTTACTTAACATATTCAAAGACTATCATTCATGTCAAGATCGAAATTTCAAAATTTAAAAAGTACATATTTTTTTGAATAGAAAGTATATAAACTTAAAGTGAACAAATTAATGTAAAAAGACTAATATGTAATCTTGGCATAATATGTGATAGCAAAATTTTACCTTGTGAAAAATTTTACACTTGATATTTGTTTTAACTTTTCTTGTGGAGGTAAAATTTGCATTGTCGGTATAGTAAATAATTATCACATAAAGGATAATTCTATCAATAATTGAGGTGTAAATCTTATATTCATATGTTTATATTTTAAAACCAACTCAATTATTTTTATATATTTTCTTCAACAAACATATTTCGTATAGGAAACCATATAAAAATTAATTAAATTATTATTATATTAATTATTGTTATAATTAATACATACTTTTAAAATAAATAAAATTAATTTCAATTACAATTTAACCTAAATAATATTTTACTTTCAAAATAATATTAAATTTCTTGTCTATCCTAGTGGATAGACATTGCATTCTCCCTCTAAAGGTTCCAGGTTCGATCCCCCATGAAATCATGCATTGTATTTATTTACTAAAAATTGATTAATGAATATACCACATCATTTATAATTAACCCCTCGCCATGGGCAAGCAGCCGAGCTACCTTGGTGTAAGTGACATTCTCCTAGGCTCATGTAGGCCCTAGGTGTACGGGCCACATTGGGACCAAGTGGATGACCTTCTAGGGACCAGTTTGGAGGTAGAGGGCCTCATATCGCGCTCGTCGCAGAAGTCAAGGGTTGGTATCTAGCACATTCGCTACGCCCCGCGGGAGAGATATTCAGTGTGCGTGTTGCTTGACGGATCATGAGACGACGCTATCGAGATAAGTCCTTAGATAATGGATACGCGATGAAGGCTGACTTGTCTAGGATGAGTCCCTTTGAGTGCAGCACGACATGCCCGATCCAGGCCTGAATAATGATGGTTGCAACTAAAAAATACAATTATTTTATTATTATTGAAAGTGACAATGTATTTTAGACACTATTTCAATATGTATTTGTGATAAAATATTTGTCACTAATAAGAATAATATTAGTGTCTAAATTTTAGTCACTGTTATTAATCTTTTGTGTTAAAAAATATGGTCATAAAAAATATAATTTATTGTGACAAAATGCATAAAAGTTGTCACTAATATAATAGTGACGGAGTTATTAGTGACGACAGGTGACGACTCAAAAAAATAGTCACATTAAATTTCAGTGACTAAATTTAATACTTTTAGTGACTATTTTTGATGTCACTAAAAATCTATTTTCTTGTAGTGTGCTAAACCAAACTCGCCACATGGGTATGGCAAGTTTCGAATGGGTTAACGGCCGTCCAACGTCTCAACCAAACGCCGTGTAACCCCCTCGTCCCGGGCTAGACGACAGATCGGTCTGAACATGTTACACGGGGAAAACCGAAGCGAAACCCGTTAAGGCTCCACTTTGATTAACAACCCTAGAAAGATTTTTCGTTAATTATCTTGTCTAAATGCTAAATTTAGTCCTAAGTGTAAAAACTACAACGGAAAACGGTAA
This sequence comes from Hibiscus tridactylites, assembly GCA_958450335.1. Lineage (NCBI taxonomy): Eukaryota > Viridiplantae > Streptophyta > Magnoliopsida > Malvales > Malvaceae > Hibiscus > Hibiscus tridactylites. The sequence continues at coordinate 14,410,639 of OY288270.1, forward strand.
CGAGACGATGCAAGCAGAACGTAAGGTAACTTAAATTTACCAAGTGACATATTAATCCATTTGCATGCTTACGAACCCAATACCATACACATACGATGCATAAAAACTTAACAAGGAAACATACAACCAACGAGACTAAAACACGACATCCGAGAACCTTTGAAGATGCTAAAAAGCCCAAATACAAGCCTGCGTTTCGAAACAAGCTTGTCCATTTCGATACGCGGGCTCCAGTTCAAAAGCCAGACCAGGCCGTACCAATACGGTCCACTCCGTTCCGATATGAGGGTCTCCAGTAACAAAACGTTCCGGAACAGGCACTCACAGTGGCAAACTGTATCGAAACGCGTACTGAAACGGGCACTCACAGTGTCAATTCGTATCGAAACGACACCTCCCTCGTTCCGATACGAGTATCCCTGGAGCTACACCCGTTCCAAAACAACCACGAGCGTTTCGAAACGCCTGCACTCTGTGTGACCCTGAAAACAGTTTTCTGCATCTCCAAATGATCCCAAACATACCCCAGAACAACAGGATTCAAGAAACAGCATTCATACACATAATCTAAAGGCATTTCATCCTACTACAAACATGATCAAACACATAACATGTCCATTTCATTCAAAGAAGACATACATCCACATGAGCATTGCATAACAAGGTTTACATGCTTTCAATGCAACACATAAGCATTCATAAAACATGGTTATAAGCCTTCAATACAAACACTTAGGCATCAACATAAACATGGTTTACAAGTCCACAACATAAAAACATTAACAAAATAGGAGTCTAACACATGCTCCTACAACACGTAGCATCCCCATTGCTAACTACTACAATATTCCATAAAACCATACTTGAGCAACCACAAACGCGTTTGGATGCCCTTTCCTTGCTCCTTTCTAACTCCACACTAATGACCTGCATTGTCGAAAACAAGAGCGTAAGCTAGAAGCTTAGTGAGGGAGCTCAAATCAAAATATCGATAATGCAGGGTTCAAGCATGACATCCACATAACATTCACAAGGCATACATTTACGCTAACATAGCAACATAGCCAAACGTTAAGAGAATGCATGAACATGGCATCTTACCTCATGTTATGCTAAACAAAGATATAACAAATATCTTAGACAACAACCACACATGAACAAGTATATTGGCAACTATATACTACTCGGATATGCGGATAACTTCCGTTGGGATTTTCGCCCCAACGTACTCAACAACAATTACCTTCCGGTGGGATTACACACATCACCGTTTTCCCTCATGGATGGGATTACACTCATCATCACATGCTAACATTTTCCGGTGGAATATTACCTCACCGTACTCCTCCTTGATGACTACACGTCACCAAGGCCACACGCGAATTTGACTCTTACCGTGTACACACTCATCCTAATGATCGATCATTTATATCCGGTAATTATAACTAGTGCCAATCATACTATACAAGTCTCACCATGATTTCACAATCATGCACACAACATATCATCACCATATACATCATCAATATATATATACATCAACATGCATAGCGAACACATAATACACAAGTCCACATTTATGCACATTAAGCACGAACTCATAAAGCAAACAAGAGATTAAGCTACCAACTTAATCTTCACCTTCGATTGGCCTACCAAGCATAATCCAACACCTCAACTACACACTTGAACCAATTTAAAGCCGTTTTAAATAATCCACTCACCGAACACCCTTAAAGCAAATAGAGAAAGCCGATCAAGCCTCCAAATTTTCCGGAATCGAGCCCGAAGCTTCTCCAACGATTTCCCTTGATTCTAATCAATCAAAAACAACACATTACTCAACATATCATCCTCAAAACCACTGTCACAAATCAGGTTACAAACACAAGGCTATTTCCCTACATTTCCAAGCCAAAACTAACACAAAAATCCTCATTTTCGAACTTACATTCAACCCAGCAGAAATCCATCAAAACCCACACCCAAATCATCATTAAACACCTTCAAAACAACTTTCAAGCATTACTATATCATCAGACCAACTCTCCTACACCAAACTACCTCAAAAACCCAAGTTTTTAACCCTTTAAAACACCCACAAAACCCATTTTGGGATTTTCATCAAAACCCCACCATTTTCACATATAATACCCTTTAAAACATATTTTAACTTTGCAAATCAAAACCCACATAAAAACCTATCAAAGCTTCCTCCTTTTTCTTGAATTTTAAAAACTTGAAGAACTATAAAATTGGTGTTTATGAGAATCTAAAATCATAGAAATGTTAAGAACAATGAGGAGAAGTAAAAAACGCTCTTACCTTGTTGAAAGCACTTGAAAACGTGAAGAAATTTGATGGAATAGTAACTTGGGGTTTGGGGAGGTTTTAGTGTCGTGAAAAAGCTTAAGGAAGAAGATGATGAAGACATTTCAAAAGCCCCTTTTTACTCATCTTTTTCCATTATTTAAAAAAAATACATTTTTACCCTTAATGTAAACTCATGGCCTTTTTTAATTAAAACCAAGCCCAAATTAAATTAAAACGAGCCCACGACTCGAACCCGATTTAACTCTCCTAACACCCAACCCCTAAACCCGGGTGTTACACGCCGTAACTTGGAAAAAGTGACCGTTGGATAAAGGATAGAAAATGGAACTCACCATTGAGCCATGACGAGTTCCTTTTTTACCCGTTGCCCAACAGTCAATTTTTTCAAGTTAGGGTTTTATGTGGTGTAGTATAAATAGGATGTTTGGTGTAGAGTGTTGAGCACCTAAATATTCTTCAACATCTTTAGTTCGAGAAAAGAAAGTGATAATGTTGTTGAGCCGTGTGAATTTCGTAGAGCCCTATAATTAAGCACATAAAAAATTTTCGGAAGATTAAAGGTAACAATTTTTTTTGTTTTTTTATTGTGGGGTTTCCAAGTTTATTTGATAAAAATATTTGTTATTCGATTGTGTTTTTACGGTTTAACATTTTTTGGCGGAGAATTATTAGAACAAAAAATAGTGTTGTTAAGAAGAGAAGAGGATCACATCACGAACAATATGGACTAATTGGTAATACTTGATTAATTGCTTTTTTAATTTTCATTTGTAGTTTTTAAAAGGTATGTTAGTAATTTAATTTAAATCTTATGTTTCTAGATGGAGAAGAAAAAAATCGGCCCCGGATTCTATGGAACGAGCTGCCATGCCCAGAAATTTGTGTATTTCTAGAGACAGCCGAATTTAATTACGCGGCGAAGTTTCGTGATTTTGATATCGTGCCGCATGTGATTAATGCGTTGGCGGAGCATTGGAGACCGGAGACGCACACCTTCCACATGTCGTGCGGAGAGTGCACAATCACCCTCCAAGATGTTGCTATGCATCTTGGCGTCCCAATTTTTGGATTTCTAGTCATTGCGTGCAACAACTATATTCCATAATGTAACACCCTAAATGTTGGTAAAAAAAATGAAAAAAAATGAGGTTATTGCTGCCATGGGGTATTGAACCCATGGCGTATACTTATCAAACCAAGGCTTTAGCCAACCAAGCTAAAGCAATCCTTGGCATTTGTTTAGATCATTTTGATCTTAAACTATGGTTTTTAGGTTTGACTAAACATTAAATAAATGTATGACTCCCTTTTTACCCAATTAAATGCTTCTCGCCCAAATCTCAGAAAACATTCGTCTTCTCCTACCCAACCCCTTCGACCACCGTTCGATCCGCCTCCACCGTCGTGCCGTGCTGCTCACCGCCGGTGCCGAGGCGTTCCCCGTCGAGTCCCGACCATACCCATGGCCTCCACGCGCATTTTTGAGCCACCGTTCGTCGGAAAAATATGTTTGAAGTTTCAACCGAAAACCTAGTTTCCTCCACGTTTTTATTTCTGTTTCCCGGCGCCGTCCGTGGTCTGTTGGTTGCTCCGTTGTCAGCAAGGAGTTCCTTACTTCAGGGCAAGCAAAACCCGAGCAACGGACCGTCGATCCGTTACCGATAAGCCCCTCATCGAAACCTATGTGGTTTCCGGCCGTGAATCACAATTTTGGGCTTATTTCCGGTAAGGTTTTGAGTTATCTCGAGTTTTCAACTTGAGGGTTTGAACCTTGGTTTAACATTCTTTATTTTTCGGCAGAAACACGGCGTTTCGGGCCTCCAACGAAGATTCCGGCGACCGCCCGACGACCCTGGAAATTTTTTGGTAAGAACCGGTCTGAACCGTCCAGCCCAAGCAGCCCGACCCGACCCGTAACCGACCCGAGTCCAACCCGACTGAGTTAACTCGTCTGAGTTGACTCAGTGAATTAACTCGTCTGAGTTGACTCAGTGAGTTAACTCGTTCGAGTTGACTCAAGTGACCTTGACCGTTGACCTTGTCTGATGACGTCATGCTGACGTCAGCGTTGACTTGACTGCTGACGTCAGCGTTGACTTTGACCAAAAAGTCAAAATTTTCGAAAAAGTCCTATTTTATGTTTTTTCGACGTCCTGAGTCCGTTTTTGAAGCCCGTTCTGCAAAATTCTGACCCGAAAGCCTCCGAATCTGATCTTGAACCCAAACTTGTTTGTGTGTTTATTTATTCAGTTAAGAGCTCTATGAATAAGGACTGAAATGAGATAGTGTGTGATTGAAGGTATTCTTGGTTTCTTGAATACGAGATGTTGAGGGACGTCGAATTCTGATTCGAGTGCGATTGAATGGGGTATCATGAATCGACCGATGCAGCTCGGAGTTAAGGTAATACATTACTACCCTCTACATGCTTTTGAAACATGTTGGTATTCGGCTATGTTTGCACGATCATGTTAAGCATATGATTATCTCTGCCTATATCGATCAATTATGAAATAAGAGTAATAATGGCCAAGACAAAAATACTCGAATAAGTGGTTTGATAAATCGAAGAGACTTTCGAGTTTAGTACACGTTTATTGAGACGATAAATCTTGAAGTTTGATTATCTATTTTATTAAAAGTATAAATGTCGGACATATCTGATTAACAAGTGACGAAAATACCCCCTAACTAATCACAACCCAAGAGGCTATACTTGATTCGATAAGACATCTGATACACTTGAAAACCTCAAACTATTGAATTGTCACGGTAACAAGACTTAAACCCTCGAGATTGTAAATTGCTTGAGTTGTAAGAATTCTGAATAATTCGATGTAGATAAATGTACGGAAAAATATTCGTATGTATAAATTGAGCAATGGGGCGAAAAAGATTGAACTGATTAAAATGACTAAAAAGGATTGGATATATTGGTAAGGCTGAGATGGATCACAATGACCCTAGAGACTGATATTTTTCTTCAGGCATCACTTATCATTCGACCGACATACGTGATATATCCTCGAAGTCTGAAACGAATGAATAGATGGAAAAACTGAGAAACTCTGAATAATTAAGACGTTTTTTTAGCATCGTAATGTCTGAAATACCCTCGATTCAGACACCATGATAGTAGAGGGAAATTACCGTGTGAATGCATGTGCAATTTATTTGGGGAAAGTACACAGTTAATAATGAAAGGGATCTATTCTCCTAAGGCATATTTGATGTTTTGGGATAAGTTTAGGTACATTGCACATGTTTGAACACTTGGAAAATACCGCTCGAATATATGCTTGATTTCTGGTAATAAGTTCAGTGGACGATTGGTGATGGCGAACTATTGTTGTTTTGCTCGGTAATCAGTTCTGAGAAATGAATGGTTGAGGTGTACCATTCGGTGAGATATTAAATACTGCGTTAATGGGTTTCAATTAGTCAAAAGGGGCTCAGAAGCTTAATGAGCAATTAGAACTCCTAAATTCTGTACATCACCGTTTATACCTTGTTGGTTCAGTTTACCAAATTACCCTCCGAAGGCCGGAATGACCAAAAATACCCTCGTAAGCTTTAGCGATCGAATCACTCTCGATATATCTGAAATCCCAATAATTCTGATGCATCAACTTTAAATGTTAATTCGATCCGTCTTATCGAACTCCCCTATTCGTGGGGACCTCATTTTGAAATCAGTCTAAATTCATCAAATGTCATCTTTCTGATATCTAACAAGTACCTCTAAGAAATGAATTAGGCCATAAAATGCGCACTCTGTATCTGTAAATACTTTCTGCTCTAAACCAAGACAATATGCTTAAAATTTAAAAGTATGATACTGTAATACGAAAGGAAAACAATTCTCTGATTTCTGACCTCTGTTATGAAAAATATATCTGATATATGACATTGAATACGAAATAATAGTAATAATGATAATAAAATAAATTTGATACATGTCTTCTAGTATAAAAATAGATTTGATATTTATTTTCTGCAATATTGTCATCTGAATATAAATTAAAATCATCTGTGGTATATTATCTGGATATGAATAATGATCTGTAGGCTCAGCGCTGGTAAGTCCTTCTGTACCTAAGCTCCTACGCCCAATGGGCCTAGGGTAAGCCTTTCTGTTAAGCTCCTACGCCCACGGGCCTAGGGTAAGTCTTTCTGGACCTAAGGCATCCCCTTAGGTAGGCTCCTACGCCTCAGGCCTAGGGTAAGACCTTCTGCATGTAGTTCAGGGGGAAATTGCATTTTGGAGTTCGATTTGAGGGTAGTTAAGTAAATAAATAAAACTTTCTGACCTCTTCTGAAACATACCCTACTAAATTAATGTATCAATGTTGAACCCTCAGTAAACTTACAATTCATGTTTAATGGACCACTCTGAACTTCTTGATTCAACTTCTGAAATCTGAATCCCTTTTGAAATTCTGGCTTTAGATTCACCTCTTACGGTTCAGGTGATCAAATAAAGAACAACTCTGTGACCTCCTAATAATGCTTCATTGAATTATCGTATCATAATTGAGCTTGTCGTTGCCTAATTCTTCATGACAATGTTAAGTTGCCATATACCTACTTGTACCTTTAGCATCTCTTGGTAGTTTGTATTACTGAGCTTTTCGAAGCTCACGTTGTTTTACCTTCACAGGTTAAGGATCTACCGTGTTGTAGCTATCAACGTCGGTTTGGGAGTTTCTTCGGCTTGCTTGCGGAGTACGATACCTGTGTAATTAGGGGGCATGCATGTCACGTGTTGTTTTATATTCGAGTATGAAACTTGTATTAACAACTTTTATCACATTTTTGTTTCATTGTCTGAATGTTTCTGAAATTGTATTTAATTCAAAACATGATTTACGATTTTAAATGGTTTAACACTTTGTTTATTTGTAGTTTTAACGTGGGTCGCTCCGGTGGCCCTAATGTAACTTCCTAGGATCCGTGGTAACGCATAGGCGGGTCAAGGGGGTTACACATAACCTCTTTGTGTGCAACATTTGAGGAAGGCACCAATAGGGCGAGAAATAAATGGCAAACAGGTGAGGATGACGTGGCTCAAGAGTGAGTTTCAAGTGAAACGAAATTCCACAGCGCCAGAAATTGCAAATGCTGCTCGGGCGTATATATTGCGCCTTCTCGATGGGATGCTAATGCCAGACAAATCGACTTCCTACATGAAAACGCAGTACCTCCCATTGTTGAATACTACGCACGAAACAAGAAGATTCAGTTTGGGATCTGCAATATTAGCTTTCCTGTATCGAGAGTTGTGCAAGGTAGCAACCCAGACATTCGTCAATGAGAGATTCGTGCATGCCGATATCGGTGGGTGTTTGGTGCTGTTTCAGTCATGGGCCTGGTTCAGGCTTCCTTTCATGGCTCCTATATCCAATCCGCAGTATGAATTCTCACTCGCTACAAGCTAATAATGTTCATTCTCATAATTACTTTTAATATTTTTTAAGGAAACCATGATGTATGTATGTATTTGTATTATGCAGATGGAGACAAAACAACGAAAATGACGTGTACCATACAAAATTAATCCTCGAAGTGGGAGCGAAGATTGACCTCTACTGCAAAGATTAGGTAATGTAAATTTGTAATTTTAAATTTGTATCCCATATATGGTTTTCGTTGGTAGTTGCAAAATTATGTTAATTTACATGCGAATGATTTTCTTTAATGGACAAATTGTTATAGTTCATATGGATGTCATATTTGGATGTTGATTCTAAAGTCGCGATTCAAGACATTGCGTACGATGATGCTGACAATTGGTTTTTCGTAATGTCGTTACTATATTTCACAATTGTTGAGATGTTTTACAACAATCGGGTCCTTAGGCAGTTCAAATTCCATCAGTCACTGTCGGTTGATCCGCTCATCTTGGATGAATTGGAAGACTTGGACGGACGTGGTAAGAGTGAAAAGGTCCGACCAACCAAACATTCGACGTACATAGGAGAGTAGAATGGAAGGGCAAACACGTTGCCTCATGTCGAATCTATTCGAGCAGATGGTTTCGATTTTCCTATTTTTGAGTACCATTAGTGGTTTGCCGCAAACAACAAATTGTACCTAATGACCCAAGTCGAACGAGATGATGTTGTTTTAATCCGACAAGTGCACGAAGCATCGACATCTGGCGCGGGGTCATCATGAGGCAAATTCGGGAGGAGGAGAGGTACATGTGGAGGTAGACGCGGCAAAAGACAGGCTGAACCAGAACTTGAACCAGAACCAGAACCAACATTACAACCATTTGATGCTACCAGTTTTCAACCGTCATATGGGTCCCCAAGTTGGGATCAAGTTGTTTCCATGACACATGGGTCATGGAATTTGCATATTCCATATGAAGCAGGCGTGTGGAGAGGTATGCCTGGTAATTCGGTGAGTCAAGGGGAAGGATCTGCATCAGAGGTGCAAGGTTTTATGTAACACCCGTGTTTTGGGCCGAGAGTTTGGTATGTGTGTTGGGTTCGGGTTGTCAGTTTCGGTTTAAATTAAATTAGACCTTAGCTTAATTTAAATGAGCCTAAAATTCTAATAATGGCATTTTTGTAAATAAGTGTAGATAAAAGAAGACAAGCTTTTTGAATCAAAAAGAAAAAAAAGGGTCTTCTTCTTCATTTCTATCTAACGTGGAAAAACCCTCCCAAAACCCAAACCACTATTCCATCTCTTCTCTCCATCATTTCAAGGGCTCCTTTGAAGGTAATTTCGTTTTTGAATTCTCCTTTCCATCCCAATCATTTCCATGGTTTTAGATTTCAAAACCATCATCTTTTTAATTTTCCAAGTTTTTCAAGTTTGAAGAAAGTACGAAAATTTAATGGGTTTTCAACTTGTTTTTGGTTTGTTTAGTTAATTTTTGAGTTCACCTCACCTTAATGCACCTAATAACTTGAAATGGAGGGATTTTTTTTAAAATCCCGAAATGGGTCTTGGGGGCATTTTTGAAAGTGTCAAAACTTGAATTTTTGATGTGGTTTTGTGTTGGGTTGAAGGGCTGATGGTATAGGGTTGTTAGGAAGGTGTTTTGGAAGTCTTTAGAGGTCATTTGGGTGTTGGAAATGGTAGATTTCAGCGGGGTATTATTGGTGTGCGAAAATGTGAGTTTTGTGGTTAGTTTGAGTTTTAAATGATGAAGTTTGGCTTGTGTTTGCGGGTTGAGTTTGTGGCTGAGTTTGGCAATGTTTTGGTTGAGTAATACCTTGTCTTTTGATTGATTAGAAGCAAGAGGAAACATCAGAGAAGGTTCAGGATCAAATCCGGAAATTGTGGAGGCTTGAGTAGCTTTGCTTTGTTTGCTTAAGGAAGGGTGGTGAGTGAAACTTTCAAACTTAATTAAATTGGTTCAAGTGTGTGTTGTTGAGGTTTGGGATGTGCTTGGTAGGCCATTCCAAGGTAGAAGTTAAATTGGTAGTTTAACTTCTTGTGTTTATAAGCTTTAAATGTTTATGCCTATTATGATCTTGTGGAGCATGATCTGATTATGCATGGGTATCCATTGATGTGTGTGATGATGGATGTGTGCTATAAATGATGGTTGTTATGACGTGGTTTTGATAGTATGATTGGCACTAGTTAACTTACCGGGTATAAATGATCGATCATTGGGATTAGTGTGTACACGGTTGAGTCAAATTCGCGTGTGGCCTTGGTGGCGTTAAGCCATCAATGAGGAGTACGGTGATGTAGTATTCCACCGGAAATGTTTATATTATACGCGATGATGAGTGGAATCCCATCCGTAGGGCATGTGGTGATGAGTGGAATCCCATCCATGCAAGGTCCGATGATGAGTGTAATCCCACCGAGGTAATGTTGTTGTTGAGTGTAATCCGCGTATCCGAGTAAACTAATAGTGGCCAATATACTTGTCCATATGGTTATGTTGCTTAGATAAATGCTTTATCTTGTTGAGCTTTATATGAAGTAAGATGCCATATTATTGTCTCTTGTGTTGCTAGCTAGTTTGCTATGTTGATGCTTATGTATGTTTGTGTGTGATGTAAGGATTATATGCTTGAACCCTGCATTGTCGTTGTTTTTGGTTTTAGAGCATCCTCACTAAGCTTCTAGTTTACGCTCTCGTTTTCGACAATGCAGATCACTAGCGTGGAGTTAGCAAGGAGCAAGGAAAGGGGCACTCCAAGCTTTTGTAGTTGCTCAAGTATGGTTTAGTAAATAAAGTAGAAGTTTAGCAATGGGGCTGCTAAATGATTGTATGAGCGTTGTATGACTCATAAATGTTGAATGTTGTTTATGTTATACTTTGGATTTGTAAACCGTGTTATGTTTTGTCGAATGCTTGTGATGAAAGGTTATGCCTTCGGATGCTTTATGTTGTTTTTGGTTGACCATGCAAACCTTATGTGTGAAGACTTGTGCCTTTTGGCTTTTAAGTATGCCTTGTTATGCAATATCTATCTTTATGTGAATGCCATGTTGGAAATGCTTCATCGTTCGCCTAAATTGTTCTACATGCTAGTGTTTGGTTGTTGAATGTTGTATGAATGCTTGTATGTGGCTAGGGAAGTCTTAAAATGCATTTAGTGTTGAGTCTTGAGTTGTTTTGCTGCAATTTGGTGTCTTGCAGTGCAGGGCGTATCGATACGCCTAAGGGCTGTATCGATACGGTCCTATACTTTGGGACACAGATTTGGCTAGAGGTATCGATACTCGGGGGCGTATCGATACGCCAAGTCTCTACTGGAATTCTGAGATTTTCACGAGTCTTTGGCGTATCGGTACGGGCTCTAAGCGTATTGGTACGGTTTTGTCTCGTTGACTGCGAGATGTTGACCGAGAAGGGTCTATCGATACGCCCAAGAGTTGTATCGATACAGTCTTCTTGAGTTGACTGAAGGCAGTTGACTTGGTCAAGGCATATCGATACCCTTGACTGGTGTATCGATACGGCATGCTCTGTGACTTTAAAATGGGTTGTTTAACATGTTGATTTGGTTTGGTTGCTTTTACCTCGTGATGTTTTCCGCTGTCGTGATCACTTAGGAAATAATATGTCTTTAGAAAAGATCTAATTAAAAGAATTTTTCTAGGGTTGCTAACCGAGGTGGGACCTTAACGGGTTTCACATCGGTTTTCCCCGTGTAGCCTACTCGGACCAGTCAGTCGACCAGACCGGGACGAGTGGGTTACATTTGTTGGTATCAAAGCCTGAGGTTACCGAGACCTCGGGCAGGTAAGTGAGGTAAGTTTGAAGTGTTAAGTAATTGTTACGTCTCGGTGTATGCTATGCCATGTATGCTTGTTGTTTGATCGTTCGTATGGTGTTCGGAAGCATGATTGTTGTGTCTGGTGTAGTGTCGAGTTTCCATTGTTACTATTACTTAATTTGAAAAAGTTTTGTAAAGGAAGATACTTGAGCACAGTTGGACCCTTGCCTTTGCTAACTTAATCCGTATATGTTTGTTTGTTGTAGTTGTTATCTTGCTAGCTGTAATATGAGACCACGAGGGAGGCCTAGGATGGTTCAACCGGAACCACAGGCACCAGCTCCAGGAGTTGAGCCAGTTGGTGAGGCGCAGGCTCCTCAACCTCCTCCATCTCCTCCTCATCAAGAAGAGGGAGGCGAGGCGAGAGCCGAGGGCGTAGAACCTCAAGTTGGCCAAGGACCGGCCGGAATAGATTTAGCTCCCTTAGTTCAGGCGATAGCCGGGGCTTTTCAGGCTGCAGTGGCTGGGGTCAGGCAGTGGCACAACCCCAGGGAGAGGGTACTGGTTTACCGTTAGAGAGACTTCGCAGTTTGGGAGGTGAAGAGTTCAGAGGGTCGACACCCGAGAGGTCTGAGACTTGGTTAGAGAAGACCGTCTGTATTCTGGCACATATGGGATGTACTGGGGAACGCAAGCTAGGGTGTGTTGTATCTATGCTTCAGGGTGATGCCTACACTTGGTAGGTCACCATCACTACGGGTATGGCATGGGCTGAGATCACTTGGGAGTTTTTCGAGTATGCTTTCCGTAAGAAATATCTGGGTCCCCGTTATCTCGATGAGAAGAAGAGGGAATTCATGGCTTTGGTTCAGGGGAGTATGACAGTGAGAGACTATGCGATCAGATTTGTCAGGCTGAGTGATGTGACCACAACCAGAAAGAATTCCAATGAATGTCCTAGAGGGCCTATGACTCGTGCAGGAGCTAAAATGATTCAAGATGCTGTGGAAAGTTTGCTTTGCCAATGCTGGAAAATGAATGAAGAAATGACAACAACAATTAGATCTTGCAACGTTTTGAGTTTGTTGGAAAGTTGAAATAAGTTGCATAAGAATTTGCATGAGTAGTTGCATAAGAATTTGCATGAGTAGTTGCATAATAGTTCATTCATTCCATGAGAATAAATATGCTTGTTGTTGCATTTATGCAAGCACTTCATTTATGAAAATACTTCACTTATGTATGTGTTTCATTTAAGCATGTAGGTTCATTAATTAAACTAGTTCATTCATTGAACTTGTTCAATTAATTCTTTAAGTTTGCATAACATTTTTATCATATTTTGATTAATATTTTATGTATTTTTAGTGTCATTACACGTTTAGATTAAGATGGAAACAATTGAAGACTTTTCATCTTCTTCAAGGAGACATGCCATCTTTATCACCATTTAAAGAGAGAGTCTTTTTGAATTCCATGGAGGATGAAGCATTTAGAAGACTTTATTATGCTTTTATTCAGCCAATAAAGTTGAGAAATAAAGAAAGGAAGTGGAAGAGACACATACACTTAGATGCAAACATGGGCAGATTCATTCCAAGTCATCTACATGCACTTTTAAGAGCCAAGCAAGGGGGATATCAAAGGATCCATCACTTGGACGTGTATAAGTCTTCATTCAAGCCTTATTATGTCCAAAATCATTCTAAATTACACAAATGGCCAGCCACACTTGATAGGATTGAAGACAAACCATTGAATGTCATAAATTGGAGCCTTAATGCATTGTTTTGTCCATTCAAATTCTAGGCTGCCATGTACTATAAATAGGATGCTCATTTGCCTTTGTAAGGGACCTTTTTTTGATGAAAATATATGAGAGTGTTCTCTTCATTGTTCTTTAAGAACTTTATCGGCTTTCAAGCTAGTCTTGTGGCAAATTTTCCCTTTTCATTCCATTCTATTTATAGCGTTGGTTCCTAGCTTTCTAGCTAGCGGGTCACGTTCCACCATTCCACCATCACTTCCATTTGATTATATTGTTGGTTCCTAGCTCAATTATAGCTAAAGGGTCACAATCCAACCTTCTTCCATCATTTCACAAACGGTAAGAACGTGTAAGGTTTGGGTCAACATTCACTATCTTGTTGGTTCTTCCTTGTTCCACACCGATTCTATTCCATATATCCATATCAACTTATATCCATTTTTCCCTTGCATTTATATTTCAAACCATAATCACCAACCATTCCAGCACCTATTAAAACAACAACTTTCACCATCTTCATTCCATATACATCACTTCCACACTCAAGTTTCAAGTTTGCAACTTCATACTAGAATCACGATCGGACAACATCACATACAAATTCGGTCATCACACAACCGGATACGTATCATTTGGCATCAGAGCTATTTTGATTCAGTAAGTTAAGTGTTTCTCTCTCCCAGTTTGCATAAAAAAGAAGAAAAAAGAAAAAAAAGAGAAAAAAGAAAGAAAAAAGAAAAAAAAGGAAGTTTGGTTGTTGTTGGTAGTACTCAATTCAACAAATTATTATTTCCTATTGTCTTGTTATTTTCTAATCATTCTACTTTTCTACCTATAGCCTTTTTTTTTCTAAACCCTTTCTTTCAGCCAATTTCCACAAGCAAACTTGTTAAGCCTTGAGTAAGTTCTCTAAGGACTTTGATAGGAGAACAAGAGCGGTAAAAGGCAAGAGTGCACATCAAGGGTAAAATCCATCCCGAGTGAAACACAAGTGTGAGTGTTTTCCTTGGAGTGTAACGGTGAGAATTTGTGCTAGTGAGGTTTATTAGTTAATCATGTCTCAAGATTCTGTGAGAAACACTATTGGTGCTAGTAATAATGTTAACGTAGATGCAACTAACTCCAATCTTCAAGATATTATCCGAGAGATGGACAGGTTGTTGCAACAAAGGTTGGGGCCGATGCAAGAACGATTAGATCATTTGGAGGAAAGATCTCAACGAAGGCATAATTCAGATCATGAGGAAGATTATGAGGGAGAGGTGGATGAAGAACTCATAAACGAGCGAGCCTCCCAGCAAAGTTTGAGGCGTTGAGAACCTAGGTACCAAAGAGCTCGGCCAAGAGTTGATGATAATCTTAGCAACATCAAAATAACCATTCCTTCTTTCCAAGGAAGAACGGATCCTGAAGCTTATCTTGCATGGGAAAAAAAAGTTGAGCACATCTTTGAGTTCCACAACTACTCCGAGCTTAAGAAGGTAAAACTTGCAGCCATTGAATTTACAGATTATGCACTAATATAGTGGGATCAGTTAACATCTAGCAGGAGACGCAATGGCGAACATCCAATTTCTACTTGGAATGAGATGAAGGCCGTTATGCGTAGGAGGTTCGTTCCAACTCAATATCATAGGGAGTTGTTCAACAAGCTTCAAAATCTCACCCAAGGCAACCGTACTGTTGAGGATTACTTCAAAGAGATGGAAGTAGCCATGATCTGAGCCAACATTGATGAGGATCGAGAAGCCACCATGGCTAGATTTCTATCCGGCCTTGATCCTAATATTGCGGCCATTGTTGAGTTGCAACATTATGTGGAGATCGAAGACATGGTTCATATGGCCATGAAGGTCGAGAGGCAACTCAAAAGGAAGGGCACAACTCGTGCTTATGGAGGCTCTTCTTCTAAATGGGGGCAGGGTACCTACAAACAGAAGGCATCCTTTACGCCTAATGAACGAAGCGTTCCAACAAAGAGTGCCAAACCCATTGCCGAAACTAGTAAGGGAAAGAGCACCGCTATGCCAGTTCGATCTCGTGATGTGCAATGCTTCAAATGCTTGGGGCGAGGTCACATTGCTAGCCAATGTCCAAATCGCAACACAATGCTCATTCGAGAAGATGGAGAGATCGAAACTGACCAAGAAGAGGAAGAAGATGATTTTCCTATCCAAGAAGAAGAAGAGATGGAACATGCTGTAGATGGTGAGGTTCTTGTTGTGAAAAGAAGCCTAAGCGTGCAAGCCATAGAAGGAGAAGATCAACGCGAGAACATCTTCCATACTCGCTGTCATGTAAACGAAAAAGGTATGCTTTGTCATTATTGATGGAGGAAGTTGTACTAATGTTGCTAGTACTTTGATGGTAGAGAAGCTTAGATTGGCAACAACAAAGCATCCTCATCCTTACAAGCTACAATGGCTCAATGATGGGGGAGAACTCAAAGTCACCAAGCAAGTTCTTGTGCCATTTTCCATTGGAAAATACAAAGACGAGGTGTTGTGTGATGTTGTACCAATGCACGCTAGCCATATCTTGTTGGGGAGACCGTGGCAATTCGACAAAAAGGCTATACATGATGGTTATACCAATCGTTACACTTTCACCCATCAAACCAAAAAGATCACTTTAGCCCCTCTTTCACCAAAACAAGTCCATAAAGACCAAATCCACTTGAGAGAGAGTTTCAAAACCGCCAAAGAGAAAGAAAAAGAGTTTAAATCCAAAGAGAGTGACAAAAATGAGGGAAAACAAACCATTCTTTCTGCAAGAGAGAAAGAGATCAAAAAGTGTTTGCTTTCAGAGAAATGGGCACTTGTACTCATGTACAAGGAAAATCTTTTGAACACTGATGATCTTGATCCTCATTTGCCATCTTTTATTGTCTCTTTATTGCAGGAATTTGAAGATTTGTTTCCGGAGGAGATTCCGAATGAGCTTCCACCTATTCGAGGAATAGAGCATCAAATTGATTTCATTCCCGGAGCCATCATTCAAAATCGACCAGCATATAGAAGCAATCCGGAAGAAACTAAGGAGTTGCAAAGACAAGTATCCGAGTTAATGGAAAAAGGCTATGTGAGAGAGAGCCTTAGTTCATGTGCCATGCCGGTTTTACTTGTACCTAAGAAGGATGGAACTTGGCGTATGTGTGTGGACTGTCGAGCAGTGAATAAGATAACGGTAAAGTATCGTCATCCTATTCCTAGATTAGATGATATGCTTGATGAATTAAGTGGTTCTAACATCTTTTCTAAGATTGATCTTAAGAGTGGGTACCACCAAATAAGAATGCGAGAAGGAGATGAGTGGAAGACAGCATTCAAAACCAAGCAAGGTTTGTATGAGTGGTTGGTTATGCCATTTGGCTTAACTAATGCTCCAAGTACATTCATGAGGTTAATAAATCATATACTTCGACCATTCTTGGGTAAGTTTTGTGTGGTGTATTTTGATGACATACTTGTGTATAGCCAAACTTTGAATGATCATGCTCAACATTTAAGGTTCGTATTGGATGTTTTGCGAAAAGAAAAGTTGTATGCTAACCTACAAAAATGTACATTTTGCACTAACAAAGTGTGTTCTTAGGTTTTGTTGTTAGTTCAAAGGGTTTGGAGGTTGATCAAGAAAAGATTAAAGCAATTGAGGAATGGCCGAGGCCTACTGACATTAGTCAAGTGAGGAGTTTTCATGGACTTGCTAGTTTCTATCGCCGGTTTGTTCCCAATTTCAGCACCATTGCCGCACCTTTGACCGGAGTTATCAAAAAGAACTCTAGCTTCTTTTGGGGAGACGAACAAGAGAAGTCTTCTTGTTTGATTAAACAACTTTTAACCAATGCACCCTTATTATCTTTACCTGATTTTGATAAAGTTTTTGAAATTGAATGTGATGCATCAGGTTTAGGAGTTGGAGCTGTATTATCTCAAGAAGGACGCCCTATTGCATATTTCAGCGAGAAATTGAGTGGAGCAACTCTAAATTATTTAACTTATGACAAGGAGATGTATGCTCTCACGAGGGCATTAGAAACGTGGCAACACTATCTATGGCCTAAGGAGTTTATCATCCACACGGATCATGAGGCGCTGAAACACTTGAAGGGACAACACAAGCTTAATAAGAGACATGCCAAGTGGCTTGAATTCCTAGAAACATTCCCATATGTTATCAAATATAAGAAGGGTAAGGAAAATGTTGTTGCTGATGCTTTATCAAGAAGGTATACTCTTCTTAACCTTTTGGATTCTATATTGGTGGGTTTTGCCTTAATCAAAGAGCTTTATGAATCTGATTATGATTTTGGTGAAATTTACAAAGCTTGTGAAAAAGGAACATATGAGAAGTTTTGTAGGGTTGATGGCTATCTTTTCAAGGAAGGAAAGCTTTGTATCCCTCAAGGATCCATTAGAGAACCGCTTATCAAAGAGGCCCATTGTGGAAGACTAATGGGACACTTTGGAGTGGCCAAAACGCACACTATATTGCAAGAACATTTGCATTAGCCAAAGATGAAACGAGACGTGGAGAAGTGGTGTGAGCATTGCATCACATGTAAGAAGGCAAAGTCCAAAGTCATGCCCCATGGACTTTACACACCATTACCAATTCCAAATGCACCATGGGAGGATATTTCCATGGATTTTGTGCTAGGACTTCCACGCACAAGGAATAACAAAGATTCCATTTTGTGGTAGTAGATAGATTCTCAAAAATGGCTCATTTCATTCCATGCAACAAGACTAACGATGCTTCCCATATTGCTAATCTATTTTTTAGGGAAGTTGTGAGATTACATGGAGTTCCAAGAACTATTGTGTCTGATCGAGATGTGAAGTTCTTGAGTCACTTTTGGAGGACGCTATGGAGTAAGATTGGAACAAAGCTATTGTTTTCTACAACTTGTCATCCCCAAACGGATGGCCAAACTGAAGTTGTCAATCGTGTATTGTCCATGCTTCTTAGGACAATTATACGCAAGAATCTAAGGACTTGGGAAGAGGACTTGCCACATGTTGAGTTTGCATACAATCACTCCATGCATACCACCACTAAATGTTCTCCATTCGAAGTGGTATATGGTTTCAATCCTTTGACCCCAATTGATTTGCTTCCTTTGCCTATTGATCAATTCAAAAATAAGGATGGGCAAAATAGAGCTGAATTTGTGAAGAAGCTTCGCCAACAAGTGCGGGAGAACATTGAGAGGAGAACAAAGCAATATGAGAAGCAAGCTAACAAAGGGAGGAAACGAATAACTTTTGAACCCGGAGATTGGGTTTGGTTGCACTTGAGGAAAGACAGGTTTCCAGCCCAACGCAAATCGAAACTTATGCCTCGAGGAGATGGTCCTTTCCAAGTGGTCAAGAGGATTAATGATAATGCTTATCAAATAGACCTTCCCGGTGAGTATAATGTGAGTGCTACTTTCAATGTTGCTGATTTATCTCCTTATGATGCAGGTGACGATTTGGGGGCAAATCGCTTTCAAGAGGGAGGGACTAATGTGACCACAACCAGAAAGAATTCCAATGAATTTCCTAGAGGGCCTATGACTCGTGCAAGAGCTAAAATGATTCAAGATGATGTGGAAAGTTTGCTTTGCCAATGCTGGAAAATGAATAAAGAAATGACAGCAACAATTAGATCTTGCAACGTTTTGAGTTTGTTGGAAAGTTGAAATAAGTTGCATAATAATTTGCATGAGTAGTTGAATATGAATTTGCATGAGTAGTTGCATAATAGTTCATTCATTCCATGAGAATAAATATGCTTGTTGTTGCATTTATGCAAGCACTTCATTTATGAAAATACTTCACTTATGTATGTGTTTCATTTAAGCATGTAGGTTCATTAATTAAACTAGTTCATTCATTGAACTTGTTCAATTAATTCTTTAAGTTTGCATAACATTTTTATCATATTTTGATTAATAATTTATGTGTTTTTAGTGTCATTACACGTTGGGATTAAGATGGAAATAATTGAAGAATTTTCATCTTCTTCAAGGAGACATGCCATCTTTATCACCATTTAAAGAGAGAGTCTTTTTGAATTCCATGGAGGATGAAGCATTTAGAAGACTTTATTATGCTTTTATTCAGCCAATAAAGTTGAGAAATAAAGAAAGGAAGTGGAAGAGACACATACACTTAGATGCAAACATGGGCAGATTCATTCCAAGTCATCTACATGCACTTTTAAGAGCCAAGCAAGGGGAATATCAAAGGATCTATCACTTGGATGTGTATAAGTCTTCATTCAAGCCTTATTATGTCCAAAGTCATTCTAAATTACACAAATGGCCAGCCACACTTGATAGGATTGAAGACAAACCATTGAATGTCATAAATTGGAGCCTTAATGCATTGTTTTGTCCATTCAAATTCTAGGCTGCCATGTACTATAAATAGGATGCTCATTTGCCTTTGTAAGGGACCTTTTTTTGATGAAAATATATGAGAGTGTTCTCTTCATTGTTCTTTAAGAACTTTATCGGCTTTCAAGCTAGTCTTGTGGCAAATTTTCCCTTTTCATTCCATTCTATTTATAGCGTTGGTTCCTAGCTTTCTAGCTAGCGGGTAACGTTCCACCATTCCACCATCACTTCCATTTGATTATATTGTTGGTTCTTAGCTCAATTATAGCTAAAGGGTCACAATCCAACCTTCTTCCATCATTTCACAAATGGTAAGAACATGTAAGGTTTGGGTCAACATTCACTATCTTGTTGGTTCTTCCTTGTTCCACACCGATTCTATTCCATATATCCATATCAAATTATATCCATTTTTTCCCCTTGTATTTATCTTTCAAACCATATTCACCAACCATTCCAGCACCTATTAAAACAACAACTTTCACCATCTTCATTCCATATACATCACTTCCACACTCAAGTTTCAAGTTTGCAACTTCATACTAGAATCACGATCGGACAACATCACATACGAATTCAGTCATTACACAACCGGATACGTATCACTGAGTTAGTATGCATCTGAGCTTGTTCCTACTGAGGTGGAACGTTGTAACCGTTTCCGCTATGGGTTGAATGAAGAGATCAAGAGGTACACTTTAGCTTCTGACTACACAGATTTTGATGTCTTGATCGCTAGGGCCAAGGACTTAGAGCACAGTTTGGGCTTGACCAAACGATCTGGTGGTTCTAGTTCTGGGAAAAGATCTAGTGACTTTGATAGAGGTGATGCCAAGAGGCATCGGGACAACATGCATCACTATGACCATGGACGTGGTGGGGGTAACCACGGTAAGGGCCATCAGGGCCAGAGGGCTGGTGGGCGGTTGCCCGAGTGTGCTCGTTACGGGAGGAATCACACCAGTGAGTGTTGGGGGAATTTCCTCTCGTGTTGGAGCTGTGGAGCTAGGGATCATATTAGGCGTGACTGTCCATATCAGGTGGGGCAGGCGCCAGTTCAGGCTCAGGCTCCTACTAGAGCCAATGACTTTCAGAGAGGCCGCGGGCGCGGTAGAGGTAACTTCCAGCCGAGAAATGATGGCCAGAGGAACATAGCGCATGTAGTTGCAGTCCAGTCAGAGGGCGGAGGCCAGGCAAGAGTTTACGCTCAGCGTGAAGGTCAGCACGACACAGATGTGATCGCAGGTAACTTCTCGATACAGTCGTTGGGTTTGCTTTCTTTGATTGACTCCGGGTCTACACATTCTTATATTCTGAGTGAGCATGCAAAATTGTTGAAATTGCCTTGTGAGGTATTAGAGGTAGGAGTTAGTGTTACTAGTTCCTTCGGGGATACGGTAGTAGTTAGAAGGATGTACAGAAGATGTCCGCTAATGGTTCAGGGGCATGTGTTTCCAGTGGATATGATGGAGCCACCATTTTATGGCTTTGATGTGATTCTGGGTATGGACTGCCTCACTGAGCATAGAGCTAGGATAGACTTTGAGACTAAGAGGATTTCCTTGAGACTCGCGGATGATTATGAGATAGTGGTGGTAGGTGAGAACGTGAAGTTCTTATCAAATGTAATTTCGGTTTTAGAGGCTAAGAAGCTAGTTGAGTTGGGTTGCGAAGCGTATTTGGCCTATGTGATGAATCCAAACATGATTGAGGCTAGACCTCAAGACATCCGGACAGTGTGTGACTTTCTAAGTGTGTTTCCGGAAGAGTTGCCGGGTTTACCACCTGATAGAGAGGTAGAGTTTGCTATAGAGACTTATTCAGATTCAGCTCATGTTTCGATTGCTCCGTATCATATGGCACCGAAAGAACTGAAAGAGTTGAAGACTTAGTTGCAAGAGTTGACAGACAGAGGCTTCATCCGACCGAGTTCTTCGCCTTGGGGCGCTCCAGTTTTGTTTGTAAAGAAGAAAGATGGAAGCATGAGAATGTGTATATATTACAGACAGTTGAATCAATTAACAGTGAAGAACAAGTATCCGTTGCCGAGAATTGATGATTTGTTTGACCAGTTGAGAGGGGCATCAGTCTTTTCGAAGATCGATTTGAGATCCGGTTACTACCAATTGAAAGTAAGAGAAGTCGATGTACCTAAGACGACCTTCAGGACTAGATATGGTCACTATGAGTTCTTAGTCATGCCTTTTGGGTTGACTAACGCACCGGCTGCTTTCATGGATATGATGAATAGGATCTTCCACCAGTACCTAGATCAGTTTGTAGTTGTCTTCATAGATGACATTTTGGTGTATTCACGTACCGAGGAAGACCACGACCGACACTTGAGGTTAGTTTTGCAGACCTTGTTAGACAATCAGTTGTATGCAAAGTTGAGTAAGTGTGAGTTCTGGATCCGAGAGGTAGTCTTTCTAGGGCACGTAGTGTCAGCCGATGGGATTAGAGTTGATCCGAAGAAGATAGAAGCTATTGTTGAGTGGAAGCAACCGGAGTCAGTAACAGAGGTTCGTAGCTTTCTAGGCTTAGCTGGATACTATAGAAGGTTCGTAGAAGGTTTCTCGAAGTTAGCCGCTCCACTGACACAGTTACTTCAGAAGAGTGTTCAGTTTGAGTGGTAAGATGCAAGACAGCGAGCCTTTGAGAAGTTGAAAGAAGCTTTGACCCAAGCACCGATCTTGATTCAGCCAGAGTCGGGGAAGGAATATGTAGTTTACAGTGATGCTTCCTACGTAGGCCTAGGTTGTGTTCTCATGCAAGACAAGAGAGTGGTGGCTTATGCCTCAAGACAATTGAAGACTCACGAGCGTAACTATCTGACCCACGACATAGAGTTAGCTGCAGTTGTGTTTGCTCTGAAGATTTGGAGGCATTATTTGTACGGTGAGAAGTGCACAGTGTACACATATCACAAGAGTTTGAAGTATATCATGACTTAGAGAGAGTTGAATCTCAGACAGCGTAGGTGGTTAGAGTTGCTAAAGGACTATGATCTCACGATTGAGTACCATTCGGGTAAGGCCAATGTAGTGGCTGATGCTTTGAGTAGAAAGGTAGTTATAGATTTGAGAGCCATGTTTGCTAGATTGAGCTTGTCCGGGGATGGTGGCTTGGTGGCCGAGCTTTAGGTTAGACCTACTCTAGGTCAGTTGATTAGGGAGAAACAGCTCTTAGATAGATCCTTGGCACCTCACGTGCAAGACATAGCCGAGGGTAGACCTTCAGACTACAATTTCAGTACCGATGGGGTCTTGTGTTTCAGAAATAGGATAGTTGTGCCAGAAGACAGTGACTTGAGACGTACGATCTTGACTGAAGCGCACAGTAGTCCGTTTGCTATGCATCCTGGAAGTACGAAGATGTACCGAGATTTGAAGAATGAGTACTTTTGGGTTGGTTTGAAGAGAGATGTAGCCGACTTTGTGAGTAAATGTATAGTGTGTCAGAGAGTGAAGGCAGAACATCAGGTTCCCTCAAGTTTGTTGCAACCGTTGAGAATTCTGGAATGGAAATTGGAGAATATCACCATGGACTTTGTTTCGGGCTTGCCTTTGACTCCTACGAAGAAGAACTCAGTTTGGGTTATAGTAGACCGTTTCACGAAGTGTGCTCACTTCTTAGCAGTCAATACGACTTATACCTTAGATAGATTGGCTAATATGTACATTGGTGAGATTGTTAGACTACATGGTGTGTCAAAGTCGATTGTGTCCAATAGAGATCCGAGGTTTACAGCTCGATTTTGGGAGTGTCTGCATAGAACTTTGGGTACCCATTTGAATTTCAGCAAGTCGTATCATCCTCAGACAGATGGACAATCAGAGAGGGTTATACAGATTTTAGAGGATATGTTGCGTTGTTGCATCATTGATTTTCAGGGTACATGGGAGAAGTTATTGCCTCTAGTTGAGTTTGCTTACAATAACAGTTTTCAGTCGAGCATTCAGATGGCTTCGTATGAGGCCTTGTATGGTAGAAAGTGTAGAACTCCAGTTTGTTGGGCTGAAGTGGGACAGAAGTTGTTACCTATGCCAGATTTGCTTAAGGGGACAACCGATAAAGTGAAATTGATTTGCGACCGCTTGAAGACAGCTTCGGATAGACAGAAGTCCTATGCCGACTTGAAGAGGAAGGGAGTTGAGTTTTCAGTGGGTGAGAAGGTATTCCTAAAAGTGTCTCCGTGGAAGAAAGTAATGAGATTTGGCAGAAAAGGGAAGTTGAGTCCGAGGTACATAGGACCGTATGAGATTGTGAGGAGGGTTGGCCCAGTTGCTTATCAGTTGCGTTTGCCACCCGAGCTAGAGAAAATACACGATGTGTTTCATGTTTCGATGCTCCGTAAGTATAGGTCATATCCATCACATGTTATGCATGTAGAAGAGATTGAATTGAATCCGGATTTGACTTATGATGAAGAACCAGTTGAGATCTTAGCTTCTGACAGCAAGGTGTTGCGGGGTAGATCGATTGAGTTAGTAAAAGTGCGGTGGCAACGTCGAGGGGTGGACGAGGCCACTTGGGAGAGGAAGGAGGATATGGAAAGGCAGTTTTCTTATCTCTTTCAGTCAGGTAATTTCGGGGACGAAATTCCTTAAATGGGAGAGAGTTGTAACACCCGTTTTTTGGGGCCGGGAGTTTGGTATGTGTGTTGGGTTCGGGTTGTCAGTTTCGGTTTAAATTAAATTAGACCTTAGCTTAATTTAAATGAGCCTAATATTCTAATAATGGCATTTTTGTAAATAAGTGAAGATAAAAGAAGACAAGCTTTTTGAATCAAAAAGAAAAAAAAGGGGTCTTCTTCTTCATTTCTATCTAACGTGGAAAAACCCTCCCAAAACCCAAACCACTATTCCATCTCTTCTCTCTATCATTTCAAGGGCTCCTTTGAAGGTAATTTCATTTTTGAATTCTCTTTTCCATCCCAATCATTTCCATGGTTTTAGATTTCAAAACCATCATCGTTTTAATTTTCCAAGTTTTTCAAGTTTGAAGAACGTAAGAAACTTTAATGGGTTTTCAACTTGTTTTTGGTTTGTTTAGTTAATTTTTGAGTTCACCTCACCTTAATACACCTAATAACTTGAAATGGAGGGATTTTGTTAAAAATCCCGAAATGGGTCTTGGGGGCATTTTTGAAAGTGTCAAAACTTGAATTTTTGATGTGGTTTTGTGTTGGGTTGAAGGGCTGATGGTATAGGGTTGTTAGGAGGGTGTTTTGGAAGTCTTTAGAGGTCATTTGGGTGTTGGAAATGGTAGATTTCAGCTGGGTATTATTGGTGTACGAAAATGTGAGTTTTGTGGTTAGTTTGAGTTTGAAATGATGATGTTTGGCTTGTGTTTGCGGGTTGAGTTTGTGGCTGAGTTTGGAAATGTTTTGGTTGAGTAATACCTTGTCTTTTGATTGGTTAGAAGCAAGAGGAAACATCGGAGAAGGTTCGGGATCGAATCCGGAAATTGTGGAGGCTTGAGTAGCATTGTTGGGTTTGCTTAAGGAAGGGTGGTGAGTGAAACTTTCAAACTTAATTAAATTGGTTCAAGTGTGTGTTGTTGAGGTTTGGGATGTGCTTGGTAGGCCATTCCAAGGTAGAAGTTAAATTGGTAGTTTAACTTCTTGTGTGTTTATAAGCTTTAAATGTTTATGCCTATTATGATCTTGTGGAGCATGATCTGATTATGCATGGGTATCCATTGATGTGTGTGATGATGGATGTGTGCTATAAATGATTGTTGTTATGACGTTGTTTTGATAGTATGATTGGCACTAGTTAACTTACCGGGTATAAATGATCGATCATTAGGATTAGTGTACACACGGTTGAGTCAAATTCGCGCGTGGCCTTGGTGGCGTTAAGCCATCAAGGAGGAGTACGGTGATGTAATATTCCACCAGAAATGTTTATATTATACGCGATGATGAGTGGAATCCCATCCGTAGGGCATGTGGTGATGAGTGGAATCCCATCCATGCAAGGTCCGGTGATGAGTGTAATCCCACCGAGGTAATGTTGTTGTAGAGTGTAATCCGCGTATCCGAGTAAACTAATAGTGGCCAATATACTTGTCCATGTGGTTATGTTGCTTAGATAAATGCTTTATCTTGTTGAGCTTTATATGAAGTAAGATGCCATATTATTGTCTCTTGTGTTGCTAGCTAGTTTGCTATGTTGATGCTTATGTATGTTTGTGTGTGATGTAAGGATTATATACTTGAACCCTGCATTGTCGTTGTTTTTGGTTTTAGAGCATCCTCACTAAGCTTCTAGCTTACGCTCTCGTTTTCGACAATGCAGATCATTAGCGTGGAGTTAGCAAGGAGCAAGGAAAGGGGCATTCCAAGATTTTGTAGTTGCTCAAGTATGATTTAGTAAATAAAGTAGTAGTTTAGCAATGGGGCTGTTAAATGATTGTATGAGCGTTGTATGACTCATAAATGTTGAATGTTGTTTATGATATGTTTTGGATTTGTAAACCGTGTTATGTTTTGTCGAATGCTTGTGATGAAAGGTTATGCCTTCAGATGCTTTATGTTTTTTTTGGTTGACCATGCAAACCTTATGTGTGAAGACTTGTGCCTTTTGGCTTTTAAGTATGCCTTGTTATGCAATATCTATCTTTATGTGAATGCCATGTTGGAAATGCTTCATCGTTCGCCTAAATTGTTCTACATGCTAGTGTTTGGTTGTTGAATGTTGTATGAATGCTTGTATGTGGCTAGGGAAGTCTTAAAATGCATTTAGTGTTGAGTCTTGAGTTGTTTTGCTGCAATTTGGTGTCTTGCAGTGCAGGGCGTATCGGTACGCCTAAGGGCCGTATCGATACGATCCTATACTTTGGGACACAGATTTGGCTAGAGGTATCGATACCCGGGGGCGTATCGATATGCCAAGTCTCTACTGGAATTATGAGATTTTCACGAGTCTTTGGCGTATCGGTACGGGCTCTAAGCGTATCGGTACGGTTTTGTCTCGTTGACCGCGAGATGTTGACCGAGAAGGGTGTATCGATACACCCAAGGGCTGTATCGATACGGTCTTCTTGAGTTGATTGAAGGCAGTTGACTTGGTCAAGGCGTATCGATACCCTTGACTGGTGTATCGATACGGCCTGCTCTGTGACTTTAAAATGGGCTGTTTAACATGTTGTTTTGGTTTGGTTGCTTTTACCTCGTGATGTTTTCCGCTTTTGTGATCACTTAGGAAATAATATGTCTTTAGACAAGATCTAATTAAAAGAAATTTTCTAGGGTTGCTAACCGAGGTGGGACCTTAACGGGTTTCACATCGGTTTTCCTCGTGTAGCCTACTCGGACCGGTCAGTCGACTAGACCGGGACGAGTGGGTTACATTTGTTGGTATCAGAGCTCTAGGTTACCGAGACCTCGGGCAGGTAAGTGAGGTAAGTTTGAAGTGTTAAGTAATTGTTACGTCTCGGTGTATGCTTTGCCATGTATGCTTGTTGTTTGATCGTTCGTATGGTGTTCGGAAGCATGATTGTTGTGTCTGGTGTAGTGTCGAGTTCCCATTTCTACTATTACTTAATTTGAAAAAGTTTTGTAAAGGAAGATACTTGAGCACAGTTGGACCCTTGCCTTTGCTAACTTAATCCGTATATGTTTGTTTGTTGTAGTTGTTATCTTGCTAGCTGTAATATGAGACCACGAGGGAGGCCTAGGATGGTTCAACCGGAACCACGGGCACCAGCTCCAGCTCCAGGAGTTGAGCCAGTTGGTGAGGCGCAGGCTGTTCAACCTCCTCCATCTCCTCCTCATCAAGAAGAGGGAGGCGAGGCGAGAGCCGAGGGCGTAGAACCTCAAGTTGGCCAAGGACCGGCCGAAATAGATTTAGCTCCCTTAGTTCAGGCGATAGCCGGGGCTTTTCAGGCTGCAGTGGCTAGGGGTCAGGCAGTGGCACAACCCCAGGGAGAGGGTACTGGTTTACCATTAGAGAGACTCCGCAGTTTGGGAGGTGAAGAGTTCAGAGGGTCGACACCCGAGAGGTCTGAGACTTTGGCGTATCGGTACGGGCTCTAAGCATATCCGTACGATTTTGTCTCGTTGACCGCGAGATGTTGACCGAGAAGGGTGTATCGATACGCCCAAGGGCTGTATCGATACAGTCTTCTTGAGTTGACTGAAGGTAGTTGACTTGGTCAAGGCGTATCGATACCCTTGACTGGTGTATCGATACAGCCTGCTCTGTGACTTTAAAATGGGCTGCTTAACATGTTGATTTGGTTTGGTTGCTTTTACCTCGTGATGTTTTCCGCTGTCGTGATCAGTTAGGAAATAATATGTCTTGAGACAATATCTAATTAAAAGAAATTTTCTAGGGTTGCTAACCGAGGTGGGACCTTAACGGGTTTCACATCGGTTTTCCCCGTGTAGCCTACTCGGATCGGTCAGTCGACCAGACCGAAACGAGGGGGTTGCATTTTACATGTAATTTTTCTGAAGATGTTTATGTGCCCGAGTTTGTGGTCCTGCAAGCTCAGTATCATGAAATACAGCATCATGGTGTGGATTCAATGACAACATTATTTTCGATGACGTCCATATCAGCTCCTATACATTCCGGCGGTTTGAGGGGAGTAGTTCCGAGTATGTTTACTCAATCGCGTTGTATGACTCCAGACCATGGAGTTGAGACAGACAAGGAGGAGAGTGGGGATGTTAGAGGAGGACGTTTCGATGATAATGATGACTTCGACGATGACGACGACGACGATGAAAAAACTGCAATTCAGCTGAGAATTCGACGGGGCCGCGTTTGTGTGACCAGATGCACTCGGGACACCGAAAAATCCTAAGGCCGAATAGAGGAAGAGGACGGAAGATTGATTTGTTCTCTTGTTTTTAATAAATTAATTTTGCAGTACTTGTTTTTTTTTTTCAATTAGTTATGGAAAAATTTAATGGAAAGTTTTTAAATATTGATTTCTTATTGTTGTAAGAAGAACTGTAAAATGAAACTAAATAAATATATGTAATACATTCATGAAAATACTCTACCATGCACTCACGGCGAGTTCCATCAAACTCGTAAATAATTTTTTGTAGAATTTTGCGTTCGTAATTCCTGCTGCACAGTTGTTCGACTGTTCATCACTTGCTAGTATGGTTTCTTTCAGCCCCATTTAAAAGAGAATGAGGCAGCAGTGCACGTACGAGAGCATCAGTGTGGTGCTTCATTCCGACAAGAAGACCATGTCAAGACTCACATTGAAATATCTACGCTGAGACTTACTCAACATACCCAATGTTGTAAGGAGAGCTTCGTTGGTGGAACTCATGATATTGTGAGTTCAGAAGTTTGTCAGATTCCAATAAACAAGCTGCAAAAGAAACACTGGTTTCAATTAGTGAAGGGATTGTGCTCTTAACGCAGGAGCTATGATGATGACTTGTGAAGCGTAGATCATGTTGTAAGAAGAACTTTGAAAATTTGAAAGATATACTTTTGACTTTTTGTTCAAAAATAAGTAAATAGATCATCACATTGGAAGAAAATCCACATATAAAATAGTCGAGTGCTTGGTGTAAAATGACAATAGAAGATTTAAGTTTTTTGGAAAATAAAGTTTGTATACTCGAACATTATTTCTCACGAGTATTTATAGGAGATGCACAGATTCGTTTGAGAGTTGCATAAATTCGCCTGGAAAAGAAATGATAGGTGCAACTCGTGAGTGTAAGGCGAGTTGCACCTATCATTTCTAGCTCATTCGAACACATGGTAGGCTTTTGAAGGCAAGATTTCGAGCGTTTTTCAATTGCGCAAAAGAAAGGCAGACACACCATCCAATAGTTAAACACATGGACGCTACGGTGACAATAAAAATACGGCGAAAAAACATCCTAACACGGAAAAAACGTTGCTTAAAGACCCCTATGGAAGTCATCATGATAGAGTTTTGAAGGCAAGATTTGGTGCTTCAATAGGCATGTTTTAAGTGAATTTATGAGGTGTTGGGGCATAATATTTCGTATTTTTGAACTTTCACATCATACTACTGAAACATCTGTTGAAAATAGTGTAAATATCGATGCGTATAAGGCATCATGAAGGGAGTAAAAATCGCGTTAAAAACACTATCTAGCCATGTTATCACTTGCTAGAGTGCTCGTGTTTGTTTATAAACAAATGTTCGTGAACGTGTATTCAATTCGTTGACATTAACTAAAGATTTAATTAAAAAAATGTAAGAATCACACAAAATACATTGGAAAAACTAGCATGTATGAGATCCATCGTATCTTTTTATTTGCCACACGTTGTTCACCCTCTTGATTCATGATACACAGATCCTCCATTTACATTTGTGTTCCTTTTCTACACACTATATAATATAGTTGTCCACATTCGTTTTCTTCACTGTCGACAAAACTGAGCAGCGTATGTTGTAGTTCTTAATTGCATCCTCCTCGATTTTCTTTTTCGTGAAAATCATTCCAACTCGTAGTTCACTGTCAATATCGACTGCAACATCGCATGCATGTCTCCCTATAGATGAGAAATCGTCTATGTTTCTAACCATTATAGAGCGAATTAGTACAAAAAATTGACCAAGATAACTATAGAGGGAATTAGTATGAAATCAAAGGACTAACATGTATTGAGGATGCGAAGGGGGCCTATTTATACCAGTGTAAATGAACAGAGCTTGAATGTACAATTAAGCTTGACAATATGGTTTATTTTAGCCTCGTTTAAAATAAAATGAGACAGCGGTGCACATACGAGAGCATCAGTGTACTACTCCATCCCGATAAAAAGACCAAGTCGATGCAGACCTTGAAATCTTTGCGCTGAGAATTACTCAACATACCAAATCTTGTGAGGAGAGATTCGTTGGCGGAACTAACAATATTGTTAGTTCTGAAGTTTCGCAGCCAACATTCAATATACAAGTTGTGAAAGAAACACATGTTTCTAATAGTGATGGAAACATGATCAACTTTCTCCGGGGACTTTTTTTTTTGCTTTATGCGAAGTGATTTCTCCTTAATGTACAAAAGATTTTTTCAGGAGCTATGAGGATGATTTTTAAGAGTAAATCATGTTGTAAGAAGAACTTTGAAAGTTTGAAAGATATACCTATGACTTTTTGTTGAAAAAATAAGTTTATAAATCATCATATTGGAAGAAAGTTCTCATATAAAATAGTGTAGCAGTAACCCCCTAAACCCGACCTAGAAGAAATAGTCGAACTTAGGAATTCACAACTAAAAACTTAACCCTCAAGAAATTAATTCGAATTATAATATATTAAAATAGTGTAAAATAAATTATTTCTGATAATAATATAAAGTGTCTCGATATTTATAAAATCCAAACGTTAAAATAAAAATCTTATAATTTGAATAAAACTCTCAAATTTATTGTCTGAAAATACATAGTAAAAATAATAAGCCCCAAATATGAAATTACATCAAAATCCCAAATTAATCTTAATAATAAAATATTCCCGAAAGTAAAGTATGTCCATACTAAAGATAAAATAGATTCGATAAAATAAATAGATCCTCCGAGTACCAAGTCACCTAGAGTCCAGGATATCTGAAAAATGAAAACTATGGGGGAGTAAGCTAAAGAGCTTAGTGTGTCTCTAAAGTGCAAGAAAAACCATAATTATAAAACATAATATTATTTTGAATGAAATCTTTTAAACCATAACACAAATCACAAGCGCAGTGCAATGCACCTATCTACATCACCGTCCGAAGAGTAAGGTTCCCCAGAACAACTCTCTACATCGTCACCAATTCGAAGTGGAACTCAACCCGAAGGGTGGAACCACTGATCCGAAATGGAATTCAGCCCGAAGGATGAAACCACTGAACTTCCTCCGTACAAATCCCAACCCATGCTCATACATATATGATGTTTAAAAATTAAATTCCATAAACATAGTTCCATAAATCCGATATTCCGTAAACATACTTCATAAACCATAGTCCATAAATTCATAAATCATAGTTCCAAAAATTCGATGTTTCATAAATCAAATATTACATAAATCATAATTAAAACACATTCTGAATTCCTATGCACATAATGTCAATCATACAATCCATAATACATATAATAAGCACACAATGTATAAAACACCAACACATAGAAAAATAATATATACTTTATTTTTAGCACCATAAGAAAACACACCTTAAGCGGCAATAGCTCTAACGACGAACAAAGGGAGGTTGCGACTTCGATGTAAGGTGATGACAACGTCAATTCGAGAAAAATTCATAAAACATGGGAATAACTAAGAGCGGCAACACTTTAAAACTTAAGGCTTAGGTTTATTTCTGTAGGTAATAACTATGACTATATATAGAGAGAGTTGAGAGTGGGTAATCTATACAAATTAGGTTTAGAATAATAATAATAATAATAATAATAATAATAATAATAATAATAATAATAATAATAATAATAATAATAATAATAATAATAATAATAATAATAATAATAATAATAATAATAATAATAATAATAATAATAATAATAATAATAATAATAATAATAATAATAATAATAATAATAATAATAATAATAATAATAATAATAATAATAATAATAAAACAAGAATTTAAGTTGAAAAAGGAGAGTCAATTCAACCGTGAGTAAAAAGGAGAATTAGAATTCAATTTGAAATTAAAAGATTAAATATATATATATATATATATATTATACGGCTATAATTAATAATTATAATAATTAAAAACAGAGGAAGAGACTGGCGGTTTGATTTAGGATTCAATTTCATAAAATAGGTTATTTACATAATTAATCCTTAACTTTTCAAGAAATTTCATATTAACTTTCAAGTTTGACAAAAATTCTTATTTAGTCCACCATAGAAAATTAGGGTTTTTAATTAAAAATTCCCAATTGTTAGGGTTTTCAATTACGGATTTCAAAATTAGGATTCTAAATTAGGGATTTTTCAAATCTAGGGTTTACAATTTGGGCATAATTTTTGGGGTGTTACAGTAGCATTTTGTGTGGTATGAAATAGAAGATTTAAGTTTTTTAGAAAAATAAAGTTTGTATACTCGAACATTATTTGTCACGAGTATTTATAGGAGATGCACATATTCGCCTGAAAGCTGCACAATAAAGTTGAGCAAGAAATGATAGGTGCAACTCGTCTTACTCTCACGGCGAGCGAGTTGCCCCTATCATTTCTTGCTCATTCGAGCATATGGTAGGCTTTTGAAGGCAAGATTTCGAGCGTTTTTCAAATGCGTGAAAGAAAGGTGGTCACGCCGTCCGATAGATAAACACATGTATGTTACGGTGACGATAAAAATGCAGCAAGCATGGCATCCTAACACGACAAAAAAGTTACCTAAAGACCCCTATGGAAGTCATCATGGTAGGCTTTGCAAGACAACATTCAAAGCTTCGATAGGTATGTTTTAGGTGAATTTACGGGGTGTTGGAGGATAATATCTCGTATTTCTGAATCGATAAATAAATGTTCACCGCACCGTTACTTTGTATGTGTTAACTTTGCATTGTTGGAACACACACTAACTCTCTAAATTCAACTACCATAATCTATCTCTCTCTTTTGATTATACGGTCTACATGCTCCTCCTCTCTTACTCGATTATCAAATAAAGAACAACTTTGTTATCTTCAGATATAGCATGTATTCAAAATAATGAGCCGTAAATTTTGTAACTTGGTTCTCGGAACACCATGATAGCTTTGTGCTCGACCGTATTCATGCATGTTACTTATAGCTCTCGTGACCCTAATGTGATTTCCTAGGATCCATGGTAACGCATATGCGGGTCTAGGGAGTTACAGAGTGTATTAAATATAAATGCATTAATTATATGTTTGACATTGTGGCTTTGCTTGGTTGGGTGAAAAAGTGGAGGGATGAAAGAGGGGAGAGAAAATTGGAAAGATAATGAATTTAAGGGTTGCTTGGTAGAGTGAAAATTGGATGGAAAGAAACTAAGAGGGGGTAATTTTCCTTGCTCCTATACAAATGGTTTTCTCTCCAAAATTCGATGTAAAATAAGAAAGAAAAGTGAAATCTATCATTATTTAATAATAAAATCATCAAATTATGTTTATAAAATTCTAGTTTTATTTTCACCATATTTATAATTAATTTTTATAATTCCATCCAATATTTTTATTATGATTTTATTTTAGTTCACCTTAGTCTCTAAAATTTTCATTTAATCTAAAATTTACCATTATTTATTTTTAATTTTATTATTAAATTAATATTATTAACATAATAATATTTTCACTTTAGTCCTTAAAATATTTATTTAATCCGAAATTGACCCCTATTTGTTTCTAATTTTTATATTTTTATCTAACATTTTACTATAATTTTATTTTTGTTCAATTTTTTCCCTCAAGTTTTATTTAATTTGAAATTGAACTCTATTTATCCCTATTTTATAATTTAGTCCTATATTTTATAATTGTAAACTTTATGTTCTAGTCACTACTTTTATAATGGTAATTAAGGACCCATTTTAGCCCGGATTAACCTGAAACATTGTCTATATGTCAATGATGATATTGATTTCATGAGGGAAGGTTTAATTTCACTTTTTAAAAACTTGCCCCTATATTTTATGAATGTTTTCAAAATGGCATAACTACTTATTTTTGCAATTAACACTCTATTTCAAATTCGATTTTAACAAGAATTTACTATTAAGTCTAATTGAAATTAATAAATTTAAAACATAATTGAAACTGAGTTTTTAACTTAAAATCCAACCATGAATTATTTACATTTTAGTCCCTAAACCTCGATTCTGTTCAATTTACATCGATTTGAACTTCTTTTTTTTAGCTAAATAGAGGTATAAGATGTTTCTACTTATATCAAACTTGTATTTTAAGTTTTGAATTTTTTTTTGGATTTCAATTTTATAAAATTACCAAAAATGTTTTTTTATTAAATCGTATATTTTCTAAAGTTTTTAAAGGTTTATTTTCTAAGGTGACTTTAGTTAATTGTTTCCGTTTTATTTTTCATGTTGGCTGTTTACTTTCTTGTAATTGAATATGCTTGTTTTTTTAATTTGTTTTAAGCCACAAATGGGCCATTTGTAACATTAGATATTCGAGGTGGATTCGTTTGGACCAAGTATTAGGTGTTACACTGATAGTCAAACTTTCATGATTAAATTATACAAATATTAGACGAAATTATAAAAACTAGAAATGAATAGAGATCAATTTTGGATTAAACAAATATTTTATGGACTAAATTGAACAAAAATAAAACCATATTTAAAATATTGGACTCAATTAAAAAAAATAGAAATACATCTGGGACAATTTAGAATTAAAGAAAAAAATTTAGAAATTAAATTGAACAAAAATAAAACTATATTAAAAATATTATGTTAAATTATAAAAATTAGAAACAAATAGGGGTCAATTTTAGATTAAATAAAAATTATAGGGACTAAATTGAATAAAAACAAACCTTTGAAAAATATTGGACTAAATTATAAAATAAAAAAAATAATTTATAGTTTTCAAAGCTTAATTTTCTTTCCTCTCACTTTTCCATTGTTCCAAGCAATAGGGAGGGAAGAGACTTATTTTCTTTTTAATTTTTTATCCTTTCAACCAAGCACACCAATGAAAAGAAGAAAAAAAATATTTTTCATCCTTCCATATTTTCATCTTTCCCATTTTCTTTGCTTGGTTTAGTGGAAACTGGAAGGGAAGTAATTGGGAAAAGAAAATTGGAAACAAAATAAAATTAAGGGTTGCTTAATAGAGTGAAAATTGGAAGGAAAGAAAATAAGAGGGGAGATAGTTTTCCTTGCTCTTATACAAATAGTTTTCTCTCCAAAATAAGGTGGAAATAGAAAAGAAAAGTGAAAGCTATTATACTTTAATGGTAAAATTATCAAATTATGTTTTAAAAAATTCTAATTTTATTTTCACCATATTTATAATTATTTTTTTATATTTTCATCAAATATTTTTATTATAATTTTTTTTTGCTTTAGTCCCTGAAAATTTTATTTAGTATGAAATTTTCCATTATTTGTATTTAATTTTATTATTAAATTCAATATTATTAATATAATACTATTTTTTCACTTTAGTCCTTAAAATATTTATTTAATCTAAAATTGACCCCTATTTGTTTCTAATTTTTATAATTTTATCTAATATTTTTACTATGGTTTTACTTTTGTTCAATTTAATCCCTCAAATTTTATTTAATTTGGAGTTTACCTCTATTTACATCTATTTTATAATTTAGTAAAATATCTTATAATTGAAAATTTTATGTTTTAGTCACTAATTTTATAATTGTAATTAAGGACTCGTTTTAGCTCAGATTAACTTGAAACAGGGTCTATGTGTCAATGATGATATTGGTTTTATAAATGAAGGTTTAATTTCACTTTTTAAAAACTTTCCCCTATATTTTATGAATGTTTTCAAAATGGTCGATAAACTACTTATTTTTGCAATTAACACTCTATATCAAATATGATTTCAACACGAAATTACCATTAAATCTAATTGGAATTAATGATTCTAAAATGAAACTGAAACTGAGTTTTAGCTAAACATAGATATAAGATGTTTGTACTTATATTAAACTTGTATTTAAGTTTTGAATGTTTTTTGGATTTAAATTTTGTAAAATTAAATGCCTTTTAGTTAAAACGTTTAATTTCTAAAGTTTTTAAGGTTTATTTTATCATGTGACTTTAGTTAATTGTTTTTGTTTTATTTATATGTTGGTTGTTTACTTTCATGTAACAAAATATGCTTATTTTTTTAAAATTTGTTTTAGGCAACAAATGGGCCATTTGTAACATTTGATATTCGAGCTAGATTCGTATATAACCGGGTATTAGGTGTTACATTAACAGTCAAACTGTCAAGATTAAATTATACAAATATTAGACTAAATGATAAAAAAATGGAAATGTAACCCCCTCGTCCCGGCCCAGACGCTTGATCGATTCGAGTGGGCTACAAGGGGATAACCGAGGCGAAACCCGTTAATGCTCCACTTCGGTTACCGACCCAAGAAACACTTTTTCATTAATTATCTTCTCTAGATGCTTTAATATAAATCCTATGTGAATAAACGACAGCGGAAGCAACAAGCGAGGCGAACAAATGAACATACGACATAAAACATCCCATTTTACCTTTTTAAAGCAGGTCGTATCGATACACTAGAAAAGGGTATCGATACGCCTTGACTAGGTCCACAGCCCAAGGTCAACTCAGGGAGACCGTATCGGTACACAGGTTGACCGTACCGATACGCCATGACTGGTCAACTTCTCACGGTCAACGATACAAGACCGTATCGATACACCCTAGACCCGTACCGATACGCCAAAATCTCGTCAAAAACTCAGATTTCCAGAGAGGATTTGGCGTATCGATACGCCCTCGTGTATCGGTACGCTAGGCCAAACTTGAGTCCCAAAGTGTAGGACCGTATCGATACGGCCCTTGGGCGTACCGATACGCCATGCACTGCAATACCCAAGTTTGCAGCCTAAGACTCTAAAACACAACTCTAAGTGCATTTTAAGACTTCCCTAACCACACGCAAGCATACATACAACACTTAACAACCAAGATCTTAGCATACGAGACAACCAACACGAACAAGGAACATTCATTCAAAGGATCCATGCATTTAACCAAAGAAGACATACATTGCACTTAAAAGGTTCATGCCTTAAACAACCATACATAAAGCATTCATAAAGGGGCTCAAAGCCAAAACACTAGGCAAGCAACCTCAAACATATCATCCACAAACAAGGAGTCTAAACATGTTCCAAAAATCAAACATCAACATAACTCCAAAACATTCAAATCCCATTGCTTGACTATTACAATCTTTCAATTTAAAGTTCATACTTGAGCTAACCAAAAGCGACACTAGCACACTTGGAGGCCCCCTTCTTGCACTAGCAACCCACAAACTACGGATCTGCATTGTCGAACAAAAGAGAGCGTAAGCATAAAGCTTAGTGAGGGTAAGCTCATAAAACAAACATCGACAATGCAGGGTCAAGCACGAGCACAACCAAGGTAGAATGCATGATCTTACCTTCGATCCACATGAGCCAAAATATAAATGATGCATGAACATAAACTCAATATTATGTCGTGCCCAACAAGTCCAAAACCTCATCATATGTAAACACATATATTAACCATATTGGTAACACATATCAAATCATATTGGCACCTAGCTATGACTCGAATACGCGGATAAAACGTTGGAACTCACATCCAACAACAACCATCACCTTACGGTGGGATTACACTCATCACCGTTCACGCGGAGGGGATTCCACTCATCCTCACGCCCCGTCGATGAGATTACACTCATCACCGACTAACACAGTATATAAGAAGGTTTTCTGGGCGAACCCGTACTCCATCTTGATGACTACCATCACCAAGACTACGCGCGCATTTGACTCACATGTGCACACTAAACATCCTAATGATCGATCATTGTACCCAAGCATACTAGATCCAATATTAAACACAATCCACAATATCATTTCATAACAACTTCCGTGCTTAGCACGTACTCACCATGATCACCATCATGCACAATCCACATGCATATAACAATGCATCAAAACCATGCCTCAACAACATGTATAACACAATATACATAGCCACCATAACACAAGTAAACATGAGGCATAAACAACAGTTAGAGTTCAACCAAAGTCTCTATCTAAAGCTTGGGATTAGGCTACCACTCTAATCCCAACTCTAGGTGGGTCTACCAAGCCCGACCTAGTCCACATGCTTGAACCAATACTCGAAAACCATTTAAAAACATTTAACCACTCACCAGCTATTCCAAGCTCAACCCACTAGCCGGTCAAGCTTCCAACGATTCCGAATTTGTTCCTGATGCTTCACCAACACAATTTCTTGCTTCTAAACAACTCAACATAATCAAAATAACCTCAAATCAGTTCACAAATCAAAGTATCAAACCCAGAACACTAATCAAGCATAAACCACAAGATTTTCAAGCTAAGAACAACCCCAAAACCTCAATCCCGAGCAGCCATCATACACAGTCCAAAACTCTTGATTTCAGCCTTTTTAACACACTTAAATGCTCCCAAAACAACCCCTAACTATCACCCTAACATCAGCCCTCAAATTCCAACATCAAACACACCCAAAACCAACCTTTTAACCTTTCAAAAACCCCATCAAAACCCAAATCCGAGAATCTTTATAAAACCCTTTAAAATTCATAAATATTGGACCTTATGGGTTGTAAATAACTCATATAACCTCAACAAATCAAAACCTTTGACAAAATCTTTGAAAAGCCAAAATACAAAATACATGGTTTTATGGAAAACTAATGGTACCAAAATGAAGAGGAAGATAAGGTCAAGTCAAAAACGTGATTACCTTTCAAAAATCACCAACAATGAGCAAAGGATGTGATGGAATAGTGAAAATGGAGAAGAGCTCTGTTCTTTGTCGTGAAAATGAAGAAGTGAAGAGGGAAGAAGATGACAAAAGGGTGTTTTAAACAAAAAGGGATTTTTAATTGAAAGTCCATTTATTTACAATTTTGCCATTAATGAGATGGCAATCTCATTAACTCTAAAATCCATGAGAATTAATTTCCAAATCAATTTAAGTCCAATATAAAATGTTTGTTTTGAAAATACGAAGCCCAATAGATTATTTTATTATTTTAATTATAAAACTGAAACCTGGAACATTAATTTAATATTATTTTCACCCGACCCCCAAACCCGGGTGTTACAACTCTTCCCCACTTAAGGAATTTCGTCCCTGAAATTACCTGATGGAAACAAGTACGAAAACTGCTCAAGCATATCAGCTTTCCTCTCCCACGTGGCCTCTTCCACACCTCTATGTCTCCATAACAACTTGACCAACTCTATGGTCTTGCCACGCAACTCCTTGCTATCAGAAGCAAGTAT
The DNA here is from genome assembly GCA_958450335.1 of Hibiscus tridactylites. Lineage (NCBI taxonomy): Eukaryota > Viridiplantae > Streptophyta > Magnoliopsida > Malvales > Malvaceae > Hibiscus > Hibiscus tridactylites. The sequence continues at coordinate 14,450,337 of OY288270.1, forward strand.
CTCAACTGGTTCTTCATTATAAGACAAATCCAGATTCAGTTCTATCTTATCAACGGGCATAACATGAGACGGATCTGATCTATATCTCCTAAGCATCGACACATGGAAGACATTGTGGATCTTCTCTAACTCTGAAGGCAATCTCAAACGGTAAGCTACTGGCCCAATCCGCTCAACTATCTCGTACGGGCCGATCAACCTCGGACTCAACTTGCCTTTCCGGCCAAATCTCATTACCTTCTTCCACAGAGATACTTTCAGAAACACTTTCTCACCCACTGAGAACTCAATCATTTTTCTCTTCAAATCTGCGTAAGACTTCTGACGATCGGAAGCTACTTTCAAACGGTCGCAAATCAACTTCACTTTGTCGGTAGTTCCCTTGAGCAAATCTGGCATAGGTAGCAATTTCGGACCTGTTTCAGCCCAACATATCGAAGTCCTACATCATCTACCATACAAAGCCTCAAAAGGAGCCATCTGTATACTAGCCTGGTAACTGTTGTTGTAAGCAAACTCAACTAAGGGCAAGTGCTTCTCCCAAGAACCCTGGAAGTCAATCATGCTACAACGAAGCATATCCTCTAAAATCTGTATCACTCGCTCTGACTGTCCATCTGACTGCGGATGATAAGAAGTACTGAAATGTAAACAGCTACCTAGGGCACTATGCAAACAACTCCAAAACCTCAAAGTGAATCTCGGATCTCTATCTGAAACAATAGACTTCGGAACTCCATGAAGTCTCATAATCTCGCGAATGTACAATTTCGCCAACTCGTCTAAAGAATATGTAGTGTTCACTGCTAGGAAAATGAGCACACTTAGTGAATCTATCAACTATCACCCAAACAGAATTCTTCTTCGAATGAGACAACGGTAACCCCGACACAAAGTCCATAGTGATTCTCTCCTATTTCCATTCCGGAATCTTCAAAGGCTGTAACAAACCCGAAGGAACCTGATGTTCTGCCTTCACTCTCTGACAAACCATGCAACGGCTTACATACTCGGCTACATCCTTCTTCAAACCAACCCAGAAGTAATCATTCTTCAAATCACGGTACATCTTAGTACTACCCGGATGCATAGAAAAAGGACTCGAATGTGCTTCACTCAGAATCAGACGCCTCAACTCAACATCTTCAGGTACTACAACCCTGTCTCTGAAACATAACACATTTTCACCACTGAAACTATACTCGGTCGTTCTACCTTCGGCTATGTCCTGAACATGAGGAACTAACGACACATCTTGCAACTGTTTCTCTCTGATCATCTGAATCAAAGAAGGCTTCACTTGAAACTTTGTGATCAAACCACCGTCATCAGATACACTCAATCTAGCAAACATAACTCGCAACTCAACTGCAACTTTTCTGCTCAAAGCATCGGCTACTACATTTGCCTTACCCGGATGGTACTCGATAGTCAAATCGTAGTCTTTTAACAGCTCAAGCCATCTTCTCTGTCTCAAGTTCAACTCTCTCTGAGTCATCAAATACTTCAAGCTCTTATGATCGGTGTAAACTATGCAGTTCTCACCATACAAGTAGTGACGCCAAATCTTCAACGCAAACACAACTGCGTCTAACTCAATATCGTGAGTAGGGTAGTTCTTCTCATGCACTTTCAACTGTCTCAAAGCATAGGCAACAACTCTTCTTTCTTGCATCAAAACACAACCTAAACCTATGTAGGAAGCATCACTATAGATCACAAATTCTTTACCTGGAACTGGTTGTACCAACACTGGAGCATTCATCAAAGCTTCTTTCAATTTCTCAAAAGCCTTCTGTCTCGCATCTGACCACTCAAACTTCACTCCTTTTTGCAACAATTTAGTTAGCGGAGCAGCTACTCTAGAGAAACCATCTACGAATCTCCTATAGTAACCGGCTAATCCTAGGAAACTCCTAATCTCAGTCACTGACTTAGGTTGTTTCCACTCAACAATAACCTCAATCTTCGTCGGATCAATACGGATACCTTCAGCCGATACAACATGGGTAAGAAATACAACCTCTCGAATCCAGAACTCACATTTGCTCAACTTCGCATACAACTGATTACTCATCGATCTCTGTAAAACAAGTCTCAAGTGCTCATCATGCTCTTTTTCTGATTTCGAGTACACAAGGATGTCATCTATGAAAACAACTACAAAACGGTCTAGATAGTCTCTGAAAACTCTGTTCAACATATCCATGAATGTTGCTGGTGCATTCGTGAGCCCAAACGGCATCACAAGGAACTCATAGTGACCATATCTACTCCTAAAAGTTGTCTTCGGAACATCACACTCTTTTACTTTCAACTGATAGTACCCTAACCTCAAATCTATCTTCGAGAACACTGAAGCACCCCTCAACTGATCAAACAGATCATCTATACGAGGTAACGGATACTTGTTCTTCACGGTCAACTGATTCAACTGCCTGTAGTCAATACACATTCTCATACTGCTATCTTTCTTCTTTACAAACAACACAAGAGCACCCCAAGGCGAACTAGTAGGCCTAATGAAACCACGGTCTAATAACTCTTGAAGCTGACTTTTCAATTCTTTCAACTCTTTCGGAGCCATACGATACGGAGCAATAGAAACTGGAGTAGACCCTGAAACAGTCTCAATCACAAACTCTACATCTCTATCAGGAGGCAAACCTAGTAACTCTTCTGGAAACACATCCGGAAAATCACAAACTGTTCTGATATCTTTCGGTCTAACCTCACTCATATTCAGATTTATCACATATGCTAAGTAAGCCCCACAACCGGAATCCATCAACTTATGAGCCTCTAAAGCTGAGACAACATTAGACAAGAACTTAACGTTCTCGCCTACAACCACTACCTCGTAGTCATCAAAAAGCTTCAAAGCAATTCTCTTCGTCTCAAAATCTACACTAGCTCTGTGCTCAACCAACCAATCCATACCCAGAATAATATCAAAACCATAGAAAGGAAGCTCCATCATATCAACAGGAAACACATGACCCTAAATCTTCAACGGACACCTCATATACATCTGTCTAACTACAACTGTCTCACCGAAAGAACTAGTCACATGCATACCTACATCTAAGATCTCAACAGGTATATCTAACTTCTTTGCATGCTCACTCAAAATGTAGGAATGCGTAGAACCCGAATCAACTAAGGAAAGCAAAGACATAGATTGTAACTCAAAATTACCTGCTATCACATCCGTGTCATTCCCGGCCTCTCTCTGAGTGTAGACTCTAGCTGGTCCACCGGCCTCTGGCTGTACTACCACAACATGAGCAAGGTTCTTCTGTGCCTCTATCCTAGGTGCATCAGCCCTCGGCTGATAGTAACCACGACCGCGCCCACGGCCTCTCTGGTAATCTATCGCTCTCGTAGGAGCCTGAGCAAGATTCGGTGCCTGTGCCGCCTGATGCGGACACTCTCTCCTAAAGTGGTCCCTCGAACCACAGTTCCAACAAGCATGGAAGTTACCCCAACACTCTTCAGAATGATGTCTCCCACAACGTGTGCACTCGGGCAAACGCCCTCCAGCTCTATGGCCCTGATGGCCCCTACCATGGTGGCCATCGCCACGCCTATGGTCAAACTGATGTCCATCGCCTCGATGCCTCTTGGCATCACCACGATCAAAGTTGTTATTCCTCTTTCCAAAACTAGATCCTCCTGAACGCTTGGTCAGCCCCAAGCTATGCTCAATGTCCTTGGCCCTAGCAACTAAGACATCAAAATCTAAGTAATCTGAAGCTAAGGTGTACCTCTTAACTTCCTCATGAAGCCCATATCTGAATCGGTTACAACGGTCCCTCTCAGTATGAACCAACTCTGGAGCATACTGACTCAAACGGACAAAACGAATCTCGTAGTCAGTCACTGAAGCATCTCCCTGAACAAGAGCCATGAACTCTTGTTTCTTCTCATCAAGACATCTCGGCCCCAAGTACCTCTTCCGGAAAGCAGACTCAAGGAAATCCTAACCAATCTCAGCCTCAGGAACCCCAGTAGTAATGGTGACCCACCAGGTGTAGGCATCACCCTGAAGCAACGAAATCACACAACCAAACTTACGAGCACCAACACAACCCATCTGAGCTAAGATACGGACCCTCTTCTCTAACCACAATTTGGATCTCTCAGGTGTAGACCCTCTGAACTCTTCTGCACCTAGGCTACGGAGCCTCTCTAACGGTAAACTAGTATCATCACCTCTAGGCTGAGCTGCAGCCTAAGCTCCGGCAACTGCGGCCTGAAACGCTCCCACTATTGCTTGAACTAGCGGAGCCATATCTATTCCCACAGGACCTTGGCCACCCTGACCAACCTGAGGTCCTGCTCCCTCAACTCCAGCCTCGCCTCCCGCTTCAGGCTGAGGAGGTGGTGGTGGAGGAGCTCCAACTCCAACAGTAGGCTCTTTCACATGAGCCTCTACTCCAGCCACTGGCTCATCAACAGGAGCCGCAACACGTGGTTCCTGACGAACCAACCTCGGTCTACCTCTAGGCCTCGACATACGCACTCACAGATAACAACTACAACAACAACAACAAAGCACAAAAAATAAGGTTAGCAAGGGCAAGGGTTCCAAGTGGCTCAAGTATGTTCCCTCACTTAAAAATCCTTTATCCGATGTAATAGCAGCAATGAGACTCTACACAACATGCTTCAAACAAAACAACAAGCATACTTGATAAACAAGCAAACATACTTACATGGCAAGCAAACACCGTGCAATTACATACAAGAACTTAACTCACCTCACTTACCTGCCCAAGGTCTCGGAAACCTTAGGCTCTGATACCAACAAGTGTAACCCCCTCGTCTCGGCCTGGACGCTTGACCGGTCCGAGTGGGCTACACGGGGATAACCAAGGCGAAACCCGTTAAGGCTCCACTTCAATTACCGACCCAAGAAACACTTTTTCATTAATTATCTTCTCTATAAATCCTATGTGAATAAACGACAGCGGAAGCAACAAGCGAGGTGAACAAACGAACATACGACATAAAACAGCCCATTTTACCTTTTTAAAGCATGTCGTATCGATACACTAGAAGAAGGTATCGATACGCCTTGACTAGGTCCACAACCCAAAGTCAACTTAGGGAGACCGTATCGGTACACAGGTTGACCGTACCGATACGCCTTGACTGGTCAACTTCTCACGGTCAACGATACAAGACCGTATCGATACACCCTAGACTCGTACCGATACGCCAAAATCTCGTCAAAAACTCAGATTTCCAAAGAGGATTTGGCGTATCGATACGCCCTCGTGTATCGGTACGCTAGGCCAAACTTGAGTCCCAAAGTGTAGGACCGTATCGATACGGCCCTTGGGCGTACCGATACGCCCTACACTGCAATACCCAAGTTTGCAGCCTAAGACTCTAAAACACAACTCTAAATGCATTTTAAGACTTCACTAACCACACGCAAGCATACATACAACACTTAACAACCAAGATCTCAGCATACAAGACAACCAACACGAACAAGGAACATTCATTCAAAGGATTCATGCATTTAACCAAAGAAGACATACATTGCACTTAAAAGGTTCATGCCTTAAACAACCATACATAAAGCATTCATAAAGGGGCTCAAAGCCAAAACACTAGGCAAGCAACCTCAAGCATATCATCCACAAACAAGGAGTCTAAACATGCTCCTAAAACCAAACATCAACATAACTCAAAAACATTCAAATCTCATTGCTTGACTATTACAATCTTTCAATTTAAAGTTCATACTAGAGCTAACCAAAAGCGACACTAGCACACTTGGAGGCCCCCTTCTTGCACTAGCAACCCACGAACTACGGATCTGCATTGTCGAACAAAAGAGAGCGTAAGCATAAAGCTTAGTGAGGGTAATCTCATAAAACAAACCTCGACAATGCAGGGTCCAAGCACGAGCACAACAAAGGTAGAATGCATGATCTTACCTTCGATTCACATGAACGAAAATATAAATGATGCATGAACATAAACTCAATATTATGCCATGCTCAACAAGTCCAAAACCTCATCATATGTAAACACATATATTAACCATATTGGTAACACATATCAAATCATATTGGCACCTAGCTATGACTCGAATACGCGGATAAAACGTTGGAACTCACATCCAACAACAACCATTACCTTACGGTGGGATTACACTCATCACCGTTTACGCGGAGGGGATTCCACTCATCCTCACGCCCCGTCGATGGGATTACACTCATCACCGACTAACACAATATATAAGAAGGTTTTCCGGGCGAACTCGTACTCCATCTTGATGACTTCCATCACTAAGACCACGCGCGCATTTGACTCACGTGTGCACACTAAACATCCTAATGATCGATCATTGTACCCAAGCATACTAGTGCCAATATTAAACACAATCCACAATATCATTTCATAACAACTTCCGTGCTTAGCACATACTCACCATGATCACCATCATGCACAATCCACATGCATATAACAATGCATCAAAACCATGCCTCAACAACATGTATAACACAATATACATAGCCACCATAACACAAGTAAACATGAGGCATAAACAACAGTTAGAGTTCAACCAAAGTCTCTATCTAAAGCTTGGGATTAGGCTACCACTCTAATCCCAACTCTAGGTGGGTCTACCAAGCCCGACCTAGTCCACATGCTTGAACCAATACTCGAAAACCATTTAAAAACATTTAACCACTCACCGGCTATTCCAAGCTCAACCCACTAGCCGATCAAGCTTCCAACGATTCCGGATTTGTTCTCGATGCTTCACCAACACAATTTCTTGCTTCTAAACAACTCAACATAATCAAAATAACCTCAAATCAGTTCAAAAATCAAAGTATCAAACCCGGAACACTAATCAAGCATAAAACACAAGATTTTCAAGCTAAGAACAACCCCAAAACCTCAATCCCGAGTAGCCATCATACACAGTCCAAAACTCTTGATTTCAACCTTTTTAACACACTTAAATGCTCCCAAAACAACCCCTAACTATCACCCTAACATCAGCCCTCAAATTCCAACATCAAAAACACCCAAAACCAACCTTTAAACCCTTCAAAAAACCCCATCAAAACCAAAATCCGAAATTCTTTATGAAACCTTTGAAAATTCATAAATGTTGGACCTTATGGGTTGTAAATAACTCATATAACCTTAACAAATCAAAAGCTTAGGTTTAAGACAATAAAGATTCAACCTTTGACAAAATCTTTGAAAAGCCAAAATACAAAATACATGGTTTTATGGAAAATTAATGGTACCAAAATGAAGAGGAAGATAAAGCCAAGTCAAAAACGTGATTACCTTTCAAAAATCACCAACAAGGAGCAAAGGATGTGATGGAGTAGTGAAAATGGAGAAGAGCTCTCTTCTTTGTCGTGAAAATGAATAAGTGAAGAGGGAAGAAGATGACAAAAGGGTGTTTTAAACAAAAAAGGATTTTTAATTGAAAGTCCATTTATTTACAATTTTGTCATTAATGAGATGGAATTCTCATTAACTCTAAAATTCATGGGAATTAATTTCCAAATCAATTTAAGTCCAACATAAATGTTTGTTTTGAAAATACGAAGCCCAAGATATTATTTTATTATTTTAATTATAAAACCGAAACCCAAAACATTAATTTAATATTATTTTCACCCGACCCCCAAACCCGGGTGTTACAGGAAATAAATATATGTTAATTTTGGATTAAATAAAAAATTTATAGACTAATTGTATAAAAATAAAACCATATTAAAAATATTGGACTGAATTATAAAAAATAGAAATACATATGGGATAATTTTGAATTAAAGAAAATTTTAGGAATTAAATTGAACAAAAATAAAAATATATTAAAAACATTAGATTAAATTATAAAAATTAGAAACAAATAGGGATCAACTTAGATTAAATAAAAATAATAGGGACTAAATTGAATTAAAATGATCATTTTAAAAATATTGGATTACATCATAAAAATAAAAAATTAATTTATAATTTTCAAAGCTTAATTTTCTTTCCTCTGACTTTTTCATTGTACCAAGCTATAGAGAGGAAATAAACTTAATTTCCTTCTAGATTTTTGTCCTCTCAACCAAGCACATCGATGAAAAGAAAAATTACATTTTTCATTCTTTAATTTTTCTATCACTCTAATTTTCTATCCTTTCATTTTTCTTTCCTCACTGCCAAGCAAAGCTTATGTGTTATCCACTCAAATTATTTTTTTTCATATTTTTAAATATAAGAAGGATAATTATTTTATATATGATCAATTAATAGGACAAAACTATGTTGATGGTAAATTGGATTGTAAATGATTCAGATTTGAATGAATAAATATATTTCATATTTATTTGTTTATTTTTTAAATTTGTTCATGTTTGATTTGTGTTTAGTAAGACTTTCAAAATTGTGTTGTGTTATAAATTAAAAAAAAATATACGTGCTCATATTCATTCGTTTAAAAACTCCAATGGTAAGATGGGTTCCGACCCTCCATTTTTTTGGTGTAATTACGTTTAATCTTTTAATAGTTATGAAATTAATGAAACTAAAACATGATTCTAATTTTAGAGTTAAATTATTTTGTAGGACCACCAATTTTAAATTTAGACAAATTTAAATACAATCATTTTGTTGATTATAAAGGTGTGCAACACTCTTAGATGGTGGTTCATGGTCATTTGAATGGTGGAGATGGTGGTGTAAGGTTGCTCAGGTGGTCGAGTTGAGAGTTTAGGTTGGGGTTATAGTCTTTCTTGAGTAGTGGGGAAGACTCTTCCTTGATTTAGAGGTGAATGATCCCTTATGAAGGATTGAAAGGGGGTACGGACACGTGTCAACTAAAGAGGACATGTGTCTTGAATAGTATATGCATGTCGAGTTCGCGATGGTTATAGCTGGCTTATTCGCACGGTCATGATCTGCTAGTATGTTTGCATGTAGTATGTTGATTAGGTGTTCGTATATTTATAATTTGTTGGTACGAACACATTTTTTTAAAATTTAAACACTACTTATGTCTAAATCGATTTTAAAGAAAGAAAAAGAAAACTTCACAAATAAATATGCGTTGAATGTCGCCACATACCATTATAACATACTAAACATAAAATAAAATCATTAATTCATTATATTTTAAATTGTGACGTTTTTATAGATTTTATATGATTTTGTATTTGATGCACTAATAACATAAAAAATTATGTATCATAAATAAATCATATATTCACATTATCGAAGTTAGAAAAACGAAGTGAACTTTGACTGTATAAAGAAGTATTTAATTCTATGATCAAATATAAATTAATTTTGTCAGTCTGATTTTTCTAATATACGTGAACGACTAGATAGGGGTGTGGCGAACCCGGGTTGGTGGTCCCTCTTTCCTGATTTTACCTTGACCCATTTATCGCATTCTTTCTCGGACCATTGTCCGTTGCTATTGTAACCCCATCGTCCCGGTCTGGCCGGATGACCGGTCCGAGTAGGCTACACGGGGAAAACCGAAGCGAAACCCGTTAAGGTTCCCCCTTGGTTAGCAACCCTAGAAAATTTCTTTTGTTTGTCTTGTCTAAATGCAACGTTATATCCTAAGTGGATCACGACAGCGGAAATACAAGCAACATAAAAACGATCATCCAAAACAACACCTTTAAAATAGTCCATTTTTCATAATTAGGCAGGCCGTATCGATACTCTAAGAGAGGGTATCGATACCCCTTGACCAAGGTCAACCCTTTCAGCCAACACAGGAGGACCGTATCGATACAGCCATAGAGCGTATCGATGCGCCCTTCTCGGTCAACATCTCGTGGTCAGCGAGATGAACTCGACTGATACGCTACGACTGTAACGTCCGGGTTCGGGGGTCGGGTGAAAATAATAATTTTAAAAATAGTGCGGGTTTCAGTTCCAAATTTTAAATAATAAAAAAATGGTTTGGGCCTCGGGTTTTAAGACAAATAAAAAAAAATTAGTTGGGCCATTTTCAAGACAAGCCCAATTTTGCCAAGGTGTCATCCATTGTAGTTCCCTTATTTCATTAAGGGTGTTTTGGTCTTTTGACCCCCCATTTTAAACAAACATAAACTATTCACTTTGCTCATCTTCTACCTCTCTCCACCCCCATCTCTTTCCAACGACAAAAACACACCTCCCACCTTGAGCTACTATTCCATTCCATAGTTCACTCGTTTTTGAAGCTTTCTCAAAGGTATGGACGTTTTTGACTTGCTCTCACCTTCCCCTCCTTGGAAGTACCACTATTTTTCATTTTTAACCATGTTTTGAAATAGGGGCTTTTTAAGAGTTTTGATTTAAAAATGGTGCCTTTATTGTTTTTGACTTAATGTTTTAAGTGATTAATGATAGACATGTTGTTTAGGAAGCATGAGGTCCAATTGGTATGATTTTTAATGAGTTTTGATAAGTTTCCCGGATTTGGGTTTTGGGGAGGTTTTTGGGAGATTTTAAGTTGAGTTTTGGGGGTGTTTTAGGTGGAATCTTGAGGGCTGATGGTTAGGGTATATGTAAGTATTGTTTTGAAGGCTTTAGGGAGTCATTTGAGGGTTGAAATCAATGGTTTTGAGGGGTGCTTAAGGGCTGCTCGGATTTTTGGAGTTTTGAGCTAGTTTTCAATGGAAAATTGATGTCTTGAGATTGGTATTTAATCCGGATTGATTATTTTAGAATATGGACTGATTTGAGATTATTTGCTTGGTGTTGGAATGGCTAGAGGCGAGAATTTTGGTTGGAGAAGCTTCGGGGACAAATTCGGGGATTTCGGAGTCTTGAGCTTGGTCTTCGATCTTCTCTTGGGTAGCAACGGTGAGTAGAATTATTGGTTTTTATATTGTGCTCGATATGGATTCCTTTGGGGTTGGGTGGAACCTTGAGAGGTCACCTAAACTCGTGTGTAAGCCTCTCTACTCTCATGTGTTGTGATATATTGATTGTGAATGCGTTGTGATTATTTGAATGCATTTTAAGTTGTTAATGTTGTAGTCGTGTTGAGTTCGTGCCTCACGTGATGGTGGTCTGACTACGGTGATGTGTAGTCCCACCGATAGTGACTAGTAGAGTAGTACTTTGATGTGTAGTCCCATTGGAAATCCACTAGTCGAAACGGTGATGTGTAGTCCCACCGTAAGTGTATGTTGGTTGTGCTTGTGCAAACCAAATGTTGTGGTTGAGATAGACCCTTGTGCATCCATTGCTTTCTTGCATATAAATCGTGTTTTGGAAAACTGCATGTTGTGAATTGTAGAGCCTCTCTCACTAAGCTAGATTGCTTATGCTCTTTTGTTTCCAACGTGCAGATCGTTAGAGTTCGGGAGGCGAGCGGGCGAAGGAGGAGCTTTTGGAGTTCTCAAGCAAGTTTAAGTATGGTTTGCTTTTGTAATAATGTCTAGACAATAGGGTGTAGAGTGTTAGGAGTTGGAGTCAAACTCTTTAGGAGGTTATGCTTGAAATTGTTAAACTCATGTTGTGTGATGCTTTTGCTTCTTGGATTATAACCTATGTTTCTTATGTGGTTTATTTGCATAGGCCTAAACTTGTATGATGTTGGCCTACGAATGCCTTATTCTTGACTACATTGTGAATGATGTCTTGTGCTTGCTAAACATGCTTCTTTGTGAAATTGTATGGAGTCTTGTTTGTATGTTTTCGTTAGATTAAATGCCTCCCATGCTAAGTCTCAATTGTGGTTTGATGCATGTATGTTTGTTTACGCTTAGGAGTGCCCAAATGTGCATCTAGAATCGTATGTGAAGTTACCAAGGAGTGAAATGAGGAGTTGCAGAGCAGGGGTATCGATACGGTTAGACCCGTATCGATATGGCCTTCTTATTCCAGGCCTTTCGTTTCGATACGCGGGGAGACGTATCGATACCATTTTGGACACTGGAGCTACTGTCCAATTTGGTATCGATACCGGTCTCAGGCGTATCGATACCATTTTGGTCACTGAAGTCACTGTCTAAACTTGGTATCGATACTGGTCTTGGGTGTATCGGTACGGTCATCTTAGCGTTGACTGTGAGAAGTCAACCTTTGGGGAGGGTATCGATACACTCCTTGGATGTATCGATACGGTCTCCACAGGCTGACATTGACTTTTTGACCTAGTCAAGGTGTATCGATACACCCCTTAAGTGTATCGATACCGCCTGCAGTTAAGTTAAAATTGGGCTGTTAAAAGTTGTTTGGGTTCGTTTGATTGTCTCACGTATGTCGCTCCGTATGTTTGATCACTTAGGACTTTAATACTCCTCTAGACAAGATTAAATTAAAAAGAAAAAAAAATATAGGGTTGCTAACCGAAGGGGAGCCTTAACGGGTTTCACTTCGGTTTTCCCCGTGTAGCCCACTTGGACCGGTCATCCGGCCAGACCGGGACGAGGGGGTTACATTTATTGGTATCAGAGCCTGAGGTTTCCGAGACCTCGGGCCGGTAAGTGAGGTAAGTTAAGGTATTATGAGTGTTTTGCCATGCATGTCTAAATTTTGTTTTTAGCACGGTGTATGTATGCATGCTATGGTGACCTTGCGGTTGTTTGAGAGTTGGTTTGAGTCCCCATTGTTAGGCATTGTTGTCAAAATAAAAAGGGGAAATTGCTTTGGTTTAAAGAGCTTGAGAACCGGAGTCCTTTGCCCCTTGCTAACCTAACGTTTCTTTGTTGTTGTGTATTTGTTGTTTTAGATTACTTTAATTGCTATGGTGAGACCGAGGGGACGGCCTAGGGCGGGTGACCAGGCACCCGAGAACGCGCCTCCTGCTCTTAATGCTCCCGGTTGTAATGGGGGGAATGTCGGAGGTGATGGTAATGGGCCTCAGGCTGAGGCTAATGTGGGAGGTAATGGGGCTCAAGCGGGCCAAGGTCAGGCAGGCCCAGATGTGGCTCATTTGATCTAGACTATACCCGGAGCTTTTCAGACAGCTTTGGCCGGTATTCAAGCTGTAGCTCCACCTCAGGGTGCGGGGACAGGATTACCCCTAGAGAGGCTTCGAAATTTGGGGGCGGTTTAGTTTCGTGGATTGTCTCCGGAGGGTTCGGAAAGGTGGCTTGAGAGCACTACTCGCATCTTGGGCCAGATGGAGTGTTCGGATGCCCGTAAGTTGGGATGCATTGTCTCATTGCTTCAGGGAGACGCTTATACTTGGTGGACCACTGCTATTTCTGGTATGGCCGAGACGGATATCACATGGGAGTTTTTCAGGAATGCTTTTAAGAGGAAGTACCTCGGAGTTCGGTACTTAGATGAAAAGAAAAGAGAGTTCATGGCTTTGGTTCAAGGCAATAGGACCGTGTCCGAGTATGAGATCCAGTTCGTGAGGTTGAGCCAGTACGCGCCAGAGTTGATTCCGGATGAGAAGGAGCGATGTGAGCGTTTCAGATATGGGTTGACTACTGATGTGAAGACCTACATGTTGGCCTCCGACTACACTGAGTTCGATTTCTTGGTTTCTAGGGCCAAGGATGTAGAGCAAAACCTAAGCTCTAGAGCACGTGCTGGTGGGTCTGACTTCGGGAAGAGACATGCGAATTGGGATAGAGATCATGCCAAGAGGCATAGGGATAGGAGGTACCAGCCGGATACGAGGCCTAGGGGTGGTAACCATGGTCAGGGCCGTCAGGGCCAAGGGGCTGTTGGGCACATTCCGGAGTGCACTAGGTGCGGGAGACGCCACCCAGGTGAGTGCATGGGTATGTTTGGGGCGTGTTGGAACTGTAGCTCCCGAGACCATTTGAGGCGTGATTGTCCACACCCAGTTAGGGGAGGACCGGCTCCAGCGAGGGGTTTTGAGCATCAGAGAGGTCGTGGGCGCGGTCGTGGGAACTTCCAGCCAAGGAATGAGGGTCAGAGGAACTTGGCTCATGTGGTAGCAGTCCAGCCCGAGGGAGGAGGACCGGCTAGGGTGTACGCTCAGCGAGAGGCTGGGAATGACACTGATGTCATTGCAGGTAATTTCACATTACAGTCTTTGAGTTTTCTTTCTCTAATAGATTCGGGGTCAACGCATTCATATATTCTGGGTGAGCATGCAAAGTCATTAGGACTACCTTGTGACTGGCTAGAGGTAGGTGTAAATGTCACTAGCTCTTTTGGTGATACAGTGGTAGTTAGGAAAGTGTATAGGAGGTGCCCCTTGATGATTCAGGGCCAAGTATTTCCGGTAGACATGATGGAGCTACCCTTTTATGGCTTTGATGTGATTTTGGGCATGGATTGGCTTGTAGAGCATAGATCTAGGGTTGACTTTGAGACTAAGAGAGTCTCTTTGAGGCTTACCGATGACTTTGAGGTTGTGGTAGTTGGGTAGAATGTTAAGTTTTTGTCCAACGTGGTTTCGGCTTTGGAAGCTCAGAGGTTGTTGAGTTCAGGGTGTCAGGCTTACTTGGCTTATGTAATGAACCCGGATATGAGTTAGGTGAGACCTCAGGACATCAGGACTGTGTGTGACTTTCCGAGTGTTTTTCCGGAAGAGCTACCAAGCTTGCCTCCAGATAGAGCAGTTGAGTTTGCTATTGAGACCTATTCTGATTCCGCACCGGTGTCGATTGCTCCGTATAGAATGGCACCGAAAGAGTTGAAAGAGTTGAAGACCCAGCTTCAGGAGTTGACTGACAGAGGCTTTATTAGGCCTAGTGTTTCCTCGTGGGGTGCTCCGGTTTTGTTTGTGAAAAAGAAGGATGGTAGCATGAGAATGTGCATAGACTATAGACAGTTGAATAAGGTGACAGTGAAAAACAAATATCCCTTGCCAAGGATAGATGACTTGCTAGACCAGTTGAGGGGTGCTTCCGTCTTTTCAAAGATTGACTTGAGGTCTGGGTATTATCAGTTAAAGGTAAAGGATGTGGACATACCGAAGACAACTTTTGTACACGTTACGGGCATTATGAGTTTTTGGTGATGCCTTTTGGGTTGACCAATGCTCCAGCAGCCTTCATGGATATGATGAACCGCGTGTTTCATAAGTTCTTGGACAGGTTTGTGGTAGTGTTTGTTGATGACATCCTAGTGTACTCTAGGACCGAAGAGGAGCACGATGAACACTTAAGGTTAATGCTTCAGACCTTACTTGAGAATCAGTTGTATGCCAAGCTAAGTAAGTGTGAATTTTGGATTAGGGAGGTGGTCTTCCTAGGTTACGTGATCTCAGCTAGTGGGATTAGTGTAGATCCCAAGAAGATTGAAGCCATTGTGAATTAGAAGCAACCAAAATCAGTGACAGAAATCCGCAGTTTCCTAGGCTTGGCGGGGTATTATAGGAGGTTTGTTGAGGGGTTCTCTAGGATAGCGGCTCCGTTGACCAAGTTACTATAGAAAAATGTTTTGTACGAATGGTCAGATGCAAGACAAGAAGCGTTTGAGAAATTGAAGAAAGCTTTGACCGAAGCTCCCATTTTGATTCAGCCCGAGCCGGGGAGAGAGTTTGTGATTTTCAGTGATGCATCTTACGTAGGGATAGGTTGTGTGCTTATGCAAGAAGGTAAGGTAGTGGCATATGCTTCCCGACAGTTGAAGGTTCATGAGAAGAACTACCCCACACATGACATAGAGTTGGCTGCAGTGGTGTTCGCATTGAAAATTTGGAGACACCATCTTTATGGTGAGAAGTGCACTGTGTACACCGACCACAAGAGTTTGAAATATTTGATGTCCCAGAGGGAGTTGAATCTTAAGCAGCGAAGGTGGTTAGAGCTCCTTAAAGATTATGACCTTACCATAGAGTATCATCTGGGCAAGGCAAATGTGGTGGCCGATGCCTTGAGTAGGAAGGTGGCCGTTGAGTTGCGAGCAATGTTTGCAAGGTTGAGTGTGTCCACGGATGGTGGGTTAGTGGCCGAGCTTCAAGCTAAGCCATCTTTGATTCAGTTGATCCGTGAGAAGCAGTTGCAAGATGAGTCCTTGGCACCTCACGTGCAAGACATAGCCGAAGATAGGCCTACTGAGTATTGTTTTGGAGAGAATGGGATCCTATGTTTTAAGGATAGGATAGTGGTTCCGGAGGATGCCGAGTTGAGGCGTACGATCTTGAGTGAGGCTCACAATAGCCCTTTTGCTATGCATCCGGGTAGCACGAAGATGTATCGAGGATTGAAGGAAGAGTATTATTGGGTTGGTTTGAAAAAGGATGTAGTCGAGTTCGTAAGTAGATGCATGGTTTGTCAGAGGGTCAAGGCTGAGCACCAGTTTCCCACAGGGTTGTTGCAACCGTTGAAAATTCCAGAGTGGAAGTGGGAGCGCATCACTATGGACTTCGTGCCAGGACTTCCGTTGACTCCGTCGAAGAAAAATTCAGTGTGGGTGATCGTAGATAGATTCACCAAGTGTGCTCATTGCATACCGGTTCATACTACCTATACATTAGACAAGTTGGCCGAATTGTATATTCGTGAGATTGTGAGGCTACATGGGGTACCGAAGTCGATTGTGTCAGATCAAGACCCGAGATTTACCTCTAGATTCTGGGAGTGTTTGCATCGAGCTTTGGGTACATGGTTGAACTTCAGCACTTCGTATCATCCACAGTCAGATGGGCAGTCTGAGAGGGTAATTCAGGTTTTGGAGGACATGTTGAGGTGTTGTATCATTGACTTTCAGGGGTCATGGGAGAAACACCTACCATTAGTGGAGTTTGCGTATAACAACAGCTTTCAGTCGAGCATCCAGATGGCTCCCTATGAGGCCTTGTATGGTAGGAAGTGTAGGACCTCGATTTGTTGGGCCGAGGCCGGACAGAAACTTGTGTCGATGCCCGAATTGCTTAAGGGAACCACCGAGAAGGTGAAGTTGATATGTGATCGCTTGAAAGCGGCTTCAGATTGGCAAAAGTCCTATGCCGACTTAAAAAGGAAGGAAGTAGAATACTCCGTGGGGGATAAGGTGTTCTTGAAAGTCTCACCTTGGAAAAAGGTGATGAGGTTTGGGAGGAAAGGCAAGTTGAGCCCAAGGTACATAGGGCCTTATGAGATAGTTGAGAGAATTGGTCCGGTTGCATATAGATTGAGACTCCCAGTTGAGCTAGAGAAAATTCATGATGTATTTCATATGTCGATGCTTAGGAGGTATAGATCGGATCCGTCCCATGTCATGCCAGTGGAAGAGATAGAGTTAAATCTGGACTTGTCTTACAATGAGGAACCAGTTTAGATACTTGCTTCTGATAGCAAGGTGTTGCGCGGCAAGACTATAGAGTTAGTCAAAGTCTTATGGAGACATAGAGGCGTGGAGGAAGCCACATGGGAGAGGAAAGCTGACATGCTTGAGCAGTTTCCGTATTTGTTTCCGTCAGGTAATTTCGAGGACGAAATTCCTTAAGTAGGGGAGAGTTGTAACGCCCGGGTTCGAGGGTCGGGTGAAAATAATAATTTTAAAAATAGTACGGGTTTCGGTTCCAAATTTTAAATAATAAAAAAAATGGTTTGGGCCTCGGGTTTTAAGACAAATAAAAAAAATTAGTTGGGCCATTTTCAAGACAAGCCCAATTTTGCCAAGGTGTCATCCATTGTAGTTCCCTTATTTCATTAAGGGTGTTTTGGTCTTTTGACCCCCCATTTTAAACAAACATAAACTATTCACTTTGCTCATCTTCTACCTCTCTCCACCCCCATCTCTTTCCAACGACAAAAACACACCTCTCACCTTGAGCTACTATTCCATTCCATAGCTCACTCGTTTTTGAAGCTTTCTCAAAGGTATGGACATTTTTGACTTGCTCTCACCTTCCCCTCCTTGGAAGTACCACTATTTTTCATTTTTAACCATGTTTTGAAATAGGGGCTTTTTAAGAGTTTTGATTTAAAAATGGTGCCTTTAATGTTTTTGACTTAATGTTTTAAGTGATTAATGATAGACATGTTGTTTAGGAAGCATGAGGTCCAATTGGTATGATTTTTAATGAGTTTTGATAAGTTTCCCGGATTTGGGTTTTGGGGAGGTTTTTGGGAGATTTTAAGTTGAGTTTTGGGGGTGTTTTAGGTGGAATCTTGAGGGCTGATGGTTAGGGTATATGTAAGTATTGTTTTGAAGGCTTTAGGGAGTCATTTGAGGGTTGAAATCAATGGTTTTGAGGGGTGTTTAAGGGCTGCTCGGATTTTTGGAGTTTTGAGCTAGTTTTCAATGGAAAATTGATGTCTTGAGATTGGTATTTAATCCGGGTTGATTATTTTAGAATATGGACTGATTTGAGATTATTTGCTTGGTGTTGGAATGGCTAGAGGCGAGAATTTTGGTTGGAGAAGCTTCGGGGACAAATCCGGGGATTTCGGAGTCTTGAGCTTGGTCTTCGATCTTCTCTTGGGTAGCAACGGTGAGTAGAATTATTGGTTTTTATATTGTGCTCGATATGGATTCCTTTGGGGTTGGGTGGAACCTTGAGAGGTCACCTAAACCCGTGTGTAAGCCTCTCTACTCTCATGTGTTGTGATATATTGATTGTGAATGCATTGTGATTATTTGAATGCATTTTAAGTTGTTAATGTTGTAGTCGTGTTGAGTTCGTGCCTCACGTGATGGTGGTCTAACTACGGTGATGTGTAGTCCCACCGATAGTGACTAGTAGGGTAGTACTTTGATGTGTAGTCCCATTGGAAATCCAGTAGTCGAAACGGTGATGTGTAGTCCCACCGTAAGTGTATGTTGGTTGTGTTTGTGCAAACCAAATGTTGTGGTTGAGATAGACCCTTGTGCATCCATTGCTTTCTTGCATATAAATCGCGTTTTAGAAAACTGCATGGTTTGAATTGTAGAGCCTCTCTCACTAAGCTAGATTGCTTATGCTCTTTTGTTTCCAACGTGCAGATCGTTAGAGTTCGGGAGGCGAGCGGGCGAAGGAGGAGCTTTTGGAGTTCTCAAGCAAGTTTAAGTATGGTTTGCTTTTGTAATAATGTCTAGACAATGGGGTGTAGAGTGTTAGGAGTTGGGGTCAAACTCTTTAGGAGGTTATGCTTGAAATTGTTAAACTAATGTTGTGTGATGCTTTTGCTTCTTGGATTATGACCTATGTTTCTTATGTGGTTTATTTGCATATGCCTAAACTTGTATGATGTTGGCCTACGAATGCCTTATGCTTGACTACATTGTGAATGATGTCTTGTGCTTGCTAAACATGCTTCTTTGTGAAATTGTATGGAGTCTTGTTTGTATGTTTTCGTTAGATTAAATGCCTCCCATGCTAAGTCTCAATTGTGGTTTGATGCATGTATGTTTGTTTACGCTTAGGAGTGCCCAAATGTGCATCTAGAATCGTATGTGAAGTTACCAAGGAGTGAAATGAGGAGTTGCAGAGCAGGGGTATTGATACGGTTAGACCCGTATCGATATGGCCTTCTTATTCCAGGCCTTTCGTTTCGATACGCGGGGAGACGTATCGATACCATTTTGGACACTGGAGCTACTGTCCAACTTGGTATCGATACCGGTCTCAGGCGTATCGATACCATTTTGGTCACTGAAGTCACTGTCCAAACTTGGTATCGATACCGGTCTTGGGCGTATCGGTACGGTCATCTTAGCGTTGACTGTGAGAAGTCAACCTTTGGGGAGGGTATCGATACACTCCTTGGGTGTATCGATACGGTCTCCACAGGCTGACATTGACTTTTTGACCTAGTCAAGGTGTATCGATACACCCCTTAGGTGTATCGATACCGCCTGCAGTTAAGTTAAAATTGGGCTGTTAAAAGTTGTTTGGGTTCGTTTGATTGTCTCATGTATGTCGCTCCGCATGTTTGATCACTTAGGACTTTAATACTACTCTAGACAAGATTAAATTAAAAAGAAAAAAAATATAGGGTTGCTAACCGAAGGGGAGCCTTAACGGGTTTCACTTCGGTTTTCCCCGTGTAGCCCACTTGGACCGGTCATCCGGCCAGACCGGGACGAGGGGGTTACAAAGACACCGTACCGATACGCTAAAAACTCCCCAAAATCTCAGAATTCCAGAGAGTCAAGAGCGTATCGATACACCCCCGTGTATCGGTACGCCCAGCCAAAACTGAATTCCAGTGAGCAAAGATCGTATCGATACACCCCCGTGTATCGATACGCCCAGCCAAAACTGAGTCCTGCAGGCAAGACCGTATCGATACGGCCCTTAGGCGTATCGATACGCCCTGCACTGCAAGTCTTCAAAAACCAGCAAAACCAAACAAGACTCAACTCTATATGCATTTTAGGACTTCCCTAAACTCATTCAAGCATGCATACAATATTTCACAATCAGGATCTAGCATATGGGGCATTGAATATAACAAAAGCCATAGGAAACAAAGGTTTTATGCAATTCCACAAAAGAGCATACTTAGCAATCATAAGGCCTCATACACAAGACAATCAAACATAGAGCATACATAGGCCAAGATCATACACTCTTAGGCACATACAATCAAGCAACAAGATAAGCATGGTCCTCAATCCATGAAACAAAAGCATAACACATCCATAATTTAACATGCTCAAATAACACAAATCACCTAAGGAGTTTGACACCAACTCCTACAACTTTATACCCCATCGTTTAGGCATTATTACAAAACACAAATCATACTTGTGCTAGCTTGAGAACTCCAAAAGCTCCTCCCTTGCCCGCTTGTCTCCCGAACTCTAACGATCTGCATGTTGAAAACAAAAGAGAGCGTAAGCTAACTAGCTTAGTGAGAGAAACTCTTCAAATCCACAACATGCAGATTTCGAAACACTTTTCATATGTGAGTAAAGCAATGGATGCACGAATGACTATCTCAACAACAATACATGGTTTGCACAAGCACAACCAATATACACACACGGTGGGACTACACATCACCATTTCGACTAGTAGGTTTCCAATGGGACTACACATCAAAGTACTTTCCTACTAGTCACTACCGGTGGGACTACACATCACCGTAGTTTAGACCACCATCACGTGAGGCACGACTTCAACTCGACTACACATTAACAACTGTATGAACAACTTAAGATGCACGTGATAATCACAACACATAACCATTCATCCATTCACAACAAACATAGGAGTAGAGAGGCTTACACTCGGGTTTAGGTGAACCCTCAAGGTCCTACCCAAACCCCAAAGGTTCTATATCGTGCACAATTCAAAGATTAACAATTCTACTCATCGTTGCTACCCAAAAGGAGACCGAAGGCCAAGCTCAAGACTCTAAAACCTCCGGATTCGTCCCTGATGCTTCACCAACCAAATTTCTTGCTTCTAAACAACCTCAACACAATCCAAACAACTTCAAATCAGCTCAAGCATCAAAGTAGTTAACCCGGAATTCAATTCAAACATCAAACACAACATTTCAAGCCATGAACATCCCCCAAAATTACCAAACTCGTGCAGCCCCTAAACCTCAATCAAAACTCATGTTTCCAACACTTTTAATACCCTCAAATGATTCCAAAGCAATCCCCAACCATAGTACTAACCTCAGCCCACAAATTCCAACCCAAAACAACCCCAAAAACCACACTAAAACCCTTCAAAAACCCCTTGGAAACCCAAATCCGGGAATGAGCTTAAAACCATGTAAAATTTATATATGTTGAACCATTTGACTCATAGACTTCATATCTAACAACATTAAATCGAAATTTTAAGTTAAACACCATAAAGCTACCATTTTTAATCAAATCCTCTAAAAACTCAAATTTCAAAACCTTGATGAAAATGAAAACTACTTGTACTTCTGAAGAGAGGGAGTTGAGGACAAGTTGAAAATGTGTTTACCTTTAAAAAACGAGCTAAAATGAATGAGCTAGGTGATGGAATAGTGGAAGGAGTTGAGAGTTTCAAAATCTCGTTGGTTTTGTTTGGAGAAGAGAATGAATAGTGAAATTATTTTAGTAAAGGGGGATTTAAATTAAAAGTTGGGTTATTTACAAGATTGCCATTAATGAATGGCTATTTTCTCTTTTCTTTAAAATCCATTCAAATTGAATTTCATTTCAATTTAGTCCAATCATAAAAGGTTTGTTTTTGAAACCCGAGGCTCGAGAGATTATTTTAATTATAAAACCGAACCCGGAATAATATGAAAATATTATTTTCACCCGACCCCTAAACCAGGGTGTTACAGCTATTGTCAACTATGGTACAATCTAGCCCCCGTGTTCAGTAGCACTTCAGGTTTGAGGCAGCCTGGCTTTTGGAGGACTCATGTGAGTCTGAAGTTAGTAGACTTTGGGCCGCATCCTCGGGCCCGATCCCGGAGCGTCTACGTTTTGTAGGCCAAGGTTTGAATATTTGGTTTCGGAGGCTAAGGGCTAGTAGGAAGGTTTCCAAGCAGGATTTGACTAAACGTCTCGAGGTTTTGGCTACTATGCATCCCTCGGATGACTCATTGGAGGAAACTATGGAAGTCAAACTGGCCCTGAATTTGGAAATGGACAAGTCTGAGCTCTACTGGGAGCAACGAGCCCGTGCTAACTGGCTCCGACATGGCGACAAAAATACTTTTTTTTTTCAACGTCATGCCTCTCAACGTAAGCGTACTAATCGTATTTCGACCTTTGTTAATGATCAGGGGCCCAATGTTCATCACAAGACTCTCTCGAGACCACGGCTCGTGAGTATTTCCTTCGCTTATTCACGACTGGTGGAATAGCAGAATGTTCGAATATTCTGGATGGTATTTCTCCTAAAATTTCGGCGGAATCAAATCCTTTTCTATTAAGGCCTTATACGTGCGATGAGGTATATCAGGCGGTAAAGGTAATGGGCCCCTTAAAGGCAGCTGGTGAATATGGGCTTGGGGCTGTCTTTTATCAACGCTTTTGGCATATATTGGGTGCAGAGGTAGCTTCGTACTACATTAGTGTGCTATCCGGGGAATCGTCTATGGAAGACATTAATAGTACACATATTGTCCTTATTCCAAAAGTCACAAATCCTTCCCATATGAGTCACTTTCGGCCTATTAGTTTATGTAGCGTGCTTTATAAGATTATTTCAAAGGTCCTTGCTAACCGTCTTCAGGGTCTGCTTCCGGGTTGCAACGATGAGGGCCAGAGCGCCTTCATCCCTGGTCGTCTGATTTCTGACAATGTTATGATTGCCTATGAAATTTTACATTGCTTTCAGAAGAAACGTCTGGGTCGGTCGGGGAATTTTACGTTGAAACTGGATATGTCTAAGGCCTATGACCATGTGGAGTGGGAGTTTGTTACCCAGGTGTTGTTGAAACTGGGCTTTGATCCGGCATGGGTTGAACGTATCTTTCTATGTATGTCCACCGTCTCCTACTCAGTGGTTCTCAATGGTATAGTAGATGAAAGATTCAAGCCTTCTAGGGGCCTTCGGCAAGGTGACCCTCTCAGCCCTTTTCTTTTCTTGATATGTACTGAGGGTCTTTCTGCCCTTCTCAAGCGAGGTAATTCATTAGGACGTGTACATGGCTTCCGTCTGAATCGGTATGCCCCAACAGTGACCCATTTACTGTTCGCGGACGACAGTCTTATTTTTGGGGAGGCATCAATGTCGGGAGCTCTCCATCTCAAACTACTCCTTCAGGAATACAGTGACTATTCTAGGCAGATTATTAACTTCGATAAATCTAGTCTCTTCTTTTCCACAAATGTGTCGGATGCAACTAGAGTGGATATCCAGAATGTGTTGTCGATTGGGCATTCTTCATCGATTGAGAAGTATCTGGGGCTCCCTTCTTTGGTTGGGAGGAATAAGCGACAGGCGTTTGTCAATCTTTTTGATAGGGTTCAGGCTCGGATTTCCAACTGGTGCGTCTTTCCTCTTTCGTAAGGTGGAAAAGAGGTCTTCATCAAATCCGTGTTGCAGGCCATCCCAGTGTATGCTATGGGTGTGTTTCTCATTCCTAAAGTCCTTTGCTGAAATATTGAGAATGTTATGGTTAGGTTTTGGTGGCAGCGTTCCCATAATAAAAGAGGGATGCATTGGTGTAGTTGGAGGGCTCTATGTCGTTCTAAGGAAGATGGGGGATTGGGATTTCGGGATATGGCTAAATTCAATGTTACATTGTTAGCCAAGCAAGCATGGAGACTCCTTTCGAACCCGACTTCACTTGTAGGACGTATCTTTAAGGCCAAATACTATCCAAGTTTGACCTTTATGCAGTCACGGTTGGGTTCTCAACCCTCACTTATTTGGAGGAGTGTATGGAGTGCGAGGGGCCTAATTGAACAGGGTATCCGCTGGAAGGTTGGAAATGGTCGAGCAATCTCAATCTGGAATGATTGTTGGCTGCCGTGTTCCCCTCCTCGTCAGCTGGAATCTCCTCCGGTTGAAGGTCTACAATGGGTATTTGATCTCCTTTCCCCGAATGAGCAGTCTTGAAACGAGGAGCTTGTCTTTCGATCGTTTACCCAAGAAGAGGCTTTGAAGATCCTATATATCCCTATTTTGGGCTATTCCCAGAATGACTGTCTGGTTTGGTCTGGTGAAAAATCGGGGTTGTACTCGGTCCGTAGTGGCTATCGATTGCTCCTGGGTGCGTCTAATACACCCCCTCTAGAGGCTTCGCTTTTCCAGAAATTATGGGCAATCAATTGCCCGTCGAAGGTACGAATTCAAGTTTGGAAATTTATTTGTAGTTTCGTGCCTACAAAGTACAGTCTCTATAACCGTTGAATTGCACCTAATCCCCTATGCCCAACATGTAATCTGGAACCTGAAACTACTGAACACGTTCTAAGGGATTGCCATTATGCCTCATCGGTTTGGGAAGCGCTAGGTTTCGAATGGCCAACGACTGCAGTAACCTTGTCGTTTAAGGAATGGCTTTCGTGGATTTTTGTCTCAGTCCCTAATTTGTGTTTACCAGAAGTTCTAATAGCACTATGGTCTATTTGGTTTGCAAGAAATAAAAAGAGTGCATGAAGGTGTGTCTTATTCGCACAATATTACAGCTATTTTCATCAAATCACATTGCTTGGAACTGTTAAACCTCTTACCGCAATCGACCATTGTTTCGTGTCCCCCGGTTCCGTCGTGGCGTC
This sequence comes from Hibiscus tridactylites, assembly GCA_958450335.1. Lineage (NCBI taxonomy): Eukaryota > Viridiplantae > Streptophyta > Magnoliopsida > Malvales > Malvaceae > Hibiscus > Hibiscus tridactylites. The sequence goes on from OY288270.1 coordinate 14,475,342, forward strand.
CACCAGCTGAGGGCTTTGTCAAAGCCAACTTTGATACGCATTTCCCTAATTCTGGAAACATTGCGTGGTCAGGTGTGGTCATTCGAAACTCAGATGGGGAGGTTATGGGGGCAGGGAGAAGGGCCTCATACCATGTTCCGTCGGCTTTACACGCAGAGGCGGTGGCGGCGCTCCATGCGGTGGCTCTCTTGTCTGACCTAGGCTTCCGGCGTGTGTTTGTAGAAGGGGATTCCCTCGCCGTTATCCGTAAATTGCAAGCTCCGGCAGAGGATTTTTCAGTCATTAGTGCTATAATCCATGAAATTAAAGCAAGATCTAGTTGTTTTGAGGAGATTGTCTTTCAACATACCTTCCGTCCGTCAAACTCCGTGGCCCATCTCATTGCTGGGGACGTTCGCTTCAACTCAGGCGATCGGTTTTGGGTGGATGAGGTTCCCGATGGTGTAGATCAGGCGGTGGCAGACGATCGGCCTCCGTAGAGTTGGTTTTTGTCTCCGTTTCCGTCCAAGAAATCTTTTGCATGCAATGATCTATGTTTTTGGATTCACGTTTCCCTCTGTTGTTCTTCATTGTTCTGTTCTCCCCAGCTTTGTCTGGTTTTCAGAGGTGTGTTTTAGCCTTCTAGAGTTTTCTTTGTTTTGTTGTTGCTTGGTGTCGTTTCTTCTGGCTAAACGCTTAGTTGTTAGCCGTTTTATGTTTCCGTTTTTTATTCCCAATAAAATTATGAAATATAAATTCACTTTACAAAATTATAAACCGCAATTTATGAATTCATAGATCGTATGGATTCCAACATTTCCACTTTTCGACATGATTTTTTTACAATCGCATCCACTATATCAAGCTTGGTATATTGCGGCACTTTTATCGGCATTTTCTTAAGTAAACGCCGTTAATTTTGAACATACTGCGGCGCTTATAGAAGGAACGCCACAGGCTGATAAAATTCACGGCATTTACTTGAAAAATGCCACAAATGCTTGCACTTTAGTGGAGTTTGTACAAAAAAATGCAAGAATTGTACTGTAGTAGCGTTTGTAAATAAAAAACGCCGCAATAGGTTTATGTATAGTGGTGTTTGTATTAAAACGCCACAATAGGTTTATGTATAGTGGTGTTTGTATAAAAAAACGTCACTATATGTTTTAATAAAACACACGATCACTTCTGAATAACCCACCCACAATCATTCACTCTCCCTCACCTCGATCCCCAAATCAAACCCAATCCCTAATTTTCCCCAGCCTCCAATCGCCTCTCACTCCCTCATCTCCATCGGTCAGACGACATCGTCGGTGATATTTTGTTGCCCCTCTCTCCGTTATCACTCTCTGCCCAAACGTGTCTGGTCTGATAAAGGTACTGTTGCACCATAGTTTACTTCTCAGTTATCTCCCTTCTCTCTTGTTGGTATTTTCGAGATGTTGACCGCAATCGGTGCACTTTGAAGTACTATGGAACTGGGTTTTACACGACGACGAGACGACGTTTTACAATTGTCGCGAAGCTTTTAAGGTTTCTTTCCCCCCTTCTTTGTGTTATACAAATGGGAATTTTAAGGATTTTAATTTGATGTTTGATTCGTTTTTTTTGTAGTTGTGGAAGAGAATTTGTTCAGAGACAAGTACAGAAATCAACCTTCTTCTTGACAATTGGAAATACCTTCTTGCCGACCTAGTTTTTCAGGTTTTATTCTGTTTCAGATTAAACCCATATTATTTTTTGATATGTTGTGTTTAACATTTTAAGTAGTAATTGTGGAGTGACAAAGTTAGCATCTTTCTCGAAAACAAAGTTTTAAAAAGTAAGATCTAGTACATTGTAACTTGTTCATATATATAACATTACCGATGAACATTTTTACCTAAATAAATGCCATTGTCGACTGCATAAGCTTTAGTATGCTACATTTCATTGCTTCTCAAAGAGTTTTGGGTGAGCTTGTTTAGTGTTTGTATTTTCCAAACTTCAAGTATGCTTAATTAGAACATTGAGAAGGTTTGGTTTTGTCTCTACAGTATATTCATGGTGTAGTTACCCGAGGAGTTCATTATTTACACCGGTCAGGTCCGACACTTCAGGGTCTTGGATTCTTTATTCTTCTAGTAAGTTCACCTTTGGTTTGATTTTCCTCTTTGTTTATCTCTATTTCATGCCAATTTGGTGAAATGTCTTATATCTAATTTTCGTTCAAATTTAGGAGCTCGGACAAGATAAAGGCTATATTAGTGAGACATTGTTCAGTTGTGTCTTTTTATCATTTGTATTGGTAAAGTTATTTTTATGTTGTTGGCTTTTCTTTTGTTACTTACTCTATTGATTTTATTAGTTTTGTTTGGTTCTCACATTTTTAGTGCACGAGACCGCAGCTCTTTTATTTCTTCTTTATTAACATATTTTATGTCTCCTCTTCTAACTTGTGAATTTCTCCATGTGCATTGGACTTTTCATCCTTCCATCTTCAAGAGCAAATAGATCTACACAGTTCTAGTTTGTTGCAGAGTGCTAGATTTTTTTAGCAAAAAGATGAATAAGTCGAGCTATATTTTTAAAACTATCTTTAAATGCAAGTATAGGTTTTGTTGATTCGTAAGGCTTAAGAAATCTCTTAAGTGTCTGTCCTTTTTTATATCAAAAAAATATTTTTTAAAATACACATACACCCAAGATTTATTGTTTTAGCTTCCTTTCAGTTCAGTTTGGCTCCTATGTTGCTAACATGCTTTCATTGAAGGTGTTGTTTGTTGGGATTTCACTTTAGTTTTTTAATTGGTGTGTAAGAAATTTATAATTTCCATTGATAATCGTCATTCTTTCTGTCTTTAGAAAGCTGTAGATGCTGCTAAGAGTGTTTTGGTCAGTATTATAGGACTTGATTCAAAAAAGGTTCAACAATTATGCGATACAGCCAACCAAGAAGTTGATGTAGATGAATAGGCTCTGAACATTGAGCATGTCACAATCATAATTGTTATCAAAATTTTCGTTGTTGCCATTGTATTGTTTCTTACTTCCATACTCCAATTCTATTTTTTAGTATCCCTAAAGCTCAAATCTTAGAATAAAAGAATCACTTGACTGGTGATTGTTTTACTATTTGGCAATCGGTTAAAATATAATCCAACTTTCTATACTTTTTTGTACATTTAAATTTTAGTCCTTTTACATTTCAGATTTAATAATTCAATTTTAATTTTCAATGGTGTTAAAATTTTCTACTATGTCATTTTGAAATAGTAATTGTCAAAAGGCAAATTCGCGGCGTTTGTGGCAAAACCCCCACTAAATATCACAATATCCCATCACATTTAGCAACGTTTTGGTAAAAACGCCACTATAACCCAACATTTATCGGCGTTTTAAAATAAAAATGTCACTAAAAATAGGGTATTTAGCGGCGTTTTGAATTACAGACGCCACTAAAGACAGTGTATTTAGCGGCATTTTGAAATTCAAGCGCCACTATATAACTCGACCTTTTGCGGCGTTTTTATTCAAAAATGCCACTAACTATTGCAGTGTTAGATCTAGAGGCACTTCTTGCGCGCTTTTCCTAGCGCTGGCAGGATTTTTAGCGACACTTAAAAACGTCTTTATAGAGAAAAAACGCTGCTAAAAACCTATTTTGTTGTAGTGATTGATGTTCAATGTTTGAATACCACATTACATACACTTCAATTTTAATTTCTCTTTTTGTCCTTTTCTTTTACTTGCCTTTATTCGGAAGTGGAGGAGATTTAGCAATTTGATCATTTTATCAATAGACATATCGTCTTCACGAGAAATTTAGCTTCGAAGTCTTAGATTGAAAATCACTCTAACTAGCGAAAATTTTTATCCATTAAAAATTAGTGACATGTGATTTTATATTCAAATTAACCATATATTTCTTTACAATTAATTATCACATTAGTTATATAGTTAAGTTTGCATTCATATATTCATAACTATTTATTTCTACATAATTAAATATTAAAATCATAAAAATATTTTTTTAAAAATTGTTGTTATACTATCGGGACGATAATGACGAGATAAGTAAATAAATGCAAACACAAAAAATAAAAATAACACCAAGAATTTACGTAGAAAACCCAAAAGGTAAAAACCACGGGCAAAGAATGAGAACTTTCACTGTGATAGAGAAAAAGATTACAACTGATTTCTAATGTTGTGTCTAAACCCCTAATTCCTAGTATATATTTATAAGAATAGATTTCTTGTTGACAAAGGAAAATTGCATAGAAACAAATTCTACTCAAATTGAGTTACCTGCCTTTAATTTATATAAAGTAAACATGATCTACTAAAAGTATGGTTCTAACTTTAAACCAAATCCAAAAAGAATTTGGATCACAACTCTAACAAATCTCCACCTTTAGAAAAATTCTTGTCGAACAATATTTTCACCTTTCCACGAAACCCCTTCAAGAGGTAGTCTTCAACAATAAACACCGATCGAATCCAAGACTTTCCCAAGCTTGGATGTACAAGGTAATTTAATCTTCACATCAGTAAGATCAACATTGTTGATAAAAAAAAGATCAACATTAGCGCCAACTTTGCTCACAACTATATCACCACCAGCAATATCACGCATAACACGACACCAATCATCAATGGCAATACTATTTTTCTCATTATTTATCCTTGTAGCAAATCAAACTCTCTTAAGTTTCTCAAATCCGTTATGCTTGCAGAATTCAACTTTATTCTTCTTTTTAAATTCGTTATTCCCGCGAAATTAAAATTCTTTCTACTATTAGAACTGTTATGCCTACGGTTGTCATGTTTAACACAAAATCTTATTTTACTTGATTCAGTCAAAATGCCTTTACTAATAACATCGTCATTTGACACGAAGGAGGAAACAACGGATGCATCACCTAAAATAGTTGAACCTTGCAAAACATAAAAATTGGCTGCCATTTTATACCCTTTTATCACAACGAGAGAGCTTTTGCAAATTGTCATAGCTCCACCTTCATTGGAGTATCTATACCCTTTTGAATCTAAAATACCTAACAAAAACTAAATTTCTTCTCAAATCTGGAACATGTCTCACATTACCAAGTGTTCGAACAATCTCATCGAACATATTAATCTTGATTGTGCCAATACATGTAACTTCAAGGGCGAAGCCAGAAATTTAAAGTTAAGGGGGTCAAAAAAAATTTAAAGGTATAAAATGTCCTTGAACTTTTGAAAAAAAAATCAATTAAGCTCCTAAATTCTTTGCACCCAATTAAGCACTTGAATGAAGAAATTGAATTAATGAAGCCTCGAACTAATTTTGACCATTAAATCTCGATAGTTTTTTTATCTGTTGGTGCAATGCGTTGTGTCACAATGTCTCGACTTGACATTTTGAAAAAAAATTATTTTATTTAAAAAATTATTTAAAAGTTCTAAAAATTCTAAAAAACGTATAAAAGATAAAAAAAAACTACATTTTTAAAGAAATATGTAAATGCAACATGATAGAACTGTAGTGTATCATGTGCCAGTAATATCTAAAGAACACAATTTTCAATATTTTATGGTCAAGATTGGTCAAAATTGGTCATTTAATTCATTTTCTTGGTTCAAGAGCTTAATTGAGTACAAAAATTTTACGGGCTTAATTGATTTTTCTGTGCACACTTTAAGTAAAACAAACTTAATTTTCTGTACACACTTTACCACTAAGACAACACTCACTCTAAAATATTAAAATAGATAAAATAAAATATAATTTAAAATTTTACGAGACCAAATTAAAAAAAAGAATAGATCGTAAGGGTAGACCACGGAGGGCTGACCCTTGCCAGCCCTCATGTGACTTCGCCTATGTGTAATTTTACAAGAGACATTATTTTTCATAAAAAAAACAACAATTGTATAAATGTAAAAAAAAGAGAGACAATAACACTCCTAAAAGTAACATTTGTTGTACTTAATAAATGAGGTCTCTTAGTTATTACTCAATTGAATTGTTGTTGAGTTGACTCGAAACACCAATTAAGTAAAGTGAAATGATTTAAAAATAAATTAAAAAATTAAATATAATAATAATTACAGTTGAAGTTAGAGATGACCTAGAGAGGATTGGAGGGGGCGGTCGCCCCCCTAAAAATTTAAAATTCGTATATGATTTAAAAAAGTTTAAAAAATTTTATGTATTTTTCATTGAAAATTTATTTTCACCCCCTAAAATTTTATAAGTTCACCCCCCTAGAATTCTATAGGTTCGCTCTCCTAACATAAAATTCTACGTTCGTCCCTGGTTGAAGTGGTAAAGAAAACTTATAATCGAAAGATTTAAGTGGTACATTTGAATCCTAAACAATGAGTTATAGTTATTTTATTTAAGGTAAACTGCAACGGAGGTCACTCAATTATGGGTAAGGTTATATTTGGGTCACTCAATTATGGGTAAGGTTATATTTGGGTCACTCAATTATTAAAAGTTACATTTGGGTCACTTAATTATGAGTAAGGTTACATTTGGGTCACCCAATTATTAAAGGTTACATTTAGGTCACTAAGTTATGGGTAAAGTTACGTTTGGGTCACCCTTAATATTTAAAAAAGTACATCAATTTAGTCATTTTTCTTCCAAATAACTTGTATACCATCGTTAACATTAGAGTACTTCATATGAAATCATTAATTAATCTAATACAAAAATTGAAATACTTTTTTTAATATGAAGGGTGACCCAAGTGTAATCTTACCCATACTTGAGTGACCCAAATGTAACCTTACCCATAATTAAGTGACCTAAATGTAACTTTTAATAATTGGATGACCTAAATATAATCTTATCCATAATTGAGTGACCTCCGTTGTAGTTTACCCTTTCATTTAAATATTTGTATATATATGAGAAAAATAAAAACATTCTAAAAGTAATATTCGACTCAAGTCACAAATTCACTTAGAAATTTAAATAATACTATATATACACTTATTATTATATACATACACTCATTTTAATAGGTAAATTAACCCAAATATGGTTTTCTAAATTTTTTTTCTTAAACTACGACACTCTTTATTTTATTTTTAAAGTATGGTTGTTCACTGTAATAAAGCGGAAGTCGTATTGTATTTAATCTGTCTTTGAACAATGTTTTTCTCATGTTAATATTAAACTATTAAAGTCGGACTGCTTGTAATCCGTCTTTAAATATTAAAAATAATGAATATTGTTCAAAGTCGGTCTGCCCTTGATCTGTCTTCCAACTAAATCACTGACTTTAAGTGTATTTTTTGGATAAACGCTATTTAAAGTTGAATTGTGTTTCTTCTATTGCTACAATGAATAACCATAATTTGAAAAATAAAATGGGGAGTGCCATAGTTTGAGAAAAAAAAATTGAAAAACCATATTTGGGTAAATTTACCCATTTTAATATGATATTTTTAATAATCATTTTCTACTCTCATCTCACCGTCTCCGTCACTGTCACTGTCACGTCACCGTCGCTTCTTTTCATCCCAATGCCCAGTCTCAGTCTCAGTCTCAGTCTCGGCCGCGGATCTTACTTAGATCCACCAATGATGTAAACAGCAGATAACACACGCACCTAACAAATTTACGCCAATCGCCCATAATACATCTTGTCAGCTTTCATCGGCCTGGCTGGTAGACCCACCAGTCAAATTTTCTTCATCATTTCTCTTCAGTTCTCCGTACACCAATAATATAACCCTAACTACTACTCCTACTCTTTTTTCTTTTTTCTTTTTTGAGGTTTTGTGTTAGGGACTAAAGGGTTTTTGTGATTTCAGCTATAGATCATGATAGGATGAGTCTGCTGATTTCTGTTTTTGTTAACTAATCTTCATATTCCGAAGGGGTCGTTTTTTTCTTTCTTTTTTCTCATTTCTGACATTAATATTATTATTCAGCTCAAATTTGAAAGTGGAGTGAATGGCTGTGCAGCCTAGTAACAGGCTTCGGAACATTTTGCAGGCGGCGGTGCAATCAGTTCAATGGACGTACAGTATTTTCTGGCAAATTTGTCCCCAACAAGGGTGAACTTCTTTCTTCTTTAGTCTTTACTATTTCTGAAATACAGATTATATAGTTCAGTATCTTTGGATATAAGGATCAATTCGAGTCTGTTTAAATAGGATCTTAGTATGGTCAGACGGATACTACAATGGAGCAATCAAGACACGGAAGACAGTGCAACCAGTGGAGGTTACTTCGGAAGAGGCATCCTTACAAAGGAGCCAACAACTTAGAGAACTATACGACTCATTGTCGGCCGGCGAGACAAACCAGCCAGTTCGGCGGCCATGCGCAGCGTTGTCGCCGGAGGACTTAACCGAGTCCGAGTGGTTCTATTTGATGTGTGTCTCCTTCTCTTTTCCTCCTGGAGTAGGGTAAGTTAAGTTTAAGTTCTACTTCTTCTCTATTTAATTTTTTTCTCAGTTCTATCTTTTTCTACCCTCCATTCCACTAGGTTCCCATTAACCCCAGTGCTGGAATCTTCTAGCAAAAGTAGAAAAAAAGAAGAAAAGAAACTTATGAGTGGGATGATCTATTTTGTTGTAAACTCCTTTCCTTGTCATGATTCCTAGCTATTTTCTTCTTTCCATTCCAAGGTATTACAACATTTATCATATTCAGCACACAATTCAATATTTTGCTTCTTCTTCTTCCTACTTGAAGAGATTTTGCTAATGGAGTTGAATGGTAAGTGGTGAGAAAATTAAATTACAGAAACAAGTAGGAAAGAGTAAAATGAGACAGTTGGGGATTTCGTTATTACAACAGTTATTTTAAGACAAAAATAGAGTAATTCCTAGAAATTTACAAATGAGTTTTGTTCTGAAAAGAAATTAAAGCAATCCATTCAGGTTTGATGGTGCACTTGACAAGAGGGAGGGTGGGTGAGAGCCATTAATGTTGTTGTCTTCTTCATGTTTATGAGGCTAGTGAGATTCTTTTTCTCTCCTTTGCAGTTCCAATTTGTCTTTCGACAAATCTGATTGGAAAACTATAGAGGCTGACGAGGACTATATTCCGTCATACTTTTCTTTTCAAAATCCCGATCCAGATTAGTCTGTTAATGAGTTGGATACCGATAGTTAAACAAAAAAAAGTGGGTTTTAAATGAATAGAGGTTGTTGACAGTCATGGCATTTATTTCTACAATGGGTGGAAAAGAACCAAAAAAGCCTTCAAAGTTTGAAAAGTTGAAACCAACCTAAGCGACCTCTTCTTACTTAGAACAAGAAATCTTAGGTAGCACAGTAGCACATACTTAGTGTTCTGTAATTAATGGCAAGGATGATCACGTTCTAAACTCTTTGAACTTGGTTGTTTCGGTATGGAAAACAACTTAGCCATATATATACATATAGACTATCAAGTATCAATTGTATTTCAAACACACACACATATGTTATATGTATATTTTATGTTTGTTGTAGGTTACCAGGAAAGACATATGCAAGGAGGCAGCATGTATGGCTTACAGGTGCAGATGAGGTTGACAGTAAAACTTTTTCAAGAGCTATTCTTGCCAAGGTACCATCACACTGCCTTTTCTTCATAGCTGTCTTATGCATTTTTCGAGGTCTTGAATAAAAACTCAGAAATAGGCCCTATAATACGAAAATATGTTTCATTATTTTAAATAATTAATTTAATATTTCAATGATAAAACATAAAAACATGATTAAAATTTATCAAACAAATTATTTTCATTGTTTTGGTGAGAAAACACTATAAATAAAAAAATAAGGTACAACCATTAACTTACTAGATTGTCGAATAGAAATATCGCCCTTTTTGGTGCCCCTATTTATGCTCCACACTAAAAAAAATGTGATTAGGGTTAAGGTTTAAGGTTAAAGTTTAGGAATAGAGTTTAGGGAATTTGGAGTAAGATGTATTTTTTAGGATTTAGGGTTGGTTAGGGCTTAAAATTTTATTTTATTTTAGTGTTGGACATAGAAATTGGCACCTAAAAGTCATAGATGATTTTTGTCCCTATATTGCTACTTGAAAAATATGTGAAATTATAAAAGTAGAAGGTGGGTCCCTGAACGGATGCTCATGCTACAGCTCCCCTTGCCAGACACTACTGCTTTTTCTAGTACTTCAGTACACTAACCATGGTGTATCTTCCTGTTTGTCAACATGAATAAAAATGGTGATGTACGGTTGCAATAGAGTGCTCGTATACAGGTATTTCTACTGTTGAATCCATGCATGCAGATTAAATGCATCTTTCATCCGTTTCTTGTTAATTAATTTAGTTTTGGATTGGTAATGAAGTGTTTCGTTTCTGTTTTATTGGTGTAGACTGTGCTTTGCATTCCTGTCATTGATGGTGTTCTTGAACTTGGAACTACGGAAAAGGTAATCAAAGTGGCCTGCTGTTTGTTTCACCTAGAAAATGAAAATGATAACAAAGGGATTCTATTCATGAAATGAATTGCATTTCAGGTTCAAGAGGATCTAGAGCTAGTCCAGCATGTCAAAACCTTCTTCGCTGATCATAATCAGATTCAGAACCCGAATCCTCCCCCACCAAAACCGGCTCTCTCCGAACACTCCACCTCGAACCCCGCCACCAACTCCTCCGCCTACAGTCGCTTCCACTCTCCTGTCCTTCCTCCTATGCACGCAGTCCTAAACCCTAACCTAGAGGACGATAATGATGATGAAGAAGAAGAAGAAGAAGAGAATGATGTCGACGATGACGGAGAAGAACCCGAATCGGACTCTGCGGAAACGGATCGAGATAGAAATACGCAAACGGTAGCAGTTGCGGAGGCTGAGGCAAGCGAGTTGATACAGTTGGAAATGTCAGAAGATATCCGGCTAGGATCACCAGACGATGCATCAAATAACTTGGACATAGATTTTCACATGATGGCCGTAAGTCAAAGTGGTAACCACCAAGCCGTTGCTTCGGATTCGTTTATAGCAGAGTCGAGTCGGAAGTGGCAAATGCTACAAGAACCAACAAACAGTTGCTTTCACTCACGTTTTTCAGGTAAAATACAGTTTTGCCTTTACAGGCTCCATAGTTTTTTTTTTTTTATGAAAAATCTTGAGCCAATAAATAGAAATCTAGTACAAAACCTTAGCTGTAGAGTTGGGATAATAATTTCAAACTGTGTTTCCAATATACTCCATGATGCCTACCTCTAATCAATCTTCTCCTCAATCTGCCTTTATGGTCTGCAAGCTGCTTTGAAATCACTATTTACATAGCAAATGGATACATTTTGAGTTTTTATACAGAAACTTTTTATTCCAAGTAGATTTCCCGGAAATCAATTAAAAGTTTTGTTACTAACAACTAGTTGGTTTATGGGATGAGGCGCTAGGTCCTTCAAGCACGAATCTTGGCGTTGTGAATGAAAAAATATTGGGTTAGAGAATCATCTCAGATTAGTCTAACCAATGAGTGGAATAGATTTGTTGAATTTGATTTGGAGTGTTTTTCTTTTAGTTTATGCTAATTAGATTATCATTTCAACTTGGATTTTATAATGTATTTTTGAGTATTTTGTAGGGCCAGAGTTATTGGATGGACTGCAACAAGAAAACACCCACTATTCTCAGACCGTCTCCGCCATCCTTCAAGGCCAACCAACTCTTTGGGGTGACTCACCGTCAACAGGTTGCCCAACCAGCTCAACCCAATCTGCGTTTTCCAAGTGGACAATTCATTCAGACAACCACCAATTCCAAGTGGTCGTCGAAGGCACGTCCCAGTGTCTCCTCAAGTACATTCTGTTTAGTGTACCGTACTTCCACAGAAAGTATCGAGACAAGAACTCTCCCAAGATACGTGACCCCGACCCGGACGGCAGGTTCCGCAAGGGGATCCCGCAGGAGGAGCTCAGCGCCAACCATGTACTAGCGGAGAGGAGGCGACGCGAGAAGCTGAACGAACGGTTCATTATATTAAGGTCGTTAGTTCCATTCGTCACCAAAACGGATAAAGCTTCAATACTCGGGGACACCATCGAGTACTTGAAACATTTACGTAACAAGGTTCAAGAACTCGAAGCAGAGGCCGACAACAAACAGTCGAGATCGGCATATTCGCTAAACAGAACGAGTAGTTTGAAGGAACTGAGAAGTGGGGTAACAGTGTCGAAGAGGGCACGATCATTGGGGTCACCTGGGCGAGATAAAAGGCAGATGATCAGGATAGTTCAAGGGAGTGGAAGTGAATCTAGGCCGAAGACGGTCGATTCGACACAGCAGGAGACGACGGTGGAGGTGTCGATAATAGAGAGTGACGCATTGTTGGAGTTGCAATGCGGGTATAGGGAAGGGCTGTTGCTTGATATAATGAAGATGTTAAGGGAAGAGCTTCGGATCGAGATAACAACGGTTCAGTCTTGTTTGAATAATGGGGTGGTTTTAGCCGAGATGAGAGCCAAGGTAAATACTCCATATGATAACTGCTAACGATTTCTATTTTCTTTTGAGAATTTACTGTGACAGTAATGTTTTGTGAATGGTAATTGGATTGGCAGGTGAAGGATAATGTAAATGGAAAGAAAGTAAGCATAACGGAGGTGAAGAGGGCCATAAATCAAATAATACAGTCATTCTAAAGGATCCATTTCTCAAGTCCAATTATGTTTATCCAAACCTGATTATTGATTTAATAATATAGGTAATATAACAGAACAGTTTACAAATCGGATAAAAATCCTCACCCCTAATTATGACCCCTTCTATGTCCCACACTAAAAATCACTTAAAAATTAAATTCTAAACCATAACCTTAATTTATACATCCTAAACCTTAAACCTTACCGCCTAAAAAATACACATTACCCCTAATTCCATAAACCTTATCCACAACCACTAACCTTAAACCCTAAACTCTAAACCCACCATTTTAAAGTTGGGGCAGACGATTTTCATCCGTATAAATCATCTTCACTTTGGATGGAAATAGTCTGACTCTTATCATGCCCCCTTCTATGCCCCACTTTAAAATAATAGGTTTTGGGTTTAGAGTTTAGAGTTTATGGTTAGAATTTAGAGAAATATGGGTAGAGTGTAGGGTTTAGGATGTGGAAATTAAAGTTACGGTTTAGAATTTAATTTTTAAGTGTTTTTTTAGTGTGAGGCATAAAAGGAGTCATGTTTAGTGGAAGAGGATTTTTGTTCCTTAACTTTAGAAGTATATAATGAGGTTAAGCTGCAGTGATTCCTTTTAACTGCAAACATAAAAATAAAAGAAATGCTGCTGAGGGAAACAATCCTATTCATGTACAATGTTCAAATCCCATGTACGAGGTTAGTAGCATAACACAAAACGGCTTACAACAATTGTGTCATTAAGCATTCAAAGATCTTCCTAATGACAGTATTCCAGAATTTTTACAAAACTTGGAGTACCTGGTAATTAAGACATACATTGTAGAGATTTCAACCTTCTCTACGGCTCTGGGATCTCTATACAATTTCAATCCAAGTAGACAAGTTCGGGATGGAAATTCTCTCCCATTTTTTTTATCCCTACTTGTGCCCCACGCTCAAAAGTAGATTTAGGTTATAGAGTTTAGGGTTTATGGTTAGAGTTTAGGGAATTTAAGGTAAGGTGTATTTTTTAGGGTATAAGGTGTAGGGTTTAGGATTTAAAATTTAGGGTTAGAACTTAAAATTTAATTTTATAATGTTTTTTAGTGTTGAGACATAAGTAAGGGCGCCGAAAAGAGGTAAATGATTTTTATCCCCAAGATCATTATTAAAAGCCACCTACTGAAGATACAAATAATAGTCCAACATGCCTTGACTACTATTTATTTTTAAAAAAAGGAATTCAAATTACTTAAAATGTCTAAAACAACTCCATCTCATTATTAAATACTTTGGTTTAGCTCAATCATATACGAACTACATCAGAGCAAATCTCAAATAATTAATATATGCAACTGTTGTGAATAAAATAAAGAAGAACAATAATAAGAACAAAAAACAAGAATAGAAGAACAAATAGATGAAAGAAAGAGAGAGATCTGTATTATTCTAAAAATAGACTTGTGTACAATGCCTTCATCAAGTCATCTATTTATAGGCATAAGAAGTACATATTACATTGAACTCTAATTAAATGAGATAATATTCCTAATGATAAAGTAAATCAATCTCCTTAGATAAAGTTCTAATCATGATAGACATCCACATAGATAAATATTCATAACACTCCCCCTTGGATGTCTATGTAGATAATGTGCCTCGTTAAAACCTTACTAAGATAAAAACTCAGTGAGAAAAAAAATTCTTTAGTGAAGGAAAAAGAGTACACACATCTTTGATATGCATAACATGTTGCCTCATTAAAAACCTTACCAAGAAAACTCATTGGGACAAAACCTCGGTCAAGGGAAAAAAAAGTGCAACGCGTATTTACTCCCCCTTATGAAAACACTACTAAAGATCTTTGAATCTTCATAATTCAACCTTGAATACTATTTTCTAAAGATAGCAGAGGATGAAACTTTGGAGTAATATTTTCCATGATGTATCCACCTTCCATTATCTCTACACAAGATAGCATTTGTATCATATCTTGTGAAAGTAAATCACATATCTTCTGGATATGTTGGGTCAATAGTCTTAGCCAAACACATTTTTGGCTTGTCTTGTGCATAACAATTATTTCTACAAAATTTGAGGAGACATCGACGAATGTTTGAAGATCTAAATGTAATGATCTTTGTATATTCATAGATATTTCTTGATCAACTAATATATAGTGCTTCAAGACCAAGAAAAGATATAATTATCTTTATTCACATCCAACAATCTTACAACTATTGGGATACTCAATAGATATGCTCTATTCATATTGAATCTTCTTTAAGATTCTTTCAGCTTATGTCTATTCATAGACAAAAGGAAATATATAAAAATTCTCGGTCTTCAGGTCGAGATAAACTTGATGTCAAGATTCAAGTACTTGTATTGAAAGTACTTCATGAGTTTCCAATTTGAAGCTCTTTAGGAGTTCTAAAATTATCATAACGGATCTTGATCCAAACTCTTTTACAAAATACATAAGAAAATCTAATCATTCTTATAGTATTTCTCAATTAGTATTCATTAAGGCGATTATACCAAATGCGCCAAAATATTCATGAGACATGTCTAAATAAATTTCCTTAGAAATTTTCAAATGCTTCTAGCATTTTAAATCCTTCAAGGATAAATATAGATCCACAAATAATTAGACGCATACAAAATTTTTCATAACTGCCAAAGTAATTGCATCACACCATGAAGTAATTAAAATTTTTCATAAATTATAGTTCAAGTCGTATTTACGACTACTTATTTGTGCCTCACTTGCATTACACCTTTAGGTGTTTGGACTGTTGGTCCAAATACTTCTATTTTAGAAGTTCAAAACGTCTTTCAACATCGGTCAATTCAATATCTATACTTCTGGATAGATTTTATACAAGATCCTCAATTTCTTTCTTTACTTCTATAGAAGTATTTTGTGTAAAATTGTTTGTAAAATCGTTGTCGACAACTTTCTAATTTTCTGGTTCTATTCTCGTAATGACATAACTCATCGATATCTCTTCAAGATTTCAATCTTTATTTCAGGTACCTGAAACTCTTCAAGAGTTTTATTATTAGTTATGTCTTGGGTCTCTTCAGGAGCACCCACCTCTAATATATGACCATCTCATAATACTTTTCATTTACGAGAATTTTGATCATTTGAACCATTTCAACTATCATGCTTCAAGCATGATTTACATCCACTTGCTCTAACATGTAATTTAAACTTAAAGCATTTCAGCTGGTATATGAGACTTAATTACTCTCATTGGGTCAATAAATATGTTTGGCAGTTGACATGAAATAACATGAATTATCTTATGAACTTTTAGTTCATATTCGAGGATCTAGATAATGATAATTCATTTCCTTCTTTATCCAGTTGATTATTCTCCCCCTGATGTTGAGAAAAATCATCTAATAAATGATTCTCCAATTAATGTTTAGAATTTAAACATAAAAGGAGACTTGTAGTCAATATATATTCTCAACCCTCTTTACCTGCCCATTTTGTGCGTTATGGTGGAGCAATTCAACTATATATCGCACATTCAAAAATTCAAAAATGGGAAATATGACTTTTGACCAAAAGTCAAATCATAATGAGGAGTTTAATAACTCGTTGGCTTGATGCGTATAAGTGTTGCTATATGGAATTACCATATAAATAATAGATGTTTTGTTCTCACAGTTTAACTATTAAATAGGAGGCAACCAATTAAAAATTTGCTAAACCGTATTTTTCATAATCAATAGGCTTTGTAACAACCGATATAGCCTAAAATATAAACCCACAAGCTTTTGCAAAACAAATTGTCTAATTGCATAATCTGAATCCTTTTAGAATCAATCTCACAAACTTCTGGTTGTAAGTTGATAAAACAATGTAGATGCATCTACTAAACTCATATAAAACTTTCCACATTTGTGGATATATGGGCCCATATTTCGTTCAGATATGCAAGACATGCAGTTTCAACTTCAGCACAAGAACTTCAAGTTCTAATTCTTTTGGTAAGTGGGATCAACTATATCCTTTGAGAACAAACAACACAAGAACTTCAAGTTCTTTTAGTAAGTGGAATTTAATCAATTCCAGTAAGCAACACAAGAACTTCATGTTCTTTAATAAGTGGAATTTAATCAATTCCTTTGAGAATAAGCACCACAAGAACTACAAGTTCTTTTAATACATGTGCATTTAAATCTCAATAATTTCTGCACCATTATTGATCAGGATGGTCTAACCGATCATGCCAACTATATATATGTATATATATATCTCTGAATTTGTAAACTTCTTGTTTACCATAACATGTAATTCAATCTCACTCGTACATGTCTAGTACGACCATTAAAATTGTTCCTATTAATAAGAATATATTTAGCTCTTTCGGAGCTTTCAATTAAATTATCTTTTGGTAGTAATATATAGCTCTTCTAGAGCTTTCAACTGACTTTTTGGCTACTAGAACTTATATCCATATTGGCTTATTTCAAATGTCAATTGATAACATATGTTATCTATAATTCCAAAAGGAATATTTTGCGAACTCATATTGCTCTCTTAAAATTTCCACTTCTAGTGGTGACGATATTATTACCATTAGCGGTAATTATTGCAATATTCACAATTATGCACTTTTCATAATGTGCTTTCTCTCAAGAACTTATTGCTCTTCTAGAGCATCAATACTTTTAGTACTTTGAGACATAGTACTCACATTTTTTCCTTACATTTAAATGAGAAAATATATCTTATTCTTATGTTGAGCATAAATCGTCACCATAGATTGTATTTGACAAGTAATCATGTTAAACAAAATAAATAAATATGATAATATATATATATATATATATATAAATATTAACATGAATATAAATATAAAATGTAAATAATTAATGTATAAAGTAAATAAACATAAAGTAAAATAAATAAAAAGATAATTAATTCTCTTCAAAGTTATGAGAATAATTAGGAGATGATATATTCCATTCGAGGGTTATAAAGAAATCAACAACGTCCAAATGAGTTGGATTAACAATGTTCAAATAAGTTGGACCAATATCATCTTTGTCATTTTTCGCAAACAGAATTTGCTTTTATTTCCTTTCCTTTATCATTCAATCATTGTTGATTTTTTCAACGTACGATAAGTACGAGACCAATGGTTTATAACATCGCATTGGTAATAAAATAAGATTTCGCTTTCTTAAAATGATCTTTATCGCTCTTGTCATCCTTATAACCTCACTACTAGTGGGTAGAAATATTCTTAAAATGACCATATTTTTCATGTCTATATTCATAGCCTCGACCACAACCGCAACTTCTAATGTAGTTTTTATTCATTCCATAATATAATCTCACATTCACTTCAGGGAATGGAGTAGAGCTAGTGGGCCTTTAAAACCTTTTTCACATATCCTTATCACATAGAACAAAGATTTAATCCTCGTACGCGACATTGTTAAACCTGTCCACAAGGTTCTTTAAAAACCTCCTTTGAGACCAATAGCCTCGCAGAATGGGATGTCCAGCCAATATTCTTGGATTATATCGAAAGTATGTCTCTAATTGAATAATGATTTATCATGTTTGCATTCACTTCAGGGAATGAAACAGTTCCAATAATCGCATGGAATAAACATCATGCTTGCATTCACTTTAGGGAATGCCCCATCATTGATAATCACATGGAATAAACAACATGCTTTGCATTCACTTTAGGGAATGCCTCCCATAAAACTTTATGGATCAAGACGAATTTTTGTAACTTGAAGGGAGAAGTCTATGGTCGAGTTTTTCGACGAATAAAAAATATTGCTTTCGAGCAAATATAGACTTTATAATATTATTCTTGTAAATTCAAAATCATCATGATTTATCGCACTTTAAAACCATATTTTAAAGGATAAAAATAAAAATAGAGTTTACCAATATTGTGTTTCCTCTCGAGGACGATGGAGACATAGCAAACAGCCAAGACAACTTCTCATAATCTCTTTACATCATGCTTCTTTCCAACTCATTTAAAGACATGTAAAACTCAAAACAGGGTTAAAAATATTAAATCTTATCATTAGAATAAAATATTGGTATATAAAAAAATAACCAAATAATGAGTTGAAATACATTAGAGATGATTAACCAATCATTTTTTAAGTTCAATCATTATATCAATATATATAAATAGAAAAAGAAATAAACTTACAAACTCATTTGCAGCAAACCATTTGGAAAAGGTTTGACTTCCCGACTGATTTGCACCCAAATAGATTCAACGAACCATCACTCGTCCCTACGTCCTATCGTTAGGCCTTCACGTTTCAAAAATAATAGTGATTGAGCGTAATCGTGTTGATAACGTGTTGTGAATAAAATAAAGAAGAACAATAATAAGAACAAAGAACAAGAATGGAAGAACAAAGAGATGAGAGAAAGAGGGAGATTTGTATTATTCTCAAAATAGACTTGTGTACAATGCCTTCATCAAGTCATCTATTTATAGGCATAAGAAGTAAATATTACATTGAACTCTAATTAAATGAGATAATATTCCTAATGATAAAGTAAATCAATCTCCTTAGATAAAGTTCTAATCATGATAGACATCCTGTTGGGATGTGTGGGGCTCGATTCGTTCAACCGATTATGCTCACTAAGTGGTGGAGAGGTGGATATTTGGGTGGAAGGGTTTAGGAAGCTAGAAAGAATAAAGACACAATGATTTATAGTGGTTCGGCCTTCTAACAAGCACCTACATCCACTACCTTAGCTCCCCACTAAGGATTTCACAATCAATCCACTAATTGATTCGTCCCCTTTTCTAGGATTAGGAGGAAACCCTTACAACCGATCAAGCTTCTACCCAAGCCTTGATCAAAACCCTCTTTTACAAAGAGATAAATAAAGCAAACTTAAACCCTCTAATAGGTGTTTGTTTGCACAATGAAGCACTCACCCAAAACCTAAAACACTTGAGCAAATTTAACAATTTTGGCTCACTAGTGTTTGTCTATACAAGAAATGACAAATTAAGCACTAAGACAATTTCTTGATCATTTGTTGATTGACAATTGAAGCATTAGTCTTCTCTTGATGCTTGGAGGTCCCTTTTATACTCCCAATTGAGTTTGTAGTCGTTACTAGCCGTTGGGATCAAATTGGAGCCGTTGAGGACTTTATTTCCCTTCATAAATGCACTTCTGCAGCTACCAGTATCGATACACGTGGAACGGTATCGATACGGCCTTCATAGGAACTAGCCGTTGAGCTCTTGCCAGCTGAGGTGTATCGATACGCTTGAGTGCGTATCGGTACGGGTGCACATTTAAATGGTCGTTGGGAAATAGCCGTTGGGGTAGTTGAAATGGGATCGGTACGCTTACCTGGCGTATTGAAACGATCCCGACCGTATCGATACGGCAGAGGCCTGTATCGGTACGGGGTTTGACAGTAGCCAAGTTGGGGCAAAATGGTATCGGTACGGGTACAACCGTATCGATACTGGGACGTTGAAAATACAAGTTTGGCTGTTTAAAACATGAAAAATCTTTGCCAAAAACCTTTTAAAATATCTCAAACATAATTTCAAGTTGTTTGGACTTAACACAAGTTTTAAATTCTTTTCAAATTAGTCCAAAAACATTTTTCAATTATTATATCAAAACATTAGTTCTACACATCCACATAGATAAATATTCATAACAACAACTATATTATAGTCTAGAAGATATTTATCATTCTCCCAAGTGCAAATAAAATATTGAACAATAAACAAGACACTCCTCTTTTTCTATATGTAGAGCCATGTCAGTGCTCAAATTCAGGTTCACTTCTCGTGTAAGCGAGACAGGATCCAACTATGTAGTTTGGAGCGTTTGTCATGTCGGCTATACCTGTATTCATCTACTAACTCAGAAGACAAGTAGATCTTTCATGATTTTATTTTTTTAATAAAAGGGATATCACCGTAGACCTCGTTAAACATTTTCTAATCTTAATTGGGGGAAGAAAAATGCCCATAATGATATTTACAAAGTGAACACGATAAATTTGACAAGAAAACAATTCAAACAACAAATGACATTGCACCAAAAACAAAAATAAAATTTAAATTGCAAACTAGTTAGAAGCACTGGAAGAACCGGCGTCCGCATCACCAATAAACAAAAAAATATTAAAAATAGTAAGATGTAAATATTACCGTGTACAGTCTAAAATGTCTTTAACGTTTATTTACAGAACCCTAGTTATGGGCTCCTAGTTATGATCTACTTTTTTATTGTGATCATCTTCATACTTTCTACTATTAATCTCAATCATCCATTTATTTTCATCCAATGATCTAAAAAAGTGTAAAACTTTCAAGTTTTACATAGTGTAAGAGGAACCTATCTCATATCCCACCTCCTATAAGCAAATATATGATATGTGTAAAATAATGCATCTAATTGTTTTGTTTCTAAGCCCATATTTTGCCTAAATACTACTGATCGATTGCTTTTTGAGTTTAATTTTGGCCAGGGATTCAATTGGAATATGTTAGCCTAGAACTCACGATTAAAAGCAGAATCTGGAAGATTTCGGATGTCATGACAAGAGATGTGGGCACGACGCAGTTAAATTCGTTTTCAGCAGAATTTTTTTGGTCAAGATATGACAGAATTTAAATATGACCACTTGTTCAAACGCGATCCCTTATCTTGGATGCTTTGGATTTAAATTGAAGATTATTAGATATTTTATCTTGAATATTAAATTTAGGATAATTTATCTTGATTATTTTGAATTCAAATTCAAGATCATTGGATGATTTATCTTGAATTTAGGATATTTATCTTATATGTTTTGAATCTTAAATTCTGAAATCCTTGTGTATAAATACTCCCTTAGGCTAATTTAATCTGCATATTGGAATTTGTAATTTCCTTGATTATTTCTATAGAATCTTTATTTCCTTTCCATATTTTTACTTTCTTCTCTTTTTATTCTTCCATACCAAATGCTAAGCATGATCCAGTCCATGCTTAGCTAAACTTCCATTTATCCTAAAGTTTTGCGATGGCTCGATTCTAGTTATGAGAATTGAGTTGCGCATCACAACTTCGGAAAGTATTCTTCGATTATCTGGAAACTAGGAGTGGCAATTGACCATTCCTTTAAAAGTTACTACTTCTTCAACTCAAAAAGTGGACGTTGATTTGAAAGCTATTTTGGCTTGCGGTTTGGGAGTCGGATCGATTGGTCGTAATTCAGCTTCTTGTAAACAAACTTAGCGGCGGTCGAGTTTGATTCTCTGAGAGACGCTATAACTCGAATTGGGCTCTTCTAGAATTTAAAGTTGTTTTGGTGCTAACGGCGATAGACGTTGTTGGTTAGACCAGCAAGAATCGAATTTCGGAGATAGACGTAGAAATCTCGGTTAACCGAAGAGAAGAGTTAGCTGTAAGGGTTGGGCCCTGTTGACTGTAACAAACATACTATCTAGAAGGGAATTATTTCGATATCGATCGAAATTGAGGCTAGCAAAGCTTAGAGCTATCTCATCATTACTGAATTCTTTATTTACAATTTACTTCTTTTATTCAGCTCTTATATTTACTTAATTATTTATTTTAAACCCCCTCATTTTTATTTTGCAGTTAAATCAAGGAAGCGACATTGAAATTTTCTTAGTCCCTGTGGATCGATTCTATTTCTCTATACTACTTTCCATAAGTCATTATTAGAGATTAGGAATATGTTTATTTGACAATTTCGGCACTTGTCAATATCATCATCCCATAATCTGCCTTTGAACGGATAACTCGGCCCATACATTGAGCAGCTTGCCTCTGCTTAATAAAGTCGAATGGTGAATAAACATTTCATAATCATAGAGTTTGAAAATGCAAGTTTCTTTCAGGGAAAAGATGGATGTAAAACAGTGGCGGATTTAAAAATTTAAAAATGGGGGTCTAAAATATTTTTTTCTCAAATGGGTATGTAAAAATAAAATTTTCCTCCACATGCTATACAAAATTATTTTTTTCAAAAAAATAACACTAAATTAAACCTATTTTTTAAAAAAAATCGAAAATGGGGATGCCGATGCACCCCACCAGTGCTAGGTGCATCTGCCAGTGCCCCGTCGTAGTGGCAGATCTAGAAATTTAAAAATGGGGATCCAAAATATTTTCCTTTCTCAAATGGGTATGTAAAAAGAAAATTTTTCTCTACATGCTATACAAAATTTTTTTCCAGAAAAAAATAACACTAAATTAAACCTATTTTAAAAAACCAAAAATGGGGATGCGAATGCACCTTACCAGGGTTGGGTGCATATGCCACGGGGTAAGATCATATATAGGATCTTTAAATCCTATTATGACCGATGTGCCACCCAGAATCGTAAAATGCCCTATATAGGACCCTTACAATAAACTAGCCGCACCACAATGGCGAGTTCTAAAAAAACATTCTATTTTTATTCAAACTCGGGGTATCACCCGGGCGAGTTCCATTTTTTCTCCAAAATTTATAATCCTGTTTAAATCTTAATATGGTGGTTAAAGAAATACTAAACAAAACTCGCCACATGGGTATGGCAAGTTTTGAATGGGTTAACGGTCGTCCAACGTCTCAACCAAACGCCGTGTAACCCCCTCGTCCCGGGCTAGACGACAGACCGGTCCGAATAGGTTACACAGGGAAAACTGAAGCGAAACCCGTTAAGGCTCCACTTCGATTAACAACCCTATAAAGATTTTTTGTTAATTATCTTGTCTAAATGCTACATTTAGTCCTAAGTGTAAAAATGACAGTGGAAAACGGTAACGAGACGATGCAAGCATAATGTAAGGTAACTTAAATTTACCAAGTGACATATTAATCCATTTGCATGCTTACGAACCCAATACCATATACATACGATGCATAAAATTTAACATGGAAACATACAACCAACGGGACTAAAACACGACATCTGAGAACCTTTGAAGATGCTAAAAAGCCCAAATACGAGCCTGCGTTTCGAAATAGACTTGCCCGTTTCGATACGAGGGCTCCAGTCCAAAAGCCAGACCAGGTCGTACCGATACGGTCCACTCCGTTCCGATACGGGGGTCTCCAGTAACAAAACGTTCCGAAACAGGTTTCGAAACATGCACTCACAGAGGCAAACCGTATCGAAACGTGTATCGAAACGGGCACTCACAATGTATATTCGTATCGAAACGGCACCTCCCTCGTTCCGATACGAGTATCCCTGGAGCTACACCCGTTTCGAAACAACCACTAGCATTTCGAAACGCCTGCACTCTGTGTGACCCTGAAAACAGTTTTCTGCATCTCCAAATGATCCCAAACATACCCCAAAACAACAAGATTCAAGAAACAACATTCATACACATAATCTAAAGGCATTTCATCCTACTATAAACATGATCAAACACATAACATGTCCATTTCATTCAAAGGAGACATATATCCACATGAGCATTGCATAACAAGGTTTACATGCTTTCAAAGCAACACATAAGCATTCATAAAACATGATTATAAGCCTTCAATACAAATACTTAGGCATCAACATAAACATGGTTTACAAGTCCACAACATAAAAGCATTAACAAAATAGGAGTCTAACACATGCTCCTACAACACGTAGCATCCCCATTGCTAACTACTACAATATTCCATAAAACCATACTTGAGCAACCACAAACGCGTTTGGATGCCCTTTCCTTGCTCCTTGCTAACTCCACACTAATGATCTGTATTGTCGAAAACGAGAGCGTAAGCTAGAAGCTTAGTGAGGGAGCTCAAATCAAAACATCGACAATGCAGGGTTCAAGCATGACATCCACAAAACATTCACAAGGCATGCATTTACGTTAACATAGCAACATAGCCAAACGTTAAGAGAATGCATGAACATGGCATCTTACCTCATGTTATGCTAAACAAAGATATAACAAATATCTTACACAACAACCACACATGAACAAGTATATTGGCAACTATATACTACTCGGATATGCAGATAACTTCCGTTGGGATTTTTGCCCCAACATACTCAACAACAATTACCTTTCGGTGAGATTACACACATCACCGTTTTCCCTCATGGATGGGATTACACTCATCATCACATGCTAACATTTTCCGGTGGAATATTACCTCACTGTACTCCTCTTTGATGACTACACATCACCAAGGTCATGCGCGAATTTGACTCTTACCGTGTGCACACTCATCCTAATGATCGATCATTTATATCCGGTAATTATAATTAGTGCCAATCATATTATACAAGTCTCGCCATGATTTTACAATCATGCACACAACATATCATCACCATATACATCATCAATATATATATACATCAACATGCATAGCGAACACATAATACACAAGTCCACATTTATTCACATTAAGCACGAACTCATAAAGCAAACAAGAGATTAAGCTACCAACTTAATCTCCACCTTGGATTCGCCTACCAAGCACAACCCAACACCTCAACTACACACTTGAACCAATTTAAAACCGTTTTAAATAATCCACTCACCGAACACCCTTAAAGCAAACAGAGAAAGCCGATTAAGCCTCCAAATTTCCTGAAATCGAGCCCGAAGCTTCTCCAAAGATTTCCCTTGATTCTAATCAATCAAAAGCAACACATTACTCAACATATCATCCTTAAAACCACTGTCACAAATCAGGTTACAAACACAAGGCTATTTCCCTACATTTCCAAGCCAAAACTAACACAAAAATCCTCATTTTCGAACTTACATTCAACCCAGCAGAAATCTATCAAAACCCACACTCAAATCATCATTAAACACCTTCAAAACAACCTTCAAGCATTACTATATCATCAGCCCAACTCTCCTACACAAAACTACCTCAAAAACCCAAGTTTTTAACCCTTTAAAACACCCACAAAACTCATTTCGGGATTTTCATCAAAACCCCACCATTTTGACATATAATACACTTAAGGGCAAGATTAAAACATATTTTAACTTTGCAAATCAATACCCACATAAAAACCTATCAAAGCTTCCTCCTTTTTCTTGAATTTTGAAAACTTGAAGAACTATAAAAATGGTGTTTATTAGAATCTAAAACCATGGAAATGGTAAGAACGATGAGGAGAAGTCAAAAACGCTCTTACCTTGTTGAAAGCACTTGAAACGTGAAGAAATTTGATGGAATGGTAACTTGGGGTTTGGAGAGGTTTTAGTGTCGTGAAAAAGCTTAAGGAAGAAGATGATGACGACATTTCAAAAGCCCCTTTTTACTCATCTTTTTTCCTTTATTTTGAAAATTACATTTTTGCCCTTAATGAAAACTCATGGCCTTTTTTAATTAAAACCAAGCCCAAATTAAATTAAAACGAGCCCACGACTCGAACCTGATTTAACTCTCCTAACACCCGACCCCTAAACCCGAGTGTTACACGACGTAACTTGGAAAAAATGACCGTTCGATAACGGATAGAAAATGGAACTCGCCGTTGAGCCATGACGAGTTCCTTTTTTACCCGTTGCTCGACGGTTAATTTTTTCAAGTTAGGGTTTTATGTGGTGTAGTATAAATAGGATGTTTGGTGTAGAGTGTTGAGAACCTAAATATTCTTCAACATCTTTAGTTCGATAAAAGAAAGTGATAATGTTGTTGAGCCGTGTGAATTTTGTAGAGCCCTATAATTAAGCACACAAAATTTTTTTGGAAGATTAAAGGTAACAATTTTTTATTTTTTTATTGTGGGATTTCCAAGTTTATTTGATAAAAATATTTGTTATTCGGTTGTGTTTTTACGGTTTAACATTTTTTGGCGGAGAATTATTAGAACAAAAATAGCGTTGTTAAGAAGAGAAGAGGATCACATCACGAACAATATGGACTAATTGGTAATACTTGATTAATTGCTTTTTGAATTTTCATTTGTAGTTTTTAAAAGGTATGTTAGTAATTTAATTTAAATCTTATGTTTCTAGAGGGAGAAGAAAAAAATCGGCCCCGGATTCTATGGAATGAGCCGCCATGCCAAAAAATTTGTATATTTCTAGAGACAGCCGAATTTAATTACGCGGTGAAGATTCATGATTTTGACATCGTGCCGTATGTGATTAATGCGTTGGTGGAGCGTTGGAGACTGGAGACGCACACCTTCCACATGTCGTGCGGGGAGTGCACAATCACCCTCCAAAATGTTGCTATGCATCTCGGCGTCCCAATTTTGGGATTTCCAGTCATTGCTTGCAACAACTATATTCCATAACCTCTTTGTGTGCAACATTTGAGGAAGGCACCAATAGGGCAAGAAATTAATGGCAAACGGGTGAGGATGATGTGGCTCAAGAGTGAGTTTCAAGTGACTCGAAATTCCACAGTGCCAGAAATTGCAAATGCTGCTCGGGCGTATATATTGCGCCTTCCCACGTGCACACGTGGGATACTAATGCCAGAAAAATCGACTTCCCATGTGCACACGCAATACCTCCCATTCTTGAATACTGCGCACGAAGCAAGAAGATTCAATTTGGGATATGCAATATTAGCTTTCCTGTATCGAGAGTTGTGCAAGGCAGTGACCCAGACATTCGTCAACGAGAGATTCGTGCATGCCGATATCGGTGGATGTTTGGTGCTGCTTCAGTCACGGGCCTGGTTTAGGCTTCCTTTCATGGCTCCTATTTCCAATGCGGAGTATGAATTCTCACTCACTACAAGCTAATAATGTTCATTCTCATAATTAATTTTAATATTTTTTAAGGAAACCATGATGTATGTATACATTTGTATTATGCAGATGGAGACAAAACAACGAAAACGACGTGTACCATACAAAATTAATCCTCGAAGTGAGAACGAAGATGACCTCTATTGCCAAGATTAGGAAATGCAAATTTGTAATTTTAAATTTGTATCCCATATATGGTTTTCGTTGGCAGTTGCCAAATTATGTTAATTTATATGCGAATGATTTTCTTTAATGGACAAATTGTTACAGTTCATATGGATGCCATATTTGGATGTTGATTCTGAAGTCGTGATTCAAGACATTGCGTACGATGATGCCTACAATTGGTTTTTCGTAATGCCGTTACTACATTTCACAATTGTTGAGATGTTTTACAGCAACCGGATCCTTAGGCAGTTCGAATTCCATCAGTCAACGCTAGTTGATCCGCTCATCTTGGATGAATTGGAAGACTTGGACGGACGTGGTAAGAGTGAAAAGGTCCGACAAACCAAACATTCGACGTACATAGGAGAGTATCATGGAAGGGAAAACACGTTGCCTCATGTCGAATCTATTCGAGCAGATGGTTTCGATTTTCCTATTTCTGAGTACCATTAGTGGTTTGCCACAAACAACAAATTTTACCTAACGACCCAAGTCAAACGAGATGATGTTGTTTTAATCCGACAAGAGCACGAAGCATCGACATCTGGTGCGGGGTCATCATGAGGCAAATTCGGGAGGAGGAGAGGTACAAGTGGAGCTAGACGCGGCAAAAGACAAGCTGAACCAGAACTTGAACCAGAACCAGAACCAACATTACAACCATTTGATGCTACCAGTTTTCAACCGTCATATGGGTCCCCAAGTTGGGATCAAGTTGTTTCCGTGACACAAGGGTCATGGAATTTGCATATTCCATATGAAGTAGGCGTGTGGAGAGGTATGCCTGGTAATTCCGCGAGTCAAGGGGAAGGATCTGCATCACAGGTGCAAGGTTTTACATGTAATTTTGCTGAAGATGTTTATGTGCCCGAGTTTGTGGTCCCGCAAGCTCAGTATCATGAAATACAACATCATGGTGTGGATTCAATGACAACATTATTTTCGGTGACGTCCATATCAGGTCCTATACATTTCGGCGGTTTGAGGGGAGTAGTTCCGAGTATGTTTACTCAACCGCGTCGTATGACTCTAGACCATGGAGTTGAGACAGACAAGGAGGAGAGTGAGGATGTTAGAGGAGGACGTTTCGATGATAATGATGACTTCGACGGTGATGAAAAAACTGCAATTCAGCCGAGAATTCAACAGGGGCCGCGTTTGTATGACCAGATGCACTCGGGACACCGACAAATCCTAAGGCCGAATAGAGGAAGAGGACATGAAGATAGCTTTGTTCTCATGTTTTTAATAAATTAATTTTGCAGCACTTGTTTTTTATTTCAATTAGTTATGGAAAAATTTAATGGAAAGTTTTTAAATATTGATTTCTTATTGTTGTAAGAAGAACTGTAAAATGGAACTAAATAAATATATGTAATACATTCATGCAAATAATCTACCATGCACTCGCGGCGAGTTCCATCAAACTCGTAAATAATTTTTTGTAGAATTTTGCGTTCGTAATTCCTGTTGCACAATTGTTCGACTGTTCATCACTTGCTAGTATGGTTTCTTTCAGCCCTATTTAAAAGAGAATGAGGCGACAGTGCACGTACGAGAGCATCGGTGTGGTGCTTCATTCCGACAAGAAGACCATGTCAAGGCTCACATTGAAATATGTATGCTGAGACTTACTCAACATACCCAATGTTGTAAAGAGAGCTTCGTTGGTGGAACTCATGATATTGTTAGTTCAGAAGTTTGTCGGATTCCAATAAACAAGCTACAAAAGAAACACTTGTTTCAGTTAGTGAAGGGACTGTGCTCTTAACGCAGGAGCTATGAGGATGACTTGTGAAGCGTAGATCATGTTGTAAGAAGAACTTTGAAAATTTGAAAGATATACTTTTGACTTTTTGTTCAAGAATAAGTAAATAGATCATCACATTGGAAGAAAATCCACATATAAAATAGTCGAGTGCTTGGTGTAAAATGACAATAGAAGATTTAAGTTTTTTTGGAAAATAAAGTTTGTATACTCGAACATTATTTCTCACGAGTATTTATAGGAGATGCACAAATTCGTTTGAGAGTTGCATAAATTCGCTTGGAAAAGAAATGATAGGTGCAACTCGTGAGTGTAAGGCGAGTTGCACCTATCATTTCTTGCTCATTCGAACACATGGTAGGCTTTTGAAGGCAAGATTTCGAGCGTTTTTCAATTGCGCAAAAGAAAGGCAGTCATACCATCCAATAGTTAAACACATGGACGCTACGGTGACAATAAAAATACGGCGAAAAAACATCCTAACACGACAAAAACGTTGCTTAAAGACTCCTATGGAAGTCATCATGATAGGGTTTTGAAGGCAAGATTCGGTGCTTCAATAGGCATGTTTTAAGTGAATTTATGAGGTGTTGGGGCATAATATTTCGTATTTTTGAACTTTCACGTCATACTACTGAAACATATGTTGAAAACAGTGTAAATATCGATGCGCATAAGGCATCATGAAGGGAGTAAAAATCGCGTTAAAAACTATCTAGCCATGTTATCACTTGCTAGAGTGCTCGTGTTTGTTTATAAATAAATGTTCGTGAACGTGTATTCATTTCGTTGACATTAACAAAAGATTTAATTAAAAAGCGTAAGAATCACCCAAATACATTGGAAAAACTAGCATGTATGAGATCCATCGTATCTTGTTATTTGCCACACGTTGTTCACCCTCTTGATTCATGATACACAGATCCTCCAGTTACATTTGTGTTCATTTTCTACACACTATACAATATAGTTGTCCACATTCGTTTTCTTCACTGTCGACAAAACTGAGCGGCGTATGTTGTAGTTCTTAATTGCATCCTCCTCGATTTTTTTTCGTGAAAATCATTCCAACTCGTAGTTCACCGTCAATATTGACTGCAACATCGCATGCATGTCTCCCTATAGATGAGAATTCGTCTATGTTTCTAACCATTATAGAGCGAATTGGTACAAAATTGACCAAGATAACTATAGAGGGAATTAGTATGAAATCAAAGGACTAACATGTATTGAGGATGCGAAGGGGGCCTATTTATACCAGTGTAAATGAACAGAGCTTGAATGTACAATTAAGCTTGACAATATGGTTTATTTTAGCCTCGTTTAAAATAAAATGAGACAACGGTGCACATACGAGAGCATCAGTGTACTACTCCATCCCGATAAAAAGACCAAGTCGATGCAGACATTGAAATCTTTGCGCTGAGAATTACTCAACATACCAAATGTTGTAAGGAGAGATTCGTTGGCGGAACTAACGATATTGTTAGTTCTGAAGTTTCGCAACCAACATTCAATATACAAGTTGTATAAGAAACACATGTTTCTAATAGTGATGGGAACATGATCAACTTTCTCCGGGGACTTTTTTTTTTGCTTTGTGCGAAGTGATTTCTCCTTAATGTACAAAAGATTTTTTCAGGAGCTATGAGGATGATTTTTAAGCGTAAATCATGTTGTAAGAAGAACTTTGAAAGTTTGAAAGATATACCTATGACTTTTTGTTGAAAAAATAAGTTTATAAATCATCACATCAGAAGAAAATTCTCATATAAAATAGTGTAGCATTTTGTGTGGTATGAAATAGAAGATTTAAGTTTTTTAGAAAAATAAAGTTTGTATACTCAAACATTATTTGTCACGAGTATTTATAGTAGATGCACATATTCGCCTGAAAGCTGCATAATAAAGTTGAGCAAGAAATGATAGGTGCAACTCGTCTTACTCTCACGGCGAGCGAGTTGCACCTATCATTTCTTGCTCATTCGAGCATATGGTAGGCTTTTGAAGGCAAGATTTCGAGCATTTTTCAAATGCGTGAAAGAAAGGTGGTCACGCCGTCCGATAGATAAACACATGTATGTTACGGTGATGATAAAAATGCAGCAAGCATGGCATCCTAACACGACAAAAAAGTTACCTAAAGACCCCTATGGAAGTCATCATGGTAGGCTTTGCAAGGCAACATTCAAAGCTTCGATAGGTATGTTTTAGGTGAATTTACGGGGTGTTGGAGGATAATATCTCGTATTTCTGAACCGAGAAATAAATGTTCACCGCACCGTTACTTTGTATGTGTTAACTTTGCATTGTTGGAACACACACTAACACTCTGAATTCAACTACCGTAATCTCTCTCTCTCTTTTGATTATACGGTCTACATGCTCCTCCCCTCTTACTCGATTATCAAATAAAGAACAACTTTGTTATCTTCAGATATAGCATGTATTCGAAATAATGAGCCGTAAATTTTGTAACTTGGTTCACGAAACACCATGATAGCTTCGTGCTCGACCGTATTCATGCATGTTACCTATAGCTCTCGTGACCCTAATGTGATTTCCTAGGATCCGTGGTAACGCATAGGCGGGTCTAGGGGGTTACAGAGTGTATTAAATATAAATGCATTAATTATATGTTTGACATTGTGGCTTTGCTTGGTTGGGTGAAAAAGTGGAGGGATGAAAGAGGGGAGAGAAAATTGGAAAGATAATGAATTTAAGGGTTGCTTGGTAGAGTGAAAATTGGATGGAAAGAAACTAAAAGGGGGTAATTTTTCTTGCTCCTATACAAATGGTTTTCTCTCCAAAATTCGATGTAAAATAGGAAAGAAAAGTGAAATCTATCATTATTTAATAATAAAATCATCAAATTATGTTTATAAAATTCTAATTTTATTTTCACCATATTTATAATTAATTTTTATAATTTCATCCAATATTTTTATTATAATTTTATTTTAGTTCACCTTAGTCCCTAAAATTTTCATTTAATCTAAAATTTACCATTATTTATTTTTAATATTATTATTAAATTAATATTATTAACATAATAATATTTTTTCACTTTAGTCCCTAAAATATTTATTTAATCCGAAATTGACCTCTATTTGTTTCTAATTTTTATATTTTTATCTAATATTTTACTATAATTTTATTTTTGTTCAATTTAATCCCTCAAGATTTATTTAATTTGGAATTGAACTCTATTTATCCCTATTTTATAATTTAGTCCTATATTTTATAATTGTAAACTTTATGTTCTAGTCACTACTTTTATAATGGTAATTAAGGGCTCATTTTAGCCCAGATTAGCCTGAAACATGGTCTATATGTCAATGATGATATTGATTTCATGAGGGAAGGTTTAATTTCACTTTTTAAAAACTTGCCCCTATATTTTATGAATGTTTTCAAAATGGGATAACTACTTATTTTTGCAATTAACACTCTATTTCAAATTCGATTTTAACAAGAATTTACCATTAAGTCTAATTGAAATTAATAAATTTAAAACAGAATTGAAACTGCGTTTTTAACTTAAAATTCAACTATGAATTATTTACATTTTAGTCCCTAAACCTCGATTCTGTTCAATTTACATCGATTTGAACTTCTTTTTTTTAGCTAAATAGAGGTATAAGATGTTTCTACTTATATCAAACTTGTATTTTAAGTTTTGAATTTTTTTTTGGATTTCAATTTTATAAAATTACCAAAATTCCCTTTTATTAAATCGTATATTTTCTAAAGTTTCTAAAGGTTTATTCTCTAAGGTGACTTTAGTTAATTGTTTCCGTTTTATTTTTCATGTTGGCTGTTTACTTTCTGGTAATTGAATATGCTTGTTTTTTTAATGTGTTTTAAGCCACAAATGGCTCATTTGTAACATTAGATATTCGAGGTGGATTCGTTTGGACCGGGTATGTAACCCCCTCGTCCCGGCCTGGCCGGATGACCGGTCCGAGTAGGCTACACGGGGAAAACCGAAGCAAAACCCGTTAAGGTTCCCCCTCGGTTAGCAACCCTAAAAATTTTCTTTTAATTTAATCTTGTCTATAGGCATGTTTATTCCTAAGTGATCACGTCAGCGGAAAGCAACAAGAAAGAATCACATTCGAACCCAAAACCATACATTAAACTGTTCATTTTACACTTACAGGGCAGGCCGTATCGATACACCAATCAAGGGTATCGATACGCCTTGACTAAATCAACCCTTGCAGTCAACTCAGGGAAGACCGTATCGATACAACTCTGGAGCGTATCGATACGCCCCTCTCGGTCAACATCTCGTGGTTAATGAGATACAACATTACCGATACACCTCAACCCCGTACCAATACGCCAATCACTCACCAAATTCTCAGAATTTCAGTGAGCAAAGAGCGTATTGATACACCCTCGTGTATCGGTACGCCAAGCTAAAACTGAGTCCTGCAGGCAAGACCGTATCGATACGACCCTTAGGCGTACCGATACGCCCTGCACTACAAGTCTCCAATTTCAGCAAAAACCAAACAAGACTCAACTCTAAATGCATTTTAGGACTTTCCTAGCCACATACAAACCTTCATGAACCATACTACGACCAAGAATTAGCATATAGAGCAATTTAGATGATTAACAAGACACCCATACATGGCATTCACCCAAAGGACACATATTGCATAAATAGGCATGCTTAAGAGCTCAAAAAGCCATAAGGCATCATGTCATCACATACAAGGTTTACATGCCAACCAAAAGCAACTTAAGACATCCAAAGGCACAACCGTCCCACACAAGCATTCAACAAGACAAAGCATGGTTTACAAATCCAAGCCAAAACATAAACACTAATAACATCTATGAGTCATACAACGCTCATACAAAAACATGGTAGCCCCATTGCTAAACTACTACTTTATTTTCTAAATCATACTTGAGCAACTACAAAGCTTGGAATGCCCCTTCGCCTTGCTCCTTGCTAACACCACGCTATTGATCTGCATTGTTGAAAATGAGAGCGTAAGCTAGAAACTTAGTGAGGATGCTCTAAAATCAAAAACAACAACAATGCAGGGTCCAAGCATGCAATCCTTAGCATCACACACAACATACATGGGCATCAACATAACATCCTAGCTAGTATTTCAAGAGTCATAAATATGGCATCTTACATCATATTAAGCTCAACAATATAAACCAAATATCACAACATCATAATCATAAGAGCAAGTACATTGGCCACTATTAGTTTACTCGGATGTGCGAATTTACTCTCAACAAAAACATTACCTCGGTGGGATTACACTCATCACCGGACCTTGCATGGGTGGGATTCCACTCATCATCACATGCCCTACGGATGGGATTCCACTCATCATCACGTATAATATAAATAAATTTCTGGTGGAATATTACATCACCGTACTCCTCCTTGATGACTCAACGTCATCAAGGCCACACGCAAATTTGACTCAATTGTGTGCACACTAATCCTAATGATCGATCATTTACACCCGGTAAGTTAACTAGTGCCAATTACCTTTAAACCATATCACATCAACCATCATTTATATCATTCAACCATCATCACACATAACAATGTATACACATACAAAGTCAATTCATATCTCATAAGGTCAATATAAGCAATGGTATCTAAAGCATCATTAACAAATCAAGAAGTTAAACTACCAATTTAACTTCTACCTCGGAATGGCCTACCAAGCTCATTCCAACACTTCCACTACTAACACTTGAACCAACTTTAAAACAAATTAAAGTTTTACTCACCACCCTTCCTTAGCAAACCAAGCAAGCAAGTCAAGCCTCTTCATTTCCCGGATTCGGTCCCGATCCTTCTCCGATGTTTCATCTTGCTTCTAACCAATCAAAACACAAATATTACTCACCAATCCAATGCTAAACTCAGTCACAATTCCAACTCACAAACACAGGCCAAGACTTCACCATTTCAAATCCAAACTAACCACAAAATTCCCATTTTCGTGCTCCCTAAATACCCAACTGAAAACTATGATTTCCAACACCCAAATGACATCTAAAAGCTACCAAAACACTTCCCTAATAACCATATACCATCATCCCTTCTACCCAACACTAAAACATACCAAAAACTCAACTTTTGACACTTTAAAATATGCCGCAAAGACCCACTTCGAGATTTTTCCCAAATCCATCCATTTTAAGATATCAAGTGTATTTAGGTGAGATTAACCCAAAACCCAACTCAACAAATCAAAGACAAATGAAAAACCCATTAAAAATCCAAACTTTCCTTAAACTTGAAAAATGCAAATATTGATAGTTTTGAAATCTAAGACCATGTAAATGATGGGGATGATGAGGAGAGTTGAGAAATGAAATTACCTTTGAAAAAGCTCTTGATTTGGTGGAGAGATTGAATGGAATAGTGAACTTGAGGTTTTGGGAGGGGTTTGGGGTTTTCAACGTTAGAATGGGAAAAAATGGAGGAAGACAACTTTATTTTTTTGTTCTTTTTGATTCATAAAGATGGTCTTCCACTTTTCACTTTAATTACAAAAATGCCACCTTGTAAATGTTAAGTCTCATTTAACTCTTAATTAAGGCCTAATTAAATTAAACCGATTTTGATGACTCGAACCACACACGCGTCTAACTTCTAACCCCAAAACACGGGTGTTACAACTCTCTCCCACTTAAGGAATTTCATCCCCGAAATTACCTGACTGAAAGAGATAGGGAAACTACCTTTCCATATCCTCCTTCCTCTCCCAAGTGGCCCCGTCCACCCCTCGACGTTGTCACCGCACTTTCACTAACTCAATCGATCTACCCCGCAACACCTTACTGTCAGAAGCTAGGATCTCAACTGGTTCTTCCTCATAAGTCAACTGGTTCTGACCTATACTTACGGAGAATAGGAACATGAAATACGTCGTGTATCTTCTCTAGCTCGGATGGCAAACGCAACTGATAAGCAACTGGGCCAACCCTCTTCACAATCTCATACGGTCCTATGTACCTCGGACTTAACTTCCCCTTTCGGCCAAACCTCATTACTTTCTTCCATGGAGACACTTTCAAGAACACCTTCTCACCCACTGAGAACTCAACTTCCTTCCTCTTCAAGTCGGTATAGGACTTCTGCCTATTCGAAGCTGCCTTTAAGCGATCGCAAATCAATTTCACCTTATCGGTTGTCCCCTTGAGCAAATCCGGCATAGGTAACAACTTCTGTCCCACTTCGGCCCAACAAACTGGAGTTCTACACCTCCTACCATACAAGGCCTCATACGGAGCCATCTGATTACTCGACTGAAAGCTATTATTATAAGCAAACTCAACTAGAGGCAAGTGTTTCTCCCATGTACCCTGAAAATCAATGATGCAACAACGCAACATATCCTCTAAAATCTGTATAACTCTCTCTGACTGACCATCTGACCGAGGATGATAAGACGTGCTGAAATTCAAACGGGTACCCAAAGCTGTATGCAGACACTTCCAAAATCGAGCTGTAAACCTCGGATCTCTATCGAACACAACAAACATCGGCACTCCATGCAGTTTAACAATCTCACCAATGTACAGATCAACCAATCTATCTAATGTATAAGTCGTATTGACTGCCAAGAAGTGAGCACACTTCGTGAAACGATCTACTATAACCCAAGCTGAGTTCTTCTTCGTAG
Source organism: Hibiscus tridactylites (assembly GCA_958450335.1). Lineage (NCBI taxonomy): Eukaryota > Viridiplantae > Streptophyta > Magnoliopsida > Malvales > Malvaceae > Hibiscus > Hibiscus tridactylites. The sequence continues at coordinate 14,512,260 of OY288270.1, forward strand.
GAGTCAAAGGCAAACCCAAAACAAAGTCCATCTTAATGTTCTCCCATTTCCACTCTAGAATTCTCAACGGTTGCAACAAACCTGAGGGAACCTTATGTTCTGCCTTCACTCTCTGACACACCATACACTTACTCACGAAGTCGGCTACATCTCTCTTCAAACCAACCCAAAAGTACTCGTACTTCAAATCACGATACATCTTCGTACTTCCAGGATGCATAGCAAACGGACTACTGTGTGCTTCAATCAAAATCGTACGTCTCAAGTCACTGTCTTCTGGTACAACTATCCTATTTTTGAAACACAAGACCCCATCGATACTGAAACTGTAGCCTGAAGGTCTACCCTCGGCTACATCTTGCACGTGAGGTGCCAAAGATCTATCTAAGAGCTGCTTCTCCCTAATCAATTGACCTAGTGTAGGTCTAACCTGAAGCTCGGCTACGAAGCCACCATCTCCGGACAAGCTCAATCTAGCAAACATGGCCCTCAAATCTATAGCTACCTTTCTACTCAAAGCATCGGCCACTACGTTGGCTTTACCCGGATGGTACTCAATCGTAAGATCAGTCTTTTAGCAACTCTAACCACCTATGCTGTCTGAGATTCAAATCTCCCTGAGTCATGATGTACTTCAAACTCTTGTGATCCGTGTACACTGTGCATTTCTCACCGTACAAATAATGTCTCCAAATCTTCAGGGCAAACACAACTGCAGCTAACTCTATGTCATGGGTCGGATAGTTGCGCTCGTGAGTCTTCAACTGTCTTGAGGCATAAGCCACTACTCTCTTGTCTTGCATGAGAACACAACCTAGGCCTACATAGGAAGCATCACTATAAACTACATAGTCTTTCCCAGACTCTGGCTGAATCAAGATCGGTGCTTGGATCAAAGCTTCTTTCAACTTCTCAAAGGCTCTCTGTCTTGCATCTGACCACTCAAACTGAACACTCTTCTGAAGTAACTGTGTTAATGGAGCGGCTAACTTCGAGAAACCTTCTACGAATCTTCTATACTATCTAGCTAAGCCTAGAAAGCTACGAACCTATGTTACTGACTTCGGTTGCTTCCATTCAATAATGGCCTCTATCTTCTTCGGATCAACTCTAATCCCATTAGCAGACACTACATGCCCTAGGAAGACTACCTCTCGAATCCAGAACTCACACTTGCTCAACTTTGCATACAACTGATTATCTAACAAAGTCTTCAAAACTAGTCTCAAGTGTCGGTCATGGTCTTCCTCGGTACGCGAATACACCAAGATGTCATCTATAAAAACAACTACAAACTGGTCTAGGTACTGATGAAAAATCCTATTCATCATATCCATGAAAGCAGCCGGTGCGTTAGTCAACCCAAAAGGCATAACTAAAAACTCATAGTGACCATACCTAGTTCTAAAGGTCGTCTTCGGTACGTCAACCTCTCTTACCTTTAGCTGGTAGTATCCGGGTCTCAAGTCAATCTTCGAAAAGACTGATGCCTCTCTCAACTGGTCAAACAAATCATCGATTCTCGGCAAAGGATACTTGTTCTTCACTGTTAACTGATTCAACTGTCTGTAATCTATACACATTCTCATACTTCCATCTTTCTTCTTTACAAACAAAACCGGAGCACCCCAAGGTGAAGAATTAGGTCGAATGAAGCCTCTATCGGTCAACTCTTGCAACTGAGTCTTCAACTCTTTCAGTTCTTTCGGTGACATTCGATACGGAGCAATCAAAACAGGTGTTGAATCTGAATAAGTCTCTATAGTAAACTCTACCTCTCTATCAGGTGGTAAACCCGACAACTCTTCCGGAAACACACTAGGAAAGTCACACAATATCCGGATGTCTTGAGGTCTAACCTCACTCATGTTCGGATTCATAACATAGGCCAAATATGCTTCGTAACCCATCTCAACTAACCTCTTAGCCTCTAGAACTGAAACCACATTGGATAAGAACTTCACGTTCTCACCCACCACTACCATCTCATAATCATCTGTGAGTCTCAAAGAAATCCTCTTAGTTTCAAAGTCTATCCTAGCTCTATGCTTAGTGAGCCAGTCCATACCTAAAATCACATCAAAGCCATAAAAGGGTAGCTCCATCATATCCACTGGTAACACATGTCCCTGAACCATCAACAGACACCTTCTGTACATCTTTCTAACTACTACCGTGTCCCCAAAGGAACTAGTAACACTAACTCCTACCTCTAATATTTCACAAGGCAATTTCAACAACTTTGCATGCTCACTCAGTATATAAGAATGTGTAGACCTGGAGTCAATCAAAGAAAGCAAACCCAAAGACTGTATCGAGAAGTTACCTGCAATCACATCTGTGTCATGCTGATCCCCACGCTGAGCGTAAACTCTGGCCTGACCTCCGCCCTCTGGTTGGACTGCAACTACATGTGCTATGTTCTTCTAGCCATCATTCCTCGGCTGGAAGTTACCTCTACCGCGCCCGCGGCCTCTCTAAAAGTCATTAGCTCTAGCAGGAGCCTGAGCTGGTGCCTGTCCCACCTGATGCGGACAGTCACGCCTAATATGATCCCTAGCTCCACAACTCCAACACGAGTGGAAATTTCCCCAACACTCACTGGTGTGGTTCCTCTCACAAGTAGCACGCGTGGGCAACTTCCCACCAGCCCTCTAGCCCTGTTGGCCCCTACCGTGGTTACCTCCACCACGTCTATGGTCATAGTGATGCCGGTTGTCCCGATGCTTCTTGGCATCACCTCTATCAAAGTCACTAGTTCTCTTACCAGAACTAGAACCACCAGATCGTTTGGTCAAGCCCAAATTGTTCTCTAAGTCCTTGGCTCTCACGACCAAGACATCAAAATCTGTGTAGTCCGCAGCTAGAGTGAACCTCTTGATTTCTTCATTCAATCCATAATGGAAACGGTTACAACATTCTACTTCAGTAGGAACAAGCTCAGATGCATACTGACTCAGCCTGACAAATCTGATCTCATAGTCTGCCACAGTCATACTCCTCTGAAGCAAAGCCATAAATTCCCTCTTCTTCTCATCAAGATATCGAGGACCCAGATACCTCTTACGGAAAGATGACTCGAAAAACTCCCAAGTGATCTCAACCTCTTCCAAACCCGTAGTGATGGTGACCCACCAAGTGTAGGCATCACCCTGAAGCAAAGATATGACACACCCTAGCTTGCGCTCCCCGGTACATCCCATCTGTGCCAGGATACGGACGGTCTTCTCTAACCACATCTCAGACCTCTCCGGTATCGACCCTCTAAACTCTTCACCTCCCAAACTGCGGAGTCTCTCCAATGGCAAACCAGTATCCTCTCCCTAGGGTTGTGCCGCTGCCTGACCCCCAGCCACTGCAGCCTGGAAAGCCCCGACTATATCCAGAACTAAGGGAGCTAAATCAATTCCGACTAGTCCTTGGCCAACTTGAGTTCCCGCGCCCTCGGCTCCCGCCTCACCTCTCTCTTGATGAGGGGGAGGTGGAGGAGCCTGCGCCCCACCAATCTGCTCAATCCCCGGAGCTTGTGCCCGTGGTTTTGGCTAAACCATCCTATGCCTCCCTCGTGGTCTCATGATACAGCTAGCAAGATAATAACTACAACAAATAAACGCATAAGAATTAAGTTAGCAAAGGCAAGGGTCCCACTGTGCTCAAGTACTTTCCTTTACAAAACCTTTTTAAATTTAGTAATAGTAGCAATGGGTACTCGACACTATACCAAACGCAACAATCATGCTTCCAAACACCATATGAACAATCAAACAACATGAATTCATGGCAAAGCACACACCGAAACACATCAATTGCTTAACACATCAAGCTTACCTCACTTACCTTCCCGAGGTCTCGGTAACCTCAGGCTCTGATACCAACAAATGTAACCCCCTCATCCCGGTCTGGCCGGATGACCGGTCCGAGTAGGCTACACGAGGAAAACCGAAGCGAAACCCGTTAAGGTTCCCCCTCGGTTAGCAACCCTAAAAATTTTCTTTTAATTTAATCTTGTCTATAGGCATGTTTATTCCTAAGTGATCACGTCAGCGGAAAGCAGCAAGAAAGAATTACATTGGAACCCAAAACCATACATTAAATTGTTCATTTTACACTTACAAGGCAGGCCGTATCGATACACCAATCAAGGGTATCGATACGCCTTGACTAAGTTAACCCTTGCAGTCAACTCAGGGAAGACCGTATCGATACAGCCCTGGAGCGTATCGATATGCCCCTCTCGGTCAACATCTCGTGGTCAACAAGATACAACCGTACCGATACGCCTCAACCCCGTACCGATATGCCAATCACTCACCAAATTCATAGAATTCTAGAGAGCAAAGAGCGTATCGATACACCCCCGTGTATCGGTACGCCAAGCCAAAACTGAGTCCTGCAGGCAAGACCGTATCGATACGGCCCTTAGGTGTACCGATACGCCCTGCACTGCAAGTCTCCAATTTTAGCAAAACCAAACAAGACTCAACTCTAAATGCATTTTAGGACTTTCCTAGCCACATACAAACCTTCATGCAACATACTACGACTAAGAATTAGCATATAGAGCAATTTATATGATTAACAAGACACCCATACATGGCATTCACCCAAAGGACAAATATTGCATAAAAATGCATGCTTAAGAGCTCAAAAAGCCATAAGGCATCATGTCATCACATACAAGGTTTACATGTAAACCAAAAGAAACTTTAAGACATCCAAAGGCACAACCATCCCACACAAGCATTCAACAAGACAAAGCATGGTTTACAAATCCAAGCCAAAACATAAACACCAATAACATCTATGAGTCATACAACGCTCATACAAAAACATAGTGGCCCCATTGCTAAACTACTACTTTATTTTCTAAATCATACTTGAGAAACTACAAAGCTTGGAATACCCCTTCGCGTTGCTCCTTGCTAACACCACGCTAATGATCTGCATTGCTGAAAATGAGAGCGTAAGCTAGAAGCTTAGTGAGGATGCTCTAAAATCAAAAACAACAACAATGCAGGGTCCAAGCATGCAATCCTTAACATCACACACAACATACATGGGCATCAAAATAGCATCCTAGCTAGTATTTCAAGAGTCATAAATATGGCATCTTACATCATATTAAGCTCAACAATATAAACCAAATATCACAACATCATAATCATAAGAGCGAGTACATTGGCCACTATTAGTTTACTCGGATGTGCGGATTTACTCTCAACAACAACATTACCTCGGTGGGATTACACTCATCACCGGACCTTGCATGGGTGGGATTCCACTCATCACCGCATGCCCTACGGATGGGATTCCACTCATCATCACGTATAATATAAATAAATTTCCGGTGGAATATTACATCACTGTACTTCTCCTTGATGACTCAACGCCATCAAGGCCACGCGCGAATTTGACTCAATTGTGTGCACACTAATCCTAATGATCGATCATTTACCCCGATAAGTTAACTAGTGCCAATTACCTTTAAACCATATCACATCAACCATCATTTATATCATTCAACCATCATCACACATAACAATGTATACACATACAAAGTCAATTCATATCTCATAAGATCAATATAGGCAATGGTATATAAAGCATTATTAACAAATCAAGAAGTTAAACTACCAATTTAACTTCTACCTCGGAATGGCCTACCAAGCTCATTCCAACACTTCCACTACTCACACTTGAACCAACTTTAAAACAAATTAAAGTTTTACTCACCACCCTTCCTTAGCAAACCAAGCAAGCAAGTCAAGCCTCTTCAATTCCCGGATTCGGTCCCGATCCTTCTCCGATGTTTTCTCTTGCTTCTAACCAATCAAAACACAAATATTACTCACCAATCCAATGCTAAACTCAGTCACAATTCCAACTCACAAACACAAGCCAAGACTTCACCATTTCAAATCCAAACTAACCACAAAATTCCCATTTTCGTGCTCCCCAAATACCCAGCTGAAAACTATGATTCCAACACCCAAATGACATCTAAAAGCTTCCAAAACACTTCCCTAATAACCCTATACCATCAGCCCTTCTACCCAACACTAAAACACACCAAAAACTCAACTTTTGACACTTTAAAAAATGTCGCAAAGACCCACTTCGGGATTTTTCCCAAATCCATCCATTTTAAGATATCAAGTGTATTTAGGTGAGATTAATCCAAAACCCAACTCAACAAATCAAAGACAAATGAAAAACCCATTAAAAATCCAAACTTTCCTTAAACTTGAAAAATGCAAATATTGATAGTTTTGAAATCTAATACCATGTAAATGATGGGGATGATGAGGAGAGTTGAGAAATGAAATTACCTTTGAAAAAGCTCTTGATTTGGTGGAGAGATTGAATGGAATAATGAACTTGAGGTTTTGGGAGGGGTTTGGGGTTTTCAACGTTAGAATGGGAAAAAACGGAGGAAGACAACTTTATTTTTTTGTTCTTTTTGATTAAAAAAGATGGTCTTCCACTTTTCACTTTAATTACAAAAATGTCACCTTGTAAATGTTAAGTCTCATTTAACTCTTAATTAAGGCCTAATTAAATTAAACCGATTTTGATGACTCGAACCACACACGTGTCTAACTCCTAACCCCAAAACACGGGTGTTACAGGGTATTAGGTGTTACACTGATAGTAAAACTTTCATGATTAAATTATACAAATATTAGACGAAATTATAAAAACTAGAAATAAATAGAGATCAATTTTGGATTAAACAAATATTTTATGGACTAAATTGAACAAAAATAAAACCATATTTAAAATATTGGACTCTATTATAAAAAAAATAGAAATACATCTGGGACAATTTCGAATTAAAGAAAAAAATTAGAAATTAAATTAAACAAAAATAAAACTATATTAAAAATATTATGTTAAATTATAAAAATTAGAAACAAATGGGGGTCAATTTTAGATTAAATAAAAATTATAGGGAATAAATTGAATAAAAATAAACCTTTGAAAATATTGGACTAAATTATTAAAATAAAGAAATAATTTATAGTTTTCAAAGCTTAATTTTCTTTCCTCTCACTTTTCCATTGTTCCAAGCAATAGGGAGGGAAGAAACTTGTTTTCTTTTTAATTTTCCATCCTTTCAACCAAGCACACCAATGAAAAGAAAAAAAAAATTCCATCCTTCCATATTTTCATCTTTCCCATTTTCTTTCCTCTCTATCAAGAAAAACATAAGGCTTTGCTTGGTTTAGTGGAAACTGGAAGGGAAGTAATTGGGAAGAGAAAATTGGAAACAAAATGAAATTAAAGGTTGCTTGATAGAGTGAAAAATGGAAGGAAAGAAAATAAAAGGGGAGATAGTTTTCCTTGATCTTATACAAATAGTTTTCTCTCCAAAATAGGGTAAAAATAGAAAAGAAAAGTGAAAGCTATCATAATCTAATAGTAAAATTATCAAATTATGTTTTAAAAAATTCTAATTTTATTTTCACCATATTTATAATTATTTTTTTATATTTTCATCAAATATTTTTATTATAATTTTATTTTTGTTTGCTTTAGTCCCTAAAAATTTTATTTAGTATGAAATTTTCCATTATTTGTTTTTTAATTTTATTATTAAATTTAATATTATTAATATAATACTATTTTTTCACTTTAGTCCTTAAAATATTTATTTAATCCAAAATTGACCCCTATTTATTTCTAATTTTATCTAATATTTTTACTATGGTTTTACTTTTGTTCAATTTAATCCCTCAATTTTTTTTTAATTTGGAGTTTACCTCTATTTATTTCTATTTTATATTTTAGTAAAATATATTATAATTGCAAATTTTATGTTTTAGTCACTAATTTTATAATTGTAATTAAGGACTTGTTTTAGCTCAGATTAACTTGAAACAAGGTCTATGTGTCAATGATGATATTGGTTTTATAAAGGAAGGTTTAATCTCACTTTTTAAAAACTTTCCCCTATATTTTATGAATGTTTTCAAAATGGTCGATAAACTACTTATTTTTGCAATTAACACTCTATATATAATATGATTTCAACATGAAATTACCATTAAATCTAATTGGAATTAATGATTCTAAAATGAAACTGAAACTGAGTTTTTAACTTAAAATCTAACTTATGAATTATTTACATTTTAATCTATAAACCTTGATTCGGTTAAATTTACTTCGATTTGAACTTCATTTTAGCTAAACATAGATATAAGATGTTTGTACTTATATTAAACTTGTATTTAAGTTTCGAATGTTTTTTGGATTTAAATTTTGTAAAATTAAATGCCTTTTAGTTAAAATGTTTAATTTCTAAAGTTTTTAAGGTTTATTTTATCATGTGACTTTAGTTAATTGTTTTCATTTTATTTATATGTTGGTTGTTTACTTTCATGTAACCAAATATGCTTATTTTTTTAAAATTTGTTTTAGACAGCAAATGGGTCATTTGTAACATTTGATATTCGAGCTAGATTCGTATATAATCGGGTATTAGGTGTTACATTGACAGTCAAACTGTCAAGATTAAATTATACAAATATTAGACTAAATGATAAGAAATGGAAATAAATATAGGTCAATTTTGGATTAAATAAAAATTTTATAGACTAATTGTATAAAAATAAAACCATATTAAAAATATTGGACTGAATTATAAAAAAATAGAAATACATATGGTATAATTTTGAATTAAAGAAAATTTTAGGAATTAAATTGGACAAAAATAAAAATATATTAAAAATATTAGACTAAATTATAAAAATTAGAAACAAATAGGGATCAATTTTAGATTAAATAAAAAAGTAGGGACTAAATTGAATTAAAATGATCATTTTAAAAATATTGGATTACATCATAAAAATAAAAAAAATGTTGTGAACAAAATAATGAAGAACAACGAACAAGTATAAAAGAATAAAGAGGTGAGAGAAAGATGGAGATTTGTATTATTCTCAAATATAGACTTGTGTATACGATGTCTTCAATGAATCATCTATTTATAGGCATAAGAAGTACATAATACATTAAACTCTAATTAATAGAGATAATATTCCTAATAATAAATAAATCAAACTCCTTAGATAAAGTTCTAATCATGATAGACATCCACATAGATAAATATTCATAACAAAAAATAATTTATAATTTTCAAAGCTTAATTTTTTTTCCTCTCACTTTTTCATTGTACCAAGCTATAAAGAGGAAATAAACTTAATTTCCTTCTAGTTTTTTGTCCTCTCAACCAAACACATCGATAGAAATAAAAATTACATTTTTCATCCTTTAATTTTTCTATCACTCTGGTTTTCAATCCTTTCATTTTTCTTTCCTCACTGCCAAGCAAAGCTTATGTGTTATCCACTCAATTTTTTATCTTCATATTTTTAAATATAAGAAGGATACTATTTTATATATGATCAATTAATAGGACAAAACTATGTTGATGGTAAATCGGATTGTAAATGATTCAGATTTGAATGAATAAATATATTTCATATTTATTTGTTTATTTTTTAAATTTGTTCATGTTTGATTTTAGTTTAGTAAGACTTTCAAAATTGTGATGTGTTATAAATTTAAAAAAAAATATACGTGCTCATATTCATTCGTTTAAAAGCTCCAATGGTAAGATGGGTTCCGACCCTCATTTTTTTTTTGGTGTAATTACGTTTAATCTTTTAATAGTTATGAAATCAATGAAACTAAAACATGATTCTAATTTTAGAGTTAAATTATTTTCTAGGACCACCAATTTTAAATTTAGACAAATTTAAATACAATCATTTTGTTGATTATAAAGGTGTGCAACACTTTTAGATGGTGGTTCATGGTCATTTGAATGGTGGAGATGGTGGTGTAAGGTTGCTCAGGTGGTCGAGTTGAGAGCTTAGGTTGGGGTTATAGTCTTTCTTGAGTAGTGGGGAAGACTCTTTCTTGATTTAGAGGTGAATGATCCCTTATAAAGGATTGAAAGAGAGTGTAGACACGTGTCAACTAAAGAGGACATGTGTCTTGAATAGTATTTGCATGTCGAGTTCGCGATGGGTTATAGCCGGCTTATTCGCACGGTCATGATCTGCTAGTACGTCCGCATGTAGTCTGTTGATTAGGTGTTCGTATGTTTATAATTCGCTGGTACTAACACATTTTTTAAAATTTAAATACTTCTTATGTCTAAATCGATTTTGAAGAAAGAAAAAAAAAACTTCACAAATAAATATGCGTTGAATGTTGTCACGTACCATTATAACATACTAAACATAAAATAAAATCATTAATTCATTATATTTTAAGTTGTGACGTTTTTATAGATTTTATATGATTTTGTATTTGATGCACTAATAACATAAAAATTTAGGGAAAACTACACCGGTGGTCCCCAAACTATTACCGTTTTCCTATTTTGGTCCCTAAACTATGTTTTTCGGCAAAACCGTCCCTTCTGTTACATAGTTCTCCTATTTTGGTCCCCCGACGTTAAATAGCTAACGGTTTTACTGACGTGACATTTTTTAAATATTTTTAATCATTTCTCTCTCCTCTCAAAAAATGCCACGTCAGCAAAACCGTTAGCTATTTAACGCCGGGGACTAAAACAGGAGAACTATGTAACAGAATGGACGATTTTGCTGAAAAACATAGTTTGGGGACCACCGGTGTAATTTTCCCAGAAATTTATGTATCATAAATAAATCATATATTCACATTATCGAAGTTAGAAAAACGAAGTGAACTTTGACTGTATAAAGACGTATTTAATTCTATGATCAAATATAAATTAATTTTGTCAATCTGCTTTTTCTAATATAATTTTCACAGTAAATCTTCTAACACTTTATATTATGAAATATAAATTCACTTTAAAAAATTATAAACCGCAATTTATGAATTCATAGATTGTATGGATTCCAACATTACAATCGCATCCACTATATCAAGCTTGTATATTGCGGCACTTTTAGCGGCATTTTCTTAAGTAAACGCCGCTAATTTTTAACATATTGCGGCGTTTATAGAAGGAACGCCACAGACCAATAAAATTCACGACATTTATTTGAAAAATGCCACAAATGCTTGTACTTTAGTGGAGTTTGTACAAAAAATGCCAGAACTGTACTGTGGTAGCGTTTGAAAATAAAAACGCCGCAATAAGTTTATGTATAGTGGTGTTTGTATTAAAACACCGTAATAGGTTTATGTATAGTGGTGTTTGTATAAAAAACGTCACTGTATGTTTTAATAAAACACACTCTCCCTCTCCTCGATCCCCAAATCAAACTCAATCCCTAATTTTCTCCAGCCTCCAATCGCCTCTCACTCCCTCATCTCCACCGGTCAGACGACATCGTCAGTGATATTTCGTTGCCCCTCTCTCCGTCATCACTCTCTGCCCAAACGCGTATGGTCTGATAAAGGTACTGTTGCACCATAGTTTACTTCTCAGTTATCTCCCTTCTCTCTTGTTGGTATTTTCAAGATGTTGACCGCAATCGGTGCACTTTGAAATACTATGGAACTGGTTTTTACACGAAAACAAGATGACGTTTTACAATTGTCGCGAAGCTTCTAAGGTTTCTTTCCCCCTTCTTTGTGTTCTACAAATGGGAATTTTAAGGATTTTAATTTGATGTTTGATTATTTTTTTGTAGTTGTGGAAGAGAATTTGTTTAGAGACAAGTACAGAAATCAACCTTCTTCCTGACAATTAGAAATACCTTCTTGTCGGCCTAGTTTTTCAGGTTTTATTCTGTTTCAGATTAAACCCATATTATTTTTTGATATGTTGTGTTTAACATTTTAAGTAGTAAGTGTGGAGCGACAAAGTTAGCATCTTTCTCAGAAACAAAGTTTTAAAAAAGTAAGATCTAGTACATTGTAACTTGTTCATATAGATAACATTACCGATGAATATTTTTACCTAAATGAATGTCATTGTCGACTGCATAAGCTTTAGTATGCTACATTTCATTGCTTCTCAAAGAGTTTTGGGTGAGCTTGTTTAGTGTTTGTATTTTTCAAACTTCAAGTATGCTTAATTATAACATTGAGAAGTTTTGGTTTTGTCTCTACAGTATATTCATGGTGTAGCTGCCCGAGGAGTTCATTATTTACACCGGCCAGGTCCGACACTTTAGGGTCTTGGATTCTTTATTCTTCTAGTAAGTTCACCTTTGGTTTGATTTTCCTCTTTATTTATCTCTATTTTATGCCAATTTGGTGAAATGTCTTATATCTAATATTCGTTTAAATTTAGGAGCTCAGACAAGATAAAGGTTATATCAGTGAGACATTGTTCACTTGTGTCTTTTTATAATTTGTATTGGTAAAGTTATTCTTATGTTGTTGGTTTTTCTTTTGTTACTTACTCTATTGATTTTATTAGTTTTGTTCGGTTCTCACATTTTTAGTGCACGAGACCGCAGCTCTTTTATTTCTTCTTTATTAACATCTTTTATGTCTCCTCTTCTAACTTGTGAATTTCTCCATGTGCAATGGACTTTTCATCCTTTCATCTTCAAGAGCAAATAGATCTACACAGTTCTAGTTTGGTGCAGGGTGCTAGGTTTTTTAGCAAAAAGATGAGTAAGTCGAGCTATATTTTTATAACTATCTTTAAATGCAAGTATAGGTTTTGTTGATTCGTAAGGCTTAAGAAATCTCTTAAGTGCATGTCCTTTTTTATATCAAAAAAATATTTTTTAAAATACACACGCCCAAGATTTATTGTTTTAGCTTCCTTTCAGTTCAGTTTGGCTCCTATGTTGCTAACATGCTTTCATTGAAGGTGTTGTTTGTTGAGATTTCAATTTAGTTTTTTAACTGGTGTGTAAGAAATTTATAATTTCCGTTGATAATCGTCATTCTTTCTGTCTTTAGAAAGCTGTAGATGCCGCTAAGAGTGTTGTGGTCAGTATTATAGGACTTGATTCAAAAAAGGTTCAACAATTATGCGATACAGCCAACCAAGAAGTTGATGTAGATGAATAGGCTCTAAAAATTGAGCATGTCACAATCATAATTGTTATCAAAATTTTCGTTGTTGCCATTGTATTGTTTCTTGCTGCCATACTCCAATTCTATTTTTTAGTATCCCTAAAACTCAAATCTTAAAATAAAAAAATCACTTGATTGGTGATTGTTTTACTATTTGGCAATCGGTTAAAATATAATCCAACTTTCTATACTTTTTTGTACATTTAAATTTTAGTCCTTTTACATTTCAGATTTAAGAATTCAATTTTAATTTTCAATGGTGTTAAAATTTTCTACTATGTCATTTTGAAATAGTAATTGTCAAAAGGCAAATTCGCGGCGTTTGTGGCAAAACCCCCACTAAATATCACAATATCCCATCACATTTAGCAACGTTTTGGTAAAAAAATGCCACTATAACCTAACATTTATCGGCGTTTTAAAATAAAAATGTCACTAAAAATAGGGTATTTAGCGGCGTTTTGAATTACAAATGCCACTAAAGACAGTGTATTTAGCGGCGTTTTGAATTTCAAGCGCCACTATATAACTCGACCTTTTGCGGCGTTTTTATTCAAAAATGTCACTAACTATTGCAGTGCTAGATCTAGCGGCATTTCTTACGCGCTTTTCCTAGCGCTGGCAGGATTTTTAGCGACGCTTAAAAACGCCTTTATAGAGAAAAAACGCTGCTAAAAACCTATTTTGTTGTAGTGATTGATGTTCAAGAATACCACATTACATACACTTCAATTTTAATTTCTCTTTTTGTCCTTTTCTTTTACTTGCCTTTATTCAGAAGTGGGGGAGATTTAGCAATTTGATCATTTTATCAATAGACATATCGTCTTCACGAGAAATTTAGCTTCCAAGTCTTAGATTGAAAATCGCTCATTGTACCCAAGCATACTAGTGGCAATACTAACTCAATCCATAACCTTTCACAACACCATTTCATATCAACTTTCGTGCTTAGCACGTACTCACCATGACTTACCGTCATGCACAACCACAAGCCATAACCACATGCATATAACAATGCATCAAATATCAAGCCTCAATACACATGTATAACACAATATACATAACCATATTAATCACACTTAATACATGAGGCATAAACAACAATTAGAGTTCAATCAAAGTCTCTAACTAAAGCTTGGGATTAGACTACCAATCTAATCCCAACTCTAGGTGGGTCTATCAAGCCCAACTTAGTCCACATGCTTGAACCAACACTTTAAAACCATTTAAAAACGTTTAACCACTCACCGACTATTCCAAGCTCAACCACACAAGCCGATTAAGCTCTCAACGGTTCCAGATTCGTTCCCGAGGCTTCACCAACACAATTCCTTGCTTCTAATCATCCCATCACAATGAAAATAACCTCAAATCAGTTCACAAATCAATGTAGCAAACCCGGAACACAAACCAAGCACAAAACACAAGATTTCAAGCTAAAGACAACCCCAAAACCTTCATTCCCGAGCAGCCCTAAAACACAGTCTAAAACCAATGATTCCAACACTTATATTACTCCCAAAAGCTTCCAAAACAACCCTTATACATAGCCTAACCATCAGCCAACAAATTTCCACACAAAACACCCCCAAAACTCAACCTAAAACCCTTCAAAAACCTCCTTAAAACCCAATTTCCGGAAACACCATAAAACTTTGTAAAAATTGAATATGTTGGACCTTTTAGATTGTAAATAACTTATATAACCTCAACAAATCAAAAACTTAAGTTAAAGATAATAAGGATGACATTTTTAATCAAAAATCGCAAAACTCCAAAATACAAAAACCATGAGCTTTATGAAAAATAATGGTACAAGCTTGTAGAGGAAAGAGATGACAAGTCAAAAGTGGGTTTACCTTTAAAAAATCATCAAAGATGGGGAAGAATGGTGATGGAATAGTGAACCAAATGGAGATGGTGTTTATGTCGTGAAAAAAAAGAAATGGAAGAGAAGAGAAGAAGATGACAAAAGGCTATTTTAAATAAAAAAATGAGTTTTATTTTGCAAGACCACTTATTTACAATTTTGCCATTAATGAGATGACTATCTCAAATATCTAAAATCCAAGGGATTTGGGTTTTAAATCAAATTAAGTCCAACATAAAATATTTGTTTTGAAAACATGAAGCCCAAAATAATATTTTATTATTTTAGTTTCACCCGACCCTCAAACCCGGGTGTTACAAACCTTGCAAAACATAAAAATTGGATGCCATTTTATACCCTTTTATCACAACGAGAGAGCTTTTGCAAATTGTCATAGCTCCACCTTCAGTGGAGTATCTATACCCTTTTTGAATTTAAAATACCTAACAAAAACTAGATTTCTTCTCAAATCCGGAGCATGTCTCACATTACCAAGTGTTCGAACAATCTCATCGAACATATTAATCTTGATTGTGCCAATATATGTAACTTCAGGGGCGAAGCCAGAAATTAAAAGTTAAGGGGGTCAAAAAAATTTAAAGGTATAAAATGTCCTTGAACTTTTGAAAAAAATCAATTAAGCTCCTAAATTCTTTGCACCCAATTAAGCACTTGAATTAAGAAATTGAATTAATTAAGCCCTCGAACTAATTTTGACCATTAAATCTCGATAGTTTTTTATCTGTTGGTGCAGTGCGTGTTGAGCTTTTAAGGCTCGATTCGATCAACCAATTTAGCTCACCGAGTGGTGGAGAGATGGATTTTTTGGTGGAAAGGTTTAGGAAGCTAAAAATATAATGACACAATGATTTATAGTGGTTCAACCTTCTAACCAAGGTCTACATCCACTACCTTAGCTCTCCACTAAGGATTTCTCAATCAATCCACTATTGATTCGTCCCCTTTTCTAAGATTAGGAGGAAACCCTTACAACCGATCAAGCTTCTACCCAAAGCATTGATCAAAACCCTCTTTACAAAGAGACAATAAAAGCAAACTTAAAACCCTCTAATAGGTGTTTGTTTGCACAATTAAGCACTCACCCAAAACCTAAAACACTTGAGCAAATTTGACAATTTTGGCTCACTAGTGTTTGTCTATACAATAAATGACAATTTAAGCTCTAAGACAATCTTTGATCATTTGATGTTTGACAATATGAGCATTAGCCTTCTCTTGATGCTTGGAGGTCCCTTTTATACTCCCAAATGAGTTTGTAGCCGTTACTAGCCGTTGGGGATGAATTGGAGCCGTTGAGGACTTTATTTCCCTTCATTAATGCTGTTTTGCAGTTATCCGTATCGATACACGTGGAACCGTATTGGTACGGCCTTCATAGGAACTAGCCGTTGAGCTCTTGCCAGCCAAGGCGTATCGATACGCTTGAGGGCGTATCGGTATGAGTTCACATTTAAATGGCCGTTGGGAAATAGCCGTTGGGGTTGAGTTGAAAGGGGATCGGTACGCTTACCTGGTATATCGAAATGATCCCGATCCTTATCGAAACGGCAAGGGCCTGTATCGATACGGGTTTTGACAGTGGCCAAACTAGGGCAAAAAGGTATCGATACGGGTAAGACCGTATCGGTACGGGTACTTTGAAAACACAAGTTTGGCTATTAAAAACTTGAAAAATCTTTGCCAAAAACCTTTTAAAATACCTCAAACATAATTCCAAGTTGTTTGGACTTAAAACAAGTTTTAAATTCTTTTCAAATTAGTCCAAAACATTTTCCAATTATTATATCAAAACATTAGTTCTACAATCTCCCCCTTTTGATATAATAAAACTAACTTGAAAAATTGTTTGGGATTCTCCCCCTTAAACTTTAAAAATGTGAATAAGAGATTAGAAATTTTAGTTCAAATAAAGCTCCCCTTTATTCATTTGAAAATTCAATTTTTCAAACCATTTCTCCCCTTTTTTGTTATATCAAAAAGAATTAAAACATTAAGTTCAAAATAACAATAAAGGTAAAAACTTTGACTAAAATAAGAATTTGGTTTAAAAATGGCTCCCCCTTACTCAAAGCATCATAAAAAATGTTAGTCCAACATATATGATCATCTAGTTGAATAAAATGAAAATAAGACAAATTAATTCAAAACAACTAGAAATTTTACCAACACTTGAACCCGAGGGAGGATGTGAAGCCTTCATTCTTCAAGTGTTCTTCCTTGTGTGCATGGAGCTCCCCCTCAATGTTTGACTTGTTGAACATCTCCATCACACCTAGCAATAGACAATCAAGTAATTTTTGGTATCCAAATTGCTTTGGATCCATGAACGTTAGTAGCACAAATTTTAGTCCCCTTAGGAATCCATTTTTCAATGTCATCCTTTTTAATTGAAGTACTAAGTCCTTTTGGGACCCAAATACTTCTAAAACATTTTCCTTTAATAAATATAGGGGCACTAGATTGTCTAACATAAAAGTTTGATTTTCCAAAATTGTTTTTCTTTTCAAGCTCTTTGGAAATCAAATCTTTTTCTACTTGAACATTTTGAAGCAATTTTTGTAAATCAAAACATTTTAATTCAAACTCTTCAAGTTTTGCTTCAAGTTCAAGTTTGGTTTTAGAAAGCAAATCATTTTGAATTTTTAACTTTGAAATCAATTTATTGTTTTTCAAAATGTGGCTTTTAAAATCTAAAACTAAATCATCGTAGGCATCTTGTAATTCATCAAAAGAATAAGAACATGAAGTAGATGAATTAGAAGTTACCCTTGAATCTTCTTCGATGGCCATAAGGCAAAGGTTGGCTTGTTCATCGTCGGTGGAGTCCTCATCACTCCAAGTAGCCACATGTGCCTTCTTCTTATGGCTTGAAGTGTTTGCCCTCTCCTTTCTTTTAGGTTCTCGTTCAAGCTCTCTCAAGGCTTTCTTCATGAACGGGGCACACTTCTTGAAGAGATGAACTATCTCTTCATCTTCATCCTCCTCTTCACTTGAGTAGACATGATGGCAAGTGGAGGATTTGAGAGCCATGACACTTGCATTGATGCCAAGCCCTTTGATTTTCTTCTCTCACATAGCTCTAATTTCTTCCCTCTTCTTCTCATCCTCTTTGTTCTTCTTCATGATTTGATGAGTAAGGAGTGACCCCATGAGTTCATCAAGCTTCAAGGTCTTCAAATTTTTGGCTTCGATGATGGCAGTCCTCTTTGAGTCCCAAGACTCGGGAAGTGAGTAGATGAGCTTTCGAACAAGCTTTTCTTCCGGGATGGCTTCTCCATAGCCTTTGAGACCATTGGTGATTGTGGAGAACCTATCAAACATCTTCTCGATGTTCTCTTCCGGATCCATTTTGAAGTTCTCATACTCTAAGGTTAGGAGCCCAATCTTGGTCTCATTGACTTCATTGGTTCCCTCGTATGTGACTTCAAGCTTGTCCCATACTTCCTTGGCACTCTCACAAGAAGGCATCTTCTCATAGATGGTTGGGCCAAATGCACAAAACAAGATGAGCAAGGCTTTGTAATTAAGCTCCATCTTCTTGCGATCGTCGGCACTGCACTCCGTTTTACTTCTTTGAGGCACGAACGGACAATCTTCAACTATATCCCATAGCTTGTAATCTTTTGATTTGATGAAGAACTTCATCTTTGTCTTCCAATGGGCATAGTGAGTTCCGTCAAAGAAAGACGGTTTGTCGATTGAATGTGCCATTGAGCCGGTTGATGAAAAAGTGATCGAGCTTGCCGGATCTTCTCAATAGGATGTGAATCCCCTTCGATTGAGTCAAGCTCTGATACCAATTGTTGAGTTTTTAGGGTTCGATTCGATCAACCAATTTAGCTCACCGAGTGGTGGAGAGATGGATTTTTGGGTGGAAGGGTTTAGGAAGCTAAAAAGATAATGACACAATGAATTATAGTGGTTCAACCTTCTAACCAAGGTCTACATCCACTACCTTAGCTCCCCACTAAGGATTTCTCAATCAATCCACTATTGATTCGTCCCCTTTTCTAGGATTAGGAGGAAACCCTTACAACCGATCAAGCTTCTACCCAAAGCCTTGATCAAAACCCTCTTTACAAGAGACAATAAAAGCAAACTTAAAACCCTCTAATAGGTGTTTGTTTGCACAATTAAGCACTCACCCAAAACCTAAAACACTTGAGCAAATTTGACAATTTTGGCTCACTAGTGTTTGTCTATACAATAAATGACAATTTAAGCTCTAAGACAATCTTTGATCATTTGATATTTGACAATATGAGCATTAGCCTTCTCTTGATGCTTGGAGGTCCCTTTTATACTCCCAAATGAGTTTGTAGCCGTTACTAGCCGTTCGGGATGAATTGGAGCCGTTGAGGACTTTATTTCCCTTCATTAATGCTGTTTTGCAGCTATCTGTATCGATACACGTGGAACCGTATCGGTACGGCCTTCATAGGAACTAGCCGTTGAGCTCTTGCCAGCCAAGGCGTATCGATACGCTTGAGGGCGTATCGATACGAGTTCACGTTTAAATGGCCGTTGGGAAATAGCCGTTGGGGTTGAGTTGAAAGGGGATCGGTACGCTTACCTGGCATATTGAAACGATCCCGATCTGTATCGAAACGGCAAGGGCCTGTATCGATACGGGTTTTGACAGTGGCCAAACTGGGGCAAAAAGGTATCGATACGGAAAAGGTAATCAAAGTGGCCTGCTGTTTGTTTCACTAGAAAATGAAAATGATAACAAAGGGATTCTATTCATGAAATGAATTGCATTTCAGGTTCAAGAGGATCTAGAGCTAGTCCAGCATGTCAAAACCTTCTTCGCTGATCATAATCAGATTCAGAACCCGAATCCTCCCCCACCAAAACCGGCTCTCTCCGAACACTCCACCTCGAACCCCGCCACCAACTCCTCCGCCTACACTCGCTTCCATTCTCCTGTCCTTCCTCCTATGCACGCAGTCCTAAACCCTAACCTAGAGGACGATAATGATGAAGAAGAAGAAGAAGAAGAAGAAGAGAATGATGACGACGATGACAGAGAAGAACCCGAATCGGACTCTGCGGAAACGGATCGAGATAGAAATACGCAAACGGTAGCAGTTGCGGAGGCTGAGGCAAGCGAGTTGATACAGTTGGAAATGTCAGAAGATATCCGGCTAGGATCACCAGACGATGCATCAAATAACTTGGACATAGATTTTCACATGATGGCCGTAAGTCAAAGTGGTAACCACCAAGCCGTTGCTTCGGATTCGTTTATAGCAGAGTCGAGTCGAAAGTGGCAAATGGTACAAGAACCAACAAACAGTTGCTTTCACTCACGTTTTTCAGGTAAAAAACAGTTTAGTCGAACTAGTTGGTTTATGGGATGAGGCGCTAGGTCCTTCAAACACGAATCTTGGTGTTGTGAATGGAAAAAATTGGGTTGAAGAATCATCTCAGATTAGTCGAACTCATTGGTTTATGCTAATAAGATTATCATTTCAACTTGGATTTTATAATGTATTTTGTAGGGCCAGAGTTATTGGATGGACTACAACAAGAAAACACCCACTACTCTCAGACAACAAACAGGCATATTCGCTAAACAGATAAAGCTTCAATACTCGGTGACACCATCGAGTACTTGAAACATTTACGTAACAAGGTTCAAGAACTCGAAGCAGAGGCCGACAACAAACAGGCATATTCGCTAAACAGAACGAGTAGTTTGAAGGAACTGAGAAGTGGGGTAACAGTGTCGAAGAGGGCACGATCATTGGGGTCACCTGGGCGAGATAAAAGGCAGATGATCAGGATAGTTCAAGGGAGTGGAAGTGAATCTAGGCCGAAGACGGTCGATTCGACACAGCAGGAGACGACTGTGGAGGTGTCGATAATAGAGAGTGACGCATTGTTGGAGTTGCAATGCGGGTATAGGGAAGGGTTGTTGCTTGATATAATGAAGATGTTAAGGGAAGAGCTTCGGATCGAGATAACAACGGTTCAGTCTTGTTTGAATAATGGGGTGGTTTTAGCCGAGATGAGAGCCAAGGTAAATACTACATATGATAACTGCTAACGATTTCTATTTTCTTTTGAGAATTTACTGTGACAGTAATGTTTTGTGAATGGTAATTGGATTGGCAGGTGAAGGATAATGTAAATGGAAAGAAAGTAAGAATAACGGAGGTGAAGAGGGCCATAAATCAAATAATACAGTCATTCTAAAGGATCCATTTCTCAAGTCCAATTATGTTTATCCAAATCTGATTATTGATTTAATCATATAGGTAATATAGCAAGACGGTTTACAAATCGGATAAAAATTCTCTTCCCCTAATTATGACCCTTTTATGTCTCACACTAAAAATCACTTAAAAAATAAATTCTAAACCATAACCCTAATCTCCACATCCTAAACCCTAAACCTTACAACCTAAAAATACAACTTACCCCTAATTCCATAAACCTTATCCACAACCCCTAACCTTAAACCCTAAACTCTAAACCCACCATTTTAAAGTTGGGGCAGACGATTTCCATCCGTACAAATCATCTTCACTTTGGATGGAAATAGTCTGACTCTTATCATGCCCCCTTCTATGCCCCACTTTAAAATAGTAGGTTTTGGGTTTAGAGTTTAGGATGTAAGGTTAGGATTTAGAGAATTATGGGTAGAGTGTAGGGTTTAGGATGTGGAAATTAGAGTTAGGGTTTAGACTTTAATTTTTAAGTGTTTTTTTAGTGTGTGACATAGAAGGAAACATGTTTAGTGGCATAGGATTTTTGTTCCTTAACTTTAGAAGTATATAATGAGGTTAAGTTGCAGTGATTCCTTTTAAATGCAAACATAAAAATAAAAGAAATGCTGCTGAGGGAAACAATCCTATTCATGTACAATGTTCAAATCCCATGTACGAGGTTAGTAGCATAACACAAAACGGCTTACAACAATTGTGTCATTAAGCATTCAAAGATCTTCCTAATGACAGTATTCCAGAATTTTTACAAAACTTGGAGGACCTGGTAATTAAGACATACATTGTGGACTCAAAACTTGTTCATGGCAGATATATCCCTTTGTTTTCTAGTTTGAATAAGCAGAGAGTTAATACAACATTTCATGCATGCTTCCATCTCCCATCTTCTCCAAATCTTCTTGTGATAGTAGAGTCTGCCTACCACTGCCACCGATCTTATCATGCGGTCGAGCCATTTTTCGAAGGAACTGCACCCTCAAAGAGATTTCAACCTTCTCTAGGCTCTGGGATCTCTATACAATTTCAAGCCAGGTAGACAAGTTCGGGATGGAAATTCTCTCCCATTTTTTTAATATCCCTACTTGTGCCTCACGCTCAAAAGTAGATTTAGGTTATAGAGTTTAGGGTTTTAGGTTAGGGTTTATGGTTAGAGTTTAGGAAATTTAGGGTAAAGTGTATTTTTAGGGTATAAGGTGTAGGGTTTAAGATTTAGAATTTAGGGTTAGAACTTGAAATTTAATTTTGTAATGTTTTTTAGTGTTGGGCATAAGTAGGGACACCGAAAAGAGGTAGAGGATTTTCATCCACAAGTTCATTATTAAAAGCGGATGGAAATCGTCAACCCCTTAATTATGCCCACATTGGTGCCTCTACTTTAAAATAACTGGTTTAGGGTTTAGGGTTTAAGGTTGGGGCTTAGGGTTAGAGTGTAGAGAATTAGAGATATAGTGTATTTTTAGGGTTTAGGGTTTAAAATTTTTAAAAATATGGTTAGGGCTTAGAATTTAATTTTTAAGTATTTTTTAGTAGGGGCATATAAGGAGGCATAGTTAGATGGCAATAGATTTTTACTCCAACATGTCTTGACGACTATTTTTTTTTAAATAAAGAATTCAAATTACTTAAAATGTCTAAAACAACTCCATCTCATTATTAAAAACTTTGGTTTAGCTCAATCATATACGAACTACATCAGAGCAAATCTCAAATAATTAATATATGCAACTATATTATAGTCTAGAAGATATTTATCATTCTCCCAAGTGCTAATAAAATATTGAACAATAAACAAGACACTCCACTTTTGCTATATGTAGAGCCATGTCAGTGCTCAAATTCAGGTTCACTTCTCGTGTAAGCGAGACAGGATCCAACTTGGTAGTTTGGAGCGCTTGTCATGTCGGCTATACCTGCATTCATCTACTAACTCAGAAGACAAGTAGATCTTTCATGATTTTTTTTTAATAAAAGGGATATCACCCTAGATGATATTTACAAAGCGAACAAGATAAATTTGACAAGAAAAAAATACAAAAAAAAAATGACATTGCACCTAGACCCGTTTCTGAGATTTTGGTGGCCCATGGGCAAACTTAAAAAATAGGCCCCTAATTAAGGGTAAACGTTTAATCGAGTTAAATTAAGTCAAAAAATTCAAGTTATGCGAGTTTACGAGTCCTTACGACTCGAACTTAAAAATTTATCTGCTAAATACTACAATTTTGAGTTATTAGAATTTCTAATGTACAACTCAAACTTTATTTGAATTTTTTTTCGAGTCAAGACGAGTCAAGTCGAAAAATCAATTTTTTCGAGTCGAGTCGAGTTTTATTCACACTTTCCCCTAATAACGAGTATTAGAAAAAAATAATATTTGAAATTAGACCCTTAGTAACAAGTGATATATAAAAAAATGGACCCCTATTAACAAATTTTGAAAAAAATGAATTTTAATAGTATTCTTGTAATAACAAATATAGGGAAAAATAGAACCCTAATAACAAGTATTGAAAATTTACAATTTTAAGAGTATACATGTAATAACAAATATTAGGGAAAATAGACCATAAATAACAAGTATTGAAAAAAATAGGACTCGTAATAAGAAGTATCGGAAAAAATAAAATTTAAGAGTAGGGCCCTAATAACAAATATTATAAAAGATAGGCCCATAGTAACAAGTATTGAAAAATTGGCCTCATAATAACAAGTATTGAAAAATTTGTACCCTAATAAAAAGTATTGAAATAACAATAAATAATAAAAAATGGGCCCCTAATTATAAGTATTCAAAAAAATAGCCTATAATAACAAGTATTGAAAAAAAATTATACCCTTAATAAAAAATATCGAAAAAAATAAATTTTAAGAATAGAACTTTAATAACAATTATTAAAAAAATAAATTTTAAACAATAAATATTAAAAAAATTAAATTTTAATTATAAATATTCGAAAAAATAGGACCTGGACAGGGTAGGGGCCCTGGGCGGGCGCCCCTGTTGCCCATGCCCAAGGACGGCTCTGATTGCACCAAAAACAAAAAGAAAATTTAAATTGCAAACTAGTTAGAAGCACCAGAAGAACCGGCGTCCGCATCACCAATAAACAAAAAAATATTAAAAATTGTAAGATGTAAATATTACCGTGTGCAGTCTAAAATGTCTTTAACGTTTATTTACAGAACCCTAGTTATGGGCTCCTAGTTATGATCTACTTTTTTTATTGTGATAATCTTCATATTTTCTACTGTTAATCTCAACCATCCATTTATTTTCATCCAATGATCTAAAAAAGTGTAAATTTTTCAAATTTTACATAGTGTAAGAGGAACCTATCTCATATCCCACCTCCTATAAGCAAATATATAATATGTGTAAAATAATGCATCTAATTGTTTTGTTTCTAAGCCCATATTTTGCCTAAATACAACTGATCCATTGCTTTTTGAGCTTAATTTTGGCTAGGGATTCAATTGGAATATGTTAGCCTAGAACTCACGATTAAAAGCAGAATCTAGAAGATTTTGGATGTCATGACAAGAGACGTGGGCACGACGCAGTTAAATTCGTTTTCAGCTGAATTTTTTTGGTCAGGATATGACAGAATTTAAATCTGACCACTTGTTCAAACACGATCCCTTATCTTGGATGCTTTGGATTTTAAATTCAAGATTATTAGATATTTTATCTTGATTATTTTGAATTCAAATTCAAGATCATTGGATGATTTATCTTGAATTTAGGATATTTATCTTATATATTTTGAATTTTAAATTCTAAAATCCTTGTGTATAAATACTCTCTTAGGCTAATTTAATCTGCAGATTGGAATTTGTAATTTCCTTGATTATTTCTATAGAATCTTTATTTCCTTTCCATCATTTTACTTTCTTCTCTTTTTATTCTTCCATACCAAATGCTGAGTATGATCCAGTCCATGCTTAGCTAAACTTCCATTTATCCTAAAGTTTTGCGATGGCTCGATTCTAATTATGAGAATTGAGTTGCGCATCACAACTTCGGAAAGTATTCTTCGATTCTCTGGAAACTAGGAGTGACAATTGACCATTCCTTTCAAAGTTACTACATCTTCAACTCAACAAGTGGATGTTGATTTGAAAGCTATTTTGGCTTGCGGTTTGGGAGTCGGATCGATTGGTCGTAATTCGACTTCTTGTGAACAAACTTAGCGGCGGTTTGCTAAAGGGAATCAAGACCGAGTTTGATTTTGTGAGAGACACTATAACTCGAATTGTGCTCTTCTAAAATTTAAAGTTGTTTTGGTGCTAACGGCGATAGACGTGGTTGGTTAGACCATCAAGAATCGAATTTCAGAGATAGACGTAGAAATCTTGGTTAACCGAAGAGAAGAGTTAGTTGTAAGGGTTGGACCCTGTTGACTGTAACTAACATACTATCTAGAAGGAAATTATTTCGATATCGATCGAAATTGAGGCTAGCAAAGCTTAGAGCTATCTTATCATTACTGAATTCTTTATTTACAATTTACTTCTTTTATTCATCTCTTATATTTACTTAATTATTTATTCTAAACCCCCTCATTTTTATTTTGCAGTTAAATCAAGGATTGAAATAAGGAAGCGACATTGAAATTTTCTTAGTCCCTGTGGATCGATTCTATTTCTCTATACTACTTTCCATAAGTCATTATTAGAGATTAGGAATATGTTTATTTGACAATTTCGGCACTTATCAATATCATCATCCCATAATCTGCCTTTGAACGGATAACTCGGCCCATACATTGAGCAGCTTGCCTCTACTTAATAAAGTCGAATGGTGAATAAACATTTCATAATCATAGAGTTTGAAAATGCAAGTTTCTTTTAGGGAAAAGATGGATGTAAAACAGTGGTGGATTTAGAAATTTAAAAATGGGGGTCTAAAATATTTTTTTCTCGAATGGGTATGTAAAAATAAAATTTTCCTCCACATGCTATACAAAATTATTTTTTTTCAAAAAAATAACACTAAATTAAACCTATTTTTTTTAAAAAAATTGAAAATGGGGATGCAGATGAACCCCACCAGTGCTAGGTGTATCTGCCACTGCCTCGTCGTAGTGGCAGATCTAGAAATTTAAAAATGGGGGTCCAAAATATTTTCCTTTCTAAAATGGGTATGTGAAAAGAAAATTTTCCTCTACATGCTATACAAAATTTTTTTCCGGAAAAAATAACACTAAATTAAACCTATTTTAAAAAATCGAAAATGGGGATGCGAATGCACCTTACCAGGGTTGGGTGCATATGCCATGGGGTAAGATCATATATAGGATCTTTAAGACCTATTATGACCGATGTACCACCCAGAATCGTAAAATGCCCTATATATGACCCTTACAGTAAACTCGCCGCACCACAGTGGCGAGTTCTAAAAAAATATTCTATTTTTATTCAAACTCGGGGTATCACCCGGGCGAGTTCCATTTTTTCTCCAAAATTTATAATCTTGTTTAAATCTTAATCTGGTGGTTAAAGAAATGCCACTACAAGAATATAGACTTTTAGTGACAAATTGACACTGACTAGCAGTAATTTTGTCACAAATATTAAACTTTTGTGACAGAATTTTTGTGCGACACTATTAGCATAAGTAATTGTGATGTATTTTTATTTGGTCACTATTATTGTAGTAATTGTGACGATTACATTTTTCACAATTAAATTCTCATTGTAAGTCTATAACTGTGACACAAATTTCATTGCCACTAAAACTTTGACACATGATAGTGACGATATATAAAGTGGTCACTATAATTTGATATTTGTTGTGACAATACAATTGTTTCACTTAAAATTTTACTTTTGTTGTGATGAATTTTGTCACCAATAAAAAAATAAACTTAATGACAAGTTATATATTGTCACAATAATAAATTTATTTTTATAATTATAGTAATAATAACAATTATAAAAAAATTAAAGTTACCATAAAGGCACAAACTAATTTATCAAAAGGTAAAATAATTCTATAAGTCTCTACACTATGTGTAAATTGTTGTTTTAGTCATTCTATTTTGATCAATTTTAGTCCATATATTTTTGAAATTTTAAAACTTCAATCCTAATCCAAACGGGATAACGACAATATGATTAAATCACAATGACTAAAAATGATTGAACAAAAGAATAAAAATCAAAAGTTTTACTTAACATATTCAAAGACTATCATTCATGTCAAGATCGAAATTTCAAAATTTAAAAAGTACATATTTTTTTGAATAGAAAGTATATAAACTTAAAGTGAACAAATTAAAGTAAAAAGACTAATATGTAATCTTGGCATAATATGTGATAGCAAAATTTTACCTTGTGAAAAATTTTACACTTGATATTTGTTTTAACTTTTCTTGTGGAGGTAAAATTTGCATTGTCGGTATAGTAAATAATTATCACATAAAGGATAATTCTATCAATAATTGAGGTGTAAATCTTATATTCATATGTTTATATTTTAAAACCAACTCAATTATTTTTATATATTTTCTTCAACAAACGTATTTCGTATAGGAAACCATATAAAAATTAATTAAATTATTATTATATTAATTATTGTTATAATTAATACATACTTTTAAAATAAATAAAATTAATTTCAATTACAATTTAACCTAAATAATATTTTACTTTCAAAATAATATTAAATTTCTTGTCTATCCTAGTGGATAGACATTGCACTCTCCCTCTAAAGGTTCCAGGTTCGATCCCCCATGAAATCATGCATTGTATTTATTTACTAAAAATTGATTAATGAATATACCACATCATTTATAATTAACCCCTCGCCATGGGCAAGCAGCCGAGCTACCTTGGTGTAAGTGACATTCTCCTAGGCTCATGTAGGCCCTAGGTGTACGGGCCACATTGGGACCAAGTGGATGACCTTCTAGGGACCAGTTTGGAGGTAGAGGGCCTCATATCGCGCTCGTCGCAGAAGTCAAGGGTTGGTATCTAGCACATTCGCTATGCCCCGCGGGAGAGATATTCAGTGTGCGTGTTGCTTGACGGATCATGAGACGACGCTATCGAGATAAGTCCTTAGATAATGGATACGCGATGAAGGCTGACTTGTTTAGGATGAGTCCCTTTGAGTGCAGCACGACATGCCCGATCCAGGCCTGAATAATGATGGTTGCAACTAAAAAATACAATTATTTTATTATTATTGAAAGTGACAATGTATTTTAGACACTATTTCAATATGTATTTGTGATAAAATATTTGTCACTAATAAGAATAATATTAGTGTCTAAATTTTAGTCACTGTTATTAATCTTTTGTGTTAAAAAATATGGTCATAAAAAATATAATTTATTGTGACAAAATGCATAAAAGTTGTCACTAATATAATAGTGACGGAGTTATTAGTGACGACAGGTGACGACTCAAAAAAATAGTCACATTAAATTTCAGTGACTAAATTTAATACTTTTAGTGACTATTTTTGATGTCACTAAAAATCTATTTTCTTGTAGACCAAACTCGCCACATGGGTATGGCAAGTTTCGAATGGGTTAACGGTCGTCCAACGTCTCAACCAAACGTCGTGTAACCCCCTCGTCCCGGGCTAGACGACAGATCGGTCTGAACATGTTACACGGGGAAAACCGAAGCGAAACCCGTTAAGGCTCCACTTTGATTAACAACCCTAGAAAGATTTTTCGTTAATTATCTTGTCTAAATGCTAAATTTAGTCCTAAGTGTAAAAACGACAACGGAAAACGGTAACGAGACGATGCAAGCAGAACGTAAGGTAACTTAAATTTACCAAGTGACATATTAATCCATTTGCATGCTTACGAACCCAATACCATACACATACGATGCATAAAAAGTTAACAAGGAAACATACAATCAACGAGACTAAAACACGACATCCGAGAACCTTTGAAGATGCTAAAAAGCCCAAATACAAGCCTGCGTTTCGAAACAAGCTTGTCCATTTCGATACGCGGGCTCCAGTTCAAAAGCCAGACCAGGCCGTACCAATACGGTCCACTCCGTTCCGATATGAGGGTCTCCAGTAACAAAACGTTCCGGAACAGGCACTCACAGTGGCAAACCGTATCGAAACGCGTACCGAAACGGGCACTCACAGTGTCAATTTGTATCGAAACGACACCTCCCTCGTTCCGATACGAGTATCCCTGGAGCTACACCCGTTCCAAAACAACCACGAGCGTTTCGAAATGCCTGCACTCTGTGTGACCCTGAAAACAGTTTTCTGCATCTCCAAATGATCCCAAACATACCCCAGAACAACAGGATTCAAGAAACAACATTCATACACATAATCTAAAGGCATTTCATCCTACTACAAACATGATCAAACACATAACATGTCCATTTCATTCAAAGAAGACATACATCCACATGAGCATTGCATAACAAGGTTTACATGCTTTCAATGCAACACATAAGCATTCATAAAACATGGTTATAAGCCTTCAATACAAACACTGAGGCATCAACATAAACATGGTTTACAAGTTCACAACATAAAAACATTAACAAAATAGGAGTCTAACACATGCTCCTACAACACGTAGCATCCCCATTGCTAACTACTACAATATTCCATAAAACCATACTTGAGCAACCACAAACGCGTTTGGATGCCCTTTCCTTGCTCCTTGCTAACTCCACACTAATGACCTGCATTGTCGAAAACAAGAGCGTAAGCTAGAAGCTTAGTGAGGGAGCTCAAATCAAAACATCGATAATGCAGGGTTCAAGCATGACATCCACATAACATTCACAAGGCATACATTTACGCTAACATAGCAACATAGCCAAACGTTAAGAGAATGCATGAACATGGCATCTTACCTCATGTTATGCTAAACAAAGATATAACAAATATCTTAGACAACAACCACACATGAACAAGTATATTGGCAACTATATACTACTCGGATATGCGGATAACTTCCGTTGGGATTTTCGCCCCAACGTACTCAACAACAATTACCTTCCGGTGGGATTACACACATCACCGTTTTCCCTCATGGATGGGATTACACTCATCATCACATGCTAACATTTTCCGGTGGAATATTACCTCACCGTACTCCTCCTTGATGACTACACGTCACCAAGGCCACGCGCGAATTTGACTCTTACCGTGTACACACTCATCCTAATGATCGATCATTTATATCCGGTAATTATAACTAGTGTCAATCATACTATACAAGTCTCACCATGATTTCACAATCATGCACACAACATATCATCACCATATACATCATCAATATATATATACATCAACATGCATAGCGAACACATAATACACAAGTCCACATTTATGCACATTAAGCACGAACTCATAAAGCAAACAAGAGATTAAGCTACCAACTTAATCTTCACCTTCGATTGGCCTACCAAGCATAATCCAACACCTCAACTACACACTTGAACCAATTTAAAGCCGTTTTAAATAATCCACTCACCGAACACCCTTAAAGCAAATAGAGAAAGCCGATCAAGCCTCCAAATTTCCCGGAATCGAGCCCGAAGCTTCTCCAACGATTTCCCTTGATTCTAATCAATCAAAAACAACACATTACTCAACATATCATCCTCAAAATCACTGTCACAAATCAGGTTACAAACACAAGGCTATTTCCCTACATTTCCAAGCCAAAACTAACACAAAAATTCTCATTTTCGAACTTACATTCAACCCAGCAGAAATCCATCAAAACCCACACCCAAATCATCATTAAACACCTTCAAAACAACTTTCAAGCATTACTATATCATCAGACCAACTATCCTACACCAAACTACCTCAAAAACCCAAGTTTTTAACCCTTTAAAACACCCACAAAACCCATTTTGGGATTTTCATCAAAACCCCACCATTTTCACATATAATACCCTTTAAAACATATTTTAACTTTGCAAATCAAAACCCACATAAAAACCTATCAAAGCTTCCTTCTTTTTCTTGAATTTTAAAAACTTGAAGAACTATAAAATTGGTGTTTATGAGAATCTAAAATCATAGAAATGTTAAGAACAATGAGGAGAAGTAAAAAACGATCTTACCTTGTTGAAAGCACTTGAAAACGTGAAGAAATTTGATGGAATAGTAACTTGGGGTTTGGGGAGGTTTTAGTGTCGTGAAAAAGCTTAAGGAAGAAGATGATGAAGACATTTCAAAAGCCCCTTTTTACTCATCTTTTTCCATTATTTTAAAAAAATACATTTTTACCCTTAATGTAAACTCATGGCCTTTTTTAATTAAAACCAAGCCCAAATTAAATTAAAACGAGCCCACGACTCGAACCCGATTTAACTCTCCTAACACCCAACCCCTAAACCCGGGTGTTACACGCCGTAACTTGGAAAAAGTGACCGTTGGATAAAGGATAGAAAATGGAACTCACCATTGAGCCATGACGAGTTCCTTTTTTACCCGTTGCCCAACAGTCAATTTTTTCAAGTTAGGGTTTTATGTGGTGTAGTATAAATAGGATGTTTGGTGTAGAGTGTTGAGCACCTAAATATTCTTCAACATCTTTAGTTCGAGAAAAGAAAGTGATAATGTTGTTGAGCCGTGTGAATTTCGTAGAGCCCTATAATTAAGCACACAAAAAATTTTCGGAAGATTAAAGGTAACAATTTTTTTTTGTTTTTTTATTGTGGGGTTTCCAAGTTTATTTGATAAAAATATTTGTTATTCGATTGTGTTTTTACGGTTTAACATTTTTTGGCGGAGAATTATTAGAACAAAAAATAGCGTTGTTAAGAAGAGAAGAGGATCACATCACGAACAATATGGACTAATTGGTAATACTTGATTAATTGCTTTTTTAATTTTCATTTGTAGTTTTTAAAAGGTATGTTAGTAATTTAATTTAAATCTTATGTTTCTAGATGGAGAAGAAAAAAAATCGGCCCCGGATTCTATGGAACGAGCTGCCATGCCCAGAAATTTGTGTATTTCTAGAGACAGCCGAATTTAATTACGCGGCGAAGTTTCGTGATTTTGATATCGTGCCGCATGTGATTAATGCGTTGGCGGAGCATTGGAGACCGGAGACGCACACCTTCCACATGTCGTGCGGAGAGTGCACAATCACCCTGCAAGATGTTGCTATGCATCTTGGCGTCCCAATTTTTGGATTTCTAGTCATTGCGTGCAACAACTATATTCCATAATGTAACACCCTAAATGTTGGTAAAAAAAATGAAAAAAATGAGGTTATTGCTGCCATGGGGTATTGAACCTGTGGCCTATACTTATCAAACCAAGGCTTTAGCCAACCAAGCTAAAGCAATCCTTGGCATTTGTTTAGATCATTTTGATCTTAAACTATGGTTTTTAGGTTTGACTAAACATTAAATAAATGTCTGACTCCCTTTTTACCCAATTAAATGCTTCTAGCCCAAATCTCAGAAAACATTCGTCTTCTCCTACCAAACCCCTTCGACCACCGTTCGATCCGCCTCCACCGCCGTGCCGTGCTGCTCACCGCCGGTGCCGAGGCGCTCCCCGTCGAGTCCCGACCATACCCATGGCCTCCACGCGCATTTTTGAGCCACCGTTCGTCGGAAAAATATGTTTGAAGTTTCAACCGGAAACCTAGTTTCCTCCACGTTTTTATTTCTGTTTTCCGGTGCCGTCCGTGGTCTGTTGGTTGCTCCGTTGTCAGCAAGGAGTTCCTTACTTCAGGGCGAGCAAAACCCGAGCAACGGACCGTCGATCCGTTACCGATAAGCCCCTCATCGGAACCTATGTGGTTTCCGGCCGTGAATCACAATTTTGGGCTTATTTCCGGTAAGGTTTTGAGTTATCTCGAGTTTTCAACTTGAGGGTTTGAACCTTGGTTTAACATTCTTTATTTTTCGGCAGAAACACGGCGTTTCGGGCCTCCAACGAAGATTCCGGCGACCGCCCGACGACCCTGGAAATTTTTTGGTAAGAACCGGTCTGAACCGTCCAGCCCAAGCAGCCCGACCCGACCCGTAACCGACCCGAGTCCAACCCGACTGAGTTAACTCGTCTGAGTTGACTCAGTGAATTAACTCGTCTGAGTTGACTCAGTGAGTTAACTCGTTCGAGTTGACTCAACTAACCTTGACCGTTGACCTTGTCTGATGACGTCATGCTGACGTCAGCGTTGACTTGACTGCTGACGTCAGCGTTGACTTTGACCAAAAAGTCAAAATTTTCGAAAAAGTCCTATTTTATGTTTTTCGACGTCCTGAGTCCGTTTTTGAAGCCCGTTCTGCAAAATTCTGACCCGAAAGCCTCCGAATCTGATCTTGAACCCAAACTTGTTTGTGTGTTTATTTATTCAGTTAAGAGCTCTATGAATAAGGACTGAAATGAGATAGTGTGTGATTGAAGGTATTCTTGGTTTCTTGAATACGAGATGTTGAGGGACGTCGAATTCTGATTCGAGTGCGATTGAATGGGGTATCATGAATCGACCGATGCAGCTCGGAGTTAAGGTAATACATTACTACCCTCTACATGCTTTTGAAACATGTTGGTATTCGGCTATGTTTGCACGATCATGTTAAGCATATGATTATCTCTGCCTATATCGATCAATTATGAAATAAGAGTAATAATGGCCAAGACAAAAATACTCGAATAAGTGGTTTGATAAATCGAAGAGACTTTCGAGTTTAGTACACGTTTATTGAGACGATAAATCTTGAAGTTTGATTATCTATTTTATTAAAAGTATAAATGTCGGACATATCTGATTAACAAGTGACGAAAATACCCCCTAACTAATCACAACCCAAGAGGCTATACTTGATTCGATAAGACATCTGATACACTTGAAAACCTCAAACTATTGAATTGTCACGGTAACAAGACTTAAACCCTCGAGATTGTAAATTGCTTGAGTTGTAAGAATTCTGAATAATTCGATGTAGATAAATGTACGGAAAAATATTCGTATGTATAAATTGAGCAATGGGGCGAAAAAGATTGAACTGATTAAAATGACTAAAAAGGATTGGATATATTGGTAAGGCTGAGATGGGTCACAATGACCCTAGAGACTGATATTTTTCTTCAGGCATCACTTATCATTCGACCGACATACGTGATATATCCTCGAAGTCTGAAACGAATGAATAGATGGAAAAACTGAGAAACTCTGAATAATTAAGACGTTTTTTTAGCATCGTAATGTCTGAAATACCCTCGAATATTAGAATGTCAGAGAATACTTCTAAGACATGGAATTAGCAATCTCAATAAAGACAAACAGACGTAACGACTCCAAAAGTGGTAAAATACGACTCATGTCAGTTGGTCGATTCAGACACCATGATAGTAGAGGGAAATTACCGTGTGAATGCATGTGCAATTTATTTGGGGAAAGTACACAGTTAATAATGAAAGGGATCTATTCTCCTAAGGCATATTTGATGTTTTGGGATAAGTTTAGGTACATTGCACATGTTTGAACACTTGGAAAATACCGCTCGAATATATGCTTGATTTCTGGTAATAAGTTCAGTGGACGATTGGTGATGGCGAACTATTGTTGTTTTGCTCGGTAATCAGTTCTGAGAAATGAATGGTTGAGGTGTACCATTCGGTGAGATATTAAATACTGCGTTAATGGGTTTCAATTAGTCAAAAGGGGCTCAGAAGCTTAATGAGCAATTAGAACTCCTAAATTCTGTACATCACCGTTTATACCTTGTTGGTTCAGTTTACCAAATTACCCTCCGAAGGCCGGAATGACCAACAATACCCTCGTAAGCTTTAGCGATCGAATCACTCTCGATATACCTGAAATCCCAATAATTCTGATGCATCAACTTTCAATGTTAATTCGATCCGTCTTATCAAACTCCCCTATTCGTGGGGACCTCATTTTGAAATCAGTCTAAATTCGTCAAATGTCATCTTTCTGATATCTAACAAGTACCTCTAAGAAATGAATTAGGCCATAAAATGCGCACTCTGTATCTGTAAATACTTTCTGCTCTAAACCAAGACAATATGCTTAAAATTTAAAAGTATGATACTGTAATACGAAAGGAAAACAATTCTCTGATTTCTGACCTCTGTTATGAAAAATATATCTGATATATGACATTGAATACGAAATAATAGTAATAATGATAATAAAATAAATTTGATACATGTCTTCTGGTATAAAAATAGATTTGATATTTATTTTCTGCAATATTGTCATCTGAATATAAATTAAAATCATCTGTGGTATATTATCTGGATATGAATAATGATCTGTAGGCTCAGCGCTGGTAAGTCCTTCTGTACCTAAGCTCCTACGCCCAATGGGCCTAGGGTAAGCCTTTCTGTTAAGCTCCTACGCCCACGGGCCTAGGGTAAGTCTTTCTGGACCTAAGGCATCCCCTTAGGTAGGCTCCTACGCCTCAGGCCTAGGGTAAGACCTTCTGCATGTAGTTCAGGGGGAAATTGCATTTTGGAGTTCGATTTGAGGGTATTTAAGTAAATAAATAAAACTTTCTGACCTCTTCTGAAACATACCCTACTAAATTAATGTATCAATGTTGAACCCTTAGTAAACTTACAATTCATGTTTAATGGACCACTCTGAACTTCTTGATTCAACTTCTGAAATCTGAATCCCTTTTGAAATTCTGGCTTTAGATTCACCTCTTACGGTTCAGGTGATCAAATAAAGAACAACTCTGTGACCTCCTAATAATGCTTCATTGAATTATCGTATCATAATTGAGCTTGCCGTTGCCTAATTCTTCATGACAATGTTAAGTTGCCATATACCTACTTGTACCTTTAGCATCTCTTGGTAATTTGTATTACTGAGCTTTTCGAAGCTCACGTTGTTTTACCTTCACAGGTTAAGGATCTACCGTGTTGTAGCTATCAATGTCGGTTTGGGAGTTTCTTCGGCTTGCTTGCGGAGTACGATACCTGTGTAATTAGGGGCATGCATGTCACGTGTTGTTTTATATTCGAGTATGAAACTTGTATTAACAACTTTTATCACATTTTTGTTTCATTGCCTGAATGTTTCTGAAATTGTATTTAATTCAAAACATGATTTACAATTTTAAATGGTTTAGCACTTTGTTTATTTGTAGTTTTAACGTGGGTCGCTCCGGTGGCCCTAATGTAACTTCCTAGGATCCGTGGTAACGCATAGGCGGGTCAAGGGGGTTACACATAACCTCTTTGTGTGCAACATTTGAGGAAGGCACCAATAGGGCGAGAAATAAATGGCAAACAGGTGAGGATGACGTGGCTCAAGAGTGAGTTTCAAGTGAAACGAAATTCCACAGCGCCAGAAATTGCAAATGCTGCTCGGGCGTATATATTGCGCCTTCTCGATGGGATGCTAATGCCAGACAAATCGACTTCCTACGTGAAAACGCAGTACCTCCCATTGTTGAATACTACGCACGAAACAAGAAGATTCAGTTTGGGATCTGCAATATTAGCTTTCCTGTATCGAGAGTTGTGCAAGGTAGCAACCCAGACATTCGTCAATGAGAGATTCGTGCATGCCGATATCGGTGGGTGTTTGGTGCTGTTTCAGTCATGGGCCTGGTTCAGGCTTCCTTTCATGGCTCCTATATCCAATCCGCAGTATGAATTCTCACTCACTACAAGCTAATAATGTTCATTCTCATAATTACTTTTAATATTTTTAAGGAAACCATGATGTATGTATGTATTTTTATTATGCAGATGGAGACAAAACAACGAAAATGACGTGTACCATACAAAATTAATCCTCGAAGTGGGAGCGAAGATTGACCTCTACTGCCAAGATTAGGTAATGTAAATTTGTAATTTTAAAATTGTATCCCATATATGGTTTTCGTTGGTAGTTGCAAAATTATGTTAATTTACATGCGAATGATTTTCTTTAATGGACAAATTGTTATAGTTCATATGGATGCCATATTTGGATGTTGATTCTAAAGTCGCGATTCAAGACATTGCGTACGATGATGCTGACAATTGGTTTTTCGTAATGTCGTTACTATATTTCACAATTGTTGAGATGTTTTACAGCAATCGGGTCCTTAGGCAGTTCAAATTCCATCAGTCACTGTCGGTTGATCCGCTCATCTTTGATGAATTGGAAGACTTGGACGGACGTGGTAAGAGTTAAAAGGTCCGACCAACCAAACATTCGACGTACATAGGAGAGTAGAATGGAAGGGCAAACACGTTGCCTCATGTCGAATCTATTCGAGCAGATAGTTTCGATTTTCCTATTTTTGAGTACCATTAGTGGTTTGCCGCAAACAACAAATTGTACCTAACGACCCAAGTCGAACGAGATGATGTTGTTTTAATCCGACAAGTGCACGAAGCATCGACATCTGGCGCGGGGTCATCATGAGGCAAATTTGGGAGGAGGAGAGGTACATGTGGAGGTAGACGCAGCAAAAGACAGGCTGAACCAGAACTTGAACCAGAACCAGAACCAACATTACAACCATTTGATGCTACCAGTTTTCAACCGTCATATGGGTCCCCAAGTTGGGATCAAGTTGTTTCCATGACACATGGGTCATGGAATTTGCATATTCCATATGAAGCAGGCGTGTGGAGAGGTATGCCTGGTAATTCGGTGAGTCAAGGGGAAGGATCTGCATCACAGGTGCAAGGTTTTATGTAACACCCGTGTTTTGGGGCCGAGAGTTTGGTATGTGTGTTGGGTTCGGGTTGTCAGTTTCGGTTTAAATTAAATTAGACCTTAGCTTAATTTAAATGAGCCTAAAATTCTAATAATGGCATTTTTGTAAATAAGTGTAGATAAAAGAAGACAAGCTTTTTGATTCAAAAAGAAAAAAAAGGGTCTTCTTCTTCATTTCTATCTAACGTGGAAAAACCCTCCCAAAACCCAAACCACTATTCCATCTCTTCTCTCCATCATTTCAAGGGCTCCTTTGAAGGTAATTTCGTTTTTGAATTCTCCTTTCCATCCCAATCATTTCCATGGTTTTAGATTTCAAAACCATCATCTTTTTAATTTTCCAAGTTTTTCAAGTTTGAAGAAAGTACGAAAATTTAATGGGTTTTCAACTTGTTTTTGGTTTGTTTAGTTAATTTTTGAGTTCACCTCACCTTAATACACCTAATAACTTGAAATGGAGGGATTTTTTTTAAAATCCCGAAATGGGTCTTGGGGGCATTTTTGAAAGTGTCAAAACTTGAATTTTTGATGTGGTTTTGTGTTGGGTTGAAGGGCTGATGGTATAGGGTTGTTAGGAAGGTGTTTTGGAAGTCTTTAGAGGTCATTTGGGTGTTGGAAATGGTAGATTTCAGCGGGGTATTATTGGTGTACGAAAATGTGAGTTTTGTGGTTAGTTTGAGTTTTAAATGATGAAGTTTGGCTTGTGTTTGCGGGTTGAGTTTGTGGCTGAGTTTGGCAATGTTTTGGTTGAGTAATACCTTGTCTTTTGATTGATTAGAAGCAAGAGGAAACATCAGAGAAGGTTCAGGATCAAATCCGGAAATTGTGGAGGCTTGAGTAGCTTTTCTTTGTTTGCTTAAGGAAGGGTGGTGAGTGAAACTTTCAAACTTAATTAAATTGGTTCAAGTGTGTGTTGTTGAGGTTTGGGATGTGCTTGGTAGGCCATTCCAAGGTAGAAGTTAAATTGGTAGTTTAACTTCTTGTGTGTTTATAAGCTTTAAATGTTTATGCCTATTATGATCTTGTGGAGCATGATCTGATTATGCATGGGTATCCATTGATGTGTGTGATGATGGATGTGTGCTATAAATGATGGTTGTTATGACGTGGTTTTGATAGTATGATTGGCACTAGTTAACTTACCGGGTATAAATGATCGATCATTGGGATTAGTGTGTACACGGTTGAGTCAAATTCGCGCGTGGCCTTGGTGGCGTTAAGCCATCAATGAGGAGTACGGTGATGTAATATTCCACCGGAAATGTTTATATTATACGCGATGATGAGTGGAATCCCATCAGTAGGGCATGTGGTGATGAGTGGAATCCCATCCATGCAAGGTCCGATGATGAGTGTAATCCCACCGAGGTAATGTTGTTGTTGAGTGTAATCCGCGTATCCGAGTAAACTAATAGTGGCCAATATACTTGTCCATTTGGTTATGTTGCTTAGATAAATGCTTTATCTTGTTGAGCTTTATATGAAGTAAGATGCCATATTATTGTCTCTTGTGTTGCTAGCTAGTTTGCTATGTTGATGCTTATGTATGTTTGTGTGTGATGTAAGGATTATATGCTCGAACCCTGCATTGTCGTTGTTTTTGGTTTTAGAGCATCCTCACTAAGCTTCTAGTTTACGCTCTCGTTTTCGACAATGCAGATCACTAGCGTGGAGTTAGCAAGGAGCAAGGAAAGGGGCACTCCAAGCTTTTGTAGTTGCTCAAGTATGGTTTAGTAAATAAAGTAGTAGTTTAGCAATGGGGCTGCTAAATGATTGTATGAGCGTTGTATGACTCATAAATGTTGAATGTTGTTTATGTTATACTTTGGATTTGTAAACCGTGTTATGTTTTGTCGAATGCTTGTGATGAAAGGTTATGCCTTCGGATGCTTTATGTTGTTTTTGGTTGACCATGCAAACCTTATGTGTGAAGACTTGTGCCTTTTGGCTTTTAAGTATGCCTTGTTATGCAATATCTATCTTTATGTGAATGCCATGTTGGAAATGCTTCATCGTTCGCCTAAATTGTTCTACATGCTAGTGTTTGGTTGTTGAATGTTGTATGAATGCTTGTATGTGGCTAGGGAAGTCTTAAAATGCATTTAGTGTTGAGTCTTGAGTTGTTTTGCTGCAATTTGGTGTCTTGCAGTGCAGGGCGTATCGATACGCCTAAGGGCTGTATCGATACGGTCCTACACTTTGGGACACAGATTTGGCTAGAGGTATCGATACTCGGGGGCGTATCGATACGCCAAGTCTCTACTGGAATTCTGAGATTTTCACGAGTCTTTGGCGTATCGGTACGGGCTCTAAGCGTATTGGTACGGTTTTGTCTCGTTGACCGCGAGATGTTGACCGAGAAGGGTCTATCGATACGCCCAAGGGCTGTATCGATACGGTCTTCTTGAGTTGACTGAAGGCAGTTGACTTGGTCAAGGCGTATCGATACCCTTGACTGGTGTATCGATACGGCATGCTCTGTGACTTTAAAATGGGTTGTTTAACATGTTGATTTGGTTTGGTTGCTTTTACCTCGTGATGTTTTCCGCTGTCGTGATCACTTAGGAAATAATATGTCTTTAGACAAGATCTAATTAAAAGAAATTTTCTAGGGTTGCTAACCGAGGTGGGACCTTAACGGGTTTCACATCGGTTTTCCCCGTGTAGCCTACTCGGACCGTTCAGTCGACCAGACCGGGACGAGTGGGTTACATTTTTTGGTATCAAAGCCTGAGGTTACCGAGACCTCGGGCAGGTAAGTGAGGTAAGTTTGAAGTGTTAAGTAATTGTTACGTCTCGGTGTATGCTATGCCATGTATGCTTGTTGTTTGATCGTTCGTATGGTGTTCGGAAGCATGATTGTTGTGTCTGGTGTAGTGTCGAGTTTCCATTGCTACTATTACTTAATTTGAAAAAGTTTTGTAAAGGAAGATACTTGAGCACAGTTGGACCCTTGCCTTTGCTAACTTAATCCGTATATGTTTGTTTGTTGTAGTTGTTATCTTGCTAGCTGTAATATGAGACCACGAGGGAGGCCTAGGATGGTTCAACCGGAACCACAGGCACCAGCTCCATGAGTTGAGCCAGTTGGTGAGGCGCAGGCTCCTCAACCTCCTCCATCTCCTCCTCATCAAGAAGAGGGAGGCGAGGCGAGAGCCGAGGGCGTAGAACCTCAAGTTGGCCAAGGACCGGCCGGAATATATTTAGCTCCCTTAGTTCAGGCGATAGCCGGGGCTTTTCAGGCTGCAGTGGCTGGGAGTCAGGCAGTGGCACAACCCCAGGGAGAGGGTACTGGTTTACCGTTAGAGAGACTTCGCAGTTTGGGAGGTGAAGAGTTCAGAGGGTCGACACCCGAGAGGTTTGAGACTTGGTTAGAGAAGACCGTCTGTATTCTGGCACATATGGGATGTACTGGGGAACGCAAGCTAGGGTGTGTTGTATCTCTGCTTCAGGGTGATGCCTACACTTGGTAGGTCACCATCACTACGGGTATGGCATGGGCTGAGATCACTTGGGAGTTTTTCGAGTATGCTTTCCGTAAGAAATATCTGGGTCCCCGTTATCTCGATGAGAAGAAGAGGGAATTCATGGCTTTGGTTCAGGGGAGTATGACAGTGACAGACTATGCGATCAGATTTGTCAGGCTGAGTGATGTGACCACAACCAGAAAGAATTCCAATGAATTTCCTAGAGGGCCTATGACTCGTGCAGGAGCTAAAATGATTCAAGATGCTGTGGAAAGTTTGCTTTGCCAATGCTGGAAAATGAATGAAGAAATGACAACAACAATTAGATCTTGCAACGTTTTGAGTTTGTTGGAAAGTTGAAATAAGTTGCATAAGAATTTGCATGAGTAGTTGCATAAGAATTTGCATGAGTAGTTGCATAAGAATTTGCATGAGTAGTTGCATAATAGTTCATTCATTCCATGAGAATAAATATGCTTGTTGTTGCATTTATGCAAGCACTTCATTTATGAAAATACTTCACTTATGTATGTGTTTCATTTAAGCATGTAGGTTCATTAATTAAACTAGTTCATTCATTGAACTTGTTCAATTAATTCTTTAAGTTTGCATAACATTTTTATCATATTTTGATTAATATTTTATGTGTTTTTAGTGTCATTACACGTTTAGATTAAGATGGAAACAATTGAAGATTTTTCATCTTCTTCAAGGAGACATGCCATCTTTATCACCATTTAAAGAGAGAGTCTTTTTGAATTCCATGGAGGATGAAGCATTTAGAAGACTTTATTATGCTTTTATTCAGCCAATAAAGTTGAGAAATAAAGAAAGGAAGTGGAAGAGACACGTACACTTAGATGCAAACATGGGCAGATTCATTCCAAGTCATCTACATGCACTTTTAAGAGCCAAGCAAGGGGAATATCAAAAGATCCATCACTTGGACGTGTATAAGTCTTCATTCAAGCCTTATTATGTCCAAAGTCATTCTAAATTACACAAATGGCCAGCCACACTTGATAGGATTGAAGACAAACCATTGAATGTCATAAATTGGAGCCTTAATGCATTGTTTTGTCCATTCAAATTCTAGGCTGCCATGTACTATAAATAGGATGCTCATTTGCCTTTGTAAGGGACCTTTTTTTGATGAAAATATATGAGAGTGTTCTCTTCATTGTTCTTTAAGAACTTTATCGGCTTTCAAGCTAGTCTTGTGGCAAATTTTCCCTTTTCATTCCATTCTATTTATAGCGTTGGTTCCTAGCTTTCTAGCTAGCGGGTCACGTTCCACCATTCCACCATCACTTCCATTTGATTATATTGTTGGTTCCTAGCTCAATTATAGCTAAAGGGTCACAATCCAACCTTCTTCCATCATTTCACAAACGGTAAGAACATGTAAGGTTTGGGTCAACATTCACTATCTTGTTGGTTCTTCCTTGTTCCACACCGATTCTATTCCATATATCCATATCAACTTATATCCATTTTCCCCTTGCATTTATATTTCAAACCATAATCACCAACCATTCCAGCACCTATTAAAACAACAACTTTCACCATCTTCATTCCATATACATCACTTCCACACTCAAGTTTCAAGTTTGCAACTTCATACTAGAATCACGATCGGACAACATCACATACGAATTCGGTCATCACACAACCGGATACGTATCATTTGGCATCAGAGCTATTTTGATTCAGTAAGTTAAGTGTTTCTCTCTCCCAGTTTGCATAAAAAAAGAAGAAAAAAAGAAGAAAAAAGAAAAAAAAGAGAAAAAAAAAGAAAAAAGAAAAAAAGGAAGTTTGGTTGTTGTTGGTAGTACTCAATTCAGCAAATTATTATTTCCTATTGCCTTGTTATTTTCTAATCATTCTACTTTTCTACCTATAGCCTTTTTTTTCTAAACCCTTTCTTTCAGCCAATTTCCACAAGCAAACTTGTTAAGCCTTGAGTAAGTTCTCTAAGGACTTTGATAGGAGAACAAGATCGGTAAAAGGCAAGAGTGCACATCAAGGGTAAAAGCCATCCCGAGTGAAACACAAGTGTGAGTGTTTTCCTTGGAGTGTAACGGTGAGAATTTGTGCTAGTAAGGTTTATTAGTTAATCATGTCTCAAGATTCCGTGAGAAACACTATTGGTGCTAGTAATAATGTTAACGTAGATGCAACTAACTCCAATCTTCAAGATATTATCCGAGAGATGGACAGGTTGTTGCAACAAAGGTTGGGGCCGATGCAAGAATGATTAGATCATTTGGAGGAAAGATCTCAACGAAGGCATAATTCAGATCACGAGGAAGATTATGAGGGAGAGGTGGATGAAGAACTCATAGACGAGCGAGCCTCCCAGCAAAGTTTGAGGCGTTGAGAACCTAGGTACCAAAGAGCTCGGCCAAGAGTTGATGATAATCTTAGCAACATCAAAATAACCATTCCCTCTTTCCAAGGAAGAACGGATCCTGAAGCTTATCTTGCATGGGAAAAAAAGTTGAGCACATCTTTGAGTTCCACAACTACTCCGAGCTTAAGAAGGTAAAACTTGCAGCCATTGAATTTACAAATTATGCACTAATATGGTGGGATCAGTTAACATCTAGCAGGAGACGCAATGGCGAACATCCAATTTCTACTTGGAATGAGATGAAGGCCGTTATGCGTAGGAGGTTCGTTCCAACTCAATATCACAGGGAGTTGTTCAACAAGCTTCAAAATCTCACCCAAGGCAACCATACTGTTGAGGATTACTTCAAAGAGATGGAAGTAGCCATGATCTGAGCCAACATTGATGAGGATCGAGAAGCCACCATGGCTAGATTTCTATCCGGCCTTGATCCTAATATTGCGGCCATTGTTGAGTTGC
Organism: Hibiscus tridactylites; assembly: GCA_958450335.1. Taxonomy (NCBI): domain Eukaryota; kingdom Viridiplantae; phylum Streptophyta; class Magnoliopsida; order Malvales; family Malvaceae; genus Hibiscus; species Hibiscus tridactylites. Next base: position 14,556,380 of record OY288270.1, read on the forward strand.
AACATTATGTGGAGATCGAAGACATGGTTCATATGGCCATGAAGGTCGAGAGGCAACTCAAAAGGAAGGGCACAACTCGTGCTTATGGAGGCTCTTCTTCTAAATGGGGGCAGGGTACCTACAAACAGAAGGCATCCTTTACGCCTAATGAACGAAGCGTTCCAACAAAGAGTGCCAAACCCATTACCGAAACTAGTAAGGGAAAGAGCACCGCTATGCCAGTTCGATCCCGTGATGTGCAATGCTTCAAATGCTTGGGGCGAGATCACATTGCTAGCCAATGTCCAAATCGCAACACAATGCTCATTCGAGAAGATGGAGAGATCGAAACTGACCAAGAAGAGGAAGAAGATGATTTTCCTATCCAAGAAGAAGAAGAGATGGAACATGCTGTAGATGGTGAGGTTCTTGTTGTGAAAAGAAGCCTAAGCGTGCAAGCCATAGAAGGAGAAGATCAACGCGAGAACATCTTCCATACTCGCTGTCATGTAAACGAAAAGGTATGCTTTGTCATTATTGATGGAGGAAGTTGTACTAATGTTGCTAGTACTTTGATGGTAGAGAAGCTTAGATTGGCAACAACAAAGCATCCTCATCCTTACAAGCTACAATGGCTCAATGATGGGGGAGAACTCAAAGTCACCAAGCAAGTTCTTGTGCCATTTTCCATTGGAAAATACAAAGACGAGGTGTTGTGTGATGTTGTACCAATGCACGCTAGCCATATCTTGTTGGGGAGACCGTGGCAATTCGACAAAAAGGCTATACATGATGGTTATCCCAATCGTTACACTTTCACCCATCAAACCAAAAAGATCACTTTAGCCCCTCTTTCACCAAAACAAGTCCATAAAGACCAAATCCACTTGAGAGAGAGTTTCAAAACCGCCAAAGAGAAAGAAAAAGAGTTTAAATCCAAAGAGAGTGACAAAAATGAGGGAAAACAAACCATTCTTTCTGCAAGAGAGAAAGAGATCAAAAAGTGTTTGCTTTCAGAGAAATGGGCACTTGTACTCATGTACAAGGAAAATCTTTTGAACAGTGATGATCTTGATCCTCGTTTGCCATCTTTTATTGTCTCTTTATTGCAGGAATTTGAAGATTTGTTTCCGGAGGAGATTCCGAATGGGCTTCCACCTATTCGAGGAATAGAGCATCAAATTGATTTCATTCCCGGAGCCATCATTCCAAATCGACCAGCATATAGAAGCAATCCGGAAGAAACTAAGGAGTTGCAAAGACAAGTATCCGAGTTAATGGAAAAAGGCTATGTGAGAGAGAGCCTTAGTCCATGTGCCATGCCGGTTTTACTTGTACCTAAGAAGGATGGAACTTGGCGTATGTGTGTGGACTGTCGAGCAGTGAATAAGATAACGGTAAAGTATCGTCATCCTATTCCTAGATTAGATGATATGCTTGATGAATTAAGTGGTTCTAACATCTTTTCTAAGATTGATCTTAAGAGTGGGTACCACCAAATAAGAATGCGAGAAGGAGATGAGTGGAAGACAGCATTCAAAACCAAGCAAGGTTTGTATGAGTGGTTGGTTATGCCATTTGGCTTAACTAATGCTCCAAGTACATTCATGAGGTTAATGAATCATATACTTCGACCATTCTTGGGTAAGTTTTGTGTGGTGTATTTTGATGACATACTTGTGTATAGCCAAACTTTGAATGATCATGCTCAACATTTAAGGTTAGTATTGGATGTTTTGCGAAAAGAAAAGTTGTATGCTAACCTACAAAAATGTACATTTTGCACTAACAAAGTGTGTTCTTAGGTTTTGTTGTTAGTTCAAAGGGTTTGGAGGTTGATCAAGAAAAGATTAAAGCAATTGAGGAATGGCCGAGGCCTACTGACATTAGTCAAGTGAGGAGTTTTCATGGACTTGCTAGTTTCTATCGCCTGTTTGTTCCCAATTTCAGCACCATTGCCGCACCTTTGACCAGAGTTATCAAAAAGAACTCTAGCTTCTTTTGGGGAGACGAACAAGAGAAGTCTTCTTGTTTGATTAAACAACTTTTAACCAATGCACCCTTATTATCTTTACCTGATTTTGATAAAGTTTTTGAAATTGAATGTGATGCATCAGGTTTAGGAGTTGGAGCTGTATTATCTCAAGAAGGACGCCCTATTGCATATTTCAGCGAGAAATTGAGTGGAGCAACTCTAAATTATTTAACTTATGACAAGGAGATGTATGCTCTCACGAGGGCATTAGAAACGTGGCAACACTATCTATGGCCTAAGGAGTTTATCATCCACACGGATCATGAGGCGCTGAAACACTTGAAGGGACAACACAAGCTTAATAAGAGACATGCCAAGTGGCTTGAATTCCTAGAAACATTCCCATATGTTATCAAATATAAGAAGGGTAAGGAAAATGTTGTTGCTGATGCTTTATCAAGAAGGTATACTCTTCTTAACCTTTTGGATTCTATATTGGTGGGTTTTGCCTTAATCAAAGAGCTTTGTGAATCTGATTATGATTTTGGTGAAATTTACAAAGCTTGTGAAAAAGGAACATATGAGAAGTTTTGTAGGGTTGATGGCTATCTTTTCAAGGAAGGAAAGCTTTGTATCCCTCAAGGATCCATTAGAGAACCGCTTATCAAAGAGGCCCATTGTGGAAGACTAATGGGACACTTTGGAGTGGCCAAAACGCACTCTATATTGCAAGAACATTTGCATTAGCCAAAGATGAAACGAGACGTGGAGAAGTGGTGTGAGCATTGCATCACATGTAAGAAGGCAAAGTCCAAAGTCATGCCCCATGGACTTTACACACCATTACCAATTCCAAATGCACCATGGGAGGATATTTCCATGGATTTTGTGCTAGGACTTCCACGCACAAGGAATAACAAAGATTCCATTTTGTGGTAGTAGATAGATTCTCAAAAATGGCTCATTTCATTCCATGCAACAAGACTAACGATGCTTCCCATATTGCTAATCTATTTTTTAGGGAAGTTGTGAGATTACATGGAGTTCCAAGAACTATTGTGTCTGATCGAGATGTGAAGTTCTTGAGTCACTTTTGGAGGACGCTATGGAGTAAGATTGGAACAAAGCTATTATTTTCTACAACTTGTCATCCCCAAACGGATGGCCAAACTGAAGTTGTCAATCGTGTATTGTCCATGCTTCTTAGGACAATTATACGCAAGAATCTAAGGACTTGGGAAGAGGACTTGCCACATGTTGAGTTTGTATACAATCACTCCATGCATACCACCACTAAATGTTCTCCATTCGAAGTGGTATATGGTTTCAATCCTTTGACCCCAATTGATTTGCTTCCTTTGCCTATTGATCAATTCAAAAATAAGGATGGGCAAAATAGAGCTGAATTTGTGAAGAAGCTTCGCCAACAAGTGCGGGAGAACATTGAGAGGAGAACAAAGCAATATGAGAAGCAAGCTAACAAAGGGAGGAAACGAATAACTTTTGAACCCGGAGATTGGGTTTGGTTGCACTTGAGGAAAGACAGGTTTCCAGCCCAACGCAAATCGAAACTTATGCCTCGAGGAGATGGTCCTTTCCAAGTGGTCAAGAGGATTAATGATAATGCTTATCAAATAGACCTTCCCGGTGAGTATAATGTGAGTGCTACTTTCAATGTTGCTGATTTATCTCCTTATGATGCAGGTGACGATTTGGGGGCAAATCGCTTTCAAGAGGGAGGGACTAATGTGACCACAACCAGAAAGAATTCCAATGAATTTCCTAGAGGGCCTATGACTCGTGCAAGAGCTAAAATGATTCAAGATGCTGTGGAAAGTTTGTTTTGCCAATGCTGGAAAATGAATGAAGAAATGACAGCAACAATTAGATCTTGCAACGTTTTGAGTTTGTTGGAAAGTTGAAATAAGTTGCATAATAATTTGCATGAGTAGTTGAATAAGAATTTGCATGAGTAGTTGCATAATAGTTCATTCATTCCATGAGAATAAATATGCTTGTTGTTGCATTTATGCAAGCACTTCATTTATGAAAATACTTCACTTATGTATGTGTTTCATTTAAGCATGTAGGTTCATTAATTAAACTAGTTCATTCATTGAACTTGTTCAATTAATTCTTTAAGTTTGCATAACATTTTTATCATATTTTGATTAATATTTTATGTGTTTTTAGTGTCATTACACGTTGGGATTAAGATGGAAATAATTGAAGACTTTTCATCTTCTTCGAGGAGGCATGCCATCTTTATCACCATTTAAAGAGAGAGTCTTTTTGAATTCCATGGAGGATGAAGCATTTAGAAGACTTTATTATGCTTTTATTCAGCCAATAAAGTTGAGAAATAAAGAAAGGAAGTGGAAGAGACACATACACTTAGATGCAAACATGGGCAGATTCATTCCAAGTCATCTACATGCACTTTTAAGAGCCAAGCAAGGGGAATATCAAAGGATCCATCACTTGGATGTGTATAAGTCTTCATTCAAGCCTTATTATGTCCAAAGTCATTCTAAATTACACAAATGGCCAGCCACACTTGATAGGATTGAAGACAAACCATTGAATGTCATAAATTGGAGCCTTAATGCATTGTTTTGTCCATTCAAATTCTAGGCTGCCATGTACTATAAATAGGATGCTCATTTGCCTTTGTAAGGGACCTTTTTTTTATGAAAATATATGAGAGTGTTCTCTTCATTGTTCTTTAAGAACTTTATCGGCTTTCAAGCTAGTCTTGTGGCAAATTTTCCCTTTTCATTCCATTCTATTTATAGCGTTGGTTCCTAGCTTTCTAGCTAGCGGGTAACGTTCCACCATTCCACCATCACTTCCATTTGATTATATTGTTGGTTCTTAGCTCAATTATAGCTAAAGGGTCACAATCCAACCTTCTTCCATCATTTCACAAATGGTAAGAACATGTAAGGTTTGGGTCAACATTCACTATCTTGTTGGTTCTTCCTTGTTCCACACTGATTCTATTCCATATATCCATATCAAATTATATCCATTTTTTCCCCTTGTATTTATCTTTCAAACCATAATCACCAACCATTCCAGCACCTATTAAAACAACAACTTTCACCATCTTCATTCCATATACATCACTTCCACACAAAAGTTTCAAGTTTGCAACTTCATACTAGAATCACGATCGGACAACATCACATATGAATTCGGTCATCACACAACCGGATACGTATCACTGAGTTAGTATGCATCTGAGCTTGTTCCTACTGAGGTGGAACGTTGTAACCGTTTCCGCTATGGGTTGAATGAAGAGATCAAGAGGTACACTTTAGCTTCTGACTACACAGATTTTGATGTCTTGGTCGCTAGGGCCAAAGACTTAGAGCACAGTTTGGGCTTGACCAAACGATCTGGTGGTTCTAGTTCTGGGAAGAGATCTAGTGACTTTGATAGAGGTGATGCCAAGAGGCATCGGGACAACATGCATCACTATGACCATGGACGTGGTGGGGGTAACCACGGTAAGGGCCATCAGGGCCAGAGGGCTGGTGGGCGGTTGCCCGAGTGTGCTCGTTACGGGAGGAATCACACCAGTGAGTGTTGGGGGAATTTCCTCTCGTGTTGGAGCTGTGGAGCTAGGGATCATATTAGGCGTGACTGTCCACATCAGGTGGGGCAGGCGCCAGTTCAGGCTCAGGCTCCTACTAGAGCCAATGACTTTCAGAGAGGCCGCGGGCGCGGTAGAGGTAACTTCCAGCCGAGAAATGATGGCCAGAGGAACATAGCGCATGTAGTTGCAGTCCAGTCAGAGGGCGGAGGCCAGGCAAGAGTTTACGCTCAGCGTGAAGGTCAGCACGACACAGATGTGATCGCAGGTAACTTCTCGATACAGTCGTTGGGTTTGCTTTCTTTGATTGACTCCGGGTCTACACATTCTTATATTCTGAGTGAGCATGCAAAATTGTTGAAATTGCCTTGTGAGGTATTAGAGGTAGGAGTTAGTGTTACTAGTTCCTTCGGGGGTACGGTAGTAGTTAGAAGGATGTACAGAAGATGTCCGCTAATGGTTCAGGGGCATGTGTTTCCAGTGGATATGATGGAGCCACCATTTTATGGCTTTGATGTGATTCTGGGTATGGACTGCCTCACTGAGCATAGAGCTAGGATAGACTTTGAGACTAAGAGGATTTCTTTGAGACTCGCGGATGATTATGAGATAGTGGTGGTAGGTGAGAACGTGAAGTTCTTATCAAATGTAATTTCGGTTTTAGAGGCTAAGAAGCTAGTTGAGTTGGGTTGCGAAGCGTATTTGGCCTATGTGATGAATCCAAACATGAGTGAGGCTAGACCTCAAGACATCCGGACAGTGTGTGACTTTCCAAGTGTGTTTCCGGAAGAGTTGCCGGGTTTACCACCTGATAGAGAGGTAGAGTTTGCTATAGAGACTTATTCAGATTCAGCTCCTGTTTCGATTGCTCCGTATCATATGGCACCGAAAGAACTGAAAGAGTTGAAGACTTAGTTGCAAGAGTTGACAGACAGAGGCTTCATCCGACCGAGTTCTTCGCCTTGGGGCGCTCCAGTTTTGTTTGTAAAGAAGAAAGATGGAAGCATGAGAATGTGTATATATTACAGACAGTTGAATCAATTAACAATGAAGAACAAGTATCCGTTGCCGAGAATTGATGATTTGTTTGACCAGTTGAGAGGGGCATCAGTCTTTTCGAAGATCGATTTGAGATCCGGTTACTACCAATTGAAAGTAAGAGAAGTCGATGTACCTAAGACGGCCTTTAGGACTAGATATGGTCACTATGAGTTCTTAGTCATGCCTTTTGGGTTGACTAACGCACCGGCTGCTTTCATGGATATGATGAATAGGATCTTCCACCAGTTCTTAGATCAGTTTGTAGTTGTCTTCATAGATGACATTTTGGTGTATTTATGTACCGAGGAAGACCACGACCGACACTTGAGGTTAGTTTTGCAGACCTTGTTAGACAATCAGTTGTATGCAAAGCTGAGTAAGTGTGAGTTCTGGATCCGAGAGGTAGTCTTTCTAGGGCACGTAGTGTCAGCCGATGGGATTAGAGTTGATCCGAAAAAGATAGAAGCTATTGTTGAGTGGAAGCAACTGAAGTCAGTAACAGAGGTTCGTAGCTTTCTAGGCTTAGCTGGATACTATAGAAGGTTCGTAGAAGGTTTCTCGAAGTTAGCCGCTCCACTGACACAGTTACTTCAGAAGAGTGTTCAGTTTGAGTGGTAAGATGCAAGACAGCGAGCCTTTGAGAAGTTGAAAGAAGCTTTGACCCAAGCACCGATCTTGATTCAGCCAGAGTCGGGGAAGGAATATGTAGTTTACAGTGATGCTTCCTACGTAGGCCTAGGTTGTGTTCTCATGCAAGACAAGAGAGTGGTGGCTTATGCCTCAAGACAATTGAAGACTCACGAGCGTAACTATCTGACCCACGACATAGAGTTAGTTGCAGTTGTGTTTGCTCTGAAGATTTGGAGGCATTATTTGTACGGTGAGAAGTGCACAGTGTACACATATCACAAGAGTTTGAAGTATATCATGACTTAGAGAGAGTTGAATCTCAGACAGCGTAGGTGGTTAGAGTTGCTAAAGGACTATGATCTCACGATTGAGTACCATTCGGGTAAGGCCAATGTAGTGGCTGATGCTTTGATTAGAAAGGTAGTTATAGATTTGAGAGCCATGTTTGCTAGATTGAGCTTGTCCGGGGATGGTGGCTTGGTGGCCGAGCTTTAGGTTAGACCTACTCTAGGTCAGTTGATTAGGGAGAAACAGCTCTTAGATAGATCCTTGGCACCTCACGTGCAAGACATAGCCGAGGGTAGACCTTCAGACTACAATTTCAGTACCGATGGGGTCTTGTGTTTCAGAAATAGGATAGTTGTGCCAGAAGACAGTGACTTGAGACGTACGATCTTGACTGAAGCGCACAGTAGTCCGTTTGCTATGCATCCTGGAAGTACGAAGATGTACCGAGATTTGAAGAATGAGTACTTTTGGGTTGGTTTGAAGAGAGATGTAGCCGACTTTGTGAGTAAATGTATAGTGTGTCAGAGAGTGAAGGCAGAACATCAGGTTCCCTCAGGTTTGTTGCAACCGTTGAGAATTCTGGAATGGAAATTGGAGAATATCACCATGGACTTTGTTTCGGGCTTGCCTTTGACTCCTACGAAGAAGAACTCAATTTGGGTTATAGTAGACCGTTTCACGAAGTGTGCTCACTTCTTAGCAGTCAATACGACTTATACCTTAGATAGATTGGCTAATATGTACATTGGTGAGATTGTTAGACTACATGGTGTGTCGAAGTCGATTGTGTCCAATAGAGATCCGAGGTTTACAGCTCGATTTTGGGAGTGTCTGCATAGAACTTTGGGTACCCATTTGAATTTCAGCAAGTCATATCATCCTCAGACAGATGGACAATCAGAGAGGGTTATACAGATTTTAGAGGATATGTTGCGTTGTTGCATCATTGATTTTCAGGGTACATGGGAGAAGTTATTGCCTCTAGTTGAGTTTGCTTACAATAACAGTTTTCAGTCGAGCATTCAGATGGCTTCGTATGAGGCCTTGTATGGTAGAAAGTGTAGAACTCCAGTTTGTTGGGCTGAAGTGGGACAGAAGTTGTTACCTATGCCAGATTTGCTTAAGGGGACAACCGATAAAGTGAAATTGATTTGCGACCGCTTGAAGACAGCTTCGGATAGACAGAAGTCCTATGCCGACTTGAAGAGGAAGGGAGTTGAGTTTTCAGTGGGTGAGAAGGTATTCCTAAAAGTGTCTCCGTGGAAGAAAGTAATGAGATTTGGCAGAAAAGGGAAGTTGAGTCCGAGGTACAAAGGACCGTATGAGATTGTGAGGAGGGTTGGCCCAGTTGCTTATCAGTTGCATTTGCCACCCGAGCTAGAGAAAATACACGATGTGTTTCATGTTTCGATGCTCCGTAAGTATAGGTCATATCCATCACATGTTATGCATGTAGAAGAGATTGAATTGAATCCGGATTTGACTTATGATGAAGAACCAGTTGAGATCTTAGCTTCTGACAGCAAGGTGTTGCGGGGTAGATCGATTGAGTTAGTAAAAGTGTGGTGGCAACGTCGAGGGGTGGACGAGGCCACTTGGGAGAGGAAGGAGGATATGGAAAGGCAGTTTTCTTATCTCTTTCAGTCAGGTAATTTCGGGGACGAAATTCCTTAAATGGGAGAGAGTTGTAACACCCGTTTTTTGGGGCCGGGAGTTTGGTATGTGTGTTGGGTTCGGGTTGTCAGTTTCGGTTTAAATTAAATTAGACCTTAGCTTAATTTAAATGAGCCTAATATTCTAATAATGGCATTTTTGTAAATAAGTGAAGATAAAAGAAGACAAGCTTTTTGAATCAAAAAGAAAAAAAGGGGTCTTCTTCTTCATTTCTATCTAACGTGGAAAAACCCTCCCAAAACCCAAACCACTATTCCATCTCTTCTCTCTATCATTTCAAGGGCTCCTTTGAAGGTAATTTCATTTTTGAATTCTCTTTTCCATCCCAATCATTTCCATGGTTTTAGATTTCAAAACCATCATCGTTTTAATTTTCCAAGTTTTTCAAGTTTGAAGAACGTATGAAACTTTAATGGGTTTTCAACTTGTTTTTGGTTTGTTTAGTTAACTTTTGAGTTCACCTCACCTTAATACACCTAATAACTTGAAATGGAGGGATTTTGTTAAAAATCCCGAAATGGGTCTTGGGGGCATTTTTGAAAGTGTCAAAACTTGAATTTTTGATGTGGTTTTGTGTTGGGTTGAAGGGCTGATGGTATAGGGTTGTTAGGAGGCTGTTTTGGAAGTCTTTAGAGGTCATTTGGGTGCTGGAAATGGTAGATTTCAGCTGGGTATTATTGGTGTACGAAAATGTGAGTTTTGTGGTTAGTTTGAGTTTGAAATGATGAAGTTTGGCTTGTGTTTGCGGGTTGAGTTTGTGGCTGAGTTTGGAAATGTTTTGGTTGAGTAATACCTTGTCTTTTGATTGGTTAGAAGCAAGAGGAAACATCGGAGAAGGTTCGGGATCGAATCCGGAAATTGTGGAGGCTTGAGTAGCTTTGCTTGGTTTGCTTAAGAAAGGGTGGTGAGTGAAACTTTCAAACTTAATTAAATTGGTTCAAGTGTGTGTTGTTGAGGTTTGGGATGTGCTTGGTAGGCCATTCCAAGGTAGAAGTTAAATTGGTAGTTTAACTTCTTGTGTGTTTATAAGCTTTAAATGTTTATGCCTATTATGATCTTGTGGAGCATGATCTGATTATGCATGGGTATCCATTGATGTGTGTGATGATGGATGTGTGCTATAAATGATGGTTGTTATGACGTTGTTTTGATAGTATGATTGGCACTAGTTAACTTACCAGGTATAAATGATCGATCATTAGGATTAGTGTACACACGGTTGAATCAAATTCGTGCGTGGCCTTGGTGGCGTTAAGCCATCAAGGAGGAGTACGGTGATGTAATATTCCACCGGAAATGTTTATATTATACGCGATGATGAGTGGAATCCCATCCGTAGGGCATGTGGTGATGAGTGGAATCCCATCCATGCAAGGTCCGGTGATGAGTGTAATCCCACCGAGGTAATGTTGTTGTTGAGTGTAATCCGCGTATCCGAGTAAACTAATAGTGGCCAATATACTTGTCCATGTGGTTATGTTGCTTAGATAAATGCTTTATCTTGTTGAGCTTTATATGAAGTAAGATGCCATATTATTGTCTCTTGTGTTGCTAACTAGTTTGCTATGTTGATGCTTATGTATGTTTGTGTGTGATGTAAGGATTATATTTTTGAACCCTGCATTGTCGTTGTTTTTGGTTTTAGAGCATCCTCACTAAGCTTCTAGCTTACGCTCTCGTTTTCGACAATGCAGATCATTAGCGTGGAGTTAGCAAGGAGCAAGGAAAGGGGCATTCCAAGATTTTGTAGTTGCTCAAGTATGGTTTAGTAAATAAAGTAGTAGTTTAGCAATGGGGCTGTTAAATGATTGTATGAGCGTTGTATGACTCATAAATGTTGAATGTTGTTTATGATATGCTTTGGATTTGTAAACCGTGTTATGTTTTGTCGAATGCTTGTGATAAAAGGTTATGCCTTCGGATGCTTTATGTTGTTTTTGGTTGACCATGCAAACCTTATGTGTGAAGACTTGTGCCTTTTGGCTTTTAAGTATGCCTTGTTATGCAATATCTATCTTTATGTGAATGCCATGTTGGAAATGCTTCGTCGTTCGCCTAAATTGTTCTACATGCTAGTGTTTGGTTGTTGAATGTTGTATGAATGCTTGTATGTGGCTAGGGAAGTCTTAAAATGCATTTAGTGTTGAGTCTTGAGTTGTTTTGCTGCAATTTGGTGTCTTGCAGTGCAGGGCGTATCGGTACGCCTAAGGGCCGTATCGATACGATCCTATACTTTGGGACACAGATTTGGCTAGAGGTATCGATACCCGGGGGCGTATCGATATGCCAAGTCTCTACTGGAATTCTGAGATTTTCACGAGTCTTTGGCGTATCGGTACGGGCTCTAAGCGTATCGGTACGGTTTTGTCTCGTTGACCGCGAGATGTTGACCGAGAAGGGTGTATCGATACGCCCAAGGGCTGTATCGATACGGTCTTCTTGAGTTGATTGAAGGCAGTTGACTTGGTCAAGGCGTATCGATACCCTTGACTGGTGTATCGATACGGCCTGCTCTGTGACTTTAAAATGGGCTGTTTAACATGTTGATTTGGTTTGGTTGCTTTTACCTCGTGATGTTTTCCGCTTTTGTGATCACTTAGGAAATAATATGTCTTTAGACAAGATCTAATTAAAAGAAATTTTCTAGGGTTGCTAACCGAGGTGGGACCTTAACGGGTTTCACATCGGTTTTCCCCGTGTAGCCTACTCGGACCGTTCAGTCGACTAGACCGGGACGAGTGGGTTACATTTGTTGGTATCAGAGCTCTAGGTTACCGAGACCTCGGGCAGGTAAGTGAGGTAAGTTTGAAGTGTTAAGTAATTGTTACGTCTCGGTGTATGCTTTGCCATGTATGCTTGTTGTTTGATCGTTCGTATGGTGTTCGGAAGCATGATTGTTGTGTCTGGTGTAGTGTCAAGTTCCCATTGCTACTATTACTTAATTTGAAAAAGTTTTGTAAAGGAAGATACTTGAGCACAGTTGGACCCTTGCCTTTGCTAACTTAATCCGTATATGTTTGTTTGTTGTAGTTGTTATCTTGCTAGCTGTAATATGAGACCACGAGGGAGGCCTAGGATGGTTCAACCGGAACCACGGGCACCAGCTCCAGCTCCAGGAGTTGAGCCAGTTGGTGAGGCGCAGGCTGTTCAACCTCCTCCATCTCCTACTCATCAAGAAGAGGGAGGCGAGGCGAGAGCTGAGGGCGTAAAACCTCAAGTTGGCCAAGGACCGGCCGGAATAGATTTAGCTCCCTTAGTTCAGGCGATAGCCGGGGCTTTTCAGGCTGCAGTGGCTGGGGGTCAGGCAGTGGCACAACCCCAGGGAGAGGGTACTGGTTTACCATTAGAGAGACTCTGCAGTTTGGGAGGTGAAGAGTTTAGAGGGTCGACACCCGAGAGGTCTGAGACTTTGGCGTATCGGTACGGGCTCTAAGCGTATCGGTACGGTTTTGTCTCGTTGACCGCGAGATGTTGACCGAGAAGGGTGTATCGATACGCCCAAGGGCTGTATCGATACAGTCTTCTTGAGTTGACTGAAGGTAGTTGACTTGGTCAAGGCGTATCGATACCCTTGACTGGTGTATCGATACAGCCTGCTCTGTGACTTTAAAATGGGCTGTTTAACATGTTGATTTGGTTTGGTTGCTTTTACCTCGTGATGTTTTCCGCTGTCGTGATCAGTTAGGAAATAATATGTCTTGAGACAATATCTAATTAAAAGAAATTTTCTAGGGTTGCTAACCGAGGTGGGACCTTAACGGGTTTCACATCGGTTTTCCCCGTGTAGCCTACTCGGATCGGTCAGTCGACCAGACCAAAACGAGGGGGTTGCATTTTACATGTAATTTTTCTGAAGATGTTTATGTGCCCGAGTTTGTGGTCCTGCAAGCTCAGTATCATGAAATACAGCATCATGGTGTGGATTCAATGACAACATTATTTTCGATGACGTCCATATCAGCTCCTATACATTCCGGCAGTTTGAGGGGAGTAGTTCCGAGTATGTTTACTCAATCGCGTTGTATGACTCCAGACCATGGAGTTGAGACAGACAAGGAGGAGAGTGGGGATGTTAGAGGAGGACGTTTCGATGATAATGATGACTTCGACGATGATGACGACGATGATGAAAAAACTGCAATTCAGCTGAGAATTCGACGGGGCCGCGTTTGTATGACCAGATGCACTCGGGACACCGAAAAATCCTAAGGCCGAATAGAGGAAGAGGACGGAAGATTGATTTGTTCTCTTGTTTTTAATAAATTAATTTTGCAGTACTTGTTTTTTTTTCAATTAGTTATGGAAAAATTTAATGGAAAGTTTTTAAATATTGATTTCTTATTGTTGTAAGAAGAACTGTAAAATGGAACTAAATAAATATATGTAATACATTCATGAAAATACTCTACCATGCACTCACGGCGAGTTCCATCAAACTCGTAAATAATTTTTTGTAGAATTTTGCGTTCCTAATTCCTGCTGAACAGTTGTTCGACTGTTCATCACTTGCTAGTATGGTTTCTTTCAGTCCCATTTAAAAGAGAATGAGGCAGCAGTGCACGTACGAGAGCATCAGTGTGGTGCTTCATTTCGACAAGAAGACCATGTCAAGACTCACATTGAAATATCTACGCTGAGACTTACTCAACATACCCAATGTTGTAAGGAGAGCTTCGTTGGTGGAACTCATGATATTGTGAGTTCAGAAGTTTGTCGGATTCCAATAAACAAGCTGCAAAAGAAACACTGGTTTCAATTAGTGAAGGGATTGTGCTCTTAACGCAGGAGCTATGATGATGACTTGTGAAGCGTAGATCATGTTGTAAGAAGAACTTTGAAAATTTGAAAGATATACTTTTGACTTTTTGTTCAAAAATAAGTAAATAGATCATCACATTGGAAGAAAATCCACATATAAAATAGTCGAGTGCTTGGTGTAAAATGACAATAGAAGATTTAAGTTTTTTGGAAAATAAAGTTTGTATACTCGAACATTATTTCTCACGAGTATTTATAGGAGATGCACGTTTGAGAGTTGCATAAATTCGCCTGGAAAAGAAATGATAGGTGCAACTCGTGAGTGTAAGGCGAGTTGCACCTATCATTTCTAGCTCATTCGAACACATGGTAGGCTTTTGAAGGCAAGATTTCGAGCATTTTTCAATTGCGCAAAAGAAAGGCAGTCACACCATCCAATAGTTAAACACATGGACGCTACGGTGACAATAAAAATACGGCGAAAAAACATCCTAACACGGAAAAAACGTTGCTTAAAGACCCCTATGGAAGTCATCATGATAGAGTTTTGAAGGCAAGATTCGGTGCTTCAATAGGCATGTTTTAAGTGAATTTATGAGGTGTTGGGGCATAATATTTCGTATTTTTGAACTTTCACATCATACTACTGAAACATCTGTTGAAAATAGTGTAAATATCGATGCGCATAAGGCATCATGAAGGGAGTAAAAATCGCGTTAAAAACACTATCTAGCCATGTTATCACTTGCTAGAGTGCTCGTGTTTGTTTATAAACAAATGTTCGTGAACGTGTATTCAATTCGTTGACATTAACAAAAGATTTAATTAAAAAAATGTAAGAATCACACAAAATACATTGGAAAAACTAGCATGTATGAGATCCATCGTATCTTTTTATTTGCCACACGTTGTTCACCCTCTTGATTCATGATACACAGATCCTCCAGTTACATTTGTGTTCCTTTTCTACACACTATACAATATAGTTGTCCACATTCGTTTTCTTCACTGTCGACAAAACTGAGCAGCGTATGTTGTAGTTCTTAATTGCATCCTCCTCGATTTTCTTTTTCGTGAAAATCATTCCAACTCGTAGTTCACTATCAATATCGACTGCAACATCGCATGCCTGTCTCCCTATAGATGAGAAATCGTCTATGTTTCTAACCATTATAGAGCGAATTAGTACAAAAAATTGACCAAGATAACTATAGAGGGAATTAGTATGAAATCAAAGGACTAACATGTATTGAGGATGCGAAGGGGGCCTATTTATACCAGTGTAAATGAACAGAGCTTGAATGTACAATTAAGCTTGACAATATGGTTTATTTTAGCCTCGTTTAAAATAAAAAGAGACAACGGTGCACATACGAGAGCATCAGTGTACTACTCCATCCCGATAAAAAGACCAAGTCGATGCAGACATTGAAATCTTTGCGCTGAGAATTACTCAACATACTAAATCTTGTGAGGAGAGATTCGTTGGCGGAACTAACAATATTGTTAGTTCTGAAGTTTCGCAGCCAACATTCAATATACAAGTTGTAAAAGAAACACATGTTTCTAATAGTGATGGAAACATGATCAACTTTCTCCGGGGACTTTTTTTTTGCTTTATGCGAAGTGATTTCTCCTTAATGTACAAAAGATTTTTTCAGGAGCTATGAGGATGATTTTTAAGAGTAAATCATGTTGTAAGAAGAACTTTGAAAGTTTGAAAGATATACCTATGACTTTTTGTTGAAAAAATAAGTTTATAAATCATCATATCGGAAGAAAGTTCTCATATAAAATAGTGTAGCAGTAACCCCCTAAACCCGACCTAGAAGAAACAATCGAACTTAGGAATTCACAACTGAAAACTTAACCCTCAAGAAATTAATTCGAATTATAATATATTAAAATAGTGTAAAATAAATTATTTCTGATAATAATATAAAGTGTCTCGATATTTATAAAATCCAAACGTTAAAATAAAAATCTTATAATTTGAATAAAACTCTCAAATTTATTGTCTGAAAATACATGGTAAAAATAATAAGCCCCAAATATGAAATTACATCAAAATCCCAAATTAATCTTAATAATAAAATATTCCCGAAAGTAAAGTATGTCCATACTAAAGATAAAATAGATTCGATAAAATAAATAGATCCTCCGAGTACCAAGTCACCTAGAGTCCAGGATATCTGAAAAATGAAAACTATGGGGGAGTAAGCTAAAGAGCTTAGTGTGTCTCTAAAGTGCAAGAAAAACCATAATTATAAAACATAATATTATTTTGAATGAAATCTTTTAAACCATAACACAAATCACAAGCGCAGTGCAATGCACCTATCTACATCACCGTCCGAAGAGTAAGGTTCCCCAGAACAACTCTCTACATCATCACCAATTCGAAGTGGAACTCAACCCGAAGGGTGGAACCACTGATTCGAAATGGAATTCAGCCCGAAGGATGAAACCACTGAACTTCCTCCGTACAAATCCCAACCCATGCTCATACATATATGATGTTTAAAAATTAAATTCCATAAACATAGTTCCATAAATCCGATATTCCGTAAACATACTTCATAAACCATAGTCCATAAATTCATAAATCATAGTTCCAAAAATTCGATGTTTCATAAATCAAATATTACATAAATCATAATTAAAACACATTCTGAATTCCTATGCACATAATGTCAATCATACAATCCATAATACATATAATAAGCACACAATGTATAAAACACCAACACATAGAAAAATAATATATACTTTATTTTTAGCACCATAAGAAAACACACCTTAAGCGGCAATAGCTCTAACGACGGACAAAGGGAGGTTGCGACTTCGATGTAAGGTGATGACAACTTCAATTCGAGAAAAATTCATAAAACATGGGAATAACTAAGAGCGACAACACTTTAAAACTTAAGGCTTAGGTTTATTTCTGTAGGTAATAACTATGACTATATATAGAGAGAGTTGAGAGTGGGTAATCTAAACAAATTAGGTTTAGAATAATAATAATAATAATAATAATAATAATAATAATAATAATAATAATAATAATAATAATAATAATAAAAGTTGAAAAAGGAGAGTCAATTCAACCGTGAGTGAAAAGGAGAATTAGAATTCAATTTGAAATTAAAAGATTAAATATATATATATATATATATATATATATATTATACGGCTATAATTAATAATTACAATAATTAAAAATAGAGGAAGAGACTGGCGGTTTGATTTAGGATTCAATTTCATAAAAAAGGGTTATTTACAGAATTAATCCTTAACTTTTCAAGAAATTTCATATTAACTTTCAAGTTTGACAAAAATTCTTAATTTAGTCCACCATAGAAAATTAGGGTTTTTAATTAAAAATTCCCAATTGTTAGGGTTTTCAATTACGGATTTCAAAATTAGGATTCTAAATTAGGGATTTTTCAAATCTAGGGTTTACAATTTGGGCATAATTTTTGGGGTGTTACAACTCTCCCACCCTTAAAAGAAATTTTGTCCTCAAAATTTTTCAAACATCACGTAGATTTCCAAAAGCACGAATATTTAGATAGAAGCTTAAAAGAGCATTTCAGATCAGGTTACAAATGACAACATAGGGTTTTCAGATAGACTTTGATCATAAATTCATAAGAACGAATATGATCACGATCAGTCACTAAGTCTAGAGCTCATATGAGGTGGCATGATAATCTATCTACAATAGGGACAATCTTAGAATTAGAATTGGTACTTGGAGTTTCTATAACATGTCTTTAATTCTTTAAAATAATAAATTTATCAGAAAATCCCATTTTGCCCAAAACATTCAATATGCATGCAAAAACCATTTTTGGCTTAAAATTTTACGTGAGCCTCACAGTCCGAGGGTTGATTTAGCTCTAATACCACTAAATGTAACCCCCTAAACCCGACCTAGAAGAAATAGTCGAATTTAGGAAGTCACAACTGAAAACTTTACCCTCAAGAAATTAATTCGAATTATAATATATTAAAATAGCGTAAAATAAATTATTTCTAATAATAATATAAAGTATCTCGATATTTATAAAATCCAAACGTTAAAATAAAAATCTTATAATTTGAATAAAACTCTCAAATTTATTGTCTGAAAATGCATTGTAAAAATAATAAGCCTCAAATATGAAATTACATCAAAATCCCAAAATAATCTTAATAATAAAATATTCCCGAAAGTAAAGTATGTTCATACTAAAGATAAAATAGATTCGATAAAATAAATAGATCCTCCGAGTACCAAGTCACCTAGAGTCCAGGATATCTGAAAAATGAAAACTATGGGGGAGTAAGCTAAAGAGCTTAGTGTGTCTCTAAAGTGCAAGAAAAACCATAATTATAAAATATAATATTATTTTGAATGTAATCTTTTAAACCATAACACAAATCACAAGCGCAGTGCAATGCACCCATCTACATCACCGTCCGAAGAGTAAGGTTCCCCAGAACCACTCTCTACATCGTCACCAATCCGAAGTGGAACTCAACCTGAAGGGTGGAACCACTAATCCGAAGTGGAATTCAGCTCGAAAGATGAAACCACTGAACTTCCTCCGTACAAATCCCAACCCATGCTCATACATATATGATGTTTAAAAATTAAATTCCATAAACATAGTTCCATAAATCCGATATTCCGTAAACATACTTCATAAACCATAGTCCATAAATTCATAAATCATAGTTCCAAAAATCCGATGTTTCATAAATCAAATGTTTCATAAATCATAATTAAAACACATTCTGAATTCATATGCACATAATGTCAATCATACAATCCATAATACATATAATAATCACAAAATGTATAAAACACCAACACATAGAAAAATAATATATACTTTATTTTTAGCACCATAAGAAAACGCACCTTAAGCGGCAATAGCTCTAACGACGAACAAAGGGAGGTTGCGACTTCAATATAAGGTGATGACAACGTCAATTCGAGAAAAATTCATAAAACATGGGAATAACTAAGAGCGACAACACTTTAAAACTTAAGGCTTAGGTTTATTTCTGTAGGTAATAACTATGACTATATAGAGAGAGAGTTGAGAGTTGGTAATCTAAACAAATTAGGTTTAGAATAATAATAATAATAATAATAATAATAATAATAATAATAATAATAATAATAATAATAAAACAAGAATTTAAGTTGAAAAAGGAGAGTCAATTCAACCGTGAGTAAAAAGGAGAATTAGAATTCAATTTGAAATTAAAAGATTAAATATATATATATATATATATATATATATATATATATTATACGGCTATAATTAATAATTATAATAATTAAAAAACAGAGGAAGAGACTGGCGGTTTAATTTAGGATTCAATTTCATAAAATAGGTTATTTACATAATTAATCCTTAACTTTTCAAGAAATTTCATATTAACTTTCAAGTTTGACAAAAATTCTTATTTAGTCCACCATAGAAAATTAGGGTTTTTAATTAAAAATTCCCAATTGTTAGGGTTTTCAATTACGGATTTCAAAATTAGGATTCTAAATTAGGGATTTTTCAAATCTAGGGTTTACAATTTGGGCATAATTTTTGGGGTCTTACAGTAGCATTTTGTGTGGTATGAAATAGAAGATTTAAGTTTTTTAGAAAAATAAAGTTTGTATACTCGAACATTATTTGTCACGAGTATTTATAGGAGATGCACATATTCGCCTGAAAGCTGCACAATAAAGTTGAGCAAGAAATGATAGGTGCAACTCGTCTTACTCTCACGGCGAGCGAGTTGCCCCTATCATTTCTTGCTCATTCGAGCATATGGTAGGCTTTTGAAGGCAAGATTTCGAGCGTTTTTCAAATGCGTGAAAGAAAGGTGGTCACGCCGTCCGATAGATAAACACATGTATGTTACGGTGACGATAAAAATGCAGCAAGCATGGCATCCTAACACGACAAAAAAGTTACCTAAAGACCCCTATGGAAGTCATCATGGTAGGCTTTGCAAGACAACATTCAAAGCTTCGATAGGTATGTTTTAGGTGAATTTACGGGGTGTTGGAGGATAATATCTCGTATTCTGAATCGATAAATAAATGTTCACCGCACCATTACTTTGTATGTCTTAACTTTGCATTGTTGGAACACACACTAACTCTCTAAATTCAACTACCGTAATCTATCTCTCTCTTTTGATTATACGGTCTACATGCTCCTCCTCTCTTACTCGATTATCAAATAAAGAACAACTTTGTTATCTTCAGATATAGCATGTACTCAAAATAATGAGCCGTAAATTTTGTAACTTGGTTCTCGGAACACCATGATAGCTTTGTGCTCGACCGTATTCATGCATGTTACTTATAGCTCTCGTGACCCTAATGTGATTTCCTAGGATCCATGGTAACGCATATGCGGGTCTAGGGAGTTATAGAGTGTATTAAATATAAATGCATTAATTATATGTTTGACATTGTGGCTTTGCTTGGTTGGGTGAAAAAGTGGAGGGATGAAAGAGGGGAGAGAAAATTGGAAAGATAATGAATTTAAGGGTTGCTTGGTAGAGTGAAAATTGGATGGAAAGAAACTAAGAGGGGGTATTTTTTCTTGCTCCTATACAAATGGTTTTCTCTCCAAAATTCGATGTAAAATAAGAAAGAAAAGTGAAATCTATCATTATTTAATAATAAAATCATCAAATTATGTTTATAAAATTCTAGTTTTATTTTCACCATATTTATAATTAATTTTTATAATTCCATCCAATATTTTTATTATGATTTTATTTTAGTTCACCTTAGTCTCTAAAATTTTCATTTAATCTAAAATTTACCATTATTTATTTTTAATTTTATTATTAAATTAATATTATTAACATAATAATATTTTCACTTTAGTCCTTAAAATATTTATTTAATCCGAAATTGACCCCTATTTGTTTCTAATTTTTATATTTTTATCTAACATTTTACTATAATTTTATTTTTGTTCAATTTTTTCCCTCAAGTTTTATTTAATTTGGAATTGAACTCTATTTATCCCTATTTTATAATTTAGTCCTATATTTTATAATTGTAAACTTTATGTTCTAGTCACTACTTTTATAATGGTAATTAAGGACCCATTTTAGCCCGGATTAACCTGAAACATGGTCTATATGTCAATGATGATATTGATTTCATGAGGGAAGGTTTAATTTCACTTTTTAAAAACTTGCCCCTATATTTTATGAATGTTTTCAAAATGGCATAACTACTTATTTTTGCAATTAACACTCTATTTCAAATTCGATTTTAACAAGAATTTACTATTAAGTCTAATTGAAATTAATAAATTTAAAACATAATTGAAACTGAGTTTTTAACTTAAAATCTAACCATGAATTATTTACATTTTAGTCCCTAAACCTCGATTCTGTTCAATTTACATCGATTTGAACTTCTTTTTTTAGCTAAATAGAGGTATAAGATGTTTCTACTTATATCAAACTTGTATTTTAAGTTTTGAATTTTTTTTTGGATTTCAATTTTATAAAATTACCAAAATGCTTTTTTATTAAATCATATATTTTCTAAAGTTTTTAAAGGTTTATTTTCTAAGGTGACTTTAGTTAATTGTTTCCGTTTTATTTTTCATGTTGGCTGTTTACTTTCTTGTAATTGAATATGCTTGTTTTTTTAATTTGTTTTAAGCCACAAATGGGCCATTTGTAACATTAGATATTCGAGGTGGATTGGTTTGGACCGAGTATTAGGGGTTACACTGATAGTCAAACTTTCATGATTAAATTATACAAATATTAGACGAAATTATAAAAACTAGAAAAGAATAGAGATCAATTTTGGATTAAACAAATATTTTATGGACTAAATTGAACAAAAATAAAACCATATTTAAAATATTGGACTCAAATAAAAAAAATAGAAATACATTTGGGACAATTTAGAATTAAAGAAAAAAATTTAGAAATTAAATTGAACAAAAATAAAACTATATTAAAAATATTATGTTAAATTATAAAAATTAGAAACAAATAGGGGTCAATTTTAGATTAAATAAAAATTATAGGGACTAAATTGAATAAAAACAAACCTTTGAAAAATATTGGACTAAATTATAAAATAAAAAAAATAATTTATAGTTTTCAAAGCTTAATTTTCTTTCCTCTCACTTTTCCATTGTTCCAAGCAATAGGGAGGGAAGAGACTTATTTTCTTTTTAATTTTTTATCCTTTCAACCAAGCACACCAATGAAAAGAAGAAAAAAAATATTTTTCATCCTTCCATATTTTCATCTTTCCCATTTTCTTTGCTTGGTTTAGTGGAAACTGGAAGGGAAGTAATTGGGAAAAGAAAAATGGAAACAAAATAAAATTAAGGGTTGCTTAATAGAGTGAAAATTGGAAGGAAAGAAAATAAGAGGGGAGATAGTTTTCCTTGCTCTTATACAAATAGTTTTCTCTCCAAAATAAGGTGGAAATAGAAAAGAAAAGTGAAAGCTATTATACTTTAATGGTAAAATTATCAAATTATGTTTTAAAAAATTCTAATTTTATTTTCACCATATTTATAATTATTTTTTTATATTTTCATCAAATATTTTTATTATAATTTTTTTTTTGCTTTAGTCCCTGAAAATTTTATTTAGTATGAAATTTTCCATTATTTGTATTTAATTTTATTATTAAATTCAATATTATTAATATAATACTATTTTTTCACTTTAGTCCTTAAAATATTTATTTAATCTAAAATTGACCCCTATTTGTTTCTAATTTTTATAATTTTATCTAATATTTTTACTATGGTTTTACTTTTGTTCAATTTAATCCCTCAAATTTTATTTAATTTGGAGTTTACCTCTATTTACATCTATTTTATAATTTAGTAAAATATCTTATAATTGCAAATTTTATGTTTTAGTCACTAATTTTATAATTGTAATTAAGGACTCGTTTTAGCTCAGATTAACTTGAAACAGGGTCTATGTGTCAATGATGATATTGGTTTTATAAATGAAGGTTTAATTTCACTTTTTAAAAACTTTCCCCTATATTTTATGAATGTTTTCAAAATGGTCGATAAACTACTTATTTTTGCAATTAACACTCTATATCAAATATGATTTCAACACGAAATTACCATTAAATCTAATTGGAATTAATGATTCTGAAATGAAACTGAAACTGAGTTTTAGCTAAACATAGATATAAGATGTTTGTACTTATATTAAACTTGTATTTAAGTTTTGAATGTTTTTTGGATTTAAATTTTGTAAAATTAAATGCCTTTTAGTTAAAACGTTTAATTTCTAAAGTTTTTAAGGTTTATTTTATCATGTGACTTTAGTTAATTGTTTTTGTTTTATTTATATGTTGGTTGTTTACTTTCATGTAACAAAATATGCTTATTTTTTTAAAATTTGTTTTAGGCAACAAATGGGCCATTTGTAACATTTGATATTCGAGCTAGATCTGTATATAACCGGGTATTAGGTGTTACATTAACAGTCAAACTGTCAAGATTAAATTATACAAATATTAGACTAAATGATAAAAAATGGAAATGTAACCCCCTCGTCCCGGCCCGGACGCTTGATCGATTCGAGTGGGCTACACGGGGATAACCGAGGCGAAACCCGTTAAGGCTCCACTTCGGTTACCGACCCAAGAAACACTTTTTCATTAATTATCTTCTCTAGATGCTTTAATATAAATCCTATGTGAATAAACGACAGCGGAAGCAACAAGCGAGGCGAACAAATGAACATACGACATAAAACATCCCATTTTACCTTTTTAAAGCAGGTCGTATCGATACACTAGAAAAGGGTATCGATACGCCTTGACTAGGTCCACAGCCCAAGGTCAACTCAGGGAGACCGTATCGGTACACAGGTTGACCGTACCGATACGCCATGACTGGTCAACTTCTCACGGTCAACGATACAAGACCGTATCGATACACCCTAGACCCGTACCGATACGCCAAAATCTCGTCAAAAACTCAGATTTCCAGAGAGGATTTGGCGTATCGATACGCCCTCGTGTATCGGTACGCTAGGCCAAACTTGAGTCCCAAAGTGTAGGACCGTATCGATACGGCCCTTGGGCGTACCGATACGCCATGCACTGCAATACCCAAGTTTGCAGCCTAAGACTCTAAAACACAACTCTAAGTGCATTTTAAGACTTCCCTAACCACACGCAAGCATACATACAACACTTAACAACCAAGATCACAGCATACGAGACAACCAACACGAACAAGGAACATTCATTCAAAGGATTCATGCATTTAACCAAAGAAGACATACATTGCACTTAAAAGGTTCATGCCTTAAACAACCATACATAAAGCATTCATAAAGGGGCTCAAAGCCAAAACACTAGGCAAGCAACCTCAAACATATCATCCACAAACAAGGAGTCTAAACATGTTCCAAAAATCAAACATCAACATAACTCCAAAACATTCAAATCCCATTGCTTGACTATTACAATCTTTCAATTTAAAGTTCATACTTGAGCTAACCAAAAGCGACACTAGCACACTTGGAGGCCCCCTTCTTGCACTAGCAACCCACAAACTACGGATCTGCATTGTCGAACAAAAGAGAGCGTAAGCATAAAGCTTAGTGAGGGTAAGCTCATAAAACAAACATCGACAATGCAGGGTCAAGCACGAGCACAACCAAGGTAGAATGCATGATCTTACCTTCGATCCACATGAGCCAAAATATAAATGATGCATGAACATAAACTCAATATTATGTCGTGCCCAACAAGTCCAAAACCTCATCATATGTAAACACATATATTAACCATATTGGTAACACATATCAAATCATATTGGCACCTAGCTATGACTCGAATACGCGGATAAAACGTTGGAACTCACATCCAACAACAACCATCACCTTACGGTGGGATTACACTCATCACCGTTCACGCGGAAAGGATTCCACTCATCCTCACGCCCCGTCGATGAGATTACACTCATCACTGACTAACACAATATATAAGAAGGTTTTCTGGGCGAACCCGTACTCCATCTTGATGACTACCATCACCAAGACCACGCGCGCATTTGACTCACGTGTGCACACTAAACATCCTAATGATCGATCATTGTACCCAAGCATACTAGTGCCAATATTAAACACAATCCACAATATCATTTCATAACAACATCCGTGCTTAGCACGTACTCACCATGATCACCATCATGCACAATCCACATGCATATAACAATGCATCAAAACCATGCCTCAACAACATGTATAACACAATATACATAGCCACCATAACACAAGTAAACATGAGGCATAAACAACAGTTAGAGTTCAACCAAAGTCTCTATCTAAAGCTTGGGATTAGGCTAGCACTCTAATCCCAACTCTAGGTGGGTCTACCAAGCCCGACCTAGTCCACATGCTTGAACCAATACTCGAAAACCATTTAAAAACATTTAACCACTCACCAGCTATTCCAAGCTCAACCCACTAGCCGGTCAAGCTTCCAACGATTCCGGATTTGTTCCTGATGCTTCACCAACACAATTTCTTGCTTCTAAACAACTCAACATAATCAAAATAACCTCAAATCAGTTCACAAATCAAAGTATCAAACCCAGAACACTAATCAAGCATAAAACACAAGATTTTCAAGCTAAGAATAACCCCAAAACCTCAATCCCGAGCAGCCATCTTACACAGTCCAAAACTCTTGATTTCAGCCTTTTTAACACACTTAAATGCTCCCAAAACAACCCCTAACTATCACCCTAACATCAGCCCTCAAATTCCAACATCAAACACACCCAAAACCAACCTTTTAACCTTTCAAAAACCCCATCAAAACCCAAATCCGAGAATCTTTATAAAACCCTTTAAAATTCATAAATATTGGACCTTATGGGTTGTAAATAACTCATATAACCTCAACAAATCAAAACCTTTGACAAAATCTTTGAAAAGCCAAAATACAAAATACATGGTTTTATGGAAAACTAATGGTACCAAAATGAAGAGGAAGATAAGGTCAAGTCAAAAACGTGATTACCTTTCAAAAATCACCAACAAGGAGCAAAGGATGTGATGGAATAGTGAAAATGGAGAAGAGCTCTGTTCTTTGTCGTGAAAATGAAGAAGTGAAGAGGGAAGAAGATGACAAAAGGGTGTTTTAAACAAAAAGGGATTTTTAATTGAAAGTCCGTTTATTTACAATTTTGCCATTAATGAGATGGCAATCTCATTAACTCTAAAATCCATGGGAATTAATTTCCAAATCAATTTAAGTCCAACATAAAATGTTTGTTTTGAAAATACGAAGCCCAATAGATTATTTTATTATTTTAATTATAAAACTGAAACCTGGAACATTAATTTAATATTATTTTCACCCGACCCCCAAACCCGGGTGTTACAACTCTTCCCCACTTAAGGAATTTCGTCCCTGAAATTACCTGATGGAAACAAGTACGAAAACTGCTCAAGCATATCAGCTTTCCTCTCCCACGTGGCCTCTTCTACACCTCTATGTCTCCATAACAACTTGACCAACTCTATGGTCTTGCCACGCAACTCCTTGCTATCAAAAGCAAGTATCTCAACTGGTTCTTCATTATAAGACATCGTGGATCTTCTATAACTCTGAAGGCAATCTCAAACGGTAAGCTACTGGCCCAATCCGCTCAACTATCTCGTACGGACCGATCAACCTCGGACTCAACTTGCCTTTCCGGCCAAATCTCATTACCTTCTTCCACAGAGATACTTTCAGAAACACTTTCTCACCCACTGAGAACTCAATCATTTTTCTCTTCAAATCTGCGTAAGACTTCTGACGATCGGAAGCTACTTTCAAACGGTCGGAAATCAACTTCACTTTGTCGGTAGTTCCCTTGAGCAAATCTGGCATAGGTAGCAATTTCGGACCTGTTTCAGCCCAACATATCGGAGTCCTACATCATCTACCATACAAAGCCTCAAAAGGAGCCATCTGTATACTAGCCTGGTAACTGTTGTTGTAAGCAAACTCAACTAAGGGCAAGTGCTTCTCCCAAGAACCCTGGAAGTCAATCATGCTACAACGAAGCATATCCTCTAAAATCTGTATCACTCGCTCTGACTGTCCATCTGACTGCGGATGATAAGAAGTACTGAAATGCAGACAGCTACCTAGGGCACTATGCAAACAACTCCAAAACCTCAAAGTGAATCTCGGATCTCTATCTGAAACAATAGACTTCAGAACTCCATGAAGTCTCATAATCTCGCGAATGTACAATTTCGCCAACTCGTCTAAAGAATATGTAGTGTTCACTGCTAGGAAAATGAGCACACTAAGTGAATCTATCAACTATCACCCAAACAGAATTCTTCTTCGAATGAGACAACGGTAACCCCGACACAAAGTCCATAGTGATTCTCTCCTATTTCCATTCCGGAATCTTCAAAGGCTGTAACAAACCCGAAGGAACCTGATGTTCTGCCTTCACTCTCTGACAAACCATGCAACGGCATACATACTCGGCTACATCCTTCTTCAAACCAACCCAGAAGTAATCATTCTTCAAATCACGGTACATCTTAGTACTACCCGAATGCATAGAAAAAGGACTCGAATGTGCTTCACTCAGAATCAGACGCCTCAACTCAACATCTTCAGGTACTACAACTCTGTCTCTGAAACATAACACATTTTCACCACTGAAACTATACTCGGTCGTTCTACCTTCGGCTATGTCCTGAACATGAGGAACTAACGACACATCTTGCAACTGTTTCTCTCTGATCATCTGAATCAAAGAAGGCTTCACTTGAAACTTTGTGATCAAACCACCGTCATCAGATACACTCAATCTAGCAAACATAACTCGCAACTCAACTGCAACTTTTCTGCTCAAAGCATCGGCTACTACATTTGCCTTACCCGGATTGTACTCGATAGTCAAATCGTAGTCTTTTAACAGCTCAAGCCATCTTCTCTGTCTCAAGTTCAACTTTCTCTGAGTCATCAAATACTTCAAGCTCTTATGATCGGTGTAAACTATGCAGTTCTCACCATACAAGTAGTGACGCCAAATCTTCAACGCAAACACAACTGCGTCTAACTCAATATCGTGAGTAGGGTAGTTCTTCTCATGCACTTTCAACTGTCTCAAAGCATAGGCAACAACTCTTCTTTCTTGCATCAAAACACAACCTAAACCTATGTAGGAAGCATCACTATAGATCACAAATTCTTTACCTGGAACTGGTTGTACCAACACTGGAGCATTCATCAAAGCTTCTTTCAATTTCTCAAAAGCCTTCTGTCTCACATCTGACCACTCAAACTTCACTCCTTTTTGCAACAATTTAGTTAGCGGAGCAGCTACTCTAGAGAAACCATCTACGAATCTCCTATAGTAACCGGCTAATCCTAGGAAACTCCTAATCTCAGTCACTGACTTAGGTTGTTTCCACTCAACAATAACCTCAATCTTCGTCGGATCAATACGGATACCTTCAGCCGATACAACATGGGTAAGAAATACAACCTCTCGAATCCAGAACTCACATTTGCTCAACTTCACATACAACTGATTACTCATCGATCTCTGTAAAACAAGTCTCAAGTGCTCATCATGCTCTTTTTCTGATTTCGAGTACACAAGGATGTCATCTATGAAAACAACTACAAAACGGTCTAGATAGTCTCTGAAAACTCTGCTCAACATATCCATGAATGTTGTTGGTGCATTCGTGAGCCCAAACGGCATCACAAGGAACTCATAGTGACCATATCTAGTCCTAAAAGTTGTCTTCGGAACATCACACTCTTTTACTTTCAACTGATAGTACCCTAACCTCAAATCTATCTTCAAGAACACTAAAGCACCCCTCAAGTGATCAAACAGATCATCTATACGAGGCAACGGATACTTGTTCTTCACGGTCAACTGATTCAACTGCCTGTAGTCAATACACATTCTCATACTGCTATCTTTCTTCTTTACAAACAACACAAGAGCACCCCAAGGCGAACTACTAGGCCTAATGAAACCACGGTCTAATAACTCTTGAAGCTGACTTTTCAATTCTTTCAACTCTATCAGAGCCATACGATACGGAGCAATAGAAACTGGAGTAGACCCTGAAACAGTCTCAATCACAAACTCTACATCTCTGTCAGGAGGCAAACCTGGTAACTCTTCTGGAAACACATCCGGAAAATCACAAATTGTTCTGATATCTTTCGGTCTAACCTCACTCATATTCAGATTTATCATATATGCTAAGTAAGCCCCACAACTGGAATCCATCAACTTATGAGCCTCTAAAGCTGAGACAACATTAGACAAGAACTTAACGTTCTCGCCTACAACCACTACCTCGTAGTCATCAGAAAACTTCAAAGCAATTCTCTTCGTCTCAAAATCTACACTAGCTCTGTGCTCAACCAACCAATCCATACCCAGAATAATATCAAAACCATAGAAAGGAAGCTCCATCATATCAACAGGAAACACATGACCCTAAATCTTCAACGGACACCTCATATACATCCGTCTAACTACAACTGTCTCACCGAAAGAACTAGTCACATGCATACCTACATCTAAGATCTCAACAGGTATATCTAACTTCTTTGCATGCTCACTCAAAATGTAGGAATGCGTAGAACCCGAATCAACTAAGGAAAGCAAAGACATAGATTGTAACTCAAAATTACCTGCTATCACATCCGTGTCATTCCCGGCCTCTCTCTGAGTGTAGACTCTAGCTGGTCCACCGGCCTCTGGCTGTACTACCACAACATGAGCAAGGTTCTTCTGTGCCTCTATCCTAGGTGCATCAGCCCTCGGCTGATAGTAACCACGACCGCGCCCACGGCCTCTCTGGTAATCTATCGCTCTCGTAGGAGCCTGAGCAAGATTCGGTGCCTGTGCCGCCTGATGCGGACACTCTCTCCTAAAGTGGTCCCTCGAACCACAGTTCCAACAAGCATGGAAGTTACCCCAACACTCTTCAGAATGATGTCTCCCACAACGTGTGCACTCGGGCAAACGCCCTCCAGCTCTATGGCCCTGATGGCCCCTACCATGGTGGCCATCGCCACGCCTATGGTCAAACTGATGTCCATCGCCTCGATGCCTCTTGGAATCACCACGATCAAAGTTGTTATTCCTCTTTCCAAAACTAGATCCTCCTGAACGCTTGGTCAGCCCCAAGCTATGCTCAATGTCCTTGTCCCTAGCAACCAAGACATCAAAATCTAAGTAATTTGAAGCTAAGGTGTACCTCTTAACTTCCTCATGAAGCCCATATCTGAATCGGTTACAACGGTCCCTCTCAGTATGAACCAACTCTGGAGCATACTGACTCAAACGGACAAAACGAATCTCGTAGTCAGTCATTGAAGCATCTCCCTGAACAAGAGCCATGAACTCTTGTTTCTTCTCATCAAGACATCTCGGCCCCAAGTATCTCTTCTGGAAAGCAGACTCAAGGAAATCCTAACCAATCTCAGCCTCAGGAACCCCAGTAGTAATGGTGACCCACCAGGTGTAGGCATCACCCTGAAGCAACGAAATCACACAGCCAAACTTACGAGCACCAACACAACCCATCTGAGCTAAGATACGGACCGTCTTCTCTAACCACAATTTGGATCTCTCAGGTGTAGACCCTCTGAACTCTTCTGCACCTAGGCTACGGAGCCTCTCTAACGGTAAACTAGTATCATCACCTCTAGGCTGAGCTGCAGCCTAAGCTCCGGCAACTGCAGCCTGAAACGCTCCCACTATTGCTTGAACTAGCGGAGCCATATCTATTCCCACAGGACCTTGGCCACCCTGACCAACCTGAGGTCCTGCTCCCTCAACTCCAGCCTCGCCTCCCGCTTCAGGCTGAGGAGGTGGTGGTGGAGGAGCTCCAACTCCAACGGTAGGCTCTTTCACATGAGCCTCTACTCCAGCCACTGGCTCATCAACAGGAGCCGCAACACGTGGTTCCTGACGAACCAACCTCGGTCTACCTCTAGGCCTCGACATACGCACTCACAGATAACAACTACAACAACAACAACAAAGCACAAAAAAATAAGGTTAGCAAGGGCAAGGGTTCCAAGTGGCTCAAGTATGTTCCCTCACTTAAAAATCCTTTTTCTGATGTAATAGCAGCAATGAGACTCTACACAACATGCTTCAAACAAAACAACAAGCATACTTGATAAACAAGCAAACATACTTACATGGCAAGCAAACACCGTGCAATTACATACAAGAACTTAACTCACCTCACTTACCTGCCCAAGGTCTCGGAAACCTTAGGCTCTGATACCAACAAGTGTAACCCCCTCGTCTCGGCCTGGACGCTTGACCGATCCGAGTGGGCTACACGGGGATAACCAAGGTGAAACCCGTTAAGGCTCCACTTCGGTTACCGACCCAAGAAACACTTTTTCATTAATTATCTTCTCTAGATGCTTTAATATAAATCCTATGTGAATAAACGACAGCGGAAGCAACAAGCGAGGTGAACAAACGAACATACGACATAAAACAACCCATTTTACCTTTTTAAAGCATGTCGTATCGATACACTAGAAGAAGGTATCGATACGCCTTGACTAGGTCTACAACCCAAAGTCAACTCAGGGAGACCGTATCGGTACACAGGTTGACCGTACCGATAAGCCTTGACTGGTCAACTTCTCACGGTCAACGATACAAGACCGTATCGATACACCCTAGACCCGTACCGATACGCCAAAATCTCGTCAAAAACTCAGATTTCCAAAGAGGATTTGGCGTATCGATACGCCCTCGTGTATCGGTACGCTAGGCCAAACTTGAGTCCCAAAGTGTAGGACCGTATCGATACGGCCCTTGGGCGTACCGATACGCCCTACACTGCAATACCCATGTTTGCAGCCTAAGACTCTAAAACACAACTCTAAATGCATTTTAAGACTTCCCTAACCACACGCAAGCATACATACAACACTTAACAACCAAGATCTCAGCATACAAGACAACCAACACGAACAAGGAACATTCATTCAAAAGATTCATGCATTTAACCAAAGAAGACATACATTGCACTTAAAAGGTTCATGCCTTAAACAACCATACATAAAGCATTCATAAAGGGGCTCAAAGCCAAAACACTAGGCAAGCAACCTCAAGCATATCATCCACAAACAAGGAGTCTAAACATGCTCCTAAAACCAAACATCAACATAACTCAAAAACATTCAAATCCCATTGCTTGACTATTACAATCTTTCAATTTAAAGTTCATACTAGAGCTAACCAAAAGCGACACTAGCACACTTGGAGGCCCCCTTCTTGCACTAGCAACCCACGAACTACGGATCTGCATTGTCGAACAAAAGAGAGCGTAAGCATAAAGCTTAGTGAGGGTAATCTCATAAAACAAACCTCGACAATGCAGGGTCCAAGCACGAGCACAACAAAGGTAGAATGCATGATCTTACCTTCGATTCACATGAACGAAAATATAAATGATGCATGAACATAAACTCAATATTATGCCATGCTCAACAAGTCCAAAACCTCATCATATGTAAACACATATATTAACCATATTGGTAACACATATCAAATCATATTGGCACCTAGCTATGACTCGAATACGCGGATAAAACGTTGGAACTCACATCCAACAACAACCATTACCTTACGGTGGGATTACACTCATCACCGTTTACGCGGAGGGGATTCCACTCATCCTCACGCCCCGTCGATGGGATTACACTCATCACTGACTAACACAATATATAAGAAGGTTTTCCAGGCGAACTCGTACTCCATCTTGATGACTTCCATCACCAAGACCACGCGCGCATTTGACTCACGTGTGCACACTAAACATCCTAATGATCGATCATTGTACCCAAGCATACTAGTGCCAATATTAAACACAATCCACAATATCATTTCATAACAACTTCCGTGCTTAGCACATACTCACCATGATCACCATCATGCACAATCCACATGCATATAACAATGCATCAAAACCATGCCTCAACAACATGTATAACACAATATTCATAGCCACCAAAACACAAGTAAACATGAGGCATAAACAACAGTTAGAGTTCAACCAAAGTCTCTATCTAAAGCTTGGGATTAGGCTACCACTCTAATCCCAACTCTAGGTGGGTCTACCAAGCCCGACCTAGTCCACATGCTTGAACCAATACTCGAAAACCATTTAAAAACATTTAACCACTCACCGGCTATTCCAAGCTCAACCCACTAGCCGATCAAGCTTCCAACGATTCCGGATTTGTTTTCGATGCTTCACCAACACAATTCCTTGCTTCTAAACAACTCATCATAATCAAAATAACCTCAAATCAGTTCAAAAATCAAAGTATCAAACCCGGAACACTAATCAAGCATAAAACACAAGATTTTCAAGCTAAGAACAACCCCAAAACCTCAATCACGAGTAGCCATCATACACAGTCCAAAACTCTTGATTTCAACCTTTTTAACACACTTAAATGCTCCCAAAACAACCCCTAACTATCACCTTAACATCAGCCCTCAAATTCCAACATCAAACACACCCAAAACCAACCTTTAAACCCTTCAAAAAACCCCATCAAAACCAAAATCCGAAATTCTTTATAAAACCTTTGAAAATTCATAAATGTTGGACCTTATGGGTTGTAAATAACTCATATAACCTTAACAAATCAAAAGCTTAGGTTTAAGACAATAAAGATTCAACCTTTGACAAAATCTTTGAAAAGCCAAAATACAAAATACATGGTTTTATGGAAAATTAATGGTACCAAAATGAAGAGGAAGATAAAGCCAAGTCAAAAACGTGATTACCTTTCAAAAATCACCAACAAGGAGCAAAGGATGTGATGGAGTAGTGAAAATGGAGAAGAGCTCTCTTCTTTGTCGTGAAAATGAATAAGTGAAGAGGGAAGAAGATGACAAAAGGGTGTTTTAAACAAAAAAGGATTTTTAATTGAAAGTCCATTTATTTACAATTTTGTCATTAATGAGATGGCAATCTCATTAACTCTAAAATTCATAGGAATTAATTTCCAAATCAATTTAAGTCCAACATAAATGTTTGTTTTGAAAATACGAAGCCCAAGAGATTATTTTATTATTTTAATTATAAAACCGAAACCCGAAATATTAATTTAATATTATTTTCACCCGACCCCCAAACCCGGGTGTTACAGGAAATAAATATATGTCAATTTTGGATTAAATAAAAAATTTATAGACTAATTGTATAAAAATAAAACCATATTAAAAATATTGGACTGAATTATAAAAAATAGAAATACATATGGGATAATTTTGAATTAAAGAAAATTTTAGGAATTAAATTGAACAAAAATAAAAATATATTAAAAACATTAGATTAAATTATAAAAATTAGAAACAAATAGGGATCAATTTAGATTAAATAAAAATAATAGGGACTAAATTGAATTAAAATGATCATTTTAAAAATATTGGATTACATCATAAAAATAAAAAAATAATTTATAATTTTCAAAGCTTAATTTTCTTTCCTCTGACTTTTTCATTGTACCAAGCTATAGAGAGGAAATAAACTTAATTTCCTTCTAGATTTTTGTCCTCTCAACCAAGCACATCGATGAAAAGAAAAATTACATTTTTCATTCTTTAATTTTTCTATCACTCTAATTTTCTATCCTTTCATTTTTCTTTCCTCACTGCCAAGCAAAGCTTATGTGTTATCCACTCAAATTTTTTTTTTCATATTTTTAAATATAAGAAGGATAATTATTTTATATATGATCAATTAATAGGACAAAACTATGTTGATGGTAAATCGGATTGTAAATGATTCAGATTTGAATGAATAAATATATTTCATATTTATTTGTTTATTTTTTAAATTTGTTCATGTTTGATTTGTGTTTAGTAAGACTTTCAAAATTGTGTTGTGTTATAAATTAAAAAAATATACGTGCTCATATTCATTCGTTTAAAAACTCCAATGGTAAGATGGGTTCCGACCCTCCATTTTTTTGGTGTAATTACGTTTAATCTTTTAATAGTTATGAAATTAATGAAACTAAAACATGATTTTAATTTTAGAGTTAAATTATTTTGTAGGACCACCAATTTTAAATTTAGACAAATTTAAATACAATCATTTTGTTGATTATAAAGGTGTGCAACACTCTTAGATGGTGGTTCATGGTCATTTGAATGGTGGAGATGGTGGTGTAAGGTTGCTCAGGTGGTCGAGTTGAGAGTTTAGGTTGGGGTTATAGTCTTTCTTGAGTAGTGGGGAAGACTCTTCCTTGATTTAGAGGTGAATGATCCCTTATGAAGGATTGAAAGGGGGTACGGACACGTGTCAACTAAAGAGGACATGTGTCTTAAATAGTATATGCATGTCGAGTTCGCGATGGTTATAGCTGGCTTATTCGCACGGTCATGATCTGCTAGTATGTTTGCATGTAGTATGTTGATTAGGTGTTCGTATATTTATAATTCATTGGTACGAACACATTTTTTTTTAAAATTTAAACACTACTTATGTCTAAATCGATTTTAAAGAAAGAAAAAGAAAACTTCACAAATAAATATGCGTTGAATGTCGCCACATACCATTATAACATACTAAACATAAAATAAAATCATTAATTCATTATATTTTAAATTGTGACGTTTTTATAGATTTTATATGATTTTGTATTTGATGCACTAATAACATAAAAAATTATGTATCATAAATAAATCATATATTCACATTATCGAAGTTAGAAAAACGAAGTGAACTTTGACTGTATAAAGAAGTATTTAATTCTATGATCAAATATAAATTAATTTTGTCAGTCTGATTTTTCTAATATACGTGAACGGCTAGATAGGGGTGTGGCGAACCCGGGTTGGTGGTCCCTCTTTCCTGATTTTACCTTGACCCATTTATCGCATTCTTTCTCGGACCATTGTCCGTTGCTATTGTAACCCCCTCGTCCCGGTCTGGCCGGATGACCGGTCCGAGTAGGCTACACGGGGAAAACCGAAGCGAAACCCGTTAAGGTTCCCCCTCGGTTAGCAACCCTAGAAAATTTCTTTTGTTTGTCTTGTCTAAATGCAACGTTATATCCTAAGTGGATCACGACAACGGAAATACAAGCAACATAAAAACGATCATCCAAAACAACACCTTTAAAATAGTCCATTTTTCATAATTAGGCAGGCCGTATCGATACTCTAAGAGAGGGTATCGATACGCCTTGACCAAGGTCAACCCTTTCAGCCAACACAGGAGGACCGTATCGATACAGCCATAGAGCGTATCGATGCGCCCTTCTCGGTCAACATCTCGTGGTCAGTGAGATGAACTCGTACTGATACGCTACGACTGTAACGCCCGAGTTCGGGGGTCGGGTGAAAATAATAATTTTAAAAATAGTGCGGGTTTCGGTTCCAAATTTTAAATAATAAAAAAATGGTTTGGGCCTCGGGTTTTAAGATAAATAAAAAAAAAATTAGTTGGGCCATTTTCAAGACAAGCCCAATTTTGCCAAGGTGTCATCCATTGTAGTTCCCTTATTTCATTAAGGGTGTTTTGGTCTTTTGACCCCCCATTTTAAACAAACATAAACTATTCACTTTGCTCATCTTCTACCTCTCTCCACCCCCATCTCTTTCCAACGACAAAAACACACCTCCCACCTTGAGCTACTATTCCATTCCATAGCTCACTCGTTTTTGAAGCTTTCTCAAAGGTATGGACGTTTTTGACTTGCTCTCACCTTCCCCTCCTTGGAAGTACCACTATTTTTCATTTTTAACCATGTTTTGAAATAGGGGTTTTTTAAGAGTTTTGATATAAAAATGGTGCCTTTATTGTTTTTGACTTAATGTTTTAAGTGATTAATGATAGACATGTTGTTTAGGAAGCATGAGGTCCAATTGGTATGATTTTTAATGAGTTTTGATAAGTTTCCCGGATTTGGGTTTTGGGAAGGTTTTTGGGAGATTTTAAGTTGAGTTTTGGGGGTGTTTTAGGTGGAATCTTGAGGGCTGATGGTTAGGGTATATGTAAGTATTGTTTTGAAGGCTTTAGGGAGTCATTTGAGGGTTGAAATCAATGGTTTTGAGGGGTGCTTAAGGGCTGCTCGGATTTTTGGAGTTTTGAGCTAGTTTTCAATGGAAAATTGATGTCTTGAGATTGGTATTTAATCCGGATTGATTATTTTAGAATATGGACTGATTTGAGATTATTTGCTTGGTGTTGGAATGTCTAGAGGCGAGAATTTTGGTTGGAGAAGCTTCAGGGACAAATCCGGGGATTTCGGAGTCTTGAGCTTGGTCTTCGATCTTCTCTTGGGTAGCAACGGTGAGTAGAATTATTGGTTTTTATATTGTGCTCGATATGGATTCCTTTGGGGTTGGGTGGAACCTTGAGAGGTCACCTAAACCCGTGTGTAAGCCTCTCTACTCTCATGTGTTGTGATATATTGATTGTGAATGCGTTGTGATTACTTGAATGCATTTTAAGTTGTTAATGTTGTAGTCGTGTTGAGTTCGTGCCTCACGTGATGGTGGTCTAACTACGGTGATGTGTAGTCCCACCGATAGTGACTAGTAGAGTAGTACATTGATGTGTAGTCCCATTGGAAATCCACTAGTCGAAACGGTGATGTGTAGTCCCACCATAAGTGTATGTTAGTTGTGCTTGTGCAAACCAAATGTTGTGGTTGAGATAGACCCTTGTGCATCCATTGCTTTCTTGCATATAAATCGTGTTTTGGAAAACTGCATGTTGTGAATTGTAGAGCCTCTCTCACTAAGCTAGATTGCTTATGATCTTTTGTTTCCAACGTGCAGATCGTTAGAGTTCGGGAGGCGAGCGGGCGAAGGAGGAGCTTTTGGAGTTCTCAAGCAAGTTTAAGTATGGTTTGCTTTTGTAATAATGTCTAGACAATAGGGTGTAGAGTGTTAGGAGTTGGGGTCAAACTCTTTAGGAGGTTATGCTTGAAATTGTTAAACTCATGTTGTGTGATGCTTTTGCTTCTTGGATTATGACCTATGTTTCTTATGTGGTTTATTTGCATAGGCCTAAACTTGTATGATGTTGGCCTACGAATGCCTTATGCTTGACTACATTGTGAATGATGTCTTGTGCTTGCTAAACATGCTTCTTTGTGAAATTGTATGGAGTCTTGTTTGTATGTTTTCGTTAGATTAAATGCCTCCCATGCTAAGTCTCAATTGTGGTTTGATGCATGT
Organism: Hibiscus tridactylites; assembly: GCA_958450335.1. Taxonomy (NCBI): domain Eukaryota; kingdom Viridiplantae; phylum Streptophyta; class Magnoliopsida; order Malvales; family Malvaceae; genus Hibiscus; species Hibiscus tridactylites. The sequence goes on from OY288270.1 coordinate 14,594,598, forward strand.
ATGTTTGTTTACGCTTAGGAGTGCCCAAATGTGCATCTAGAATCGTATGTGAAGTTACCAAGGAGTGAAATGAGGAGTTGCAGAGCAGGGGTATCGATACGGTTAGACCCCTATCGATATGGCCTTCTTATTCCAGGCCTTTCGTTTCGATACGCGGGGAGACGTATCGATACCATTTTGGACACTGGAGCTACTGTCCAACTTGGTATCGATACTGGTCTCAGGCGTATCGATACCATTTTGGTCACTGAAGTCACTGTCTAAACTTGGTATCGATACCGGTCTTGGGCGTATCGGTACGGTCATCTTAGCGTTGACTGTGAGAAGTCAACCTTTGGAGAGGGTATCGATACACTCCTTGGATGTATCGATACGGTCTCCACAGGCTGACATTGACTTTTTGACCTAGTCAAGGTGTATCGATACACCCCTTAGGTGTATCGATACCGCCTGCAGTTAAGTTAAAATTAGGCTGTTAAAAGTTGTTTGGGTTCGTTTGATTGTCTCACGTATGTCGCTCCGCATGTTTGATCACTTAGGACTTTAATACTCCTCTAGACAAGATTAAATTAAAAAGAAAAAAAATATAGGGTTGCTAACCGAAGGGGAGCCTTAACGGGTTTCACTTCGGTTTTCCACGTGTAGCCCACTTGGACCGGTCATCCGGCCAGACCGGGACGAGGGGGTTACATTTATTGGTATCAGAGCCTGAGGTTTCCGAGACCTCGGGCCGGTAAGTGAGGTAAGTTAAGGTATTATGAGTGTTTTGCCATGCATGTCTAAATTTTGTTTTTAGCACGGTGTATGTATGCATGCTATGGTGACCTTGCGGTTGTTTGAGAGTTGGTTTGAGTCCCCATTGTTAGGCATTGTTGTCAAAATAAAAAGGGGAAATTGCTTTGGTTTAAAGATCTTGAGAACCGGAGTCCTTTGCCCCTTGCTAACCTAACGTTTCTTTGTTGTTGTGTGTTTGTTGTTTTAGATTACTTTAATTGCTATGGTGAGACCGAGGGGACGGCCTAGGGCGGGTGACCAGGCACCCGAGAACGCGCCTCCTGCTCTTAATGCTCCCGGTTGTAATGGGGGGAATGTCGGAGGTGATGGTAATGGGCCTCAGGCTGAGGCTAATGTGGGAGGTAATGGGGCTCAAGCGGGCCAAGGTCAGGCAGGCCCAGATGTGGCTCATTTGATCCAGACTATACCCGGAGCTTTTCAGACAGCTTTGGCCGGTATGCAAGCTGTAGCTCCACCTCAGGGTGCGGGGACAGGATTACCCCTAGAGAGGCTTCGAAATTTGGGGGCGGTTTAGTTTCGTGGATTGTCTCCGGAGTGTTCGGAAAGGTGGCTTGAGAGCACTACTCGCATCTTGGGCCAGATAGAGTGTTCGGATGCCCGTAAGTTGGGATGCATTGTCTCATTGCTTCAGGGAGACGCTTATACTTGGTGGACCACTGCTATTTCTGGTATGGCCGAGACGGATATCACATGGGAGTTTTTCAGGAATGCTTTTAAGAGGAAGTAGCTCGGAGTTCGGTACTTATATGAAAAGAAAAGAGAGTTCATGGCTTTGGTTCAAGGCAATAGGACCGTGTCCGAGTATGAGATCCAGTTCGTGAGGTTGAGCCAGTACGCGCCAGAGTTGATTCCGGATGAGAAGGAGCGATGTGAGCGTTTCAGATATGGGTTGACTACTGATGTGAAGACCTACATGTTGGCCTACGACTACACTGAGTTCGATTTCTTGGTTTCTAGGGCCAAGGATGTAGAGCAAAACCTAAGCTCTAGAGCACGTGCTGGTGGGTCTGACTTCGGGAAGAGACATGCGAATTGGGATAGAGATCATGCCAAGAGGCATAGGGATAGGAGGTACCAGCCGGATACGAGGCCTAGGGGTGGTAACCATGGTCAGGGCCGTCAGGGCCAAGGGGCTGTTGGGCACATTCCGGAGTGCACTAGGTGCGGGAGACGCCACCCAGGTGAGTGCATGGGTATGTTTGGGGCGTGTTGGAACTGTAGCTCCCGAGACCATTTGAGGCGTGATTATCCACACCCAGTTAGGGGAGGACCGGCTCCAGCGAGGGGTTTTGAGCATCAGAGAGGTCGTGGGTGCGGCCGTGGGAACTTCCAGCCAAGGATTGAGGGTCAGAGGAACTTGGCTCATGTGGTAGCAGTCCAGCCCGAGGGAGGAGGACCGGCTAGGGTGTACGCTCAGCGAGAGGCTGGGAATGACACTGATGTCATTGCAGGTAATTTCACATTACAGTCTTTGAGTTTTCTTTCTCTAATAGATTCGGGGTCAACGCATTCGTATATTCTGGGTGAGCATGCAAAGTCATTAGGACTACCTTGTGACTGGCTAGAGGTAGGTGTAAATGTCACTAGCTCTTTTGGTGATACAGTGGTAGTTAGGAAAGTGTATAGGAGGTGCCCCTTGATGATTCAGGGCCAAGTATTTCCTGTAGACATGATGGAGCTACCCTTTTATGGCTTTGATGTGATTTTGGGCATGGATTGGCTTGTAGAGCATAGAGCTAGGGTTGACTTTGAGACTAAGAGAGTCTCTTTGAGGCTTACCGATGACTTTGAGGTTGTGGTAGTTGGGGAGAATGTTAAGTTTTTGTCCAACGTGGTTTCGGCTTTGGAAGCTCAGAGGTTGTTGAGTTCAGGGTGTCAGGCTTACTTGGCTTATGTAATGAACCCGGATATGAGTAAGGTGAGACCTCAGGACATCAGGACTGTGTGTGACTTTCCGAGTGTTTTTCCGGAAGAGCTACCAAGCTTGCCTCCAGATAGAGCAGTTGAGTTTGCTATTGAGACCTATTCTGATTCCGCACCGGTGTCGATTGCTCCGTATAGAATGGCACCGAAAGAGTTGAAAGAGTTGAAGACCCAGCTTCAGGAGTTGACTGACAGAGGCTTTATTAGTCCTAGTGTTTCCCCGTGGGGTGCTCCGGTTTTGTTTGTGAAAAAGAAGGATGGTAGCATGAGAATGTGCATAGACTATAGACAGTTGAATAAGGTGACAGTGAAAAACAAATATCCCTTGCCAAGGATAGATGACTTGCTAGACCAGTTGAGGGGTGCTTCCGTGTTTTCAAAGATTGACTTGAGGTCTGGGTATTATCAGTTAAAGGTAAAGGATGTGGACATACCGAAGACAGCTTTTGTACACGTTACGGGCATTATGAGTTTTTGGTGATGCCTTTTGGGTTGACCAATGCTCCAGCAGCCTTCATGGATATGATGAACCGCGTGTTTCATAAGTTCTTGGACATGTTTGTGGTAGTGTTTATTGATGACATCCTAGTGTACTCTAGGACCGAAGAGGAGCACGATGAACACTTAAGGTTAATGCTTCAGACCTTACTTGAGAATCAGTTGTATGCCAAGCTAAGTAAGTGTGAATTTTGGATTAGGGAGGTGGTCTTCCTAGGTTACGTGATCTCAGCTAGTGGGATTAGTGTAGATCCCAAGAAGATTGAAGCCATTGTGAATTGGAAGCAACCGAAATCAGTGACAGAAATCCGCAGTTTCCTAGGCTTGGCGGGGTATTATATGAGGTTTGTTGAGGGGTTCTCGAGGATAGCGGCTCCGTTGACCAAGTTACTACAGAAAAATGTTCCGTACGAATGGTCAGATGCAAGACAAGAAGCGTTTGAGAAATTGAAGAAAGCTTTGACCGAAGCTCCCATTTTGATTCAGCCCGAGCCGGGGAGAGAGTTTGTGATTTTCAGTGATGCATCTTACGTAGGGCTAGGTTGTGTGCTTATGCAAGAAGGTAAGGTAGTGGCATATGCTTCCCGACAGTTGAAGGTTCATGAGAAGAATTACCCCACACATGACATAGAGTTGGTTGCAGTGGTGTTCGCGTTGAAAATTTGGAGACACCATCTTTATGGTGAGAAGTGCACTGTGTACACCGACCACAAGAGTTTGAAATATTTGATGTCCCAGAGGGAGTTGAATCTTAGGCAGCGAAGGTGGTTAGAGCTCCTTAAAGATTATGACCTTACCATAGAGTATCATCTGGGCAAGGCAAATGTGGTGGCCGATGCCTTGAGTAGGAAGGTGGCCGTTGAGTTGCGAGCAATGTTTGCAAGGTTGAGTGTGTCCACGGATGGTGGGTTAGTGGCCGAGCTTCAAGCTAAGCCATCTTTGATTCAGTTGATCCGTGAGAAGCAGTTGCAAGATGAGTCCTTGGCACCTCACGTGCAAGACATAGCCGAAGATAGGCCTACTGAGTATTGTTTTGGAGAGAATGGGATCCTATGTTTCAAGGATAGGATAGTGGTTCCGGAGGATGCCGAGTTGAGGTGTACGATCTTGAGTGAGGCTCACAATAGCCCTTTTGCTATGCATCCGGGTAGCACGAAGATGTATCGAGGATTGAAGGAAGAGTATTATTGGGTTGGTTTGAAAAAGGATGTAGCCGAGTTCGTAAGTAGATGCATGGTTTGTCAGAGGGTCAAGGCTGAGCACCAGTTTCCCTCAGGGTTGTTGCAACCGTTGAAAATTCCAGAGTGGAAGTGGGAGCGCATCACTATGGACTTCGTGGCAGGACTTCCGTTGACTCCGTTGAAGAAAAATTCAGTGTGGGTGATCGTAGATAGATTCACCAAGTGTGCTCATTGCATACCGGTTCATACTACCTATACATTAGACAAGTTGGCCGAATTGTATATTCGTGAGATTGTGAGACTACATGGGGTACCGAAGTCGATTGTGTCAGATCGAGACCCGAGATTTACCTCTAGATTCAAGGAGTGTTTGCATCGAGCTTTGGGTACATGGTTGAACTTCAGCACTTCGTATCATCCACAGTCAGATGGGCAGTCTGAGAGGGTAATTCAGGTTTTGGAGGACATGTTGAGGTGTTGTATCATTGACTTTCAGGGGTCATGGGAGAAACACCTACCATTAGTGGAGTTTGCGTATAACAACAGCTTTCAGTCGAGCATCCAGATGGCTCCCTATGAGGCCTTGTATGGTAGGAAGTGTAGGACCCCGATTTGTTGGGCCGAGGCCGGACAGAAACTTGTGCCGATGCCCGAATTGCTTAAGGGAACCACCGAGAAGGTGAAGTTGATATGTGATCGCTTGAAAGCGGCTTCAGATCGGCAAAAGTCCTATGCCGACTTAAAAAGGAAGGAAGTAGAATACTCCGTGGGGGATAAGGTGTTCTTGAAAGTCTCACCTTGGAAAAAGGTGATGAGGTTTGGGAGGAAAGGCAAGTTGAGCCCAAGGTACATAGGGCCTTATGAGATAGTTGAGAGAATTGGTCCGGTTGCATATAGATTGAGACTCCCAGTTGAGCTAGAGAAAATTCATGATGTATTTCATATGTCGATGCTTAGGAGGTATAGATCGGATCCGTCCCATGTCATGCCAGTGGAAGAGATAGAGTTAAATCCGGACTTGTTTTACAATGAGGAACCAGTTGAGATACTTGCTTCTGATAGCAAGGTGTTGCGCGGCAAGACTATAGAGTTAGTCAAAGTCTTATGGAGACATAGAGGCATGGAGGAAGCCACATGGGAGAGGAAAGCTGACATGCTTGAGCAGTTTCCGTATTTGTTTCCGTCAGGTAATTTCGAGGACGAAATTCCTTAAGTAGGGGAGAGTTGTAACGTCCGGGTTCGAGGGTCGGGTGAAAATAATAATTTTAAAAATAGTACGGGTTTCGGTTCCAAATTTTAAATAATAAAAAAAATGGTTTGGGCCTCGGGTTTTAAGACAAATAAAAAAAATTAGTTGGGCCATTTTCAAGACAAGCCCAATTTTGCCAAGGTGTCATCCATTGTAGTTCCCTTATTTCATTAAGGGTGTTTTGGTCTTTTGACCCCCCATTTTAAACAAACATAAACTATTCACTTTGCTCATCTTCTACCTCTCTCCACCCCCATCTCTTTCCAACGACAAAAACACACCTCCCACCTTGAGCTACTATTCCATTCCATAGCTCACTCGTTTTTGAAGCTTTCTCAAAAGTATGGACGTTTTTGACTTGCTCTCACCTTTCCCTCCTTGGAAGTACCACTATTTTTCATTTTTAACCATGTTTTGAAATAGGGGCTTTTTAAGAGTTTTGATTTAAAAATGGTGCCTTTATTGTTTTTGACTTAATGTTTTAAGTGATTAATGATAGACATGTTGTTTAGGAAGCATGAGGTCCAATTGGTATGATTTTTAATGAGTTTTGATAAGTTTCCCGGATTTGGGTTTTGGGGAGGTTTTTGGGAGATTTTAAGTTGAGTTTTGGGGGTGTTTTAGGTGGAATCTTGAGAGCTGATGGTTAGGGTATATGTAAGTATTGTTTTGAAGGCTTTAGGGAGTCATTTGAGGGTTGAAATCAATGGTTTTGAGGGGTGCTTAAGGGCTGCTCGGATTTTTGGAGTTTTGAGCTAGTTTTCAATGGAAAATTGATGTCTTGAGATTGGTATTTAATCCGGGTTGATTATTTTAGAATATGGACTGATTTGAGATTATTTGCTTGGTGTTGGAATGGCTAGAGGCGAGAATTTTGGTTGGAGAAGCTTCGGGGACAAATCCGGGGATTTCGGAGTCTTGAGCTTGGTCTTCGATCTTCTCTTGGGTAGCAACGGTGAGTAGAATTATTGGTTTTTATATTGTGCTCGATATGGATTCCTTTGGGGTTGGGTGGAACCTTGAGAGGTCACCTAAACCCGTGTGTAAGCCTCTCTACTCTCATGTGTTGTGATATATTGATTGTGAATGCATTGTGATTATTTGAATGCATTTTAAGTTGTTAATGTTGTAGTCGTGTTGAGTTCGTGCCTCACGTGATGGTGGTCTAACTACGGTGATGTGTAGTCCCACCGATAGTGACTAGTAGGGTAGTACTTTGATGTGTAGTCCCATTGGAAATCCACTAGTCGAAACGGTGATGTGTAGTCCCACCGTAAGTGTATGTTGGTTGTGTTTGTGCAAACCAAATGTTGTGGTTGAGATAGACCCTTGTGCATCCATTGCTTTCTTGCATATAAATCGTGTTTTGGAAAACTGCATGTTGTGAATTGTAGAGCCTCTCTCACTAAGCTAGATTGCTTATGCTCTTTTGTTTCCAACGTGCAGATCGTTAGAGTTCGGGAGGCGAGCAAGCGAAGGAGGAGCTTTTGGAGTTCTCAAGCAAGTTTAAGTATGGTTTGCTTTTGTAATAATGTCTAGACAATGGGGTGTAGAGTGTTAGGAGTTGGGGTCAAACTCTTTAGGAGGTTATGCTTGAAATTGTTAAACTAATGTTGTGTGATGCTTTTGCTTCTTGGATTATGACCTATGTTTCTTATGTGGTTTATTTGCATATGCCTAAACTTGTATGATGTTGGCCTACGAATGCCTTATGCTTGACTACATTGTGAATGATGTCTTGTGCTTGCTAAACGTGCTTCTTTGTGAAATTGTATGGAGTCTTGTTTGTATGTTTTCGTTAGATTAAATGCCTCCCATGCTAAGTCTCAATTGTGGTTTGATGCATGTATGTTTGTTTACGCTTAGGAGTGCCCAAATGTGCATCTAGAATCGTATGTGAAGTTACCAAGGAGTGAAATGAGGAGTTGCAGAGCAGGGGTATCGATACGGTTAGACCCGTATCGATATGGCCTTCTTATTCCAGGCCTTTCGTTTCGATACGCGGGGAGACGTATCGATACCATTTTGGACACTGGAGCTACTGTCCAACTTGGTATCGATACCGGTCTCAGGCGTATCGATACCATTTTGGTCACTGAAGTCACTGTCCAAACTTGGTATCGATACCGGTCTTGGGCGTATCGGTACGGTCATCTTAGCGTTGACTGTGAGAAGTCAACCTTTGGGGAGGGTATCGATACACTCCTTGGGTGTATCGATACGGTCTCCACAGGCTGACATTGACTTTTTGACCTAGTCAAGGTGTATCGATACACCCCTTAGGTGTATCGATACCGCCTGCAGTTAAGTTAAAATTGGGCTGTTAAAAGTTGTTTGGGTTCGTTTGGTTGTCTCATGTATGTCGCTCCGCATGTTTGATCACTTAGGACTTTAATACTCCTCTAGACAAGATTAAATTAAAAAGAAAAAAAATATAGGGTTGCTAACCGAAGGGGAGCCTTAACGGGTTTCACTTCGGTTTTCCCCGTGTAGCCCACTTGGACTGGTCATCCGGCCAGACCGGGACGAGGGGGTTACAAAGACACCGTACCGATACGCTAAAAACTCCCCAAAATCTCAGAATTCCAGAGAGTCAAGAGCGTATCGATACACCCCCGTGTATCGGTACGCCCAGCCAAAACGGAATTCCAGTGAGCAAAGATCGTATCGATACACCCCTGTGTATCGATACGCCCAGCCAAAACTGAGTCCTGCAGGCAAGACCGTATCGATACGGCCCTTAGGCGTATCGATACGCCCTGCACTGCAAGTCTTCAAAAACCAGCAAAACCAAACAAGACTCAACTCTATATGCATTTTGGGACTTCCCTAAACTCATTCAAGCATGCATACAATATTTCACAATCAGGATCTAGCATATGGGGCATTGAATATAACAAAAGCCATAGGAAACAAAGGTTTCATGCAATTCCACAAAAGAGCATACTTAGCAATCATAAGGCCTCATACACAAGACAATCAAACATAGAGCATACATAGGCCAAGATCATACACTCTTAGGCACATACAATCAAGCAACAAGATAAGCATGGTCCTCAATCCATGAAACAAAAGCATAACACATCCATAATTTAACATGCTCAAATAACACAAATCACCTAAGGAGTTTGACACCAACTCCTACAAATTTATACCCCATCGTTTAGGCATTATTACAAAACACAAATCATACTTGTGCTAGCTTGAGAACTCCAAAAGCTCCTCCCTTGCCCGCTTGTCTCCCGAACTCTAACGATCTGCATGTTGAAAACAAAAGAGAGCGTAAGCTAACTAGCTTAGTGAGAGAAGCTCTTCAAATCCACAACATGCAGTTTTCGAAACACTTTTCATATGTGAGTAAAGCAATAGATGCACGAATGACTATCTCAACAACAATACATGGTTTGCACAAGCACAACCAATATACACACACGGTGGGACTACACATCACCGTTTCGACTAGTAGGTTTCCAATGGGACTACACATCAAAGTACTTTCCTACTAGTCACTACCGGTGGGACTACACATCACCGTAGTTTAGACCACCATCACGTGAGGCACGACTTCAACTCGACTACACATTAACAACTGTATGAACAACTTAAGATGCACGTGATAATCACAACACATAACCATTCATCCATTCACAACAAACATAGGAGTAGAGAGGCTTACACTCGGGTATAGGTGAACCCTCAAGGTCCTACCCAAACCCCAAAGGTTCCATATCGTGCACAATTCAAAGATTAACAATTCTACTCATCGTTGCTACCCAAAAGGAGACCGAAGGCCAAGCTCAAGACTCTAAAACCTCCGGATTCGTCCCTTATGCTTCACCAACCAAATTTCTTGCTTCTAAACAACCTCAACACAATCCAAACAACTTCAAATCAGCTCAAGCATCAAAGTAGTTAACCCGGAATTCAATTCAAACATCAAACACAACATTTCAAGCCATGAACATCCCCCAAAATTACCAAACTCGTGCAGCCCCTAAACCTCAATCAAAACTCATGTTTCCAACACTTTTAATACCCTCAAATGATTCCAAAGCAATCCCCAACCATAGTACTAACCTCAGCCCACAAATTCCAACCCGAAACAACCCCAAAAACCACACTAAAACCCTTCAAAAACCCCTTGGAAACCCAAATCCGGGAATGAGCTTAAAACCATGTAAAATTTATATATGTTGAACCATTTGACTCATAGACTTCATATCTAACAACATTAAATCGAAATTTTAAGTTAAACACCATAAAGCTACCATTTTTAATCAAATCCTCTAAAAACTCAAATTTCAAAACCTTGATGAAAATGAAAACTACTTGTACTTCTGAAGAGAGGGAGTTGAGGACAAGTTGAAAATGTGTTTACCTTTAAAAAACGAGCTAAAATGAATGAGCTAGGTGATGGAATAGTGGAAGGAGTTGAGAGTTTCAAAATCCCGTTGGTTTTGTTTGGAGAAGAGAATGAATAGTGAAATTATTTTAGTAAAGGGGGATTTAAATTAAAAGTTGGGTTATTTACAAGATTGCCATTAATGAATGGCTATTTTCTCTTTTCTTTAAAATCCATTCAAATTGAATTTCATTTCAATTTAGTCCAATCATAAAAGGTTTGTTTTTGAAACCCGAGGCCCGAGAGATTATTTTAATTATAAAACCGAACCCGGAATAATATGAAAATATTATTTTCACCCGACCCCTAAACCAGGGTGTTACAGCTATTGTCAACTATGGTACAAGCTAACCCCCGTGTTCAGTGGCACTTCAGGTTTGAGGCAGCCTGGCTTTTGGAGGACTCATGTGAGTCTGAAGTTAGTAGACTTTGGGCCGCGTCCTCGGGCCCGATCCCGGAGCGTCTACGTTTTGTAGGCCAAGGTTTGAATATTTGGTTTCGGAGGCTAAGAGCTAGTAGGAAGGTTTCCAAGCAGGATTTGACTAAACGTCTCGAGGTTTTGGCTACTATGCATCCCTCGGATGACTCATTGGAGGAAACTATGGAAGTCAAACTGGCCCTGAATTTGGAAATGGACAAGTCTGAGCTCTACTGGGAGCAACGAGCCCGTGCTAACTGGCTCCGACATGGCGACAAAAATACTTCGTTTTTTCAACGTCATGCCTCTCAACGTAAGCGTACTAATCGTATTTCGACCTTTGTTAATGATCAGGGGCCCAATGTTCATCACAAGACTCTCTCGAGACCACGGCTCGTGAGTATTTCCTTCGCTTATTCACGACTGGTGGAATAGCAGACTGTTCGAATATTCTGGATGGTATTTCTCCTAAAATTTCGGCAGAATCAAATCCTTTTCTATTAAGGCCTTATACGTGCGATGAGGTATATCAGGCGGTAAAGGTAATGGGCCCCTTAAAGGCAGCTGGTGAAGATGGGCTTGAGGCTGTCTTTTATCAACGCTTTTGGCATATATTGGGTGCAGAGGTAGCTTCGTACTACATTAGTGTGCTATCCGGGGAATCGTCTATGGAAGACATTAATAGTACACATATTGTCCTTATTCCAAAAGTCACAAATCCTTCCCATATGAGTCACTTTCGGCCTATTAGTTTATGTAGCGTGCTTTATAAGATTATTTCAAAGGTCCTTGCTAACCGTCTTCAGGGTCTGCTTCCGGGTTGCAACGATGAGGGCCAGAGCGCCTTCGTCCCTGGTCGTCTGATTTCTTACAATGTTATGATTGCCTATGAAATTTTACATTGCTTTCAGAAGAAACGTCTGGGTCGGTCGGGGAATTTTACGTTGAAACTGGATATGTCTAAGGCCTATGACCATGTGGAGTGGGAGTTTGTTACCCAGGTGTTGTTGAAACTGGGCTTTGATCCGGCATGGGTTGAACGTATCTTTCTATGTATGTCCACCGTCTCCTACTCAGTGGTTCTCAATGGTATAGTAGATGAAAGATTCAAGCCTTCTAGGGGCCTTCGGCAAGGTGACCCTCTCAGCCCTTTTCTTTTCTTGATATGTACTGAGGGTCTTTCTGCCCTTCTCAAGTGAGGTAATTCATTAGGACGTGTACATGGCTTCCGTCTGAATCGGTATGCCCCAACAGTGACCCATTTACTGTTCGCGGACGACAGTCTTATTTTTGGGGAGGCATCAATGTCGGGAGCTCTCCATCTCAAACTACTCCTTCATGAATACAGTGACTGTTCTGGGCAGATTATTAACTTCGATAAATCTAGTCTCTTCTTTTCCACAAATGTGTCGGATGCAACTAGAGTGGATATCCAGAATGTGTTATCGATTGGGCATTCTTCATCGATTGAGAAGTATCTGGGGCTCCCTTCTTTGGTTGGGAGGAATAAGCGACAGGCGTTTGTCAATCTTTTTGATAGGGTTCAGGCTCGGATTTCCAACTGGTGCGTCTTTCCTCTTTCGTAAGGTGGAAAAGAGGTCTTCATCAAATCCGTGTTGCAGGCCATCCCAGTGTATGCTATGGGTGTGTTTCTCATTCCTAAAGTCCTTTGCTGAAATATTGAGAATGTTATGGTTAGGTTTTGGTGGCAGCGTTCCCATAATAAAATAGGGATGCATTGGTGTAGTTGGAGGGCTCTATGTCGTTCTAAGGAAGATGGGGGATTGGGATTTCGGGATATGGCTAAATTCAATGTTACATTGTTAGCCAAGCAAGCATGGAGACTCCTTTCGAACCCGACTTCACTTGTAGGACGTATCTTTAAGGCCAAATACTATCCAAGTTTGACCTTTATGCAGTCACGGTTGGGTTCTCAACCCTCACTTATTTGGAGGAGTGTATGGAGTGCGAGGGGCCTAATTGAACAGGGTATCCGCTGGAAGGTTGGAAATGGTCGAGCAATCTCAATCTGGAATGATTGTTGGCTGCCGTGTTCCCCTCCTCGTCAGCTGGAATCTCCTCCGGTTGAAGGTCTACAATGGGTATTTGATCTCCTTTCCCCAAATGAGCAGTCTTGAAACGAGGAGCTTGTCTTTCGATCGTTTACCCAAGAAGAGGCTTTGAAGATCCTATATATCCCTATTTTGGGCTATTCCCAAAATGACTGTCTGGTTTGGTCTGGTGAAAAATCGGGGTTGTACTCGGTCCGTAGTGGCTATCGATTGCTCCTGGGTGCGTCTAATACACCCCCTCTAGAGGCTTCGCTTTTCCAGAAATTATGGGCAATCAATTGCCCGTCGAAGGTACGAATTCAAGTTTGGAAATTTATTTGTAGTTTCATGCCTACAAAGTACAGTCTCTATAACCGTTGAATTGCACCTAATCCCCTATGCCCAACATGTAATCTGGAACCTGAAACTACTGAACACGTTCTAAGGGATTTCCATTATGCCTCATCGGTTTGGGAAGCGCTAGGTTTCGAATGGCCAACGACTGCAGTAACCTTGTCGTTTAAGGAATGGCTTTCGTGGATTTTTGTCTCAGTCCCTAATTTGTGTTTACCAGAAGTTCTAATAGCACTATGGTCTATTTGGTTTGCAAGAAATAAAAAGAGTGCATGAAGGTGTGTCTTATTCGCACAATATTACAGCTATTTTCATCAAATCACATTGCTTGGAACTGTTAAACCTCTTACCGCAATCGACCATTGTTTCGTGTCCCCCGGTTCCGTCGTGGCGTCCACCAGCTGAGGGCTTTGTCAAAGCCAACTTTGATACGCATTTCCCTAATTCTGGAAACATTGCGTGGTCAGGTGTGGTCATTCGAAACTCAGATGGGGAGGTTATGGGGGCAGGGAGAAGGGCCTCATACCATGTTCCGTCGGCTTTACACGCAGAGGCGGTGGCGGCGCTCCATGCGGTGGCTCTCTTGTCTGACCTAGGCTTCCGACGTGTGTTTGTAGAAGGGGATTCCCTCGCCGTTATCCGTAAATTGCAAGCTCCGGCAGAGGATTTTTCAGTCATTAGTGCTATAATCCATGAAATTAAAGCAAGATCTAGTTGTTTTGAGGAGATTGTCTTTCAACATACCTTCCGTCCGTCAAACTCCGTGGCCCATCTCATTGCTGGGGACGTTCGCTTCAACTCAGGCGATCGGTTTTGGGTGGATGAGGTTCCCAATGGTGTAGATCAGGCGGTGGCAGACGATCGGCCTCCGTAGAGTTGGTTTTTGTCTCCTTTTCCGTCCAAGAAATCTTTTGCATGCAATGATCTATGTTTTTGGATTCACGTTTCCCTCTGTTGTTCTTCATTGTTCTGTTCTCCCCAGCTTTGTCTGGTTTTCAGAGGTGTGTTTTAGCCTTCTAGAGTTTTCTTTGTTTTGTTGTTGCTTGGTGTCGTTTCGTCTGGCTAAACGCTTAGTTGTTAGCCGTTTTATGTTTCCGTTTTTTATTCCCAATAAAATTATGAAATATAAATTCACTTTACAAAATTATAAACCGCAATTTATGAATTCATAGATCGTATGGATTCCAACATTTCCACTTTTTGACATGATTTTTTTACAATCGCATCCACTATATCAAGCTTGGTATATTGCGGCACTTTTATCGGCATTTTCTTAAGTAAACGCCGTTAATTTTGAACATACTGCGGCGCTTATAGAAGGAACGCCACAGGCTGATAAAATTCACAGCATTTACTTGAAAAATGCCACAAATGCTTGTACTTTAGTGGAGTTTGTACAAAAAAATGCAAGAACTGTACTGTAGTAGCGTTTGTAAATAAAAAACGCCGCAATAGGTTTATGTATAGTGGTGTTTGTATAAAAAAAACGTCACTATATGTTTTAATAAAACACACGATCACTTCTGAATAACCCACCCACAATCATTCACTCTCCCTCACCTCGATCCCCAAATCAAACCCAATCCCTAATTTTCCCCAGCCTCCAATCGCCTCTCACTCCCTCATCTCCATCGGTCAGACGACATCGTCGGTGATATTTTGTTGCCCCTCTCTCCGTTATCACTCTCTGCCCAAACGTGTCTGGTCTGATAAAGGTACTGTTGCACCATAGTTTACTTCTCAGTTATCTCCCTTCTCTCTTGTTGGTATTTTCGAGATGTTGACCGCAATCGGTGCACTTTGAAGTACTATGGAACTGGGTTTTACACGACGACGAGACGACGTTTTACAATTGTCGCGAAGCTTTTAAGGTTTCTTTCCCCCCTTCTTTGTGTTATACAAATGGGAATTTTAAGGATTTTAATTTGATGTTTGATTCGTTTTTTTTGTAGTTGTGGAAGAGAATTTGTTCAGAGACAAGTACAGAAATCAACCTTCTTCTTGACAATTGGAAATACCTTCTTGCCGACCTAGTTTTTCAGGTTTTATTCTGTTTCAGATTAAACCCATATTATTTTTTGATATGTTGTGTTTAACATTTTAAGTAGTAATTGTGGAGTGACAAAGTTAGCATCTTTCTCGAAAACAAAGTTTTAAAAAGTAAGATCTAGTACATTGTAACTTGTTCATATATATAACATTACCGATGAACATTTTTACCTAAATAAATGCCATTGTCGACTGCATAAGCTTTAGTATGCTACATTTCATTGCTTCTCAAAGAGTTTTGGGTGAGCTTGTTTAGTGTTTGTATTTTCCAAACTTCAAGTATGCTTAATTAGAACATTGAGAAGGTTTGGTTTTGTCTCTACAGTATATTCATGGTGTAGTTACCCGAGGAGTTCATTATTTACACCGGTCAGGTCCGACACTTCAGGGTCTTGGATTCTTTATTCTTCTAGTAAGTTCACCTTTGGTTTGATTTTCCTCTTTGTTTATCTCTATTTCATGCCAATTTGGTGAAATGTCTTATATCTAATTTTCGTTTAAATTTAGGAGCTCGGACAAGATAAAGGCTATATTAGTGAGACATTGTTCAGTTGTGTCTTTTTATCATTTGTATTGGTAAAGTTATTTTTATGTTGTTGGCTTTTCTTTTGTTACTTACTCTATTGATTTTATTAGTTTTGTTTGGTTCTCACATTTTTAGTGCACGAGACCGCAGCTCTTTTATTTCTTCTTTATTAACATATTTTATGTCTCCTCTTCTAACTTGTGAATTTCTCCATGTGCATTGGACTTTTCATCCTTCCATCTTCAAGAGCAAATAGATCTACACAGTTCTAGTTTGTTGCAGAGTGCTAGATTTTTTTAGCAAAAAGATGAATAAGTCGAGCTATATTTTTAAAACTATCTTTAAATGCAAGTATAGGTTTTGTTGATTCGTAAGGCTTAAGAAATCTCTTAAGTGTCTGTCCTTTTTTATATCAAAAAAATATTTTTTAAAATACACATACACCCAAGATTTATTGTTTTAGCTTCCTTTCAGTTCAGTTTGGCTCCTATGTTGCTAACATGCTTTCATTGAAGGTGTTGTTTGTTGGGATTTCACTTTAGTTTTTTAATTGGTGTGTAAGAAATTTATAATTTCCATTGATAATCGTCATTCTTTCTGTCTTTAGAAAGCTGTAGATGCTGCTAAGAGTGTTTTGGTCAGTATTATAGGACTTGATTCAAAAAAAGGTTCAACAATTATGTGATACAGCCAACCAAGAAGTTGATGTAGATGAATAGGCTCTGAACATTGAGCATGTCACAATCATAATTGTTATCAAAATTTTCGTTGTTGCCATTGTATTGTTTCTTACTGCCATACTCCAATTCTATTTTTTAGTATCCCTAAAACTCAAATCTTAGAATAAAAGAATCACTTGACTGGTGATTGTTTTACTATTTGGCAATCGGTTAAAATATAATCCAACTTTCTATACTTTTTTGTACATTTAAATTTTAGTCCTTTTACATTTCAGATTTAATAATTCAATTTTAATTTTCAATGGTGTTAAAATTTTCTACTATGTCATTTTGAAATAGTAATTGTCAAAAGGCAAATTCGCGGCGTTTGTGGCAAAAACCCCACTAAATATCACAATATCCCATCACATTTAGCAACGTTTTGGTAAAAACGCCACTATAACCCAACATTTATCGGCGTTTTAAAATAAAAATGTCACTAAAAATAGGGTATTTAGCGGCGTTTTGAATTACAGACGCCACTAAAGACAGCGTATTTAGCGGCATTTTGAAATTCAAGCGCCACTATATAACTCGACCTTTTGCGGCGTTTTTATTCAAAAATGCCACTAACTATTGCAGTGTTAGATCTAGCGGCACTTCTTGCGCGCTTTTCCTAGCGCTGGCAGGATTTTTAGCGACGCTTAAAAACGTCTTTATAGAGAAAAAACGCTGCTAAAAACCTATTTTGTTGTAGTGATTGATGTTCAATGTTTGAATACCACATTACATACACTTCAATTTTAATTTCTCTTTTTGTCCTTTTCTTTTACTTGCCTTTATTCGGAAGTGGAGGAGATTTAGCAATTTGATCATTTTATCAATAGACATATCGTCTTCACGAGAAATTTAGCTTCGAAGTCTTAGATTGAAAATCACTCTAACTAGCGAAAATTTTTATCCATTAAAAATTAGTGACATGTGATTTTATATTCAAACTAACCATATATTTCTTTACAATTAATTATCACATTATTTATATAGTTAAGTTTGCATTCCTATATTCATAACTATTTATTTCTACATAATTAAATATTAAAATCATAAAAATATTTTTTTTAAAATTGTTGTTATACTATCGGGACGATAATGACGAGATAAGTAAATAAATGCAAACACAAAAAATAAAAATAACACCAAGAATTTACGTAGAAAACCCAAAAGGTAAAAACCACGGGCAAAGAATGAGAACTTTCACTGTGATAGAGAAAAAGATTACAACTGATTTCTAATGTTGTGTCTAAACCCCTAATTCCCAGTATATATTTATAAGAATAGATTTCTTGTTGACAAAGGAAAATTGCATAGAAACAAATTCTACTCAAATTGAGTTACCTGCCTTTAATTTATATAAAGTAAACATGATCTACTAAAAGTATGGTTCTAACTTTAAACCAAATCCAAAAAGAATTTGGATCACAACTCTAACAAATCTCCACCTTTAGAAAAATTCTTGTCGAACAATATTTTCACCTTTCCACGAAACCCCTTCAAGAGGTAGTCTTCAACAATAAACACCGATCGAACCCAAGACTTTCCCAAGCTTGGATGTACAAGGTAATTTAATCTTCACATCAGTAAGATCAACATTGTTGATAAAAAAAAGATCAACATTAGCGCCAACTTTGCTCACAACTATATCACCACCAGCAATATCACGCATAACACGACACCAATCATCAATGGCAATACTATTTTTCTCATTATTTATCCTTGTAGCAAATCAAACTCTCTTAAGTTTCTCAAATCCGTTATGCTTGCAGAATTCAACTTTATTCTTCTTTTTAAATTCGTTATTCTCGCGAAATTGAAATTCTTTCTACTATTAGAACTGTTATGCCTACGGTTGTCATGTTTAACACAAAATCTTATTTTACTTGATTCAGTCAAAATGCCTTTACTAATAACATCGTCATTTGACACGAAGGAGGAAACAACGGATGCATCACCTAAAATAGTTGAACCTTGCAAAACATAAAAATTGGCTGCCATTTTATACCCTTTTATCACAACGAGAGAGCTTTTGCAAATTGTCATAGCTCCACCTTCATTGGAGTATCTATACCCTTTTGAATCTAAAATACCTAACAAAAACTAAATTTCTTCTCAAATCTGGAACATGTCTCACATTACCAAGTGTTCGAACAATCTCATCGAACATATTAATCTTGATTGTGCCAATACGTGTAACTTCAGGGGCGAAGCCAGAAATTAAAAGTTAAGGGGGTCAAAAAAAATTTAAAGGTATAAAATGTCCTTGAACTTTTGAAAAAAAATCAATTAAGCTCATAAATTCTTTGCACCCAATTAAGCACTTGAATGAAGAAATTGAATTAATTAAGCCTCGAACTAATTTTGACCATTAAATCTCGATAGTTTTTTTATCTGTTGGTGCAATGCGTTGTGTCACAATGTCTCGACTTGACATTTTGAAAAAAAATTATTTTATTTAAAAAATTATTTAAAAGTTCTAAAAATTCTAAAAAACGTATAAAAGATAAAAAAAAACTACATTTTTAAAGAAATATGTAAATGCAACATGATAGAACTGTAGTGTATCATGTGCCAGTAATATCTAAAGAACACAATTTTCAATATTTTATGGTCAAGATTGGTCAAAATTGGTCATTTAATTCATTTTCTTGGTTCAAGAGCTTAATTGAGTACAAAAATTTTACGGGCTTAATTGATTTTTCTGTGCACACTTTAAGTAAAACAAACTTAATTTTCTGTACACACTTTACCACTAAGACAACACTCACTCTAAAATATTAAAATAGATAAAATAAAATATAATTTAAAATTTTACGAGACCAAATTAAAAAAAAAGAATAGATCGTAAGGGTAGACCACGGAGGGCTGACCCTTGCCAGCCCTCATGTGACTTCGCCTATGTGTAATTTTACAAGAGACATTATTTTTCATAAAAAAACAACAACCGTATAAATGTAAAAAAAAGAGAGACAATAACACTCCTAAAAGTAACATTTGTTGTACTTAATAAATGAGGTCTCTTAGTTATTACTCAATTGAATTGTTGTTGTTGAGTTATAGTTATTTTATTTAAGGTAAACTGCAAAGGAGGTCACTCAATTATGGGTAAGGTTATATTTGGGTCACTCAATTATGGGTAAGGTTATATTTGGGTCACTCAATTATTAAAAGTTACATTTGGGTCACTTAATTATGAGTAAGGTTACATTTGGGTCACCCAATTATTAAAGGTTACATTTAGGTCACTAAGTTATGGGTAAAGTTACGTTTGGGTCACCCTTAATATTTAAAAAAGTACATCAATTTAGTCATTTTTCTTCCAAATAACTTGTATACCATCGTTAACATTAGAGTACTTCATATGAAATCATTAATTAATCTAATACAAAAATTGAAATACTTTTTTTAATATGAAGGGTGACCCAAGTGTAATCTTACCCATACTTGAGTGACCCAAATGTAACCTTACCCATAATTAAGTGACCTAAATGTAACTTTTACTAATTGGATGACCTAAATATAATCTTATCCATAATTGAGTGACCTCCGTTGTAGTTTACCCTTTCATTTAAATATTTGTATATATATGAGAAAAATAAAAACATTCTAAAAGTAATATTCGACTCAAGTCACAAATTCACTTAGAAATTTAAATAATACTATATATACACTTATTATTATATACATACACTCATTTTAATAGGTAAATTAACCCAAATATGGTTTTCTAAATTTTTTTTCTTAAACTACGACACTCTTTATTTTATTTTTAAAGTATGGTTGTTCACTGTAATAAAGCGGAAGTCGTATTGTATTTAATCTGTCTTTGAACAATGTTTTTCTCATGTTAATATTAAACTATTAAAGTCGGACTGCTTGTAATTCGTCTTTAAATATTAAAAATAATGAATATTGTTCAAAGTCGGACTGCCCTTGATCTGTCTTCCAACTAAATCACTGACTTTAAGTGTATTTTTTGGATAAACGCTATTTAAAGTTGAATTGTGTTTCTTCTATTGCTACAATGAATAACCATAATTTGAAAAATAAAATGGGGAGTGCCATAGTTTGAGAAAAAAAATTGAAAAACCATATTTGGGTAAATTTACCCATTTTAATATGATATTTTTAATAATCATTTTCTACTCTCATCTCACCGTCTCCGTCACTGTCACTGTCACGTCACCGTCGCTTCTTTTCATCCCAATGCCCAGTCTCAGTCTCAGTCTCAGTCTCAGTCTCAGTCTCAGTCTCGGCCGCGGATCTTACTTAGATCCACCAATGATGTAAACAGCAGATAACACACGCACCTAACAAATTTACGCCAATCGCCCATAATACATCTTGTCAGCTTTCATCGGCCTGGCTGGTAGACCCACCAGTCAAATTTTCTTCATCATTTCTCTTCAGTTCTCCGTACACCAATAATATAACCCTAACTACTACTCCTACTCTTTTTTCTTTTTTCTTTTTTGAGGTTTTGTGTTAGGGACTAAAGGGTTTTTGTGATTTCAGCTATAGATCATGATAGGATGAGTCTGCTGATTTCTGTTTTTGTTAACTAATCTTCATATTCCGAAGGGGTCGTTTTTTTCTTTCTTTTTTCTCATTTCTGACATTAATATTATTATTCAGCTCAAATTTGAAAGTGGAGTGAATGGCTGTGCAGCCTAGTAACAGGCTTCGGAACATTTTGCAGGCGGCGGTGCAATCAGTTCAATGGACGTACAGTATTTTCTGGCAAATTTGTCCCCAACAAGGGTGAACTTCTTTCTTCTTTAGTCTTTACTATTTCTGAAATACAGATTATATAGTTCAGTATCTTTGGATATAAGGATCAATTCGAGTCTGTTTAAATAGGATCTTAGTATGGTCAGACGGATACTACAATGGAGCAATCAAGACACGGAAGACAGTGCAACCAGTGGAGGTTACTTCGGAAGAGGCATCCTTACAAAGGAGCCAACAACTTAGAGAACTATACGACTCATTGTCGGCCGGCGAGACAAACCAGCCAGTTCGGCGGCCATGCGCAGCGTTGTCGCCGGAGGACTTAACCGAGTCCGAGTGGTTCTATTTGATGTGTGTCTCCTTCTCTTTTCCTCCTGGAGTAGGGTAAGTTAAGTTTAAGTTCTACTTCTTCTCTATTTAATTTTTTTCTCAGTTCTATCTTTTTCTACCCTCCATTCCACTAGGTTCCCATTAACCCCAGTGCTGGAATCTTCTAGCAAAAGTAGAAAAAAAGAAGAAAAGAAACTTATGAGTGGGATGATCTATTTTGTTGTAAACTCCTTTCCTTGTCATGATTCCTAGCTATTTTCTTCTTTCCATTCCAAGGTATTACAACATTTATCATATTCAGCACACAATTCAATATTTTGCTTCTTCTTCTTCCTACTTGAAGAGATTTTGCTAATGGAGTTGAATGGTAAGTGGTGAGAAAATTAAATTACAGAAACAAGTAGGAAAGAGTAAAATGAGACAGTTGGGGATTTCGTTATTACAACAGTTATTTTAAGACAAAAATAGAGTAATTCCTAGAAATTTACAAATGAGTTTTGTTCTGAAAAGAAATTAAAGCAATCCATTCAGGTTTGATGGTGCACTTGACAAGAGGGAGGGTGGGTGAGAGCCATTAATGTTGTTGTCTTCTTCATGTTTATGAGGCTAGTGAGATTCTTTTTCTCTCCTTTGCAGTTCCAATTTGTCTTTCGACAAATCTGATTGGAAAACTATAGAGGCTGACGAGGACTATATTCCGTCATACTTTTCTTTTCAAAATCCCGATCCAGATTAGTCTGTTAATGAGTTGGATACCGATAGTTAAACAAAAAAAAGTGGGTTTTAAATGAATAGAGGTTGTTGACAGTCATGGCATTTATTTCTACAATGGGTGGAAAAGAACCAAAAAAGCCTTCAAAGTTTGAAAAGTTGAAACCAACCTAAGCGACCTCTTCTTACTTAGAACAAGAAATCTTAGGTAGCACAGTAGCACATACTTAGTGTTCTGTAATTAATGGCAAGGATGATCACGTTCTAAACTCTTTGAACTTGGTTGTTTCGGTATGGAAAACAACTTAGCCATATATATACATATAGACTATCAAGTATCAATTGTATTTCAAACACACACACATATGTTATATGTATATTTTATGTTTGTTGTAGGTTACCAGGAAAGACATATGCAAGGAGGCAGCATGTATGGCTTACAGGTGCAGATGAGGTTGACAGTAAAACTTTTTCAAGAGCTATTCTTGCCAAGGTATCATTGTAACCCCTAAACCTGGCCCAGAAGAAATGGGTCGATTTTAGGAAGTTAGGTTTGAAAACTTATTCCTCAAGTTAAAATCATAGGTTGAAATAGTTTAAAATACAAAAATTGTTATTAAATCATAATGGTTACTATAAAATATCGAAACTATAAATGAAATTAGATTGTTAAACATATTCTGATTGTTTAACAAAATATCTAAATTAAAATCTGAAAATGTATGCAAAAATATATAACCCAAAATATTTTAATGTCCAAAAGTTCGTTTACATAAATGTCCCAAATTATAAAATAATAATCTAAAAGTTTAAATAAAATAATTCATACTGAAATATAAAAATTATCTAAATAAAAGCCAGGTGCTCCCAGTACCAAGTCCCCTAGGAGTCTGAGTATATCTAAAAGAGAAATTATGGGTGTGTAAGCTAAAGAGCTTAGTGTATCTCTAAAGTGCAAGCGATCACAAAGCAAAACAATGTTTTTATTTTTCTCATAAATATTTTAGAAAACACATTAAATCTGAATTATAATTATATGTCCATCGTGACCATCCGAAGTGGAACTTAGCCCGAAGGGTGAAACCACTAATCCGAAGCGGAATTCAGCCCGAAGAATGAAACCACTAAACTTCCCCGAACAAATCCCAATCCATATACACTCAATGATATGAGGCTGATTTTAAAATCCGAGTTTCATCCGAAGCGTGAATTGTTAAAAATTCAAGTTGCATAAATTTGTAAATCCGAATTTTCATATTTTGGAAATCTGATATCTCATAGTTGATAAATCCGATTGTTAGTTAAAATCCAATCGATATGCTATGCATGATGTCTGAAAACTTTCATCAATCATAACAAAATAATGCACAAAAAGTGTATACAAACATTTATTTAAAGCACCAAAGAAAACATAAATTTATAGCACAAGAAGAGACACACCTTAAGCAGCAGTAGCTCTAATGCCGAGAAAAGTGCGTCTCACGCTCAGATCTAGCTGAATCAGAATGTAAGGATCTCGAAGAATGTGCCCGGTCGGTCTGAACATGATAAGGTAACTCGTCGATCTCAAAGTCGATACCAACACTCGCCGAAGGAGACGACCACAACATGCAAAAACAAGGTTAAAAATACAGTCAGTCCACATCCCAAACGGTAACATCAACACAAAAAAGATCCATGAGTGATTAGCTTACCTACACTTAAGTTCGAAGGAGGAGAAGCAAACGCGGTAGCAACCTGAAAACCAAACGAAGAAGGGGGCAGAGAGGACGGTGGCTCTAAGGAGAACCCGAGGGGTTCTTCACGGTTTCTGAGCGAACGGTGAAAGGAAAACGAGAACCGAAAGGTTCAGCACTGGTTCGATGCAAATGATGATAAGGAAGACAACCCGAGAGTAAGGATTGATTCGTAGGGGAAAGAGGATCCGAATGGTTTCTCTTCATTTTCTCACAAATGGCGGTTTGCAAAAATGATCTGATGGCTAGGGCTTGTTCGTGAGTCAATGACGGATGAGGTGTTGGCGATGCGCGAAAACAACGATAGTCGGAGACTGATCAGAGGTGCAAAGGAGTGAGGGTGATGGTGAGATGAAAACCGAGATAGTGGGTAACGAGAGAGGTGAGTGCGGCTGCTGATAGTCAAAAGTGGGAGTTGAAACGGTGATTAGGGATGGAAAAAAGGTAAATACCATCTTAAGGGGGTAAATCTCAAGGGAAGGGTCCCTAAATTTTCCCGGTTTTTAAATTGGACACCAGTGTTTCAAATTAACTCACTTAGGTCACCGAAATCATTACCAAAATTCTATTTAATCTCAAATTTTAAATTAGGGTTTTTGGGGAAAATTTTGGGGTGTTACACCACGCTACTAGTCGGAATCGTTGATGTTGTAGGTCTCACATTTTGATAACCCTGAGGAACAAACTCATCCCTAGGTCTCTTTCCAAACGGATTGACAAAGCTTGGCTGAACAGACGTGTGAAACAAATATTTTAATTTTGATATAACTAAAAACCTAAGGACTAAATTAAAAGTCTAAACGAATTTTAAGTCCTAAAAATATCCCCATATAATTTTTATAATATGCCTAAGTTAAAAACATACTTTTCCAATTATTTTTCTAAGTGTTTCAAGTCAAAACAGTGGTTTTCATGAACCCGTTCCGAAACGGCCTCATGGCGTTTCGAAACAGTTTCACCACTGTCGACCACCGTTCCGATACGGGTATCGAAACACCTGGAAGCGTTTCGAAACGGCTCACCTCGTTTCGAAACTGTTCTTCATGTTGGATTAAAAAAGGGTTAAATTATTTCAAATATTTCAGATTTTTTAATATATGAGGGGTGTTTCGAAACGGCATATGCCCGTTCCGAAACGACCCTTTGACAGTAGCCATTCCGTTTCGAAACGGATCAATACCGTTCCGAAACAGGGGCTAGGTTTCAGTTTGAAAAATATGACCGTTGTATGTCTTAACTGATTTTATCAAAACCGTTAAGGCGTTTCGAAACGGTCTAGGACCGTTCCGAAACGACCCTTTTACAGTGGCAAAACCGTTCCGAAACGGCCCTAAGGCGTTTCGAAACGGGCTCTTAAATGCACCCCAACGGCTCTTTCTATTTTAGTCCGTTCCGAAACAGGTTTCCCGTGTTCCGAAACGGGTTGGTGCAGACAGCATTTATGGTGGTAAGAGAGGGTTCCAACGGCTCCAATTACTTCTCCAACCACTCAAACGGCTAGAAATCAATGAGAAGGTATAAAAGGGACATCCAAAAGCATCAGCAATAACTATTGAACCTCAAGCAAACATCCAAACATCAAATTCAAGCATTAGAGCAAAAATCCCAAATTTGTGTAAAATCCCAATTTGTGTTCTTCATTCATATTTTGTAAAATTGGGTTGAGTGCTTGTATTGGGGCTATCATTTGTATTGAGAGATACCTAATTAGCCTACAAATTCCTTTGTTCTCTTGTGTGAGGGTTGGGTTGATTTTTGGGTAGAAAAATCAACCGATATTGTAAAGGGTTGCCTCCTTGTCCTAGAAAAGGGGAAGATCAATTTAGTGAAATTGTTGCAAATCCTTAGTGAGACTAAGGTAGTGGATGTAGAGTTCATTTGGAACTTGAACCACTCTAAATTCCTTGTCCTTCAATTTTAATTTGCCAATTTCCACTACAATCCTTCAAATTTCCAATTCACCCCCCCTCTTGGTAAATATCGATCTTTCGATCCACTCAACAATTGGTATCAGAGCTTAACTCTTTGAGGATTAACAACCACAAGAGGAGATCCTTGGAAGAGTGTGATCTTCAAAATATCAAGAGATGGCTTCAACCTCCGGTTCCGGCATGTACGAGTCACAATCAACCACCAAGCCTCCTTTCTTCAATGGTGACAACTACTCCTTTTGGAAGAACAAAATGAGGCTATTCATCAAGTCAAGTGACTACCTTGTATGGGATGTCATTGAGGATGGGCCATACATTCCATTGAAGCAAGATGGTGAAGGCAAGATGGTGTTGAAGAAGAAAGCCGAAATGAGTGAAGAGGAGAGGAAGAAGATTCAAGTCAACGATAAAGCTCTCCACATGCTTTTTTGTGCTTTCGGTCCGGACATCTATTCAAAGGTCTCTTCCATTGAAAATGCCAAAGAAGTGTGGGACACACTTGAGACCACTTATGAAGGCACCAATGATGTCAAGGAAACTAAGATTGGACTTCTCAATCTTAGTTATGAAAATTTCAAGATGGAGCCCGATGAGACGGTGTCAAAGATGTTTGATCGATTCTCCACAATTGTCAACGGGCTAAAGGGCTATGGAGAGATCATACCGGAAGACAAGCTTGTCCGGAAGCTACTCTATTCACTTCCCGAAGCTTGGGATGGGAAGAGAACCGCCATCATCGAAGCAAAGAACTTGAAGACATTAAAGCTTGATGAGCTTGTGGGTTCTCTCCTTACTCATGAGATCATGAAGCAAGGAAGGGAAGATGAGAAAAAGAAAGAAGAGAAAAGAGTAGAGAAACTTGAAGTTGAAAAGAAGAAGAAGATGGGAATAGCTCTCAAGGCTAAAGCTTCACAACTTGATGAGAGCTCATCTAGTGATGAGGACGAACTTGAAGAATTGGCTATGATAGCCAAACGATTCTCACGATTCATGAGGTCCAACCGGGGTAGAAAAATCCAAAGAAAAATGGACTTCAAGAGCAAGAGCAAAGAAGAAGGAAAGGATCCCATCATTTGCTATGAGTGCAAACAACCCGGCCACATCCGTTCGGAGTGCCCTCAACTCAAGAAGAAGAGCTTTGAGAAGAAGAAGAAACTCAAAGCCAAACTTGCTACTTGGAGTGATGAGGAGTCATCGGAGGATGACGAACAAGAAGTGGCCAACCTTTGTCTCATGGCACTTGAGGAAGATTCCTCCTTGGTAACCTCTAACTCATCTACTTTAGATTTTTCATATGAAGAATTAAATGATGCATATGATGAGTTGCAAGAGGTATATGATGAATTAGTTGAGAAGTTTAAAGAGTCGGTCATTAAAAACAAGAAAATCATTTTAGAGCTAAATGAGAAAAATGACTCACTCACTCAAGCTAATTCTAATTTTGAGAAAAAGATTTTAGGATTAAAAGATGAACTTAAATTCTTTCAAGATGAAAATGTTGATCTTAATAATCTTTTGTCTCAATGCAATAGTGAACACCAAAAGGTGTTAGGTGAGCTAAATAAGCTAAAAAAGTCCTTAAAAAATGTTGGTAGTGTTAAACATGAAGTAGGAGAATCCTCTAGAACACACCAACCTAAGAAAAGGACTAATTACTACAAACAAGGTAGCTACCCTAGACATAGTAGAGCTAAAAGAATTAGAAGTGTATGGGTTCCTAAGGAACTTGTAAAATCTAACAATATTATTGCTATGTCATCTTGGATTCCTAAGGGAACCAAGGTTTTGGGAGCTAACACTCATGGACCCAAAATGATTTGGGTACCAAAAATCAAGGTTTAATATCTTTGTTTGTAGGGGGAGCATTGCTACAAGGCCAAAGCACAAAGTCAAAACTCATGGTACCTTGATAGTGGATGCTCGAGACACATGACCGGAGACAAGAGTCGATTCATGGATTTAAAGCCAAAAAGTGGAGGAGTAGTAACATTTGGTGACAACTCCAAAGGCCACATTAAAGGTATTGGCTCCATAGGTAATCACTCTACCATTCTCATTGAAAATGTCTTATATGTCGATGGTCTTAAACATAATTTATTGAGCATAAGTCAATTGTGTGATAAAGGATTTAATGTTTTATTTGATAAAAATGGATGCAAAATTGTTGACATTAAATCTAATAATATTATGCTCATAGGTCATCGCATAGGAAACATATACATGGTGCATTTAGATGACATACATACATCTCATGCATGTTTAGTTGCTCAAAATGAAAATGATGCATGGTTGTGGCATAGGAAGCTAGGACATGCTAGCATTAGTGTTTTGGAAAAACTAGTCTCTCTAAATCTAGTTAGAGGTTTGCCCAAAATTAAATTTTCAAATGACAAAATTTGTGATGCATGCTCCAAGGGTAAACAACATAAGTCTTCCTTTAAATCCATTAATGATGTTTCTACTAGTAGATGCTTACAATTAATTCACATGGATTTATTTGGGCCAATTAGGACTATGAGCTTGGGTGGTAAATCTTATGCATTCGTGTTAGTTGATGATTTTTCTAGATTTACTTGGGTTCTCTTTTTAAGTACTAAAGATGAGGCTTTGGAAAAATTCATCACATTTTCAAAATTAACCCAAAATGATCTTGAACTTAGAATTTCACACATTAGAAGTGATCATGGAACCGAGTTTCAAAATTTAGGGTTTGAAGAATTTTTGAATGAAAATGGTATTAGCCATAATTTTTCGGCTCCTCGAACTCCTCAACAAAATGGGGTAGTTGAGAGGAAAAATAGAACTTTACAAGAAATGGCTAGAACTATGCTTTGTGAAAATAATTTACCTAAATACTTTTGGGCGGAAGCCACAAACACCGCTTGTTATATTGTAAATCGAGTAATGATTAGGCCAATTTTAAAGAAAACACCTTATGAGATTTTAAAATCTAAAAAGCCTAACATTAGCTATTTTCACCCTTTTGGGTGTAAGTGTTTTGTTTTAAATAATGGAAAAGATAACTTAGGTAAATTTGATGCAAAAAGTGATGAAGCTATTTTTATAGGTTACTCTTTAACCTCTAAAGCCTATCGAGTATTTAACAAAAGAACTTTAGTAGTAGAAGAATCCATTCATGTTGTATTCGATGATAACCTCCTTCCTAGGAAGGATTCTTGTGATGATGATGATGTAGGAATCATAAATACCTTTGATGGAGGTCAAACTTCAAAGGAGGATGAGATTCAACCAAAAGAAGAAGACACACAAGATCCACCTCTTGAAGCCTTGAAGGACTTGGCTATTGAGGAAAAGGAAGTGAGCTACCCAAGGGAGTTGAACTATGTCAAAGATGGTGAAATCTTGGGTGATCCATCCAAGGGGGTAACCACTCGTTCTTCTCTTAAATTAATGAACCATGTTGCATTTATCTCATGCATAGAGCCTAAAAACATAAAAGAAGCATTGAAAGATGACTTTTGGATTATGGCTATGCAAGAAGAGTTAAATCAATTTGAGAGAAGTAATGTATGGACATTAGTTGATAGGCCTAGTAATCAATCTACAATAGGAACTAAATGGGTCTTTAGGAACAAATTAGATGAGAGTGGTAACATTGTGAGAAATAAAGCTAGACTTGTAGCACAAGGTTACACTCAAGAAGAGGGAATAGATTTTGATGAAACCTATGCACCCGTAGCTAGAATGGAAGCCATTAGGATGTTGCTTGCATATGCATGTTATCATAATTTCAAGCTTTTTCAAATGGATGTTAAAAGCGCATTTTTAAATGGTTTTATAAATGAAGAAGTGTATGTGGAACAACCACCGGGTTTTGAAGATTCAAAATTTCCAAATCATGTTTTCAAACTTACCAAAGCTCTTTATGGTTTAAAACAAGCTCCTAGAGCTTGGTATGAAAGGCTTTCAAACTTTTTAATTGAAAAAGGTTTTGAAAAAGGTAAGGTGGACACTACACTTTTCATAAAAATGTATAAAAATGACATTTTAGTAGTTCAAATTTATGTTGATGATATAATTTTTGGTTCTACTAATGAATGTCATTGTCAAGAGTTTGCTAAGCTAATGCAAGGTGAATTTGAGATGAGCATGATGGGGGAGCTCTCATTCTTTTTGGGACTCCAAATCAAGCAAAAGAAGGATGGCACCTTCATCAACCAAGCAAAATACATAAAGGATATGCTCAAGAAGTTTGGCTTGGAGAATGCAAAGCCTCAAGCCACTCCTATGAGCTCATCTACAAAGCTTGACAAAGATGAAGGAGGTAAGTGTGTTGACTCTAAACTTTATCGTTCTATGATTGGATCCTTGCTTTACCTTACCGCAAGTAGACCGGATATCTTGTTTAGTGTTTGCTTGTGTGCTAGGTTTCAAGCTAGTCCTAGAGAGTCTCACCTTATAGCCGTTAAGAGAATCTTTAGATACCTTAGAGACACTCCTTGTTTAGGCCTTTGGTATCCTAGAGACTCTACCTTCAACCTACATGCTTATTCGGATGCGGACTATGGGGGTTGCAAAATTGATAGGAAAAGTACTTCGGGAACTTGCCAATTCTTAGGTAGTATGCTCATATCTTGGTTCTCTAAGAAACAAAATAGTGTAGCCTTATCTACCACCGAAGCCGAGTACATATCCTTAGGGAGTTGTTGTGCTCAAGTCCTTTGGATGAAGCAACAACTCTTAGATTATGGAATTAAAGTTGGAACCATACCCCTAAAATGTGACAACACTAGTGCAATATGCTTAACTAAAAATCCCATCCAACACTCTAGAACCAAACATATAGAAATAAGGCATCATTTCATTAGAGATCATGTCCTTAAGGAAGATGTGGTTATAGAGTATGTAGACACCTTGAATCAATTAGCGGACATTTTTACAAAACTTTTAGACAAAGAGCGTTTTTGGTCCCTTAGGAGAGAGTTAGGTCTAGCTAGCCTATCTTGACCTTTTAGGACCTCTTTTGTGCTTAAATATGCTTGATTTTGTGAAATGCCATGTTGATGTGTTTAAACTCCTAATTTCATCCATGCTTATAGTTAGGGGGAGTATGTTTATGCCTACATATGTTTTGCCTGCTCATTCATGACATTTATGCATGTTAGGCCTCTTATAAGATCATTTTTCTGCATTTTTAGAGCCTCATCTGCACTTCCAGGCCCAGGTGTATCGAAACAGGTGAACCCGTTTCGATACGGATACCTTAAATCACGTTCTGAGAAGAGGGCGTTTCGAAACGCCTAATAGCGTTCCGAAACGTTTTTGATTCTGCCAAGGGGGTGTATCGGAACGCGTTCCGATACGGGTCAAAGGGAGTTTCGATACGGTCAACCACGTATCGAAACGTTCTGTTTATGGTTTTAAAATGGTCAAAACCCTAGCCGCCCGTTCCGAAACGGCATCGCGGATTGCTATATCTAGGGCTTTTAATGATACAAATTTACTTTTTTATCAAACTCTAAAACCCTAAACCGCCTCCCTCTCTATAAATACCCTCTCAAACTCCTTGATTTTCACCAAATTGTGAGGGGTTTTAATCTTCAACTCAAGTCTAAGCAAGTTTCATCAATCTTGTGCAAGGATTTCTTCAAAATCATCCAAAATCCCAAACTAAGGTAATTTTTCAATTTTTCTCTTTTCTTTCAAATACATGTTCGAATCTTAGGTTAGAAAATCTTATTTTTGTATAAATTATACGTTTTTGTTGTGGGTTTTCAAAATCTTGTGAAAATTTTTTCAAATCCCAAAATTTTTGATTCGAATATAAAATTTTTCAATCGTTTTTTTTTACACTGTTTTATTTTAATTTTGTTTTCAAAAACCTAAGTGGGATTTCTTATTGGATTGATTTTAATTATCAATGCATACACTCAATTTTAAAACACTTGCTTAATGTTTTTAGATGGCGGATCAATCGAACAAAAAGCGCAAGGCCGTTCAATCCGGTGAATCGAGCATTCGTCCGAATCTCACTCTGCTTTTTCAGAAATCCTTCAAAACCTCGGAAGCACGTGCTCGCTTTACTTATGTCAAGGATTTCGCGGTTCGTAAGGAACGTGTTATCGATCTTGAATTCCTCAATTCCGAGCGATTTCTTTTTCGTTATCTTCCTCGTTTGGATGAGTGGAATCTCATGGATTTCTTGAGCCTTCCGGATGTTTGCTACAAAAATATGGTACTCATCTTTTACTCTAATGCTCACTTTCTTTATGATGAGTCCAAAACCGAGATCATAGGGATTGAGTCATCCTTGCTAGGCAAAAAGGTTGTTATAAATGTTAAACTTTTAGAGTCTGCTCTTAAACTTAAAAATGAGGGTCTTGAGGATGAACGCCACTTTGGCACTTTCACCGGGAAAGCTCTTAACCTTGATGTGCATGATCGTGTTCTTCACTTAATGGTCTCTTGGTTTATTCGCCCTTCCGGCGGTAAATATTCCCATATCCGTCAACGAGATTATTTTTGGTTAGAGTGTTTCCGTAGGGGTGAGCGCCCAAATGTCCCTAAGATCATCTTTGCCGAGATTGTCAATAATATCAAGCTTATTGACACAAATGAGTTGACATCCTTCACTTATGGCATTGTCTTGAGCGCCCTATTTCACCATCTCGGTATTGATTGTACCTACGACTCTCCGGAACCTCGCAAGACCAAGATAGGTGAATCATCCCTTCGCAAGTCCGGGTTCCATTATGTGAATGGTATTTGGGAAAGAGTTGATAGAGAAGCGGATCCTCCTCTTGTTGCTCCTCCACCGCAAGTTCAAGCCGCGAACAATGATGCCCTCACGGCTTTCCTTACCGAGCGTTTCAATGCCTTGGACTCTCGGTTCGATGCTTTGGACACTCGCATTACTTCGGGCTTTGAAACAATGGGCAATCGTTTGTCGAATGTCGAGGATCGTCTTAGTTCTCTTGAAACTTCTCACTCCAACTTGGATCTCTCCTTCTCCACTCTCTATGGGCAATGGACGAAGTTTCAACGTTCTCAAGCCAAGGACGATGACGATGAGGATGACGAGGATGATGATGACGAGGCTTAGGATCTTCATTTCATATCATATTATTTATGCTTTTTAGGATTTAGATTGCATCTTATGTTTTATCATGTTTTAAGACCTATGCTTATGGCTATTTTATTTTGGGATTTTGTTGTTTGAATTATATTGAACTTAATGTTTTGAATTATGTTTTGGATATTTTGATTATGAATTTATGGTTGCTTATTATTGCTTATTGGTACTAATCTTCTATCTTCTCTATGAGCTTATGTTATTCTTTTTGATCTAACAAAAAGGGGGAGAAGAAATTTAAGAGCCACAACACTAAAATTCGTTTTTAATTTTTAAAAGGTTTAAAACTTCAAATCAAAATTATTTTAAAAACCTATCTTAAATTAAGGGGGAGTTAGAATATTTTCAAAACTTTCCAAATTCTCAAAAATTCTAACTTTGGTTTTGTTATATCAAAAAGGGGGAGATTGTGAAACAAATATTTTAATTTTGATATAACTAAAAACCTAAGGACTAAATTAAAAGTCTAAACGAATTTTAAGTCCTAAAAATATCCCCATATAATTTTTATAATATGCCTAAGTTAAAAACATACTTTTCCAATTATTTTTCTAAGTGTTTCAAGTCAAAACAGTGCTTTTCATGAACCCGTTCCGAAACGGCCTCATGGCGTTTCGAAACAGTTTCACCACTGTCGACCACCGTTCCGATACGGGTATCGAAACACCTGGAAGCGTTTCGAAACGGCTCACCTCGTTTCGAAACTGTTCTTCATGTTGGATTAAAAAAGGGTTAAATTATTTCAAATATTTCAGATTTTTTAATATATAAGGGGTGTTTCGAAACGGCATATGCCCGTTCCGAAACGACCCTTTGACAGTAGCCATTCCGTTTCGAAACGGATCAATACCGTTCCGAAACAGGGGCTAGGTTTTAGTTTGAAAAATATGACCGTTGTATGTCTTAACTGATTTTATCAAAACCGTTAAGGCGTTTCGAAACGGTCTAGGACCGTTCCGAAACGACCCTTTTACAGTGGCAAAACCGTTCCGAAACGGCCCTAAGGCGTTTCGAAACGGGCTCTTAAATGCACCCCAACGGCTCTTTCTATTTTAGTCCGTTCCGAAACAGGTTTCCCGTGTTCCGAAACGGGTTGGTGCAGACAGCATTTATGGTGGTAAGAGAGGGTTCCAACGGCTCCAATTACTTCTCCAACCACTCAAACGGCTAGAAATCAATGAGAAGGTATAAAAGGGACATCCAAAAGCATCAGCAATAACTATTGAACCTCAAGCAAACATCCAAACATCAAATTCAAGCATTAGAGCAAAAATCCCAAATTTGTGTAAAATCCCAATTTGTGTTCTTCATTCATATTTTGTAAAATTGGGTTGAGTGCTTGTATTGGGGCTATCATTTGTATTGAGAGATACCTAATTAGCCTACAAATTCCTTTGTTCTCTTGTGTGAGGGTTGGGTTGATTTTTGGGTAGAAAAATCAACCGATATTGTAAAGGGTTGCCTCCTTGTCCTAGAAAAGGGGAAGATCAATTTAGTGAAATTGTTGCAAATCCTTAGTGAGACTAAGGTAGTGGATGTAGAGTTCATTTGGAACTTGAACCACTCTAAATTCCTTGTCCTTCAATTTTAATTTGCCAATTTCCACTACAATCCTTCAAATTTCCAATTCACCCCCCCTCTTGGTAAATATCGATCTTTCGATCCACTCAACAAGACGTGTCCGATAGCTTCCTGGTTCAACTAGCATTCTGAAGTTCATTCTTTTCCATAAGTGCAATTAGCCTCTCAGTAGCCTTAGCTCGACCAACCAATTCGTTGAACACCTTGTCATGATGCGTTGCAACATCTCTCTGAATTGGTATACGAAGTCCCTTCAAAAACCCGTCACACTTGTCTTTCTCAGTCGCAACTAACCCATGAGCATATTTGGCTAACCTCCAAAACTCTATCTCATAGTCATTCACTAACATATTGTTCTACTTCAGATTCATAAAATCATCGCGACACTTTGCTAAAAACTCGGCCCCCACACACTGATCTTGAAAAGCCTGTCGAAAAAACTCCCACGTGACCTAACTAGGTGGAACAATATCTATCACAGACTCCCACCAATTTTATGATTCACCCTCTAACAGTGATACAACAGCCCTTAATTTTTTATTGGCAGGGTAATCCATCTCAACAAACAATCGTTGTAACTTCTTAAGCCAATATTCTGCATCAGTTGGATGTGAACCAGTTTTACCCTCAAACAATTTTATCCTGGCAGCTATAAATTCTGTAGACATGGGTTTCTTCGAACCCTCGGATTGGCGAAGATAACACAACAACTCACAGTTCATCGTAACACTATCCAATCAAACTGTCTCAGTGTCATCACTTCCGATCTAATGTCCTCCCCACGGCTCATCCTCATTATCCGATATCTCATTCTAATTTTATGTTTGCCCAACAGAAGGTAGATGATCACCACCAGAAGTGGCAGTACGGGCTCGGTAACGACCTCGACCAATCATAGAACTAGAACTCCTATGCGGTAGCATAGTAAACTATCCACTATAAGGTAATAACCTAGAGTCAGATTTGGTATTGGAGTCTCGGATTTAAAAGACATGGAGAGTAATTCAATAAAAAAACAAATGAATCCATAGCAAATTTTTCTAAAAACTCCCATTTACCCCAAAATATTTCAGATGCATGCAGAAGTTGAAAACATTTTGAAAACAACTTTTGTGAGCCTCACAGTCCGAGGGTTGAACCTGGCTCAAATACCACTAAATGTAACCCCCTAAACCCGACCCAGAACAAATGGGCCAATTCTAGGAAGTTAGGTTTGAAAACTTGTTCCTCAAGTTAAAAATCTTAGGTTGAAATAGTTTAAAATACAAAAATTGTTATTAAATCATAATGGTTACTGTAAAATATCGAAACTATAAATGAAATTAGATTGTTAAACATATTCTGATTGTTTAACAAAATATCTAAATTAAAATCCGAAAATGCATGCAAAAATATATAACGCAAAACATTTTAATGTCCAAAAGTTCGTTTACATAAATGTCCCAAATCATAAAATAATAATTTGAAAGTTTAAATAAAATAATTCATACTGAATGATAAAAATTGTCTGAATAAAAGCGAGATGCTCCTAGTACCAAGTCGCCTGAGAGTCTGAGTATATCTGAAAGAGAAACTATGGGTGTGTAAGCTAAAGAGCTTAGTGTGTCTCTAAAGTGCAAGCAATCACAAAACAAAATGTTGTTTTTATTTTTCTCATAAATATTTTTGAAAACACATTAAATCTGAATGATAATGATATGTCCGATGCTCATGAAGACTCAATACATAATCTCTGATACACTGCCCGAAGAGTAAGGTTCCCCTGAACCTACTCTCTCCATCGTTACCATCCAAAGTGAAACTCAGCCCGAAGGGTGGAACCACTAATCCGAAGCAGAATTTAGCCCGAAAGATGAAACCACTAAACTTCCTAGAACAAATCGCAATCCATGTACACTCAATGATATGAGGCTGATTTTAAAATCTGAGTTTCATCCGAAACGTGAATTGTTAAAAATTCTAGTTGCATAAATCTATAAATCCGAAGTTTCATATTTTGGAAATCTGATATCTCATAGTTGATAAATTCGATTGTTAGTTAAAACCCAATCGATATGCTATGCATGATGTCTGAAAACTTTCATCAATCATAACAGAATAATGCACATAAATTGTATACAAACATTTATTTAAAGCACCAAAGAAAACATAAATTTATAGCACAAGAAGAGACACACCTTAAGCAGCAGTAGCTCTAATGCCGAGAAAAGTGCGTCTCACGCTCAGATCTAGCTGAATCAGAATGTAATGATCTCGAAGAACGTGCCCGATCGGTCTGAACATGATAAGGTAACTCGTCGATCTCAAAGTTGATACCAACACTCGCCGAAAGAGACGACCACAACATGCAAAAACAAGGTTAAAAACACAGTCAGTCCACATCCCAAACGATAACATCGACACAAAAAAAATCCATGAGTGATTAGCTTACCTGCACTTAAGTTCGAAGAAGGAGAAGCAAACGCGGTAGCAACCTGAAAACCAAACGAAGAAGGGGCAGAGAGGACGGTGGCGCTAAAAAGAATCTGAGGGGTTCTTCACGGTTTCTGAGCGAACGGTGAAAGGAAAACGAGAACCGAAAGGTTCAACACTGGTTCGATGCAAACGATGATAAGGAAGACAACTCGAGAATAAGGATTGATTCATAGGGGAAAGAGGATCCGAACGGTTTCTCTTCATTTTCTCACAAATGGCGGTTTGCAAAAATGATCCGGTGGCTAGGGCTTGTTCGTGAGTCAATGACGGATGAGGTGTTGGCGATGCGCGAAAACAACGATAGTCAGAGACTGATCGGAGGTGCAAAGGAGTGAGGGTGATGTTGAGATGAAAACCGAGATAGTGGGTAACGAGAGAGGTGAGTGCGGTTGCTGATAGTCAAAAGTGGGAGTTGAAACGGTGATTAGGGATGAACAAAAGGTAAATATCATGTTAAGGGGGGTAAATCACAAGGGAAGGGTCCCTAAATTTTCTCGGTTTTCAAATTGGACACCAGTGATTTGAATTAACTCACTTAGGTCACCGAAATCATTACCAAAATTCTATTTAATCTCAAATTTTAAGTTAGGGTTTTTGGGAAAAATTTTGGGGTGTTACAATCATCCTGCTGACGCTGCCTTTTCCTCATAGCTGTCTTAAACATTTTTCGAGTTCTTGAACTAAAACTCAGAAATATGCCCTATAATACGAAAATATGTTTCATTACTTTAAATAATTAATTTAATATTTCAATGATAAAACATAGAAACATGATTAAAATTTATCAAACAAATTATTTTCATTGTTTTGGTGAGAAAACACTATAAATAAAAAAAATAAGGCACAACCATTAACTTATTAGATTGTTGAATATAAATTGTATGCCCTTTTTGGTGCCCCTATTTATGCCCCACAATAAAAAAATAGGATTAGGGTTAAGGTTTAGGAATAGAGTTTAGGGAATTTGGAGTAAGATGTATTTGTTAGGATTTAGGGTTTAAAGTCTATGGTTTAGAATTTAGAGTTAAGGCTTAAAATTTTATTTTTTAGTGTTGGACATAGAAATGAGCACCTAAAAGTGAGAGGATTTTTGTCCCTATATTGTTACTTGAAAAATATGTGAAATTATAAAAGTAGAAGGTGGGTCCCGGATGCTCATGCTACAGCTCCCCTTGCCAGACACTACTGCTTTTTCTAGTACTTCAGTACACTAACCATGGTGTATCTTCCTGTTTGTCAACATGAATAAAAATGGTGCTGTACGGTTGCAATAGAGTGCTCGTATACAGGTATTTCTACTGTTGAATCCATGCATGCAGATTAAATGCATCTTTCATCCGTTTCTTGTTAATTAATTTAGTTTTGGATTGGTAATGAAGTGTTTCGTTTCTGTTTTATTGTTGTAGACTGTGCTTTGCATTCCTGTCATTGATGGTGTTCTTGAACTTGGAACTACGGAAAAGGTAATCAAAGTGGCCTGCTTTTTGTTTCACTAGAAAATGAAAATGATAACCAAGGGATTTTATTCATGAAATGAATTGCATTTCAGGTTCAAGAGGATCTAGAGCTAGTCCAGCATGTCAAAACCTTCTTCGCTGATCATAATCAGATTCAGAACCCGAATCCTCCCCCACCAAAACCGGCTCTCTCCGAACACTCCACCTCGAACCCCGCCACCAACTCCTCCGCCTACAGTCGCTTCCACTCTCCTGTCCTTCCTCCTATGCACGCAGTCCTAAACCCTAACCTAGAGGACGATAATGATGATGAAGAAGAAGAAGAAGAAGAAGAAGAGAATGATGTCGACGATGACGGAGAAGAACCCGAATCGGACTCTGCGGAAACGGATCGAGATAGAAATACGCAAACGGTAGCAGTTGCGGAGGCTGAGGCAAGCGAGTTGATACAGTTGGAAATGTCAGAAGATATCCGGCTAGGATCACCAGACGATGCATCAAATAACTTGGACATAGATTTTCACATGATGGCCGTAAGTCAAAGTGGTAACCACCAAGCCGTTGCTTCGGATTCGTTTATAGCAGAGTCGAGTCGGAAGTGGCAAATGCTACAAGAACCAACAAACAGTTGCTTTCACTCACGTTTTTCAGGTAAAATACAGTTTTGCCTTTACAGGCTCCATAGTTTTTTTTTTTTATGAAAAATCTTGAGCCAATAAATAGAAATCTAGTACAAAACCTTAGCTGTAGAGTTGGGATAATAATTTCAAACTGTGTTTCCAATATACTCCATGATGCCTACCTCTAATCAATCTTCTCCTCAATCTGCCTTTATGGTCTGCAAGCTGCTTTGAAATCACTATTTACATAGCAAATGGATACATTTTGAGTTTTTATACAGAAACTTTTTATTCCAAGTAGATTTCCCGGAAATCAATTAAAAGTTTTGTTACTAACAACTAGTTGGTTTATGGGATGAGGCGCTAGGTCCTTCAAGCACGAATCTTGGCGTTGTGAATGAAAAAATATTGGGTTAGAGAATCATCTCAGATTAGTCTAACCAATGAGTGGAATAGATTTGTTGAATTTGATTTGGAGTGTTTTTCTTTTAGTTTATGCTAATTAGATTATCATTTCAACTTGGATTTTATAATGTATTTTTGAGTATTTTGTAGGGCCAGAGTTATTGGATGGACTGCAACAAGAAAACACCCACTATTCTCAGACCGTCTCCGCCATCCTTCAAGGCCAACCAACTCTTTGGGGTGACTCACCGTCAACCGGTTGCCCAACCAGCTCAACCCAATCTGCGTTTTCCAAGTGGACAATTCATTCAGACAATCACCAATTCCAAGTGGTCGTCGAAGGCACGTCCCAGTGTCTCCTCAAGTACATTCTGTTTAGTGTACCGTACTTCCACAGAAAGTATCGAGACAAGAACTCTCCCAAGATACGTGACCCCGACCCGGACGGCAGGTTCCGCAAGGGGATCCCGCAGGAGGAGCTCAGCGCCAACCATGTACTAGCGGAGAGGAGGCGACGCGAGAAGCTGAACGAACGGTTCATTATATTAAGGTCGTTAGTTCCATTCGTCACCAAAACGGATAAAGCTTCAATACTCGGTGACACCATCGAGTACTTGAAACATTTACGTAACAAGGTTCAAGAACTCGAAGCAGAGGCCGACAACAAACAGGCATATTCGCTAAACAGAACGAGTAGTTTGAAGGAACTGAGAAGTGGGGTAACAGTGTCGAAGAGGGCACGATCATTGGGGTCACCTGGGCGAGATAAAAGGCAGATGATCAGGATAGTTCAAGGGAGTGGAAGTGAATCTAGGCCGAAGACGGTCGATTCGACACAGCAGGAGACGACTGTGGAGGTGTCGATAATAGAGAGTGACGCATTGTTGGAGTTGCAATGCGGGCATAGGGAAGGGTTGTTGCTTGATATAATGAAGATGTTAAGGGAAGAGCTTCGGATCGAGATAACAACGGTTCAGTCTTGTTTGAATAATGGGGTGGTTTTAGCCGAGATGAGAGCCAAGGTAAATACTCCATATGATAACTGCTAACGATTTCTATTTTCTTTTGAGAATTTACTGTGACAGTAACGTTTTGTGAATGGTAATTGGATTGGCAGGTGAAGGATAATGTAAATGGAAAGAAAGTAAGCATAACGGAGGTGAAGAGGGCCATAAATCAAATAATACAGTCATTCTAAAGGATCCATTTCTCAAGTCCAATTATGTTTATCCAAATCTGATTATTGATTTAATAATATAGGTAATATAACAGAACAGTTTACAAATCGGATAAAAATTCTCTTCTCCCTAATTATGACTCCTTTTATGTCTCACACTAAAAATCACTTAAAAATTAAATCTTAACCCTTACCCTAATTTTCACATCCTAAACCCTAAACCTTACCGCCTAAAAATATACCTTACCCCTAATTCCATAAACTTATCTACAACCCCTAACCTTAAACCCTAAACTCTAAACTCACTATTTTAAAGTTGGGGCAGACGATTTCCATCCGTACAAATCATCTTCGCTTTGGATGGAAATAGTCTGACTCTTATCATGCCCCTTCTATGCCCCCACTTTAAAATAGTAGGTTTTGGGTTTAGAGTTTAGGGGTGTATAGTTAGGATTTAGAGAATTATAGGTAGGGTGTAGGGTTTAGGATGTGGAAATTAAAGTTAGGGTTTAAAATTTAATTTTTAAGTGGTTTTTTAGTGTGGGGCATAGAAGGAGGCATGTTTAGTGGAAGAGGATTTTTGTTCCTTAACTTTAGAAGTATATTATGTGGTTAAGCTGCAGTGATTAATCCTTTTAACTGCAAACATAAAAATAAAAGAAATGCTGCTGAGGGAAACAATCCTATTCACGTACAATGTTCAAATCCCATGTACGAGGTTAGTAGCATAACACAAAACGGGTTGCTAGAATATAGGAAACAGAGAATAAAGAGAATGGAGAAGAGAGACGGTACTCTCAATTTTATTAAAAAATCTATAATATCTCAAAGAGACTGGACTAGAATTTATACAAGGTTGAGAGAATCAGTTGAGCTAGTAACTAACAAACTTTCCTAACTAACTCTTGCTGACTCAGCACAACTAATACAACAGACTTTAACTAATACTATAACATTCACCCTACTTCTACCAGGATGAAGATCTTCTGAAATTGCAGCAGAAAAACACAAGCCAAAAAACCTGCAACAAAAACACGAACAACAAAGCACAACCAGAGAAAGCAAGAACAACAAGAAAGGATACCTCAATAAGCTAAGGATGAAGCAGAAACCACAGCAAGTTGATGTCGAAACCTTGTGAAGACAGGAGCAGACAACGGCTTAGTGAGAAGATCTGCAACTTGTTCATAAGCAGGGACTTCATTAACCAGGAGAACACCAGCAGCAACCTTCTCCCGAACAAAATACAAGTCAAGTTCTACATGCTTGAATTTGGAATGTAGAACTGGGTTAGCAGAAACCGCAACGACACTCGAGTTATCACACCACAACACTGGAGTGCCATCACAAGAGACATGTAATTCCTGAAGTAAAGAAAGCAACCAAAGTACTTCAGAAGTGGCACAGGCAACAGCCCTGTACTCGCCTTCAGCAGTGGAACGAGAGACGACTGACTGCTTCTTAGAACCCAGGACACTGGATTGCCACCAAAAAATAAACAAAATCCAGAGGTTGACCGACGATCATCAAGATCAGAACCCCAATTGGCATCAGCAAACGCTGTAATACTCAACCGAGGAGCCTTTGTAAACCGTAGACCAAAGTCAAGAGATCCTTGCAAATATCTAAGAATACGCTTTACCGCCTGAAAATGAGTATCAAGCGGATTCTGCATGAACTGACAGACCCGGTTGACTGCAAATGCAATCTCAGGTCTTGTAATAACAACATATTGTAACGCACCAACAATGCTTCGATATTCAGAAACATTTGCAATAGGAGAACCCTCAGCTGTGGAAAGATGCAAACTAGTAACCATTGGAGTCGGCAGTCCCTTAGCAGTCTTCAGACCACTCCGAACAAGCAATTCTTTAATGTACTTAGTTTGACTTAACAACACACAACCAGCAGCATATGTAACCTCAACACCCAAGAAAAAACTTAGTAAACCCAGATCTTTCAGTGAGAACTGTTTATCTAACTCAGTAATGACACACTGAACTTCATCATTATCACTACCAGTGACAATAATGTCATCAACATACACAAGTAAATAAACAATAGAATCATTCTTCAATCAAACAAACAAAGAGGGATCAGACTTAGACACAGTAAAACCAACAGAAACCAAATAATTTCTCAATTTTTCAAACCAAGCCCGAGGGGCCTGTTTCAACCCATATATAGCCTTATTTAACTTGCATACTAACCGTTTGTCATTACCTAGTTCATACCTGGGAGGCTGCACCATGTAGAATTCCTCCATCAGATCATCGTTGAGAAAGGCGTTGTTAACGTCA
This sequence comes from Hibiscus tridactylites, assembly GCA_958450335.1. NCBI lineage: Eukaryota > Viridiplantae > Streptophyta > Magnoliopsida > Malvales > Malvaceae > Hibiscus > Hibiscus tridactylites. The sequence goes on from OY288270.1 coordinate 14,637,304, forward strand.
ATTTGACGCAGACTCCAACCCCGCGTTACAACAATAGAAACAATGGTGCGAACAGTTGTATGCTTTATTACTGGGCTGAAGGTTTCATAGAAGTCACACCTAGGCTGTTGAAGGAACCCCTTGGCAACTAATCGTGCCTTGTAACGAGACACAGAACCGTCATCATGCCGTTTTACTTTGAAGATCCATTTGCACTGGACCGCTCGATGATTAGCCGGTAACTCAACAACCATCCAAGTGTTGTTTTTCACTAACGCATCGTATTCCTCTTGAGCTGCCTGTCGCCAGTGCAAACTTTTCATGGCCTCCCGAATCGTAGTAGGTTCAACAATATCCGGAAAAGACACAACCGAGGTATGAAAAACCTTCGGTTTACGTATCCCATTTTTCCCCGAGTGACCATCGGATGGTCATTAACCACCGGAGGGGGAAAAACATCAGCAGGGACTTCCGCAGATGCTACCACAGAGTCCGGCACTCTCATATCAGTTAAAGGAGAAGAAGTAAGTTCCCGAAAACGCAGGCAAAACATCCAATGGTGAATCTGCCGATTCGAGAGGAGACGTCGGAGAAGAATGATGCGAGGACGACGCAAACGAGGAAACAAGCCCAGGCGAGGAGACCGCTACAGGAGAACCCAGAGGAGAAACCAGATCAACGTTCGGGGAATCATCAAGGGAAGGAAAAGAGACCCCAACGGCAGAAGAAGCCCCAAACACATCCAAAGAATTATGCCCTAATTCAGAAGGGAGAGGAAACATACCAGGCATCAGAGATGAATGTGGGTCAACAAACTCGGTAGATACAGACGGATCAGGTGCTTGACCCAAAACAGGCCCTGATAAAAGAGGCCCAGTAGACACAGGAACAGTCCTAGGAGCAGGAGGCTCAGGTTGTGCAGCAATAGACACAGGAGGCTGCACCATATGAACCATGTTATCCTCAGCAGAAGTAACTCCCACCACATGAGCTGTGTTATAAGAAGGAGACCCATTATTAACATTATTGGGCCTAGGAGAAGGCAACCGAACTGGATCATCAGAAGGCAATACCTGAGAATCGGACTCCTATGAAGATGAGCCCACAGCCTGCGATGTGGACGACCCCATACTGGATCGTGGGGCCGAAGAAACTAAGACCAACGGAAACCCAGCACTTGTGTTTGACCCAGAATATGTCGAAGTGTTGGAATAATCAGACATAGAATTATGAGGAAACTTAGTCTCATCAAATAAAACATGACGTGACAAAATAATACGACCATCAGAATCCAAACATTTGTATCCCCGATGCTGAGGACTATAGCCTAAAAACGTGCACTCCCGTGTGCAAAAGTCAAGTTTATGTTTATTAAAAGGTCTGGTCAACGGAAAGCAAGTACACCCAAAGACTCGAAAAAATTCATAATCAGGCTTGTGTTTATACAACATTTCATACGGTGACATGTTACCCAAAACTGAAGTCGGTAATCGATTAATTAGAAAAATATTCGTGACAAAGGCATGACTCCAGTATTTCAAGGACAACCCAGCTTGGGCTTAAAGAGTTAGGCCCATATCTACAATATGGCGATGTTTCCGTTCAACTTTACCGTTTTGTTCAGACGTACTGGGACATGAGATCCTATGAAGAACACCATGATCAACTAACCAACTTGCCAAGCTCTTATACTCACTACCCCCATCCGTTTGCAGAACTTTAATTTTACATTCAAATTGAACTTCGACCATGGTATAGAAATTAAAAAAGCAACGTGCCACATCAGATTTTCTTTTAAGTAAGTATAACCAAGTAAATCTACTAAACACGTCAATAAAAGACACATAGTATCTATAACCATCCGATTCTTCATGAGCAGGCCCCCATACATCCGAAACAACCAATTGAAAGGGGGAGGTATACTCAGTTTTAGACAAGGTAAATGGAAGCTTATGTGCCTTGCCTCGCACACAAGAAGAACACAGACTAGGCAAGTTATTTTCACTCACAGAAATGTTACATGAATTCAAAACTGACTTAAGAACAGCATTTGATGGATGACCCAAGCGTTGGTGCCAAATCTCTAAAGGCAAGCCAACCTTCGAAACAGCAAACACCTTAGTTGGTGCAGGACATAAAGCAGTAGACCGCAGCTCGTATAAACCTTCAGGAGTGAGCTTCCCCTCCAGTAGTGGCATCTTGGTCTGAACATCCTTAACAAGACAATGAGAGCGATGAAACTCAAAGAACACACTGTTGTCACGAGCAAATTTAGATACAGATAGGAGGTTGAGACGAATAGCAGGAGCACACAACAGATTATTCAAAACCAGAGGTCTATCAGCACTTAACAACTTACCAAGACCAACATGTGAGATATGTGCCTCATGCCCATTACCAACAAGAAGAGAATCCATACCTGTATATGGTGTTTCAGCCTGAAGATTGGCTCGATCGTTAGTGATATGATGGGTAGCCCCTGAATCTGGGTACCACACCACATCACGAGAGGTCGAAGGAGCACAACCAGGTTAGTTGGGAAAAACAGCAGAGACAGAAGGTGTTACAACAGCAGTGTTTGGTGAGAAAGTAGCTGGAAAAGATGCAGGAACACCAGGCATAAAAGGAACAAAAGGAGTAAAGTTCGTAGGATATGGAGGAGAAGGAGGAGTCATAAGCGTATGAGAATAAGCCTGAATAGGAGAAGCAGTGGAACCAAATGTGTCTTGTTTGGAACCAAAGTTAGAACCATTTTCAGGGGAAAAATCTCCTTTCGCGTTTGGTAACCCAGTGAAGGTGTGATCAAACCTATAGTAACACTTCTGAACCAAGTGACCATACTTACCACAAAGTTGGCACTGTGGTCGATTTGAACCAAAACGACCCCTGCCTCTGCCCCTGAAAAAATTGTTGTTACCACGCTGGCCTCGACCATACTGAGTAGTGTTCGAGTAATGATTTCCAGTAAATTCATCCTTATCAACAAACTCCTCATACTTGGAACTGGTATGAGTCACAACATTGGCTTGAAGAGAAAAGGAATCAGTTAGAAACTCCTTTTTCCTTGCTTCACAATCAAACAACATTACAGAAAGGCTCTCAAGAGTTTGCACTTCACGAGAAGCAAACGCAATCACTGACTCAAATTCAGCTGTTAGACCAGCCAAAATGACACTCACTTGTTCCTGTTCAGTTACAAAATTTCCAGCTGCACTTAGAGTATCACAAATCTGTTTAATTTTTCCCAAATACTCACTAACAGAAAGCCCACGCTTCTTCTGAGAATGGAGACTATGACGAAGAGAGGATATCTTAGAGGATGACTTAGCACCATACCTACGAGCAAGAGTATTCCAGATCCCTTGAGACGTGTTGAGACCAGTGAGATGGGGAAGAACATCAGCACTTATGGTTGAAAGAAGCCAGGAAGCCAAAAGCCTATCTTGCTTAAGATAGGCAAGATAAATTGGATTGGTAATTGTGACCCCTGTAGAATCAACAATAGTTTTGGCAGGAACCTCATGTTCAGAAATGAAAGGTATCAACCCATACCCCTCAACGATGAGCAGAACCTGATGTTTCCAGATTACATACGTATTCTCACTCAACTTCACAGTGTCAAGCTTCGGTAGTTGTTGAATCGAGTAATCACTGGTGGAAGAAGTTAAGGAAGCAGAGATTGAACTAGAGCTTACAGAGGACGTAGTAGCCATTAGCAACACACACAAGCTATATCGTCGAACAGAAGAAAACACAAATTAGATGCCAAACTATCATAGAGACATATCATCGAGCACCTGACATGCATACAAAACACACCAGCAAGCACTAAGCCAAAAACCAGTACCTCAGCAAACAAGACATTTCATCGAACACAAGAAAGGCACAACCGAGAGCAGAACAATCAATGACTAATAAAGACACCAGAGGACAACTAACAGCCACAACAGATTCTCAAGCACACCAGATCCACAGAAAGACGAACAACCAATGAGATTCTTAAGCAAAACACAAGCAATTAAAGATCGCGATGCTACACAAATGATAACACATTAGGAGGCACAGTTCTTGACCTAGAAAGCTATCAAAAAATCACTAACCTGTTCTTTCCAATATAACCACGAAACATGTATTCTTATGACTGAGAACGACAGCTTTCAGAGAAAATGAAGATCAAGAAACTGATGTAAAGATCAAGCCAAAAAGAGTACATGAATCTTACCGCAACTGAACCAATTCCAACGCTATTTCAACAACGAAAATCGCAACGAATGGAAGAAAGTCGTGCGTTGATTCTTGAGTCACTGGCTTGAATCCACAATCTCGATCTGTAAAAGCACACAACAAATCAGAACGGCAGCGAAAAAGATCCCAGACCAAGCGATTGATACCATGCTAGAATATAGGAAACGGAGAATAAAGAGAATGGGGAAGAGAGACGGTACTCTCAATTTTATTAAAAAGTCCATAATATCTCAAAGAGACTGGACTAGAATTTATACAAGGTTGAGAGAATCAGTTGAGCTAGTAACTAACAAACTTTCCTAACTAACTCTTGCTGACTCAGCACAACTAATACAACAGACTTTAACTAATACTATAACACGGGTTACAACAATTGTGTCATTAAGCATTCAAAGATCTTCCTAATGACAGTATTCCAGAATTTTTACAAAACTTGGAGGACCTGGTAATTAAGACATACATTGTGGACTCAAAACTTGTTGGCAGATATATCCCTTTGTTTTCTAGTTTGAATAAGCAGAGAGTTAATACAACATTTCATGCATGCTTCCATCTCCCATCTTCTCCAAATCTTCTTGTGATAGTAGAGTCTGCCTACCACTGCCACCGATCTTATCATGCGGTCGAGCCATTTTTCGAAGGAGCTGCACCCTCAAAGAGATTTCAACCTTCTCTACGGCTCTGGGATCTCTATACAATTTCAATCCAAGCAGACAAGTTCGGGATGGAAATCCTCTCCCATTTTTTGGTGTTTCTGCGTGCCCCACGCTCAAAAGTATACTTAGGGTATAGAGTTTAAGTTCTTAGGTTAGAGTTTATGGTTAAAGTTTAGGGGATTTAGGGTAGGGTGTATTTTTAGGGTATAAAGTGTAGGGTTTAGGATTTAAAATTTAGGGTTAGAACTTCAAATTTAATTTTGTAATGTTTTTTTAGTGTTGGGGCATAAGTAGGGGCACCGAAAAGAGATAGAGGATTTTTATCCACAAGTTCATTATTAAAAGCGGATAGAAATCGTCTACCCCTTAATTATGCCCCCATTGTGCCTCTACTTTAAAATAGTGGTTTAGGGTTTAGGGTTTAGGGTTGGAGCTTAGGGTTAGGGTGTAGAGAATTAGAGATATGTTGTATTTTTTAGGTATAAGGGGTAGGGTTTAGGATTTAAAATTTAGGGTTAGAACTTGAAATTTAATTTTGTAATGTTTTTTTTAGTGTTGTGGCATAAGTAGGGGTACCGAAAAGAGATAGATGTTTTTTATCCATAAGTTCATTATTAAAAGCGGATAGAAATCGTCTACCCCTTAATTATGCCCCCATTGGTGCCTCTACTTTAAAATAGCGGGTTTAGGGTTTAGGGTTTAAGGTTGGTGCTTAGGGTTAGGGTGTAGAGAATTAGAGATATGGTATATTTGTTAAGGTTTAGGGTTTAAAAATTAAAGTTAAGGCTTATAATTTAATTTTTAAGTATTTTTTAGTATGAGGCATATAAGGAGGCATGATTAGGGGCAATATATTTTTACTCCAACATGCCTTGACGACTATTTAAAAAAAAGTTCAAATTATTTAAAATGTCTAAAACAACTTCATCTCATTATTAAATACTTTGGTTTAGCTCAATCATATACGAACTACATCAGTGCAAATCTCAAATAATTAATATATGCAACTATATTATAGTCTAGAAGATATTTATCATTCTCCCAAGTGCTAATAAAATATTGAACAATAAACAAGACACTCCTCTTTTGCTATATGTAGAGCCATGTCAGTGCTCAAATTCAGGTTCACTTCTCGTGTAAGCGAGACAGGATCCAACTTGGTAGTTTGGAGCGCTTGTCATGCATGTCGGCTATACCTGCATTCATCTGCTGACTCAGAAGACAATTAGGAAAGTAGATCTTTCATGATTTTATTATTAACAAAAAAAATAGTAAGATGTAAAAATTACCGTGTGCAGTCTAAAATGTCCTTAACGTTTATTTACATAATCCTAGTTATGGCCTTCTAGTTATGATATATTTTTTTTATTGTGATAATCTTCATATTTTCTACTGTTAATCTCAACTATTAATTTATTTTTATTCAATGGTCTAAAAAAATAAAAAAAATTCAAATTTTACATAGGGTAAGAGAACCTATCTCATATCCCACCTCCTATAAGCAAATATATGATATGTGTAAAATAATGCATTTAATTGTTTTGTTTCTAAGCCCATATTTTGCCTAAATACTACTGATCCATTACTTTTTGAGCTTAATTTTGGCTAGGGACTCAATTGGAATATGTTAGCCTAAAACTCACCATTAAAAGCAGAATCTAGAAGATTTCAGATGTCATGACAAGAGACGTGGGCACGACGCAGTTAAATTCGTTTTTAGCATAATTTTTTTTGGGTCAGGATATGACAAAATTTAAATCTGATCACTTGTTCAAACGCGATCCCTTATCATGGATGCTTTGAATTTTAAATTCAAGATTATTAGATATTTTATCTTGAATATTAAATTTAGGATAATTTATCTTGATTATTTTGAATTCAAATTCAAGATCATTGGATGATTTATCTTGAATTTAGCATATTTATCTTATATATTTTGAATCTTAAATTCTAAAATCCTTGTGTATAAATACTCCCTTAGGCTAATTTAATTTGCAGATTGGAATTTTTAATTTCCTTAATTATTTCTATAGAATCTTTATTTCCTTTTCATCTTTTACCTTCTTTCTCTTTTTATTCTTCCATATCAAATGCTAAGCATGATCCAGTCCATGCTTAGATAACTTTCATTTATCCTAAAGTTTTGCGATGGCTTACTTCTAATTATGAGAATTGAGTTGCCCATCACAATTTCGGAAAGTATTCTTCGATTCTCTGAAAACTAGGAGTGGCAATTGACCATTTCTTTAAAAGTTACTACATCTTCAACTCAAAAAGTCGACGTTGATTTGAAAGCTATTTTGGCTTGCGGTTTGGGATCAAGACCGAGTTTGATTCTCTGAGAGACGTTATTACTCGAATTGGGCTCTTCTAGAATTTAAAGTTGTTTTGGTGTAAACGGCGATAGACATGGTTGGTTAGACCAGCAAGAATCGAATTTCAGAGATAGACATAGAAATCTCGGTTAACCGAAGAGAAGAGTTAGATGTAGGAGTTGGGCCTTGTTGACTGTAACCAACATACTATCTAGAAGGGAATTATTTCAATATCGATCGAAATTGAAGCTAGCAAAGCTTAGAGCTATCTCATCGTTACTGAATTCTTTATTTACAATTTACTTCTTTTATTCATCTTTTATCTTTACTTAATTATTTATTCTAAACCCCCTCGTTTTTATTTTGCAGTTAAATCAAGGATTGAAATAATGAAGCGACATTGAAATTTTCTTAGTCTCAGTGGATTGATTCTATTTCTCTATACTACTTTCCATAAGCCATTATTAAAGATTAGGAATATGTTTATTTGACAATTTCAGCACTTGTCAATATCATCATCCCATAATCTGCCTTTGAACGGATAATTCGGCCCATACATTGAGCAACTTGCCTCTGCTTAATAAAGTTGAATGGTGAATAAACATTTCATAATCATAGAGTTTGAAAATGCAAGTTTCTTTCAGGGAAAAGATGGATGTAAAATAGTGGCGGGTTTATAAATTTAAAAATAGGGGTCTAAAATATTTTTTTTTCTCAAATGGTTATGTAAAAATAAAATTTTCCTCCACATGCTATACAAAATTATTTTTTTTTTCAGAAAAATAACACTAAATTAAACCTATTTTTTTTAAAAAAATTCGAAAATGGGGATGCAGATGCAGTCCACCAGTGCTAGGTGCATCTGCCACTGCCCCTTCGCAGTGGCGGATCTAGAAATTTAAAAATGGGGGTCCAAAATATTTTCTTTTCTCAAATGGGTATGTAAAAATAAAATTTTCCTCTACATGCTATACAAATTTTTTTTCCAAAAAAATAACACTAAATTACCTATTTAAAAAAATTGAAAATGGGGACGTGAATGCACCTTACTAGGGCTGGGTGCATATGCCACTGGGTAAGATCATATATAGGATCTTTAAATCCTATTATGACCGATGTACCACCTAGAATCGTAAAATACCCTATATAAGACCCTTACAGTAAACTCGCCTTACCACATTGGCGAGTTCTAAAAAATATTCTATTTTTATTCAAACTCAGTGTATCACCCGGGCGAGTTCCATTTTTTCTCCAAAATTTATAATCCTGTTTAAATCTTAATCTGGTGGTTAAAGACATACTAAACCAAACTCACCACATGGGTATGGCAAGTTTCGAATTCGTTAACGACCGTCTAACGTCTCAACCAAACACCGTAACTTGGAAAAAATGATTGTTGGATAACTGATAGAAAATGGAACTCGTCGTTGAGCCATGACGAGTTCTTTTTTTACCCGTTGCCCAAGGTTAATTTTTTCAAGTTAGGGTTTTATGTGGTGTAGTATAAATAGGGTGTTTGGTGTAGAGTGTTGAACACCTAAATATTCTTCAAAATCTTTAGTTCGAGCAAAGCAAGTGATATTGTTGTTGAGCCGTGTGAATTTCGTAGAGCCCTATAATTAAGCACACAATAAAATTTAGGAAGATTAAAGGTAACAGTTTTTTGATTTTTTTATTGTGGTGTTTCTGAGTTTATTTGATAAAAATATTTGTTATTCGATTGTGTTGTTACGGTTTAACGTTTTTGGTAGAGAATTATTAGAACAAAAAAATGGCGTTGTTAAGACGAGAAGAGGATCATATCACGAACAACATAGGCTTAATGGTAGTAATTGATTAATTGTTTTGTAACTTTAATTTGTAATTTCTAAAAGGTATGTTAGTATTTCAATTTAAATCTTGTATTTCTAGAGGGAAGAGAAAAAAATTGGCCCCAAATTCTATGGAATGAGCCGCCATGCCCAGAAATTTGTGTATTTCTAGAGACAACCGAATTTAATTACGCAGCGAACATTCATGATTTTGACATCGTGCCATAGATGATTAATGCGTTGGTGGAGCGTTGGAAATCGGAGACGCACACCTTCCACAAGTCGTGTGGGGAGTGCACAATCACCTTCCAAGATGTTGCTATGCATCTCGGTGTCCCAATTTCGGGATTTCCAATCATTGCGTGCAACAACTATATTCCATAACCTCTTTGTGTGCAACATTTGGGGAAGGCACCAATGGGGCGGGAAATAAATGGAAAACGAGTGAGAATGATGTGGCTCAACATTGAGTTTCAAGTGAATCAAAATTCCACAGCGCCAGAAATTGAAAATACTACTCGGACGTATATATTGCGCCTTCTCGGTGGGATGCTAATGCCAGACAAATCGACTTCCCACGTGCACACGCAGTACCTCCCATTCTTGAATAATGCGCACGAAGCAAGAAGATTCAATTGGGGATCTACAATATTAGCTTTCCTCTACTAAGAGTTGTGCAAGGCAGCGACATAGACATTCGTCAACGAGAGATTCGTATATGCCGATATTGGTGGTGTTTGGTACTGCTTCAGTCATGGGCCTGGTTCAGGCTTCCCTTCATGGCTTCAATTTCCAATCCTCTTTATGAATTCTCACTCGCTACAAGGTAATAATGTTCATTCCCATAATTACTTTTAATATTTTTTTAAGGAAACCATGATGTATATTTGTATTTGTCTTATGCAGATGGTGGTGGAAAACGCCGGTACACCCCATGGCGCAGCGGAAAAATTATCCAGCGATTACCTTCAGAGATCCATGTACGAAGAACGAATTTGGGGTGAAAAGGATGAAACTTTCTCTTAATAAATCTGGAAATCCGCAGGGAGTATAAGAGAATCCAAATCGAATCTGAGTCGTCACAATCGTGTTCTGACCTCTACGCAGTCCACCCAAACGAAACGAACAATATTTTCTCTTCTCTAACTGTTAGAAAGGTTTTTCGAAAAGTATATCTTTGGTTGCTAGACCTCATGCCTTTATATAGCATTCAAAAATCTAATTTTAATTAAATTCAAATTCTTTAAATATTATCCAAATATAATTAAATATGTAGAATCTGATTCTACTTCTATCAGGTTTCTTTATGGATATATATATATATATATATTAATAGTATATGATAATTACATTAATTATCTAATATTAAAATATATAAACGAGATTATATATAATTACAATAACCATGATTATTTCAGTTCTTACTTATTTCATGCACAACAAGTTTGTACACATGCTATCTAGTCGATATTTGTTCGTTTCAATCATAGGGTGTGACCCTTGTAGGTTCATGTAACGTTAGAAGTAATATCTAGAACAATTCTAATATTACAAGCAATGAGTGACATCTAGCAATACATCATTGCTACCTAAGTTACGTGAAGTGGTGGTTCGACTTAACCTTATTTCGTGATTAACTTTTTTTATGTATTACATCATTTTGTCCTCATATCTAGATCGGACAAAAGTCTTGGATTAGTCACACTTGAATACTCCATCTAATATTTCTTGATATCTTGAGTAGACTATTATAAACGAATAACTATGATATCCCATATCAATTTATTTGAGCATGGCCATGTATTTTCTAGTCTCACTTAATCAAGTGGCCTATGATATTACTCATATTATGTAGGAGGGACAAATCCTATCTTGACCAACATATTCCGCTACATAGATTGTGACATATCCAATATTAGTCTTTATAGTGTAGTCAATTACGACACACGTTTAACCATATCAAAATATGTCACTCACAATGTTGGAATAATGATGATCTCAAGTCAGAGGATCATACATGTAGTTATCACCATGAGTAATGTTGTGACTGTCACATAATAATTCAAGAAACATGCTCATAGCGGGTTAGTCCAATATGTCGTTCTCTAACACATACTTGTGTATTGATTTTGACATATCCATGTCAATGACAACACTTTGTCATCAATCAACTACATATTAGTCTTGATATATATTATTGTTGCATATGCCCATAATAATAATTGACTAAGGACATTCAAGAATAACTATATTATTCTAAGTACTTTATTATTATTCAGTTTATTTATAGATGCACAGAATAAGACTGAAATAATAATAATGGCTTTATATTAATAAAAAAGATAAAATAAGTATGTCTTTTACAACCATCTCGTGATTGGTCTTTGGGCATACTCCAATAGACGGTGGCAAAACAACGAAAACGACGTGTACCATACAAAATTAATCCTCGAAGTGAGAGAAAAGATTGACCTCTACTACCAAGATCAGGTAATGCAAATTTGTATCCCATATTTGGTTTTCGTTGGTAGTTGCAAAATTATGTTAATTTATATGTTAATGATTTTCTTTAATGGAAAATTGTTACAGTTCATATGGATGCCATATTTGGATGTTGATTCTGAAGTCGTGATTCTGTACATTACATATGATGATGTCGACAATTGGTTTTCCGTAATGTTGTTACTACATTTTGTGATTGTTGAGATGTTTTACAGCAATCAGGTCCTTAAGCAATTCAGATTCCACCAGCCAGTGCCTGTTGATCTGCTCATCTTTGATGAATTGGAAGACTTGGACGAACGTGGTAAGAGTGAAAATGACTGGCCAACCAAACATTCTACGTATATAGGAGAGTGGCATGGAAGGGAAAACACGTTGCCTAATGTTGAATCTATTCGAGCGGGTGATTTTGATTTTTCTATTTTTGAGTACTATCAGTGGTTTTCCGCGAACAACAAATTGTACCTGACGACCCAAGTCGAATGAGATATTGTTGTTTTAATCTGAAAAGCGCAAGAAGCATCAGCATTTGGTTTGGGGTTATCAAGAGGCAGATCTGGGAGGAGGAGAGGTACATGTGGAGGTAGATGCGGCAGAAGACAGGCTGAACCGGAACCTTAACTAGAACCAACATTGTAGTCGTTTGATGTCGCCAGTTTTCAATCGTCATATGGGTCCCCGAGTTGGGATAAAGTTATTTCCATGACACAAGGGTCATGGAATTTGCATATTCCATATGAACCAGACGTGTAGAGAGGTATGCCTGGTAATTGGGCGAGTCAAGGGGAAGGATCTGCAACACAGGTGCAAGGTTCTACATGTAATTTTTCCGAAAATGTTTATGTGCATGACTTTGTGGTTCCGCAAGCTCAGTATCATGAAATAAATCATCATGATGTGGAGTCAAGGACAACATTATTGTCGACGACGTCCATATTAGATCCTATACTTTTCGGTGGTTTTGGGGGAGTAGTTCTGAGTATGTTTAGTCAACTGCGTTGTATGACTCCATACCATGAAGTTGAGACAGACGAGGAGGATAGTGGGGATGTTAGAGGAGGATGTGTCGATGATAATGATGACTCCGACGACGATGAACAAACCCCGATTTAGCCGAGAATTCAACGGGAGCCGCGTTTGTATGACCAGACGCACTCAGGACACCGACAAACCCTAAGGTCGAATGGAGGAAGAGGACATGAAGATAGATTTGTTCTCTTGTTTTTAATAAATTAATTTTGCAGTACTTGTTTTTTTTGTTTAATTAGTTATGGAAAATTTTAATGGAAAGTTTTTTGATATTGATTTCTTATTATTGTAAGAAGAACTGTAAAATGAAACTAAATAAATATATGTAATACATTCGTGCAAATACTCTACCGTGCACTCACGATGAGTTCCATCAAACTCGTAAATAATTTTTTTGGATAATTTTGTGTACGTAATTCATGCTGCACAGTTGTCCGACTTTTCATCACTTGCTAGTATGGTTTCTTTCAGCCCCATTTAAAAGAGAATGAGGCGACAGTACACGCACGAGAGCATCATTATGGTGCTTTATTCCTATAAGAAGACCATGTCGAGGCTCACATTGAAATCTGTACGCTGAGACTTACTTAACATACCTAATGTTGTAAGGAGAGCTTTGTTGGTGGAACTCATGATATTGTTAGTTCAGAAGTTTCGTCGCCGAAGTCCAATAAACAAGCTGCAAAAGAAACACCAGATTCAGTTAGTGAAGGGATCGTGCTCTTAACGCATGAGCTATGAGGATGAATTGTGAAACATAGATCATGTTGTAAGAAGAACTTCAAAAATTTGAAAGATATACTTTTGACTTTTTGTTTAAAAATAAGTATATAGATCATCACATTAGAAGAAAATCCACATATAAAATAGTTGAGTGCTTGGTGTAAAATGACAATAGAAGATTTTAGTTTTCGGGAAAATAAATTTTGTATACTTGAACATTATTTCTCACGAGTATTTATAAGAGATGCACAGATACTTCTGAGAGTTTCATAAATTTGCCTGGAGAAGAAATGATAGGTGCAACTCGTCTTACACTCAAGGCGAGTTTAAACTCGCCATGAGTGTAAGGAGAGTTGTGCTTATCATTTCTTGCTCAGTCGAACACATGGTAGGCTTTTGAAGGTAAGATTTCGAGCATTTTCAATTGCGCGAAAGAAAGGCGGTCACGCCATCCAATAGATAAACACGTGGACGTTACAATGACGATAAAAATACGGCAAAAAACATCCTAACACAGAAAAATGTTGCTTAAAGACCCCTATGGAAGTCATCATGATAGAGTTTTGAAGGCAAGATTCGGTGCTTCGATAGGCATGTTTTAAGTGAATTTACGGGGTGTTGGCCCATAATATTTCATATTTTTGAACTTTCTCGTCATACTACTAAAACATCTATTGAAAATGGTGTAAATATTAGCGCGCGTAAGGTATCCTGAATGGAGTAAAAATTGCGTTAAAAACACTATCTAGCTATGTTATCACTTGCTAGAGTGCTCGTGTTTGTTTATATATAAATGTTTTTGAATGTGTATTCAGTTCGTTGACATTAACAAAAGATTTAATTAAAAAAACGTACGAATCACCCAAATACATTGGAAAAAATAGCATGTATGAGGCCCATTGTATCTTGTTATTTGCCACACGTTGTTCACCCTCTTGATTCATGATACACAGATCCTCTAGTTACATCTGTTGTCTTTTTCGATACACTCTACAATATAGTTGTTTGCATTCGTTTTCTTCACTATCGACAAAACTGAGTGGCGTATGTTGTAGTTCTTAATTGCATCCTCTGTGATTTTCTTTGTCGTGAAAATCATTCCAACTTGTAGTTCACCGTCAATATCGACTACAACATCGTATGATTGTCTCCCTATAGATGAGAAATCGTCTAAGTTTCCAACCATTATAGAGCTAATTAGTACAAAATGACTAAGACAAATATAAAGAGACTTAGTATGAAATCAAAGGACTAGAATGTATTGAGGATGCCAAGGGGGCCTATTTATAGTAGTGTAAATGAACGGAGCTTGAACGTACAATTAAGCTTGACAGTATGGTTTATTTTATCCCCATTTTAATAAAATGAGACATCGGTGCACACACGAGAGCATCAGTGTACTACTTCGTCCTGATAAAAAGACCAAGTCGATGCAGACATTGAAATCTTTGCGTTGAGAATTACTCAACATACCAAATGTTGTAAGGAGAGATTCTTTGGCGGAACTCACAATATTGTTAGTTCTGAAGTTTCGCAGCCAACATTCAATATACAAGCTGTAAAATAAACACCTATTTCGAAAAGTGATGAGAACATGATCAACATTCTCCGAGGACTTTTTTTTGCTCCGTGTGAAGTGATTTCTCCTTAATGTAAAAAAGATTTTTGCAGGAGCTATGAGGATGATTTTTAAGCGTAAATCATGTTGTAAGAAGAACTTTGAAAGTTTGAAAGATATACTTATGACTTTTTGTTGAAAAAATAAGTTTATAAATCATCACATTGGAAGAAAATTCACATATAAAATAGTGTAGCATTTGGTGTGGTACGAAATAGAAGATTTAAGTTTTTCGGAAAATAAAGTTTGTATACTCGAACATTTTTTTTCACGAGTATTTATAGGAGATGCACAGATTCGTTTGAAAGCTGCACAACAAAGTTGAGCAAGAAAGTGAGTGTAAGGCGAGTCACACCTATCATTTCTTGCTCAATCGAGCACATGGTAGGCTTGTGAAGGTAAGATTTCGAGCTTTTTTCGAATGCGCGAAAGAAAGGTGGCCACGCCGTCCGATAGACAAACACGTGTATGTTACGGTGACAATAAAAATGCGGCAAGCATAGCATCTTAACACGGAAAAAAGTTACCTAAGACCCCTATAGAAGTCATTATGGTAGACTTTGCAAGTCAACATTTAGAGCTTCGATAGGCATGTTTTAGGTTAATTTACGGGGTGTTGGAGGATAATATTTCGTATTTCTGAACTTTGATGTCATAGTACTGAAACATGTCTTAAAATGGTGTAAAGATCGACGCGTATAAGGCATACAAAAGGGTGTCAAAATCGCTTTAAAAACGCTATCTAGCCATGTTTTTTTGCATGTAGAACAAGCAAACATTAGTCAATAGGCGTGTTTAAATGGGTTTTGTGGTTTGTTGGGGGAAAAATTTTCTTGTTGTTTCACTTTTACGTCGTACTACTAAAACATATGTTTACAATTGTGCTAAACTTGGCGCATATAAGGCATCCTAAAGGGTGTAAAAATCGCGATAAATATATGCCAGAAGAAAACTCTGAAAATGACATTTAAATCATTGTTGGAAATTACATTTTTAGATAGCTAGTGCTTGCAAAAGTGCTGAAAGTCGAGTTTTAAGTTGTTCGCAAGTGTTGACAGACACTGAAAAGGCTTAGACAATTCAGATAGCTAGTGCTTTCAAAAGTGCTTGAGCCTTACACCATTCTCAAAGCCAATGCAACACTGATATCATTGGTGTCAAACAATTCCGTTAACGCTTTTGGCAAAGATGTCTGGGAAAAGAAGCCCCAAATGTCGTAGTTGTACGACTTACTTTGTAAAATACTTCATGTTGTAAGAAGAACTTCGTAAATGCAAAAAGATAGACACATGTCGAAGAAAATCGACATATGGTATATGGTATGTAAAAGAAGATTTAACATTTGTGAGCCATTTTTGCTTACTCGAACATTAGTTGTCACAACTATTTATAGGGAAATATGCACTCTACGAGTCCATTAAAGAAATGATAGGAGATGCGTTTATTCGTCTGAAACCTGTATGTGTGGTACCTACAAAAAATTGAAATGATAGTTGGAACTCGCCCTCAATGCAAGCTGAGTTCAATAAAACTCGTTGTGCCTTCATGGCGAGTTGCACCCATAATTTCCATTTTTTTTGCAGGCACCACACATTACAGAATAGCTAGAAATAAATGTTATATACATCCAACAATGAAATTTCACGGAACAATAATGTTGTAAGAAGAACTTCCATTACTATAAGGGATGACAATATGATATATGTTAGCCCCATTACGATCAACACTCCGCTTCCTCATCTGCATCAGTTGGGAATCTGCAATAAAGTTCACCTTGATCCTCTTTACTATACCAGTAGAGAGAAGTTGTAGACGATGCATATACAGTTGTCTGGCCCTTCATCACTTGAGAGAGTGTTGTAAATCAGCATACAAATTGGGCAGAACATATGACTTCTATGCAGCCCAGTATGAGAAATGCACGCCCTCCTCGTGTACCTCAGAAACTGGAGAGATTCAGTTGGCTCCGACCTTCTTCACTTGACTGAAATAGAATATCGGTCTTCTCATTTGTGTGCTACACAGAGTAAGCCAACAGGGCATATGCAGCTGTCAAGGCCTAGTTGTACAAGTGTATGCTCCGGGTTGGTCCACGTAATACACTTTTAGCCTTAACAGTTGCACCTACTCCGTGTGCACATCATATTGAAAGGAGAACTTCGTGTATCAAACTAAGCTTCACCAACACAAGCCACGAACACTGTTTTGATCAAATGCATTACGATACAACAAAATTCTAACCGTGTTTTTTAAACTTATATTTTATGTGATCACCCTCTAATATATAGCCTGAAAAGCATGCAGATGGGGACGACATGATAAGTGAAACTCGTCGTACACTCACGCGGGTTCCACTTATCATGTCGTCCCCCTCTACATGCTTTGCAGGTAAAAGATTTGTTAAAATACCTATAAATACCAAGTTTTTAACCTTCACTTTTTTCTTTTCAATTTGACCATGTGGGTGCTTAATTGGAGCAACGTCATTCCAAGGAGATAAGCTTATTATTCCGCCAATTCCAAACAAACCAAGAATATTTTACGCACTATGGGTTCAGACAAGTTACACAAAGTTCTCTTTGCACCATGACGTATCGATATTCCTTTTTTTCTAGAAGGTATTGCGAAACTTCATATTGTAAGGAGAACTTTGTGTAATGAGTCCAAATCCACGGTCTTGATTCATTTGGAGTTTATGGGTTTACCAAGAATGCCATAGCAGTGTATTTATGGACACGAGCGCACATCAAACCGCGGCGACATTGAAATAAGTGTAACCGTCGAATTTTGTATAATGTTTCTAAATTTCACTGTTTCTACGTTTGGAATTTATGTTTTTCATAGCGGTTGTAATTTTTATTTTATGCATGCGGTGCTAATTCTTCTGCAATAAAATTAAATATGATCTATTCTGAAACTCGTCTCTAATACTTGACAAGCTTCGTGTGCCTTTCCTTTACTATAAAACCCACACTCCAATTGTGTTTATTTCACCAAAACATCCAACACTTTGCTCCCCTCATGGCTAAGTTTTTCGCAACATTTTATTTTTTTGGAACCTATTTCGACTCAAAAATCACCAGCAATGTCACTCTATGATTTGTTGCAGTTAATATCAAACGAGGTTAATAAACGTACATACAAGTAACTTTCTTACTTGGAATGTAAAATCTCAACACCGACGGCATCTAAAATGCACTACATTGTGAGGCTTACTAATGAAAGCGACATACGAAAAATGTACGACCAACTCAATTCTGTAGGAGCTAAATACATCCACTTAAAAGTTAAGTTCGATGAGGTCGACGCCGGCGAAGGTAGTACGTCTGTGCCCAGAGAAATTGCTCCGTCCACACTCGCAGCTACCATTGAACATGCTCCATCTTCACCAGATGTTGATGCAGTTGCTAATGCGTTGCAGCTTTTATGTACAGGCGCAGGCAATAGAAACAACAGTTGATCGAAGAACTTAACTTAACTTCATACGTCTCAACTGACTACGATGATACCAAGCCAGAATCCGATTAACCTTCCACTGCTCAAATAACCGTAAAATAATGTTTTATGCGTTGGTTTTTCGTCTGATGTTCTAAGTATGGGCAACATTGTAGTTTACCCTCATTTATTTATTTGAAACGATGTTCGATACAAATAATCATATAATTATCTTTTTCAGCTCGTTAAGGTAGGGAGATAAAATTTACCACATTATTCTAACAACATTGACTACCATTAACGTACATGTTAATAATACCCTAAACCCAAATCAAAAAAAATTTAAACCGACCCTCTTTACGTTAAATAACCCTAAAACTTTACCTAACTCGGCGTACATATACGACGAGTTTTAAATTCCCAAGTTACGACGTTTGGTTGAGACGTTGGATGGCGGTTAACCCATTCGAAACTTGTCATACTCATGTTGCGAGTTTGGTTTAGTATTTCTTTAACCACTAGATTAAGATTTAAACAGTATTATAAATTTTAGAGAAAAAAATAGAACTCGCCTGGGCGATACAACGAGTTTGAATAAAAAAAGAATATTTTTTGAAACTCACTACTGTGTGTAATCACCTATTTTGTTCAGGGTGTTAACTCGATTTTACATTTTGCAATTATGGGATTCGTTACGTTTCTTAATTACACACACACACACACACACATATATATATATATATCGAATAATTAAAAATAAAAAAGAAAAAAAAACACAACAAACAGTATATATTATTATTATTATTATTAATGTTGTATTTATCTATTATTGCTATTATTACTATTTATTATTATTATTATTTCTGCTATTATCTATTATTAATATTATTATCTATTATTATCTATTAATTATTATTATTATTATTATTATTATCTATATCTATTATTATTATTAGCGGTGTTATTTATATTTATTATTATTACTATATTGTCATTATTTATATCATTATCATATAATACTATTATTATCAGTATCATATACTATATTATTATTATTATTATTATTATCTTTTATTATTGTTATTAATATTATTATTATTATTGAAATAAGTCTAAGAAAGAACTAATATATATATATAAGCCCAATCTATAAAACTAAGCCCAAGTTTTTTATAATAATAATGTCTAGATACAAAACCCAAAAAATATTATACATCACATGGCCCAATTCAGGCCAAACTTAATTAAAAAAACAAAACCCTAATCTAATCTCTTTGTTTTGCGCAGCCAATCCTCCACCGTCAGATCTAATCCAGATCTGACAGCCAAGAACAAGCCTCGGATGAAAACCCTAGAAGCCTTCCTCAAGCCCTAGTGCCGCATCAACCTCAGCCGTCAGATCCGGATCGAGATCAACGGCCACAATCGAGGAGAGAAGTCTCTAGAACCACCACGCGCGGCTTCCCAGCTCCCTCACGCGCGCGTGTGGATCACACACGACGCTCCAGCTCCCTCACGCGTGCCCCTTCAGATCTTTCGCGACCGTCCAGATCCCCATTGACGACACAGATCGACTCCACATCAACCAAGCTCTCCTCTGGCCCCCTTCATCCCGAATGGCCTCACATGCAACAAAAAAAAACAAAATGTCAGAAAAATGCAACGTGCAACAAATTCAAAAACAAACAACAGAATTTCAGAGGCAAAAAATCAACATATTTCAGAGATGAATCCAGCCAAATAGACAATAGCAGAACCAATCACAATTTTGTAAGGTTTTTACCAATTCGAAAATGTAAATTTTCGGGGCTATAAAACCCGAAACCAACAATGTAATCCCTAAGTTTCAGAAGGGGAAAAGTTTCAGAGCAATAGAGAAGCCAAAAACCTCAGATTTCAAAGGTATATCGTATTTCTTTTCTTCATTTCGAATCATATAAAAAAGGGGCAAAGGGTTAGGTTTTTTTACCCTCGTGTCAGTCCATTTTCCTCTAGTCTTTTGCCCTCCTTCGCCGGCGACAAGCTGTAAAACCTATGTTTGATTTTGATATAACTAATATGTTAAGGATTTAATTGAAAACTTGAAATAGATTTCTAAGTCCCTTAAATAATTTATAAATCACCAACACTCTAAACTGATTTGAAAAACTCAAACTCCAAATATTTTCAAGTGTTCCAAGGTCAAAGTATTGAAAAACGTCCAGGTGTATCGATACGTCTCCAGCCGTATCGATACCTTTTTTGCAAAGTTGGCTACTGGAAAGACGTGTTTCGATATCGAAACAGCGTATCGAAATAGATTCAATCTGTATCGATACGCCCCTCTGTAAAAAAATTGAAGGAGTTTGAATGGTGTACTGATACGGCTCAACCCGTATCGATACGGTTTTAACGGATTTTTTAATTCAAAGAGTTTTAAATGTTTTCGACCGTTGGTGTCAGTCGTTAGGTAACTAACATTTAAAGTGGTAGTTGTCCCGTATCGATACGGTGTACCCCGTATCGAAACGGAAACTTCTAGTGAGCTAAGTTGAGAAAAAGGTATCGATACAGTCTTATCCGTATAAAAACGCTCCATGTCCCGTACCGATACGTTTACACGTGTTTCGATACGCCCTCTTTATTATGTGCAACGGCTCTTTCTATTTTGAGACAGGTATCGATACGGGTCTTCGTGTACCGAAACAGATAGCTGCAGAAGTGCATTTATGGTGGAAAGAGAGGGTCCCAACGGCTATAATCAATACCCTTACCACTCAAACGGCTAGAATTGATAGAGAAGGTATAAATTGAAGCTTATTGAAGACCAGCAACAACTATTGCATCAAAGATAAACATCCAAGCAAAAATCCAAGCTCATTGTGCTTATTTTTCAATTTCATGTCAACCCCAAATTGTGTTGTATTCAATTCCTATCCTATCTCAAATTTGGGTTGAGTGTTTGTACTTAAAAGGGCAATATAGTATTTGAGAGATATCTTTCTTGCCTAATTTCTTCTTTGTTCACTTGTGATGGTTTGGTCAAATTTTGGGTAGAAAATTTGACCGGTTGTGTAAAGGTTACCTCCTAAGCCTTGAAAAGGGGAAGAACAAATTAGTGAATTGTTGCAATTCCTTAGTGGTAGCTAAGGTAGTGGATGTAGAGTTTATTTGGAACTTGAACCACTCTAAAACCCTTTGTTCTTCATTTTTAGCTATCATTTTTCTTCAACAATTTTTTAAAAGCCCAATTCACCCCCTCTTGGCATTGATCAATCCATTGATCCACTCAACAATTGGTATCAAAGTCTACCTCTTTGAAAGATTAACAACCACAAGAGGAGTTCCTAGGAAGAGTGTGATCATCCAAAAATCAAGCCATGGCATCTACCTCCGGATCAAGCATGTACGAGTCTCAACCCATCACAAAACCACCATTCTTCAATGGTGACAACTATCCATTTTGGAAGAACCGGATGCGCCTCTTCATCAAATCCAATGATTACCTTGTTTGGGATGTCATTGAAGATGATCCCTATATTCCTTTAAAGAGGGATGATGAAGGAAAATTGGTTCTAAAGAAGAAGATTGAGATGAGAGAAAGAAGATCTAAATTAATGACAAAGCTCTTCACATGCTCTTTTGTTCTTTCGGTCCCGGCATCTACTCCAAAGTCTCCTCCATTGAAAGTGCCAAGGAAGTGTGGGATACACTAGAGACCACCTATGAAGGAACTAGTGATGTGAAGGAGACCAAGATTGGAATTCTCAATCTTAGTTATGAGAATTTCAAGATGGAGCCCGACGAAACCGTGTCCAAGATGTTCGATCGCTTCTCAACTATCGTCAACGGGCTTAAGGGTTTTGGAGAGGCAATCCCGGAAGACAAACTTGTCCGAAAGCTACTCTACTCACTTCCCGAATCTTGGGATGGGAAGAGAACCGCCATTATCGAGGCCAAAAACTTGAAGACGCTCAAACTTGATGAGCTAGTGGGTTCTCTCCTTACTCAAGAGATAATGAAGCAAGGAAGAGAAGATGAAAAGAAAAAGGAAGAGAAAAGAGTGGAGAAGCTAGAAGTAGAAAAGAAGAAGAAGATAGGAGTGGCTCTCAAAGCTTCATTACATGAGGAGAGCACTTCTAGTGAGGAGGATGATTTAGAAGAATTGGATATGATAGCCAAAAGATTCTCACGATTCATGAGGTCCAACCGAGGAAGGGAGATTCAAAGAAAAATGGACTTCAAGGGCAAAAACAAAGAAGAAGAGAGGGATCAAATCATTTGCTACGAGTGCAAAAAGCCCGATCGCATTCATTCGGAGTGCCCTCAACTCAAGAAGAAGGGCTTTGAGAAGAAGAAGAAGCTCAAAGCCAAGCTTGCTACTTGGAGTGACGAGGAGTCATCCGAGGATGACGAACACGAAGTGGCCAACCTTTGCCTCATGGCACTTGAGGAGGATTCCTCCATGGTAACCTTTAACTCATCATCTTTTGACTTTACGTTTGATGAATTACATGATGCATATGATGAGTTGCAAGAGGTTTATGATGAGTTAGTTGAGAAGTACAAAGAGTCGGTCATTAGAAATAAGAAAATTATTTCAGAATTAAATGATAAAAATGACTCACTTTCTCAAGCTAACATAAAATTTGAGAAAAAGATTTTAGGCTTGAAAGATGAACTTAAATTCTTCCAAGATGAAAATGTAGACCTAAATAATCTTCTTTTTCAATGCAATAGTGAACACCAAAAGGTGTTAGATGAGCTTAACAAGCTCAAAGAGTCTTTCAAAAATGTTGGTAATGTGAAGCATGAAAAAGGTGAATCATCTAAAACAAACCGGCCTAGAAGAAAGACTAATAACTACAAACAAAGTAGCCTCCCTAGACATAATAGACCTAAAAAGATTAGGAGTGTGTGGGTTCCTAAGGAACTCGTCAAGTCTAATGATATCGTTGCTATGTCACCTTGGATTCCTAAGGGAACCAAGCTTTTGGGAGCTAACACACGTGGACCCAAAATTATTTGGGTACCAAAAACAAAAGTTTAATATCTTTGTTTGTAGGGGGAGCATTGCTACAAGGCCAAAGCACAAAGTCAAAATTCATGGTACCTTGATAGTGGATGCTCAAGGCATATGACCGGAGACAAGAGTAGATTCATGAACTTAAAGCCAAAAAGTGGAGGAGTAGTGACATTTGGTGACAACTTCAAAGGTCACATTAAAGGTATTGGCTCTATAGGTAATCAATATACCATTCTTATTGAAAATGTTTTGTATGTCGATGGTCTTAAACATAATTTGTTGAGCATAAGCCAATTATGTGATAAAGGATTTAATGTCTTATTTGATAAAAATGGGTGCAAAATTGTTGACATTAAGTCAAATAATATTATGCTCATAGGTCATCGCATAGGTAATATTTACATGGTGCATTTAGATGACATACATACATATCATGCATGTTTAGTAGCTCAAAATAAAAATGATGCATGGCTATGGCATAGGAAACTAGGACATGCTAGCATTATTGTTTTAGAAAAAACTAGTTTCCCTAGATCTAGTTAGAGGTTTACCCAAAATCAAGTTCTCAAATGACAAAATTTGTGATGCATGCTCTAAGGGTAAACAACATAAGTCATCCTTTAAATCCATTAATGGTGTTTCTACAAGTAGGTGTTTACAACTAATTCACATGAATTTATTTGGGCCTATTAGGACTATGAGCTTGAGTGGTAAATCTTATGCATTTGTACTTGTTGATGATTTTTCTAGATTTACTTGGGTTCTATTTTTAAGTACTAAAGATGAGGCTTTAGAAAAATTCATCACATTTACAAAATTAACCCAAAATGATCTTGTACTTAGAATTTCTCATATTAGAAGTGATCATGGAATTGAATTTCAAAATCTAGGGTTTGAAGAGTTTTTAAATGAAAATGGTATTAGCCACAATTTTTCGGCTCCTCGAACTCCTCAACAAAATGGGGTAGTTGAGAGGAAAAATAGAACTTTACAAGAAATGGCAAGAACCATGCTTTGTGAAAACAATTGACCTAAATATTTTTGGGCGGAAGCCACAAACACCGCTTGCTACATTGTAAACCGAGTAATGATTAGGCCACTTTTAAATATAACACCATATAAGATTTTAAAATCTAAAAACCCTAACATTAGCTATTTTCATCCATTTGGTTGCAAGTGTTTTGTTTTAAATAATGGAAAAGACAACAAGAGAACTTTAGTAGTAGAAGAATCTATACATGTTGTATTCGATGATAACCTCCTTCCAAGGAAGGATTCTTGTGATGATGATGATGTAGGAATCTTTAATGCCTTTGATGGAGGACAAACTTCAAAAGAGGATGAGATTCCAACAAAAGAAGAGGACACACAAGATCCACCTCTTGAAGCCTTGAAGGACTTGGCTCTTGAGGAAAAGGAAGTGAGCTACCCAAGGGAGTTCAACTATGTCAAAGATGGTGAAATCTTGGGTGATCCATCCAAGGGGGTAACTACTAGATCTTCTCTTAAACTTATGAACCATGTTGCATTTATCTCATGCATAGAGCCTAAGAATATAAAAGAAGCATTAAAAGATGACTTTTGGATTATGGCTATGCAAGAGGAATTAAATCAATTTGAGAGAAGTAATGTTTGGACATTAGTTGATAGGCCTAGTAACCAATCTACTATAGGAACTAAATGGGTCTTTAGGAACAAACTAGATGAGAGTGGTAACATTGTGAGGAATAAAGCTAGATTAGTAGCACAAGGTTACACTCAAGAAGAGGAGATTTTGATGAAACCTATGCACCCGTAGCTAGAATTGGGGCTATTATGATGTTGCTTGCATATGCATGTTATCATGACTTCAAGCTTTTTCAAATGGATGTTAAAAGCTCATTTTTAAACGGTTTTATAAATGAGGAAGTGTATGTGGAACATCCATCGGCTTTTGAAGACTCAAAATTTCCAAATCATGTTTTCAAACTTACTAAAGCTCTTTATGGTTGAAAACAAGCTCCTAGAGCTTGGTATGAAAGACTTTCAAACTTTTTGATTGAAAAAGGTAAGGTGGACACTACACTTTTCATAAAAAGGTATAAAAATGACATCTTAGTAGTACAAATATATGTTGGTGACATTATTTTTGGATATACTAATGAATGCCATTGCAAGGAGTTTGCTAAGTTAAAACAAGGTGAATTCGAGATGAGCATGATGGGGGGGGGCTCTCATTCTTTTTGAGACTCCAAATCAAGCAAAGGAAGGATGACACCTTCATCAATCAAGCAAAGTACATCAAGGATATGCTCAAGACGTTTGGCTTGGAGAATGCAAAGCCTCAAGCCACACCTATGAGCTCATCTACAAAGCTTGACAAAGATTAAGGAGGTAAGTGTGTTGACTCTAAGCTTTACCGTTCTATGATTGGATCTTTGCTTTACCTTACCGCAAGTAGACCGAATATTTCTATTTAGTGTTTGCTTGTGTGCTAGGTTTCAAGCTAGTCCTAGAGAGTCTCACCTTATAGCCGTTAAGAGAATCTTTGGGTACCTTAGAGATACCCCTTGTTTAGGTCTTTGGTACCCTAGAGACTCCACCTTCAACCTTCATGCTTATTCGGATGCAGATTATGGGGGGTATAAAATCGATAGGAAGAGTACTTCGGGAACTTGTCAATTCTTATGTAGTATGCTCATATCTTGGTTCTCTAAGAAACAAAATAGTGTAGCTCTTTCTACCACCAAAGCCGAGTACATATCCTTAGGGAGTTGTTGTTGTTGAGTGTGTAAAAGTTCTATATTTTACCCCCTATTTAACCCATATTTCTGCTGCATTCAAGCATAATACATTGCATTTAGGATAGATTTCATTTATACATCACAATTATATCAAATGGCACAGTTTCTGCTGAAATTGGTTGTTTTTGCAGGTAGTTGATGTAACAGATGGAGGGCAGTGAAGAAGCAGAGCTGGAACTGGACTGCAGATAAGAAGGACGATGCTGCCATGGCCGCTGTCGTGGCAGCCAAGGACGACAGCAATGGTGAAGGGAAGAAGTGAAGTGGACATTGACAGAAAGAGGAAATTAAGCCGGTCTGTCGTGGAGCACTCTTATATTTTTCCAAGCCCTGGATCAGAATGAAGGCCAAGCCCAAAGTTCAAGGAGGAAACTCCAAGCAAGAAGGAAGGACGAATTAAAGATATATGCTCTGACGATTTAGTCTTTAATTAGAGTTGTATTTTAGTTTAAACTTGTATTCTTGCCATATTAGAAAACTTGAACCCAAGGCCTATATAAAGGCATGTAATTCGACCTAGGGGAGGATATCTTCCTCTCTAGCCTTCTTCCCCTAAACCCTAGTCGTTTTTCCCTTTCACATCATGTTCTAAACTTCCCCTAGGGCTAAGGGTTGATTCTGTAAAGTAGTTGCAAGGATTGTATTGTGTTAGGATTTTCTTTTGTTCAATAAAATAGACTTCAAGTTTGCTTATTCTGGTTTTCAACATCTTACAAGAGTATCGGGAGAGCATTGTGAGATTACACATTTACTTAATATCGGGAGAGTTAAGTATACGAAAGGAATAAGTACGGGTTCTCCAGTTTATGGTTGAACTATCTCGGACCTAGGGATAGGATGAGGTTAAATGGCTAAGGAAGAATTCAACAACATCGGTGTTCATCCTTCGATTCACGCTGGAAGGTATCATCAAAGACGTGTTCATCGACAGACTTGGACCTAGGGATAGGCCAAGGCATAGCAGGGATTCTTTCCAAGCTTGAAGTGCTGAGTTTTGTGTTCGTTGCCGCGACAACAACAGACCGCTGCCGCAGCAGGTGCTGCCGCGATAGGCGCTACGACCGAACAGAGAAGTCTTAGACATTGCAACACCTGCACTACGGAGCAGATCAATACCGACCTATCCTTTACTCTGAATATTTTCCTCTTTTATTTTCAATCTTCTTTATTATTTCGTGACAAACTATTAAACTCTTTCTTTTCCCCTTCGTGCAGAAAACTAAGGTTGAAGCTATTAGCCCAGTCCTTGTGGAGACGATATCTGATACTTACGTATCACTTTACTACTTGCGTCGTGTACACTTGCACTACATTGCGATAGACACTTTTACACGCAACAGTTGTGCTCAAGTCCTTTGGATGAAACAACAACTCTTAGATTATGGTATTAAAGTTGAAACCATACCCCTTAAGTGTGATAACACTAGTGCCATATGCTTAACAAAAAATCCCATCCAACACTCTAGAACCAAACATATAAAGATAAGGCATCATTTCATTAGAGATCATGTCCTTAAGGAAGATTTTGTTATAGAGTACGTTGACACCTTAAACCAACTAGCGGACATCTTTACAAAGCCTTTAGATAAAGATCGTTTTTGGTCCCTTAGGAGAGAGTTAGGCCTAACTAGCCTTCCTTGACCCTTTAGGACCCTTTTTAAAGTTTAAATTGCTTGATCTTGTGAAATTGCATGTTTAAGTGTTGTAGCTCTTGAAAATATCCATGCTTATAGCTAGGGGGAGAATGATTCTGTTAGAATATGCTTAGAACTGCTCATTCATCATTTGCATTCATTTAGAAGATGTTAAAATCGAGCTTTTGGTTGTTCTTCAAACCTAAAATGTATTTCTCGGCATAGGGTATCGATACGGCCTTAAGCGTATCGATACGAGTATTGTATTAGCTTCCCAGATTACATTTTGCCTAAAATGGTTATCGATACGGTTAAACTCGTTCCGATACGAGCAACAACTGTTTCGATACGGATTGCATCTGTTTCGATACGAACCTTCAATGGGCATTTTAAATGGAATTACGTTTTTACCCCATAACGATACACCCTCAGGCCTATCGATACGCGATTGCGCAGACATCTATCAATTGGCATTTAAAGAGTTCAACTTTTACCAAAATTGATTTTTTTTTCAAAACCCTAGCCGTTTTCACTCTATAAATAGCCTCTCAATCCCTCATACTTTCACACCACAACTCAAAATCTCTAGAGGGTTTTCAAAATCAAGCAAAGCTCTTAAGATTTTCATCAATTGGGTGCTAAGTTCTTCTCCCATTCCTCTCTAATCAATATCAAGGTAAAACTCTTTCTTTTTTACTTTTAATTTTTCTTTTAATTTTAGTTTCAAATTTTCTTTTGTTTTTGTTTTGTCTTCTCAAATCAAAATCTCTTTTCAAAAAAATTTTATTTATAATTTTTTAAACCTTGATTATTGGTTTTCAATGAGTTGAATGAAGAAAACTTAATGCATACACTGTTTTTAATCTTTTCTCTAGTTCATGGCATCTAAAAAGAGAGCATGTATTAGTGAAGCCGGTGAAGGATCCAATACCGGAGGTGGTACTCGCCCGAACCTCACTCTTATCTATCAGCACTCTTTTACGTCCCCCGGAGCTCTCAACTATTTTTGCCAATTTCAAAACTATAAGATCCATCCGGAGAGGGTAATCTCTATTCCTTTTCTTAACTCGGAGCGCTTCAAATTTGAGTATTTACCTTTGCTCCAAGAATGGAAGTTTATGGATTTTCTCCAAATTCCCGGATTTTTCTTTCGCATCTTAGTTTTGATCTTTTATGCTAATGCTAAGTGTTGTACCAATCGAGATGGTGTTGTTACGGCCGTTAATTCTCATCTTATGGGTAAAAAGGTCACTATAGATGTTCTATCCATTTGTGATGTGTTTAAGTTGGAGGACAAAGGCTATGATGATGAGAATGCTCTTGGTCATGTCCTAAGTTGTTCCGTCACAACCCTTAATGCTCAGGATCGGATCCTCCATTTGATGGTTTCTTGGTGGTTTAGGCCCTCGGGAGGGAAGTTTTCCTCTATCCGCCAAGTTGATGATTTTTGGATTCGATGCTTCCCTGAGAGAAAACGTTCAAACCTTGCTTGAATTATATTTGCGGAGATTGTCTATCTCGTGCATCATCGTTACACTACACTCGTCACTTCTTTCACCTATGGTACGACCTTGAGTTACTTCTTCCAACAAAAGGAGATAGATTGCTCACATGACTACCCAACTCCCATCACCGATCCTATCGATGAAAGGTCTCTTGCAAGGGGTAAGTTTCATTACTTTAATGGTAGTTGGCTTCGTGTATCCGAGCTCCCTAGTGAGGCCACGAAACAATTTGCTAATCCTCAAGTTGATCAAGTTCCTCAAGCTCCTCCTCCACCTTCTATGGAATCCCTCATGACTTATCTCAATGAGCAATTCACGGGTTTGCGCACGGAAATGGCCTCAATCGATCAAGTGATGAATTTGGGATTTACCGCTATTGATACAAGGTTTACAAGCCTTGAAGATCGAATGAAGAGTGTGGAGACTTGACTCACTTCCCTTGAAGGCGGTCATAACTCAATGAACATCTCTCTTACCGCTTTCCATGACGAGTGGCATCAAACAAGGAGGAATGATGATGCAATTGAGGAGGATGATGAAGATGATGAAGATGGCGCTGGAGATGCATAGTAGCCTATCTTTGCATATCATTCATATCATCTAGGATATTTATTTATGCACCTTTGATTTATGTTTTTAGGACTAAATTTGCATTATTCTAGAACCTATGCTTTGATTTTTTTGTTATTTGGATTTTAAGTTGATGTTATCTTTTATTTGAACTTAATGATATTATGTTGCTTATTTATACCTTTTGCCTTTAAGCACTTTCCATTATGTCTCAATTATTTTTGATCTAACAAAAAGGGGGAGAGGGAAGCTCACACTCAAAAAAATTTTGATTTTCAAACTTAAAAGTTACCTAGCTAATATTAAGGTGGAGTTATTTTGCAAAGTTTTTCAAAGTATCAAAAATTTCAAGTTTTGGTTTTGTTATATCAAAAAATGGGAGATTGTAAAACCTATGTTTGATTTTGATATAACTAAGTATGTTAAGGATTAAATTGAAAACTTGAAATAGATTTCTAAGTCCCTTAAATAATTTATAAATCACCAACACTCTAAACTGATTTGAAAAACTCAAACTCCAAATATTTTCTAAGTGTTCCAAGGTCAAAGTATTGAAAAACGTCCGGGTGTATCGATACGCCTCCAGCCGTATCGATACCTTTTTTGCAAAGTTGGCTATTGGAAAGATGCGTTTCGATATGCCCCTTAGCATATCGAAACACTGTATCGAAACAGATTCAATCTGTAACGATATGCCCCTCTGTAAAAACTGAAGGAGTTTGAATGGTGTACTGATACGGCTCAACCCGTATCGATATGGTTTTAACGGATTTTTTAATTCAAAGATTTTTAAATGTTTTCGACCATTGGTGTCATTCGTTAGGTAACTAACATTTAAAGTGGTAGTTGTCTCGTATCGATACGGTGTACCCCGTATCGAAATGGAAACTTCTAGTGAGCTAAGTTGAGAAAAAGGTATCGATACGGTCTTATCTGTATCGAAACGCTCCCTGTCCCGTACCGATACGCTTACACGCGTTTCGGTACGCCCTCTTTATTATGTGCAACGGCTCTTTCTATTTTGAGACATATATCGATACAGGTCTTCGTGTACCGATACGGATAGCTGCAGAAGTGCATTTATGGTGGAAAGAGAGGGTTCCAACGGCTATAATCATTACCCTAACCACCCAAACGGCTAGAATTGATAGAGAAGGTATAAATTGAAGCTTATTGAAGACCAGCAACAACTATTGCATCAAAGATAAACATTCAAGCAAAAATCCAAGCTCATTGTGCTTATTTTCCAATTTCTTGTAAACCCCAAATTGTGTTGTATTCAATTCCTATCCTATCTCAAATTTGGGTTGAGTGTTTGTACTTAAAGGGGCAATATAGTATTTGAGAGATATTTTTCTTGCCTAATTTCTTCTTTGTTCACTTGTGAGGGTTTGGTCAAATTTTGGGTAGAAAATTTGACCGGTTGTGTAAAGGTTACCTCCTAAGCCTTGAAAAGGGGAAGAACAAATTAGTGAATTGTTGCAATTCCTTAGTGGTAGCTAAGGTAGTGGATGTAGAGTTCATTTGGACTTGAACCACTCTAAAACCCTTTGTTCTTCATTTTTAGCTATCATTTTTCTTCAACAATTTTTTAAAAGCCCAATTCACCCCCTCTTGGCATCGATCAATCCATTGATCCACTCAACACAAGCTTTCTGCCCCCTTTCGATGCCATGCATGGTGAGTCGGTGAAGACGTCAACAAAAATGGGTTTGTAGGTTATGGTTTTCAAAACAAAGAAAGGGGTTTTTTGGGTTCCGACTTCGTGAAGTAAAGGTTTTTTGGTTTTGGGTGTCGAAAGGTCGAAAAAAAGGGATTTTTAGGGACCGAAACGACGGCGGCGGGAAATGGGTTTCGGACGAGAGAGGGGAAGAGACTCTCAGTGTATTAGGGTTAACAAAATGAATAAAAGGGCCGAAATGTTTTTTAACTTAGCTTATATAGTGTTTTAAAATATTAAAATTGGTTTAATTACGTTTTAAACCCCTCCACTTCTCCCTTATTGCGCGAGGGAGGGTTTCTGTGTTTTTAAACTCCCTCCGTAGTCCCTCCTATTTCTTGAGAGTTTTCAATTTCATCCCTGTTTTGGTTTTAATTGAAATTCAAATGGTAAAATCCCCCTTTTAGTCCTTTTAGGTTTCCACACCTTTTTAATTTGGTTCGGTTTTGCGTTTTTAATTAGTTTTTTGTATGGTATTTTTACTGTTTTGGTCCCTGTATCATGCATTTTATTTTTTGTCTTGCATTTTACATTTATTAAATTTCAGTCCCTATTTTACTTATTCGCCTTATATATGTTTACTTTGTTTTTATTATGTTGGTTGGTATGTTGTCAATATGATAGTATGTGTTTTATATATAGCCTTGTTTAATATGTGGTTTTTAATATGTGCATAGCTTAGTTTATTATATTGCTTGAATATATATTTGTGACACGCATTTTAAATGGGCATTCATATGACTCGATATTTTGTTCGCAAAATAATTAATAATTAATTATAAAAAGGAGGTACTTATTAATTCGCGTATTCGGGTCGAAATATCCTAGCTTATTGGATATTCCTCGAATATTCGAATTAATTCGCATCTTCTAAAGGTAAAATTCGTAATTAAAACGAACAAGACCATGCCACCATATTTTATCTGCTTGCATCATGCATAAAGGAGACGCACGAGATCTGAACCCTAAACTAACACGACAATCAGACTTATATGATGTCGGTTTAGTCTTTGGTCCGGTGTACCTCATCCTTTTAATTAAATGTCCAATTAATTTAAAATCGTCAATTTGGATAAGCTCGTATAATTAAAGTTTAATTTTCGATTAAGAACCCCTAATTAAACTCATTTTAAACTTCGATTAATTTCCATCAATTAAAAGCAACAATTGTTTTGGTACCGATTTTCGGGCGTGATGGGGTGCTAACCCTTCCCCACACGTAACCAACTCCCGAACCCTTTTAAATGAATCTCTGGTTTTGTTTTTACGGTGTCCGACCTACCTTAGTGGCCGGTGGCGACTCCTTATTATTTTTAAAGTTTTGTCTAAAGCTCAATTTTTTTAAATCCCTTTTAATTAAATGTTTCAAAAAGTGGGACACTTAAAAGTTTTTTGTTTTCAAAAAACTTTATCACAGCGTGGCGACTCCGCTAGAGATAAATTTTGTTTTACAAAACAAAAAGAGAGTTAAGCCAAAAAATAACAATTGTTGCTAATGATGGAAATTTTTGAAATTTAATTTGACTTTAGCGAGGTAGTTTTTCCTTGAAAATGGGACTTGCATTATACGAGCTTTGACAATTAGTGGTCTTTGAATTAATTTTTCATTTAATTTCAAAGGAATGATCGGCATGTGTTGCATCACGATCATTAAGATCTATACCCGAGCTCTGTCCCTTAAGTGGAGGTGAAACGCCCATACCCACGTGAGCATCCCTCCACGGGTCGGTAATTCACTTACAGAATCCACACCTTTGACACGTGAGCAGCCCTCCACGTCACTGGGTCGTGCTTTCCCTTGAACCGAAACCAATTCACAAGCTTGTAATGGGCCAGAATTGGGGTTCTTGTTACTTTAGTAGGTGATAAGATAGGTTCGAGTACCCTTTCTTAGGACCGAACCCACATGTGTGAGAATTTAAGAAGCCCACCCCGATTAGAGCCATGCGAATAACCGTAGAATAAGAATTCATGCTAGTAGGTCTTGCATTGTTAATATGCTTTGGTGTGTTTTCTTTCGTTTATTGTGTTCGGTATTCATTATTGTTGTTACTAATCCAGTTACCTTGTTGTCTTGTTTTGCTTAATTATTTGTCCATGTTCATCGCATTTTCATACGAATTGTTGATTCGAGAACAGTCTAAAGTTGAAAACTTTCACAACCAGAGAAAAGAGTCCATAGCAACGAAGTTCCCAGAACGTAATAGTTTAAAGAGGGGACGAGCAAAACTTGTTGAAAATCGTACCATGTGTATTTATTTTCTTGCCTCGTTGTAACAAGACTTGATCTCTGTTATAAAAGTTGTTCGATGAGGGTGTTCGTCGAATCAACATTTTCTTGCATTCGATTGTGTTTTTTAATTTTTTGCCTTCAATCATCTGTTTCTATTATGCATACGACATTGCATGCATTAAATCATAAAATCATGAGATTAACTGTTCGGGGTCATAGCAATACGTGGCTATCGAAGATTCCGTATCCACACTTTACTCGCCATCAAAGGAAGCAAATGGAGGAGAGTTTTGCTAAATTGGAAGCAAATTTAAGGGGTCAATTGGAGCGAGCTCAGCAAGAATTGAGGGACATCATCATCAAGTCCCAACAAGATATGATGAAAGAGATATCTCAGTTGCTGCAAGCCAATCTAAAAGGAAAGGGTGCTATTGGAAACCATAGTCAGGAGAGGGGAGACCCCTCGTTTTCCCCTGGTTTTATCATCGATACCCCTAAGCCCTCGCAAGGAGCGGCTACTCAATGAGACGGGGCAACATCGCATCAGGCGGGCGCCTCTACCCATGCTCCATCAGGTCTGGTTTTTAATAATGTGGAGAATGTCGGGGATAGTGTCCCAAACTTGGATGAAATTGAAAATTTGAACAAGGTCAAGGCGGATTTCTCGAAGCAACTAGAAGAGACCGGGAAGGACCTCGAGGAGAAATTCCGGACTAAGAAGGAAGAAGAAGGGGCATATGGGATGAATGCTAGAGATCTCAGTTTGGTTCTATATCTGATAATTTCGCCCAAGTTTAAGACGCTGGAGTTTGAGAAGTTTGACGGGACAACTTTCCCCATCGCCCACATAACCATGTTCTGTAGGAAGATGACGAGTTTCATTGACAATGAGAAGTTGCTAATTCACTACTTTCAAGACAGCTTAGCGGGGCCCGCAGTGAGATGGTACAATCAGATAACTCATGCTCAGATTAGGTCATGGAAGGATTTGGCCAAAGCTTTCATAGATCTATATAAGCACATAACCGATATGGTCCCAAACCGACTCATGCTACAAGGTTTGGAGCAAAGGCACAATGAAAGCCTCCGTGAATACGCCTAGCGTTGGCGAGATGCGACGGCACAAGTCCAACCTCTACTCCGCGAAAATGAGATCTCCCCTATGTTTGTTGATACTTTGAAAGGGACCCTCTATGACCGCATGAAAAGCAACCCTATCGGTAATTTCTCAGATATGGTTATGACCGGTGAACGTATCGAGGCAGCTATCAAGAGTGGTAGAATCGATGGAGGAGAGAATGCTCGGAAGCAATTCAAGAAGAAAGATCATTAGGTAAACAACACCAGTACCTACGAGGCTCCTACGCACCTCACAATCTCACCGCCTCGAGCCGCAATCGGGAATGCGCAAAGTTCAAATTGAAGAGAAAGTAGGGCTCCCAAGAGGGAACAAGAGAAGATGTCTTTCACCCCTTTACCCATGCCATACAAAGAGGTGTACAAACACCTATACGAGGTTGATCTAGTCCGTCCATATCATGTTACTCCCTTCCAGCCGCCTTACCCTTCATAGTACGACGAGAAAACACATTGTGAGTACCACGGTGGAGTTCTGGGGCACACGATAGAAAATTGCACAGCGTTTAAGAAGCTCGTGCAAAACATGATCAACACCGGGGTCTTCGAGTTAGAGGGGCCCAATGTGGCGACCAATCCACTTCCGAACCATGGAGGATGAGGCGTGAATGCTCTCGAAGAGGTAGATGTGAAGAAGGTGAGGATGGAGGTGTCGGAAGTTAGGTCCCCTCTAAGTTGGGTGTACGAACAACTGTGCACGGCGGGTTTGGTTGAGAGTGGTACGAAGGGAGCATATGATGGCCATGAATCCTTTTGTGAGTACCATCAGACTTCGGGGCACGAGATTCAGAGTTTTCCAGAATTTAAGCAGTCGGTTCAGGAACTGATGGACAATAAGGAGATTGAGTTCTTCGAGGAAGCTTAAGGGTTGTGATGGGTGGCCAGCCTAGCCGTGGTCAAGGGTTTTTATGCATCCGAGTTTGCTTGTTTTCATTTCATTGCATTTTAATCTTTTTCTTGAAGTAATGTGTGGAATCAACCTTGCTATCCTTTGCCCGAAGGTAGCAAAGGTCTTTTTTGTAAGGGCTTAAGACTACATGTTTTAAATTACAATGAAAGGATGCATCGTATTTTGTGTTTCAATAATCTCTTCATTTTGTGTATATATATTTGTCTATTGAGTCCCCGAATATCAATTGCACAAGGGACATTGACCTTGACCCAAAGGTTGATTTCGAGCAGCCTATGTCTAGTGGAAATCGAAAGCTGTGAAGATGATGAATATGTGGCTTACACTCCAAGTTATTTTGGTCATCTATTGAGTACACATAGCATTAGGGCCTTCGGGAGAACAACCGGAAATCTTTCGTGCTAAAAAAAGAGAGAAAGAAAGAAGAAAGAAAGAAGAATAAGAAGAAAAAAAAAAGAAAGAAGAAAAATAATGAAAAAAGAGAAAAAAAGAAGGAAAAAAGAAGAAAAAAAATGAAAAAGAGAAAAAATTCGAGAATAGTAAAAGCGTAACAAAAGCACTCCAATGTTCGAAGCCTGGGAATAGGCGTTTTCGAATACGAGTGTGGAACTTTTGGGGCACTCCGATGTAGCAAAAAGACCAATAAGGTTGCTATGCACCATTCGAATCAAAATTTTAGCTACATGAGTGATGGTAATATTTTCAAATCATGACAATGCCGAGTAGCTTGGGGTTTTGTTGTTTGCTCCATCATTTATTCCGAGCCAAAGGAATGTGATGAGTTGAATTCCCCAAAATCATAAAAAATCGATAAAGGCGAAGCCTATAGAAGATAAGTCTAATTGATTAAAAAGCTGAAATAGCTCGGAGAGTACTTCACATCTTCAGACATCGACTCAGTTTTCGAAGCCCCCTAGACACATGATGCTTGGGGCAATCCTTGGTAAGCCATAGTAGTGTCATTTGTGCACTTGATATTCGGGGTATTTAATCTAGTCTGATATATCCATAACTTGGAAAGAAAATCTAGTTTTCGAAAATGCATCTCATTTTGAAATTAGAAGATGCAATCTAAATTTTTGGTGCACACAAAATTTTTCCTCCCATTGCTTCGAGGAAAAAGTTTAGAATGCAATGCCATGAGTACAAATTATGGCTCACCAGCGGCCACGGTGAGGATGGTAGTAAGATTTCACAAGCTACAGTTCAGGGACTTGAAGCGAGTTTCTGTCGAAGTGCCTTGATTGCTTCAGAAGATGAAAAGTGGACCTTAATAAACTTAAGAGAAAAGTTCAGGGACTTGGGGCATGTGCCTTACCCCTAATGTTGAGATAAGAGAAAAGTCGTCGTGATAAGTTAGGACAAAGAGAAAAGTGGAATACCCAGTTTGAATAGGGAGCAATGTTTTGAGAGCAAGCACTACGAGAAGTGTTATGTCTAGTCTGACCAGTGAAAGTCAACAATCGTCTTCCAAGACGAGACTAGGGATGGAGATTTAGAAAGGATAAGAAAGCCCGAAGAGATTAAGAAGAAGAAGAAGATCATGAGTGACTAATCCGAAAAGTGAAAGCATCCGAGCAATTTTGATGTCATAAATCATGCATCATTTGTAGTTAGGCATCCCTAGGATTAGGGGCATGCTAACTCACATCATCATGTCATTTCTGCCTATTTTTTACAGGTATATTAAAGCTTTTTCAGTAAAATGAAACCCACCTATCTGATCGGGCATTTTGAGAATGGAACATGCCTATCCATTCGGGCGTTTAGAGAATGGAACTCGCCTATCCATTCGGGCACTTTGAGAATGGAACCGCCTATTCGTTCGGGCATTTGAGAATGGAAACTCGCCTATCCGTTCAGGCGTGAGGAGAATGGAACACACCTATTCGTTCAAGCATGAGGAGAATGGAACCCGCCTATCCGTTCAGGTATGAGGAGAATGGAATCCGCCTATCCGTTCGGGCATTTTGAGAATGGAACCCGCCTATCCGTTAAGACATGAGGATAATGGAACCCACATATCCGTTCGGGCATTTTGAGAATGGAATCCGCCTATCCGTTCAGGCATGAGGAGAATGGAACCCGTCTATCCGTTCGGGTTTGAGGAGAATGGAGTCCGCCTATCCATTTGGGCACTTTGAGAATGAAGCTTTTATTTTTCACCAATTGTCCACATGTTCGGACCTCGAAGGGTTGAAGGATGTTGGAATGAGAAAAACAGCTTCAAGCCTCCACGACCGTTACATTTTCCTGTACCGACTTCCGAACCGCCAGTAGTTCAAGTGCATGGTGACTCGGGATCCAAACAGGGAAGTTAGACAAATTGGTGCTTATGGCCTTTGCTTTATTTAGTCACCTATTTTGTTCGGGGTGTTAACTCGATTTTACATTTTGCAATTATGTGCTTTGTTACGTTTCTTAATTATATATATATATATATATATATCGAATAATTAAAAATAAAAACTAAAAAAAGAGAAAAATATAACAAACAGTATATATATATATATATGATTAATGTTGTATTTATATATTGTTGCTATTATTACTATTTATTGTTATTTATGCTATTATTTATTATTATTATTATTATTATTATTATTATTATTATTATTATTATTATTATTATTATTATTATTATTATTATTATTATTATTATTATTATTATTATTATTAGTATCTATATCTATATCTATTATTATTATTATTAGTGGTGTTATTTATATTTATTATTATTACTATATTGTCATTATTTATATCATTATCATATATTACTATTATTATCAGTATCATAAAGTATTTTATTATTATCTTTTATTATTGTTATTAATATTATTATTATTATTGAAATAAGTCTGAGAAAAAGCTAATATATATATAAAAGCCCAATCTATAAAATAAAGCCCAGGTTTTTATTTATAATAATGTCCAGATACAAAACTCAAAAAATATTATACATCACATGGCCCGATTCAGGCCCAACTTAATTAAAAATCAAAACCCTAATATGATCTCTTTGTTTTGCACAGCCAATCATCCACCGTCAGATCTAATCCAAATCTGACGTCCCAGAACAAGCCTCGGATGAAAACACTAGAGGCCCTCCTCAAGCCCTAGCGCCGCATCAACCTCAGTCGTCAGATCCAGATCGAGATCAACAGCCACGATCGAGGAGAGAAGTATCTAGAACCTCCACGCGCCGCACGCGCGGCTTCCCAACTCCCTCACGTGCGCGTGTAGATCACACACGACATTCCAGCTCCCTCACGTGTGCCCCTTCAGAACCTTCGCGACCGTCCAGATCCCCATCGACGACACATATTGGCTCCACGTTCACCAAGCTCTCCTCCGGTCTCCTCCATCCCGAACGGCCTCACATGCAACAAAAAACCAAAATGTCAGAAAAACGCAACATGCAACAAATTCAGAAAAAACAACAGAATTTCAGAGGCAAAAAATCAACATATTTCAAAGATGAATCCGGCCAAAATAGATAATAGCAGAACCAATCACATTTTTCTAAGGTTTTTACCAATTCGAAAATATAATTTTTCAGGGCTATAAAACCTGAAACCAGCAATGTAATCCCTATGTTTCAGAAGGGAAAATGTTTCAGAGCAATAGAGAAGCCAAAAACCTTAGATTTCAGAGGTATATCGTCTTTCTTTTCTTCATTTCGAATTGTATAAAAAAAGGGGCAAAGGGTTAGGTTTTTTTACCCTCGTGTCGATCCGTTTTCCTCCAGTCTTTTGCCCACCTTCGTCGGCGACAAGCTTTGTGCCCCCTTTCGAGGCCATGCATGGTGAGTCGGTGGAGACGACAACAAAAATGGGTTTTTAGGTTTTGGTTTTCAAAACAAAGAAATGGGTTTTTTTTGGGTAATCTTCACCAGTAGTCCCTTTCGTTTAGGGTGTGTTCTATTTTGGTCACCAAAATTCAAAAAAGTTTATTCTGGTCACTTACGTTTAAAATCGTTTCTATTTTGGTCCCTTGACCGTTAGTCTCCATTAATTAAAAAAAATTAGTTTCTAATTTAACCCACAAACTTTCAAAATTTTATTTTTCACCATCTTCTCCAACAACAGTCTTAGCCCTAGCAACAGCAAAAAGCCTTGATGCAACAAGCTCTCCTCCAACAACAGTCTCTCTATCATCCAGGCATCTTAGCTCCTCCACGGGTTTTCTACATTTTTTTTAATCTATTATCTTCTTTTATTTTATTTTATTTTATTTTATTTTATTTTCATCTAGGAGTTTTTGATCCGATTTTTGTGAATGATTTGTTGGATTTATTTAATCTTTGAGCTCGTTCTTTATGTTTATTGTTTGTAATTGACTGGTGTAGCTAGGGTTAGTTTGGGAATTTATGTGGCGATGATTTAACTTTTGAAATATAAGCTTTTTCCACGGGGTTTTGCACGAATTGAGTGGATTTTGTTTTTGTTTTTGTTGTTTTCAGCGCTTTGACATGCTTTGTTGATCGAAAGTTGATTATTTTTTGCATTAATGCTTTTGGGAATGAGGAGGATTTGTCTTTTCTAAAGTGAGACATTGTCTTGGGTTTGAAATTGGATGAGAGATTGTTATGTTTCTTTATATTTTTCGATTTCCATCATTACATGAAGTTTCAATGTTATTTCTCTTATTTGAAGTTGTAATTGGCAAGCTAATAGGTGTTTTCACTACTGTGATTTTGTTTAACTTGTGATCAGAATTGGGTTGAGTGGGAATGGGCATTTTGTACATCATTTCTTTGTTTCCTCTTCTCTATTTCCTTTTTTTTCTTTTTTTTCCTTTTCACATTTTTATTTTCCAGATAGAGCCAATCTCAAGTGAAAATATGTCTCCTGGTTTTGATCCAAGTACTTGCCGCAGTGTGTGAGTGTTTGCCTAGATCTTATTTTCTTCCTATTTCTTTCTTGTTCTTCTTCATTATGTGTTTGTAGTTTTCCCTTCTTAATTGAGCAACTTCCCAGTCACTTTCCTTCCTGAATCTGGTGATTGAAAATGTTTCTGCTGCCTTTAATGCTAAATTTTGAGCTGTTATCTCTTTTACTTGACGATTGAATAGTTTTGGGAATGTAATAGCTTTTATGTTCTTTTCTCTTTCTAACAACTCAGGAAGTTACTTATAGTCTTTTTATTTTTTTTCTTTTCTTTTTAAACTTATAGTTTTTATTTTGAGAAACTGCAGGTATGTGGGAAACATCCATACACATGTGACTGAACCACTATTCCAAGAGGTTTTTGCAAGTACTGGTCATGTTGAAGGTTGCAAGCTTGTCAGAAAGAAAAAGGTATAGTTTTCAAATTATTATCCTCTTTTCTTCCCCATCTGCTGTGAGGATGCTCTAAGTCTTCTATGGTTAACTTTTTTTTACTAGGCTTTCTCCCTTTTCCTTTAGCCAGTATTGGTTGCCATATGATTGATATGCCTTTTGTTTTCTCACTCGAATTAACCCTCAAACTTCATCTCTACCAAATTCGACGCATAGTTACTAATCGTTTCTAGTGATACATCACTAGATTAGTAACTATGCGTCAGATTTGGTAGAGATGAAGCTGTGTACCAAACATGAATATTTTCGCAACATAAAACGGTAAAATCTTCAATCTACTTTCGATTTGCAGTATATTCCTGCAACTACAACTGATTAAACTATTCTCTTTTTTTCTTTTGTGCTCAATGATTCATTCATACAACTAAACTGAAAATTTCAGAAAAAAAGTAGGGGCTTTGCAAAGGGTGCATCCATTTATCGTGGAGTTTCTAGGTAATACATACATATAGTCTCCTTTCCCTGCCTGTACTGTACTTTTTTTTCTGCATTTTCAATCACGAGAGATTATTCACCATCTTCTCCGTTTAGGGTGTGTAGTGAATTTATAGGGGATGGGGCAGAGGTTAGGGTTTTGAATTAATTTTCGGGGGTTTAGTTTTATAATTTTTGGGGAAGATGGTGAAAAATAAAATTTTGAAAGTTTGAGGGTTAAATTAAAAATTAATTTTTTTAAGTAACGGAGACTAACGGTCAAGGGACCAAAATAAA
Source organism: Hibiscus tridactylites (assembly GCA_958450335.1). Classification (NCBI taxonomy): domain Eukaryota; kingdom Viridiplantae; phylum Streptophyta; class Magnoliopsida; order Malvales; family Malvaceae; genus Hibiscus; species Hibiscus tridactylites. Next base: position 14,679,167 of record OY288270.1, read on the forward strand.
AACGATTCTAAACGTAAGTGACCAGAATAATCATTTTTGAATTTTGATGACCAAAATAGAACACACCCTAAACGAAAGGGACCATTGGTGAAGATTACCCTTTTTTGGGTTCCAAATTCGTGAAGTAAAGGTTTTTTTGGTTTTGGGTGTCAAAAGGTCAAAATAGGGTTTTTTAAGGTTTCGGCGCGGCTAGCGGCGACCGAAACGACGGCGGCGGGAAATGAGTTTCGGACGAGAGGGGAAGAGACTCTCAGTGTATTAAGGTTAACAAAATGAATAAAAGAGCCGAAATGTTTTTTTACTTAGCTTATATAGTGTTTTAAAATATTAAAATTAGTTTAATTACGTTTTAAACCCCTCCACGTCTCCCTTATTGTGCGAGGGAGGGTTTTCGTGTTTTTAAACTCCTTCCGCAGTCCCTCCTGTTTCTCGAGAGTTTTCAATTTCGTTCCTGTTTTGGTTTTAATTGAAATTCGAATGGTAAAATCCCCCTTTTAGTCCTTTTAGGTTTCCACACCTTTTTAATTTGGTCCCATTTTGCGTTTTTAATTAGTTTTTGTGGTATTATTACTGTCTTGGTCCCTGTATCATGCATTTTATTTTTTGTCTTGCATTTTACATTTATTAAATTTCAGTCCCTATTTTATTTATTCGCCTTATATATGTTTACTTTGTTTTTATTATGTTGGTTGGTATGTTGTCAATATGATCGCATGTGTTTTATATATAGCCTTGTTTAATATGTGATTTTTAATATGTGCATAGCTTAATTTTTTATATTGCTCGAATATATATTTGTGACACGCATTTTAAATAGGCATTCATATGACTCGATATTTTGTTCGCATAATAATTAATTATAAAAAGGGGTACTTATTAATTCGCGTATTCGTGTCGAAATATCCTAACTTATTGGATATTCCTCGAATATTCGGATTAATTCGCATCGTCTAAAGGTAAAATTCGTAATTAAAACGAACAAGACCGTGACACCATATTTTATCTGCTTGTATCATGCATAAAGGTGACGTACGAGATCCGAACCCTAAACTAACACGACAGTCAGATTTATATGATGTCAGTTTAGTCTTTGGTTCGGTGTACCGTCATCCTTTTAATTAAATGTCCAATTAATGTAAAACCGCCAATTTGGATAAGCTCGTATAATTAAAGTTTAATTTTCCATTAAGAACCCCTAGTTAAACTCATTTTAAACTTCGAATAATTTCCATCAATTAAAAGCAACAATTGTTTTGGTACTGATTTTCGGGCGTGATGGGGTGTTAACCCTTCCCCACACATAACCAACTCTCGAACCCTTTTAAATGAATCGTTGGTTTTGTTTTTACAGTGTCCGGCCTACCTTAGTGGCCGGTGGCGACTCCAATATTATTTTTAAAGTTTTTTTCTAAAGCTCAAATTTTTTAAATCCCTTTTTAATTAAATGTTTCAAAAAGTGGGACACTTAAAAATTTTTGTTTTCAAAAAACCTTATCACACTGTGGTGCGGCAAACTTACTGTAAAGGTTTTATATAGGGCATTTTACGATTCTAGGCGGTGCATTGGTCATAATAGGATTCAAGGATCCTATATATGACCTTACCCCCATCCGCCACTGAAGTAAAATTATACCAATGCAGCAAAAGTAAGAAAATCTCCTTCCTTTATCTGGAAGGTGTCTCGTAAGTACTCCAGTCCAACATTGCCAGCAAAATTCTGGAAGGAATCGCAAGATTATTGATACGCAGGCAAAGAAAATTTAAAACTTGTGATAAATTCATTACTACAAAAACTATTGTACCTGTTGATCGCATATGGTTACAATTGCGAAAGGAAAAACAGAAACCAGAAAGGTAAATAAATTATCGGACGAAACTCACTTGCTCAATGTATACTGGAAAGGAACGTCAAACATTATTACTAGTCTACTATAATGTCGATGAAAATCGATACCTTCAGCAACCTTTCCCCTGTAAAATACATAAGCATTCAGGTGAGTTCATTAGGATGTGACAAGTTATTTCTATTGGAGCTTGATATTGTTGTTGGCCGTTTCTATGTGGGCCATGGATCTGTTAGGTTGTTTTGGCTGTTAGGCCTTCTGGTGTAACAGATTGGTTGTTGATTGATACCAAATCTGTTAACCTTTTGGGCTATATAAACTATGGGATAGAACCCATTTGGCCTTATGAGAGTATCTGATAGGTCTCTATTATAATCCCCTACATTTTATTTTAATTGTTCTTTCGTTTCTTCCAGAAGATTACATCTGTGCATTGGGTCTACCAAAAGTCTGATCGTGTCAGCCTAACATGGTATCATTCGCTCAGGTTCTTTCCTTTTGTTCGTCGTTTGACGGTTAGTCTTCCGATTTGCTTCCGTTTTTCCTCTGTTTCGAGAGTTTTTTTTGTTTCTCTTGAGATTCTTGTGTTTTTCTGGTCCTTTCGATCATGCCGAGCCCTGTTGTTCCTATTTTCGATGATGATGACAGTGCCGATTCTGGATCTGGATTGGCCGGTGTCGGCCGTCCTTTTACTAACAAACGTGTTAATGTGCTTTTGGATGAGACCGATTTTCTCATTTGCAAACAACAGATTCTGTTTACCGTTCGCAGTCACAGGCTTGAGAAGTTTCTCAACGGCACCTCCATGGCTCCGCCGACCACAGTTCGCTCGGCGTCTGGTTCCTTGGTTCCGAATGATGACTATGAATCCTGGATTGCTCAAGACAGTGCCTTGGCCTCCTAGCTTCTGTCCACAATGAATCCCTCTTTGCTGTCTCAGTTCGTTGGTGCTGATACCTCCGCCGAGATCTGGAAAATTGTGGTGGAATATTTCAGCAACAAGTCTACCACCACCGTCATGAGCTTACACTTCCGTCTACGTTCGATTCGTAAGGGTGATTTGAGCATGCGAGCGTACATCTCCAAAGTTAAGGAGATCTGTGATGCCCTGGCGTCTTGCGGCAGTCCAGTGTCGATGACTGAGCATGTGGCGTTTATTTTAAATGGTCTTCCTATTGAGTATCGGTCATTCGTGGCGGTTATCACGGCAAGTAGGGTACCGTTTACACTTGACAATGTTACAGCTACTCTTGTTGATGCTGAGGCCCAACAAGCAATGTATGAGAACAATCTTCCTGTTCCGATGAGTGCACACAATGTGCAGTTCTCTTCTTCGAATGCATCTCAGTATGGAGGCAACTCTGATGGTGCCAGAGCTTCGTTTAATGCTGGTGGGAGAGGACATTCTCGCAACAAATTCCAGTGTCAGTTGTGCGGTAAACTCGGTCATCTTGTGGATCGATGCTACCATCGGTTTGACAAAAACTTTGCTGGTGTAACTGCAAATATTAATAAATCTCGTACTGGTGATAGTTTCTCAACAGCGCCTTTGTCTTCTGTTGATTCAACTAACAATTCTCCAGTGTGCAATACTGCAGGCATGGTTCCAGGATGCAATCAGTGCAGTCCTAGTGGTGCTTCCTCCCCTGGACAGTCTGAGTCGTAGTTTGTTGACACGGGTGCCACGCATCATGTTTCCCCGGATGCTTCTACTGCTCACCAGTGCTCCGACTACTCTGGACCAGGTAAACTGGTAGTTGGTGATGGTAATGGTCTGTTTATCTCGAAAGTTGGTCATACTACATTTGATTCTGTTTCAAGATCTTTAGTCTTGCATGATCTGTTGATTGTTCCTCAAGTAACTAAAAACTTGCTTTCGGTTTCTAAGTTTGCTAGAGATAATGCGGTCTATTTTGAGTTTCATGCCAATAGTTGTGTTGTTCGTGATGAGTGCACTGGTGATGTTCTGTTACGAGGAGTAGAAGATGGTGGTCTCTATGCTTTTCATACAAATAATGTTGTTGCTGATGTTAGTTTACAGTCCCAATTTGGTCATTGTGTGTCCCCTACTGTTTGTCATACTGCTCATAGTTCTGTTGATACTGATGTAGAACTTTGGCATCGTCGACTTGGGCATCCTGCCCAAGCCACGTTGACTTCCATTCTTGCAAAGTGTAATGTTCCTTTGAAATGTAATAAAGCCTTTTTTGTGCTGCCTGTCAACAAGGGAAAAGTAAGAAATTACCCTTTTCTGATTCTAGTACTGTGTATGACAAACCCTTTGAACTAATCTTTACTGATGTTTGGGGACCATCCCATATTAATTCTGCTGGCTATACTTATTACGTTTCGTTTGTGGATGCTTGTACTAGATATACCTGGCTTTATTTACTTAAGACTAAGTCTCAGGCTGTGTTGGCATATAAGCAGTTTGCTCAGTTGGTTAACACTCAGTTTGGTGCTCAAATTCGAGAGGTTCAGAGTGATTGGGGTGGGGAGTTTCAAAGTTTATCTCGTGTGCTTGCTGAGACGGGTGTTGGTCATAGGGTTACTTGTCCACACACGTCCAAACAAAACGGGGTTGTTGAACGCAAACACCGGCATGTAATTGAGCTTGCCATTACTCTACTTGCTCAAGCTACAATGTCGTTTCAATTCTGGGCCTTTTCTGTTGTGACGACAGTCTATCTCATTAATCGCCTTCCAACTAAAGTTCTTCATGGTGCCTCCCCTTTTGAAAAGCTCTATGGTCGTGTTCCTGACTATAACTTCATGCATGTGTTTGGGTGTCGATGTTTTCCATACTTACGTCCTTTCAACAAGCACAAAATGGAATTTCGATCTCAAGAGTACACGTTCCTTGGATATAGCCCTCATCATCGAGATTATGAATGTTTAACCCCTGAAGGCAAGACTGTCATCTCTCGGCATGTTGTGTTCGATGAAGGAGTGTTTTCGTTTGCTCGTACAACTTCTCCTCGTTTGCCTCCGTCTAACTCCACTCCTACCATCTTTCGTTCAGCCCCTCTTGATGTCTCAGTTCCTGTTGTTCCTCGTGCGCCAATTAGTCCTCATCAGGGTCCTGGTGTTTCATCAGAACATGTAAGGTGTAGTGATGTATTAAATGAGCCTTTACCTTCCCCTGTTGCTACTCCCGTGGGTACTAGTAATAGTCCAGCTGCTGTGTCCCCTGTGTCAAATGTTTCTCCACTGGGTACTGTTCACACCAACGATGGTTCTCCAGGTGTGTCACAGTCTAGTACTGAGCATACTGGGTCTGACGGTGCGTCTGGTTCATGTCCTTTGTCTGACGGTCTGGCCCATGTCAGTGTGGAGCCTTCTTTCAATTGTCATGTGGATCCCAGTGCTGGTCTCGTACATGATGACAGTTCTGCAGATTGTCCTGGTCCATCAAGTTCTGGTCCTTGCCCAACAGTCCCTTGTGGTCTAGAGCTCACATTTCCGAGTTGTCCTTCTGGTCCAGAAAGGCCTTGTGAGTTGGACCACGTTTTACCCAATGCTACTTCTGGTCATGCTTCTTCCTCAAATACGCATGGTATGCTCACCCGTAGCAAATGTGGTGTTTTTAAACCAAAGTTGTATACTTCCTCTATGGCTAATGTTATTCCCACTATTGTTCATCAAGCTCTTGCTGTTTCTGAGTGGAGTGAGGTTGTTCACAGTGAGTATACAACTCTGGTTAATAATGGTACTTGGTCACTTGAGGTTCTACCCAAGGATCGTAAATGTATTGGTTGTAAATGGTTGTTTCGGATTAAGCGTAATCCTGATGGCTCAGTGTCTAGATACAAAGCGCGTCTTGTGGCGAAGGGATTCTCGCAAATTCCGGGTCAGGACTTTGAGGATACCTTCAGTCCGGTTGTTCGTTTCACTACTCTTAACATTGTGCTTGCTTTGGCGGTTACCAACAAGTGGTCTCTTCGGCAAGTGGATGTTAATAATGTGTTTCTGAATGGTGAACTTAGTGAAGAAGTGTATATGCAGCAGCCACCCGGTTTTGAGCAAGCTAGTGATGATGGAACTAAACAAGTTTGTAGGCTTCGTAAAGCCTTGTATGGATTACGGCAAACACCTCACAATTGGTATAACAAACTTCGTTTATACCTTTTGCAAATTGGCTTTTGCGAGGCAAAAGCCGATGCCTCTTTATTTGTTTGTGACAACAAGGATGTCGCCACTTACTTGATAGTGTACGTTGACGACATCATAGTCACCGGGCAGTCCATACACTTTGTGAAGAAGTCATTTCGAAGTTAAAGGAGAAGTTTGCGTTAAAGGATCTTGGTTAGCTTACCTTTTTCCTTGGTATTGAGGTGATTCGAATCAATGACTCTTTTATTCTTAGCCAACGGAAATTTGTCATGGAGTTACTTGAAAAGACTAATATGAGTCAATGCAAGCCAACGCCGACACCTATGGTCTCTTCTTCGAAGCTTGTTCAAGATGGAGGCAGCCCTATTTTTGATGCTCAAGAGTATCGTAGTATTGTTGGTGCACTCTTGTACGTATGTCACACTCGCCCGGACATTACCTTTGCGGTCAATAAGGTTGCGCAGTTTATGCACAAACCATGTGAAGCTCACTTTGATGCTGTTAAATACATTCTTCGATACTTGGCTGGTACATTGGATTTTGGTTTGGTCTTCTCTCCGTCTGAGCACGTATCGTCACATGTGGTGGCTTATTCCGATGTCGATTGGGCTAGCAATCTTGATGAACGGCGTTCAACGACGGGCTATTGTGTGTATGTTAACGGTTGCTTAGTTGCATGGAGTTCCAAGAAGCAAAAATCCGTCTCTCGCTCCACCACTGAGGCGGAATATAGGAGCATTGCTGACACAGTTGCTGAAGTTACATGGGTTGAAACTGTGCTCACTGATTTGGCTATTCCATTGTCAACCATTCCGATTGTTTGGAGTGACAACACCTCTGCCATTGCTATGGCTGCCAATCCGGTGTTTCATGCTCGTTCGAAACATGTCGAACTTGATGTACATTTTGTTAGAGAAAAGGTCAATGCCAAGCAAATCCTTGTTAACTATGTTCCCGCTCAGTTTCAAGCAGCCGATGGCCTCACCAAACCCCTTTCTAAATCCTATTTCTTGTTGTTTCGGGAGAAGATGTTTGTTCACTCGGCTGTGCATTAGTTCTGTCTGTTGTCGACATGAGGGCGGCCAGAAGAGGGTGTGAAAACAGCACACAGGAGTTGGAGGAGCCGGGAGAATATTGGAGCTTGTTATTGTTGTTGGCCGTTTCTCTGTGGGCCATGGATCTGTTAGGTTGTTTTGGCTGTTAGGCCTTCTGGTGTAACAGATTGGTTGTTGATTGATACCAAATCTGTTAACCTTTTGGGCTATATAAACTATGGGATAGAACCCATTTGGCCTTATGAGAGTATCTGATAGGTCTCTATTATAATCCCCTACATTTTATTTTAATTGTTCTTTCGTTTCTTCCAGAAGATTACAGCTGTGCATTGGGTCTACCAAAAGTCTGATCGTGTCAGCCTAACAATTTCACCTCAGTTTATACAAAGTAAACTACCAGTACAAAAGACAAAATGATGAAGACAACCAGATTTGGTTATTTTCAAAAGGACAAAAAGCAACCATGGACAATAAGCGGTCGGATACAAAACGAGTAAATATGAGATGAGTAAGATCTCAATCCGTCACCTACCCATTATCCACGACGGGTATAACTTTTGACATCTACACTCGTTACTACCCACAAACTCATACTTGTGCCCTACCCCAACTAGAACGAATGCAGTACAAAATCCACATACTTTTACTCGTCAGCCATCCCTAATTATAGGAAGACAATCTCTAGGTGTCGATACGAATGTGATGGGTTGAAAGAAAAGCAGAAAGATGCCTGGTTTGGGCTGCTTTATTGCTAGAATTTGGGCTTCGTGGACTTTATGCCTTGGCTACTTGGGTTGGTATAACAAATCTCAAATTTTCTTTTAAACTCCAATTTCCCCAATATGCTTCTCTTTATCATTAAATTCTCAGTCTTTCTCTCATTTAAGATTCTAATTCCATTCCCAACCTTCAAGAAATTGTGAGCAGGGCGGTTGAAAAGTTTATGAACCCTATACAGTTTATTAAAAATTATATTCTTTAATTTATAATTCTAAAGATATATAAGGTCTTTTTAAAAGATATGTTTATCTTAGTAAAAAATACATTATGTGACCTTCTTTAAAGTCATTTTTTTTCTTTAAACTAAAATATTTTATTTTCCCCCTATAAACATTTAATTCAACTCATTTGAGACTTATCTTTTTTAAGTCATGTGCGGTCACTCATCTCGCGACATAAACTGATCAGGTCAGTGACATGGATGTCAACCAACCACTTTATCCAATATCCATCCATGTATAAAATTGTTGCAATCAAATACATGTTGAGTGGAGAGCAATGAAGTAGAAGGCGTAAGTGAAGTAGGTTACATGAGTGGAACACCACAAAAAATTGGTGAGGGATATCCGGCTCTTCACGTTCCCACGATGGAGTCTAAGTCTTCTTTAGAAATATTTTTGTTCCATGGATATTTTAAGAATATGATACTCTATTTATCCCAATAAATTTGTCCTTTATTATTTATTAGTACGTCAAATTTTTTTAAAATTTGGTTCATTATTATTTAAAATTTATTATTAATAAAAATATGAAAAAAAAATTATAAACCTTCAATCAAGTAGTTTTAAAATATATATATTTTATAAAATTTAATTGTTTAATGTATTTAAAATAATCATGGTCAAAGTTTAAAAAAATTAACTTCTAAAAGGTTTAAGGGACAAAATTAATGGGATGGATGGAGTATTACATTTATGTTCATTATTATTGAAAAGTAAAAAGATTTCTATGATATATTAAAAATAGGGTAATTGTTCTATACACAAGCGCTTGTGGAAACTTTTTTACACAAGCGCTTGTGGAAACTTTTTTACACAAGCGTCTTAATTTTAGGGGTTAGGGACTCCGTTTAGGGTTTAAAATTTAGGGGTATAAGTGTAGTAGTTTTGAATTTAGGGATTGTTGATAGAATTTTGGATTTAGGGTTAAAATTTAGGGTTTATAGGTTAAAACCTAAATCCCTACCCATATTACCCTAAAACTAAACCCTAACCCTAAACCCTAAATTCTAACCCTAAATTCTAAATTATAAACATGAACCCTAAATTCTAAACATTTACACTAAAACCCCTAAGCTCTAAACCCTAAGCCCTAACCCTAAACCCTATAATTGAGGCGCTTGTAGAAACAAAAAATTTCCACCGCCAGTGTATAGGATATTAATCCTTAAAAATAATAGTGAAAAAAGGTAATGAAATAGTAGATATTAGTTGATGCACTTGCTCTCGCTCCAGCTCTCGACTCATTCGTGACATTGTGGTGTGTTAATTTATGTGGTGCATTTTGGGGGATATATGTTTTGCCATGTCAGTTGTCATCCGTATAGGGACAGAGACAACTCGATCTTAGCTATATTTCCAATGGGAAAAAGGCAAAAACAAAACAAAAGGTCGTGAGTTTATTGGTCACTTTTGATGGGGGATTGCTGTCCAATGATGTTTGGGTGGATCCTGGGCACATTGGTGGGGTTGGCGTACGTACATCTTGCCTTTGTTTTCTTTTTCATGTTATATAATGGGCTAGTTCAATAACTAATTATTCATATTTTATTTATCTGTATTAAAATAAAAGTTAATCACAAATTTTAAAGTTATTTTATGTTCAAAATAAAAATTGAACTCTATGTGACTAATTAGAAAAAAACTTTATCATCTTATTTAAACTCGTAGTTCTCGTCTTTGTTTTTTAAATAAGTGCTACCCCTAATCCTTCCCTTGGCTACAATCAATCAACCATTATTTTTGGCATGACACTATATCACGTTAGCCAACAAAAAACGTTTGTAAAAAGTTTAAATCCACGTCTACTAATAATTTAATAAAGTATGAAATAATCAATTTATTAGTCAATAAAAATAAAGCAATAAAATGACAAGACTTAATCACTAGGCCAAAATAGATAGTTATATAACTGACGAAAAATAATAATATTTGAGATAAATTGTGAAAAAAATTTAATTACATTTATTTTATGAAAAATATTAATTATATCCAAGTTCTAAAATGTTATAAAATATTTATAATATCATTAAAATATATATGTTGTGAATAAATAAAGAAGAACAAGAATAAGAACAAGAAGAACAAAGAGATGAGAGAAAGAGGAAGATTTGTATTATTCTCAAAAATAGAATTGTCTACAATGCCTTCAATGAATCATCTATTTATAGGCATAAGAAGTACGTAATACATTAAACTCTAATTAATAGAGATAATATTCCTAATAATAAATAAATCAAACTCCTTAGATAAAGTTCTAATCATAATAGACATCCACATAGATAATTATTCATAACACTCCCCCTTGGAAGTCTATGAAGATAATGTGCCTCGTTAAAAACCTTACTAAAATAAAAACCCAGTGGGAAAAAAATTTCATTAGTGAAGGAAAAAGAGTACACACATCTTTAATACGCATAACATGTTGCCTCATTAAAAACCTTACCAGGAAAACCCATTGGGACAAAACCTCGGTTAAGGGAAAAAGAGTGCAATGCTTACTCCCCCTCATAAAAATATCACATAAGATCTTTGAATCTTCATAATTCAATCTTGAATATAATCTTCAAATGTTGAAATAGAGTATGCACTAGTGGATAAATCTTTCAAATTATTGCTTGAAATGACCCATCAAATATTATTCTTCTAAAGATCATGAGGGACGAAACTTTAAAGAGATATGTTTCGTTTTATCACATTTGATGTATCCACCTTGAGATATAAATTCTGCATTATCTCTACATAAGATAGCTTGCATATTATCTTGTGAAAGCAATTCACATATCTTCTGGATATGTTTAGCCAAACACATATTTCGGCTTTGCCTCATGTATAGCAATTATTTAAAGGCAATGGTCTCGTAGCACTTAGATAGCATTTCTGGACCAGCTAAGATACGATGCTTCCAGATCAATTAATGCATATGTGGTGCTTTTATACCAAGAATATCATCACCTTTTTCTCGAGGGCGAAATGGATCTTTGTTTACATTAAAAGACCTAACAACCAAATAGTGATCAACGAATATGCATTATGCATGTAAAGTCTCTTTAAACATTTTTCTGTGTATGTCGATTGCTGCACAAGAATTTCATTGCTAAGGAGATCTCTTCATGAGTCTCAATGAATCGCTAACACACAGAATAAAAACAAAGACAAATCCAGAGCTAAACCTCTTAATAAAATGCTCTGAAAATTAAATTATTCTTATAGCCTTCCGCTAATAAGTATTCAATGGGGCGATTATACCAAATGTGCCCAAAATGTTGTAATCCATAAAAGATATATTCAATATAATTGAATAATATTCTCGAGAACTTGAATTAACTACTTCTGGCAGTCTAAATCCTTCCAGAAGCTTCATGTAAATGTTGTTATCAAGAGGCTTATACAAATAAGATGTAACAACATCCATTAGGCGGAAAACTGAGTTATTTCATTTATTGTCAGACTATCTAAAAGTAACTGCATCCACCACCGAAAAATATATTTTCCTCATAATCAATTTCATGTCTTTGTGAGAATCTTTGCAACTAAAAAAGCTTATATCTCGTGATTTCTCCTTTTGATTTCTCTTTCTCACAAAGGCTCATTAATATCCACGAGCTTTACACATTTCAATATACGGGCTATAGGCCCAAATACTTCTCTTTTCGAAAGAGATCTTAGTTTCGCCTCAATTGCCTCTTTCCATATTGGCCAATCATTTTTTTGTTTACATTGTCCAATTGACAATGATTCATGATCCACGTCATCAAAATAAAATCTTTAGTGCTATATTGCATGCAAATGTATTATCGACGTCGATTTGATTTCAGTTCCATTTATTACCAGACATGACATAATCTATTGAGATCTCTTTATTATCAGGTACCTGAGTCATGTTAATGCCTCTATTGGAGACCTTTTAATCTCTTCTTGAAATTTTCATAATTCATAGATTCCTCGATCAGACCATCATAACTATAGCTCTCTTCCTTTTTTTTCGAGGATTTTTATCTTTGGAACCTACTTGTCTACCACGCTACAGGCGTAAGTTAGACTCATTAGCAACTAGAATTTGTCCTCCTGAGACATCAAATTTAAACGGAGCATTCATAGCTGGTATATGTGACTTAGTCACTCTATTAGGGTCAGCAAAATCATCTGACAATTAATTTGCTAAATGAATTATAGATGGACTGTAAGAAAGGTGTATGGGCCCACATATATCACCTTTGTATCTGTTCCAGAAAAAATTAATAGATTCGCAATCTATCATAGCTGATGATGATTGAATAATCGGTTTGATTTGATAGCAAGTATCACATGAAAGCATTACTTTGAAGAAAATTTCAACTCTTCAATAAATTACCACATAAAAGTGTCAACAAATTTTCGCATCATAATTGAACCGGGATGGTCTAACCGGTCATTGCCAAATAATAAAGTTATCAGTAAACTTCTGATTCACAATAGCATGAGCTTCAATTTGTACTAATTCTATTGTAGTACATTATGGATAACAGTGCATATAACTTTTTCAAGTTTTTATTATTGCCTTGATATATACTCATAATATTGAGATAGTCATCATTCCATCGACTAATGGTCTCAATATAATATCCATTACCGTGAATATCTTTAAAATTAAATAAGTCTCTTTATGACTTTGACGAGTATAACGCACTGTGAATATGGAATAAAGTTCCATTTGACAATAACATATTTGCTCAACCAGAGCCTTTTGTGATATTAGTACTTCCGGATATAGTACTCACATTATTCCCTTGCATTTTAATCGAGAAATGCATAATTATTCACCTTTCAAAATGTGCTTTGTTTCATTTACTTCGGGTAATGAAATATGTACTTTGTATCATTCACTTCGAGGAATGAAAAATATAAAATATAGCACATCATATCAAGTCGATTATCTATCAGAGATAAACTTTCAAGTGCTCTTCCGAAGCATTGATATTTTAGTACTTTGAGAAATATTACTCATATTTCCCCTTGTATTTAAATGGGAAAAATATTTCTTATGCTTAAGTACAATATGAGTACTTGCATTATCTGCTAGGCATAAATAGCCACAATTCTAGGCATTAATAGCCACAATTCATTGTATATTTTATTCCGAAAGTAATCATATTCTTCAAATAATAAATTAACATAAAGCGTAAATAAATAATATGTGAAATAAATAAACATAAAGCAAACTAACATAAATAAGTAATAAATAAAACGAATTAAAATAAAATAAATAAAAAATTCAATTATTCCTTTTAGAGGTTATAAGGGAAATAAAATAAATGGTAAATTATTCCCTTCAAGGGTTATGAGAAAATTAACAATATCCAATTGAGTTGGACCAATAACGCTATAATTATTTTCGCCATAAATGAATTTTGTTTATATTTTATTTCATTTATCATTCATGATTGTGGATAAAGTCCATAATACTTTGGCGTTTGACAAGTACGAAACCAATGGTTTATAACATCACATTAGTAAAAGGATTTCACTTCCTTAGAATGATCTTTATCACTCTTGTCATCCTTATAACTTCGCTACCAGCGGGTAGAAGTATTCTTAAAACGACTATATTTTTCATGTGTATATTCATAGCCTCGACCACAACCACAACTTTTAATGTGGTTTTTTTATTCCTTCCATAATATAATCTCACATTCACTTCAGGGAATGGAGTAGAGCCAGTGAGCCTTTGAAACCTTTTTCACATATCCTTATCACAGAGAACAAAGATTTAATCCTCGTACGCGGCATTGTTAAACTTGTCCACAAGGTCCTTTAAAAAACCTTCTTTGAGACCAATAGCTTAGCAAAACGGGATGTCCAGCCAATATACTTGGATTATATCGAAATTATGTCTATAATTGAATAATGATTTACCATGTTTGCATTCACTTCAGGGAATGAAACAGTTCCAATAATCGCATGAAATAAACATCATGCTTGCATTCACTTCAGGGAATGCCCATCATTGATAATCGCATGGAATAAACATCATGCTTGCATTCACTTCAAGGAATGCCCCATCATTGATAATCGCATGGAATAAACACCATGCTTTGCATTCACTTCAGGGAATGCCTCCCATAAAACTTTTTGGATCAAGACGAATTTTCGTAACTTGAAATTAGGAGAAGTCTATGGTCGAGTTTTTCGACGAATAAGAAATATTACTTTCGAGTAAATATAGATTTTATAATAATCTTCTTGTAAATTTAAAATCATCATGATTTATCACACTTTAAAATAATAATATAAAGAATAAAAATAAAATTAAAATTTACCGATATTGATTTTTTCTCTCGTGGACAATGGAGACATATCATATGACCGAGATAGCTTCTCATAGTCCCTTTATACCACATCGCTAATTAACCCTTTTAGGAACAAGAGAAAACACACGTAATTTACACCAAACGCAACCTCTTCGTCTCTTTCGATCTATCTTTTGCTTTGTGAGAAGCCACAAATTTGCCTCTTTTCAATGTTCGAATAAAATCAAACATACTTCCAAACTTTTCAAAAAAAAAGTTAAAATATAAAGAAAAAGACAATCTGTAATTTAAAAAAAAATAAAGAGAGAAAAAAAAACTTATCTTTGGTTTATCTTAGAATTGAATTCTTTCCAATAACTTCTTTTGGATTCAAACAATGAAGACCTCAATTGATTAGAGTCGTGCTGATAACGTGTTGTGAATAAATAAAGAAGAACAAGAATAAGAACAATAAGAACAAGAATAAGAAGAAGAAGAACAAAGAGATGAGAGAAAGTGAGAGATTTGTATTATTCTCAAAAATAGAATTGTCTACAATGCCTTCAATGAATCATCTATTTATAGGCATAAGAAATACATAATACATTAAACTCTAATTAATAGAGATAATATTCCTAATAATAAATAAATCAAACTCCTTAGATAAAGTTCTAATCATGATAAACATCCACATAGATAATTATTCATAAGAATATATTAATTTTATAAAAATTATTTATACGTTTATAATTAACATATTTTGATTTTACCAAAATTATTACAAATATATTTATAAACTAAAATATATTAAATTTATTTAGTAAATATCAAATCTCCTTACCAATATTTTTGTCTCGTTTTTTATTTACCACAAATTGGCGACACAGTTGACCTGACAATTAATATGTTTTTAATTTTTTATTGACGTGATATAATGTCTTGAGAGCAACAAATGTTGATCGTTAGTTGATTTCATCTAAAATGGGTCATTTTGACTAAAATTACAATATTTAAGGTTAAAGTAGATAACAAAAAATAATAGTTAAATTGACAATTTAATTAAACATGTAGGACTACTTTAATATTATGTCTAATTTTAAAGAATAAATATGAATCTTAGTTTTATTGATAGATTATCATTACCATAATTAAAAAAGATATGAGCGGATGAGAGGGATAATTTACTCTTAATGGGTATTGAACTCACAACTTAAGGGAGATGAGAAGATGTCAACTAAGATATTTTAACCACATGCTCTAAAGATTGTTTAGTGAATCTAAACACACACTACACCAGATTTCGTATATAGCGGCGCTTTTGGTGGCGTTTTTAAGAAAAACGCCACTAATATTTTACTTATCATGGCGTTTGCAGCACAACCGCCGCAAAATGACAAATTTCGCGGCGTTTGTAGCCAAAACGCCGCTATAGAATAACATATAGTGGCGTTTGTGTAGAAAACGCCGCTATAGGGTTAAAAAAACGTCGCTAAAAATCTATTTTGTTGTAGTGACATTTAAACAAAATATTCTCGATTAGAAGTTCGGGGGTCTGTAAATATACCACCAGAATATTTCAACATTTTTTTTTTCATCATATTATCTCTTCTATTTCGTTTTCTTCTAAAAATTTAATTGTTATATTTACATACCTTCATTACATCATCATATTCATATTGATTAGGGATGTGACTTTCATTCTTGCATCGCGTTGGAGCTTCATCTTCGAAAACTTTTGGAAGGATCAGATGAGAGTCCCCCCTCAAGCCCATGCCAAGCTCCCCCATTTCTCCCCAAATCACAAGTGGGTCATTGAAACAAATCAAAGCTTATAGAATCTCACATGACATAGCCTTGTCTCCATACCTACTTCAAATTCAATGTTGTAGTGTTTTTTGAACAATTTCTACATAGGGAGGGGGAAAGGGAAAATTTGTTCCTAATGGGTTTTGAATTTCAATATTGTAATGTAAGACAGACAAGAGTCGGTTCTTTAAGTGGAGTCAACATGAAACAACTTCATTACTCTTTGTTTTTAGAATATTCTTGTGTGATTACATGGTAGTATCTATACTTTTACTCTTAGCCTTTTGAAAATGCACATATTGTGCAGACTGCACTGCTCGAAGCCAGATCACCTAAGAAGAACAAGTCCATTACTTAATTGAAGACAATAACAGATATACAGGTAGGATGCTTTAACGCATAATATGGTTTCATGGTTTTATTTCAAATGGAACACTGATGGGCAGTTGGGAATTTGAAGAAAAAATCTGAAACCATAACTAAAACTAAAGCAAGAGCAGCATCACATTCATTAAAAAAATAACTGCTTCTGCTGGGTTAGGTTGAATAAACCAACCAAAGTAGCCGATCAGATGGGAAAGAAACAGGACCACCAAATTTGTGATGCTGACATCTCCGTACAGCTTGTAATCTATTCAAGCAGGTAAAGTTTCTGACTTCTTCCACCTCTAATACAAACTAAATTACATTCATCCATACATTTCTAATCCAATCATGTATTACACTTTTAACGAGAGAATTTAAATTCGAATATTGAAGATAATATTGTTGAGAGGAGTAATTTTAAACTCCGAACACCGACCGGACTAAGAAACTCAAAACCATTGAAAACATTCAGGGTATTGGATTATGTTCCTTTTTCCATGTTGAGTAATCTCCGCAAGCTGCTCCCCTTGATGCTGTGTCGTTGAAATTTGAAAAGGAAGGTGATGGATCGTCAAAATTTTCCAACCCCTGCCTAGCTAACTAGAGGAAAATCTTTATTACCGTTCAATTAAGCATCTTTTTTTAGCCCAACATATATTTTGTTTTCGTTTTTCCATGTGACGGTAAAAAATAAATATGTGGAGACATGCTGATTGCCTCAAGATTTCACTTGTTTGTGGGTGTGATATGGTGAGAGAATAATGTATGTGATTAAAGGAAAGGTTCTCAAGCACATGCTCAATGTCAAGACACAATGATGTACTTTTGCACTACTAGCATTTGACAAATTCAGCATCGCCAATCTTACCCAAAAAAAATCTCTTAAAACGAACACAAACAGCAGTTCTAATAACATATGGTGATTTATTCTCTTTCGATGACTCAGGTTCGAACAATGTTGTTAGTAAAAGATGAGAAAAAGATATCATAGCATAGGAGTTTTAAAAAACCCTAAAATTTTTTAAAGAAAAAGGGGTTCCTTAACCCAAATTGCACTGTGGGACACTGCCCTTGTCTTTTAAGGAATGTTACCCCATGTTTCCCCGGACCCAAAACCAACCAATCAGTTTCCTAGCCTTGTAGACTTTTGCCGATTGCCCGTATCCCGAAAGTTACCTTTTGTATAAAATGCCCTGGCAAGGAAACGACCCTTTCTTTTATTGCTGCGGTACAAATTTCGTTATCAACATCTATCATTGATGCTTTTCATGATCTTCCGTTTTCATTACACTCAAACATGCATCCAATTCTCCTTCCTATCGATGGGTTCGGATCAGGCATTTTTTCATGTGTACACATGAAAATTGTGGGGTCCTTTATTTTTATTATTTAATCATTGATATTTAATTCATTAATCGATTAATTTAGATCGAGTTTTGTAAAAACTCAATATAAGGACGTGTGGGGTCGTTTATTGTCTTTCACATTAGTGAAGAAGACGCTCCTCGTAAATCTCTATGTCCATCATCATCGTTATCAATGGTATTGGAAAAAAAAAAGTTTAAACCGATTGGAATAGGGGAAGCAGCAAGTACTAGAGGTGAGTAAAATTGAACTCGACTCGAAAAAATTAAAATTTTCGAATCGACTCGATTGGAATCGTAATTTCATAAACTCGACTCGAAAAAGTTCAAATAAAGTTTGAGTTAAAAAAATTAAAATGGAATTTCAAATAACTCGAAATTTTTAGTAATTAGTGGATCCGTTTTCAAGTTCGAGTCGAGTCTCTCATCTCTGCTTGATATATGTATATCACATATGAAAGAATGAATAGGGAGAAATGTACATGTATATGAAGAAATATATATATGTTTTTTCGTATATGGTTATAGAAAATCGTTTAAATTGAAACCAATTAATATCATTTACATGATAAATATTTACAATTAAATTTGAGTAGAAACTCGAACAGCTCAACTCAAATTGCATACACCCGACTTGAATCGGAAAAGTTTCAAATAAAATTTAAGTTATAAAACAGGACTTTGTCAACTCTACTAACTCAAAATTTTTTACTTTACTCGACTCGATCGAATGCTCACCTCTAATAGTGCCCAAAGCACATGGATGATCATGTTTGATGAGGTGATCAGTGTTGTATCTGATATCTTTAATTCCATTATTTCATAATGCAAGTGAACCATGTTCAACGCCATGTTTTCTCTTCAACCCATACTAGATTTATGCTAATGTTTTAACTGTTCAAATCAGAACGAATTGCAAAATAATTTTGCTGTAAGCATTGCAAGCACACGTTTTCGTACAAAACATTTGAAACTTTAGAGTTTAGTAATGTTTTTTCCACGCCCCCTATTTCCATTGTTCTCTTTTTCATGGTGTTGGTCCAACAAAATGTGCCATATGAAAGCGACGAGCACAAAAATTAGAGGCAGCCCCAGTATTCGATCGTGCTTGGATTTGGGACCAGACGAATAAAACAAGGGCAATCCTCGATTGGTGTCCTTTGTTTGTGTAATTTTTTGCTCGGTGATGCTTTGCAAGTATTTATAAGAATTTGCATAGGTAAGATTAAACAAGATATAAAAAGAAACGTAAAGTTAAAAAAAAAAACTGTAACACGGGCGGTCCTATAACGATAATAACTACCAACAATAGCATATTTTAGAAAATCCATGCTACTTAATCTTAAGCTTGTAATAATTAAACATTAGAAAATAAGGGGATAAAAATGGGAAATTAGGGAATCCAACAACGGTATTGGTAATTCTAACTCGCACTTAAGGGTGTTGAATATTCTTCCGATTTTAGCCATAAATTTTAAGTAGCCAACAGGAATGGTTTCCAATTAAGCAAGCCGCCTTTATGGCCTCGACCACTTTCTTTGCAGCTGCTTGGCCTTTGCAACTTCCCTTCCCCGATTTCACCCCCATCATTCCCGTTGTTTCCTTCCTCTTCTTCAACTTCGACTTCATCATCTTCTTCTTCTTGATCTTCGTTGTCGAGAATCGGGGTAGCTTCCTTGAAAAGGGAAAGCCTAAGCCTCCCCTCGCTACGTTCTGCATGGAAGTAACCATGACAGGGAGGGAAACTAACGGCTTGAAGAACTAAGCGGCCGTTTTCTCGATAAGACTTGACCTGAACACCATTCGAACCGCTAATGGACGTCAAAGGAGGAGGAAAGCTGTTGACACGGCTCGTTTTTCTCGTCCACGAACTTTCCCTCGGTTTTGCCGGAATAAAATCGCAAGCCGCGGTTCGAGTTTCCAACGAAAGCAGGGAAATGTCATCGCTGCAATCGCTTCCGGTTTCGCTACCTAGTCGTTCGGTGCACATTTCGAGTCCTTTTTTACTTAGTCTAAAAGCCGAGCGCTTAACAAGAGGGTGCACGTAGACATTGTCGTTCTCGGCGGGAGCTTTTGCGTCGGATAGGGACTGGAGGAAACTCCAGCCACCCATCTCGGCATTTCGGTTGGCTATCAGTTGGCAATCATTGTTGTCGTTCTTATCGGTGGTGATTATGGCGGTGTTTGTTTCTTCATTACCTGGCTCAGTGAAATTTGTTTGGGGTGGAGCCAGTTTCAGCCTCAAGAAACGTGATTCAACCACCTCCTGGCATGATTGCAACCCTTGACAGACACTTGAACACATTTTCTTATCCAAAACAAAAAATAACAACCGAAAAAATACAGAGGAAACAGAGGCGAAACAGGGGAGCTTAAATGAAAGGGGAAAAGAACAAAACAGTGAACATGAAAGAAAAATGAAAGGGGTAGGGGGTGATTTATAGTAGACCTGGGGGGGGTGGGTGTGGGGGGGTGGGTGTGGGGGGGGGGGGGATAAGAAAGGCTAAAAGTATAATCTTTTTACTCTGCCACACATTCCAAGTAAAATAGAATAAAAGTAGATTAAATATTGTAGTAAGCTTTAATTGGAACATGGCAAAGACATTGCTCAGTTTTGTCTTAGCTTTTGCCTAATATATGTCATAGCCTCCCATCATTCATGTCCTTCTCTCATTCCTATCGGTTACTTTCACTAGAGCTTAGTCACAGACCGATGTATTAAGGTCATTGAAAAGTTGTGTTCTTTGTAAAAAAATTTATCTAATAATAATTTTAGTCTTTATTTATTATTTAAAATACTTATCAGATTAAGTTTTACTTTTTTCCAAATATTATTTAACCCTTTCAATTTAAGTTTTATATTTATTAATTTTGAAGTTAGGTTCCTCCCATTATCTAGTTCTAGTTCCACTCATACGCTTAGTTCACAAATGAAAGTAATACGTTCTTTTCTTAATATTAATGTTAGAATAACAAATTTATTACACATTATTTTTTGAAATAATTATATGAAAGTTTAATATTTTTGACTAAAAATAGCGGCTAATTTTATTATCATTAATTAATGTTATGATAATATTTTTAAGATAAATGTTGTGATTCGGACCCACACAATGAAGAAAGCAGATGAGCATCTATGATTAGAGGTGAGCGTTCGATCGAGTCGAAAAATCTCGAGTTAGTCGAGTTTACAATTTATATTTTACGACTCATTTATTTGAATTTTTTTAATTAGAGTAGAGTTTATGAAATTCAAGTCGAATTGAAGTCGAGTTTTCGAGTTTATGTACAAATTTAATTGTAATTATTTACTACAGTGTTATAATACAAATTGATTCCAATCTAAACGAATTTTTATATCCATATACAATAAACACATATATATCTTCACATGTGGTATTTTTATCAGACAAAATTAAGGGACTCGACTCAAACTTTAAAATCGATCCACTAAATACTAAAAATTCTGAGTTATTCGAATTTACATTTTACAACTCAAACTTTATTTGAAATTTTTTTGAGTCAAGTGGAGTTTATGAAATTTCGAGTCGAGTACACGAGTCAAGTTTTTTGTGTCAAGTTGAGTCGAAAAATTCGTTTTTTTCGAGTCAAGTTTTGCCCACTCCTATCTAGGGATGATAATGAGCATGACTAGCTCGCAAGCTACTCGGGCTCGGGTCGGTCAAAGCTTGACTCAAACTTATGCTCGGCTCGAGACCTTAACAAGTCAAGCCGAGCCAACCCAAGCTCGGCTCGAAAAGCTCCTGAATAGGCTTGAAATATATATACTCCATTTACACTTGTATGTTTCAGTGTTGTTAACTTGTTATCAAGATTAAATACTTTAAATCTCCTTCTCCTTGTGGACTTGTATAATTTAGAAAATGCATTATGGTTACTTATGAACATCAAAAATAAATATTGTATTTTCTCAAACAGCTTTTCACATGTTATTTTTCAAAACCTCAATAAAAATATTTAAAAGTAATTTGAGGAAAGTAACGAGCTCGAGTCTTGAACCGAGCCGAGTTCAAGTCTAAAATTTCGAGCTCGATGAGCTTCGAGCCGAGCCTAGTAATACTATTTTCGAGCTTGGCCCGATGATGCTTGTTAAATAGTGATGCACTTTAGAGCAAGTATACTCGTCGATCAAGTAATAAAGTGATGAAGTGGAGTGTCGAACCCACGAGGATTGGATCAATAAATATGACACGGTCGTACTTAAGAATGGTTGAGAAAGTATTGGTTTGATGGTGATTTATCAAAACTAAATGCAAAGAAAGTAAAATAGCTATGATCGAGACAAACAGATGTTGCGGTAAATAACATATAATTCTGGAAGCTGGGCTATTGCTTAGGAATTATGCTTGATTACTTATTTCAATGCTATAGCGGCCGGAAATACATGTCTGTGTAAACCAATTACGATCTTACTCGACAGGATTTTCTAATTAACTTCTTACTATCTCGATGCCTAGAAGTTGATAACATTGAAGTTAAGGTAATACATGGTTGTGTGAACCTTAAAAACACTATTATCTGTTAAAGTTCCCCTTATTAGTTGTTGAAACCCTAAACTTATATCTAAGCCGGATTAAGACTAAGTGAACAACTTAGCCTCATTTCTCATGTTTGTTGAACCTAACTCTCTCTTTATTAATCCACATATCAATAGTTAAAAGGTCTCTCTCGATAGCTCTTACAATAACTATGCATGAAGGACGATGAACAAAATAGATAAAGGAAAAGAACTATAGAATTAAAACAAAGTATTCAAAATATAAAATCCTATAAAGCAATAAACACAAATAAAAGTATTTAGCTCATGTTGAGCCTAAAACATCCATAATAAAAACAATTAAAAACATAGCAGTTTATCAAACAAGGGATAGAAAAGGGTCAAGCATCCTTGACGTTCTCCTCCAAGCTTTCTAACTGTTGTTGTAGATCCCGCACTCCTTCAGCCTCTCTCGATGGCTTTTTTTGTGTGGAGACTCCTTTAGAACTTTGACTCTGATGGTTCTCCGATAGTTGAAGACTAAGGGTCGTCGTCTGTGATCGAGCTCCCTTCAATTATTGCCCAAGTCTTCTTTATATAGGTGAGAAAGCTAGGATTTCATAACCATAAAGCATGCACAGCCTCCTATAAGAGGATCTTGTTTTCTCGCTATCTTTAATGAATTCTACATCTAAGGAGAGTCCACATGGGTCAAAGTTAGATTTATCTCCAACTCTTCTTGCTTCGTCAACTCCTACAAGATGTGAGCTATCATTTCTGCTCCAGCATTCCTCCAGCTCTGATAGATCCTGCACATGGACCACAAAACACTACCTTTCCCATTAGAAGTACCAAAGTATATAACAATTAAGCACAAGCAGTGTAACTCCCTAACTACATGCAAACTATATGCAAACTATTCTAAATGCAACTAAATGAGCTTAAACACATGCAAAAACCAAGTAAAAGGGGTATGCAAAATAGGTTGCCTACGCATTCATCAAATACCCCAAAACTTGAACTATTGCTTTTCCTTAAGCAATGCAATCTAAACATGAAAAACAAAAACAAAAACAACCCATTGTTTCCAAGACATGCTGCAACAGTAATTCATTCCTCAGCTATTTTAAAGAAATGCAATGCATCTGAGCTTACATTTTTTTCAAGGATCGATTCTACTGTAGGTGTAGTGGGTGTTGTGTCCCATGCTTTCATCACTTAATGGCTTCAAAAAAATTTAAGGATTGCTCTCTTTTACTGCCTTAGCACTTTTTTTTTTTAAATTTTAAGCACAATGTTGTACTCCCTTAATTCTTTTTAAGTTTAAGAACTGTATCACTGGGCTTCAGCTTATCATAACTACTCTTCAGACCTAAAGATGGAGTGGAGCAAATAGCCCATCCCCGAGCCCTATGAGCATAGTCATCGTGTGAAGACTTTCATTCACTCTTATTCCAGTACTAGCATTCCTACCAGGAAAGTTAAAGAGTGTCCCCAACAGTTTTGCCTATGGAATCGAGTTTTCAATTGATTTTCATTATTTTCTCAATTTTTATGGGAGTTTAAGCCTTTAGTTCCTACATTGAGCATTCAGTTCATTTACATCAATTCATGCATTGGCATTAGAGAGTTGACCTAGTATTTCCTTAAGGCTTCTTAAGCTTTTAGAAGGCATGTAACAAGTGAAATAAAAGCTACAGTAGTTTCAACACTAAGTTCAAAAAACGAAAGCTCTTAACACATTGCAAAACATTAAGCATAGAAAATCATGATCAAAGCAACAACAATTTCAGAATTAGTGCAATCATAGCAAAGGGAACCATCAAAACAAATTAGGCTATTTACAAACTAATATTTTTTTAAAATTTTACCTAATATATACATGGGATAGTACTCACCCAAACTTGATAAGAGCATTATCTCCAATGCAAAAAGGAAACAAGAAAAATAAATAAAAAGAAAACATGCAAATGCAGTATGATAAAAAAACTAAAAAGAAAAGAAAACTAACCAGAGAGTTACTGGGGAGAAGGTTCCCGGATGAAGATGCCCTTGCCTTTTTCCCGAGAGGACTTGGTCTTTTTTTTTTGCAGTGAGGGAGAAGGCACCAACATCAGTGTCTGGTCATCGTGTCCGTTGGGGTTGGGTGGAGGTGCAAGTGCAGTTTCAACGGGAACAGATAAAAGTTAAGGAGGCGTCGAGAGGAACTTCATTGGAGAATTTGAAAGCAATTTCCTAAATAGCAATTGAACAACCAATTCCCTCTGTTAAACACACAAGAAATAAGGCTGGAGAAGGGTAGCAATAGTGTCTGCCATTGAGAGAGTTAGTGCAAGAACTATGTGTGAAGGTGCTAGTTGGGCGAAGCCTTTTAGTTCCTCCACTTGGAAGGGACACATTCCAATGGGTTCCTTAAGCATAGTGTCCCCCTCCCAATTGCTTACCCCAGCCTTCTCGCAAAGGGTCGTGATCATGGTAGGAAAGATTAAAGCCAGTTGCTGGCCACTCGACACAACCCTTTCAACAATGGCGCGTGGATTAGCTATGCACGTTCTAAGTCGCGTCCCTTGATTAGAGAGTCTAATAGTAACAGTCGCTGGAGGGAAGAGATTTCTTGATTTCGAGTGAGCAAAAGGAGATTGTTGATAACGTGAGCCTAAAATCTCGAATTTAGCTACAAGGGCTGCCGATATATCATTCTCGTATGAGCGTCAGATAGAATGAAACACCCTCGACCCGGATGTTTAGTGGATCGACTCGGATCCCATATTCCGTAACGATGTGCCCCAAAAACGTCGTCCCCAACTCATTTGGTTCCGAGAACACAGAGGTCACGTAGAATGAAACACACTCGACCTGGATGTTTAATGGATCGACTCGGATCCCATATTCCGTAACGACATGCCCTAAAAATGTCAACTCGAAAAGCCAAAATTCATACTTATTGAACTTGGCAAAATGTTGTCTTTCTCTCAAGGTTTAAAGGAAAAACCGAAGATGATAGTTGCGTTCCTCCTCTGAGCTCGAATAAACCAAGATATCATCAATGAAGACCATCACAAACTAATCAAGGTAGGGTTAGAAAATCCAGTTCATCAAATCTATAAAAGTCGCAGGTGTATTGGTAAGCAAGAAAATCATCCACCCTGTTTGAAAAGATGACCATCATACAACGCTAGAATGTTGCTGGAGTATTGCACAGGCCAAAGGGCATTCGGTGAAAGGAATAAATGTCATACGAACATGTGAATGTTGTTTTCTCTTAGTCCTCCAGTGCTTTAGCAATATGGTTGTATCCGGAGTAACCGTCCATAAAGCAATAGTAGGGTTTCTCTACAAGCTTGTCCAGCATCTGGTCAATGAACGACGACAGGAAGTGGTACTTTTTTGTGGCTTTATTTAGCTTCCGATAGTCAATACATATTTTTTTTTATCTAGTGACAGCTTTGGTTGGGAGGAGCACATCGGCTTCATTCTTTATTACGATCATACCTCATTTCTTTGGCACACACTGAACATGACTCATCCAAGAGCTATCCGAGATAGGGTAGATGATTCTGGTGTCGAGCCATTTGATGATCTCCTTTATGACCACACTCCTCATGATCAGATTGAGTCTCATATGTGGTTCTATCGAGCTACTGTGATCATCTGCAAGCAAAATCTTATGCATACACAAAGTAGAGTTTATACCCTTCAAGTTAGCAATAGTCCAACCAATATCTTTCTTATGTTGAGATAAGACATGCAACAATTTATTTTCTTGGTCAGATGTTAAGCTAGAAGATATAACAATATAGAGCATATTATTCTCCCTTAAATATGCATATTTTAAATGTGGGGAAGAGGTTTTAGGTCTAATACCTCCAGATACTCTAGCAATGGCTTGGGAGATTTAAACTCAGTGTAACACTCCAAAATCTGGTCTAGTCGGAATTGGGTTCCGGTGATCAGAATATTTTGATTTGATAAAGTCCAAATATAGTATTGACTAGTTGATCATTGATATTGGACTCTAATTAAGTTGAATCATTGTTATTGGACCATGTTGGATAGTATCAAAAATATTATAGTGGCTAAATTGTGAAAATTTGGAATTTAGGAGTCAAACTAAAAGGCTTTGAGAATCGAGGGACTAATCTTGCGATTAGCCCCTCCTCAATCACTAATGTCCCCACGTAGGACAATCTAGTGAAGTTGCTTCACCTAAAGGAAAGCCAATTCTATATGAATACATATAATTCATACAAAACAAAGGAAAAATGATTAGAGAGACTTACTCGAGATTGGAAGCAAACACCTTCATCTTTATCATCTTCTTCCTTGAAGCATACACCTTCATTGGAGATAGTTTTAAGCTTCACTTTTCTTCAATTTATTGATATCGAATCGTTTCTATTGATTAGGTAAGATATATTCCTCAATCGATTATTGGATTCTATGGATACATCAAGCTTAATCTTAAGATAGGGTTTTAGCTATCTATGGATATCTTATCGTTGTCATCTATACTGAAATCGAATATCAATTTTGATATTGTTGTAATTATTTTGATATTGTAATATCGATCCTAACAATCTCTCTATTGATTTCCTAGCTCAAGAAATTGATAAAGAGCATCCACCGTCTCCATCCAAAGCTAGGAACAAGCCGATTGCTATCCGAGAGCCATATGAGCAACAAATTTTGAGGTGAGTGTAGTCGGAGTCTCGAGATTAGGCAAAAAGCCTTCCCAAATCTTTTATTTTCGTTTTTTTATCATTTAGCTAACATTTCCATTGAGGAAGTTTCATCGGATCATTAAACAGACACTTTGGTAAGTGTCTGTAAGTTTGTTATTGAACATCGAACATAGTTATTGGTATTGTCATTGATATAGTTATTGTCATTGAAACATTGAAAAGAAATTATCAGACATTGATTTTGACATTGAACCATGAAACATTGATCATGAGACATGTTTATTATTGATATTATTGAAATCATTGGTCATTGGAATTCTCATTGGATATTGGATATGTATATGTATATGAACATTGAAACCTTGGATTTGAATAGACATTGGATACAATTGGCATGCCATAGAATTCACGAGCTCAATGTACGGGTGGACTACGGTCCTAAGGCTACGACCTATATTGATTTGGCGAGGCGAAGGGATGTATATTGATATTGGTCATATTGGCGAGGCGGAGGGACTAGACCATTCATTGATTTGGCGATGCGTAAGAATTCACGTATCCACTATCTTCATTCAATCCAAGGGCTAATGATTAAATAAATAAGTTGAACATTGTATAATGAAGCATAATAGTAACATTGATGAGCATGTTGATGCATTATATTAACATTGATGAGCATGAGACCATGTATATGGAGATACTTGTTATATTGCCATTCTTATTGTTATGACTACCTCACTAGGAAACGTATGTCTGATGTATTGTGTCTCATGCATTTTAGGTTAAAAGATCGTGTGTTCGAGGATCGGATAGTCAAGGCAAGACAAGTCACTACAAGCCCTAAAGTAATGTGTTTTGATCTTAAGAACTCCTAGGAAGGTGACAAAGTGGTTGAACTAGTCGTTTATGCCCATTTTGATATGTTTGTGATATGCCTATGTTTTAACATGGTTGATGGCCATAAATGGCCTTTTTGTTTGGCTTTAACTGGTTAAAAAGTACATACTTGGCTCATAAAGGTAAAAACATAGCAAACGTATTCATATGATCATGAAATTTGGCATGCTAGTAGTTTATACCATTGAAATGTCGTGTGTAGAGTTTCATTGGATTTGGAAATCGTTTGGTAAGTCAAATCGAATAAAAACCAGCAAAAATCTATCATTACAGGTCAGGCCGTATCGATACGGGTCATGGCGTATCGATACGGGTTTGCATAATTGAACCTAAAGAATAGGGCGTATCAGAACATAATATAGCCGTTTCGAAACATTTTGTCACTGGAATCGATCGTTTCGATACGGGTTCATAGCGTATCGATACGTGTCAAAGATCAAAGTCAATGGGAGTCAATCCGTATCGATATTGGTGTTTCTGTATCGATACATTCATAAAGGTAAAGTCAACCCGTACCGATACTGGTGTGTCCGTATCGATACGTTATAAAGGGTAAAGTCAACATAGGTTGACCATCGTTCACCCGTTTCGAAATAGCCCTAAGGTGTTTCGATAGGGGTTTAGTTAAGTTAGTTAAAGGCATATTAAACAGATTGCAATGTTCATAGTTTAGTCACTGAATCTTTGAAAGATTAAATTGAATGAGCTAATGGGCTCCAAATTGTATGAAATTTTACAGGTATACTAATATTGTGGTGAATTTCAATCTATTATAATCAATTGCATTGAAGGACCCTAATTTGTAGAATTTATAGTTTGGTCCCTAAAACTTGTAATAGTTAATATTGGCCCTAATTGATTAATTATTGCTTCATGTGAACTAATTGGACTAAGTTATATCGAGGTATTGAGTTATTTAATATTATTGGTTTAATTATTAATATAAAAATGAAATTTTGTTGCACCGATTACTGTTTTGATCATCGATATCACCTTCCGACCCGATTCTCGACCAGACCGGGAAGGGGTGTTACATTTGTGGTATCAGAGCTAGAGTTTAGTCGATTCTATGACTAAACCAAAGCTTGTTACATTGTTATTGTGTTACTTTGCCAACTAAGAGTTATATATTACGTATATTGTGACTTGTCGACTAATCCGATCTTTCATATAGATATGTCTAAGACTAATGAAGCTCACATAGACGAGCTTGCTATTGGCTCCTCGATGCATGGCGAGGAGATTAGAGGAGGAAATCCTTGTAACCCACCGCAACTGCAGGACCCTCTTATTCAGGGTACCGAGCCTGATCACCTACCGCTCAGGCTGAATGTTACAAGAACATGGCCGACATGTTCATGCAGTTTACGACTGCTATGAGGGCCGAACAAGTTGTGCAACCTATCGCCCCTGTCATTCAATACACTCAAGCACCTATTGATAAGCTCTCACAATATCGAGCTTATACTTTTACTAGACAAGATGACGACAACCCTAAAGTTACCGAATACTGGTTGGACAACACCTTGCGGATTCTGAACAAGCAACTTCAATGCTCGGACGAGCACAAGCTTGAGCGTGCCATTGCGTTGCTGGCCGATGAGGCACTTCATTGGTGGGAAACTACCATTTTGACAGTTTCAGAAGATATGGTGACTTGGGAGTTCTTCCTTAGAGAATTCCGCAAGAAATATATCAGTGAGTTTTACCTTGCTGAAAGGTGAAGCATCTTCCTTCACCTCAAACAAGGCAGACGACCGATCGAACAATACATACATTATTTCTGCAAAAATATTGTAGATATGGTGCTGAGTACATTAAGAAGGGGGAAAAAAAGTCTCGGATGTTCATCGCAGGGCTCAATGATGAACTACGCCCTATGTTTACTGCACTCAACATATCTAATTTTCAAGATCTTGTGAATCGAGTTAAGGCCACTGAAGCAGCACAGAAAGCTCAGCGAGCTGGCGGGTCGAGAAAGTCTGAGAAGAGGTTCAGGGATAATTCTCGACCTCCGAGATGGAACAAGAAAGGGAGATATCAAGGTCCTAAACAAAATATCTATCAGCAGCCCTCCCATTCCGGAAACATTGAGAGGCCTCAGTTTGTAACGTAGTCTTTTGCTAAAGTAGCGTCCGTTGATAGCACCAGAGGTTCAAATCGAGGCAACCTGCATTCACTTTGCAATTATTGTCAGAATAGGCATCTAACGGGTCAATTCCGTAAGAAGACTGGAGCCTGTTACAACTGTGGTGAGCAGGGTCACTTTATTCGTGGCTGCCCTTTGAATGCAACCAAATCTGTTGTCACACCGACTACCGCTGCTTTTCCTGCTCAATCCTTTCGAGGTAAAGGATTGAAACAAGGATCATCGAGAATGTATGGACGATCGAGTGGTCCAGAGAAACCCTTTAATAAGCAAGATTCAAAATCCCCTGCCCAAATGTATCATGTGAGGAGCAAAGAAGAAGAGGATGAACCTGATGTCATTGCAGGTACCATCGAGTTATATTCACATTCTTTATATGCAGTGATTGACCCTGGTTCCACTCATTCTTTTATAAGTACCATTGTAGTTAAGAAGTATAATGTGTCTTCCGAACCAATACCATCGAGCATTTTTGTAACCAATCCTTTAGGAGATTGTGTCATTGTACGGGTAGTGTGCAAGAACTGCCCCTTAATGATCCAAGGGATTCCTTTTCTGGCCAATTTGTTGGCATTACCGATCCATGAGTTTGATCTCATCCAAGGTTTAGATTGGCTTAGTGAGCATCATGCCTGGGTAGATTGTTGTAATAGAAAATTATACCTTCAAGGATTGGGTAAGGAAAGTGTTGTTCTGATGAATGCAAAGAATCCATCACTGAATGCTTTGACATTGGAAACCAAAGGCGAATCACGGTTGCAAGACATTGACATTGTGTGTGAATTTCCCGATATCTTCCTTGATGAACTTCCGGGATTGCCCCCAACCCGTGAAGTGGAGTTTGGCATTGAGGTGCAACCTAGGACTGCTCCAGTTTTCATTGCACCATATCATATGGCAGCTGTAGAATTAAAAGAACAAAAGGCTCAGATTCAAGACTAATTGAATAAAGGTTTTATTCAACCGAGCTCTTCACCTTGGGGAGCTCCGGTTCTCTTTGTTAAGAAGAAAGATGGATCTATGAGATTGTGTATTGACTATCAACAATTGAATAAAGTAACCATCAAGAACAAGTATCCATTACCTAGAATAGACGACCTGTTCGATCAATTAAAGGATGCTTCTGTGTTTTCCAAGATCGATTTAAGTTCGGGCTATTATCAGATGAGAGTTAAAGAGTGTGATGTACCAAAGACTTCATTCCGTACAAGATATGGACACTGCGAACTCTTGGTGATGCTATTTGGGTTAACCCATGCACCGAAGACCTTCATGGATTTGATGAATTGGGTTTTTAGACCCTACCTTGATAAATTCATAGTGGTGTTTATAGATGACATATTGATCTATTCCAAGAATAAAGCGGAACACCAAGACCATCTTCATATTGTGCTTCAGACCTTAAGAGAGAAACAGTTGTACGCGAAGTTCTCCAAGTGTGAGTTTTGGCTCACCAAAGTTTCCTTTCTAGGACATATTGTGTCAGCTTCGAGTATTCAAGTGGACCCAAAGAAAATTCAAGCTATTGTAGATTGATATCCACCGAAGAATATTGGAGAAGTCAAAAGCTTCCTTGGGCTTGCTGGCTATTATCGTAGATTTGTGAAAGGGTTTTCTATGATAGCCACTCCTTTAACCAAGTTATTGAGGAAATAAGCTCCTTTTGTTTGGACTGAGGTTCAACAACGGAGTTTCGATCAGTTGAAATAAGTATTGACCCATGTGCCAGTCCTGACCTAACCTGAGTCCGGAAAGGACTACACAGATTACAGTGATGCATCACATCTCGGGTTAGGATGTGTATTGATGCAAGAAGGCAAAGTTATCGCTTATGCTTCGAGACAACTTAAGCCACACGAAATGAATTATCCCACCCACGACCTTGAATTGGCTACAATTGTCTTTGCATTGAAAATCTGGAGACGTTACCTCTACGGAGAAAAATGTTATCTCTTTATCAATTATAAAAGCCTTAAGTACCTATTCACTCAAAAGGAGTTGAATCTTCGGCAACAAAAGTGGATAGAACTCCTTAAAGATTACGATCTGGTTATTGATTATCATCCAGGTAAGGCCAATGTTGTAGCTGATGCACTCAGCCGCAAACCTTTGTCTGCCCCTCGAGCAATTAACACTCACTTCCGACTTCGGAAGCATCGTTGTCTTGCAGCTAAACTTCAAGTTCAATCTACCATCGTTTCACAAATCAAGAGTTTGCAAGGACAAGATCATTAGCTTCAATCCATTGTCTCTAAGCTATCGGACAACCCCGACTTCATAATTAATTCTGAAGGACTCTTGTGTTTTCGTGACCGGGTCTGTGTACCTAATGATGAATATCTTCACACTGATATTCTCTTTGAAGCTCATTCGAGTTCTTTTTCTG
This sequence comes from Hibiscus tridactylites, assembly GCA_958450335.1. Taxonomy (NCBI): domain Eukaryota; kingdom Viridiplantae; phylum Streptophyta; class Magnoliopsida; order Malvales; family Malvaceae; genus Hibiscus; species Hibiscus tridactylites. The sequence goes on from OY288270.1 coordinate 14,711,594, forward strand.
TTCACCTCGGGTTTATGAAGATGTATAAGGACCTACGTGAACTCTATTGGTGGCCAGGCATGAAGCAAGACATAGTCGAGTACATTTCCAAGTGTCTTACATGTCAACCTATTAAGGCAAAACATTGTGCTCCTACCGGATTATTTCAGCCTATCGATCCACCGAAATGGAAATGGGAAAAGATCACTATGGATTTTGTTAGTGGACTACCGTTAACTCCTGTGAAGCATGATGCCATATGGGTTATTGTAGATCATTTTACAAAGTCAACTCATTTTATACCGGTTAGAATGGACTACGGTCTCCCTAAATTAGCTGACTTGTATATCAAAGAAGTAAACTAACTCCACGGACTACCTAAGTCTATTATCTCCGATCGAGATCCCCGATTTGCATCTCAGTTTTGGAGAACCTTACAAGGAGCTTTAGCACCAGAGTTAATCTGAGTACAGCCTTTCACCCTCAGTCTGACGGCCAATTAGAAAGGGTAATCCAGGTAATCTATCGAAAAACTTGTCCATTGAAACCTTAGAAATTTGCATTGTTATTGAACCTTCCTATACAGATCTTGGAAGACATGCTTCGAGCATGCATTATTGACTTTGGTGGAACTTGGGAGAAGTCTCTACCCCTTGTTGAATTTTCCTACAAAAATAGTTACCAAGCATCAATCCAAATGGCCTCGTATGAAGCATTGTATGGTAGGGGATGAAGAACTCCATTGTGTTGGTCGGAGCTTGGCGAGGGCAAGATGTTAGGCCCTGACTTCCTTTGAGAGACTAAAGAGCGGGTCACCATTATCCATGATCATTTAAAGGCTACCTTTAATCAACAAAAGGCTTATGTTGATCTCAAGAGAAGAGACATCGAGTACAAAGTTGGTGAAAAAGCCTTCCTCAAAGTATCATTGTGGAAGAAGGTTTTAAGGTTTGGCAAGAAGGGAAAATTAAGTCCCCGATTCATTGGACTCTTTGAAGTCATTGAAAGAGTTGACCCAATGGCATATCGACTATTTTACCCTTTGAATTGAGTAAAATCCATGATGTTTTTCATGTATCGATGCTTCGGAAGTATCGTTCTGATCCTTCCCACATAGTGGAACTTGAAACTGTAGAACTTCGGCCAAATCTATCCTACGAAGAGGAACCGGTTCAAATTCTTGCTAGAGAAGTCAAGAGGCTTCGCAACAAAACTGTATCGTTAGTTAAAGTGCTCTTGAGGAGCCACACAGTTGAGGAAGCCACTTGGGAACCTGAAGAGACCGTGAGACAACAATATCTACATCTCTTCGGTTTAGGTGAAAATTCGAGGATGATTTTTTCTGAAGGAGGGGAGAGTTGTAACACCCCAAAATCCGGTCTAATCAGAATTGAGTTTCAGTGATCGAAAAATTTTGCATTGATAAAGTCCAAATATAGTATTGAATAGTTGATCATTGATATTGGACTCTAATTAAGTTGAATCATTGTTATTGGGCCTTATTGGATAGTATCAAAAATATTATAGTGGCTAAATTGTGTGTAACACCCTGAAACGTACCCTAGTTCGAACGATAGAAAAACGACGATGATAACGTAAACAATTATAATCTAACTAAGATTGAATTGGTAACTAATATATCCATATGTTAAATAATACGAGATGTAAATTAGTGTACACATAAATACATGTACAATTCGGTGAGATGATGAAAATATATATGTACAAGCTATGTATATATATAAGATTAAAATGTGATAAATTAATGATTAAAATATGTATATTATATGATATATGGCTGGTAATTAATTATAATGTAAGATTAAAATACATAAAATAGGTTAGTGGAAAAATACTTGGTGAATTAACATACCAAGTGTCCATACAAGAGCCACAACCGGCCATTAAGTGTAAAAAAGAAAAAGAAAAAGAAACAAGTGTATAGTGAAAGCCATTATCATCATCTTCTTTCTTTCTTCATCTGAAACGAATTCATAGAAAAACCAGAGAGAGTTTAAGCAATTTGGTTGCTGGAAATTGAGGGAAATACATGCATGTTGAGTTCATGGTTCAAGTAAGTGCTTGATAGTCAATTGATATTGTTCTTGGAATTTTGGGTTATTTTGATGATTATGATTATGATTGGTTGTTGGAAATAGGCTTAGAACTAATTTATGATGTTGTTAAAATGCTGGGTTTATGAATTTGTGGTTGAATTTCTGGAAATTAAAGCATGAACATGAACTTAGGTATGAATCTGCCCAGAATTTTTAATTATAGACACCTTTCGGAAATCTGGAAAATTGAGCATGTTAGAGTCATTTCTGGAAAACGTGTTCTGATACAAAGTTGTAGAGAACAAAATTTTACATGAGATAGAGGTAAGAATTGCACGAAAATATTAAGTATAGATCTCGGAATTGTTGTTAGAAGTTGACTGGACTGAAACTGAATGAATTTATAATCTGCTGGACTAAATTGTGAAATTCGAAATTTTTAGGGGTCAAAATGGTGTTAATAAATTCTGAAAATTTATGCTTGAAACAGGGGAGTCATGGAATGAATAAAAATTAAATGGCCAAGCTTGAATTAAGTCTCAATTGGTAGATTAAATGCATTTAGATCACATGTAGGATTATTAAAGGATTAAAGGGGACTGTTTTGTGGAAATTGATAAATTGGGGACTTCAATGCTCTGTTTTTAAAGATGTTAGAACTTCATTGTTATGTTAACACATGTAGGTTAATGTGGTTAATAGTTTAGAATCAAATGAATTGTGAAATATAGGATTTAAATGCACTAAAATCAGTAGGTTAAGCTTGGACAGATTAGGCCCTGAAATTGTCCTATTTTCAAATGTAAAACTGTATTAACTGGAAAATGCTAAAAATATGAGTCATACATGGTTTTAAAGGTGTGTTTATAAGCTTTCCAGAATAGTATGATATGCCTTATTTGGATTATGGAATAAAAAGTTATGGACATATTAGTGGACAGTGCTCAAAACTGCCATGTTAAGGACAGCTTGTGTGTTTATTGTTGTTTGCTTGATTTGGTTGGATTTTTGTGCTAAGGTTGATACTAATGGATGTTATATATGTTGTAATATGATTTAAGAGCATATTGGTGAAGATATATTAGAGGAAACAAGGGGTGATCAAACCAAGAAGAAAGGGAGAGGCATCATCATTAAGGAGACAAACTAGCTTGGAGTATTGTGAGTGTAGCATTGCTTAAGTGTTAGGATTAGTATCCTAATCTTTATGTTTTTTTTATTATTAGATAACATGAATGAAACATGTAATGTATTTAATAATGATTGGTAAAATTTAAAATGATAAGGAAGAAGGATTAAAGGCAAGAATATTGATCTAAGTGTACATTACTTGTTAGATAAGCATGCTTAGCATAAATATGTTTGGTTGCTATGATGGGTTGATTGCTTGAGCTATGTGAAATGAGACTAAATGATGAGCTTAGCTACTGGTTTTTTATGATTATAAAATGAAAATGATCTCATGTGCTTGCTGGAATTTTATGTTACCATGATGCTTGATTGATTATGTGTATGCCTATTGCAATGATTAAATGCCTTTGAAATTATGAATGATTGGCAAGTGAATGCTCTTGTTAATAAAGAAAGATAAGTAAAGTCCTTGGTTTGATTAGTGTCTATAGGTAGAAGGGCATGCCTTAGAGTCATTGAGCTCCTCTGATTATTGCTAAAGGATGGTGGTTAGTCACCAATATTCCTTAAGGTGGTAAGTCACCTTGATGCTATGGCATCCTCTGATTACATGTTACAAGTTGGTTACAAAGCATTGATACCTTTGGGTATCCAAAGTCATATGTCACACGTAGACTCAATTACCTTGTTCATTAATCATCCAAGACAACATATTTAAAAGTTACATGACTTGAAAGATAAGTATCTAAATAATAAGTAACAATGAAATGAAATTGATATGCCTACTTGCCTTGTATATGCTAATGCTTTTAAATGATGCTTGCTGTTGTATATGATAATGTTTTGATTGATACTTGCTGTATAAATGAATATGAAAGTATGTTATTTGTGTTGCATCATTGGTTATTGAAATGGTTACAAGATTAGCTAAGTCTACTTTTGTATGTTGGACTAGCTAGGTAAACCTTGTTTTATGCCTAGTTAGGTAACCTTGAAGATTAAATAATGTTTAAAAAGATGGATGTTAGTAAAGTTAGGGCTGCCTCACTAAGTACATACCTTGTACTTATCACTCTTCTGTTTCCTTCTTCCAAAAATTTCATGTGTTAGTCCCGAAAGCTAGTCGATTATCTTAGAGAGCTGACCTTGAAGTCCAAGCACAAGTATGACTCTTTTGGTTATTATAGTTGGTGGCATAGATGTATATAAGTGTCACATGCATATGATACATGTATTTTGGATGCTTGTCATGTAATTGCTATGTTTAAGACTTGGTTTGGTTTTGTATATATATGTAAGCATAAGCTTGTTTTGTAATAAATTTATGTTGGCAAGTATATAAGTGATGTTTGCTAACTTTAAGTTTGATATGATGATTGCTATTGGATTTAAAGTGTGCTTGTATGATTATGTGATCTTGAAAAATTGATTGTGTTAATAAGACATGAACTATAGGATTGTAATATGCATCTAGATGTATGATATAAAATGAAGATTAAAATGTATTGCTATGCTTAGTTAGAATGTACCTATGGAATGAGCCTTGTTTATATGTATGATTCGAATAGGGTAGATTAAGAAATTGGTTCGGTAACAGGATTATGTAATGGTTGTTGAATGTATAAGAATGATTAAATAATTATCTTGTTGTGTTAGTACATGTATGTAATTGTTATGATTGTAACATGATTGCTTGTATGTAATAGTTAAGGTTTTTGTTAGCCCACATATATGTATGTTTACATTTTTGGTTGAATGTTAGAGTAAGCTTCCGCATGTATATGTAGTATAAATCTAAAGTATGTTTTAGGCTTAATGCATTAAATGCCCCCTAACGTTTACCCCATTTCTCATTTTGGTACCTAATGAATTTTTTCGGCCATTCTGCCCCTTAAAGGTTACGCCGTTACCCTAATAACTCCAAAAATAAACGCCGTTTGAAAAAAAAATCAATAGCCAATAAAACAAGGCCACGTCACCCTCTTTATTTATAATTTCCGAATTTAAATAATAATTTCAAAAATGAAATAAATATAATATAATAATAAAAAAATAAAATAAAATGCCCCTTTGAAAACCAGCCCAAAAATGCCACCTAACCACCATCAAAACCATGCCCCAGAAACGCGTCCTTCCACCGCCAACGGCGACCACCACCACAACGAAGGTGGCGGCCATCGCTGCCCCACCTTTCCAATGCCACCAAACTTACTACCCTCACCGCTCTTCCGCCTGGAGCCATTGCGTCGTAAACCGGGAGGACGGGCGACGCGCCGGGCTTGACAGGCGGGGCGGGTTTCTTTAAACGGTGGGTTTTGGGGTCAACTTCGGGAGCTTCTTCTGGTTTGACGGTGGAGATTGATCGAAGACTTCTACGGTTGTTGAAATCGTGTTGTACTAATCGAGGAATTAACAGGTGTTCGATGCCGTGGATGACACCGTCTGGACGGTTAACGGCATTGGGGTTAATGAGCCTGGCTGTGCCGATGAATTTAACCCCGGACGAATGTTCAGTGGAGAGCTGAAGTGGGTGGTTGGACAAGGTAGGGTGGAGGGTGAGTCGGATGTGGAATTGGGCTCAATCCTGGCGGGCACAATGTGGTAGAGCAAGAGAGTCTGGAGAGACTTGAGTTTGGTGGCGTTGGAAAGGTGGGGCAGCGAGGGAGTGGCCGCCACCTCCGTTGTGGTGGTGGTCGCCGTTGGCGGTGGATGGACGCGTTTCTGGGGCATGGTTTTGATGGTGGTTAGGTGGCATTTTTGGGCTGGTTTTCAAAGGGGCATTTTTTTATTTTATTATTATTATATTATATTTATTTCATTTTTGAAATTATTATTTAAATTCGGAAATTATAAATAAAGAGGGTGACGTGGCCTTGTTTTATTGGCTATTGATTTTTTTTCAAACGGCGTTTATTTTTGGAGTTATTAGGGTAACGGCGTAACCTTTAAGGGGCAGAATGGCCGAAAAAATTCATTAGGTACCAAAATGAGAAATGGGGTAAACGTTAGGGGGCATTTAATGCATTAAGCCTATGTTTTATAAAGAAACTTGTATGTCAATTATGTTATGATAATTGGAATTGCTTATGTATGTCATGAATATGTATAATATAAATCTGAATAATAATACGCTGCAAATGTAACGCTCCTCGCTCGCATTCCCGGGCGAGGGGTGTTACATTGTGAAAATTGGGAATTTAGGAATCAAACTCTAAGTCTTTGAGAATCGAGGGACTAATCTTGCGATTAGCCCCTCCTCAATCTCTAATGTCCCCACGTGGGACAATCTGGTGAAGTTGCTTCACCTAAAGGAAAGCCAATTCCAAATGAATACATATAATTCATACAAAATAAAGGAAAAAGGATTAGAGAGACTTACCTGAGATTGGAAGCAAGCACCTCCATCTTTATCAACTTCTTCCTTGAAGCATACACCTCCATTGGAGATAGTTTTAAGCTTTACTTTTCTTCGTTTTATTGATATTGAATTGTTGCTATTGATCGGGTAAGCTATATTCCTCAATAGATTATTGCATTCCATGGATACATCAAGCTTAATCTTAAGCTAGGGTTTTAGCTATCCATGGATATCTCATTGTTGTCATATATACCGAAACTGAATATCAATTTTGATATCGTTGTATTTATTTTGATATCGTTGTCATCTATACCAAAACCGAATATTTTATTGTCATTTTTTTATCATTTAGCTAACATCTGCATTGAGGAAGTTTCACCGGATCATTAAACGGACACTTTGGTAAGTGTCGGTAAGTTTGTTATTTAACATCAGACATAGTTATTGGTATTGTCATTGAAATAGTTATTGTCATTGAAACATTGCAAAGAAATTAACGGACATTGATATTGTAATTGAACCATGAAACATTGATCATGAGACATGTTTATTATTGATATTATTGAAATAATCGGTCATTTGAATTCTCATTGGATATTGGATATGTATATGAACATTGAAACCTTGGATTTGAATAGACATTGGATACAATTGACATGCGATAGAATTCATGAGCTCAGTGTATGGGTGGACTACGGTCCTAAGGCTACGGCCTATATTGATTTTGAGAGGCGGAGGGATGTGTATTGATATTGGTCATATTGGCGAGGCGGAGGGACTAGACCATTCATTGATTTGGCGAGGTGTAGGAATTCGCGTATCCACTATCTTGATTCAATCCAAGGGCTAATGATTAAATGAATAAGTTGAACATTGTATAATGAAGCATAATAGTAACATTGATGAGCATGTTGATGCATTATATTGACATTGATGATCATGAGACCATATATATGGAGATACTTGTTATATTGACGTTCATATTGTTATGACTACCTCACTAGGAAACATATGCCTAATGTATTGTGTCTCATACATTTCAGCTTAAAAGATCGTGTGTTCGAGGATTGGATAGTTAAGGCAAGACAAGTCACTACAAGCCCTAAAGTAATGTGTTTTGATCTTAAAAACTCCTAGGATGGTGGCAAAGTAGTTGAACTAGTAATTTATGCCCATTTTGATATGTTTGTGATATGCCTATGTTTTAACATGATTGATGGCCCTAAATGGTCTTTTTGTTTGGCTTTAAGTGGTTAAAAAGTACATACTTGGCTCATAAAAGTAAAAACATAGCAAACGTATCCATATGATCATGAAATTTGGCATGCTAGTAGTTTATACCATTGAAATGTTGTGTGTAAAGTTTCATTGCATTTGGACATCGTTCGATAAGTCAAATTGAATAAAAACCAGCAAAAATTTTTCATTACAGGTCAAGCCGTATCGATACGGGTCATGGCGCATCGATACGAGTTTGCGTAATTGAACATAAAGAATAGGGCGTATCGGAACAAAATATAGCCGTTTCGAAACTTTTTGTCACTGGAATCGATCGTTTCAATACGGGTTCATAGCGTATCGATACGTGTCAAAGGTCAAAATAAAAGGGAGTCAATCCGTATTGATACTAGTGTTTCTGTATCGATACGGTCATAAAGGTAAAGTCAACCCGTACCGATACTGGTGTCTCCGTATCGATACGGTCTTAAGGGTAAAATCAACATGGGTTGACCATCGTTTACAAGTTTCGAAACAGCCCTAAGGTTTTTCGATACGTGGTTAGTTAAGTTAGTTAAAGGCATATTAAACAGATTGCAATGTTCACAATTTAGTCACTAAATCTTTGAAAGATTATATTGAATGAGCTAATGGGCTCCAAATTGTATGTAATTTTACAGGTATACTAATATTGTGGTGAATTTCAATCTAGTATAATCAATTGCATTGAAGGATCCTTAATTTGTAGAATTTATAGTTTGGCCCCTAGAACTTGTAATAGTTAATATTGGCCCTAATTGGTTAATTATTGCTTCATGTGGACTAATTAGACTAAGTTATATCGAGGTATTGAGTTATTGAATGTTATTGGTTTAATTATTGATATAAAAGTGATATTTTGTTGCACCGATTACTGTTTTGATCATCAGTATCAGCTTCCGACCCGGTTCTCGACCAGATCGGGAAGGGAGTGTTACACTCAGCATAATCCAAATGTTCAAAATACGACGTACTTGTATGGGTAAGCACAACATTGGATTGTTCAATCTCTTCCTTCTTCTTCATTTTTTGCATGGCTTCGTCGAAGTCAGATTGCTCCACAACACTAAGCACATTGTTGCAGCATATCTCTTGAAGGTTTTCTTCAACTTGCACAAGCTGGAATTCTTCATAGTCATCCACATACTTGAGAGTGATGAAGACGTTAAGTGTGATCGTTTGGTTGTTCATCTTCATAGTAAATTCAACCTTCTCACAATAAATCACAATACACTTAGTAGCAAGGAATGGTCTCCAAAGGATGATGGAAGTAGAGCTGTAAATGAGACGAGACAGAACACGAGCTATTCGAGCTTAACTAGGTCAAAACTCAATCAAAACTCGACTCTATTGGACTGGGCTTGAGCTCGAACTCGGCTCGAGTTCTTAATGATACGAGTCGAGCTACTCGATACCTGACTTGAAAAGCTCGCGAGCTACTCGAAAATACAATATACTAAATTTTTTGAATTTAAAATCTAAATTCTTATACCTAAAATCCTAAAACATAAACCCTAAATATAAGTCTTATACCCTAAAATCTAAATCCTAAATTCTAAGCCCAACAATCTAAACCTCTAAACCATAAACTAACACCCTAAACTTGTGTATCAAAGTTTTTTTTCCTAATAGGGCTTTAAATGGACGAGACAGATCGTGAGCTACTCAAGTTTGAATCGGTCAACACTCGACTCAATTGAACTCAATTCAAGCTCGAACTCGACTCGAGTTCTTAACGAGCCGAGCCGAGCTTAAATTATTCAGGCTCGTTAAAAACTACTCAAGCTCAAACTTGACTCGAAATCTTAACAAGTTGAGTCGAGCTTAGCACAACTTGAGCTCGACTCGGCTCGTTTACACCCCTAGATGAGAGCATTCTCGTCAGCTTCGCAATCAAGGATGATAAAATCTGTTGAGAAGATAAATCTATCTACCTTGACTAGGACGTCTTTAATTCTGCCCTCGGGTCAGATTTGAGTACGATCAGCAAATTGAAGGATCACCGATATAGGCATAGCTCTTCCTATGCCCAATCATGTAAAAACTAATTTCAGCATCAAGTTGACACTTGCACCGAGATCGCATAATGCATGGCTAGAGTAGTTTCGACCTACGGAACATGGAATGGTGAAACTGCCATGGTCCTTTATCTTGGGTGGAAAATCACTTTGCATAGCCACACATTCACCTGTTGTAGCAACAATTTCAACTTCACTCACAATACTTTTCTTGGTCACGATCTGTTTAAGAAACTTTGCATATATCAGCATCTGGTCAATGGCCTCTAGGAATGGGACATTGATGTGTAATTGTTTAAGCATTTCCAAAAACTTCTGGAACTGGATATCTTGTTGGGTTTTTCGTGCTCGATTTCCTTCAACCGTTCTAGCTAGCCAAGTGTGGAGAAGATTGAATATTTGGGTGATTTTGTAGGAAGTGAAATATAGACAAAAGACACAAGGAATTATAGTGGTTCAGCCTTCTAACAAGCACCTACATCCACTACCTTAACTTCCCACTAAGGATTTCAACAAATTCACTCTTGAATTTCTTCCTCTTTTCTAGGCTAAGGAGGCAACCTTTACACACTCAAAGCTTTCTAACCCAAAGCTTGAGTAAACCCTCTTTACAAGAGAAATTAGAACAAACTTGAAATCCCTCACTAGGTAGATAGTTTGCAATCTTAAGCTCACTCACCCAAACCTAAACACTTGATCAAATTTGACAATTTAGGCTCACAAGTGTTGTGTATACAATTAATGAACAATTTAAGCCCTAAAGAAAATTTGACATCATATAGTTGTTTGAAAATTGAAGCATTAGTCTTCCCTTGATGCTTGGAGGTTCCTTTTATACTCCTAATTGAGTTTGTAGCCGTTGAGGACCGTTGGAGTTGTTTTGGAGCCGTTGGAGACTTTAATTTTCCACCATAAATGTTGTTCTGCAGATGTTCGTTTTGAAACAAGCAACCTCGTATCAGAACGACCTTCTTCGGAACTAGCCGTTGAAGTTTGATGCATCAAGCTGTATCGAAACGCCTCTGGTCGTTTCGAAACTCCCTTGATCCGTATCGAAATGGTAGCAACCCCATTTAGGAACAAGTGACAGTTGAGCTGCAATTTAAAACGTCATTGGGAAAATAGCCGTTGGGGAGGTTTTGACCACTATGCGTATCGAAACACCCTTTTGGTGTTTCGAAACGAAAACCCTTCGTATCGAAACGGACAAGCCATGTTTCGGTATGTGTTTTGGCAGTTTCAAACTGTTTCGAAATAGGTTCTCTATATCGAAACGGGTACCTTGAAAACCCTGGTTTGGTCACTTAAAAACGTTTTAAACCTTGCCAAAACCATTTAAAAACATCCACAAACTTATTTTACAGTTGTTTGGACTTAAAGGCACTTTTAAAATCTTTTCAATTTAGTCCAAAACTATTTTTCAATTATTATATCAAAACATTAGTTCTTCAATCTCACCCTTTTTGATATAATAGAACCCACTTGAAAAATTGTTTGAGATTCTCCTCCTTTGTATTTTAAAAATTTAAACAAGAGATTTCAAAAATCAAAAGAGGTTAAAGCTCTCCCTTATTCTTTTGAAAAATCAATTTTCAAACTATTTCTCCCATTTTTGTTATATCAAAAGGCATTTAAATAACTTTAAGTTCAAAATAACTTAGGAGGTTAAAAAAATTTGACACAAATAAGAATTTTGGTTTTAAAATGGTTCCCCTTACTCAAAGCATCATTAAGAGTGTTAGTCCAACATATATGATAATCTAGTTGAAATTAAAAATAAATCAAATTAAACAACTAAAACAACTAGATTTTACCACACTTGAACTCAAGGGAGGATGTGAAGCCTTTCTTCTTCAAGTGTTCTTCCTTGTGTGCATGAAGCTCCCCCTTAAATTTGTACTTGTTGATCATTCTCCATCTCACATGGAAAACCTTGGTTTGGTTACTTAAAAACGTTTTAAACCTTGCCAAAACCATTTAAAACATCAACAAACTTATTTTAAAGTTGTTTGGACTTAAAGGCACTTTTGAAATCTTTTCAATTTAGTCCAAAGCTATTTTCAATTATTATATCAAAACATTAGTTCTTCTCATCTTATTTCTGAGCCTTCAATCATTGTGGAAACGGAGGTGGTGGTCTGGGCTAATCGTGTGGTTTACTGGGTGCAGTGGCATTTTTGGCAATTTTTATCCTTGTCATCAGTAGTAAGGTCTCTCACTGTATCAGACACAAGAGTTGTATTTTAGGTGCTAGAGAAACGGCGAATGGCTTTCTTGGAGTGAAATTAACAAGGCAACCTCCTCCAAACTTGTCATTTTTGGTCAATTGGGTACCACTACGCAGTGTGATGGCATTGCATTGCTCCGCACTGAAAGTTTTAGTAACTTCAGTATCATTAGGTAAACTGTCTTGTTGTCGCATCTTCAAAACTTGGGCAATCTGCCCAACTTGCGTTTCTAAGGACCGTAAGGAAGTGGTGTAGTTTTGCATGATGGATTGCTAATTTTGCAACATAGCGGCTTGCATTGTAAGCATGTCACTATGATTCTTTAAATGCACTGACTGATCCTGCATAATAACTCGAGTAATTTCCATAAAATTTTCATAAGAAGAATTAGAATTATAGTTAAAAACTCTTTGTTTCTACCTTTGATTTTTCTGTTAGAATCCAAGAGGTTCCGCTACAACGCTCTGTTGCGTTCCTAAATTGCCTGTGTTACCTTCCCAACCAAAATTTAGATGTTACCCCACCCTGAGTTGTAGGTGTTCGAGTGAGGATTGTTATTGCAGTTGGCTACGTAACATCTAGATTCTTGTTGCTAGGGGCATTCATTTGACTGGTTTTCCCCATCACAATGTTCACACGTGCATTTAATTGCCTTAGCCTCTTGTGTGTTGGATATTGGCTACATGTTGTTGAGCAGATTTGCAATGGTGGAGAGTTGAGCTGCCACACTTTAGGAATCATCTGGCTAGAGGGTTCTAGGAGATTTAGGGTCATGATTCAATCTCCCTGTAGGAAACTGATATTCATTATTGGCTATCTAGTTGAGAATCTTGAAAGGTTCTTCATGATCTTTCTCAAGTAAAACACCATTGGCTGAAGAGTCAATCATCATCCTTTTTTGGGGCATTGATGCCATTATAGAACATCATTATTTGTAGGCAATCATGGAATCCATGAATCAAGCACTTGCGCATCACGTCTTTGTATCTGTCCCAGCATTCTTACAAAGATTTATCATCTTGTTACTTGATTGCTATAATCTCACTCCGCTTCTGGTTGTGCATGTTTGGTGGATCATATCAGTGCAAAAGTTTCTTGCATAAGTCATCCAAGGATGTAATAGATCCCGAGGATACAATCTTCAACCATGCACGGGCTCGGTCACACAAGGAGTAAGGGAATACTTTGAGTCTTAACACATCATTAGAAACTCACAGTTGCTTAAAGCAATCACAAACTTCCAAGAAATCTTGAATGTGTTCTCTACTGTCCTCTCTTGCTGATCCATTGAATTTCCCAATGGAATTGAGCATGTTGAACATAACGGGCTTCAGCTCAAAGTGAGTTGTCCCTAAATCTGGCACAAAGATCGATGGGTTGAGGTTGTTGATGACATGTTCTATGTTGTCGTAGATGGGTCTTCTAATTCGTGTTGATGGATTAATATGCTGCCCTACCTATTCTCTATCGTTGACGGTATTGTCAATAATTACTCATACAAATACCAGTAGTATGCCATCGTTATGTATATTGTCTTTGTCGTTCTAAGCGTTGTTGCTAGGAGGATCTGTTACCCTTTGTCCTCGACGGAGATCTCTCAAGTATCTTTTGTTTTATGGGTTACAAGGGAAAATTGGTTCCTCACGATTTGTGCGTCTGGTCATGCACCGAAATGTACCTGAAAAGGAAAAATAAAAAAAAATAAATGCAAATAAAATAAAATAAAATAAAATCTCAAACGCAATTACAACGTAATTATCAATTGCCAATCCCGACAATGGCGCCAAAAACTTGATGCTTGTCGAATAGTGATGCACTTTAGAGCAAGTATACTCGTCGATTAAGTAAAAAAATGATGAAGTATAGTGTCGAACACACGAGGATTGGATCAATAAATACAAAGTGATCGTACTTAAGAATGGCTGAGTAAATATTGGTTTGATGGTGATTTATCAAAACTAAATGCAAAGAAAGTAAAGTAGCTATGATCAAAACAAATAGATACTACGTCAAATAACATATAATTATGGAAGTTGGGTTTATTGCCTAGGAATTATGCTTGGTTACTTATTTCAATGCTATAACGACTGAAAATACATGTATGCATAAACCAACTACGATCTTTATCTACTAGACAAGCTTTTCTAATTAACTTATGACTCTCTCGATGCCTAGAGGTGGATAACATTAAAGCTAAGGTTATACATGTTTGCTTGAACCCTAACAACTCTATTATATGTTCAAGTTCCCCTTATTAGTTGTTGAAACCCTAAACTTATGTCTAAGCCGGATTAAGACTAAGTTAACAACTTAGCCTCATTTCTCATGTTTGTTGAACCTAACTCTTTCGATATTAATCCACATATCAATAGTTAAAAGGTCTCTCTCGATATCTCTTACAATAACTATGCATGAAGGACGATGAACATAATAGATAAAGGAAAAGAACTATAGAATTAAAACAAAGTATTCAAAATATAAAATCCTATAAAGCAATAAACACAAATAAAAGTGTTTAACTCATGTTGAGCCTAAAACATCCATAATAAAAACAATTAAAAACATAACAGTTTATCAAACAAGGGATAGAAAAGGGTCAAGCATCCTCGACGATCTCCTCCAAGCTTTCTAACTGTTGATGTAGGTCCTGCACTTCTTCAGCCTCTCTCAATGGCTTTTTTGTGTGGAGACTCCTCTAGAACTTCGACTCCGATGGTTCTCCGATAGTTGAAGACTAAGGGACGTCGTCTGTGATCGAGCTCCCTTCAATTGTTGCCGAAGTCTTCTTTATATAGGTGAGAAAGCTAGGGTTTCATAACCTTAAAGCACGCACAGCCTCTTTTAAGAGGATCTTGTTTTCCCGCTATCTTTAATGAGTTTTGTATCTAAGGAGAGTCCACGTGGTTCAAACTTAAATTTATCTCCAACTCTTCTTGCTTCGTCAGCTCCTACGAGATGTGAGCTATCCTTTCTACTCCAACGTTCCTCCAACTCCGATAGATCCTGCACATGCACCACAAAACACTACCTTTCCCATTAAAAGTACCAAAGTATATAACAATTAAGCACAAGCAGTGTAACTCCCTAACTACATGAAAACTATATGGAAACTACTCTAAATGCAACTAAATGATCTTAAACACATGAAAAAACGAAGTAAAAAAGATATACAAAATAGGTTATCTACGCAGTCATCACCCGAGCCTGCCCAGGCTCAAGCTGGGCTCGGCTCGTTATCACCCCTACTCTTGTCCATGTCCATTAGGCCAATTAGTAGATCCTATAGAGACTAATTTTATAAATTGACGAGGAAATACAATAAATATACAAGAAGGTTCTACAAAACTAAAATAGACTGATCACATTATTAGGTGATTTCCCCTAAAACTATTGAAGTGCACAAACTATCCACAAAAGCATAAAATAAGATCATACAAGGGAATTGTTAAAATCTAACCAAACAACTTAAAAATGATAGATAAACAAGCATCATTATTGTCGGTGAAGGATAAACATTGTCAACACTAACATAAAAAATGATAACACATTGATAAAATTAGTTTTACCACAAGTCAATCGCAAATTATCATTCTTTAGTCATTGTAAGCGTCTATCAATATGAGAGAATCAGTCCGAGAATCCAAACCAGGGGTAGATCAACATGATAATTAAATAGTCGTCAACTGGAGAGACGTCGTCAAATCTAGTCCTAAAAAATAGAGACAACATATCATAAGAACAGAGAAAGCATGCTAAAAGAGCTGGAAAAAACATCCACCTTTTTGCTAGAATATGGGAAAACTTATTAAACTAAAACATACAAATATTCAAACATGCGTAAATAAAAACCAAAAAGATGGAAAATTATGAAATGAGAAGCAAAGATGGAGGAAAACATAACAAAGATTATGAAAAAAGTATGGGCGACAACTCTTTGACCAAAGACCGAGAGTGCCATCCTCCTAATAAAAAAACTAGAAAAATTAGGGAGATAAAAAAATATTAATATTTAATTTGTAATTAACAAGCGGTTAAAAGTAGTAGTAGATTTCTTTATCATATATTTAAATTAAATTTAAACCTTCAAATTATCATTTATGCGAGATATATTTTTTTAAATTTGGTAACTTTGTATTTACATCTGTTGTCGAATCACTGATCATCAAGCAATGCGCTGTTAATCAAAAATCATATAATATAGTAAGTATTGATTTACCTGAAACAAAATCTGATTATAATTTATCTGTTGCAGTTCATCTTAATTTAAACATTTACAACGATTTAATAATCCTTTTTAGCTTTTGTGCCCGCTAATTAAACATTAATGGCCAAAGCAAGTCAAAACTATAGGCAGGTCTGTCCCTATCCGAGCACCAACTCGTAAACAGTCGAAATGCCATGCTAAATTAACAACAAGACAGGCAAAGGCAAAGCAGGATTTGTCCGAGTGGAGGAGAATTGTTTGCTTTATCTCACCTAATTTGCTTTGTTTGCTGCCGGCAGACATTGAAAGTACTGCTTGTCCTCACCAAACTTCCAAAAACTAATCAGACAATCAAAATCTTTCACACAGAATAAAAGCCATTTATATTGGTGCAGTACACAACAAAGCCATTTAGGAAGAACAATCTGGATCTTTGATTTGGTTGTGGAATTTATTCATCTTTAATAGAACGGGTCGACAATATTTGCAAGTGATCTTCATCTGTACTAAAGGTCTTGTCCCAAAGGTTTCCGCCTGAAATTCAACAGAAGTAGAAAAAGGGAAGGGTAGGATTGTAGAGTTACATATCCTCAGTACTCATTTCTAAGTGTTTCATGGTAAAAAGCCGAATCAATTCGAATCAAACTTCAATTCTATGTTTATTAACTCGAATTGTTTTTAGATGATTAACAGGTATCATTTGAACTTCTTATATATTAAATGGAATTTTAAATGAATAAGTAGATCATTAAATAAGTTTAAACATATTAGGAGGCTGACAAAGAATATGTACCAATCGTACACACTCATAGCCCTAACCATTGAAATTGCTTTTAAAATCTCCCTTCCTTTTTCATTTTAGGTTAAACAACCAATCAAAAGGAAAAGAAACTTTTTTCTAAAATAGTAATGGTAATAGTATTTTTTATTTAAATAATATTTTATTAATTATTTAATGAAATATTTTTATTGGTGATTATTATGGAAATAACAGTATAACACTCTCTCCGTAGAATTAATAAACGATTGTCTAAACACTCTTTTAATAGACGTGGCCGTAGAAACATGGCAAAGATTTGAGGTTTGGGCAAAACATAAATGTTTAAAAGTGGAGAGGCAAATACATAAATTAACTATTTTTTTAAAAATAAAACTAGGGTAAAGTACGTAAATGGTCACTAAACTATACCCGAAAAAACAAAATGATAACCAAACTTTCAAAAACTACAAAATGACAATTAAACTTTATGTTTTGTTACAAAATGGTAACTGTGCCGTTAAAGAGGTAACGTAGCTGTTAGAAGTTTTTGTATAATAGTATGTTTAGTCTTCTATAGTTACACATTCAATCAATTTAGTCATAATTCGAAGAAATTCAATAAATTTAACCCTTAATTTTTACACATTGTTATAATTCAGTCTAAATTCTAAAAAATTAACCCTTGATATTTTGAAATTACTTCAATTTAACCCTCAATTTTTACACATTGTTATAATTTAGTCATGATATGAAAAATGTTGTGTTTTTCCTAACTTTACTCACAAACCCATATAAAATTCAACGATTGATGTTTCAAGTCATTCCATTTAAGTAATATAAATAAACAAACACGTGCATAAATTACTCAAAAAATTTCGTTGAAACTTCATTTTAGAATTTTGATTTTGAAATATAGAGTTAGGGTTATAAATGGAACTAGTTAAATCCAAACCGTAACAAGTTTAAGTTCGAGTTTACAAGAAACTTAGAGCTCCAACTTTTACATAAATTGATTCGAGTTTTATTTTCAAAGTTTGATTAAATTCGTTATTTACTAACAGATGATCATAGGTGGAATGACACATTGTTTTGTTAAAGTTGAGATTAGTAGGGCCTTGTATCTTGTTATGTAGGGGTATGTTTTCGTTTTTGCAAGGAAGAATGTAAGTATGAGAGATAATGGAAAGATGAAGGGATGAAGAGGGAATAAATTGAAGTAATTTCGAAATATCAAGGGTTAATTTTTTAGAATTGGGACTAAATTATAACAATGTGTAAAAATTGAGGGTTAAATTTATTGGATTTCTTCGAATTATAACTAAATTGATTGAATGTGTAACTATAGAAGACTAAACATGCTATTATACAAAAACTTTTAACAGACACGTTACCTCTTTAACGACACAATTACCATTTTGTAACAAAACATAAAATTTAATTGCTAATTTGTAGTTTTTGAAAGTTCGGTTACCATTTTTTTTCGGGTATAGTTTAGTGACCATTTGCGTACTTTTCCCAAAACAATATATGGGAGGACAAATGTGAAAAAAATTGGTAGCTCCGTCATTGCGTGACAAATTCATGCAATGTCGGTATTAGGAAAGAACCGGTGGGTGTCATGGCTTCATCCTAAAAATATTATTAAAAGTTTACTTAGGATAAGATCCTCTTATATTATGTAAAACTTAAAAATTTTGCACATTTTTGACCATTGGATGAAGTTAATAGATGGATGAGATTAACAGTAGAAAATATGAAGATAAGTGGGGATTTTGGACATGTGTGAGGTGAGCGACCGCACATGGCCCCCAAGAAAAATATATAAAAAATGACTTTGGAGATGACCCAAATGAGTTGAATTAAATGTTTATAGGGGAAACTGAAGATTTTAGTTTGATAAATTACAAGAAAATGTATAAAAAATGACTTTGAAGATGGCCCATAATATATGATTTACTAAGATAAAAATATTTTTCAAAAAAAAACCTTATATATCTCTAGGGTTATATATTAAATGGTCTCGCTTTAATAAACTGCACAGAGCCCAATAAACCTTTGAACCGCCCCTGGTGAAGATTATCACTTGGAAAAAAGATAGGAAATAATCTTAGCCATTTATTACCATCATCCACCGGTTAAAAAAAACAAAAGTAATTGAATTTTACACAATGTAAGTAGATAGTAACCTTATATATATATATATATATATATATATATATATATATATATATATATATATCCCTCATATGTTTAAATTCTTTAAATGCCTAATAAATTAAGATTTTTTTAATAGTCTCCTAATAAATAAAGTTGAGTTCCACTACTAGGTTCATGTAAAGGCGAGACTGATTAGGTGCGCTTTTGACAGATATGATATAATCTTAGAAAGATAAAATTTTCATTTTGGGATTTTTGAATAGAATGTGACTAAGATTGATTGCGATGGACTATAATGAAAAAATAAGTGAAAAATTATACAAACTTTACCCAAAAAAGATGTTGGACAAATAGGTTTAAATTTGAAATAAAGAAAAAAAATAATTTAAATAAACGAAATACCAAAATTAACAGATTTGGAATAATCGAAAATAATTGTTGAGGCCTGCACGAACACAGTTTCCTTAAGACAGGTTTGATCACTCCTTGGTGCTTGAGTTCTTTAATCGCCAGTCTCCTAGGATACAACAACAGATGATTTTCGACAGAAGCACTACTGAAGAAATCACGAACAGTACTCGGGCTTTTGACTATCACTAAAAATAATGCAGTTTTTGGGAGAAGAAGAGATTTTTGAATTGTATTTAAAACCAAAAATAATCCATGTATTTATAGAATAAAATTAGGTTAAACATGAGAAACATTATACCGATTTTGCTCATAATAGGATAATTGAGTGGGCTACAAGCAAAAATTCGAATTTTAAATTCGAAAATATCCCTAATTTTTTGGGATAATCTGTTATTCAAAAGGAAAAAATTAATTTGATCGTGGTAAAATATACTCAGGTCTACCTAAGGCCCCACCGGTCCGGACATTCGCCTAGCCCCACAGATTAGGTGCGCTTTTGACAGACATGATATAATCTTAGAAAGACACAATTTTCATTCTACGATTTTGAATAGAATGTGACTAAGATTGATTGCGAGGAAATATAATGAAAAATAAGTGAAAATTATACAAACTTTACCGAAAAAAGATGTTGGACAAATAGGGTTAAATTTGAAATAAAAAAAAATTAATTTAAATAAACGAAATACCAAATTTAACAGATCTGGAATAACCAAAAATAATTGTTGAGGACTGCACGAACACAGTTTCCTTAAGACAGATTTGACCACTCCTTAGTGCTTGAGTTCTTTAATCGCCAGTCTCCCAGGATAAAACAACAGATGATTTTCGAAATAAGCACTGGTGAAGAAATCACTAACAGCACTCGGGCTTTTGACTATCACCAAAAATAATGCAATTTTTGGGAGAAGAAGAGATTTTCAAGTTGTGTTTAAAACCAAAAATAATTCATGTATTTATAGAAGAAAATTAGGTTAAACACGAGAAACATTATTCTGATTTTGCCCATAATAGGATAATTGAGTGGGGTGCAAGAAAAAATTCGAATTTTAAATTCAAAAATATCCCTAATTTTTGGGATAATCTGCTATTAAAAGGAAAAAATTAATTCGATTGTGGTAAAATATACTCAGATCCACCTAAGGCCCCACCGGTCCGGAAATTCGTGTCGCCCCACTAATTAGGTGCGCTTTTGACAGACATGATATAATCTTAGAAAGACACAATTTTTATTCTGGGATTTTGAATAGAATGTGACTAAGATTGATTGCGATGGACTATAATGAAAAAATAATTGGAAAATTATACAAACTTTACCCAAAAAAGATGTTGGAAAATAGGGTTAAATTTGAAATAAATAAAAAAAATTAATTTAAATAAATGAAATACCAAAATTAACAGATATGGATAACCGAAAATAATTGTTGAGGCCTGCACGAACACAGTTTCCTTAAGATAGATTTGACCACTCCTTGGTGCTTGAGTTCTTTAATCCCTAGTCTCCCAGAATACAACAACGAAAGATTTTCGACAGAAGCACTACTGAAGAAATCACGAACAGTACTCGGGCTTTTGACTATCACCGAAAATAATGCAGTTTTTGGGAGAAGAAGAGATTTTTGAATTGTGTTTAAAACCAAAAATAACCCATGTATTTATAAAAGAAAATTAGGTTAAACATGAGATACATTATTTCGATTTTACCCATAATAGGATAATTGAGTGGGCTGCAAGAAAAAATTTGAATTTTAAATTAAAAAATATCCCTAATTTTTTGGATAATTTGCTATTCAAAAGGAAAAAATTAATTCGATCGTGGTAAAATATACTCAGGTCCATCGAAGGCTCCACCGGTCCGAACATTCGCGTCGCCCCACTGATTAGGTGCGCTTTTGATAGACATGATATAATCTTAGAAAGACACAATTTTCATTCTAGGATTTTGAATAGAATGTGACTAAGATTGATTGCGAAGGACTATAATGAAAAAATAAGTAGAAATTTATACAAACTTTACCTAGAAAAGATGTTGGACAAATAAGGTTAAATTTGAAATAAATAAAAAAATTAATTTAAATAAACAAAATACCAAAATTAACAGATATGGAATAACCGAAAATAATTGTTGAGGCCTGCACGAACACATTTTCCTTAAGACACATTTGACCACTCCTTGGTGCTTGTGTTCTTTAATCGCCAGTCTCCCAGGATACAACAACAGATAATTTTCGACAGAAGCACTAATGAAGAAATCACGAACAGTACTCGGGCTTTTGACTATCACCGAAAATAATGTAGTTTTTTGGAGAAGAGATTTTCGAATTGTGTTTAAAACCAAAAATAATCCATGTATTTATAGAATAAAATTAGGTTAAACATGAGAAACATTATTTCGATTTTGCCCATAATAGGATAATTGAGTGGGCTGCAAGCAAAAATTCGAATTTTAAATTCAAAAATATCCCTAATTTTTGGGATAATATGTTATTCAAAAGGAAAAAATTAAGTTGATCGTGGTAAAATATACTCAGGTCCACCTAAGGCCCCACCGGTCCAGACATTCGCGTCGGCCACGTCGTGCAGGTGCGCCCCAACCTGAATGGAATTGGATTCGCAACCCCTTGCGCGCGAGGCACAGGTTCATCACAAGTCATTCAATGACCACAAGTAGGGTAAATGTATATAAACACTTCCCAATCCATTTATCCCATCCATGTGGGATGTGGGGTTCCATTTCCTTTTTCCCTAATTTTCAACCTCCTTACTTTGAGCATCAATTTCTCATTCATTACTGGGACGCTTGACCGATACGAGTGGGCTACACGGGGATAACTGAGGCGAAACCCGTTAAGGGTCCACTTCGGTTACCGACCCAAGAAAACTTTTTCGTTAATATTATCTTGTCTAGATGTATAATTATATCATATGTGATAAAGGCGACAACGGAAGAAAATAAGCGAGGCGAAACCACGAACACATAACCAAAACAACCAATTTTACTTATTTAAAGTAGGCTGTATCGATACACTAAGAGAGGGTATCGATACACCTTGACTAGGTCAACAGCCCAAGGTCAAACCAGGGAGACTGTATCGGTACACAGGTTGACTGTACCGATATGCCCTGACTGGTCAACATATCACGGTCAATGATACGATACCGTATCGATATACCCTAGACCCATACCGATACGCCAAAATCTCGTCTATCGGTACGCTAGGCCAAACTTGAGTCCCGAAGTGTAGGACCGTATCGATACGGCCCTCAGGCGTACAAATACGCCCTGCACTGCAATGCTCAATTCTGGAGCCTAAGACCCTTAAACACGACTCTAGATGCATTTTAAGACTTCCCTAGCCACATACAAGCATACATACAACACATAACAACTAGAATGTAAGCATACGAGGCAACCAACACGAACAAGCATTATTCATTCAAGGGATTCATGCATTTACTCAAAAAGAGACATACTCAGCACTTAAAGGTTCATGCCTTAGCAACCATACATGAAGCATTCATAAAAGGCATAAAGCCAACATACTAGGCACAAGCAAGCCTTAAGCAAACATCCACCAAAAACATAGGAGTCTAACATGCTCCTAAAACCAAACATCAACATAACTCCAAAACATTCAAATCTCATTGCTTGTCTGTTACAATCCTTTAATTTAAAGTTCATACTTGAGCTAACTGTTGAGTTGAGAAGAGCTCGATTCGTTCAATCGGTGTTGCTCACCAAGTGGTGGAGAGGTGAATTTTTGAGTGGATGTAGTGTGGAAGCTAAAACAAAGATGACACAAAGATTTTAGAGTGGTTCAACCTTCTAACCAAGGCCTACATCCACTACCTTAGCTTCCCACTAAGGATTTCCAATCAATCCACTATTGATTCGTCCCCTTTTCTAGGCTTAGGAGGAAACCCTTATACACCGATCAAGCTTTCTACCCAAAGCCTTGATCAAACCCTCTTTACAAGAGATAAGAAAAGCAAACACAAATCCCTCTAATAGGTGTTTGTTTGCACAATAAAAGCACTCACCCAAAACCTAAAACACTTGAGCAAATTTGACAATTTTGGCTCACTAGTATTTGTCTATACAAGAATTGACAATTTAAGTACAAAGACTATATTTGATCATTTGTTGATTGACAATTGAAGCATTAACCATTACTTGATGCTTGGAGGTCCCTTTTATACCCCT
Source organism: Hibiscus tridactylites (assembly GCA_958450335.1). NCBI lineage: Eukaryota > Viridiplantae > Streptophyta > Magnoliopsida > Malvales > Malvaceae > Hibiscus > Hibiscus tridactylites. The sequence goes on from OY288270.1 coordinate 14,735,358, forward strand.
TAATGAGTTTGTAGTTGTTACTAGCCGTTGGGGTTGAATTGGAGCCGTTGGAGACTTAATATCCCACCATAAATGCAGTTTTGCAGCTCTTCGTATCGAAATGCTCGAACCCGTTTCGAAACGCCCTTGTTCAGAACTAGCCGTTGGAGTTTGAAAAAGTCAGGCTGGTTTCGATACCAGCAAGGTGGTTTCGATACCACTAGCCTTGCATCTGGGTTTTGCTTACTGGAAGACCTCGTATTGAAACACCTAAGGGTGTTTCGAAACGCCTGGACGGTTTTCTTTAGTTTGGCTTTGAAAAACATGTAAAACCCTTTAAAACATCCCCTAAACATAGTTTCAAGTTATTTGGACTTTGGAAATAGTTTTGAATTCTTTTTAACTTAGTCCAAAAGATTTTTCAATTATTATATCAAAACATTAGTTCTACAATCTCCCCCTTTTTGATATAATAAAACTATCGTGAAAAATTGTTTGGGATTCTCCCCCTTTAACTTTAAAAATGTGAATAAGAGATTAAATATTTGAAATCAAATAAAGCTCCCTCTTATTCATTTGAAAATTTGAAAATTTGAAAATTCAATTTTTCAAACCATTTCTCCCCTTTTTTGTCATATCAAAAAGAATTTAAAACATTAAGTTCAAGATAACAATAGAGGTAAAATTTGACAAAAATAAGAATTTGGTTTTCAAATGGCTCCCCCTTACTCAAAGCATCATTAAAAATGTTAGTCCAACATATATGATCATCTAGTTGACATAAAAGAAAATAAATCAAATAAAATCAAAAGCAACTAGATTTTACCACACTTGAACTCAAGGGAGGAAGTGAAGCCTTCCTTCTTCAAGTGTTCTTTCTTGTGTGCATGGAGCTCCCCCTCAATGTTTGACTTGTTGAACATCTCCAACACACCTAGCAAAAGACAATCAAGTGATTTTTGGTATCCAAATTTCTTTGGATCCATAAACGTTAGTAGCACAAATTTTAGTCCCCTCAGGAATCCATTTTTCAATGTCATCCTTTTTAATTGAAGTGGTTAGTCCTTTTGGGACTCAAACACTTCTAAAACATTTTCCTTTTACAAATCTAGGGGCACTAGATTGTCTTACATAGAAATTTGATTTTCCAAAATTATTTTTCTTTTCAAGCTCCTTGGAAATCAAATCCTTTTCTTCTTGAACTTTTTGAAGCAAATTTTGTAAATCAAAATATTTTATTTCAAACTCTTCGAGTTTTGCTTCAAGTTCAAGTTTGGTTTTAGAAATCAAATCATTTTGAATTTTTAACTTTGAAATCAATTTATTGTTTTTCAAAATGTGATTTTTAAAATCTAAAACCAAAACATCATAGGCATCTTTTAATTCATCAAAAGAGTAAGAACATGAAGTAGATGAATTAGAAGTTACCCTTGAATCTTCTTCGATGGCCATAAGGCAAAGGTTGGCTTGTTCATCGTTGGTGGAGTCCTCATCACTCCAAGTAGCCACATGTGCCTTCTTCTTATGGCTTGAAGTGCTTGCCCTCTCATTTTTCTTGGTTTCTCATTCAAGCTCTCTCAAAGCTTTCTTCATGAACGAGGCACGCTTCTTGAAGAGATGAGCAATCTCTTCATCTTCATCCTCCTCTTCACTTGAATCAACGTGATGGCAAATGGAGGACTTGAGAGCCATGGCATTGGTGTTGATGCCAAGCTCCTTGAGCTTCTTCTCTCTCATAGCTCTAATTTCTTCCCTCTTCTTCTCATCTTCCTTGTTCTTCTTCATGATTTGATGAGTAAGAAGTGACCCCATGAGTTCATCAAGCTTCAAAGTATTCAAATTCTTTGCTTCGATGATGGCGATCCTCTTTGAGTCCTAAGACTCGGGAAGTGAGTAGATGAGCTTTCGGACAAGTTTCTCCTCCGGAATGGCTTCTCTATAGCCCTTGAGACCATTTGTGATTGTGGAGAACCTATCAAACATCTTCTCGATGTTCTCTTCCGGATCCATCTTGAAGTTCTCATACTCTAAGGTGAGGAGTCCAATCTTGGTCTCCTTGACTTCATCGGTTCCCTCGTATGTGACTTCAAGCTTGTCCCATACCTCCTTGGCACTCTCACAAGAAGACATCTTCTCATAGATGGTTGGGCCAAATGCACAAAAGAGAATGTGCAAGGCTTTGCAATTTAGCTCCATCTTCTTGCGATCGTCGGCACTCCACTCCGCTTTGCTTCGTTGAGGCACGAACGGACCATATTCAACTATGTCCCATAGCTTGTAGTCTCTTGACTTTATGAAGAATTTCACCTTGGTCTTCCAATGGGCATAGTGGGTAACGTCGAAGAAAGGCGGTTTGTCGATTGATTGTGCCATTGAGCCGGTTGAGTAAAATGTTGATCGAGCTTGCCAGATCTTCTCAATAGGATGTGAATCCTCCTCAATTGAGCCAAGCTCTGATACCAATTGTTGAGTTGAGAGGAGCTTGATTCGTTCAACCGGTGTTGCTCACCAAGTGGTGGAGAGGTGAATTTTTGGGTGGATGTAGTGTGGAAGCTAAAACAAAGATGACACAAAGATTTTAGAGTGGTTCAACCTTCTAACCAAGGTCTACATCCACTACCTTAGCTTCCCACTAAGGATTTCCAATCAATCCACTATTGATCCGTCCCCTTTTCTAGGCTTAGGAGAAAACCCTTATACACCGATCAAGCTTTCTACCCAAAGCCTTGATCAAACCCTCTTTACAAGAGATAAGAAAATCAAACACAAATCCCTCTAATAGGTGTTTGTTTGCACAATAAAAGCACTCACCCAAAACCAAAAACACTTCAGCAAATTTGACAATTTTGGCTCACTAGTGATTGTCTATACAAGAATTGACAATTTAAGTACAAAGACTATATTTGATCATTTGTTGATTGACAATTGAAGCATTAACCATTACTTGATGCTTGGAGGTCCCTTTTATACCCCTTAATGAGTTTGTAGCTGTTACTAGCCGTTGGGGTTGAATTGGAGCCGTTGGAGACTTAATTTCCCACCATAAATGCAGTTCTGTAGCTCTCCGTATCGAAACGCTCGAATCCGTTTCGAAACGCCCTTGTCCAGAACTAGCCGTTGGAGTTTGAAAAAGTCAGGCTGGTTTCGATACCAGCAAGGTGGTTTCGAAACCTACTGGTTTCGAAACCAGCAAGGTGGTTTCGATACCACTAGCCCTACATCTGGGTTTTGCTAACTGGAAGACCCGATATCGAAACACCGCCTGGAAGGTTTTCTTTAGTTTGGCTTTGAAAAACATGTAAAACCCTTTAAAACATCCCCTAAACATAGTTTCGAGTTATTTGGACTTTGGAAATAGTTTTGAATTCTTTTTAACTTAGTCCAAAAGATTTTTCAATTATTATATCAAAACATTAGTTCTACACTAACCAAAAGCAACACAAGCACACTTGGAGGCCCCCTTCTTGCTCTAGCAACCCACGAACTACGGATCTGCATTGTCGAACAAAGAGAGTGGAAGCATAAAGCTTAGTGAGGGTAAGCTCATAAAACAAACCTCGACAATGCAGGGTCCAAGAACGAGCACAACCAAGGTAGAATGCATGGCCTTACCTTCGATCCACAAGAGCCAAAATATACATGATGCATGAACATATATTCAATATTATGCCATGGTCAACAAGTCCAAACCACATCATATGTAAACACATATATCAATCCACATTGGCAACACATAGTACCACATATTGGTATACATCTTATCTCATATTGGCACCTAGCTATGACTCGAATACACGGATAACACGTTAGAACTCACAGCCAACAACAACCATTACCTTACGGTGGGATTACACTCATCACCGTTCACGTGGAAGGGATTCCACTCATCCTCACGCCCCGTCGATGGGATTACACTCATCACCGACTAACGTATATATAAGAAGGTTTTCCGGGCGAACCCGTACTCCATCTTGATGACTACCATCACCAAGACCACGCGCGAATTTGACTCACGTGTGCACACTAAACATCCTAATGATCGATCATTTGTACCCAAACATACTAGTGCCAATATTAAACACAACTCTCAACATCATTTCATAACCACTTCCGTGCTTAGCACGTACTCACCATCATTAACATCATGCACAATCCACAAACCAAAACACATGCATATTTCAATGCATCAAACCAAGCCTCAACAACATGTATAACACATTATACATAACACCATAATCACAATTTAACATGAGGCATAGACAACCATTAGAGTTCAACCAAAGTCTCTAACTAAAGCTTGGGATTAGGCTACCACTCTAATCCCAACTCTAGGTGGGTCTACCAAGCCCGACCTAGTCCACATGCTTGAACCAAATACTCAAAACCATTTAAAAACATTTAACCACTCACTGACTATTCCAAGCTCAACCCTCTAGCCGGTCAAGCTTCCAACGATTTCGGATTCGTTCCTGATGCTTCACCAACACAATTTCTTGCCTCTGATCATTTCAACACATACAAAACAACCTCGAATCAGTTCATACATCAATGTAGCAAACTCATAACACTACTCAAGCATAAACACGTGATTTTCAATCCAAGAACAACCCCAAAAGCTCCAAACCCGAGCAGCCCTCAAACCCAATCCAGAACTCTTGTTTCAAAAACTTTTAACACTTCTAAATGCTTCCAAAACGATCCCTAACCAACATACAACTAAAAGCCCTCAATCTCCAACATTAAACACACCCAAAACCAACCTTTAAACCCTTCAAAAACCTCATTAAAACCCAAATCCGAGAATCTTTACAAAACACTTTAAAATTCACATATGTTGGACCTTATGGTTCATAAACAACGTATCTATCAATAAATAATCAAAAGCTTTGTTAAAATTTCATAAAGCTTCAACCTTTTGATGAAAAACTTTGAAAACCCAAAATATGAAATACACAGTTTTAATGAATTCTAATGGTACCAAAATGTAGAGGATGGCAAGGCCAAGTCAAAAATATATTTACCTTTCAAAAATCACCATCAAGGAGCATGGGAAGTGATGGAATAATGATTTGGAGAGGGAAGCTCTCTTGGTCGTTGGAATGGAAAAATGGGAAGAGGGAAAGAGATGACAAAAAGGTGTTTTAAACAAAAAGGGGGTTTTATTACCCTTTTGCCATTAATGAGGATAGCCAATTAAAATTTCCCAATTCCATGGAAAATAAGTTTCAAATAAATTTCGGTCCAACATAAAATGTTTGCTTTGAAAATTTGAAGCCCAAAATAATATTTTGTTATTTTAATTATAAAACCGAAACCCGAACCATTATTTTAAATAATATTTTCACCTGACCCCCAAACCCGGGTGTTAAAAAATTGATGCATTTCATCAAAATATTTTGACCCGATGTGGTGATAGTTTCTACGATTTATTGTTGCATAGGATAGGCAGGTGTCCACCCTTGAACCTTCCCTTGTGAAAGTATATTTACTTTACTGGCTGCCGAGTAGACGTGATGTCCTTGAATTGTTCTGCCTTTTGTGTAAACAATGATATACACCACACAACTACCTTTTTGGCACGAGTTTATTTCTCGTGGTTATGTCCATATGGCCATGGACATCGTCTAGTTCTGCGAGAGTTTGAGAGAACTATGCCCAAATAGTCTCCTTGAAGCGGACCCACTTCACTCTTACATAGGTGACTTATGTTCCTTGGTTCACCGATGCACACAATGGTCATTAAAAGCATTGCTTAGCCTGTTCTGTTTTTAGTCATTGTTTACATCATAGGAATGGACTTGGGAGAGTAACCCCCCACAGTGATCGCACAAGGTCTATGTGATTAGGTTGTCCCTTTGAACCTAGATCTTGGGATCTCCAATCAACTAGGTAGGGTTTTCCTTCTCATAGCGCCTTAAATTTCCATGAGCTTTAGTCTCACTCCTTTCGGTGTTTTCTCAACTTGATCTCGGTTTAACCCTTTGGTTAGCGGATCCGCAATGTTATCCTTTGATTTGACATAATCAATAGAGATAAATATGTTAGGCTTGAAGCACGCTCTAATCAATCACTAAAATACGTTAAGAGGGTTGTTTTTTATCATTGGTTGAATTTGGCTAAAACCAATATAAAGATGGATAATTTGCATGATGATTTTAGAGTGGTTCGACTACCCAATAGAGTCTACATCCACTACCTTAGCACACCACTAAGGATTTCCCAATTCACTATGAATACTTCCTCTTTTCTAGGCTAAGGACGTAACCCTTACAACCCTTGTAACACCCCGGGTTTAGGGCCCGGGAGATAACCGAGTAAGGTTAAACCGGTTCGGGTTAGTTTAGTTGGGAGAAAACATTTTTAATGAATAAGGGAAAAGGGGGAAATTTGGAATTTTAAAAAAGGGGGTTTTCTTAAAATATCATCATCTTCTCCACCAACATCTCCTTTTCACGTTACTTTGCAAAAAACACCATTTTCAACTATTCCATTGCTCCAACCTTTCCTACAACCAAGTTTTCAAGGTAAGCTATCCCTTGTTTTGATTTTTCTTTCCTTAAGCTTGTTAGTAGTTAAATTTTCCTTAAAACCCATTGTTTGAAATCGTTTCAAAATGCCTTGAGTTTAAAAAGGAGGAAAATAAGAGGATTTTCGTTCAGGTAGTTTGATGCCATGTTTAAAGGGGTTTTTAATCTTGTTTTGGTGTCCTAAAATACTAAAATAGTGGCTAAAAGTAGCAAACCTGAAACTAATAAAAATGAGGGGTTTTGGAGTTAAAAATGTGGGTTTTTGGGTTGTTCTTGTGAGGAACCTTGAGCTCATGGTTTCTAGACCTTGGGCAAATGTTTTGGATGTTTAAAGAAGTAGTTTTGATGGTAAATTTGTTGGGTTTTGGTTGCTAGTTTGTTTGGGACGTTTTAATGGTGTTTCCAAGTGTTTTGGGTGTGAATTGATTCAGTTTTGTTGATGAATGATGAGTTTCTTTGTTGCTGCAAGTTTGAGGGGTTGATTTGGGTCTAACGCATCATTTTTAGATTGGCTAGAAACAAGGGAAATGAGTTTGGGTCCTTTGGATGCGAGACCGGATAGTTCGGAGGCTTGAATCGGTGTTTCGGCTATCGTTTGGGTCCTATCGGTGAGTGGAAATGTTTTTGAGAGTTTAGGTTGAGCTTAAAAGGACAACCAAAGCTCGAAAGTAAGTGTTTAAATATTTAGGTTTTACTTTTCCAGAAATTCCTTTTTAAGCTTGTTATGCTTTGTTGGTATGAGATGATTGTGTGAAACCGATTTATGAATGTGGTGTTGTTATGTTGGTTTATATGATGTTTGAGTATTGGCAAATATGAGGGTTTTATCGGGTATAATTGGTCGACCAAAGGATTAGAGTGCACTTGTAAAATTCGCGCGTGGCCCTAGTGATGTAAGATGCCATTAGGGAGGAGTACGGTGATTTAAGATGCCACCGGAAGCTTGTAGAACTAATGTTTTGATATAATAATTGAAAAATGTTTTGGACTGATTTAAAAAGAATTCAAAACAATTTCAAAAGTCTAAATAACTTGAAACTAGGTTTAGGGATATTTTATAAAGGGTTTTGCATGTTTTCAAAAGCCAAAATACACAAAACCTTCCATGCGTTTCGAAACACCTTAGGGCGTTTTGATACGGTGTATTCCAGTAGCTAAAACGTTTCGATACTGGTATTGAAACGGGCTTTCCCTGGATGAGGATTTTGCCCAGCGTTTCGAAACGGGCTATGTCGTTTCGATATGCCTACGTGGCATTGACCACAACGGTCATAAACCCCAACGGTTATTTCCCAACTAACATTTAAATGCAGGGCGTTTCGATACGGGTCTAAGCGTTTCGATACGGGTTTCGAAACGGCCAGGGGCATTCCGAAACGGGTGCCTTGTCAGACTGTAACAGCTCTTTCTACTTAAAGGGTGTTTCAAAACGGGTTCGAGCGTTTCGAAACGGTGAGCTGCAGAACTGCATTTATGGTGGGAATTAAAGTCCTCAACGACTCCAATTCAATCCCAACGGCTAGTAACGACTACAAACTCATCAAGGAGTATAAAAAGGACCTCCAAGCATCAAGTAATGGCTAATGCTCATATTGTCAATCAACAAATGATCAAATATTGTCTTAGTGCCTAAATTGTCATTTCTTGTATAGACAAACACTAGTGAGCCAAAATTGTCAAATTTGCTCAAGTGTTTTAGGTTTTGGGTGAGTGCTTTAATTGTGCAAACAAACACATATTAGAGGGATTTGTGTTTGCTTTATTTATCTCTTTGTAAAAGAGGGTTTGATCAAGGTTTTGGGTAGAACGCTTGATCGGTGTATAAGGGTTTCCTCCTAAGCCTAGAAAAGGGGACGAATCAATAGTGGATTGATTGTAAATACTTAGTGGGGAGCTAAGGTAGTGGATGTAGACTTTGGTTAGAAGGTTGAACCACTATAAATCATTGTGTCAATTATCTCTTTAGCTTCCACAACCCTTCCACCCAAAAATCCACCTCCCCGCCACTTGGTGAGCCACATTGGTTTAACGAATCGAGCTCCTCACAACTCAACAATTGGTATCAGAGCTTGGCTCAATTGAAGAGGATTCACATCCTATTGAGAATATTCGGCAAGCTCGATCATCATTTCACACAACCGGCTCAATGGCGCAATCCATCGACAAACCGCCCTTCTTTGACAGAACCCACTATGCCCATTGGAAGACAAAGATGAAGTTCTTCATCAAATCTAGAGATTACAAGCTATGATACATAGTTGAAGATGGTCCGTTCTTGCCTCAACGAAGCAAAGCGGAGTGGAGTGCCGACGACCACAAGAAGATAGAGATAAATTGCAAAGCCTTGCACATTCTATTTTGTGCATTTGGCCCAACCATCTATGAGAAGATGTCTTCTTGTGAGAGTGCCAAGGAGGTATGGGACAAGCTTGAAGTCACATACGAGGGAACCAATGAAGTTAAGGAGACCAAGATTGGGCTCCTCACCTTAGAGTATGAGAACTTCAAGATGGATCCGGAAAAGAACATCGAGAAGATGTTTGATAGGTTCTCCACCATCATCAATAGTCTTAAAGGTTATGGAGAAGCCATCCCGGAAGAGAAGCTTGTCCGAAAGCTCATCTACTCACTTCCCGAGTCTTGGGACTCAAAGAGGACCGCCATCATCGAAGCCAAGAATTTGAAGACCTTGAAGCTTGATGAACTCATGAGGTCACTCCTTACTCATCAAATCATGAAGAAGAATAAAGAAGATGAGAAGAAGAGGGAAGAAATTAGAGCTATGGGAGAGAAGAAAATCAAAGGGCTAGGCATCAATGCAAGTGTCGTGGCTCTCAAATCCTCCACTTGCCATCATGTTTACTCAAGTGAAGAGGAGGATGGAGAAGAAGAGATAGTTCATCTCTTCAAGAAGTGTGCCCCGTTCATGAAGAAACCCTTGAGAGAGCTTGAGTGAGAATCCAAGAAAAATGAGAGGGCAAGCACTTCAAGCCATAAGAAGAATACACATGTGGCTACTTGGAGTGATGAGGACTCCACCGACGATGAACAAGCCAACCTTTTCCTTATGGCCATCGAAGAAGATTCAAGGGTAACTTCTAATTCATCTACTTCATGTTCTTATTCTTTTGATGAATTACAAGATGCCTATGATGATTTGGTTTTAGAGTTTAAAAATCACATTTTGAAAAACAACAAATTGATTTCAAAGTTAAAAATTCAAAATGATTTGATTTCTAAAACCAAACTCGAACTTGAAGCAAAACTCGAAGAGTTTGAATTAAAATGTTTTGATTTACAAAACTTGCTTCAAAAAGTTCAAGAAGAAAAATATTTGATTTCCAAAGAGCTTGAAAAGAAAAATAATTTTGGAAAATCAAATTTTTATGTAAGACAATCTAGTGCCCCTAGATTTGTAAAAGGAAAATGTTTTAGAAGTGTTTGAGTCCCAAAAGGACTAACCACTTCAATTAAAAAGGATGACATTGAAAAATGGATTCCTAAGGGGACTAAAATTTGTGCTACTAATGTTCATGGATCCAAAGCAATTTGGATACCAAAAATTACTTGATTGTCTTTTGCTATGTGTGATGGAGATGTTCAACAAGTCAAACATTGAGGGGGAGCTCCATGCACACTAAGGAAGAACACTTGAAGAAGGAAGGCTTCACATCCTCCCTTGAGTTCAAGTGTGGTAAAATCTAGTTGCTTTTGATTTTATTTGATTTATTTTTATTTATGTCAACTAGATGATCATTTATGTTGGACTAACATTTTTAATGATGCTTTGAGTAAGGGGGGGCCATTTTAAAACCAATTTCTTATTTTTGTCAATTTTTACATCTATTGTTATTTTGAACTTAATGTTTTAAATTCTTTTTGATATAACAAAAAGGGGGAGAAATGGTTTGAAAAATTGAATTTTCAAATGAATAAGGGGGAGCTTTATTTGATTTATATCTTTAATTCTCTTATTCACATTTTTAAAGTTAAAGGGGGAGAATCCCAAACAATTTTTCAAGTTGGTTTTATTATATCAAAAAGGGGGAGATTGTAGAACTAATGTTTTGATATAATAATTGAAAATGTTTTAGACTGATTTAAAAAGAATTCAAAACAATTTCAAAAGTCCAAATAACTTGAAACTATGTTTAGGGATATTTTATAAAGGGTTTTGCATGTTTTCAAAAGCCAAAATACACAAAACCTTCGAGGCGCTTTGAAACACCTTAGGGCGTTTCGATACGGTGTATTCCAGTAGCTAAAACGTTTCGATACTGGTATCGAAACATGCTTTCCCTGGATGACGATTTTGCCCAGCGTTTTGAAACGGGCTATGCCGTTTCGATACGCCTACGTGGCATTGACCACAACGGTTATAAACCCCAACGGCTATTTCCCAACTAACATTTAAATGCAGGGCGTTTCGATACGGGTCTAAGCGTTTTGATACGGGTTCCAAAACGGCCAGGGGCGTTCCGAAACGAGTGCCTTGTCAGACTGCAACAGCTCTTTCTACTTAAAGGGTGTTTCAAACGGGTTCGAGCGTTTCGAAACGGTAAGCTGCAGAACTGTATTTATGGTGGAAATTAAAGTCCTCAACGGCTCCTATTCAATCCCAACGGCTAGTAACGACTACAAACTCATCAAGGAGTATAAAAGGGACCTCCAAGCATCAAGTAAAGGCTAATGCTCATATTGTCAATCAACAAATGACCAAATATTGTCTTAGTGCCTAAATTGTCATTTCTTGTATAGACAAACACTAGTGAGCCAAAATTGTCAAATTTACTCAAGTGTTTTAGGTTTTGGATGAGTGTTTTAATTGTGCAAACAAACGCCTATTAGAGGGATTTGTGTTTACTTTATTTATCTCTTTGTAAAAGAGGGTTTGATCAAGGCTTTGGGTAGAAAGCTTGATCGGTGTATAAGAGTTTCCTCCTAAGCCTAGAAAAGGGGACGAATCAATAGTGGATTGATTGTAAATCCTTAGTGGGGAGCTAAGGTAATGGATGTAGACCTTAGTTAGAAGGTTGAACCACTATAAATCATTGTGTCAATTATCTCTTTAGCTTCCACAACCCTTCCACCCAAAAATCCACCTTTCCACCACTTGGTGAGCCACATCGGTTGAACGAATCGAGCTCCTCGCAACTCAACAAAGCTTTATTGTAGACCTCGGTGATGTAAGATGCCATCGTTAGTCTTGTTGTTCTTATATATTCGGTGATGTAAGATGTCATCGAGTCCAATCCATGTATCCGACTAATGTAACCATAATTGCCATTATACTCTTGTGTTGGAAAGTTGAATGTTATCGTGTTGGTGTTTGAGGGTCATGACATGTTGTTTATGTTGTTGCTTTGCTTGATGTAAGATGCCAAGCATATGTAAGATTGTTGATATTCAAGTTGATGGAATTCATGCTTGTGGCCTTGTTTTTAATTTATAAATGGTTTTATCTAAAAACCGCATTGTTGTTGTTGTGGTTTTGAGCACCACACACTAAGCTTTATGCTTACGCTCTCCTTTCTAACAATGCAGATCGTTAGTGTTTCAGGAAGCAAAGGAAGGCGGGGTAAAGGCTCGGGTGATCGTAGCTTAAGCTCTAGTATGTATTTTAAGTTGTAATAATGATTTAGCAATGAGAATACTTGTTTTTGTGGTTAGGAAGGTGGTTGTAAACTCCCTTGTGTTTGACCATGTTTGCTACATGTTTTAAATGTTGATACCATGCTATGTTGAGGCTTGTCATGGCTTTTTGTTAAATGCCTTGTGTTTTGACTTGTTGGTGTTTTTGAGTTATAGTGTTCTTATGAGCTTTTGAGGTTGAAATGCATATTTGTGTGTATGCATGTTTGAAGCCTGTCTTTAGGGTGTTTTGCCTCTAGAATGGTTTTTTAATATGTTGCCATGCGGTTTGTGATCTTTCGGGGTAATTTTGGGAATGTTTGGGGATGCCGAAATGCATTTTCGGGCCAATTTGTGCCCAGGCGTTTCGGAACATCTGATATGGTTTCGGAACGGTCGGGCTTTTGGGGCACCCGTATCGGAACGGGGTGGTGCCGTTTCGGTACGTTTTGCCTCTGAAGACTCCTGTTTCGAAACCAAGAGAAGCATTTCGGAACGACCTAATTTTATTTTCTGCTGAGAGCCCGCGTTTCCAAATGGGCAACCCCTGTTCCGAAACATAAGCAGTTAAAATGCATCTTTGAAGGTTCCCAAATGTTACTTTTTAGTCCCCTAATGTTTGTATGCTTCCCAAGTGAGTTTAAATGCCTCGTTTGTGTTGATCTTGCCTTGTGTGCTTGAAATATGACTAATAAGCTATTTGGTAAGGTTAAATTACCTTTTGCTTCTGTTTTTTGTGTGGTTTTGCAAAATGGTCCTTCGTGACTATTTGAGTCCAATTGGACATCGGTCGGATGTCCAATTGAGACGTTGTTTCTTCCGCTGTGACCCTTAACACCTTAGGACCTCTAAAATGCATTTAGACAAGATAAGTTTTAATTTAGGGTTGTTAACCGGAGGGAAATTCTTGGATTTTTTTTTCAGTTATCCCCGTAGAACTCTCCTGATTCGGTCTTGCGACTAGGCCGGGCTGAGAGGGTTACAACCCTATCTTTTAATGGCTAAGATAGAACCACTCTAATTTTTCACTAAGGCTAAACTAGAACCTCTCCTTTTTTCAAAGGATTCATTTGGTAAACTAAATACCTCACAAGGTGGGTGTTTACATAAGTTAATCTCATAAGAAATAGTGAAAGATTTACAATTTAAGCGTTCTCTTAAACTATGTACAAGAGAAATGAAGAATTGTGATTTCGACTCAAATTCTCTTGATCATCTTTTTTGGATATGTTCTCTAACCATCTTCAAGTGTCCCAATCTTGCTTTAGTAATGTGGAATGATGTTCTAGCCGTTTATGGCCGTTGGGAATGTTTTGGATTTGTTGGGAAGTCAAAAGTCGAGCTTTAAATTCCCACATGCGCAAAGGTTTCGAAACCTTTACCAGAGATTTCGAAACCTTAAGAAGGATTTGAAAAATATAGTCGTTATAAAGCCATGGTTTCAAAACCTTTGCTAAAGTTTCAATTCCATGTCATTCTGCCCTAAAGGTTTCGAAACCTTAGAGGGAAGGTTTCAAAACTTTCACTTAACAAGCTCAATTTTGGCTGTTGACTTTTAAATGTATATTCAATATAGGTGCAAAGTCAAAACATTTAAACATATTTTTCATGTTTTGAGGACTTTTTAATTATTTTTGAAATCTTTAAACAAGTCAAAAACATTTTCACATAATTGTTATATCAAAATATTTATTCAACAATCTCCCCCTTTTTGATATAACAAAACTTCTTTGAAAAATTGTTTTTGACAAAAGCTCCACCTTAATTTTTCATTTACTTCTCCCCTTTTTTTATATTAAAAATAATTCAAATCTTTATAGTACATAATAACAATGGAGAGTAAGTTTAAATAAAAAAATTTAAGTAAAAACATTTGAATAATAAAAACCCCTTACTAAAGCATTCCGTTAAAATTTTAGCACAAATTTTGACACTTAAGAGATTGAATTTCACCATTGAATCAAATCAATTTAAAAACATATGAAATTCAATTTATCCAAGACTTTAAAACTTTATTCAAACATATGAATGAAATAATATGATTCATTTGCATAAAGCATCATAAAATGGCATGCACTTATAAATATAAATAAGCAATGATGCATGAACATTTATCATCAAAATAGGTAATAAAATGATTTATAATATAATGCATTAAGATTAGAGGTTACTCGTCTTGTTCACTTGTGTGACTAGAGCATTTTCATATCTTTGCTTTTCTTACTATTGCTCCAACACACCTACAAGAGACATTCACTTGATTTTTGGTATCCAAATTGCTTTGGATCCTTTGACATTAGTTTCAATGTCCCTAGTTCCCTTAGGAACCCATACTTGTCTAACCCTATAAGATTTTATTTTCTTTATAGGACAAGTATGCAAAGAATGACCATGATAATGACAATATGAGCATTTTATCATTATGGGATGAGATGAATTATTAGAAATAATTTCATTTGCTTTTGTTAAGCTTTCAAGCTTAACTTTCAAATCAAAATTTTCTTTTTCCAAAACTTCATTTCCTAATTTTTGAAAACTCTAAATCATTTTTCAAAATCACATTTTGTTTTTCTAAATCCAATTTAGTTTTCAAAAGAGAATCATTTTCAAATACAAATTTTGAAATCATTTTCTTAAATTTGGAATTCATGGTCTCAAATTCCAAAAATAATTCATCAAAAGCATCTTGTAACTCATCAAATGAATAAGAATTTGAATCACTAGAGTTAGAAGATACCTCGGGCTCATTGAGAGCTTTAACACCATCCACCTTAGGGATTGAGAGGAGGTTTGCACAAGATAAAACATCATCTTTCTTCTCTCCCTTTTTGTTGCCATGGAGTTTCTCAAGATTATCACATATTTCTTTGGCACTTTTGTATGTGAAAACTTTCTTGGAAACATCTTCATTGATGCCACAAAGAAGAGTGTGCATGACCTTGGCGTTTAGCTTTGCCTTCGTGTCATTTACAATCCTTCACTTCTTCTTCTTCTTAGGAGCTTCCAAGTAACCATCTTCAATGATATCCCAAACATCAAAATCTAGAGATTTGATGAAATATTTCATGATGTTGCACCATTGCAAGTATGCTTCTCCTTCGAAGAGCGGGGGACACGAGATAGAGCGACCTTCTTCAAATGTTGCCATTTTCTTAAATGGTGGACTTCGAGTAAAGGATCTTTACTCCTGGATGTTATTCCTTTGATGGAAAAAAGGCTCTAATACCAAACTTCATTTAAGATAAGTTGTTTAACGGTGTTATGTCGGCGATACATATGTCTCGACTTACCGTTGTACATACAATTTTGTGCCCTAGCAATCGTTTCTTGGTTATCGCAGTATATGCATATTGTGGATACAAGTTTTGGCCATTCAGGAATATCCTCAAGAAATTGCATGAGCCATTCGGCTTCTTCTCGGATTTATCCAGAGCAACAAACTCAGATTCCATTGTGGATCTGGTTATAATAGTTTGTCTTAAGGATTTCCATAACACAGCTCCTCCTCCCAAAGTGAAGACATATCCATTTGTGCCCTTGGTATCTTGAATATCATATATTCAATTGGCAATTAGAGTATCCTTCCAACACACTAGGATCTCTGGAATAATGCAATCCGTAGTCTCGAGTATATCTTAGATATCTTAGTATCCTTACAATTGCTTTGCAGTGGTTTTAACTTGGATTGCTTGTAAATCTACTTAAACTGCTCACAGTAAAAGTTGTATCTAGTCTAGTGCAGCTCATGATGTACATTAGACTGCCTATGACCCTTGCATATTCCACTTGATCAACATTTTTACCTTTATTCTCAGAAATATGTTGGCTCGTGTTTATTCGAGTTTTGGCTATATCAAAATCATCCTTTCCAAATTTATCAAGAACTTATCCACATAGTGTGGCTAAATCAATATGAGATCTTCATGTGACCGTTTGATTTGGATGTCCAAATTCATGTCATATAATCTCATATCTTTCATGTTTAACATGTCTTTGGTACGTTTTACCATTTCATTGTTGCTTATAAAAATGAGTGTGTCATATGATCATATATCCTACTGCACACATTGGTCACACTATTATTTGTCATCGTTTCAACATTTTGTTGAACGTATGGACTATTTTTCAATGATAGTCTCCAAAGTTCGTTTCATTGAACTTAGACCAACTTCCCTTAATATTTAGGAATTATATTTCAAGGAATTAAACATTTTTTCTTTTCATTATCACATTCTTGTGAATCTATTTTTACACAAGAAATTGATATCCGTTACACAGTCAATGAAAATATAGTCCACTTATTTTCATTTACTCCGGTAATGGGAATATTACCTTTGTAAGACACCCCCACATTTTTATGTAATTGTAGGAAGGTTTTACTTCCTTCCATAACTCATATGGTGTCTAATTAGTTGATAGAATAACTCCCTCACATGTTAGGCACATTTTGAATCTTCAAAATCATTGTAACCTTTGATGTTGTGACGTTGCTCTCATAGAGTTTTCTCCCAAATTAATCAATTTATTAATTTTGGGTTTCAAAATCTTACTCATATAGAACAATTTCTCTATGGTATCTTTGCTCTTAAGCAAAATTAATTTGTTCTATCGTTTGAATAGGCATCGCTATGCTTTAGATCAAGTGGTTTCGTACTTCTTCGTATGTTTCATACTTGTAGCGATAAGAATTTGTTCTATATTAATTAGTCTACACAAAGAATCGTAATTAACATGTTCATGCCATAAATCATGTAAACAAAAAGAACAATATTTTTTATTCATAATTCTTGGGTTTTACAAAGATTATAACATATCTCTACCCACAACCATTCCCTTAGGCATATAATTCTTCCTCCTCCACAATATTAGCTTCATTGGCTTTCTTTGCATGTCTGCATTCAGAGGATCTGTGCCCTACCTTGCCACAGTTGAAACATGCTCCCTTGAATTTCTCCTTTTTGGAAATTCCACCATTAGGCGCCAACCTTGTTCTAGCTTGGTGTTGTTGGGGTTGTCTTCCCCTCCCGTCTTCAACAATATTTGCCTTAGCCTCTTAAAAGTTTGTTTATTAAGCTTTCTAGCATTGCCTCTTTTGTCTTCTTCAATACGAAGTCTGACAATCAGTTCCTCCACTAACATCTCTTTTCTTTTGTGTTTCATATAATTTTTGAAGTCATTCCATCTGGGAGGCAGTTTTTCCGTGATGTCAGTTACTTGAAACGAGTCGCTTATCATCATTCCTTTAGAAAGGATTCTATGAATAATCAGTTGAAGTTCCCCCACTTGACTTACTACTTGTTTTGAATCAACCATAGTAAAGTTCAAGAATTCGCGACTAAGAATTTCTTATTTCCAGCATCTTCTGCTTTGTACTTTCTGTCCAATACAGCCCCCAGTTCCAATGTTGTTTTGTACACATCATATACTAGATACAACAAATCTTTTAGTCCATTGAGGATGTAATTCTGACATAGATAATCCCCATTTTCCTGGTCCTTAGTAATGCGAAAGGCGGTGAGTTCATCCACCTCTCCTTCTCAGTCTCCTACCGTGAGAACTGGAGCATCTTCCTTCAAATATTTTACCAGGTTCAACATGGTCAAATAGAACATCATCTTTTGTTGCCATGTTTTGAAATTCAGTCCACAAAATTTTGGCAGCTTCTCATTGTGGTTTATTGTCGCTGCCGTTGCGTTCATATTTGGGATAGGTTGTTTCGAATCCTGGCCCTGGGTCGACACCTTGGTGTTCAAAGAATCAACAGACTTATTCATAGTCATTGTTCTTGTTAGCAATGAAACCAATACTCGGAATCAGTTATACTTCGAATAAATCGAAATTCAATTTCGCTTATTTCCGATTTTTGGGTTTTCACAAAATTTGTAACCTAAGTTACTCTTAACAACAATTTTTGTAACACAGATTATCCCGTTTATTTCTGAAATCTGAGCAAACCCGTTAAAACGGCAGGATAATTCATGAAACAAATTTGTTTGCTTTCTCATAACTGTATTTATTTCGAATCGCCTTGGATATGTTGTGTATTAAGATTGCTGGACAAATAGGGTTAAATTCGACATAAATAAAATAAAGAAAATAAATTAATTTACATAAACGAAATACTAAAATTAACAGATCTGGAATAACCGAGAATAATTGATGAGGCTTGCACAAACACAGTTTCCATAAGACAAATTCGACCACTCATCGGTGCTTGAGTTCTTTAGTCGTCAGTCTCCCAAGATACAACATCGGATGGTTTTCGACAGAAGCACTACTGAAGAAATCACGAACAGTACTCGGGCCTTTGACTATCATAAAAAATAATGCAGTTTTTTGGGAGAAGAAGAGATTTTCGAATTGTGTTTAAAACAAAAAAATCCATGTATTTAAAGGAGAAAATTAGGTTAAACATGAGAAACATTATTTCGATTTTGCCCCTAATCGAGTAATTGTGTGGGATGCAAGCAAAAATTCAAATTTTAAATCCGAAAATATCCCTTAATTTTCAAGATAATCTGCTATTCAAAAGGAAAAAAGTAATTCGATCATGGTAATATATCTGCAGGTCTACGTAGAGCCCGACCAGTCCGGGCATTCGCGTCGCTCACATCGTGAGGGTGCGCCCCAACCCGAATGGGATTGGATTCGCACCCCTTCAACGCGCGAGGCACATGTTCATCTCAAGTCATTCAATGACCGCAAGTAGGGTAAGTGTATATAAAAACTTTCCAATCCATTTATCCCATTCATGTGGGATATGGGGTTCCATTTCCTTTTTTTCTAATTCCCAACCTCCTTACTTTGACCATTAATTTTTCATTCATTACTCAACCATTTTGAGCATATGAGATATCGTTGTAAAGGTATCACGAAGTAGAATAAGATCCAATCAAATCTTTATTCGAATCACTACCTTTACTCATTCGAATATGGCTCAATGTTACCATTTTCTCACGTTTTTCTAACAAAATAAACATACACAATACCTGTTAACATAACTACAAGCCATTTAGCAACACGCATGTATGAATCTTATTCTCAATCACTCAACTCAACGAGTGTATGTTTAAAATGTTATATTTAAGAGTTTCTGGTGATAGTCGAGTGGCTAGAGCAACCTGACCTGCTCCCTCCTCCTCCCCCTCTCTTGTAACCCCCTAAACCCGGTCTAGATGATTTGGCCAAATTTAGAAAGTTACAATTAAAAACTTTACTCTCCAGTAAACAGTTCAAAACACATTTTTTAAACTAATTCATAATAAAATAAAAATCAAATAATTCATTTTGAAAATAACGGAAACAAATATTCATGCCACAATTGAGAAAAAATTTATGTTGAGTTGATTAAACGATTGAAAATGGCCAAGAGGGGGTGAATTGGCGATTAAATATTTGAAGGTGGAAATTGGATGTATGAAAATTTGACACAAGGCAATTTATAGTGGTTCAAGTTCCTAAATGAACTCTACCTCCACTACCTTAGCTCCCACTAAAGATTTTCAACCAATCCACTAATTGATCCTTCCCCTTTTCTTGGATGAGAGGAAACCTTACGAAACCGATTAAGCTTTCTACTCAAAGCTTAATCCAACACACTCTTTACAAAGAAGGAATTTGGTAAACCTTACGAGTACCTCTCAAAGGTTGATGTTTACCCAAATACAATCAAACACTTCCCCAAACTCTTAATAAAAATTACAATGATAAACTCAATTGAGTTGGGTACAAAGATTTAACTCTAAATGAACAAAGTTGGGATTTGAATGCTTTGATGTTTCTTTAAGGCTCAATAGTTGTTGTTGTAGCATTTGAGACTTGTTTTATACCATTTCAGTGATTTCTAGCCATTTAGGTGGTTGAGGTCATTATTCTAGCCGTTGGGCTGCAATTTCTTGCAATAAATGATCCTCAACAACCTACCGTATCGGTACGGTTCGTGGGTGTATCAGTACCTATCTCAAAGACAAAAGAGCCATTGTGACTGAAAAACAGGGTGTATCGGTACGATATTAAGGGGCGTATCGGTACGCAATGTCGTATCTATACAAATTTTGCTCACTGGAATCCTGAATTGAGTTTTGCTAAAAGTGTATCGGTACGCTTCCTTAGCGTATCGATACCGTTCAACGGTCATTTAAAATTTTTGGATTCCAATAACTGACAAGCCAACGTTCGAATATTAAATGCAAAGATTTTTGCACAATGTCCCTATGTGTATCGATACTCTATAGCTTAAAGTCTTGCCTAGATAAATATTGTATCGATACAAGGTTAGACCGTATCAGTACGCTATGAACAATTAAAATTCCAGTGTTGAAAAACCGTATCGATACGCATAAGGGTATCGATATGCCTGGGCACTTTGTTGCTTTTGGCTTGAAAACACTTAGAAAATTTGAACTCTTTTAATGTGTTTTGACTTGAAATAGTGTTTGGTTCAAAACGGCTTGTCAAATTGTGAGTCTTTGAAAATACTTAAAAATTTATTGTTTTACAATTTAGTCCTTAAAGTAAAATGTTGTATCAAAATCAATTTTGGTTTTACAATTTAAAATACCATTTAATTACTTAAAGCAAAAAATCTGAGACTACAATCCTCCGAATGTCGAGCTAATAATATCATCTAGAAATATCTGAAAGGGAAGAGAAGAAGCGGGATGAGCTAGAAGCCCGGCGTGGTCCGAAGACACAAACATACAAGACAATATATTAATGAGCATAACAATTAAGTAAAATATATACATTATTCAAAATCATAAATCACATATGTACATGTCATTGGCCATTATCACAACATATGTCATACACAAGTACACAATCAAACCTCAATGACACATGATATGATGCCACAAGAACAATGCAGTGCACCCAACTACAACCGCCAAAAGAAGGGGTAGGTTCCCCATAACCCCTCACTACAACCGCCAGTCGATGTGTGGTAAAGACCACTGCTTTCTCCGTATAAATTCCAACACATGCTTATACATATATGATGTTTAAAAATCCGAATTTCACAGCATAATTTCGTAAATATGATATTCTATAAATCATAGTTCATAATCATATTCCATAAATTCATACATCATGGTTCCGTAAATCCTATGTTACACAGTTCGATAACTTTGATGATTGCTTAAATCTCATACTCAAGTATGAATGCATGGAAATTTTCATCAAACCACATCACATGTAAAAATGTGCATACAATATAAATTAACACCACACAATAAAATCTCCGATATATATAACTCAACAAGGACACAAATATTTAAAATACCGACAAACTTTTAAAAACTTATTAGAAACAAAGACGGGAAAAACACACGTACACTAATACTAAATTAGCTATCAAAGACGTAGAAATAATTTACGAAGACAAGGGAAAAGACACACACCTATATTAACCAACAGAAAATCCAAAACTCTTCTCGATCATTGCTCCGCTTCGTCTCTAGTTAGTACTCGTACCATATGATCTTCCTATGTAAGTGACCACAACTTATACGTGGCTTGCTTGAGGTTCAAAGCATGGTTTTGATTGGATGATATGGCAGCCATGGAATTTAGCTCTGCCAAATAAGCAATAAGACCCCATATATACTAGTTTATTTCTATTAAAAATAAATCAAATATAGGAATTTGATGAGCATCTCACCGACTCAAGAGGCTTAGATACCGACAAGGTGGCGTTTTCTTTAAAGTTATGATTGGTGCAGCAAGCACAAGGGTACACGGTGAAGCATCGTGAACATTGGTTCAATCAAACAAGGCGTAGAGAGCTGGGTGATGCACATAGGGGTTGTTTTTTTTATCACAAGATAGAAAATTCATTAAAGATAGGAAATGAGTTACAGTCACCAATGCCCAAATGTGCACAACAAAAAAAAACATGCAAAAGCATGCAAACAAGGGCTCGAGATGCTGAAACCCTCCATACACAGAACCTACTTCCCCGATAGACGTGAAAACCAGCAAAACATACAACGACAAAGAAAGCCAACAAGGATGATCTCTGTACGCAGGGTCATTCCTAATATAGAGAACAAAGGAGAAGAACCTAAGGAACTACTCGCCATTTTCGGAACTGGACTGTATGCACGATCCCGACATCCTAATGAGAGCTTTATTTGGAGGCAGGCTCCCTTGCCGTAAGACGAGGGTCTTGTTAACTGGGACGGGGTGATCGTTTGGCCATGCAACGAAAACTGAAACGCGAGATACAGAAAACCAGCCACCAGCAAGTCCTTCTGCGTGGTACTGGAGGAACAAGGAGATGCAAACTTGATACTTAAAAACCTTAGATCAATTGCGTCTGAGTTGCACAATTTGATCCTAGAGAAAGGAATACATATTGTCACCATCTTCCATTCCTTCCTAATGAAAGTTGTGCAGCTTGGGTGGATCATGGATGTTGCGGATAACCTATAAGGGAGTTATCCGCTTGACCATTGCTGGATCGACTTGTTTCCCCTAAATTCATAGCCTGTTCAAGGGTGGGAGAGGCTTCTTCATCACTGAGGACTATTTCTTCATTGAGGGTGCAATTGCTATCAACAAACACAGATGCCATCTTGGTTATTTTTCTCCCATAAGGGTCAATCCCCAGTTCGACGATGCCAACTCTATCGAGCATTACCCTGGTCTTCTCCATGGCATGTTTGTGTCTTGCCGCTTGTTTGATCAGCGTGAGTCGATTCGCAGGAGTAACCTTTTTTGTCTTTCTACGTTGTTGATAATAGGAGAGGCACTGGTAAACGAGTTAGGAAACAGTGCAACTTTTAGAACTTTCTCATTTGCAACAACACCAAAATTGTTAGCTCCCCAGTTTCCTGGCGCGATTTGGAATATTCCATCAGAAATGTAGCTCCAAATTTCCCTTCTTTTTGCTACAAAGAATGATTCTTCTTACACCTCATCTCTCTTTCTTTTCAACTTGTTCGACACGCCTAGGTTACTTACCCCTTCGACTAACATGTTGTCCAAGATTTCTTCTGGTTGATAGTACATTAGATTAGACTGGACTTGGATGAGACCTACAGCTTCCTCTATTTTCCTAGCGCCCTTAGGTGGTGATTCATCATGAGAGTCTATTGAATTTGGAAGGTCATCTATGCACTTTCCATCTAAAGAGGTGATCTCGAGCCTTTCCTTTCCATTTAAGGTAATTGCTTGTCCAGTTGGATAAGAAATTCTTCCCCTGATTGGCTCTTGTTTCCTCGTACCCTCAGGGGGGGAAACGAGGTATCCTTGGGACTAATGTCGTGTGTCGCCGGATTTTCCTTATCGGTGTCTGTGCCCGGCGAGAGAATTTTCAATTGATTGCCACCGTTTGCAGTGCTACGGTGATGTTGGCTTGAGAGCCAGGTCGTTTTCTTTTCCCACGTCGGAGAGGCTCTTAACCAAGGGCCATAACGTCCTGCATTCTTGAACAATCTAATGTTGTGCTAGCACTCTTTTTCTCCATGGCCAATTCTCCCGCATTTGTAGCAGAACTTTGGCATACGTTCATAAACAACGATACTTCAACATGCTTGAAATTATGTCTGTTAAGAATGAATCCTATCTTTAGTGGATCTTCAACCCTTACTGCATCTCTTAGATTAAGTTGGTCGTCCCACTTGACCTTGTTTTTACCATCGAAATTGGATCCAAAACATTTAGGAAACAAATTCCCAATCTTTTTTTATATTTTCCTGCGTGATCAGAGTTAAAGGAAGGTTATGAACTTGGATCCAGAACTCTTCCAGGGTGAAATCAAGTTCTTCAAAGGCAACTTCTGGTAGCCATTCTTTGAGAATAAGCAAACGATCCTGGACTGCCCATGGCATGTTGCCTAGGATCCGGAGTCTGTCTTCCGATGATTGAAACACGAAAAGAAAGACATTGTTTCCCAAGTCGTGACATTCCAGGTCAGGGCACTTCCAAGCATTCCTGAGTATGACGTTGAGAGTGAGGTGTTTTGCAGCAGAATCTGAGATGATCTTGCCTACAAGGGCTTGATTCTTGATTGCAAAATTGACTTCCCCGTCTTCATTTAAGTCAAGGGATTCTAGACTGTCGTTTTCCTTGTTTTCTGGAGAAGAATGTTGTTGGTGCGTAGGATCCAAGGCAGCATCCATGCATTCAATAGCTGGAGATGAAGTAAATGCCATAGTAAAGGTAGGTGAGATGGCTACGAGAGTGTGGTTTGCGTGGGAAAAGATAGGAGAGCAATGTTAGGACTGAGAATGAGGAAAGTAACAACAAAGGGTGTACAGACAAAGTGAGGGAAAGGAATTGAGAAATTCCGAGATAACCAAGGCAGGAAAGGGAGAGCAATGACTCAATCCTCACGGTAACACTAGGGGAGCAAATCATGTATCCAAGATGTGAACACCTTCCACCATCGAATGTTCAACGGTCTTGAGAGTACATGTTGCTACTTCAAGGTGAAAAACGAGAGGAGTTTGCTCTGCGTCGGTTAACAATTGTCAAATCTCTAAATTTTACTCGACAATAAAGTATTGTTATTCTGAAAAGTTTATGCACATAGGGGTTGTTGATCGTTGGGTACAAGCGTTGAGTGATGCACATTGGGCTTTTAGCTTACCCCGCTTCTTCTCTTTCTTTCTAGATACTTTTTGAAGATATTGTTAGCTCGGTATTCGAAGGATCATAGTCTCAGATTTTCAGCTTTAAGTAATTAAATCGCATTTTAAATTTTTTTCAGTTGTGGCATGAATATTGGTTTCCGTTATTTTCAAAATAAATTATTTAATTTTTTATTTTATTACGAATTACTTTTAAAAATGTGTTTTGAATTGTTTACTAGAGAGTAAAGTTTTTAATTATAACTTTCTAAATTCGACCAAACCGTTTAAGCCGGGTTTAAGGGGTTATATCTCCTCACTTTCTCTTAGGTCATGTGTTCTATTCCCAACAAGAACTCCCCCCCCCCCCCCCCTAAGTCCTAGCTTCTATACCCAACAAAAATCCGTTGTTAAGATATGTTATATTTAAGCACTTAAGCACTTTATATAATTGATATGAGATATACTTGTTTGCATTACTTAATCTCATATTAATTTTTCAAATGTTTAAATATAATCTTTTAAACATAGTCATTAAGTGATTGAAGATAAAAAGTCCATATACATGTGTCACCAGGGGCGGAGCTAGAAATATATTTAAGGGGTGTCATTTTTTCAACAATATTTAAAAATGATTAATTATTTATAAAGGGGTGTCATTTTATTCATAAAAAAGGGTGTCATTTTTCATACTTTTAATTTTTTATATACAAATTATATAGGAAAAACAGGTTTCCCAAAAATTTTGGGGTGTCATGAGACACCCCCAATTTAAAGGGTGGCTCCGCCCTTGTGTGTCACTATGGTTCCCTAACTCATGCTTGTGATCATGTAACATGTGTCTTCAACATGTGTCACGTTGTATTTATTCTTTTTGGTCAAAATTTATATAATTTTATTTTTTATCACACTATTTTTTTCATTACGGTCATTGACAATTGTTTAAAATTTTGGAAAAAGTGCCATCGATCACATTCGGACGCGCATTTACCTTACCAGTACAAAAAGTGTCATTTTCATAAATAAATCTTTTAATGTAATTTCTATAAATAATTTAAAAGATAATATTATTTTTGTAAAAATGCCAGATCACGTGTACGTTTATTTGTTCCAAATTAAATAAAGAAAGAAAATATTAATGTTGATTAAAAGACTCATATAATTTTTTTTTATGATACAGAGAAAGCAAACTAACTTAATAGAGCGTGATCATGATGCAACAATCCCCGCACCTCCCTCGGTGGATCCGTATATAGTACTTCACCCACATGTCGTCCCCTTGATAAGCTTGCTAACATGTCCGCAACGGAATTGGCTTCACCTCGAATATGACGAGTCTTTATCTCCCAAAGACGAGAGATCATGGCCACAATGGCACTGCCAGCAAGATCCGAAGAAGACCTTGTGAGAATCGCTACCACCGTTTTGTTATCAGATTCAAACTCAATACGACGAAACCCGAGCCTCCATGCATGAAGAAGGTCATCATGTGCAGCCCAAAGCTCCGCCATAAACACCGAGCATGATCCCAAGCTCATAAAGAATCCAAAGATCCACGCAGGATGCACATCACGTAATACACCGCCCACATCAGCCATTTTCCTCGGCCCTCTGACAGCACCATCAACATTAACCTTCACCCAGCCAGCCGATGGACCCTGCCAACCTACCAGCTGTTGCGGAACGGTACCCACTGCAGCCAAAGATGTCTGAGCTGCTACCACTTCATTTTTAAACAGCACACAATGGCTCAACAGATCCCCTCTGACCACGAAATTCGGATTAAATATCCTGCTGCAAGCCTGCAACGTTGTTTCCATAGATTCCACGCAATTACAGGAAACAATATACTCCAGTTATTAGCATGAAAAGAAACAGAGTATCGATCTTGCAGGTTATCCGCAATCCACTCAACAATAGGTTGTTGCTTAAAGCCTTAACTTATCTGGTTTAATAAGACACGACCAGATACGGTTCGTGGCGGTGCAATACTGTAAAACAGAATTCAGATCCTCCTCAGGATGACGGCAGAATGGACAGCAGCTATCGGCAGTGAAATGTCGACGTTGCCGCTCCTTGTTCGTTGGCAAATGGTCGTGTACTGCCAGCCAAAGAAACACACTTACTTTTTGCGGCACCAGTGGAGTTCTGGACAAGTACAATAGGAACCGCACAGGCCCAAGAAAGAGGTCAAAAATAAAGAATTTAATTTAAATTAAATTAAATATTTGTAAAAAATTATAAATATATATATATATAATTATGTGTGTATATATGTAACAATATTCCAAAACTTAAAACATAAAAAATAATGATATCTTTTAAGTGAAAATGTTTGATATTTAGATGTTTATAAGTCATTTTTTGTTGCTCAATAGAACAATCTAATAATATTTTTTGTATTAAGGTGCTTTCTTTTAAAAAAAACTTATATCTTACTAATTATAAATTAAAGGCCTCATTTTAATAAATTACACATGGCCCTCAAAATCTTTGAACTACCCCTGTGCGTCACCGAAATACTCCAAACATATCTTCAGATCCCATTCTTTTTAATATATTAAGTAAAAATGTATTAAATGTTTTTCTAAAACAATAAGTCAACAATTGTTAACCGATGTATATATGGAGGGGACTCTAAGAAAAGGAATGTGATACTTTTAGTAAATTTAGAATTCGTAATTTAAAAGAAATGAGGAAACAAAAATAAGTAGTTTGGTAAATCGATTAAATCTATTTCTAAACTCTACCAAAAACAAAGAATGCTTTCAAATGCTTGAAGAGGCTAACCTCGTACTAAGGGATGAAGCCGATACATGGATGAAAGAAATTGTTGTTCCTCCCAAATTTCTTGGTATTATAATATTTTAGTTTTTTTTAGTTTAAATTTTAGTTAAATAAGGCATTTCTCTTTTTTACTTTTTAGATTTAAAGGCTTAATAAATTTTTGTCTCATTCAATGTTTGATCCAAGCTTCGTCCTTGCTCATACTAAACTTGAGTATTTTCTTGAACGCCCCATCTATAAAATATCCAATACTACACGCAAGTAGTAAATTGCGGTCGCAGCATTGCGGTTGCGGATGTTGCTGCATGATTTTTCTCTAAAATATAACTATAATTTTAGATGTAGTTGTGGTTTGCAGTGTTGTGGCGACCTCCAAAATTATTACGATGCGATGTTACGTTGCATTGTGGCTATAATTTAATATTATATTTAACTATTCATTTTTCCTATTCTCTTCTTACTGCTTCACTCACGAGGACTTCTTAGTCAGGGACGAAGTTAGAATTTAGGGTTAAGAGGGACAAAACGTAAATGTTTGGAAGTGGGTCAAATTCATAAATAATTCAATTTTTAAAAATTTTTATATATTAGAACAAAGGTAAAAAAATGGAAAACAACATATTTAGTACCCCCACCTATGTTATTGTTTGGGTACCCCAACTAATTTTCTTTGACAAAATGGTACCTAACATTACATTTCGTTTTTATTTTGGTTTCCTCACCGTGTAAAATTAACGGAAATAGTTGTATGCCTTGGTTTAATAACAATTTTAGTCCAAAAACTTTATTATCTATCCATTTAGTCTATAATTCTATTGATTCCAACATCATTTTAATTTTTTAGATTAAAAATATAAATTTTTTTTTCTTCTTCTTCCTCTGGAAACAGATTTATACTTTAATTATAACCTCTAAAAAACCAAAAAACAGAAAGAGAAAAATTAAAAAACACATACATAATTTCCAAAAATGTCAAATTGTCGAATACCCAATATTCAGAGAACAATTGTCAAGCAAGATTCTTCAACGTCATGCAGATTCAGAACGTAAAAAAAAATTAAAGGAAGAAATGATAGGTTGTTTCTTCATCAATTAGACTAAATTGATAAATTGTATAAATTTTTGGAGTAATATTGTTATTAAACTAAGCCATATCACTATTTTTTTTTTTAATTTCAAAACGACAAACTACGAAAATAGAAACGGAACCGTAACGTTATGTATCATTTTGTTAAAAAAATTAGTTGAGTACCAAAACAGTAACACGAGCATAAGTAAAATGCATGTTCTTACTTCTTCCCTGTAAACCGTCGCCAATAACCGCTTTACATTTTTCCTCGCAAGGAAGATGATAGAATCTAAATTCATGGATTGGAACATGACAACCCAACCCTATACCAAGGAATCACCCTCTTGCACATAACTTTTGACTATCGCCATTCTTTTCTTTTTTTCATACATATAATTGACGAATTCCTTAAAAGTAAGCACAGGAAATAAATGCTTAATGACTCGTTTATCCCCTAAAATATATTTAAATTACTGAATTGCCCTTTAAAGTATTTTTTTGGGACGTTATGCCCTTTGAACTAAAAATTATTATCCCGTTTGGCTCCTTTGTCTAACACCGTTAAAAAAATTCATGAGCCAACCAGAATGTGTCATGTGTCATTTTATTAACAAAGAAATAAGTTGACTTAAATTAGAGGGGTAAATTGCACGTTAGGTATGTCAGCTTTTATTTTTTGTTCATTTTAGTCCCAACTGTTCATCTTCTTCTTCGAGTTTGTTATGTCTGCTGCTGCCATGGCTTCTTCTTCCTCGAGGTGCATATTCAAGATGCGGTTGAATTTGTCGGTGATCGTTTGCATACCTGGAGAGCTTGCTTGCCAGAAGTTTGAAACTGTGCTTGAATTTGTATGGCAACTATAGCTTCTAGTTTTGAATTAACAGATTTTTCTAGTTGATTCACTGCTTTACCCCTCTCTGTCACGCAGAGCACTTGTTAGATCCCACTAAGACAGCTTTCTAGGAAAAGAACTAGATTTTCAGAAGTCTAACCTGGAAAGACTCATTGATTGCTGAAGTTACAGTTTTCTCTATTGCTGGAGTAATGGCACGAACTACAGCTGGTCTCCAGCTAACTCCTTCTTGGTTACTTTGTTAAACATTAATGCCAAACCCAAATCCTTGTTCATAAAATTGGTGATCAGGCTCGTTATCTGCTGTGTATGTTCTCGTAGCAGCTTCTCATTTTTTGCGTTCTCTTCTTGCCTTCTTGGAAACGAGCCTATAGGGCATCAGTGTTGGCCTTAAGGGTTTCTCAATGCTCCTCCCAAGAGCAGCCTCAACCCTTTTGCCTTCTTTTCTAACCTGGGTGTTCACAATATTTGACATTTGTTTCTTCATTTCCTTTTGTGTAGTAATTAGCTGCAAAATGATTGAATTAAATCACGGTCAAGACACCATATATGGTGCAGCAAAAAGCTTTAAACCACATTAATTTAGAAAATCAAGATAACGCAATGCTAGGCAAAATACATATATGGGACAATACGTGAAAATGTGATAATCATATGGAGTTTTTTTTTTTTTTGGATCAAAGATAATCATATGGAGTTAACTATGTGAACTTTTATATAAATTTTATAAAGGAACCTGGCTTGATTTTTATCCAAAATCATGGTACGATCAATGCTTATAAACCCAGCTGAAAACTTTAAAGACTATTTGAGGATACTCAAGGATAGTACTTTCTTGTACCTATACCATTCCCAGCAAATTTAACTATTAACACACGGAAGAAATGCGCATACAACACAGATGCATACAGGTGTAACCATTTTTTTTATTTGTTTCTGTCTAGCAATCACCTGATTAAGCATCTCTTGCATAGCCGCAATTTGAGGATATGCAGCAGCCGCAGAGGAGAGATTGGAATTAGCTCCTGGTTCAGTGGAAGAATCTACAGAATTAAAAGCACTTTAAGAAGAAGAGTGAGCAGATGCCTGAGAACTTTTCCCTTTATGTTTTTCCCTTTATGTTTTTCCCTTTTCCACCCGCTGCTGGTGATTGTTGATGTGTAGAAGGCATGGCTGATTCCGAAACCTTTCCGGAGAGATCTTTTCTGGGATCATCGTTTTCTTCCTCACCAACATTAGGCTTCACATGCGACGCTGATGCACCAATACAATCTTCTTGCCGATATTCATCAACCACATCTTGAATATGCACCTCGAGTAAGAAGGAGCCATGGCAGCAACAGACATAATAAGCTCGAGGAAGAAGATGAACAGTTGGGACTAAAATGAACAAAAAATAAAATCTGACATGCCTAACATGCAATTTACCCCGTTAATTTAAGTTAGCTTATTTTTTTTAATAAAATGACACGTGACGTGTTTTGGTTAGCCCATAATTTTTTAATAGTATAGACAAAGGGACTAATCGGGGTAACAATTTTTAATTCAGGGTAAAACGTCCAAAAAAAATATTTTAAAGGACATTTCGATATTTTATGTATACATCTGAGGCGAACGAGCTATTAAATCGGAAATAAATTAAAGCCGAAACCAAGGCAACACCAACATAAAGAAACTGAAATGAAACCATGGAAATTGAGAAGTTCGCTAGTTTTTGTGAGCTCTACTAATCCACTCAACACAAAGATCATGAAGAGTAGGAAGCATGTGTTTGCACTCCGCAAAATGGGATGATTATGGGTCGGATTTTTAGTCGATTCGCATCTGATCTAAAAATGTAGCACCTTCACCCGAATCTGGTCCGAACAGACTTTTTAATATCCCACCTGACCTGAATTTTAGAGTAAAAACTCAAACATGAACCCGACCCGACATAAATATTTTTTATTTCTATTCGATAAAATAAAGAGTTAATTGAAAAAATAAAATAGAGAGGGGACAATATAATATTTTTCTATTTTCATTAGACAAACTAATGAGATAAAATGAAAAAAAGGCTTAAGAACTACTTTTGCCCCTATAGTAATTCCAATTATCGATTTCGCCCTATGATATTTTCGCATCAATTTGGCCCCTGAAGTAGCCGAATTGCATAATCGTTTTTCCCTTGACTAACAGAAGTCAACATTGACCGTTATAGTGTTGACGTGACAGTTTACGGTGCTGACGTGGTAGTCCACGTGTAAAGATGATGGGGCAGAGGGGCGGAATTTATTTTCCAAGCGAGTTTGAGGGCAAAACTGATTTTCTGGTTGAGTACGAGGGTAAAATTACTTTTTTTAGACAAAAATATGAGTTTAAGAAAATAATAAAATAACATAAAAATTAATTAAAAAATTCAAAAAATATTTTATTAATATATGACTAAAAATAAAATAAAAATATTAAACATATCTAAAAATAGGTAAAAAGTATAAAATTAAAATATCATAAGCTAATAAATTATAAAGAGTTAACTACACCACATACCACTCAACTATGGTTACTAACTAAAAAATGCCACTGAACTTTAAAAAGTGTAAATCTAACACTTAACTTTTAGTTTTTGACTCGAAAATGTCACTCCGTCGTTAACTCTTAACGTCCTTGTTAAGTCAAAACGACGTCTGTAATACCCCAAATCCCAGCTTATTAGAATTGCCAACTTAAATAGAATAGAAAAGTGTAAACATTCGAATTGGGGACTAAATCGTAAAGACTGAAATTATATAAATTAAAAATAATAGTAATAATAAATAATAATGAAAAAATAACATAGTGGATATTAACTGCATTTTATAATATTAATTATAATTAAATTATGTGGCAGTGGATGAAACCAAGTGTCATCACTAGTGGGACACTCGAGTACCTTGTTTCATGACACCAAATTAGTGTCATCTTTCTCTTCATTCACTTCCCACCGAACCAAAGAAAGAATAGGAGAGAGAAAGAGTGAAATCTGGAATTTAGAGATCAAACAAGAGGAAGATTGAAGGCTGAAAACTTTTAAGATTGGTAGAAATACATGCATGTTAAGAGAAGCTAAGTAAGTGTACCTTAGATTACTCGATTGTGTCTTGTTAGAATTGATTTAAATTGATTGTTATGTAAGCTTAGAAATCTGAAAAAAATTAGGATTTGATCTTGTGTTTAATTCTAATTTGATGTTGGGTTAAAGTTTAGTTAAAATCGGATTGTAAACTGATTGGAAAATGATCAACCGAATGCTATAGAAATGTTTAGATTTAACCTTGTAAAACTGTTCATAAA
This sequence comes from Hibiscus tridactylites, assembly GCA_958450335.1. NCBI lineage: Eukaryota > Viridiplantae > Streptophyta > Magnoliopsida > Malvales > Malvaceae > Hibiscus > Hibiscus tridactylites. Next base: position 14,768,088 of record OY288270.1, read on the forward strand.
ATCTGGAAATTGAAGCATGATATGAATCGATATGAAAAGATTTATGTAGAAAAAAGTTGTTTCAAATTGAATTTCCTAGAGGGTAGAAGTGTTAGACTGATAAAAATGTTAATATGTTGCGAGAAAATCAATCTAGAATCAAACTGGTCACATTTAGGTGCTAATTCGATGTATAGGGACTATTTTGAGCAAATTGTAAAATTTCAGTACTAAAATGAACTAAAAAGGGCTTGTTGAGTTTTGAGGAGCTCGATTCGTTCACCCGAATCTGGCCCGAACAGACTTTTTAATATCCCATCTGACCTGAATTTTAGAGTAAAAATTCAAACCTGAATCCGACACGACATAAATATTTTTTATTTTTATTCGATAAAATAAAGAGTTAATTGAAAAAATAAAATAGAGGGGACAATATAATATTTTTCTATTTTTATTAGACAAAATAACGAGATAAAATAAAAAAGGCTTAAGGGCTACTTTTGCCCCTATAGTAGTCCCAATTATCGATTTCGCCCAATGATATTTTCGCATCAATTTGGCCCATGAAGTAGCCGAATTGCATAATCGTTTTCCCCTTGACTAACGGAAGTCAACATTGACCGTTATAGTGTTTACGTGGCAGTTACGGTGCTGACGTGGTAGTCCACGTGTAAAGATGATGGGGCAGAGGGGCAGAATTTATTTTCCAAGCGAGTTTGAGGGCAAAACTGATTTTCTGGTTGAGTACGAGGGTAATATTAATATTTTAGACAAAAATATGAGTTTAAGAAAATATTAAAATAACATAAAAATTAACAAAACATTTAAAAAATATTTTATTAATATATGACTAAAAATAAAATAAAAAATATTAAACATATCTAAAAATAGGTAAAAAAAATATAAAATTAAAATATCATAAGCTAATAAATTATAAAGAGTTAACTACACCACATACCACTCAACTATGGTCACTGACTCAAAAATGCCACTGAACTTTAAAAAGTGTAAATCTAACACTTAACTTTTAGTTTTTGACTCGAAAATGTCACTCCGTCGTTAACTCTTATCGTCCTCGTTAAGTCAAAACGACGTCTGTAATACCCCAAATCCTAGCCTATTAGAATTGCAACCTTAAATAGAATAGTAAAGTGTAAACATTCGAATTGGGGATTGTAAAACCGAAATTGATTTTGATATAACACATAAATATAAGGACCAATTTGCAAAACAATAAATTTTTAAGTACTCTTTAAAGTCTCACAATTGACAAGTATTCTTGAACAAAATTATACTTAAAGACTGGCTCTCAAACATATATAATTCCTTAAGTCTTTTCCTATGTTTTTCAAGCCTAAGTATGCAAAAACGCCTAGGCGTATCGATACCCTCAGCGTATCGATACCCTATTTTGTCACTGGAATTTTATTGAACATACCGTACCGATACGCCCTGCAACCGTATCGATACGATATTCATCTGGGCAAATGTTTTCATGAAACCGTACCGATACGCCTAGCAACCGTATCGATACTACAAGCATATCTTTGAAAAATCCGAGCATTTAATTATTTGACCGTTACTTGTCAGTTGGTTGGTTTCCCAATTTTCAAAAGATCGTTATACCGTACCGATACTCTCGGTACGCGTATCGATACACTTTTTACACAAACAAAGCTTGGGATTCCAGTAACTTTGGACCGTATCGATACTGATTTCGTATCGATACGCCCCTTAAAACCGTACCGATACGCCTTATATGCGTATCGATACGCCCTGTTTTCAGGCACAACGGCTCTTTCCTCTTTGATGCAGGTATCGATACGCCCTTCCCGAGTACCGATACGGTAGGCTGCAAAGCTGCATTTATTGCGGGAAAAATGTCCACAACGGCTCTATTGATGATCTCAACTACCCAAACGACTAGAAATCAATGCAAGGGTATAAAAACAAGCTTCAATTGACCAAGCAACAACTATTAAACCCACAAGCATCATCAAAGCAAAAATCCAAACCCTTGAGCTATTCAAAGTCAAATCTTTGTACCCAACTCTAGTGTATTTTATATTGTCAATTTGTATTGTGAGTTTGGGATTGTTTAAATTGTAATTGGGTAGACAATCATCCTTTGAGAGGAAACAATTGAGTTTACCAAAATCTTTCTTTGTAATTGAGTGGATTTAGCTTTGGGTAGAAAGCTTAATCGAAATTGTAAGGTTTCCTCCTCATCCAAGAAAAGGGGACAAATTCAATTAGTGAATTGTTTGAAAATCCTTAGTGGGAGCTAAGGTAGTGGATGTAGAGTTCATTTGGAGAACTTGAACCACTATAACCCCTTGTGTCATTTTTATTTTCAATCTTTCTCTTCACCAAAAATTTTAATTGTCAATTCACCCCCTCTTGGCCATTTGCAAGTGTTCGATCAACTCAACAATTGGTATCAGAGCTACACTCATTGGAAGGATTACAACCCTCTTGAGTCGATTCTTGGAGAGTTTGATCAACAACAAGTCAAGCAATGGCATCCACCTCCAACTATGAGTCCCAATCCACCACCAAGCGACCATTCTTCAATGGGGATAACTATCCTTATTGGAAGAATAGGATGAGGCTCTTCATCAAGTCTACCGACTATATGGTGTGGGATGTTGTTGAAGAAGGTCTATACATTCCCATGAGGAGAGATGGAGAAAGGCTCGTCCCAAAGATCAAAGCCGAAATGACCGATGATGAAAGAAGAAGGATGCAAGTGAATGACAAAGCTCTTCATGTAATATTTTGTGCACTTGGTCCGGATGTCTACTCCAAGGTGTCTTCAATCGAAAATGCCAAGGAGGTTTGGGACACTCTCGAGACAACATACGAGGGAACTAGTGATGTCAAGGAGACAAAGATTGGGCTACTCAATCTAAGCTATGAGAACTTCAAGATGGATCCTGAAGAAAGTGTCTCTAAGATGTTTGATCGGTTCTCGGTCATTGTCAACGGTTTGAAGGGTTTCGGTGAAATCATTCCCGAAGACAAGCTAGTGAGAAAGTTGTTGTATTCTCTTCCGGAGTCATGGGATGACAAGAGAACGGCCATTATTGAAGCTAGAGATTTGAAGACTCTCAAGCTAGATGCTCTTGTTGGATCTCTACTCACACATGAGATTATGAGGAAGGGAAGAGAACAAGAGAAGAAGATAGTGGAGAAGAAGAAAGTGGGAATCGCACTAAAAGCTTCACAACAAGAAAGCGATTCTAGTGAGGATGAAGATGAGGAGATGGCTATGTTGGCCAAACGTTTTACTCGGTTTATGAAGTCAAATCGTGGAAGAAAATTCATTAGAAAGGGAGACTTCAAGAGTAAAAGCAAGGAAGAGGAGAAGGACCAAATCACTTGTTATGAATGCAAGAAACCGGGTCACATCCGTTCCGAGTGTCCTCAATTGAAAAAGAAAAGCTTTGGGAAGAAGAACAAGCTCAAAGCACAAATTGCTACTTGGAGTGACGATAAGTCTTCCGAGGAAGAGGAGGAAGTGGCCAACCTATGTCTCATGGCCATCGATGATGAACCTAAGGTAAACTCTAACTCATCCAATTTCGATTTTTCTATTGAGGAACTTCAAGATGCTTATGATGAATTGCAATAAGTGTATGATGAGTTAGTAGGAAAATACAAAGAGTCCATTTTGAAAAACAAGAAAACAATTTTCGATTTAAAAATTCAAAATGAGACATTTTCAAAAGCTAACTCCGAATTGGAAAAGAAGATCTTATTTTTAGTTAATCTTTCAAATGATCTTAAAACTAAAAATCTTGAACTTGAAAAACTTCTTTCCGATTTTCAAGATTATCACACAAAGGAAGTGGATAATCTTAAAACATCTATTGCTATTGGGAAAATAATTTTGAAAAAGGAAATCATTCTAAATCCCAATATGTAAAAAGAAAACCTTTTGTACCTAGACAAAGAAATTTTAATAAGCAAGCTAGAGGTCATAGAGTTAGGAGTGTTTGGGTTCCTAAAGAACTCATTATTTCTAATGATTTGAATGCTATTGCTTCTTGGATTCCTAAGGGAACCAAATTGTTGAAGGCTAACACTCATGGACCCAAAATGATTTGGGTACCAAAAACCAAGGCCTAATTTCTTTGTTTGTAGGGGGAGCATTGCTACAAGGCTAAAGCTTTAAGCAAAAATTCTTGGTACCTTGATAGTGGATGCTCAAGACACATGACCGGTGACATGAGTATATTTGTGGAACTAAAGCCTAAGAGTGGTGGAGTAGTAACTTTCGGTGACAACTCCAAAGGCCACATTGAAGGAATAGGATCCATTGGTAATCACTCTTCTATTTTCATTGAAAATGTTTTGTATGTCAACGGTCTTAAACATAATTTGTTGAGCATTAGTCAATTATGTGATAGGGGTTTTAATGTTTTATTTGATAAAAGTGGTTGCAAAATTATAAACATTAAAACAAATCAAATAATGCTCATAGGACATAGAATAAGCAATATTTACATGGTGCATCTAGATGACATTCATTCATCTCATACATGCTTAGTTGCACATGATGAACATGACTCATGGCTTTGGCATAGAAAATTAGGACATGCTAGCATGAGTGTCTTAGAAAAATTAATTTCCCTTAATCTAGTTAGAGGTTTACCCAAACTTAAATTTTCAAATGATAAAATTTGTGATGCATGTTCAAAGGGTAAACAACATAGAAGTTCTTTTAAATCCATAAATGATGTCTCTACTAGTAGATGTTTACAATTGATTCATATGGATCTTTTTGGGCCAATTAGAACAATGAGCTTGGGTGGAAAATCATATGCTTTTGTGCTTGTAGATGACTATTCTAAGTATACTTGGGTTCTATTCTTAAGTACAAAGGATGAGGCTTTAGAAAAATTCATCACATTTTCTAAAATAACTCAAATGATCTTGAACTTAAAATTTCTCACATTAGAAGTGATCATGGAACCGAATTTCAAAATCTAGGTTTCGATGAGTTTTTAAATGAAAATGGGATTACCACAATTTTTCCGCACCTCGCACTCCTCAACAAAATGGGGTAGTTGAGAGGAAAAATCGAACTTTAGAAGAAATGGCTAGAACCATGCTTTGCGAAAATAATTTACCTAAATATTTTTGGGCGGAAGCCACAAATACCGCTTGCTATATTATAAATCGAGTAATGATTAGGCCAATTTTAAAGAAAACACCTTATGAGATTTTAAAATCTAAGAAGCCTAACATTAGCTATTTTCACCCTTTTGGTTGCAAGTGTTTTGTTTTAAATAATGGTAAAGAAAACTTAGGTAAATTTGATGCTAAAAGTGATGAAGCTATTTTCTTAGGGTATTCTTTAAATTCTAAAGCCTATCGTGTATTTAATAAAAGAACTCTAGTTGTTGAAGAGTCAATACATGTTGTTTTCGATGATAACCTCCTTCTGAGGAAGGAATCTTGTGATGATGATGATGTAGGAATCATTGATGCCATTGATGGAGGACAAACGTCAAAGGTGGATGATATTCCAACTAAAGAAGATGATTCACAAGATCCACCTCTTGAAGCCTTGAAGGACTTGGCTCTTGAGGAAAGGGAGGTGTCTTACCCAAGGGAGTTAAACTATGTCAAAGGTGGTGAAATCTTGGGTGATCCATCCAAGGGGGTAACTACTAGATCCTCTCTCAAATTAATGAATCATGTTGCATTTCTTTCATGCATTGAGCCTAAAAATATTAAAGAAGCTTTAAAAGATGATTTTTGGATTTTGGCCATGCAAGAGGAATTAAATCAATTTGAGAGAAGTAGAGTTTGGACATTAGTTGAAAGGCCTAATAATTAATCTACTATAGGAACAAAATGGGTTTTTAGGAATAGATTAGATGAAAGTGGTAATATAGTGAGAAACAAGGCTAGGCTTGTTGCTCAAGGCTATACACAAGAAGAGGGAATTGATTTTGATGAGACTTATGCACTCGTAGCTAGGATGGAAGCTATTAGGATGTTGCTTGCATTTGCATGTTATCATGATTTCAAGCTTTTTCAAATGGATGTGAAAAGTGCCTTTTTAAATGATTTTATAAATGAAGAGGTGTATGTTGAACAACCACCAGGTTTTGAGGATTCAAAATTTCCAAACCATGTGTTTAAACTTACAAAAGCTCTCTATGGTTTAAAACAAGCTCCTAGAGCTTGGTATGAGAGACTTTCAAATTTCTTAATTGAAAAAGGTTTTGAAAAAGGAAAGGTGGATACAACACTCTTCATAAAAAGATATAACAATGACATCTTAGTAGTTCAAATTTATGTTGATGATATTCTTTTTGGTTCTACTAATGAGTGTTATTGTAAGGAGTTTTCTAAGCTAATGCAAGGTGAGTTCGAGATGAGCATGATGGGGGAGCTCTCATTCTTTTTGGGACTCCAAATCAAACAAAGGAATGATGGCACTTTCATAAATCAAGCTAAGTACGTGAATGATATGCTCAAGAAGTTTGGCTTGGAGAATGCAAAACCTCAAGTCACTCCTATGAGTTCTTCCATAAAGCTTGACAAAGATGAAGGAGGTAAGTGTGTTGATTCTAAGCTTTATAGATCCATGATAGGTTCTTTGCTTTACCTTACCGCAAGTAGACCAAATATTATGTTTAATGTTTGCTTGTGTGCTAGGTTTCAAGCTAGTCCTAGAGAATCACACTTAGTTGCCATCAAGAGAATTTTTAGATACCTTAGAGACGCACCTACTTTAGGCCTTTGGTATCCTAAGGATTCTTCTTTTAGCCTTCATGCTTTTTCGGATGCGGATTATGGGGGATGTAAGATTGATAGGAAAAGTACTTCTGGGACATGCCAATTCTTAGGTAGTATGCTCGTATCTTGGTTCTCTAAGAAACAAAATAGTGTAGCCTTATCTACCACCGAAGCGGAGTACATATCCTTAGGGAGTTGTTGTGCTCAAGTCCTTTGGATGAAGCAACAACTCTTAGATTATGGTGTTAAAATAGAAACCATACCCCTTAGGTGTGACAACACAAGTGCCATTTGTCTCACTAAGAATCCCATCCAACACTCTAGAACTAAACACATAGAAATTAGACATCATTTCATTAGAGATCATGTTTTGAAAATTGATGTTGTTATAGAATTTGTTGACACCTTGAACCAATTAGCGGATATATTTACAAAACCTTTAGATAAAGAGCGTTTTTGGACCCTTAGGAGAGAGTTAGGTTTAACTAGCCTTTCTTGACCCTTTTTAGGTCCCAAAATGTCAAAATTTGCTTGAAATTGTTTGTGATTCATGCTTGTGTTAATTTTGTTCCTTTTGCTTCTATGCATGTTGCTAGGGGGAGTATATATTAAGTTTAGCCATTAAAACTTGTTCATATGACATATACATGCATTTAGGGACGTTTCAAATTGGATTTTTGCACTTAAATCTGCACAATCTGGTAAGGGTGTATCGATACGGCTAAAGCGTATCGATACGTGCTGATTTCTAGGAATTCTTGAGGACGAACAAGTATCGATACAACCCCTCGTATCGATACGGTACAAGTCAAGGGAAATAGTCAAAGCCAAACGTACCGATACAGTGCACGTATCGATACGGTATAATCGACGAATATAAAATTAGGGTTAAAGGGTATCGATACGCGTGTATAGCGTATCGATACGACCTCGACGGAGAGGCTATTTAGGGCTGTATGTGTTAAAACTCTTTAAAACACAAAAAACCCCTTTTTCTCTCAAAAACCCTAGCCGCAAAACCCTATATAAACCCCCTCAATACTTCAAATTTTACCATCAATCTTCAAAATTTCTTGAGGGTTTTTACTCTACACATCAAGGCAAAGCTTTGGCATCAAATCTTGTGCATTCACATCCCCTCTTTCATCCATTCTAAGATTCAAGGTATAAAATTTCTCTTTTCTTTTTTCTTTTTAATTTTTCGTTTGTTTTTAATTGTTGTTTCACATGAATTTTTGTACAAACCTTGTTTGATTGTTATGGGTTTCACCTTTTTCACAAAAAATTTTCAAAAATTTAAATTTTTTCATTCGAATATATTTTATATTCGATATTTTTTAAACTATTTTTTATTTTTTTATTATTGTGAATATCTCTTTAAAATTAAAATTCTTTTTAACAAATTACCTTGAATTATTAGAATTTATTGGATCAAATAGGATGTTAATTGCATACATATTCGAATCCTTCTTGATGTATTTTCAGGATTATGGCACCGAAAAAGGGATCTAAGCGTCATCGTTCTACTTCCAATCCTATTGAGGATGTCGAGGGTAATCCTACACCTAACCTTCCTTATATCATCCAATTAAGTTTTCCCGAACCCACTGATATGGAACGATATAAACTTTTTCAAGGGATGAATCTTAGGGAAGAACGTATTGTGTCAATTCCATTCTTAAATTCTGCCCGTTTCAAATTTAAATACCTATCTTTAATTAAGCAATGGAAATTTTTATCCTTTTTGAGTATTCCTCCTATCCTATATAGGAACCTAGTCATTGTGTTCTTCTCTAATGCCGTATGTATACATGATGAACCTAGGGAGCATGTCATTGCCATTGAATCTTCTATTATGGGCAAAACTTTTCAAATTGATCAAAAGGTTTTATGTAATGTCTTTGGTTTTGAAGATATTGGTATTGATGATGAACACTCTTTTGGTACGGGTTTTTTAGGTCCCGCAAAAGTTTTAAATGCTCATGACCGTATCCTTCACCTTCTTATTTCTTGGTTTATCCGTCCAACGGGTGGGAAATATTCAACTATTCGTCAAACTGATGATTTTTGGCTTAGGTGTTTTAGAGAAGGTAAGCGTCCAAATTTGTGTCAAATTATGTTTGCCGATCTTGTCTTCTTAGTTCAAAACCGTCACACCAAACAAGTCTCATCTTTTTACTACTCTACGGTTTTGAGTTTTCTATTTCATACCCTCGGCATTGATTGTTCACATGATTTTCCCGAAACCCTTGGCCTACCTATCGATGAGAGTTCCCTAGCTCGTTCCGGTTTCACTTATGTTGATAATGAGTGGGTTCGCAATGCTCAAGATCCTCCGCCCGTTGCTCCGGTCAATACCTCTCGTGCTTCCTCGAGTTCTCATCATGCTCCTCTTGATTCCTCCTCCATGGATACTCTCATGACCTTCCTAAATGAGAAGTTCACCGCAATGGATAATCGTTTCACATCCTTAGAGGATCGCGTCCAAGGCATGGACAAGAAGATAGACACCATGGCCGCTCGCCAAAACTCCATGGATATCTCTCTTACCGCCTTCCATGGTGCTTGGATCAATCAAACCCGAAGGAATCAACCCTCTCAAGAAGATGAAGAAGAAGATGACGAGGACGATAATGATGACGAAGGGGACGAGTAGATCATGCATCTCATCTTAGGCCATTTAGTCTTTTATTATTGTTATTGCACTTTCGTTTTTAGGATTTTAAGTTTATGCCTATTATCTATGTTTTTAGGATTTTAAAAGTTTGGATTATAATGGTTGCTTTGACATTTATGCATTTGAACCTTTATGTTTATTTTGAAGTTTATGAATTTGAACTCTTATGCTTGCTTTAAGTTTAATGAATTATTGTTGCTTTATATTGCTATTATCCTTGTATTCTATTTTGATCTAACAAAAAGGGGGAGAAGGATCATAGAGTCAAATATTTTGTTTTGAAAATCTATCTTAAAGTAAGGGGGAGAAAGCTTTTCAAAGTTTCAAAAACTTAAAAATTTATTTATGGTTTTGTTATATCAAAAAGGGGGAGATTGTAAAACCGAAATTGATTTTGATATAACACATAAATATAAGGACCAATTTGCAAAACAATAAATTTTTAAGTACTCTTTAAAGTCTCACAATTGACAAGCATTCTTGAACAAAATTATACTTAAAGACTGGCTCTCAAACATATATAATTCCTTAAGTCTTTTCCTATGTTTTTCAAGCCTAAGTATGCAAAAACGCCCAGGCGTATCGATACCCTCAGCATATCGATACCCTATTTTGTCACTGGAATTTTATTGAACATACCGCACCGATACGCCCTGCAACCGTATCGATACGATATTCATCTGGGAAAATGTTTTCATGAAACCGTACCGATACGCCTAGCAACCGTATCGATACTACAAGCATATCTTTGAAAAATCCGAGCATTTAATTATTTGACCGTTACTTGTCAGTTGGTTGGTTTCCCAATTTTCAAAAGATCGTTATACCGTACCGATACTCTTGGTACGCGTATCGATACACTTTTTACACAAACAAAGCTTGGGATTCCAGTAACTTTGGACCGTATTGATACTGATTTCGTATCGATGCGCCCCTTAAAACCGTACCGATACGCCTTATATGCGTATCGATACACCTTGTTTTCAGGCACAACGGCTCTTTCCTCTTTGATGCAGGTATCGATACGCCCTTCCCGAGTACCGATACGGTAGGCTGCAGAGCTGCATTTATTGCGGGAAAAATGTCCACAACGGCTCTATTGATGATCCCAACTACCCAAACGGCTAGAAATCAATGCAAGGGTATAAAAACAAGCTTCAATTGACCAAGCAACAACTATTGAACCCACAAGCATCATCAAAGCAAAAATCCAAACCCTTGAGCTATTCAAAGTCAAATCTTTGTACCCAACTCTAGTGTATTTTATATTGTCAATTTGTATTGTGAGTTTGGGATTGTTTAAATTGTAATTGGGTAAACAATCATCCTTTGAGAGGAAACAATTGAGTTTACCAAAATCTTTCTTTGTAATTGAGTGGATTAAGCTTTGGGTAGAAAGCTTAATCGAAATTGTAAGGTTTCCTCCTCATCCAAGAAAAGGGGACGAATTCAATTAGTGAATTGTTTGAAAATCCTTAGTGGGAGCTAAGGTAGTGGATGCAGAGTTCATTTTGAGAACTTGAACCACTATAACCCCTTGTGTCATTTTTATTTTCAATCTTTCTCTTCACCAAAAATTTTAATTGCCAATTCACCCCCCTCTTGGCCATTTGCAAGTGTTCGATCAACTCAACAGGGACTAAATCGTAAAGACTAAAATTATATAAATTAAAAATAATAATAATAAATAATAATGATAAAATAACATAATGGATATTAACTACATTTTATAATATTAATTATAATTAAATTATGTGGCAATGGATGAAACCAAGTGTCATCACTAGTGGAACACTCGAGTATACCTTGTTTCATGACACCAAATTGGTGTCATCTTTCTCTTCATTCACTTCCCACCGAACCAAATAAAGAATAGGAGAGAGAGAGAGAGAGAGAGAGAGAGAGAGAGAGAGATCTGGAATTTAGAGATCAAACAAGAAGAAGATTGAAGGCTGAAAACTTTTAAGATTGGTAGAAATACATGCATGTTAAGAGAAGCTAAGTAAGTGTTCCTTAGATTACCCGATTGTGTCTTGTTAGAATTGATTTAAATTGATTGTTATGTGTAACACGCCAATTTTGGGCTTGGAAGTTTAGGGTCTGAACTGGACCGGTTTGAGAAACGGTTCGAATATAAAAGGGAGTTTTAGGGAGCACCTAGTTCGGGATGCTTTAAAAATATAGTAAAATATCTAAAAATCCTCATTTAATATATATATAAGAGAATGGTGAATCAATTTTACAAGATAGGGTTTGGAAATACTACATTTCGGTGTAGTGACCAAATCACAGTTTTTGCAAAATTTAGTAGTGACTGTTTTGTAAAGGATTGAAACTTTGAATCTTTAAGGAGCTATTTTACCAAAAATGTTTTCATCCGATTTTTCTTTAATTTGGGTGATTTAATTAAATAAAATAAAGGTGATAAACTACCTTTGACTTTCATAACCACTTTTCTCTAATTTTCTCTCATTTCATTTTCTCTCAAAATCCTATCAACCAAACACTTTTTCTCCAGCAAATTTTACTTTGATTTCCACTTCATTTGATGAGATTTCCATCACTCATTGATTCCTAATCAATCTTTCAACAAATCTACTTGTTTTCTACATTAAGTTTTCATGGAAATTTGCCCAAATTAAGGAAGTCATCTTTTAGAGGTAAACTTGTTCTTCTCCTCTAAGTACTCAGTTCTTTACTGAAATTCCCAAGTTGTCAATCCTTTATTAAAGATTTATGAATGGTTTTAATGTTGGAGACAAGGATCTTCTTAAAACTCAAGATTTGGAAGAAATCTTGAAGGTTTTTCGTGGAAATTGATTGGGCTCTGTTTTGAGATAGTTTCTAATGTATTTTGGATGTTAAATGATGTTGTAAATGAGGTTTTATCAATCCAATCCTGAATAGGTTGTTTTTCTTAAGTTTTTGCTTGTGAAAATGGTGGTTTTTGGGGTGATTTTGGTTTTTTGTTATAGCTGGAGGTATAAGGACGAGTTTAGGGTTGTTTTTGATGTTGATTGATGTTCAGAAATGATTAGAAGTGATGGATCTTGGCTGGTTTATGATTTGGAAGAGTTTGGAGGTGATTTCGGTTGTGTTTGGTAGCCGAAATGATGTGTTTAGATAGAGCAGCGAGTTTAGGAGTGTTGGCTGAAGATTTCAATGCATGATGATGCATTAATCCTATGCTTTTATGTGTCAAAAATAGGGGAGATATCTTCGGATACTTTTGGAGTTGATCCGGAAGCTTAATTGGCGTTTCGGCAAGCAAGCGAAACGTAAATTGGTGAGTGCGATTGGGTTAGAAGTCCTTGAGGACAAAAATACAAGGTTTTGGGATTTAGGAGAGGTTTGAAACACCTTCCTAAATCCGAAAGTAAGTATGGTTTGAATTGCTCTCTTTAAAGTGGTGTTTGCCCCTAAAATATTTTTACATGCTCATGGTTTGAGATTGGTAAATTCCTACTGTTTTTATGCATGATTCATAGCATGAGATTATGCTTGTAGAGATGTCATGAGATGGCATGTTACATTGAAGAGATTTGAGCTTTTGGTTTAAAGCAAAATATGATTTGTGTTTTGAAATGAGATGAGAAATCCTTTGAGAAATATTGCATGAAAAACAGTAGGTGTGATGATGTCTTAACACATTATATTGGCATAGATGTTGAGAAACTTACCGGATATAATTGATCGATCAATAGGATGAGAGTGCACTATAAACTAAAAATTCGTACGTGCTCTTTGGTTAAGCCAAAGGGAGATATTCCGATGATGGGCATTCCATCGGGTAGGACTTGGTGAAATACCCAAGCTTTGTGGCGATGAGAGGTTCCGCCATGTGAGTACAGTGATGAGAGATTCCATCGGAACATATGTTGCTAGACAAGTGAGTACGGTGATGCGAGATTCCACCGGAAGAGTCTAGTGTAGAAATGTGTCCGCATATCCGAGTAATAATGAGATGTTAAATGCCAATATAAATGAGGAAATGGTTTTTGTTACACATGTACCTTTGATGAAATGATTTCTGCTATGAGATATGCATATGAGATTTGTTTTAGAAATGCTTTGATGATACAAGCATGTGTATGGCCTTGCCATGAGCTTTGCATTGGTAAATGCGTGAGGTAGAATTGAGGTACATGTGGTTTCATTGAGAAGTTGTTTTGAAAGGTTTCAAGCATGAGTTAAAATGAGCATGTTGTTCAAAAGGTTTTGTGAAAAGGTTTTCAAGAAATGCATTATTGTGTTGGGTTTCTTTAGAGCATGCCTCACTAAGCATTTGTGCTTACGCTCTCTCTTTTACCAATAATGTAGATAATTGAGGTGTTTTCGGGCATCAAGGAAGCTAAGTTCATCCAAGGAATTCCAAGCTCATGTTTGGTGAAGTTTTCATACACTTTAGTTTTGATAGATTGGCAATGAGAAACCAAGAATTGTATTTGGGAGATGTGTTAAACTCCCTAAAGTTGTGGCATGTTTGTTTTGGCTGGTTTGGATTGTAAATGGCCTTAATTGCTTGTTTTGAGGTTGGATTGCCTATTTGAGATTTGATATTAGGAAGCATGCCTCTAGACTAATAAGATTTCATGTTTGATGCTATGATTGTGTTTGAGTGTTCTACATATGTACCTTATATATATGTTGACTTGTTGGTGTAATTAGGGAGTCATTGGGATGTGTTTGATTAGGTTTTCGAGTGAAAAACAAGCATTTGCTGTAGTTTCTGGGCAAACCGTATCGAAACACTCTCTAGCGTTTCGGAACGGAGACCTGTAATGGCCTTCGTGTTTCGAAACGATGGAGGTTTTTTCGAAACGATTTGGCTACTGGAATGCCATGTTTCGGAACTGGTCTCGGAACATACCCGCATACCGAAACGGTCAACGCCGTTTCGATCCAACATTCTGATACGGCAGGTGGGTGTTCCGAAACGGGTGACCGTTGGACACAGTTTTGGAATTGTTTGATGTTGCATGTTTTACATTTTAGTCCTAAATGTTGAGATTGCAATTGCTTGGGCTTGAGATGTCCATTTGGGATGAAATTTGGCAGAGAAGCATGTAACATGACTAATTTCATAATGGTAACCTTAAACTCAATAAAGACCTTCTAATTTACAAGAAATTACAATTTTGTCCCTAATCTTGTGTGATTTGCAATTGAGTCCCTATGTGTTATCTGATCGCTGTGCCTTTCTCGATCGTGTTTCGTGAGTACTCACTTAGGGTTAACTTTTATCTAGACAAGATTAATTAAAATTATAAAAAAGGGTCGTGAATCAAGGTTGACTTTCGAGTTGACTTTGGTTTTCCCCGTGTAATCTTCGTAGTTCGGGTCAACCGTCTAGGCCGGGCTAAGGGGGTTACATTTGGTGGTATTAGAGCTTGGTTCTCGAATAATTGGGGTTTGATATGTGGTTGTTGTATGTGTTTATGTATGATGGTGACTCTTGGTGAAGGTGTGATGTATGAATGATGATGTATGATTCAATTGAGATGATTTTGTGATGTTATGCTATGTTTGGAGTGTGATAGGGAATCCCATTGCCATATCAAAACTAATGAGATGAATTGTTTTCGAAAATGAGCTTGAGTACTTGGATTACTTACCTTATTGTGCCTAATTGTGTTAATGCATTTTGTCAGTGCATTGTTTTCTATATAATGGGGCCACGTAGAGAGCTGAGGATAAATACTAGAGCTATGGCTCAGAATGAGAATGAGGTGAATGTTGAGAATGCTGAAGATTTACCTCCTCCTCCCCCTGGTGGTGGTGGTGTTGGAGCTGGTAATGCTGGTGCTGGGGCTGCTGGACCCGAGGGTGTGCAGGGGCAAGCTGCTCCTGACATGACCATATTGATTCAGGCTATTGCTGGAGCTTTCCAGGCAGCAGTAGCTGGAGCTCATAGAGCTGCGCATCAGGATGATGCCAATGGGAGGTTGCCTCTGGAGCGTCTTCGCAGTTTAGGAGGGGCTGAGTTCAGGGGTCTATCTCCGGAGGGATCCGAGTCTTGGTTAGAAAGCACCAAGAGGATTCTTAGACAGCTGGGTGTAACAATGTGCAAAAGTTGGGTTGTATTGTGTCACTGCTGCATGGTGATGCTTATACTAGGGGTGGGCAAAAAACTCGATTACCCGGTCCTGGTCCCGGACCCGGTCAGACCCGGTGGATTTTTACCCGGTATTGGTTCCGGTGGGACCGGGACTGGATCCAAAATTTAGGTCCCGATTGCAACCGGGACCGGGACTGGATCCTACTTTTTTTGACCCGATACCCGGTGGGTACCCAATGGGACCGGGACTTGTACCAGGTACCCGGTACTGGTCTGGTACCGAATGGCGTTGAAGAGGTTGAAAGCAACTGAAGGGGCTCTTTTATTTCTCTTTGTGTATGAATATTATGAGTATGACTCGTTTTAAGACATCAACCTTAAAGCTTACAATATTCTGACTTTGTTATTTAATATTATTATTGATGGTTGGAATTTTTTTCCCCTGCTACTCAAATTTTATTAATAATAGACTAATTGACCGGGTACACGGTATTAATACCGGTTCCCACTAGTACCGGGACCGGTTCCTAAAATCTTGGACCGGGTCTAATCGGGACCGGGAATGGTTCTAATTTTCAGGAACCGGTAGTTACCGGGACCGGGACCAATTCTAGACAAATTGGCCGAGTACCCGGTCTTGCCCACCCCTAGCTTATACGTGGTGGACGACCATTATCTCTGGGTTGGAGGATGACGAGGTGACTTAGACGTTCTTTCTGAATGCGTTCAAGCGGAAGTATCTGGGAGTGCGTTATCTAGATGAGAAGAAAAGGGAGTTTATGTCTCTTATGCAAGGCAACATGTCAGTAGCTGAGTATGAGATTCAGTTTGTCCGCCTCAGTCAGTATGCGCCTGAGTTAATCCCTAGTGAGCGGGAGAGGTGCGAGCGATTCCGTTATGGGTCGGTAACGGATGTTAAGACATATATGCTTGCGGCTGATTATACGGATTTCGATGTCTTGGTCACTAGAGCCAAGGACATTGTGTCAAATCTTGGTCTATCTAGTCGGGCGAGTGGATCTAGCTCTGGTAAGCGAGCGGCTGAACGCGATTATGGTAGAGATCGCAACAAGAGGTATAAGGATAGGAGGCCGCATTATGATGCTAGGAGTGGGGGTGGTAACCCTGGTAGAGGTCAGCAAGGACCTGTTCTGAGGACTCCTGAGTGTAACCGTTGTGGTAGACGGCATGGTGGCGAGTGTTGGGGTAACCTTGGGACATGCTGGAATTGTGGGAACCGTGGACATTTGAAGAAAGATTGTCCTCAGCCTTTGAGAGAGGGACAGGCTCCGGTGAGAGCAGTTGAGCCATAGAGAGGTCGTGGGCGCGGCCGTGGTAACTTTCAGCGTAGGGATGAAGGTGGCAGGATCGTAGCCCATGTTGTGGCCGTTCAACCTGAGGGTGGTGGTCAGGCTCGAGTGTATGCCCAACGTGAGGGAAGGAATGATACGGATGTGATCGCAGGTACTTTTACTTTGCAATCCTTGTCATTACTTTCTTTGATTGATTTTGGATCTATACACTCGTACATATTGCGTGAACATGCTCAAATGCTTGGTTTACCTGTTGAGTCTTTGGATGTCGGTATGCGTGTGACTAGTTCTTTTGGTGAGACAGTTGTAACACGGAAGTTGTATAGGAGATGTCCCTTGAAAGTGCAAAATCATGTTTTTCTTGTTGATCTCATGGAATTGCCATTCTATGGCTTTGATGTAATCCTTGGTATGGATTGGCTTGTTGAGCATAGAGCTGTAGTGGATTTCGAAAGCAAGCGAGTTTCGTTGAAACTTGCGGATGATTATGAAGTGGTGGTAGTGGGTGAGAATGTGAAGTTTCTTGCCAATGTGGTGTCTACATTGGAAGCAAGTCGAATGTTGAGGCAGGGTTGCGAGGCTTACCTAGCCTTTGTGATGAATCCTAGTTCTAAGGAGTTGCGTGTTCAAGATATGAGAACTGTACGTGAGTTCCCTGGAGTGTTTCCGGAGGAGTTACCTGGATTGCCGCCTAGTCGAGAGGTGGAGTTTGGGATTGAGATGTATGAAAACACAACTCCGGTGTCTATTGCTCCCCATCGCATGGCACCTAAGGAGATGAAGGAATTGAAGATGCAGCTTCAGGAGTTACTTGACCGCGGCTTCATTCGGCCTAGTGTGTCACCTTGGGGTGCACCGGTCTTGTTTGTGAAGAAGAAGGATGGCACTATGAGAATGTGCATCGATTATCGTCAGCTGAACAAGTTGACTATCAAGAATAGATATCCTTTGCCGAGGATTGATGATCTTTTTGATTAGTTTCGGGGAGCGGCTGTATTTTCAAAGATTGATTTGAGGTCAGGGTACTATCAATTAAAGGTGAAAGATGTGGATGTGCCGAAAACAACCTTTAGAACGAGGTATGAGCATTATGAGATTCTTGTAATGTCGTTTGGTTTGACAAATGCTCATGCTGCTTTCATGGACATGATGAATAGAGTGTTCCATGAATACTTGGATAAGTTTGTTGTGGTGTTCATCGACGATATCCTTGTGTACTCTCGTACTGGGAGGAGCATGAAGGTCATTTGAGGATATGTTGAGGTGTTGTGTGATTGAGTTTTAAGGCTCTTGGGAGAAGCATTTGCCTTTGGTGGAGTTTGCTTATAATAATAGCTACCAGGCAAGTATTCAAATGACACTTATGAAGCCTTGTATGGGAGGAAGTGTAGAACTCCTCTTTGCTGGGCTGAAACAGGTCAGAAGTTGGTCTCGATGCTGGCTTTGTTGAAAGGAACCACCGAGAAGGTGAAGCTTATTTGTGAGCGATTGAAGGCAGCTTCTGATCGGCAGAAGTCTTACGTGGATTTGAAGCGTAAGGAGATTGAGTTTGCGGTGGGTGACCGTGTGTTTTTAAAGGTTTCGCCTTGGAAGAAGGTGATGAGATTTGGCCGGAAGGGTAAGTTGAGCCCTAGGTATATCGGACCGTACGAGGTGATAGAACGTGTGGGTCCTGTTGCGTATAAGCTGAGGCTACCACAAGAGTTAGAGAAGATACATAATGTGTTTCATGTCTCCATGCTTCGGAGGTATAAATCGGATCCTTCGCATGTTATGCCTGTGGAGGAAGTTGAGTTGAATCCAGATTTGACCTATGATGAGGAGCCGGTTGAGATTCTGGATTCGGATAGTAAGGTTCTTCGTGGTAAGACCATTGAGCTGGTTAAGGTGTTATGGAGGCACCGTGGTGTTGAGGAAGCCACGTGGGAAAGGAAGGAAGACGTGAAGAAGCAGTTTCCTTACCTTTTTCCTTCAGGTAAATTTCGAGGATGAAACTTCTTAAGAGGGGGAGAGTTGTAACACCCCAATTTTGGGCTTGGAAGTTTAGGGTCTGAACCAGACCGCTCTAAGAAACGGTTCGAATATAAAAGGGAGTTTTAGGGAGCACCTAGTTCGGGATGCTTTAAAAATATAGTAAAATATCTAAAAATCCTCATTTAATATATAAGAGAATGATGAAATCAATTTTACAAGATAGGGTTTGGAAATACTACATTTCGGTGTAGTGACCAAATCGTAGATTTTGCAAAGTTTAGTAGTGACTGTTTTGTAAAGGATTGAAACTTTGAATCTTTAAGGAGCTATTTTACCAAAAATGTTTTTATCAGATTTTTCCTTAATTTGGGTGATTTAATTAATGATTTAATTAAATAAAATAAAGGTGATAAACTACCTTTGACTTTCATAACCATTTTTCTCTAATTTTCTCTCATTTCATTTTCTCTCAAAATCCTATCAACCAAACACTTTTTCTCCAGCAAATTTTACTTTGATTTCCACTTCATTTGATGAGATTTCCATCACTCATTGATTCCTAATCAATCTTTCAACAAATCTACTTGTTTTCTACATTAAGTTTTCATGGAAATTTGCCCAAATGAAGGAGAAATCATCTTTTAGAGGTAAGCTTGTTCTTATCCTCTAAATACTCAGTTTTTTACAGAAATTCCCAAGTTGTCAATCTTTTATTAAAGATTTATGAATGGTTTTAATGTTGGAGACAAGGAATCTTCTTAAAACACAAGATTTGGAAGAAATCTTGAAGGTTTTTCGTGGAAATTGATTGGGCTCTGTTTTGAGATAGTTTCTAATGTATTTTGGATGTTAAATGATGTTGTAAATGAGGTTTTATCAATCTAATCCTGAATAGGTTGTTTTTCCTAAGTTTTTGCTTGTGAAAATGGTGTTTTTTGGGGTGATTTTGGTGTTCTGTTATAGCTGGAGGTATAAGGACGAGTTTAGGGTTGTTTATTATGTTGATTGATGTTTAGAAATGATTAGAAGTGATGGATCTTGGCTGGGTTATGATTTGGAAGAGTTTGGAGGTGATTTTGGTTGTGTTTGGTAGCCGAAATGTTGTGTTTAGATAGAACAACGAGTTTAGGAGTGTTGGCTGAAGATTTCAATGCATGATGATGCATTAATCCTATGCTTTTATGTGTCTAAAACAGGGGAGACATCTTCGGATACTTTTGGAGTTGATCCGGAAGCTTAATTGGTGTTTTGGCAAGCAAGCGAAACATAAATTGGTGAGTGTGATTGGGTTAGAAGTCCTTGAGGACAAAAATACAAGGTTTGGGGATTTAGGAGAGGTTTGAAACACCTTCCTAAATCCGGAAGTAAGTATGGTTTGAATTGCTCTCTTTAAAGTGGTGTTTGCCCCTAAAATGTTTTATATGCTCATGGTTTGAGATTGATAAATTCCTACTGTTTTTATGCATGATCCATAGCATGAGATTATGCTTGTAGAGATGTCATGAGATGGCATGTTACATTGAAGAGATTTGAGCTTTTGGTTTAAAGTAAAGCATGATTTATGTTTTGAAATGTGATGAGAAATCCTTTGAGAAATATTGCATGAAAAAAAGTAGGTGTGATGACGTCTTAACACATTATATTGGCATAGATGTTGAGAAACTTACCGGATATAATTGATCGATCAATAGGATGAGAGTGCACTATAAACTAAAAATTCGTACGTGCTCTTTGGTTAAGCCAAAGGGAGATATTCCAATGATGGGCATTCCATCGGGTAGGACTTGGTGAAATACCCAAGCTTTGTGGCAATGAGAGATTCCGCCATGTGAGTACGGTGATGAGATATTCCACCAGAAGCTATGTTGCTAGACAAGTGAGTACGGTGATGCGAGATTCCACCGGAAGAGTCTAATGTAGAAATGTGTCCGCATATCCGAGTAATAATGAGATGTTAAATGCAAATATAAATGATGAAATGGTTTTTGTTACACATGTACCTATGATGAAATGATTTATGCTATAAGATATGCATATGAGATTTGTTTTAGAAATGCTTTGATGATACAAGCATGTGTATGGCCTTGCCATGAGCTTTGCATTGGTAAATGCATGAGGTAGAATTGAGGTACATGTGGTTTCATTGAGAAGTTGTTTTGAAAGGTTTCAAGCATGAGTTAGAATGAGCATGTTGTTCAAAAGTTTTTGTGAAAAGGTTTTCAAGAAATGCATTATTGTGTTGGGTTTCTTTAGAGCATGCCTTACTAAGCATTTGTGCTCACCCTCTCTCTTTTACCAATAATGTAGATAATTGAGGTGTTTTCGGGCATCAAGGAAGCTAAGTTCATCCAAGGAATTCCAAGCTCATGTATGGTGAAGTTTTCATACACTTTAGTTTTGATAGATTGACAATGGAAAACCAAGAATTGTATTTGGGAGATGTGTTAAACTCCCTAAAGTTGTGGCATGTTTGTTTTGGCTGGTTTGGATTGTAAATGGCCTTAATTGCTTGTTTTGAGGTTGGATTGCCTATTTGAGATTTGATATTAGGAAGCATGCCTCTAGACTAATGAGATTTCGTGTTTGATGCTATGATTGTGTTTGAGTGTTCTAAATATGTACCTTATATGTATGTTGACTTGTTGGTGTAATTAGGGAGTCATTGGGATGGGTTTGATTAGGTTTTCGAGTGAAAAACCAGCATTTGCTGCAGTTTCTGGGCAAACTGTATCGAAACACCCTCTAGCATTTCGGAACGGAGACCTGTAATGGCCTTCGTGTTTCGAAACGATTGAGGCTGTTTCGAAACGATTTGGCTACTGGAATGCCATGTTTCGGAACTGGTCTCGGAACACACCCACGTACCGAAACGGTCAACGCCGTTTCGATCCGACGTTCCGATACGGCAGGTGGGTGTTCCAAAACGGGTGACCGTTGGACACAGTTTTGGAATTGTTTGGTGTTGCATGTTTTACATTTTAGTCCTAAATGTTGAGATTGCAATTGCTTGGGCTTGAGATGTCCATTTGGGATGAAATTTGGCAGAGAAGCATGTAACATGACTAATTTCATAATGGTAACCTTAAATTCAATAAAGACCTTCTAATTTACAGGAAATTACAATTTGGTTCCTAATCTTGTGTGATGTGCAATTGAGTCCCTATGTGTTATTTGATCTCCGTGCTTTTCTCGATCGTGTTTCGTGAGTACTCACTTAGGGTTAACTTGTATCTAGACAAGATTAATTAGAATTATAAAAAAAGGGTCGTGAATCAAGGTTGACTTTCGGGTTGACTTTGGTTTTCCCCGTGTAATCTTCGTAGTTCGGGTCAACCGTCTAGGTCGGGCTAAGGGGGCTACATTATGTAAGCTTAAAATCTGGAAAAATTAGAATTTGATCTTGTGTTTAATTCTAATTTGATGTTGGGTTAAAGTTTAGTTAAAATCAGATTGTAAACTGATTGGAAAATGATCAACTGAATGCTATAGAAATGTTTAGATTTAACCTTGTAAAATTGTTCATAAAATCTGGAAATTGAAGCATGATATGAATCGATATGGAAAGATTTATGTAGGAAAAAGTTGTTTAAAATTGAATTTCCTAGAGGGTAGAAGTGTTAGACTGATAAAAATGCTAATATGTTGCTGGAAAATTAATCTGGAATAAAACTGGTCACATTTAGGTGCTAATTCGATGTATAGGGCCTATTTTGTGCAAATTGTAAAATTTCAGTACTAAAAAAGGACTGAAAATGGTACTTGAATATACAGGGGGAAAACAATGTAATCTATTGTAAAAAGGGTTGAAGTAAACTTATAAGAGACTTAGGTTGAAAAGATCACTAAAGTGGGTTAAAACTCAAGTTGGAAGAATTGATTCTAGAAAGTGACCTAACTTTAAACATTAAACTGTATTGATGTAAAAATTATGATAAAAGTATGTGCCATACATGGTTAGAAAGCTAGTTGAATTAGCTTTCTAGGGGTATTACAATGTCGTTTGGTGCGGCTTTTTGAAGCCTAATTTATCCCAAAAAGACGTCGTTTTGTTGGAGGAAAAATATTAAAACCATACGGTTAGATGCATTTGAGCCTATGACCTTTAAATACAAGAGCTAAGCTTTAACCACTAAACCAGCATGACATTATATAATATTTTACCACAAATATTATATATCTCAAACCACTTGAGATTAATTTAATTTATTTTATAAAATAAATAATATTAATATATAAAAATATAAAATAAATTATTTACATATATATATATATATATATCAATATATATAAATAAAAGTGTATTGTTTTTATATTTTTTATATATTATTTAAAATGTCCAAAATATTCATAAAAATAATATATAAATACCTTAAACCACAAACCCTAAAGATTATAGTTTAGAGTTTAGGGTTTTTATATATTATTTATAATTTAAATATATTATTTTTATGAATATTTTTTGTTTTTCTAAAAAATAATATATTTATATTGTAAATAATATATAAAAATAATATATTAATATATATATATATATATATATATATACGTAAATAATATTTGTATATTATTTATATATTAATATTATTTATAGTATTATTTTTTTCATAAAATAATTTCGTTGAACCAAATGGATAAATTTATATAATTTAAATAAAATATATTATTTTTATATATTATTTATAATATAAATATATTATTTTTAAAAGACCCATAATATTCATAAAAATAATATATAAAACCCCCTAAACTTCTTATAGAAAAACCCATAAATAAAACATGACTCAATGTCTACTCTCTGAAAAAACCTAAATATTATACGAAGATCGGGAAGAATCCAACAAGACAATAGCAGCGGCGCTGGTGGTTTTCGCGGTTAGGTCTTGGAAACAACATCACAAGCCAAGAGTTCATCTACATCGGAGAAGGTCGGCGTCAAGAGTTTGTTGATGTCTGTTGAGATGGAAAACCCTAACGAGTCTTCTATCCCCAACGGAGCGGACACGTCTTCCGCCGAGGCTGTGGTTGCCGGCTATCACGGGGGACGACCACCAGAGGAGGTTATTGTTTTGGATGCACCGGTGTCCTTCGAGCGTTCTAGATCCCCGGTTCTTGTGGGGGTTCAACCTTTAAGCAAAAAAGGACGTGGTGCGGGAGACATGGGTAATGATGATGGGTCTCTAGGGGTGAACCGGGGTGGTCTGAACGATGCTGCCATGGAGAAGGCCAACGTGCAGACGGAAGCAACAACCGACAAGGCAGATGCGACGATATTGGGGAGGAAGGAAGCGGCGATTGGGGGTGTTATCGGAGAAATGTCGACTGCTCCTTCATTTAGGGACAAGCTTCTTGGTCATACGGGTAAGGCTAGGTATGCACATGGTATTTGTGACTTGGACGTCGAGGTGAAGGAGGAGGATGTTCGTTTGGTAGGGAATAGTACGCTTCCGGAAATTCATTTTTCGGATAGGGTGCATGATGCGATCGATGCTAAATTGGCAAATTCGGTGATTATCCGGCTCATTGGGAAGCTTATAGGTTATAGGGCTCTCTTTAATTGAATTCATAGTATGTGGAATCCTGTTGGCGACATGAATCTCATTGATTTAGACATTGACTATTTTCTTGTTCGTTTTGCGAAAGAAGAGGATTTTCACAAGGTGCTTGCTAGGGGGCCGTGGGAAATATATGGTTCTTATTTGACTGTGCAACCATGGAGTCGTTACTTCTCTACAGCTGATGTTCATCCCTCTAATATTATTGTTTGGATACATTTGCCCAAGCTTCCATATAGATACTACACTAAGAGTCTCTTCGGTATATCGCTGCAGCCATTGGCAAGGTTGTTCATGTAGATTACAATACTACGGAAGGGAAGAGGGGTAGATTTGCCCGCCTGGCGATCATTGTTGACCTTAAGAAGCCTCTTGTGTCGGGCATTGTTATTGATGGGGTTAGGTAGGATACTGAGTACGAGGAGTTACCATTGATTTGTTTTCAGTATGGTAAGTTTGGACATTTGAAAGAAATATGTGGTGTGGAATCGTCGCCATTGCAAGCAAGTGCAAAGGAGACAGTCCAAAGGGATCCTTCTGAGTTATATGGACCATGGATGCAAGTGGTGAACCGTCGACGAAGACCAGTTGAGGTAAAGAAGGGGCCGAGTAAAGTCGATGTTGGGAATAGGGCTAGAAACATAATTGGTTCTCGGTTTGCGGTGATAGTAGATGATGAGGGCTTTGAGCATGGTCGTGATAAGAAGTTGCCAGCTCCTAAAGAGTTGGTGGAGGGTGTGGGTAGTGATGGTGTTCCGGGGCCAAGAGAGGTGGTGCCAAAAGAAAGGGAGATTGAGTCGGCCGTGGTTCCTTCTAGGCAATCGGGTAAAGGTTGTATGGGGCCTGATGGTGTGCGCGAGGTTGCACCGATGGATGAGCTATCAGAAGCTTGGAAGGGGGCTTTGGAGATGGTTGCGGCCCAGGGGAAGGTAGTGGCATCTAAAGTCACTTTGGATGCTTCCAAGCATAGTGCAGTTTAGGTCGTGGAAACGAAGAAAGACAAAATGGTCAAATGAGGTAAGGGAAGAGTGTTGCCGAGTTTAATACAGAGTAGAGGGGTGAGTAAGGGATTGACCAAAAAAGGCCATAAGACTACAAGGATTCAAAAACATGATCTCAAACAGAAGAAATGAGAGACTCGAGGGCAATCGAATTCGGTCCTAGCTTCATGTCTAACAAAGCTTGTCTCAGATCTCGAAAGAGCAGAGGGGGTTGAATGGGAGAAACAGTTAGAGTCCATGTCGGAAAACAGGATGAATGAAACGAGGGTCCAATGGCAAGCGAACTCGACATTTGAGTAGCTGGGGGGTTCAGATATGCAGGTTTAGCTTGATGCTCTCTTTTCTCTTTTGATTTAATAGTTAAGATTATTTTTTGGAATGTCCAGGGTGCCCTTGACCTTGGCTTTAATCATACTTTTAAGTTGTTGGTGAAGTCACAGAAACCAGATATGGTAGTTGTTATGGAGCCTCGTATTAGTGGGGTTGATGCTGATAGATTTATTCGCTGGTCGGGATTGGAGTTTTCGTATAAAGTGGAAGCTCAGGGTTTTTCGGGTGGTATTTGGGTCCTATGGAGAGATACAGTTCATTTTCATGTTCTTGCGGTGTTGACTCAATATGTGCATGGTGTGTGCTCTGTCGATGGTGATGGACGAGGATTCTTTGTTTCGTTCGTCTATGCTAGTCTGATTTCTGTTAAACGGAAGAGTCTCTGGGAACACCTAAAGATCTTGGAACCAGAGGAGGGTTTACCACAGATAGTGGGTGGTGATCTCAATGTTATTAGTAGCTCGGTAGAGCGGAGAGGTGGCTCTTAGAGGAGATATGGTATTTGTCAGAGGTTTCGTGAGTTCATGTTTGATACTGGATTGATTGACATGGGTTTCTATGGGCCTAAGTTTACATGGCGGCGTGGTTCATTTTTTGAAAGGCTTGATAGGTGTATTTGTAATACAGAATGGTACGAGGTTTTTCCACAGTCAGAAGTGTTGCACCTGTTGAAGCTTGGATCGAACCATAGGCCTATCATACTTGATACTGGTGATCGACTAGAGATGAAAGGGTAGCGAGCGTTTCGATATATTGCTGCTTGGAATGATCATCCGCAGTTCTCGGATTTTCTTTCAACGGTATGGTCTCCGGATAAAACTTTGTTGGCAAATGTGGAAGCTTTTCAGGATGAGGTTCGAAACTGGAACATGAATGTGTTTGGCCATATTGGGAGGCGAAAGTCAAGGTTGGTGGCATGCATTAAAGGGATAGAGAAAGCTTTGGAAGATACTGATGATCCTTTTTTAGAGAATTTGGAGGATGAGCTTAAGAAAGAGCTTGATGTCATGTTAGAGCATGAGGAAAGTCTTTGGTACCAGAAGGCCCGAAACGATTGGATAACAAAGGGTGATCGAAACACTGTGTTTTATCACACTGCAACGATGACCAGATGGAAAAGAAACATGATTCGCATGTTGTGCTTGGAGCATGGTATATGGTGTGCAGATCAGGAGACCCTCAAGGTGCATGCGATTTAGTTCTTTCGTAGGTTGTTTACAAGCAAACGTTTGTCGACGGCTGTTGTGGATGTTACGAGTGCCTTTAAACAGTTCAGGGAAGAGGAGTTGAGGCCATTGATTGGGGCGGTCAAGTTTGAAGAGGTGAGGCGAGTGGTTTTTGCGATGGCGCCTCTAAAGGCCCAGGGGTTGATGGCTTGCATGTTGCTTTTTATCAACGAAATTGGAACACGGTAGGAAGTACAGTGGTAAGCTTTGTTCAACGCTTTTTTTATGAGAGGGTTTTCGAGGAATGGGTTAATCAAACTCTTCTCGTTTTGATTTCGAAGGTTGATGTTCCGGAGTCTATCAACCAATTCCGGCCTATAAGCCTTTGCACAGTTTTGTATAAAATTATTACCAAGATAATCGTTGACAGATTGAAGCCTTTCCTTTCGGAGTGGGTTGCCAAGACTCAGGCTAGTTTCGTCTCTGGTCGTCATATTACGGATAATATAATCCTTGCCCAAGAAGTTGTGCATTCAATGATATCTAAGAAGGCGTGGATGGTAATTAAAGTTGATCTCAAAAAGGCATATGATCGCCTAGAATGGGATTTCATAGAGGAGACTTTAGTAGTAGTGAGAGTGCCGGCCAAGCTTCTTCACCTCATTATGGTGTGTGTTCGCTTTGTATCCACTCCGATTTTATGGAATGGCGAGTTGTCTGATTCGTTTCATCCTACCAGAGGTATTAGATAGGGTGATCCTCTTTCGCCTTACCTTTTTGTCCTGTGTATGGAGAGGTTGTCACAAGAGATTAAAAACAGGGTTAATGCGAGGTTATGGAAGCCGATCAAGTTAGCACAGAGGGGACCACATTTTCTCACTTATTTTTTGCTGACGACATGGTGTTATTTGCAGAAGCATCCATGGAACAAGTTTTGGTGATTAAAGAGGTCATGGAATGGTTCTGTGCTATTTCTGGTCATAAGGTTAGTATCGCAAAAACTCAGATATTTTTTCTCGTAACTAGCCGCTTGAGGACAAAGCTAGCATCGCCCAGGCTTTTGGCTTTGAGGAGGTGGAGGATTTTGGGTAGATATTTAGGTGTCCCGTTATTGCATCAGAGGGTGACTGCGGCGACATACTCATATCTTCTTGAAAAGATGCGAGCGAGATTACCGGGATGGGCGGCGAAATCCCGGACTCTGGAAGGTCGGATAACCTTGGCAAAGGCGGTCCTGCAGGATATTCCGGTGTATGTGATGCAGTCCACGTGGTTGTCGAAAGGCACATGTGAAGAGATGGAGAAATTAATTCATCGATTTGTATGGGGTTCCAATGATAGTAAAAGAGGCATTAGTTTGGTACCTTGGAAGACGGTTCAGAGGCGTATGGTTTAAGGAGGTTTGGGTTTTAAAGATATTTTCCAGCAAAATAGAGCATTCTTGATGAAAATTGGGTTTCAGCTTCAAAAGGATGTGGATAAACTTTGGGTTCAGGTTCTTCGGCCGAAGTATAATTGGAAGGAGGTGTTGCCACTGTCGATCCACCGCACAAAGTGTTCAAGACTTTGGAAGGGATTCATGAGTGTGTGGGGGATGTTAAGGAAAACGTATCTTGGAAGATTTGCGATGGAACATCTACGGATTTCTGGTATGATAACTGGCTTGATCCAACTGGACGGTTAATCTTTTCTTGGTTATCCGACTCTGGGCCAAGGCCTGCGATGGTCGCGAATTTGGTTATATATACGGGGGACTAGGACATGAACATGTTAGCATCGAACCTGCCTAAGGATGTTTTGGAGCAATTGGTTGCAACAAAACCAACTCGAGCATCGTTAGGGGATGATTGCCCTAGTTGGCAATGGACTGATGATAGGGTATTCACGCTTCGGTCATTATATGACTATCTGGTTAATAGAGTGGTGGTGGAGCCGAGAAATAAGTGGGGAATTATTTGGCAATTACGTGTTCCTCAATGCACAAGAGTATTTATTTGGCTTGTGGTTCATCAGCGCCACCTGACAAATGTGGAAACGGTAAGAAGACATTTAGTGTTGTTAGAGGAGTGTGTTGTTTGCCGAAAAGATGCCGAGGATTTGGATCATGTCCTTCGACATTGTCTGATAGCGGTTGAGCTATGGAAGCGTGTGATTGACTCTGGCCAGCAAGGTGTGTTCTTCCAAGGTTCTTTTGAGGATTGGATGCTACGCAACCTTGTCGAGAGCAGTACCAGGATATCGACGGGTGTTAGATTTTCGGTGTATTGTTGGTTGCTCTGGAAAACACGATGCAACATGGTCTTAGACGAGAGCTTTGTGTTACGGGAGGACATATTGAGCCGAGGGGATCGCTTGGTGGAAGAGTGTGGTTGAGCATTTTCACCAACGCGACAAGAGGAGACGGGCCAATCTCGTCCTTTAGTGCATTGGTCGGTACCGACGCCGGGCTGGGTTAAGCTCAACGTTGATGTTGCGGTAAACACGAAGGATAACTGGGCAGCGATTGGTGGAATGATTCGGGATGAGACGGGTGAGTGGCTCTTTGGTTTTTCTAGGCATGTGGGTAGATGCTCAATTCTTCTAGCGAAATTATGGGCGATGCATGATGGCTTGCTTTATGCATGGACAAGGGGCTCTAGATGTGTAGAAGTTGAAACAGATTGTAAGCAGATCACGAGGACTATTGGCAGTAAATCGGTGGCTTTGGCCGGTAGTGTGCTGGTTGAGGATATTAGGGAGTTGATTTGTCGCGATTGGCGTGTTATGATCAATCATGTCAAGCAGGAGAGTAATGGTGTTGCTGACAAACTTGCGTCCTTGAGTCGGGATGGGGGCCTTGCTGCATCGACTTACTTGGAGCCTCATCTACTTGTGATGGTGTTGGTTGCCGCAGATCATGGCCTGTGCTTGCGAGGGGATTTGAAGGTGGAAGTCGAGCAACACTTAGGCAATAGTACTAAGGCTCGGTGACATGTTGATCCCGATGGTTAAGAGGCTGCTTGTGTCTCTTGTTCCATGGTGTTTAGAGCCATGGCTATGGTAGTTTTGTGATTAGGGTTATGTAGACGAGGTTTTGCTCGCGCTGTCCTTTGTATTGGTATTCTGATAGGTACTCTTTTCCCCCATTTAGGTTTAGGGGTTTTAACGAGGCCTATAGGTATACCCAGCTCCTTTCTATAAAAAACCCTAAACCCTAAACTCTTATGTTAAAGGTTTAGGTTTGAGAGTGGGCTTGGGGTTAGGGTTTATGGGTTAATAGTTTTAGGTTTTATATATTAATAAAAGTATATTATTTTTTATGAATTTTGGGGTTTTTAAAATAATATATTTATATTATTAATAATATATAAAACAATATATTTTTATTCATATATATTGATTTATATATATGTAAATAATATATTTTATATTTTTTATATATTAATATTATTTATAGTATTATTTATTTTTTCTAATAATTTGAAATAATCTCAAGTGGTTTGAGATATATAATATTTGTGGTAAAACATTATATAATTTCATGTTAATTCAGTGGTTAAGGCTTAGCTCTTTTATTTGAAGGTCCTGGGTTCAAATCCCGCTAAGCGTTAAAGACAGAGTGGCATTTTCGATTCAAAAATTAAAGTTCAGTGTTAGATTTGAACTTTTTAAAGTTCGGTGGCATTTTTGAGTCAATGGTCATAATTGAGTGGTATGTGGTATAGTTAGCCCAATTATAAATTATTTAATAATTAAAATTTAAAAATATTTATAATGTATTAAAAATTTTGAAAACTTCCATAAAAAATTTTGGATGATTTTAGTAAAAGAACTACACTAAAAATTAGGTTTAGGGATTTGCGTTTAAGGTTAGGGTTTGTGGTTAAGCTTTAGGGAATTTGGAGTATTATGTATTTTTTAGGGTGTAGGTGTAGGGTTTATGATTTATAAGTTAGGGTTAGGGCTTGAAATTTAATTTTTTAGTGCTTTTAGTGTTGGGGCATATAAATGGGCACCGAAAAAGGGCATATGACTTTCATCCGGTTAATGTGATTCTCTCAACCGAACAAAATCCTCAACCCTTTTGATGCCCCTATTTATGCCTCAATACTAAAAAATAAACTATGCACCTTAACTCTAATTTCTAAATCTCAAACCCTAAACCCTAAAAACTAAATCATTTACTTGATTAATTAAATTTATACGCATAGTTTTAAGTTTCATAATCACTTTAGATTGATAAATTTTTTAATTAGGTTTAAGGATTTAAGGTTTGTGTTTTAGAGTTTGAGATTTAGGGCTTGAGATTTAGAAACTAGGTTGAGTTTATTTTCAAGTTTTGATTTTTGAATAATTTATAATTTAATAGCTTCTAATATTTTTGATTTTATGATTTTTATTTTTTTATTTTTAGTCATATATTAATAAAACATTTTTAAATGTTTTATTAATTTTTATATCATTTTAATTTTTTAATTCTTTTAAAAAATTGCCTAAAAATTAATTTTGTTCTCGTACTCAATTAGAAAATCAATTTTGCCCTTAAACTCGGTCGAAAAAAATTAATTTTGCCCCTCTGCCACGTCATCTTCACAAGGTGGACCATCACGTCAGCATCGTAATGGTTAATGTTGGCTTCCGTCAGTCAAAGGGCAAATAGTGATACAATTCTACTAGTTTAGGGGTCAAATTGATGCGAAAATACCATATGGGCGAAAACAATAAATTGGGACTACTACATGAGCAGAAGTAGCCCTTAAGCCTTGAAAAAAAATATAAAGAGGGAGACATTATAACAATTATACCTAAATATTTAGAATAAAATTAAATTGTTATTTCAGGTCGGGTCAGATATTTTTTCACCTTAAACCTAAACTCGACCTGACTTGACACTATTTTAAAAAAACTCAACCCGAACTCGACTCGAACCCGATCTTTTTTTTATAAAAAAACCCAAATATTTATTCACCTAACAATTATATAATTTTTCTATTTTTATTAGTCAAAATAACAAGATAATTGGAAAAATATATAAAGAGGAGACATTATAACAATTATACCTAAATATTTAGAATAAAATTAAACTGTTATTTCGAGTCGGATCGATTATTTTTTTCACCTTAAACCTAAACTCGACATGACTTGACACTATCTTAAAAAAGCTCAACCTAAACCCGAAATTTTCTTTAAAAACTCAACCCTAAAAGTTCAGGTCGGAACCCGTAATGTCTGGGTCAAATGTTCATCCTACTCCGCAATGACATTCCCGAATCCAGACCAATCTTCATCAATCGACTTCAAAGCTGCAACTACCTCTTGTGCATCCGTGAAAATAACACCACCAACAGGAATTGGACAAAATGCCAAATCTTCATATTCCTTGCACTCCTAGAAGTAATTGGAATTTGGACGATTTTATTGACATCTCGCTCTAGAAAAAAAGCTCGTGCAAGTTTTGAATATCCCATGCATTTTGTCCTTCTAGTATCAAGTCACAACAAACTCCTAAATTAAAGGCAATGTGCTCCCGAATATTATTCACATAGAAATCAGTCCCTTAGAAGCAGGAATCTTGAACGACCAAAATATTTTCGCCAGATCCAACTCGCCATCTCAGTAGCAATTCCCTCACATCACATATACGGCAACATCGATCTCTATTCGGCTCAATCAAAACCCGGGCTGAAAATGTCAGATCGAATGGTTGGAACAAAAGTTATCGGTTCAAACGGAATAGACATACAATCAAACAATTCATTCACTATTTTCACATTAGCAATACCGGTACCAAATTGCTATTTGGTTGCAAAATTTTCTTAATCACCGAGATGGAGCTTAGTCTCATTTTAACTTCAATTCAATTCGAGCATTCATTCTACAATTTTCATCATAACTTTTGATCTTTAAACACAATTGAGGTTAATTCATTCTCACATAATATACTTCATTCATTCATTAGCTTATCAATTTTCCCCCCAAAACATTCTAGTTATTATACTCTTGCCTTAGTCCCTAATTCATATCAAACTCATTGCAATCCATTAACTTAGAAACATAGCTCATCCCGTATTAGAGGTTAATGAAACCATTACTTAAGGACCTTCTACAAATCAATTTATAAAATTCATCCATTAAGCAGGTTTAATTCTATAATGAATTATTCAGTTGCTAAACTTTTCTTAATCGATTCTATTGAGTGGTTAATATTGCTTTTATTAATCAAATTACTAGATTCAAACTCAATCATAAGTAAAACAATCCTTCAATCATTAATCAAGACATTTTATCTTAATTAAGGGCCTAAGATGTCAAACCTATCACATATGAGGACTAGATTGCATCTTATGTCATTAAGAAGGCTTAAAAACTCTATTTCCCCATTTTCTATAATCAGTTTTGAAACTGGACCCCTAGTTTCCATACCAGAAAAATATTCTGGAAAATGGTTTTGAATTGGGGTTCTAAGTTTCAAAACTCAGACCCCCCTACAACCTCAAATTAACTTTCTTAAACCCCAAGAAAGACCTAAATTGCATACTTCAACTATAAGAAACCTATGAAACATATTTTCAACATATAACAAGCATCCAACATGCATCATTCTCCTAACAAACCATTACAAAACTATAAAAGTGATTCAAAATCTAAAATCAAACATATATTCATATGCATAAACATTACGCTATTGTCACGTCCGTAGACTTTCGCTACCCGGGACGTGCGGCCTTAGTCGACTCGCGGAACCTTGTGCGATTAAGTAAGCCTAAATCCACTTGTCACGGGGCTAGACTCTCGGGGCTAGACTCTTGCTAACAAAACCACGCGACCTTAGGCAAAGCTCTCCTGACAAACGCATAAGTTAAGCTGGATTCTCGCTCTAGAAGATCAAACACTTCTAAAGCCCTCGAACGAAAGATCGTTCTACGCGGAAGCTAATAAAAGAACTCTGAAAGTGATGGCAACAAGAATAGATGAAGAACGCTTAAGAACATCCAATAACAATGAAGAACAACTCAGAGAGTTAGAGTAAACGCTTCTTTGTATTACTCAGAGAATGAATGATGAAGAAGTGGTTACAACTGAGATGGGGAGGCTCTATTTATAGTTAAACTCCCCTAGATCCAACGATACAGTTTAAATTACATCGACGGTCGAGATCTACTCTATCTCTAATTCAAATCTCTAATTATCACAAACATTATCTCCAAGATAATTACAAATAATATAAGTGATAAGTAGGATGGCTTATCACATTTTACCATCCCAAATTACCCTGGTAAATCCTCCATGGATTTTACTAAGTTTGGTGGGCTTGCGGGCTTTCTAGCATTCTCCAAGTGTCAGACCAAGTCTGATGGTCTTGGTGAGCCCGATGCTCCGCGCACAACTTCTTTACTCGATGTTTGCACCAATGACTCGGTCCCACAAGTTTGGTCTATGACATTCTCCCCCACTGAACTTAGCGACGCCCCCGTCGCTCCACTCGAAAGATCCTTGCAGAGTCAACTTGATAACTCGTCGATGCCTCGGCTTCGTGCAATCCTCTCATACGAACTTCTTGCCTCAGTTCAAACTGGTTTGGACAATCGCGTACTAAGATGCCACTTAGTACACCACCATCGTAGGAACTCTGTCCCACAAAATCTGATTTACCTCGACTTGGATCCCCTTGATCCAGCGGCAAAGACTTGGAAGTCACAACATTGAACACATGTCGAGCTCCTAGAACTCCGAAAGGTCCCTTCTAATCTTTGGTTCTCTCACACCGATGACTAGGTCTTACTCAACCTACGCTCATCAAAGACGGTAAATCAAAATAAAAAACACTAAGAATATGTTTGCGATGTACCTTCAACTCGGTCGCATTTACTCTAAAATGGGTCAGCCCTTCTTTCATCTCGAAGTCTGGCCCCCTTTGCATCAAACCTCCCTCCTTGGAGTTCTTTGCATGCATCGACCCTTCTGCCACGAAGTCTGTTGCCCCTGATTGCATCTGCCCTCTTAAACAAGAGTTTAGTGCTTGCTTCTTCTTGCATCGGCCCTTCTTCTTTGAAGACCGGTGCTTCCTCTTACGTCGACGCTTCTTACTTGAAGTCCTTCGCTCATTTCCATCCTTGCCCATAGGTTGTGTCTCAACAATCCCAATGTCCCTCAATGGCTTGGCCTTACTTGGCCCTTTCCTAACTTTAGTCTCTGAAGAAGTGTTCTTCACACGAACACCCTCGGCTTGTTCTTCCTTCGGCCCTTTTCTAGTCGGTGCCTCTGAAGTGATGCTCTTTTCCCCCAAGAACATCCTCGGAAATCTTTCCTTTCGACCTTCTTCTCACGATGGTCTTTGAAGCCATGTTCTTCCCACGAACATGCTCGACGGTCTCATTCGTAACCTTCTCGGACATGTTTAACTCATTCTGCCCTCGGTCAAGATACACCTTGGCAGAACTCAACGGGAAATCTCGTACCTTGTGAGGCCACTTACATTGGTAGCACTCCAATTGCTTCTCCTCCCTCGGCTTAACAGTTTCCTCATTCGCTGTCGCACCAGATCTCAGTCTTGGCTTGACTACTTTGGCACTTGTAGTCGAACCCTGACTCTCACTCGGCTTGGCGGCACTGGCATATCTGATCGCCCCAAGTCTCACTACTTCCCCCCTTGACTCGTATGTTGTCCTCACCATGGCAGCAAGGCGGTTCTTCTCGGGACATCCCCTTATCAAATGGGAACCATCACAGAAGTAGCACTTCAACTTCTTACTCCCCTTCTTCTTTGGCACAGGCTTAGACTCACCATTCCCTTTGTCTTTCGAACCGAGCTTGGTTGATTCAACACGAGCTTTCTTGCTTCCTGCAGGCTCGGTCGGAGGTTTGGCAACGCTGACTGCCTCTACAAGCCTCTTGGCATCACCTTGCTCTAATGCGAGCTTTGCTCCCAGTCTAAGCTCCTCTAAGAAGGTCTTGAGCACACCCCATTCACTCAATGTGGTCTTGCAACTGAGCAGCTCACTCTTGAGCTCATTCATCTCCTTTCGCAAAGCCTCCATCTCGACTCTACGAACATAACTCTTCTGACTTAACGTCAACTCATCAAGGATATGTCGTGTCGTGACCTGGAACTCGCGCTCAATAGATCTCCATTCTTCAGAATGTGACTTCACCTCACTTAGGAACTTCTTGTCCTCCCTCTCGGATCCTATAAGTCTATCGACCCTATCCTCCAACGATGAAAAGTCTCTCCACTGTTTGTCCTTTATCGAGTCTATCTCGGTCTCAAGGGAGTTGTCACGGTCATTAAGCTTGTCGTACAACTCAGTAAGAAGGATCTCAAACTCATCTCTGATTTCCCCCTTAGATTCCTCGATAGCTTCTTCTACTTGGCCCGTTGTCGCCAACTTATTCTTCGGTGCCATCTCGTTCCCTTCTTTGCCACGAACTAGCCTGATCTCTGATCACTTCGACTAACTCCAGTAGCAAATTCTCACCACGCCTGTCTGCAACTGCAAGCTGGCTAGAATGCAAGTCCCCTCGACTCGCTCTGATATCAATTGTCACGTTCGTAGACTTTTGCTACCCGGGACGTGCGGCCTTAGTCGACACGCGGAACCTTGTGCGACTAAGTAAGCCTAAATCCACTTGTCACGGGGCTAGACTCCTACTAACAAAACCACGCGACCTTACGCGAAGCTCTCCTGAAAAACGCCTAAGTTAAGCTGGATTCTCGTTCTAGAAGATCAAACACTTCTAAAGCCCTCGAACGAAAGATCGTTCTACGCGGAAGCTAATAAAAGAACTCTGAAAGTGATGGCAACAAGAATAGACGAAGAACGCTTAAGAACATCCAATAACAATGAAGAACAACTTAGATAGTTAGAGTAAACACTTCTTTGTATTACTCAGAGAATGAATGATGAAGAAGTGATTACAACTGAGCTGGGGAGGCTCTATTTATAGTTGAACTCCCCTAGATCCAACGGTACAGTTTAAATTACATCGACAGTCGAGATCTACTTTATCTCTAATTCAAATCTCTAATTATCACAAACATTATCTCCAAGATAATTACAAATAATATAAGTGATAAGTAGGATGGCTTATCACATTTTACCATTCCAAATTACCCTGGTAAATCCTTCATGGATTTTACTAAGTCTGGTGAGATTGCGGGCTTTCTAGCATTCTCCAAGTGCCAGGCCAAGTCTGATGGTCTTGGCGAAATCGATGCTCCGCGTACAACATCTTTACTCGATGTTTGCACCAATGACTCGGTCCCACAAGTTTGGTCCGTGACACTATGCATATAAAGGGAAATAACTATGTGGGGGTGGGAGGGGCAATTGTCCCCCAACCCCCAATTTTTTTAACATTTGTTCTTATATATATATATGGTTATGATCAACTTACACTGTGTAAAACTTTTTAAATTTTACACGTTTTTTGGATCGTTGGATGGGGGAAATGGATGGATGAGATTAACTCTTTACTTTTTTCCCCAAGTGACAATCTTCACATATTCTACTGTTAATCTCATACATCCATTTCACTCATCCAACGATCCAAAAAAGTGTAAAACTTAGAGAGTTTTACACTATATAACTAGATCCTATCATATATATATATATATATATATATATATATATTACTCCAACACCAAATCTTAATTCCGTCCATGTAAATACAACCTTCACTTTCTAATAACTTATTTACAAAAATCTACTATCATGCTTTCTCTAAATCCTATTTAGCACACTTCACATGTACTATATTTACCGACGATCATAAATCTTTTTATCTTTACCCGCCGACTAACAATACATAACAATCCAACATACATTTGGTTTTTGGGTAATCTTCATCAGTGGTCCCTTTTGTTTAGGGTGTGTTTTATTTTGGTCACCAAAATTCAAAAACGAGTATTCTGGTCCCTAACGTTACAAAACGTTTATATTTTAATCACCCAACCGTTAGTCTCCGTTACTTGGCTAACGGGTGGCTGACATGGCTCGTTAAAAAATCAAGCCCGCCATTAACGACAACAAGAAGAAGCTTCAAGCTCCGGCGTCGCCTCCAAAACCAGCAAAGCAAGAAAACAAGAACCAGCCTCGAAAAAGCTTAACTTTTCACACCGTAGAAGAGCTAGACGCGAAGTTGTCTACGAAAGAATCAAAACCAGCTGCGAACGAGCTAAGGAAAACTGAGTCAGTGGGAAAAGAGATGAAAACGACACCAACTGAGTCGAAGAACCCGGAGCCACGAGTTTCAGTTCAGCCGGTAGCGTCCAAGTTGAAAGATAATATATTCATAGTAAAGGACATGGAAGAGAGGGAGAAAGAAGGGAGGATGGCGAATTATGATAAGATAATAACCAAATGAGACCCGTTAAGCGAGTTCCCGGAGATATGCCCGTCGGGCGGGAACGACACGGTGGTTATTTACACGACGTCGTTGAGGGGTGTTCGCCGCACGTTCGAGGATTGCAACAAGGTGCGGGGGATACTCGAGGTCCAACGTGTGGTGTTCGACGAGCGGGACGTGTCGTTGCATGGTGAGTTCCTGAGCGAGTTGAGGGAGTTGTTAGGGGATGAAGCCACCGTGACGAGGGTGTTCGTTAAGGGGCGGTACCTCGGCGGAGCCGACGAGGTGAGCGAGCTGAACGAGACAGGGAAACTGGGGAAGATACTGAGTATGGGGCGCGTCGAGAGATGCGTGGGGAGGCTGGCTTGCGGCGGCTGCATCGGAGCGAGGTGTGGGGCGCTGACAAGTGGGAATGGTGTGGGAAATGTAATGAAAATGGACTAAACACGTGGGTTTTTTTAATTTTTTAACGAGCCATGTCAGCCACCCGTTAGCCAAGTAACGGAGACTAACGGTTGGGTGATTAAAATATAAACGTTTTGTAACGTTAGGGACCAGAATACTCGTTTTTGAATTTTGATGACCAAAATAAAACACACCCTAAACAAAAGGGACCACTGGTGAAAATAACCCTTGATTTTTTATTATACCATAAATCAATCTAGCAATTAAAATCATATCAGCCCACTAATACAAGGCAAACGGATTAATTATCCTTGAAGGCATTACGGACAAATAATCAACCCATGTATACTTGAAGGCATCAGTTGATTTTAGAGGTGATTTAGGGTAGATTGTTGACTATGGTCAATGCTTAACAATTTAAGAAAGAAATTAATAAAGGGTGGTATTTTACTAGATTTTGACCTATCACTTCTATGTTGAATTGATTTTATTAGGGATAGTCATGGATTCCGATATAAATTATATAAAACAACATGTTTGGTAATTAGCGGATAGTTGATAGTTGTTAGCGGATTAAATTAAATGATAGTTGATAGCATATTGCATTAGCTGATTTGACTAGCAAACTTAGCTGATTGTATGAGAGTGTTTGGTAAAATTAACTGATAGCTGATATATGTTTGATTATTTAAACAAATAAAATGACATATAAGGACATG
This sequence comes from Hibiscus tridactylites, assembly GCA_958450335.1. NCBI lineage: Eukaryota > Viridiplantae > Streptophyta > Magnoliopsida > Malvales > Malvaceae > Hibiscus > Hibiscus tridactylites. The sequence goes on from OY288270.1 coordinate 14,807,343, forward strand.
ATTATATTCTATACTTATTTGAATAGTTTATTAGTTATCAATATTTTGTATCTATTAATATTAATTAGAATATGAAAAATAATTTTTAATAAAACATTACTAAGCATATTTGAAAGATCTGTATATTAATTTATTATTTACATAATTATTTTTAATACAATTTAATTAATTATTAAATTTAAATACAAATATAAATATATGAGAATAAAATGGAAAAAAAACAAAAAATATTAATTTACAAATGTCACAATGTAAATATGTGAAGTTATTTAGAGATTTTTGCTAATTTTTAAGTATAAAAAGATCTTTATAACTCCTATATTAAAATTTCAAATTTTAAAAAGCTCATATTAACAGCTTTTTCAAAGTTAGAGGTTTCACTTCAATCCGCTATATCAATCCGCTCTTTAGCAAACATCCAAATTAGCAAATTTGATCAGTCAAACCTCTAATTTTAGCTCAAACCTCTTTTTACCAAACATATCCAAATTAGTTTTTGAAACGTAAAAGACATAATTACCCTTAATTATATATTTTTTCTAAATTTGAAGGAATTTCACTACTCCACATCTTTAAAAATAATATATGATCATGTTTGACAATTAGCAGATAACTGAGAGATAATAACGGATTACATTAAATGATAGCTGATAACATTAGTTGATCTAACTAATAGATTACATTAGTTGTTTGTATAAAAGTGTTTAGTAAAATTAACTGATAGCTTATTGTTGTTTGATTATTTGAAGAAGCAAAATGACATATAAGAACATGATTATATTTAATAATTGTTTGAATAATTTATAGTTATTAATATTTTGTATCTATTAAAATTAATTAGATTATGAAAATTAATTTTTTAATATCAATATTAAGCATTTATGAATAATGTATATATTAAATTTTTATTTGTAAAGTTATCTTTTTAATATAATTTTAATAATTATGAAATTTAAATGTATATATTTATTTTTTATTTATAAAATTATATTCTGAATATATTTTTTAAAAGCTTTTTTAATTATTAAATTTAAATGTATATATTAATTTCTTATGTATGAAATTATCTTTTTAGTTTTATTAGGTATTTAAATTTATGTTATTTCAAGAAATAATCATAAGGACAAAAGAGTCTTCACAATTCTTTTATCTCAATCCCTAACTTAAAAAGATTTTTTAAATTTAGAGATTCTACCTTAATCCGTTATTATAATTTTTATTTATTAAACATCTAAATTAACATGTTTGACTAGTCAAACCTCTAAATTTGACCAAAAATTATTTACCTAACATTTTTATCTAAACTTCTAACTCAAAAAACATTTTCAAATTAAGAAATTTCACCTTAATTTATTATTATAATTTTTCATTTATCAAATATGGATTGCTCTAAATTTGACCAAAAAATTATTTACCAAATATGCCCATATATATTCATCCTTTTCATTGGGGGTTATATTCTGTAAGCAGTAGCAGTTTGGGTCTTGAAGCTTCTTTGGGTGTGAGAAAGAAAATGGGCAGGAAACAGCTTGTAAAGCGCCAAGCAAAGCATCCCATGGTAAAATCAAACCCCCTTTTACTTTGCCCATAGCAAGGTTCACTATTTTTTCATTCTCCTTTTTAAAGGTTAAATTTATGGGTTTTTTTCTTCTGATTGTCGAGTAAGTTAATTTGCATGGGCTATTGACTCGTTTTGTTTGCTCTCTGTTCATATTGATTTGATTTAAAAAGATGAAAAGCTTGTTTGGATTTAGGGTTGTTTTTCCTTTGCGTGACAAAAGATTGTGCTACTAGAAAGAAGGTTCCTTTGTCTTCATTTTACTGACCAAAAATAAAGTTTATCTGGTGTAATCTTTGACTGGGATTTTCCTGACCAAAATTAAAATAAATGAAGTTTATGAACTCTTTATGCTGTTGAATTCGGAGAACTGCTGTGTGTGATTTGTGTTTAATTTTGCATAAGATTCAGATTGTCTTCATTGTTATTTGTATTGTTTTTCCCTGTGCTTTACTTGCTACTTTGTCATGCTTTCGAATCAAAGTTTAGCATTTGGAGATTAAATTCATTTGTAATGAAGTTGATGATTGGATTCTGTCTCATTTCAATTGTGAAATTCTAATCTAAGCTTGAGGCTAAAGACCCTTCTGGAGGAGTGGAAAAGAAAACCGATAGCTCGAATCCTTCATCTGAATCACTGCCTAAAGCGCAGACGAATGCTGCTGATTTATCTTCGCTTACAAAGGCGGATAAACAAAGCGCTCTTTCTGTGGTTAGGAGATCCCAACGTATTCAGAGTGCAGTTTCACCTTTGCAAGACAAGGAAATCAAAGTTATAATCGAAGAGATAACTCATAGTGAAGGTGTAAAGGATGATGTGCCACTTGATGATGAGGACAGGGAACTACTAGAGTCAGTCCAGACACAGAAGAGCTTGGAAGAAAAAGTCGACTATCTTTTACATCAAATTGGAGAACAACAAAAGACTATAGAAGAATTGAACTTCAAGGTATCCAAGCTTATTTTGCCTAAATTGTCAATTGCCTTTTGCAGGTCATGATACTGGTCTTTCTAAGGTTGAAATCCTGTGAATTTTAAGAAAATATTTTGTTCGACATTGTTTAAAACAGGTTACAAGTGATTCTTCCCCAAATGGAAGCCCTAGGGGAGTGGATACCAGATATCGAAACTTGTATTTTGAGTCGCAAAAGAAGGTTACTTCTTCAACTGCTATTTGGTTTTTCTCCCTAAATGGAGATCGAAGTCGTGGTGTCATTATTTGAAGGTTTATGTAATGAAGTATTTTACTTTTTTTCCTGCCCAAATGCCAGATTGAATCCCTGACAAATGAAAACCATCAACTTGCTCTCAAGTTGGAACGAGCTCTTGGCAAACTTGAAGGAGTATGTCTCTATAAAACTGTATTAGCTCAAATACGCTGTCAAAGAGCACTATTGCCATCATATTATATGGTACATTCGCAAGTATTTATAAGATTGTTTGCTTATACTAGGGGTGAATGCTGAATGTAAGCTCTTCTACTAGATATGTACAAGATAGAGTCATTACTTTGATCTATTCTGGACAATTCAGTTATAAAATGGCTTCTTTTCATGTGTAAGGAGCGATATGATAGCATACATGAATGTATTTACTTTAGATGCATTAATTGCTATTTCTGGCAGCAGTTCTTAAAAATCGAGCCTATTTTTAATGTAAATTTATAACATCTTGTGTTTATCTTGTAGTATGAGAAAGGGGCCTGTGCAATTTCTGAAGGACTGAAGAAAATGAAGGAGATGATCTTGGTCACAAATTTGACAAGATCAACTGAAACCGCAGTGAATTTTTCTACTCAAGCCTTTCCTTCGATGGATGCAGATGCCGAGCCAAAAGCTAGTCCTAAAAAGAAGAAAACTCGTACCGGTAAATAGGCTTCGATTTAGATAAATCTTAATTGGTGTTCTGTTAGTGGTTTGGCTGACATCGAATTAGAAGATCTTGACAAGTTCATGGTGCTACCAATTTATCCAAACTTTTTAGTACTTTTGTGCTTGGTAATACTAATTACTTTGAGGACTTGGTGTTTTAGTTTCATAACAAGGATTTAAGTGTGAGAAAGCTTTAATCTTAAAAGGGCATCTTCAAAATGACTATTTAGGATTTGAGTTAACTGAATTAATAGTCTAACAGAGTTTACTAATGTTAAGTTTAGTAAATATATATAACAGAGTTTACTGATGTTAAGTTTAGTAAATATATATCATATATTTCAATCTAGTTGTTTTATGTTGATATTTGAATTTATATTTTGGTTTCTTATGATATTTTAAGATGTGTAAACTATGCATTGCAAAATCCATTTGTCTCTCTACTATAAGAAAAAGGACATTTGGCTCTATAGAGGATTGAGGATTTAAAAAAACGTTCTATGGTCAGAGGACTATTTACGTATTACTAGATTGAATTGAGTCGTTACTGGAGTTTATGAGAACTATTTATCATTTAAATTTTATTTGTTTTCGAGTTGAGTCGAATTTAATATATTTGTTTGATATTTTGTTCAAATTTAAATGTAATTATTTATGGTATTGTGGTAACAATTGACTTGAATAAATCAAAATTTAAAAAACAAATTTTTAAGTGGGATTGAGTTTTGTCCAATCTTATGTATTATTTATTTTACGCTTAATTTATTACTTTTAACTTTGTTTTTTTATAATTTATTTGAAATTGAATTTTTCAAAATAATTTATATGTTTAACCGATAAAATTGCAAGCAGGATGGACAATTATAGCAATAAAGGAAGATTTCCCTTCCTAAGTGTGCTTATTGAATTGAGCGGCTCGTAAATAACTCGAGTTTGGTTCGGTCAAAATTCGGTTAACGTTCGACTTGAGTTGATTCGACTCGAAATTGAACTTGACTTGAGATATTAACAAGTCGAGTTGAGCAAGGCTCATCTCGACTTGACAAGTTTATGAACAACTCATTATTTTTTTTTATAAACTCTTTTATGATTTTTTGGTGGTTACCTTAAAAAAATTATGTTACAAGAAGTTTGAATACTAGTTGAATCTCAAGAAAAGTCCAGTGAATTGATAGGTTACCCATAAAATTTTGGTTTTAAATTACTAATAACGTATTATATTTCTCGACAATTAAAAAAGTTTATTTGTATTAATAAGAAATTAAATTATAAAAATGTTCTTTCTTATTTTATTAAAGACTTTTATTTTTCTTTTATTATTACTTTAAGTATAAAAGTAAAAATAAAAATCTTGAGTTTTTACTTCTTATATAAAAAAATACGATTCAAAAGTTAAAACTCTAAAATGTTTAAGGCATTCTCTCCTTTGTTGTTCATACAAGATTGTTGAGAAATTAAATAGACTCTTTCACTTGAGTATTGACTTCATCTCTAACTAGATTATGGAAGGTTTGTTCATTTATCTCCACAAACCTCACGTTTTTTTCCTATTGAATTTCTATGTTCACATAAAGCTTGTAAAACCAATGTGATTTTGATATACCAAATAGTATAAGACCTAATTGTAAAGTAAATAAAATTTTTAAGTAGCCCAAAGACTCACATTTGATAAGTATATTTTAGACTTAAAATGTTTTAATGTCAAAACTTGAACCCCATAAAATTTTCTAAGTGTTTTTAAAGTAAAATTTCACAAAATTGCCTAGACGTTTTGATACGGCTTGAACTCAAGAGCTTACTGAAAATTTCCTTTTCGATACGAAAACTTCGGTTTCGATATAGGCGTTTCGATACAGCCTCGTCTATTTCGATACAGCATTTATATGTGCTTTTAGGTTTTGAACAACGTTACGATACGACCTTAACTGTATCGATACGGGGTTAAGATTTTTTAAATTTGAGCATTTAATGATATAATTGTTACTTTTTAATTATTGGAATCTGAAAATATTTGAAATTTTGTTACCCGTTTCGATACACCCCTTAGGTGTTTCAATAAGCATTTTGGCAGTTTCAAATGTGAGCAATACCGTTTCGATACGGCCTATAGCCGTTTCGATACTGCCACTAACCGTTTCAATACGCATTCGAGCGTTTCGATACGGCCTCTTTATTACACACAGCGACTCTTTCTATTTTGTGACAGGTATCGATGCGGACCCAAGTGTTTCGATACGGGTTGTTGCAGAGTTGCATTTATGGTGAGAAAAAGAGAGCCCAACGACTTTATTGATGATGCCAACCACCCAAACGGCTAGAATTCAATGAAGGGGGTATAAAAGCAAGCCATTAAAGCCACAATACCAACTATTGAACAAGTGCACAACAACAAAGAAAAAATCTAATCCATTCTTAAGCTATTAGAGTCAAACCCTTGTACCCAATTGAGTGATTTTTTATTGTATTCATCTTTTATCAATTTAGGTTGAGAGAACATGTAATTTGGGGCAAATATTCTACCTTGTGAGGTTTATTTTTCATTTGCCAACAATTTTTCTTGTAAGAGTGATCTTTGATCAAGCTTTGGGTAGAAAGTTTTGATCCTTGTAACATTTTTCTCCTAATCCTAGAAAAGAGGAAGAATTCAGTAGTGAATTGGTTGAAAATCCTTAGTGAGAGCAAAGGTAGTGGATGTAGAGCTTGTTCTGTAACCCCCTCGTCCCGGCCTGGGCGGCCGACCGGTCCGAGTGGGTCACACGCGGGGATAACCGAGGCGAAACCCGTTAAGGCTCCACTTCGGTTAACGACTCTAGAAAATTTCTTTTAACATTATCTTGTCTAGATGCTTAGCAAGTCCTATGTGTAACAAACGACATCGGAAAACGAGGACAAGACTAAGCAAGAGGACGTAAGTTAATTTAAATTTACCAGTTGTCAAGTTAATCCGATTTCTTGCAAACGCGACTCAAACACACCTAAACAATTACGAACAAGGCTCACAAGAAAGCTAACATCAAACATGGCCTAAGCCCAACACTTGAGACACTTTAAAGATGCCAAAAGCCCATATTTTAGGCCTGTGTTTCGAAACAGGCTTGCCCGTTTTGATACACGGGCCCCAATTTAAAAAGCCAGACTATCCGTACCGAAACGCTCCACCCCGTTTCGATACGGGGGTCCATTTCGCCTAGGCGTTCTGAAACACGTTCCGGAACAAGCACTCACAGCAGCAAAAACGTTTCGATACTCGTATCGAAACATGGGTTCATAGTAGCCAAACCGTACCGGAACGCGTTCCGATACGGGTGTCCCTGGAACCACACCCATTCCGAAATAGCCTTACCTGTTCCGAAACGCCCGCAGTCTGTGTGTTTCTAAAAACCAGATTTTGCATCTCGAACAGCTCCCAACAAGCCTCAAACACCAAGAAACAAGACATAACATGCGTTTACATACTCTAGAGGCATTCACCCTACTCCAAACATGATCAACACACAACGAACATGAAAAGGCCATACATTTTAAGGAATCAAACATTCACCAAAGGAGACATACATTGCATAACAAGGTTTTCATGAATTAGAACAAAACATACACAAAAGCACAAGGATAGGGACACAAGGCCAACATACATGACAAGCAAGCCACAGCCAAAACACCATCATACAAAAGGAGTCTAAACAAGCTCCTTAACACAAGCAACATACACAAATCCCCATTGCTTATCTATTACATCTTTAGCTTAAAAAGTTCATACTTGATGATAGCAAAAAACACACTTGGAGGCCCTTCTCCTCGCATAAGCAACCCACGAACTAAGGATATGCATTGTCGAATAAAAGAGAGCGTAAGCGTAAAGCTTAGTGAGGGCAAGCTCATAAAACAAACCTCGACAATGCAGGGTCCAAGCACGAGCAACAAAACCAAGGATGAATGCATGTTTCCTTACCTTCAGAACCACATGGATCACATATATGAAATACATGAACATAACCTCAATTATCATGCCATGCTCAACATGTCCATAATATAACCATATGAAAACATATTTATCAAAACGCATTGGCACCTAGCTATGACCCGAATATGCGGATAACAACCGTTGGAACTCACATCCAACAACTTAACCATTACATTACCACACGGTGGGATTACACTCATCACTGTTTCACGCGGAGGGGATTCCACTCATCCTCACGCCCCGTCGATGGGATTTCACTCATCACCGACTAAAATATAAATGAAGTTTTCTGGGCGTACTCGTAGTCCATCTTGATGACTACCATCACCAAGACCACACGCGCATTTCGACACTCGTGTGCACACTAACATCCTAATGATCGATCATTTGTACCCAATCATACTAGTGCCAATACTAACTCATTTCATAGCTCAACCTCACAACATTCTTACAAATTTTCGTGCTTAGCACGTACTCACCATGATCCACCATCATGCATCCACATTCCAACAATCACATGCATATCACAATGCATAAAACATCATGCCTCAACACACATGTATATCACAATATACATAACAACATCAACCACAAATAAATATGGAACAAGAGGCATAATTACACAATAATCATAAGTTCAACCATAGTCTTCTAAACTAAAGCTTGAGATTAGACTACCAATCTAATCCCAACTCTAGGTGGGTTTACCAAGCTCGACCTAGGTCTACATGCTCGAACCAAACATTTTGAAAACCAATTTAAAATCGAGAACCACTCACTGGACTTTCCAAACACAAGCAAACAACCGATCAAGCTCCCAACGGTTCCGAATTTAAATATGAGGCTTCACCAACACAATTCCTTGTTTCTAAACAATCAAATACACTCTATTAATCACCAAAACAAACACAAACCACTGCTGTAAACTCAGAACACCAATCAAGCTCAAATTCAAGCCAATAACACTCTCAAAACCCACATTTTCGTGCAGCCACAAAACCCAGCAAGAAACTCCCATTTCCAACATCAAATTCAACATCCAACACTCCCAAAACAACCTTTAAACATAACCTAACCATCAGACCTCAATTTCTTACCCAAAACAGCCCCAAAAACCCATTTTAAAGCACTCTAAAACCCCACTTAAACCCAAATCCGAGTTTCTTAATAAAACTTCGTGAAAATTAACTATGTTGAACCATTTGGGCTACCAATAACATATCTAATAATAAGAAATCAAAAGCTTTAACAATAGACCATAAAGTTTGATTTTTTAACTTAAAACTTGAAAATTCTAATATGCAAAATAATGGGTTTCATCGAAAACTAAAGACATGGAGAGAAAGAGGAAGTTGAGGACAACTCAAAAACATAATTACCTTTCGAAAATATTCAGGGATGAAGAGAGAAGGAAATTGAATAGTAACTTGAGGGGGAGGGGAAAACTTGTCGTTGATTTTTGAAGAGGAGGGGGAAAGAAGATGAAGAAAAAGACACTTTTATTTGTTTTGTTTTATCTTTAAAGCCAAAAGTCACTTTTACCCTTAATGAAAATGGGTTATTACCATAGTGAAAAATTCATGGCTATTTGGATTTAATTTAAAACATGTCCAACACAATTAATTATTTTGAAAACAAAACCCGGAACATTATTTTAATTATTTAATTCACCCGACCTCCAAACCCGGGTGTTACATATTCTAAGCTTGAACCACTCTAAATTGCATTGTCTTCATTTTTATTTTACCAATTTGTTCCCTATCATTTTAAATATCCAATTCACCCCCTTGGTTAATATTCCATTGTTTGACCATCTCAACAATTGGTATCAAAGCTACACTCATTAGAAGGATTACAACCCTCTTGAGTCGATTTTGGAGAGATTGATCAACATTCAAGCAAATCCATGTCATCTACCTTCGGTCCCAACTTGTATGAGTCACAATCCACCTCTAAACCTCCCTATTTTTGTAACACCCGTGTTTTAGGGTTGAGAGTTAGACGCGTGTGTTTGGTTCGAGTTGTTAAAAACCGATTTAATTAAATTTGGCCTTGGTTTTAATTTAAAGGAGATTAAAAATTTAAGGAGTGACATTTTTGTAATTAAATTGAAATGTGGAAGACAACCTTTTTGAATAAAAAAAGAAAAAAAGTTGTCTTCTCCCTCTATTTCCATTTCACGTGAAAGAACACCCAAACCCTCTCTAAACCCCTAATCCACAATTCCATTTGATTTCTCCATCAATTCAAGAGCATTTTCGAAGGTAATTTCATATTTGAGTTCTCCTCATCATCCCCATCATTTTCATGGTCTTAGATTTCAAAACCATCACCATTTGAATTTTTCAAGTTTAAGGAAAGTTTGGACTTTTAATGGGTTTTTCATTTGTTGAGATGGGTTTTGAATTAACCTCACATAAATACACCTAATATCTTAAAATGGAAGGATTTGGGAAAAATCCCGAAGTGGGTCTTTGGGGAATTTTTCAAAGTGTCTAAACTTGAGTTTTTGATGTGTTTTTGTGTTGGGTTGAAGGGCTGATGGTATAGGGTTGTTAGGGAAGTGTTTTGGAAGCCATTAGATGTCAATTGGGTGTTGGAAATTGTGGTTTTCAGCTGGGTATTTGGGGAGCACGAAAATGAGAGTTTTGTGGTTAGTTTGGGATTGAATTTGTGAAGCTTTGACATGTGTTTGTGAGTTGGGTTTGTGACTGGGTTTAGCATTGAATTGGTGAGTAATATTTGTGTTTTGATTGGTTAGAAGCTAGAGGAAACATCGGAGAAGGATCGGGTTCGAATCCGGGAATTTAGGAGGCTTGACTCGCTTGCTTGGTTTGCTAAGGAAGGGTGGTGAGTAAAACATTAAATTGTTTTAAAGTTGGTTCAAGTGTATAGTGGAGGTATTGGAATGAGCTTGGTAGGCCATTCCAAGGTAGAAGTTAAATTGGTAGTTTAACTTCTTGGTTGTTAATGATGCTTTAGATGCCTATGCCTATATTGATCTTGTGAAGTATGAATTGACTTTGTATGTGTATACATTGTTGTGTGTGATGATGGTTGTATGATTTAAATGATGGTTTTTGTGATGTGGTTTAAAAGTAATTGGCACTAGTTAACTTACCGGGTATAAATGATCGATCATTAGGATTAGTGTGCACACGTTTGAGTCAAATTCGCGCGTGGCCTTGATGGCGTTAAGTCATCAAGGAGGAGTACGGTGATGTAATATTCCACCGGAAATTGTTTATATTATACGTGGTGATGAGTGGAATCCCATCTGTAGGGCATGTGGTGATGAGTGGAATCCCATCCATGCGAGGTCCGGTGATGAGTGTAATCCCACCGAGGTAATGTTGTTGTTGAGAGTAAATCCGCATATCCGAGTAAACTAATAGTGGCCAATGTACTTGCTCTTATGATTATGGTGTTGAGATATTTGATTTATATTGTTGAGCTTAATATGAAGTAAGATGCCATATTTATGACCCTTGTAATGCTAGCTAGGTTGTTATGAGATGCCTATGTAGGTTGTGTGTGATGTTAAGGATTGCATGCTTGAACCCTGCATTGTCGTTGTTTTGGTTTTTAGAGCATACTCACTAAGCTTCTAGCTTACGCTCTCATTTTCGACAATGCAGATCAGTAGCTTGGAGTTAGCAAGGAGCGAGGCGAAGGGGCATTCCAAGTTTGTAGTTGCTCAAGTATAACTTAGTAAATAAAGTAGTAGTTTAGCAATGGGGCTACTATGTGTTTTGTATGAGTGTCGTATGACTCATAGTTGTTGATGATGTTTATGTTTTCCTTGGATTTGTAAACCATGTTAAGCCTTGTTGAATGCTTGTTTGAGATGCTATGCTTCTGGATGAGTACATGTGTTAGTGATGCATGTAAACTTTTATGAGAAGGCATGTATTTTGGCCTTTTAAGTCTTTGAATATGTCTTGTAATGCTTTATCTCTCCCTTTATGTGAATGCCATGTGTAGATGCCTTGTTATCCATCTAGATTGCTCTATGTGCTAGTTTTTGGTCGTGAAATGTTGTACGTATGCTTGTATGTGGTTAGGGAGGTCTTAAATTGTATCTAGAATCGAGCCTAGTGTTGTTTTGCTGAAATTTGAGGTCTTGTAGTACAGGGCATATCGATACGCATGAGGGCCGTATCGATACGGTTTGCCCTCCACGACTCAGTTTTGGCTGGGTGTATCGATACACGGGTGCGTACCGGTACACTCAAAGCTCACTGGAAATCCGAGAAATTGGTGAGGCTTTGGCGTATCGATACGGGCTATAAGCGTATCGATACGGGTTTATCTCGTTGACCACGAGATATTGACCGAGAAGGGCGTATCGATACGCTCATGGGCTGTATTGATACGATCTTCCTGTATTGACTGGAGGACGTTGACCTTGGTCAAGGCGTATCGATACCCTTGATTGGTGTATCGATACGACCTGCTCAATAAGTATAAAATAGACTGTTAACTTGTTGTTTGGGGTTCGGTTGCGTATCTTTCTCGATGTTTTCCGCTGTCGTGATCACTTAGGAAATAATATACCTTTAGACAAGATTTAATTAAAAGAAATTTTCTAGGGTTGCTAACCGAGGGGGAACCTTAACGGGTTTCGCTTCGGTTTTCCCCGTGTAGCCTACTCGGACCGGTCATCCAGCCAGATCGGGACGAGGGGGTTAAATTTGTTGGTATCAGAGCCCGAGGTTACCGAGACCTCGGGCAGGTAAGTGAGGTAAGTTTGATGTGTTAAGCAATTGATATGTTTCAGTATATGCTTTGCCATGAATTCTTGTTGTTTGATCGTTCTTATGGTGTTTAGAAGCATGATTGTTGCGTTTGGTGTAGTGTTGAGTACCCATTGCTACTATTACTTAATTTGAAAAAGGTTTTGTAAAGGAAAGTACTTGAGCACAGTTTCACCCTTGCCTTTGCTAACTTAATCCTTATCTGTTGTTTGTTGTAGTTATAATTTTGCTAGCTGTATCATGAGACCACGAGGGAGGCCTAGGATGGTTCAGCCGGAACCACGGGCACAAGCTCCGGGAGTTGAGCAGATTGGTGGGGCGCAGGCTCCTCAACCTCCTCCACCTCCTCCTCATCAAGAGGGAGGTGAGGCGGGAGCTGAGGGCGTAGGACCTCAAGTTGGCCAAGGACCAGCCGGAATAGATTTAGCTCCCCTAGTTCAGACGATAGTCGGGGCTTTCCAGGCCGTAGTGGCTGGGGGACAGGCAGTGGCACAACCCCAGGGAGAGGGTACTGGTTTGCCATTGGAGAGAATCCGCAGTTTGGGAGGTGAAGAGTTCAGAGGGTCGACACCGGAGAGGTTTGAGATGTGGTTAGAGAAGACCGTCCGTATTCTGGAACATTTGGGATGTACCGGGGAACGCAAGCTAGGGTGTGTTATATCTCTACTTCAGGGTGATGCCTACACTTGGTGGGTCACCATCACTACGGGTATGGAAGAGGCTGAGATCACTTGGGTGTTCTTCGAGTCAGCATTCCGTAAGAAATATCTGGGTCCTCGATACCTTGATGAGAAGAAGAGGGAATTTATGGCTTTGCTTCAGGGGAGTATGACTGTTACAGACTATGAGATCAAATTTGTCAGGCTGAGTCAGTATGCATCCGAGCTTGTTCCTACTGAAGTGGAACGTTGTAACTGTTTCCGCTATGGGTTGAATGAAGAGATCAAGAGGTACACTCTAGCTTTTGACTACACAGATTTTGATGTCTTGGTCGCTAGGGCCAAGGACTTGGAGCACAATTTGGGCTTGACCAAACGATCTAGTGGTTCTAGTTCTGGGAAGAGATCTAGTGACTTCGATAGAGGTGATGCCAAGAGGCATCGGGACAACATGTATCACTATGACCATAGACGTGGTGGAGGTAACCACGGTAGGGGCCAACAGGGCCAGAGGACTGGTGGGAGGTTTCCCACGTGTGCTAGTTGCGGGAGGAACCACACCGGTGAGTGTTGGGGGAATTTCCACTCGTGTTGGGGTTGTAGAGCTAGAGATCATATTAGGCGTGACTGTTCACATCAGGTGGGACAGGCACCACCTCAGGCTCTTGCTAGAGCCAATAACTTTCAGAGAGGCCGCGGGCGCGGTAGAGGTAACTCCCAGCTGAGAAATGATGGCCAGAGGAACTTAGCGCATGTAGTTGCAGTCCAGCCAGAGGGCGGAGGTCAAGCCAGAGTTTACGCTCAGCGTGGGGATCAACATGACATAGATGTGATCGCAGGTAACTTCTCGATACAGTCTTTGGGTTTGCTTTCTTTGATTGACTCCGGGTCTACACATTCTTATATTTTGAGTGAGCATGCAAAGTTGTTGAAATTGCCTTGTGAAATATTAGAGGTAGGAGTTAGTGTTACTAGTTCCTTCGGGGATACAATAGTAGTTAGAAAGATGTACAAAAGGTGTTCGTTGATGGTTCAGGGACATGTGTTTCCAGTAGATATGATGGAGCTACCCTTTTATGGCTTTGATGTGATTCTGGGTATGGACTGGCTCACTGAGCATAGAGCTAGGATAGACTTTGAAATTAAGAGGATTTCTTTGAGGCTCACAGATGATTATGAGATAGTGGTGGTAGGTGAGAACGTAAGTTCTTATCCAATGTAGTTTCAGTTCTAGAGGCTAAGAGGTTAGTTGAGATGGGTTGCGAAGCATATTTGGCCTATGTAATGAATCCAAACATGAGTGAGGTTAGACCTCAAGACATCCGGACAGTGTGTGACTTTCCTAGTGTGTTTCCGAAAGAGTTGTCGGGTTTACCACCTGATAGAGAGGTAGAGTTTACTATAGAGACTTATTCAGATTCAGCTCCTGTTTCGATTGCTCCGTATCGTATGGCACCGAAAGAACTGAAAGAGTTGAAGACTCAGTTGCAAGAGTTGACAGATAGTGGCTTTATTCGACCTAGTTCTTCGCCTTGGGGTGCTCCAGTTTTGTTTATGAAGAAGAAAGATGGAAGCATGAGAATGTGTATAGATTACAGACAGTTGAATCAGTTAACAATGAAGAATAAGTATCCGTTGCCGAGAATTGATGATCTATTTGATCAGTTGAGAGGGGCATCAGTCTTTTCGAAGATTGACTTGAGATCAGGTTACTACCAGCTAAAGGTAAGAGAGGTTGATGTACCGAAGACGGCCTTTAGAACTAGATATGGTCACTATGAGTTTTTAGTCATGCCTTTTGGGTTGACTAACGCGCCGACTGCTTTCATGGATATGATGAATAGGATCTTCCATCAGTTTCTAGATCAGTTTGTAGTTGTCTTCATAGATGACATCTTGGTGTATTCTTGTACCGAGGAAGACCACGACAGACACTTGAGGTTAGTTTTGAAGACTTTGTTAGATAATCAGTTGTATGCGAAGTTGAGCAAGTGTGAATTTTGGATCCGAGAGGTAGTCTTCCTAGGGCATGTAGTGTCTGCCGATGGGATTAGAGTTGATTCGAAGAAGATAAAGGCCATTGTTGAGTGGAAGCAACCGAAGTCAGTAATAGAGGTTCGTAGCTTTCTAGGCTTAGCTGTATATTGTAGAAGATTCGTAGAAGGTTTCTCGAAGTTAGCCGCTCCATTGACACAGTTACTTCAGAAGAGTGTTCAGTTTGAGTGGTCAGATGCAAGACAGAGAGCCTTTGAGAAGTTGAAAAGAGCTTTGACCCAAGCACCGATCTTGATTCAGCCAGAGTCTGGGAAAGACTATGTAGTTTACAATGATGCTTCCTATGTAGGCCTAGGTTTTGTTCTCATGCAAGACAAGAGAGTGGTGGCTTATGCCTCAAGACAGTTGAAGACTCACGAGCGTAACTATCCGACCTATGATATAGAATTAGCTGCAGTTGTGTTTGCTCTGAAGATTTGGAGACATTATCTGTACGGTGAGAAATGCACAATGTATACGGATCACAAGAGTTTGAAGTACATCATGACTCAACGAGATTGGAATCTCAGACAGCGTAGGTGGTTAGAGTTGCTAAAGGACTATGATCTTACGATTGAGTACCATCCGGGTAAGGCCAATGTAGTGGCCGATGCTTTGAGTAGAAAGGCAGCTGTAGATTTGAGAGCCATGTTTGCTAGATTGAGCTTGTCCAGAGATGGTGGCTTGGTGGCCGAGCTTCAGGTTAGACCTACTCTAGGTCAGTTGATTAGGGAGAAGCAGCTCTTAGATAGATCTTTGGCCCCTCACGTGCAAGATGTAGCCGAGGGTAGACCTTCAGACTACAGTTTCAGTACCGATGGAGTCTTGTGTTTCAAAAATATGATAGTTGTGCCAGAAGACAGTGACTTGAGACGTACAATCTTGACTGAAGCGCACAGTAGTCCTTTTGCTATGCATCCTGGAAGTACGGAGATGTACCGCGATTTGAAGAATGACTACTTTTGGGTTGGTTTGAAGAGAGATGTGGCCGACTTCGTGAGTAAGTGTATGGTATGTCAGAGGGTGAAGGCGGAACATCAGGTTCCCTCAGGTTTGTTGCAACCGTTGAGAATTCCGGAATGGAAATGGGAGACATTACCATGGATTTTGTTTCGGGCTTGCCTTTAACTCCTACCAAGAAGAACTCAGTTTGGGTTATAGTAGATCGTTTTACGAAGTGTGCTCACTTCTTGGCAGTCAATACGACTTATACCTTAGATAGATTGGCCAATTTGTACATTGGTGAGATTGTTAGATTGCATGGTGTGCCGAAGTCTATTGTGTCCGATAGAGATCCGAGGTTTATAGCTCGATTTTGGGAATGTGTGCATACAGCTTTGGGTACCCGTTTGAATTTTAGCACGTCTTATCATCCTCAGACCGATGGTCAGTCAGAGAGGGTTATACAGATTCTAGAGGATATGTTGCGTTGTTGTATCATTGATTTTCAGGGTACTTGGGAGAAGCATTTGCCTCTAGTTGAGTTTGCTTACAATAATAGTTTTCAGTCGAGCATTCAGATGGCTCCGTATGAGGCCTTGTATGGTAGAAAGTGTAGAACTCCAGTTTGTTGTGCTGAAGTGGGACAGAAGTTGTTACCTATGTCGGATTTGCTCAAGGGGACAACCGATAAGGTGAAGTTGATTTGCGACCGCTTAAAGGAAGCTTCGCATAGGCATAAGGCCTATGCCGACTTGAAGAGGAAGAAAGTTGAGTTCTTAGTGGGTGAGAAGGTGTTCTTAAAAGTGTCTCCATGGAAGGAAGTAATGAGATTTGGCCGAAAGGGGAAGTTGAGTCCGAGGTACATAGGACCGTATGAGATTGTGAAGAGGGTTGGCCCAGTTGCTTATCAGTTGCGTTTGCCATCTGAGCTAGAGAAGATACATGATGTATTCCATGTTTCGATGCTCCGTAAGTATAGGTTAGATCCATCGCATGTTATACCTGTAGAAGAGATTGAATTGAATCCGGATTTGACTTATGAGGAATAACCAATTGAGATCTTAGCTTCCGACAGTAAGGTGTTGCGGGGTAGATCGATTGAGTTAGTGAAAGTGCGGTGGCAACATCGAGGGGTGGACGAGGCCACTTGGGAGAGGAAGGAGGATATGAAAAGGCAGTTTCCTTATCTCTTTCAGTCAGGTAATTTCGGGGACGAAATTCCTTAATTGGGAGAGAGTTGTAACACCCGTGTTTTGGGGTTGGGAGTTAGACGCGTGTGTTTGGTTCGAGTCGTTAAAAACCGATTTAATTAAATTTGGCATTGGTTTTAATTTAAAGGAGATTAAAAATTTAAGGAGTGACATTTTTGTAATTAAATTGAAATGTGGAAGACAACCTTTTTTAATAAAAAAAAAGAAAAAAAGTTGTCTTCTCCCTCTTTTTCCATTTCACGTGAAAGAACATCCAAACCCTCTCTAAACCCCTAATCCACTATTCCATTTTATTTCTCCATCAATTCAAGAGCATTTTCTAAGGTAATTTCATATTTGAGTTCTCCTCATCATCCCCATCATTTTCATGGTCTTAGATTTCAAAACCATCACCATTTGCATTTTTCAAGTTTAAGGAAAGTTTGGATTTTTAATGGGTTTTTCATTTGTTTTTGATTTGTTGAGATGGGTTTTGAATTAACCTCACTTAAATACACCTAATATCTTAAAATGGAAAGATTTGGGAAAAATCCCGAAATGGGTCTTTGGGGCATTTTTCAAAGTTTCTAAACTTGAGTTTTTGATGTGTTTTTGTGTTGAGTTGAAGGGCTGATGGTATATGGTTGTTAGGGAAGTGTTTTGGAAGCCATTATATGTCAATTGGGTGTTGGAAATTGTGGTTTTCAGCTGGGTATTTGGGGAGCACGAAAATGGGAGTTTTGTGGTTAGTTTGGGTTTGAATTTGTGAAGTTTTGACATGTGTTTGTGAGTTGGGTTTGTGACTGGGTTTAGCATTGAATTGGTGAGTAATATTTGTGTTTTAATTGGTTAGAAGCTAGATGAAACATCGGAGAAGGATCGGGATCGAATCCGGGAATTTAGGAGGCTTGACTCGCTTGCTTGGTTTGCTAAGGAAGGGTGGTGAGTAAAACTTTAAATTGTTTTAAAGTTGGTTCAAGTGTGTAGTGGAGGTATTGGAATGAGCTTGGTAGTCCATTCCAAGGTAGAAGTTAAATTGGTAGTTTAACTTCTTGGTTGTTAATGATGTTTTAGATGCCTATGCCTATATTGATCTTGTGAAGTATGAATTAACTTTGTATGTGTATACATTGTTGTGTGTGATGATGGTTGTATGATTTAAATGATGGTTGTGGTGATGTGGTTTAAAAGTAATTGGCACTAGTTAACTTACCACGTATAAATGATCGATCATTAGGATTAGTGTGCACACGTTTGAGTCAAATTCGCGCGTGACCTTGATGACGTTAAGTCATCAAGGAGGAGTACGATGATGTAATATTCCACTGGAAATTGTTTATATTATACGTGGTGATGAGTGGAATCTCATATGTAGGTGTAACACCCCAATTTTGGGCTTGAAAGTTTAGGGTCTGAACCGGACCGGTTTGATTTTCGGTTCGAATATAAAAGGTGGTTTTAGGGAAAGCCTAGTTCGGTTTGCATTAAAAATATGGAAAAATATCTAAAAATCCTCTTTTAATATATATAAGAGAGTGGTGAAATCAATTTTACAAAATAAGGTTTGGAAGTGTGACATTTCGGAATAGTGACTAAAATGTAATTTTTGAAAACTTCAGTGATGACTATTTTGTAAGGATTGAAACTTTGAATCTTTAAGGAGCTAATTTACCCAAGATGTATTTCTCCAGATTTTTCTTAGATTTTAATGATTCATTTAATTTTTAATTAATTAAACTAAAATAGGAAAAACCAATTTTGAGATTTCATAACTAACTTTCTTAAAAACTTTCTCATCTCATTTTCTCTCAAAATTCTCTCAGCCAAACACATTTCTACAGCAACATTTTATTTGATTTTCACACTAAATGATGAGGTTTCAATCATCAAAAGATTCCTAATCCTTTCTACATCAAATCCTCTTCATTTGCTTATTGAATTTTCAAGGATTTTGGCTCTAATCAAGAAGAAATCTACATTTGGAGGTAATGATGTTCTTCTCCTCTAAATACTCAGTTCTTTACTGAAATACCCAAGTTCCCAATCCTTAAATTAAGTTTTATAAAAAGTTTTAATGTTGTGATCTTGATTTTGGCTTAAAACTCAAGATTTGGAACAAATCTTGAAGAAATTCGTGGTGATTGTTTGGGCTCTGTTTTGAGATGGCTTTTTAATGTATTTCGGATGTTTAATGATGTGTAATTCAGGTTTAATCAATGCAATCCCGAATAGGTTGATTTTCCTAAGTTTTTTCTTATGAAAATGGTGGTTTTTTGGGTGATTTTGGTGTTCTGTTATAGCTGGAGGTATAAGGATGAGTTTAGGTCCTTTTTGGATGTTAATTGATGTTTAAGAATGTTTAGAAGTGATGGATATTGGCTGGGTAATGTTGAGGAAGAGTTTGGAAGTGATTTCGGTTGTGTTTGGTAGCCGAAATGTTAGATTTGGTGAGAGTAGCGAGTTTAAGTGTAATGGCTGAAGATTTTAATGCATGATGATGCATTAATCCTCTGCTTTGATGTGTTTAAAACAGGGGAGACATCTTCGGATCCTTGTTGTGTTGATCCGGAGGCTTGATCGGCGTTTCGGCAATCTTGCGAAACAGAATTGGTGAGTGGAGTTGGATTTCCAGCTTTGTATCAAATGTTTGAAGGTTTGGGAGCTTAGTTTAAGTCTAATCAACTTAACTAAGCTCAAGAGTAAGTTTTCAGAAAAACTCTCTTGGATGAGCCATGAATTGGTTCGATGCATTTGTTGATAATTGCATGTTTAAATTCTATTTTTGAAAGCATGTTTAGCATGGTTAATGCTGGTTATGTAAGCCATTTGTTGAAGGATGCTCAAGGTAAGAGATCCTTGGTTTGATTTGATAAAAATGTGGATTGATGCATAGTGATGCATGTTGTAAATGGCTTTGATTTAGATGCTTAAAAACAGTGGATTATTGATGATAATTGATGTATATCGGCAAGTGATGTGTTGGTTTTAAAGTACTTGAATCGGATATAGTTATCCGGCTATAGGATTGGGTGCACCGTGAATAAAGTCGCCTTGGATGTTGAGGGGTTGTAATCGTACCGTAAACTCCATCAAAGTACACTAACGAGATGGTTAAGATCACAATGGTGGTTAAAAGTCCATGTGTGGATCTTGTGTTGTGTGTCCCGTGTTCTCGTTAGTGATGTTATACAACTACCGATGAGTGATGTGGAGGGGTTGTGATTGTACCGTTAAACTCCATCACGGGTGTTGAGGGGTTGTGATTGTACCGGTAAACTCCACCTTGTGTGTTCGGTAGTGTGTATGAAGCGTATGGGACAACGCTTGTAATCCGCGTATCCGATTGTGTTTTATGTTGAAAAAGGTTATGGTTTATCACTTGGAAGCCAATATGACATGTTAATGATATTGAAGCATGAGATGCTTGATGTGAATGCAATGTTGCATGATTAATGATGTTTAAGTGTTAAAGGATTATTGGAATGTGTTTTTATAAAATGCATTATTGTGTTGTTTCTTTAGAGCATGCCTCACTAAGCATTTTTTCTTACGCTCTCTCTCTTGAACCAATAATGCAGATAATTGAGGTTTTTGTGGGCAGCAAGGAGGCTAAGAATCCAAGGGAAAGCTAAGCTCATGTATGGTGACTATTTCACAACATTATTAGATTTTGATATTTGGCAATGGGAACCTATGATGTGTTTTTAGGAGATGTTTTGGACTCCCTAGTTGTGGCTTAGTGCCTTAAATGCTTTGGATATGTAAATGGCCATTTTGGTGCTTGCTTTGATGATTTGCTGGTTGTTTGCTTTAGATATTAGGAAGCATGCCTATATACTTGTGAATTTTCCCAATTGATGCCATGAATGTGTTTTGATGTTGCAAACATGTGCCTTATATGTGTGATGACTTGTTGGAATGATTAGGAGGTCATTAGGATGTGTTGGAGTGGTTAATTGTATGCTAAACAAGAATATTCTGCACTTTCTGGGCAGTCCGTATCGGAACGGGCACTAGCGTTTCGAAACGGGGGCCTGTAATGGCCTTCGTGTATCGAAACGGATAGGGCCGTTCCAAAATGTTTTGGCCACTGCCAGGCCCTGTTTCTGTACAAGTCTCGAAACGAACCCGCGTTTCGAAATGGTCAACCCCCGTTCTGAAACACTAGACCGTTGGGCACTGATTTGAATGGTTTAAGGTTTGCAAGCTTTACGTTTTAGTCCTGAATTTTGTATATGCAATTGCTTGAGTTCGAGATGTCCGTTTAAGGTGAAATTTGACAGGGAAGCATGTAATATGATTAATTTGATAATTGTAATTTAAAAATCAGCTAAGTCCTTCATCTTTTCAGAATTTACAATTTGGTCCCTATCTTTGTATGTTGTGCAATTGAGTCCCTTATTGCTTTCCGATCGCTGTGCTTTCCAAGTATGCTTTTCACAAGGGTTCACTTAAGGTTAATGTGCCTCTAGATAAGTTTAAAAAGAAAAAAAAGAAGGTCGTTAATCAAGGTTGACTTTCGGGTTGACTTTGGTTTTCCCCGTGTAATCTTTGTAGTTCGGGTCAACCGTCTAGGCCGGGCTAAGGGGGTTACAGTAGGGCATGTGGTGATGAGTGGAATCCCATCCATGCGAGGTACGATGATGAGTGTAATCCCACTGAGGTAATGTTGTTGTTGAGAGTAAATCTGCATATCCGAGTAAACTAATAGTGGCCAATGTACTTGCTCTTATGATTATGGTGTTGAGATATTTGATTTATATTGTTGAGCTTAATATGAAATAAGATGCCATATTTATGACCCTTGTAATGCTAGCTAGGTTGTTATGAGATGCCTATGTAGGTTGTGTGTGATGTTAAGGATTTGCATGCTTGAACCCTGCATTGTCGTTGTTTTGGTTTTTAGAGCATCCTCACTAAGCTTTTAGCTTACGCTCTCATTTTCGACAATGCAGATCAATAGCTTAGAGTTAGCAAGGAGCGAGGCGAAGGGGCATTCCAAGTTTGTAGTTGCTCAAGTATGACTTAGTAAATAAAGTAGTAGTTTAGCAATGGGGCTCCTATGTGTTTTGTATGAGCGTTGTATGACTCATAGTTGTTGATGATGTTTATGTTTTGCTTGGATTTGTAAACCATGTTAAGCCTTGTTGAATGCTTGTTTGAGATGCTATGCTTTTGGATGAGTACATGTGTTAGTGATGCATGCAAACCTTTATGAGAAGGCATGTGTTTTGGCCTTTTAAGTCTTTGAATATGTCTTGTAATGCTTTATCTCTCCCTTTATGTGAATGCCATGTGTAGATGCCTTTTTATCCATCTAGATTGCTCTATGTGCTAGTTCTTGGTCGTTAAATGTTGTACGTATGCTTGTATGTGGTTAGGAAGGTCTTAAATTGCATCTAGAATCGAGCCTAGTGTTGTTTTGCTGAAATTTGAGGTCTTGTAGTGCAGGGCGTATCGATATGCCTGAGGGCCGTATCGATACGGTTTTCCCTCCACGACTCAGTTTTGGCTGGGTGTATCGATACACGGGGGCGTATCGGTATGCTCAAAGCTCACTGGAAATCCGAGAAATTGGTGAGGCTTTGGCGTATCGATATAGGCTATAAGCGTATCGGTACGGGTTTATCTCGTTGACCACGAGATGTTGATCGAGAAAGGGCGTATCGATACGCTCAAGGGATGTATCGATACGGTCTTCCTGTATTGACTGGAGGACGTTGACCTTTGTCAAGGCGTATCGATGCCCTTGATTGGTGTATCGATACGACCTGCTCAGTAAGTATAAAATAGACTGTTAATTTGTTGTTTGGGGTTCGGTTGCGTATCTTTCTCGATGTTTTCTACTGTCGTGATCACTTAGGAAATAATATGCCTTGAGACAAGATTTAATTAAAAGAAATTTTCTAGGGTTGCTAACTGAGGGGGAACCTTAACGGGTTTCGCTTAGGTTTTCCCCGTGTAGCCTACTCGAACCGGCCATCCGGCCAGACCGGGACGAGGGGGTTACAATTTTTATTGGGATAACTACCCCTATTGGAAAAATAGGATGATGCTCTTCATCAAGTCTAATGACTACCTCCTATGGGATGTAGTGGAAGATGGTCTATCAATTCCGACGAAGAGAAGTGAAGAAGGTAGACTTGTTTCGAAGTCCAAGGTGGAGATGTCCGATGAAGATCGGAAGAAGCTTCAAATCAACGATAAAGCCTTGCACATGCTATTTTGTGCTCTTGGACCAGACATGTACTCGAAGATGTCTTCGTGTACAAGCGCAAAGGAGGTGTGAGACATGCTAGAGACCACCTATGAGGGCACCAACGACGTAAAGGAGACCAAGATTGGAATCCTTAATCTAAGCTATGAAAATTTTAAAATGGAGCCCGATGAAAGCGTCACTCAAATGTTTGATCGATTCTCGATCATTGTCAATGGTCTAAAGGGCTTCGGTGAAATCATTCTTGAAGACAAGCTAGTCTGGAAACTTCTTTATTCTTTTACCGAGTCATGGGATGGAAAGAGAACTGCCATCATCGAGGCTAAAGACTTTAAGACATTGAAGTTCGATGCATTAGTGGGATCTCTCCTTACTCATGAGATCATGAAGAAAGAATGAGAAGAAAAGAAGAGAGAAGAGAAAAGATTAGAGAAGAAAGAGGTATGGAAGAAGAAGATGGGAATTGCTCTCAAAGCTTCACAAGAAAAGAACGATTCAAGCGAGGAGAAAGATGAGGAAATGGTCATGTTGGCCAAAAGGTTCACTCGATTCATGAAGTCCAATAGAGGTAGAAAGTTCATTCGAAAATGAGACTTTAGGAACAAGAACAATGAGGAAGAGAATGATCAACTTATCTGTTATGAGTGTAAGAAACTGGGGCATATACGAACCGATTGCCCCCAACTCAAAAGGAAGAACTTTGGGAAAATGAAGAAATTCAAGGGAAATGTTGCTACTTGGAGTGATGAGGAATCATCCGATGAAGAGGAGCAAGAAGTTGCCAACCTTTGCCTCATGGCCTTGGAGAAGGATCTTAAGGTAACCTCTAACTCATCTAACTTTGATTTTACATATGATAAGCTTCAAGAAGTATATGATGAGTTGCAAGAGGTTTATGATGAGTTGATAGAAAATTTTAAAGAATCGATTTTGAAAAACAAGAAAATTATTTCCGATTTGAAAAACCAAAACGATTCTTTATACAAAACCAACATTGAACTTGAAAAGAAGGTTTGTGCTTTAAAAGACAATTTAAATTATTTTGAAAAAGAAAACATTGATTTAAACAACCTTCTTTCTGAGATTAGTGATCATCACCAAAAGGACGTGAATGATATTAAAGCTTCTCTAAGCAATATTGGGAAATCTAGCTTTGAAAAAGGAAGTTCTTCAAAAACCTAATATGTGAAGAGAAACTTTAATCACCCTAAACAAAGAGGCTTCCAAAGGCCCTCTAGAGGTAAGAGGATTAGAAGTGTTTGGGTTCCTAAGAAACTAATTATTTCTAATAATGTTAGTGCTATTTCTGCTTGGATTCCTAAGGGAACCAAGTTTTGGGGAGCTAACACTCATGGACCCAAAATGATTTGGGTACCAAAAATCAAGGCTTAACTCTTTGTTTGTTGGGGGAGCATTGCTACAAGGCCAAAGCTTCACGTCAAAACACATGGTACCTTGATAGTGGATGCTCAAGACACGTGACCGGTGACAAGAGTAGATTCTTGGAACTAAAGCCTAAAAGTGGTGGAGTAGTAACTTTTGGTGACAACACCAAAGACCATATTGAAGGAATAGGCTCCATTGGTAATCATTCTTCCATACTTATTGAAAATGGTATGTCATTGGTCTAAAGCATAATTTGTTGAGCATTAGTCAATTATGCGATAAGGGTTTTAATGTTAATGGGTGCACCATTATGAACTTTGAAACTAATAAAATAATGCTCATAGGTCATCGCTTAGGTAATATATATGGTGCATTTAGATGACATACATGTTTCCAATGCATCCTTTGTAGCTAAAGATGAACATGATGCATGGTTATGACATAGGAAACTATGACATGCTAGCATGGGTGTTTTAGAAAAATTAGTTTTCCAAAATCTAATAAGAGGTTTACCCAAATTAAAATTTTTTCTAGATAAAATTTGTGATGCTTGTGCTAAGGTAAACACAAAAGAACCTCATTTAAACCTATTAATGATGTTTCTACTAGTAGGGTATTACAATTGATCCATATGGATCTCTTTGGGCCAATTAGGACTATAAGCTTGTGTGGAAAATCATATACATTTGTTTTAGTTGATGATTTCTCTAGATACACTCGAGTTCTCTTTTTAAGTACTAAGGATGAGGCTTTAGAAAAGTTCATCACATTTTCAAAAATCACTCAAAATGACCTTAGCCAACAAATTCCACACATTAGAAGTGACCATGGAACCAAATTTCAAAATTTAGGATTTGAGGATTTTTGTCACAGAAATGGTATAAGCCATAATTTTTCCGCACCTCTCACTTCTAAACAAAATGGGGTAGTTGAGAGGAAAATTCGAACTTTAGAAGAAATGGCTAGAACCATGCTTTGTGAAAACAATTAACCTAAGTTTTTATGGGCAGAAGCCACAAACACTTCTTGTTATATTATAAACCGAGTAATGATTAGGCCACTTTAAAAAAACTCCTTTTGAGATTTAAAATCCAAGAAGCCTAACATTAGCTATTTTCATCCTTTTGGATGTAAGTGTTTTGTTTTAAATAATGGAAAAGATAATTTAGGTAAATTTGATGCAAAAAGTGATGAAGCTATTTTCTTAGGTTACTCTTTAAATTTTAAAGTCTATCGAGTATTTAACAAAAGAACTTTACTTGTAGAAGAGTCAATATATGTGGTTTTCGATGATAACTTCCTTCCGAGGAAGGGTTCTTGTGATAATTATGATGTAGGAATCATTGAAGCTAATGTTGGTGGACAAACATCAAAAGTGGATGAGGTTTCAAGCAAAGAGAAAGAAACACAAGATCTACCTCTAGAAGCTTTGAAGGACATGACTCTAGAGGAAAAAGAAGTGAGCTACCCAAGAGAGTTCAATTATATCAAAGGTGGTGAGATTTTGTGTGATCCATCCAAAGGGGTAATCACTAGATCATCTCTTAGATTAATGAATAATGTTGCATTCATTTCATGCATTAAGCCTAAAAATATCAAAGAGGCATTAAAAGATGATATTTGGATATTGGCCATGCAGGAAGAATTAAATCAATTTGAGAGGATTAAAGTTTGGACATTAGTTGATAGGCCTAGTAATAAAACTACTATATGGACTAAATGAGTTTTTAGAAACAAACTAGATGAGAGTGGTAACATAGTGAGGAACAAGGCTAGGCTTGTTGCTCAAGGTTACACTCAAGAAGAGGGATTTGATTTCGATGAAACTTATGCACCCGTAGCTAGGATGGAAGCAATTAGGATGCGTCTTGCATTTGCATGATTTAACGAATTCAAGCTTTTTCAAATGGATGTCAAAAGCGTGTTTTCAAATGGTTTTATAAATGAAGAAGTGTATGTTGAACAACCACCTAGTTTTGAAGACCCAAAATTTCCAAACCATGTTTTTAAAATAACAAAATCCTTATATGGTTTGAAACAAACTCTTAGAGCTTAGTATGAAAAGCTTTCCAACTTTTTAGTTGAAAAAGACAAGGTGGACACTACACTTTTCATTAAAAGAAATGGCAAAGACATCTTAGTTGTTCAAATTTATGTTGATGATATTATCTTTGGTTCTACTAATGAGTTATTTTTCCAAGAGTTTGTTAAGTTAATGCAAGGTGAGTTCGAGATGAGTATAATGGGGGAGCTCTAATTCTTTTAGGGACTCCAAATAAAACAAAGGAATGATGGCATCTTCATCATTCAAGCCAAGTACATCAAGGACATGCTCAAGAAGTTTGGCTTGGAGAATGTGAATCCTCAAGCCATTCCAACGAGCTCTTCTATTATGCTTGAAAAAGATGAATAAGGTAAGTGTGTTGATTTAAAGCTTTATCGTTCTATGATTGGCTCTTTGCTTTACCTTACCTCAAGTAGACCTGACATTATGTTTAGTGTTTGCTTGTGTGCTAGGTTCCAAGCTACTCCTAGAGAATCACACCTTATAGCCGTTAAAAGAATCTTTAGATACCTTAGAGACATACCTTGCTTAGGTCTATGGTACCCTAGAGATTCATCCTTTGAACTTTATGCCTTCTCCGATGCTGATTATGGGGGATGTAAAATAGATAGAAAAAGCACGTCCGAAACATGTCAATTCCTAGATAGTATTCTCATATCTTGGTTCTCTAAGAAAAAAATAATGTAGCCTTATCTACCACCGAAACGGAATACGTATCGATCAGAAGTTTTTGTGCTCAAGTCCTTTGGATGAAGCAACAACTTCTAGACTATAGAGTTGATGTAGGTACCATACCCCTTAAGTGTGACAATACTAGTGCCATATGTCTCACTAAGAATCCCATCCAACATTCTAGAACTAAACACATAGAAATAAGACATCATTTCATTAAGGATCATGTATGGAAGAAAGATGTAGTTCTAGAGTATGTTGAAACCTCGAATCAATTAGCGAACATCTTTACCAAACCCTTAGACAAATAGAATTTTTGGACTCTTAGGAGATAGTTAGGTCTAACCAGCCTTCCTTAACCCTTTAGAGCCTTTTCACGGTAAAAAAATTGTTTGAATTTATGTGATTGCTATGCTTATGTGACTTTGCTCCTTGATGCAACTATGCTTGTTTCTAGGGGGAGTATGTGTCTGTTTTTAGTCCATACGTGTTGCTCATACACCATATACATACATTTAGATTCGATTGAAATCAAATTTTTGAGCTCCTTGTTTCCCAAAATGCATTTTCTAGCACACGTGCATCAAAACAGATGAAGGTGTTTCGATACGAGTTATGTATTTCTTGCCCATAATGCATTTTCTAGCTAGGGCATATCGAAACAAGTAAAGGTGTTTTGATGCGGGCTCTTGAAAATATATCCAAACTCGTTTCTAAAAAAATCTGTATCAAAACGGCTAGAAAGCGTTTCGATACGTGTATCGATCATGTTTCGGCATGGTTTATACTTGTACCGATACAGACTCGTGTTTCGGTATGGTTTTGAGGCGTACCGATACACTTGTTTCGATACGCCAAATGCGTATCGATATGCGTAGCCGCAACAACCTAAATAAGTCATTAAAAAGGGTTTCCAACTTCCAATCAACTTTAATTAAATACAAACTCTTTCAAAACCCTAACCCTAGATTTTTCTCCTATAAATACCCATCAAATCTTTTTTTTCACACAAATCTTTGAGGGCTTTTGTTTATCAAATCAAGTCTAAGCAAGTTCATCAATTTGGTGCATTATCATCCATAATCCCATCTCAAGGTATAAAACTATTTTCTTTTTCTTTTCAATTTCGTTTCAAATTCTATATTGTTTATAAGTAATTTTTGTACATAAAACATATATATAGTATGGGTTTTTGAATATTTTGTAAAAATTCTTTCAAAAGGATTTTTTTGTTCGAATATAAAATATATCATATATTTTTCTACACTATTTTTCAAAATTCTTTTTACCAAAAATTCTTTTTATATTTGTATATGTTTTTAAACTATATTGTATAGCTTTTTATCAATACATTGAATATTGGATTTTCTATTGGATTAAATTTGGTTGATTCATGCATACATGTGTTTTGTACCTTGATTTGTTTTTAGATTTTGAATATGGGTCCTAGGAAGAGATCAAGAACTGATGAGGCTGGGGGAAGTTCAAACATCGATGAAGAAATCCCTCGTCCCAACCTCATTCTCCTTTTTCAAAAGAGTCTTTGAACCAATGAAGCCCACAACAACTGTAAACTTTTGCAAGATCATCAAATCCGACGTGAGCGTGACATTTCTATACCCTTTTTGGATTCTGAAAGTTTTAAATTTCGTTATCTTCATTTATTAAGGCGTTGGAATTTCATGACCTTTTTTAGCATACCCAAAATTTTGTACCGTAACACGGTTCTTCTCTTTTATGTCAATGCCTGGTGTATTTCCAATGTCGACCGCTCTCAAGTGATTGTCATAGAATCCTACATTATGGGGAAGGAGTTTCAGATTGATCCTCAAGCTTTAGTCAATGTTTTTGGGATTGAAGATGAGGGTATTTCGGATGAAAACTCTTTAGGACATACTCTTGCTGACTCTATTACAGTCCTTGATGCTCATGATCACATTCTTCACCTCATGATCTCTTGGTGGTTTCGTCCATCCGGAGGAAAGTTCTCACACATTCGCCAAGTCGATGACTTTTGGCTTCGTTGTTTTCGTGAGGAACGTCAACCAAATCATTGCTGAATCATGGTTGTCGAGATGGTGTATCTTGTCCAAAATCGTAACTCATATCTTGTCTCTTCATTCACATATGGAACCGCATTAAGTTATATGTTCTCGAAATTGGGGATCGATTGCTCTCTTGATTTTCCAGAATCTCTCAAGGATCCCATTGATGAGAGAACTCTTCTCCGTTGCAAATTTCACTACATTGATGGAGATTGGGTTCGGGTTGAGAATTCTTGTAACACCCTTAGCCCGGCCTAGACACTCGACCCGAACTACGAAGATTACACGGGGAAAACCAAAGTCAACCCGAAAGTCAACCTTGATGAACGACCCTTTTTTCTTTTTATCTTTTCTAAATGCAATATTAATCCTATGTGAACACCCAAGATCATAGGAAGAGAAGGCACAGCGATCGAAAAGCAATTAGGGGTTTAATTGCACAGATTAGACATATGGGGACTAAATGTAAATTTTACAATTTACGAGGACCCTGCAGATTTTAAGTTTACCAATATTCAATTAGTCCCATTCCATGCTTCTCTTTCAAATATCAACTTAACCAGACATTCCAAACTCAACCAATTGCATCCATAATCATCAAGGACTAAAAGGTAAGAAACAAGAACTTGAAACAGTTCAAAATCCAAACCAACGGTCGGGCGTTTCGAAACGCTAAGCCCTGTATCGAAATGGCCGTATCGAAACTGGGTTGGCCGTTTCGGTACTCGGGTGCGTTCCGAGACCCGTTTCGAAACATGGATTTCCAGTAGCCAAAGCGTTCCAAAACACTCTTACCCGTTCTGAAACATTATGGCCATTTCAGGCCCAGTTTCAAAACAGATAAGGGCGTTTCGATACACCCTGCCCTGCAACTAAACACTTAGCTGGTTTTTCACATTTAAACACGTCCAAAAATGTCCCAAAGCATACCACAACACACTAGCAACATATTTAAGCATCAGAGATCACCATTAAGAAGCATAAACCAAAGCATAGCATCAATCATGCAAACATTGGAACTATAGGCATGCTCCCTAGTCATGGAAACCATATGAAAGCCTTAAGCCACAAAACAAACCATAAAGGACATTTACAAACCACATATGCCGTAATAAACTTGCAACAACCACATGGAGTTCAAAATACATCTCCCAAAACTAACCATAGGTCCTCCTTGCCAATTATCATTACTAAAGTGTATGTAAATGTCACCATACTTCGGCTTTTCACTTCCTTGGATATCCTTAGCCTCCTTGCTGCCCAAAAGTGTCTCAAATATCTGCATTGTTGGTAAAAGAGAGCATAAGCACATTTGCTTAGTGAGACATGTTCTAAGAAAAAGCAGCACAACAATGCAACTTTAAAACTCTATCTCAAAAACCATTTTCTACAACATGCTCTTTCTATCTCATGCTTGAAAACCATTTCAAAGCAATTCTCCATTTGAAAATCACATGTACCTTCAATCTATCTCATGCATTTAACCAATGCAAATCTCATGGAAAAGCCATACACATGCTTAATGAAAACAAAAGCATTTCATAAACTACAAATCTCATATGCATTTCTCATAGCATAAAACATCTCAACATTTGGTACATGTGAATGAAATACAATTTCATATATTGGCATTTCATATTACATCTTTACTCGGATATGCAGATTAGCTTGACTTAAAGCCAAGTCCTACCCCGGTGGAATCTCTCATCATTTATGCCAATATATTATATCAAAACATCATCTCACCTACAATTTTGATGCAACATTTCTCAAATCATTCTCATCCCATTTCAAAACCACAATTCATGCATTTTATATAATCAAAATATCAAGACTCTTTTCATAGACATGCTATCACATGGGATCAACACATAACATTTTTCCATGTTATAAATCATGCATAAAATAGTAGGATTTTGTCTAACACAAATCAAGAGCATGTT
This sequence comes from Hibiscus tridactylites, assembly GCA_958450335.1. Taxonomy (NCBI): domain Eukaryota; kingdom Viridiplantae; phylum Streptophyta; class Magnoliopsida; order Malvales; family Malvaceae; genus Hibiscus; species Hibiscus tridactylites. Next base: position 14,838,643 of record OY288270.1, read on the forward strand.
AAAAGCATTTAGGGGCATCAACCACATATTGAGAGCAATCTAGCCATACTTACTTCCAAACTTAGGATGATGTTTCAAACCAAACCTAAATCCCCAAACCTTGTTTCCTTGTCCCTCAAGGACTTCTAAAACCATTCGCACTCACCGATTACGTTCTGTTTGCTTACCGAAACGATAACTAGGCTTTCGGCACTTCTGGATCAACACCAAAAGCGTCTGAAGATATCTCCCTTGTTTATTACACATAAGAGCAGAGGATTAATGCATCATCTTGCATTGAAATCACCAGCCACTCATTCAAACTCGCTGCACTACTCAAAAGCACCATTTCGGCTATCCGAAATAACCGAAATCACCACCAAACTTTCACAAATAAAAGCCCAGCTAAGATCTATCAATTCTAATCATTCCTAAACCTCAATCAACACCAAAAATCAACACAAACACGTCCTTATACCTCCAGCAACAACAGATCACCAAAACCACCCCAAAAACCACAAATCTAACATCTAAAACATAGGAATCCAAACCTATTCGGGAATCATTTGTTAAAACCTCATTCATAACATCAATTATCTTCCAAAACACATTAGAAATCAACCTCAAAACAGAGCTTAACAAAGAGTTACGAAAATCATCAAGATCTCACCAAGAATCTTAAATTTTACAACAATTTCACACTTCTAACATTAAAACAACTCAAAAATCATTAACGAAGGATTGATAACTTGGGAATTTCAGTAAAGAACTGATCATTAGAGGAGAAGGACAAAGCTTACCTCTAATGGCTGATTTCTCCTCAATTTGGGCAAGATTTCTTGAAAATCCAAAGTAAAAACAAAAGGATTTAATGAAGCAAAGGTTGGAAATCCTTAGGAGAATGAAATCTCAGCAAAAGAGATGAAAACCAGAGATTATTTGGTGAGGGAAATGTGTTTGGCTGAGTGGAAGTTGAGAGAAAATGAAAAGAGGGAAAAAAGTATCGCAAGGTAGTTATGAAAAGCCAAAATGGAATTTCTCTCTTAATTCCTTTAATTAAATCTTTATTAAAACTCTCAAATTAAAGACAAATCTGATGAAAAACAATTTTGTAAAATTAGCTACTTAAAGATTCAAAGTTTCAATCCTTTACAAAACAGTCACTAGTCAACTTTTGCAAAAACTGCAATTTGGTCACTACACCAAAATGTAGCATTTCCAAATCACATTTTGTAAAATTGTTTTCGCCATAACCAATTATATAATAAATGAGGATTTTTAGATATTTTTCCATATTTTTAAAGCATCCCGAACTAGGTGTTCCCTAAACCACCCCTAAAGGATTCGAACTGTTCAATACCGGCCCGATTCAACCTCTAAAACATCTAAGCCCAAAACCCGGGCGTTACAACTCCCCCCACTTAAGAAATTTCATCCTCGAAATTTACCTGAAGGAAAAAGGTAAGGAAATTGCTTCTTCATGTCATCCTTCATTTCCCACGTGGCTTCCTCAACACCACGATGTCTCCACAAGACCTTGACCAGCTCAATGGTCTTACCCCGAAGAACCTTACTATCTGAATCCAGAATCTCAACGGGCTCCTCATCATACGTCAAATCTGGATTTAGCTCAACTTCTTCCACATGCATAACATGCGACGGATCTGATCTATATCTCCGAAGCATGGATACATGAAACACATTATGTACCTTTTCCAACTCTTGAGGTAATCTCAGCTTGTAGGCAACAGGACTCACACGTTCTATCACCTAATATGGTCCAATGAACCTTGGACTCAATTTGCCCTTCCGGCCAAATCTCATCACCTTTTCCAAGGTGAAACTTTCAAAAACACACGCTCACCCACTGCAAACTCTATCTCATTACGCTTCAAATCCGCGTAAGACTTTTGCCGGTCCGATGCTTCCTTCAAAGGCTCACAAATGATCTTCACCTTCTCAGTGGTTCCTTTCAACAAAGCCGGCATCGAGACCAACTTTTGTCCCATTTCAGCCCAACAAAGAGGAGTTCTGCACTTCCTCTCGTATAAAGCCATAGACCTTTGCATATCATTGCATATCATCTCTTTTATGATTTCCTTTTTATGCACCTATCTATGTTATTCCCTTTAGGACCTATGCTTTGATTTCTTGTGTTTGAATTATGTTTTTAGGATTTAATTTTGGGTTTCCATTTGCTTTGAACTCTTATGCTTTTATGCTTGATGAAATTTAAGTTGTTTGCTTTATATTGCTTATTTCATCATTAAATTATTATGATTTTGATCTAACAAAAAGAGGGAGAAGAGTTAAGCTAAAATTTTCAAAAAAATTTCAAAACCCAGCTTAAACTTATGTGGAGTTTACTTAAAAAAATACTTTGGTTTTGTTATATCAAAAGAGGGATATTGTAAAACCAATATTTGATTTTGATATAACAAATAGTCTAAGGACCTAATTGAAAAGTATATTTTAGACTTAAAAATGTTTTTCAAGTCAAATTTCACAAAAACCACCTAGGTGTTTCGATACGGCTTGAACTCAAGAGCTTACTGTTGCGTGTAAAAGAGTCTATCGCAATTGTAGTGCAAGTGTACACGACGCAAGTAGTAAAGTGATACAAAGTATCGGATATCGTCTCCACAGGGATTGGGCTAATAGCTTCACCTAAATTTACTGCACGAAGTAAAGAAAATAGTTTAGAAGATTGTCACGAAAATAATAAGAAAAACGTAAATAAAAAGATTGAGATATCAAGATAGAGAGAATGGGCTGGTATTGAATTGCTCAGTAGTGCAGGTATTGAATTGCTTAGGAACTCCAGTTCTGTCGTCGCGCCCGTCGCTGATAGCACCTGTCACGGCGGCTGTCCGTTGGCTGTCGCGGCAGCAGACACACCAACTCCGTACTTCAAGTTTGGCAAGAATCCCAGATCTGCCTTGGCCTATCCCTAGGTCCAAGTCTGTCGATGATCACGTCTTTGATGATACCTCCCAGCGTGAATCGAAGGATGAACACCGATGTGTATGAATTCTTCCTTAGCCACTTAACCTTGCCCTATCCCTAGGCACAAGATAGTTCAACTATAAACTAGAGAACTTGCTCTTATTTCTTTCGTATACTTAACTCTCCCGATGCTAAGTAAATGGATAACCTCACAATGCTCTCCCGATGCTCTTGCAAGATGTTAAAACCAAAATAAGAGAACTTGAAGTTTATTTTATTGAACTTGGAAAATCCTAAAACAAAACAATCCTTGCAACTACTTTACAAAACAACCCGTAGCCCTAGGGGGAATTTAGAACATGTCGGTGACGGGTAAACGGCAGGGGTTTTTGGTTTCGGTTATGGGGTAATCGGTGACGCCTCCTAGGTTAAATCTATGCCCTTATATAAGCTTTGGGCTCAAGTCTTCTAAGGTAACAAGGATTACAACTTTAATTAAAAGTAAGATTCTAATAAAGACTTAATCTCTAATGATTCCTACTTTACAGCCGCCATCCTTGTTTCTAGGAATTTCCTCTCCTTGAGCTTTGGCTTGACATATCTTTTGATCCGGGGCTTGGAAAAATATGTGGCTTTCACACGACAGACGAGCAGATTTTTCTCTATCTATCGAGGTCCACTTTACTTTTCCTCTTCATGAGTCTGCTGTCACCTTGCTGTCACGACAGGTCCATGGCAGCTTCGTCTTCTTAGTCTGCTTGTCCAGTTCAGCTTTCCTGCTTCTCTGCCCTGCGCCTGCCTTCTTTGTCTACTATGGTAGATACCTGCAAAAATAGCCATCTTTTAGTAGAATCCGTGCTTTTAATCCATTTGTGATGTTTTACTGAAAACTAACCTAAATGCAATGCAATGATGCTTGAATGCAGCAGAAATATGAGTTAAAAAGGGTGTAAATAATAGAACTTTTACACACTCAACACACCCCCAAACTCAAGTTTTTGCTTGCCCTCAAGCAATTAAGACTTAAAAGAAAAATGAAAATTTTTGTGTTGGCCTTCAAACAGTGAACTGTCCCTTACCCGTCGCTCATTCTCTATGGCGGCAGCAACCTGTCGGAAAGGTTAGGATCTGTCCGGAATCTCCCTATAGCTCTCGTGCATTGTGTGCATGCTTGTGAACAGTTAGATGCTAAGACTCTCTTAGTTTCACTAGAATATTCAACTTCTTAACTCGAATTTTTATGCCAAAGTTTATTTTCTTGAAGACACATTTTCATGCTTCATTTTCTTCTATTTTCAAGCTAAGTTTTTACTAGAGCCAGTTTCGGGCACCTCTAGTTACTAGAGCCGGTTTCGGGCACCTCTAGTTAGCTTCCTAGAGCCGGTTTCGGGCACCTCTAGGTTTTTGAGTTTCTTTTGCTAAACTTCTCTCCTAGAGCCAGTGTTAGGCACCTCTAGGGGCTATTCAAGTTCTGAGCTTCCTAGTCTAGTTTGGCTAAAAGAAATCTAAGCAATTTAACAGTCACAATGGTGTTTAAATTTTTCAGAACTATAGAAAGGCTCTAAACTTTTCCTTAAACTGTCCTAAAGATGCTGCCACGACAGAGCTGTCATGACAGGTAAGTTAACTTCACAGTTTTTAAGCCAGCAGTTTAAATTTTCTGAATTTTTTTAAGAGAAATTAAAAACACAACAATAATAAAAATATGTACTTAAGACTCCATTAATGATGGAGGGTTGCCACCCCCAAACTCAAGGGTTGCATTGCCCTCAATGCAAAATGACATGAAAAGACAAAAATATAAAGAAAAGCACATCACAAAAGATAAAGGCAGGCAGCAGTACAGGAAAAATAAAAACTTAAATTTTTAGTCGCTGTCCTCGCTGCTGCTGCTGACACGGATCTGACGGCGGCGTCTGGGCTGTGGAGGAGGCTGGGCAGGTTCAGGGGCAGGTTGCTCCACAAGCTGAACATCGGAACTGCTGCCACTGTCCCAAGAGCTGCTGGTGGTGGTGCTAGCTTTGGGCAGCCTTTTCTTGTTTGCCACGTGTTTTATCCGCTTGACCGGCGTAAATTCCCTCTCCAAATTCCTTCTGATCAGAGGGCTGTCATCGGAGGCAGGCCTCTTTGTTCCTCTAGGAGAGGTGTCTACCGGTGGGCTGGCTGCTGCCGTCGGGGCATGTGATGTGGTGGAGGCAGTAGAGTGGGAATGTGGGGAGGCAGGTGGGGTGGGTGTGTGAACAGGGGTGTGGACAGGAGTGGGGATACGGAAATAATGGGCAGGAAAAGTAGGGAATTGAACATCGGGAAAATTTAAAGTTTGGGTAATGAAATTTATCGTCGAGTTTGCGAAATCCCGAATGAACGTCATCAATCCCATTTGTCGCTCCTCTACCCGTTGTAACGTAGCAAGGAGGAGGGTAGACTGGTCTGTCGGAGCGGTGGCGGCGGCAGGTTCCTGAGCAGGCTCCTCTGATGATTCCTCTGGAGAGCCGGCAGGGTTAAAGGAGGAGACAGGTGTAGCCACGATTAGCTCCATGAGGCTATTGAGGTTGTTGTCTGTCCAGCCTCTGCCCTTCCTTATTTTGTCGGAGGGTTCCTCGGGTACAGCAGCACATCGGCAGAGGGAGGTTATGGTGAACGGCAGGCAGAGGCGAGAGTCGAAGCGGAAGGCGCAATCCAGGATGCTGTCCCTCATATAGCGGACATTGACAGGCCTATCGTGCATGATGGAGTGAATAAGGGCAAGCCACTGCCGGTTGACTGTCGTGTGGTGGGAAGAAGGCAGGATACGCTTTTTGATGAAAGCGTTCCAAAGCTTGGCTTCCGGGAGGAGCTGCCCCCTGTTGACGGAGTGGGGGTTCTTCTTGCTGGTCGTCCATGATGTTCCCTCCTCTGTCAACTCCACCATTACCGCATCATAAGCGGCAGAGTCAAGGGTGTCGAGAAATTTCTGGTGGGCATCATCATCGGGGCCAAAGAAGAGGCCAAACATATGATTGATGCTGTCGGCAGTGAAGGGCACTTGCACTCCTCGAACGGTGACGGATGTCGCCGTTCTGCTGTCTATGGCTGCGTAGAATTCTCGGACCAATGTGTCGTTTAGCTCTGCCGGTTGTTCCGCAAAGTGCTCCCATAGCAAATTCTGGATTGCTCTAGCAATGAAGGGCCGAAGTCCCATGTTGGGTGCTTTGAGGATGTAAACGAAACCACGTTCTTCCCATAACTCCTTGTTGGCAAAGGGCGTTGCTGCTGCTGAGGAGGATGCTGAGGCAACACTACGACGGGTCTGTCTAGTAGACATGTTGGTTGCAAGGGTTGTGAAATCTGAAGAAAGAAAATAAAACTAGAGGAGAAAGCAAAGAAGAATAAGCAGAAGTGAGAAAAAATGAAAATGGGAATGGGGTTTTATAGCGGTCGTGGAGCTGCCCATTTAATGCTGCGACGGCAGGCGAGAATAACGGGGCGGCAGATTGGATTTAGCGTGTCTGACGCGTCTGACACGCATTTATGCGTCTGTTACGCGTCTGCCGCACGCTTCTGCGTCTGCCATGTCAGTCTGTTGACAGCCTGTCATATCCGTCCGCGGCGGCAGCTGAAACGACATGCTTCCATAAATGGGCTTTGTTGGGCTGATGGATGGGCGGTGGGCTTGGGTCACTTCTCCTTTTCTTCTTGACTCCTTTATTTCCTAAAAACTGAAATTAGAAAAACAAAACATTATTCGAATAAAATAACCTAATTTCCTAATAAATAATAATAATAATAATAATAATAAAATAAATAAAAATAGAAATTAGGTTAAATTAGGGATGCCTTGTGGGGCATCTCCTAAAGTAACCACTTCCTGAATTCCTAGGGCTTCAGTCCCCTGATAATGCTTGAGGCGCTGTCCATTGACTTTGAATTGGTACCCGTCGTTTAATGATTGAATTGTGATGGCACCATGGGGAAAAACTTGTATTACTTGGAACGGGCCAGACCATCTAGATTTTAACTTTCCTGGGAAGAGTTTAAGTCTAGAATTAAACAACAACACAAGCTGCCCTGGGTAGAACTGTCGTGGCAGCAGTTTCTTGTCATGCCACTTCTTAGTCTTTTCCTTGTAAATTCTTGCATTGTCGTAGGCCATTGTTCGTAATTCCTCAATCTCATTTAGATCCAATAACCTTTTCTGGCATGCTTTGTCCAAGTCCATGTTCACTGCCTTGATTGCCCAATATGCTTTGTGCTCGATCTCGACAGGCAAGTGACAGGTTTTCCCATAAATCAGTCGGTATGGAGACATGCCCAATGGAGTCTTGAAAGCTGTTCTGTATGCCCATAATGCATCATTCAGAAGTAAAGACCAAATTTTCCTAGTTGGTTTAACCATCTTTTCAAGAATGTTCTTCACTTCCCTATTGGAAATCTCAGCCTGTCCATTGGTCTGTGGGTGGTATGCTGTCGCGATCCTGTGCTTGACACCATATTTCTTCAAGGCGGCAGCAATTACCCTATTATCAAAATGTCTCCCTTCATCACTAATAATCGCCCTAGGGATGCCAAATCTAGAAAAAATGTTTTTGTGCAAAAACTTTTGGACCGTTTTGGCATCATTCTTTTGGGTGGCGATTGCTTCTACCCACTTGGAGACATAATCCATTGCTAGGAGGATGTACAAATTTCCACATGAAGATGGAAAAGGTCCCATAAAATCAATCCCCCAAACGTCGAAGATTTCGACTTCTAAAATGTTCTGCAGTGGCATCTCGTTTCTCCTCGAGATGTTACCTGTCCGCTGGCACCTGTCACGGTTTTTATAAAAGTTCTGTGCATCTTTATATAGTGTCGGCCAGTAGAATCCTGACTGCAGCACCTTGGCAGCAGTTTTATTGCCTCCTAAGTGACCTCCATATTGTGAAGCATGGCAGTGATGGAGAATGTCTTCTTGCTCTTCTTGTGGTACACACCTCCTTATAACCTGATCTGCGCACATTTTGAAAAGAAGAGGTTCGTCCCAATAATAATGCTTAACATCATTTTGGAACCTCTTCCTGGCTTGATAACTAAGATCAGAAGGTAATATTCCGCTAACTATAAAATTAACGAAATCAGCATACCAGGGAAGGTCAGAAGACTTACCTGCCGCCATGGCTGCCGCGACAGCGATTACGGCAGCAAAGAGCTGCTCATCTGGGAAGGTCTCCAGTATGTTTGTCTCGTCTATTGGTAGACTCTGTCCCTTTTCCAACCTCGACAAGTGGTCTGCCACCTGATTTTTCGTCCCCTTCTTGTCCTTGATCTCAAGGTCGAATTCTTGTAATAGCAAGATCCACCGTATCAATCTAGGCTTTGCATCCTTCTTTGCGAACAAATACTTTAGGGCAGAATTGTCGGTGTGTATTATTACTTTCGTTCCAAGTATGTAAGAACGAAACTTGTCGATGGAGAACACCACAGCTAACAGCTCCTTTTCTGTGGTGGTGTAGTTCACTTGGGCTTCATTCAATGTCTTGCTGGCATAGTATATGACGTGAAACAACTTATCTCTGTGCTGCCCAAGTGCTGCCCCGACAACATAGTCACTAGCATCATACATGATCTCGAATGGCTGTGTCCAGTCTGGTGGCTGTACTATGGGGGCTGTCACTAGTTTTTCCTTCAGAACCTTGAATGCTTCAGTACATTCCTCATTAAAGTCAAAGGGTCGGTTCTGCTCTAATAGATGGCATAGGGGCTTCGTGATTTTCGAGAAATTTGCAATGAATCTCCGATAAAAACCCGCATGCCCTAAAAAACTCCTAATGCCCTTGACTGTGGTTGGCGGCGGCAGCTTCTCTATGACTTCTATCTTGGCCCTGTCGACTTCTATCCCACGGCAGCTAATCTTATGGCCAAGAACTATCCCTTCGTCCACCATAAAATGGCATTTTTCCCAATTTAGAACAAGGTTAGCTTTTTCACATCTTTCAAGTACCTTTTGAAGGTTGCCGAGACAGCTCTCAAAATCGTCTCCAAAGACGGAAAAATCATCCATGAAAATTTCAAGGAAGTCCTCTACCATGTCGGAGAATATTGCCATCATGCACCTTTGGAAGGTGGCAGGTGCGTTACAGAGGCCGAACGGCATCCTCCTAAATGCGTATGTTCCGTAGGGGCATGTGAAGGTCGTCTTTTCTTGATCTTCCGGTGCGATAGCAATTTGGTTGTAACCTGAATAACCATCAAGAAAACAATAGTAAGGTTTACCCGCTAATCTATCAAGCATTTGATCAATAAAGGGTAAAGGAAAATTGTCTTTTCGGGTAGCTTTATTAAGCTTCCGATAGTCCATACAAACCCTCCAACCGGTCACAGTCCTGGTTGAGATTAACTCATTGTTCTCGTTGGTTATCACGGTCATGCCTCCTTTCTTGGGAACACATTGCACCGGGCTCACCCATTTGCTGTCGGAGATGGCGTAAATAATACCAGCATCTAACCATTTAATTATCTCTTTACGCACTACCTCCTTCATCGCAAGGTTTAACCGCCTTTGGGCATCAATAGTCGGCTTATGATTGTAACGGGGTTTTTTTCTTCGCGCAAATCAAATCAAGTTCCCGTTACTTTTGGAAAAATATTTGATTTGATTTAAAAAGGGGGAGTTTAAAGAAAATAATTCGGTTCGGGTTTGGAAAAATCCCTTTAAAAGAAAATCTTTTTTTTCTCGGTTTGGAGTCGCCACCGGCCACTATGGTAGGCCAGACATCGTAAAAACAAAACCAGAGATTCGTTTGAAAGGGTTCGGGAGTTGGTTACGTGTGGGGTAGGGTTAGCGTCCCCATCACGCCCGAAAATCGGTACCAAAACAATTGTTGCCTTTAATTGATGGAAATTATTTAAAATTTAAGAAGACTTTAATTAGGGGTTCTTGATCGAAAATCGGACTTTAAATAATACGAGCTTTTTCGAACTGGTGGTTTCGAGTTAATTAAACATTTAATTAAAAAGGATGACGGTACACCGGACCAAAGACTAAACCGACATCATATAAGACTGACTGCCGTGTTAGTTTAGGGTTCGGATCCCGTACGTCACATTTATGCATGATGCAAGCGGATAAAATATGATGCTATGATCTTGTCCTTTTTATTTATGGATTTACCTTTAGACGATTCGAATTAATTCGAATATCCGGGGACATCCAATAAGCTAGGCATGTCGACCCGAATACTCGAATTAATAGGTATCTCCGTTTTATAATCAAAATTCATTAACATGCAAACTTAACATTAAAAATCACATGAAATGACATTAAAATGCATGTCACAAAAACATATATATATATTCGAACAAGAGAAGACAAAATATGCACACACTAATATAAATAATATAGCAAAGACATATATTCGATGCAAACATAAAAAATGCATGAATGACAACATATAATATGCCAAAAATAAAATGCAAGGCAAATAAATAAAATGCAAGCTGGCAGGGATCAAAACTGCGATAAGTCCATTCGAAATTCAATTAAAACCCGAAATCAGGACTAAAATAAAAGAGCACGAAAAGAAGCAGGGACCAGGACGGGAATTAACCCATCCGGCTGTCGATCAGAACCAATTTAGGGATGAAATCGAAAATACTTGAAAACCTGAAAGGACCTGGGACGTGATTTAAAATTGCGGAAGTCCTCCCTCGCGTAATTACATCGACACGGGGGGACTTTAAACGGAATTAAACCAAATTTAAAGAAGAAAAGCATTATTTAAACCCACTTAAAACGTTTTCAGCCTTTTTTTTATTTGTAAAAACCCTAGACCTAAAAAAACTTTGCCCTTTTCTCTACCAAAATTCCGGCGCCGCAAGGCACTCCGGTCACCGTTGCCGGTGCCGGAAGCCTAAAAAAAACCTTTTCCGACTTCCTACAACCCCAAAACCCAAAAAGCTCCCTCTTTTTAAGAAAACGAGTTAAAAAAGCTTTGCTTCCTTCCTTATTCTTTCGGTTAAAACCCCAAAAAAAAACCTAAAAATGCAACCTATCTTCGTCGTTGGCTCACCCGTCACGACTGGTGAAGTCGGAGGGCTTATCGCCGGCAAGGAAGAATAAAGAGCGAAAGGGAGAAGAAGGGATGCGAAAGGTAAAACACAGTTTCCCTTTTCTGTTTTTTGTTATTGATTCGAAATGAGAAATGAAAACTATGGTACCTCTGAAAACTGAGATCTCTGCTTGTATTGATATCGGAAATTCGCTTACAATGTCTCTCTCTCTCTCTGAATTTTTTGAATCCGAAAATCCTCCTCTATTACAATTTTTCTCTCTAAAAATCCCCCCTCATTACATCTTTTGCTTCGGGTTTTATAGCCCTAATATCACAATTTTTCCCTTTTCCTAAAATGCATATATCGCTGGAAATTGCTGATAATTTGTTGTTTGTATTTATGTCTGCCATTCTGTTGCGATTTGTGCCTCTGATTTCTGTTTTGCTTTGTACGAATTTTGGTTGCGATTTTGTCTCTGATCTTATTGTTGTTTTGCTTGCATGTGACTGATCCGGCCGGAGGGGGACCAGAGGATGACGTGGGGTTATCCGGATCGTCGGAAAGATTCGAAAAGGCTCGGTTGTGATGCACGCGCGCGTGGGGCACTGGAAGGATCGCGCGTGCATCTCACGCGCCCGGGGAGGCCGATCTTGACCGTTCGACGCCAACCCTGATCGGACGGCTCCCATGCTGCGGCGCTAGGGTTTCTTGGGGCAGCTAGGGCTTCCATTTTTCCTAGAGCAATTCGGACCGTTGGATCTTGATCCCAGATCCAACGGTGGAGATGGGGTGGCGGCTACATGACAACATAAGAGTGTTAGGGTTTTCTTTTAGATCAGATTAGGTTTTATTTTCTGGGCCTAAACGGGTCGTATATATGTGTAATGATATTTTTGGGCTTTTGTAATATGGACTTTGAATTAATAAACTGGGCTTTTATTTAATCATTTATTTGGGCTTTTACTTATTTAATGTTTTTCTGTTTTTTCAGATTTAATAATAATAATAATAATAATAATAATAATAATAATAATAATAATAATAATAAATAATACTAATATGACACTAATAATAATACGGTGATAACAAATATAATGGTGGAAATAGTAGATGATAATAATAAGTAGTAGTAATGGATGGATAATAATGGTGATAATAATAATAAGTATTAATAGGCGATAAAAATAGGTAAATAATACTAATAATGATATATGGTATAATGAGGATAGGATATGATAATAATATACTACTCATGATAGATAAGTATAATAATAGTAATAATAGATAGTATATATATTGTTTTTTTTAGTTTTATATTTTTATATAAAGCCCATTATTAATAAAAAGAAAAGAAAACGGGTTTTGACACCCCGGACAAAATAGGTGATTACAGCTGCCCCCTTTGCTTATACTTGTAGAACAAGGATAAAGCAAAGGCCATAAGCACCAATTTTGTCCGACTTCCCTGTTTGGATTCCGAGTCACTATGCACTTGAACTTCTGGCGGTCCAGAAGTCGGTCCGGGAAAATACAACTGTCGCGAAGGTTCGAAGCTGCTCCTTACTTCAACCTTCTTCAACCCTTCGAGGTCTGAACATATAGACAAGTATTCAAAAAGCTCCATTCTTCAAATGCCCGAACGGATAGGCGGGTTCTATTTTTCGAAAGCCTAAACGTACAGGCGGGTTCCCTTCTCCAAGAGCCTGAACGTGTAGGTGGATTCCATTCTTTAAGAGCCTGACCGGATAGGCGGGTTCCATTCTCCAAGGGCCTGATCGGATAGGCGAGTTTCATTCTTCAAGAGTCTGATCGGACAGGCGGGTTCCATTCTCCAAGGGCCTGATCGGATAGACGAGTTTCATTCTGTAAGAGCCTGACCGGATAGGCGGGTTCCATTCTCCAATGGCCTGATCAGATAGGCGGGTTCCATTCTTTAAGAGCCTGACCGGATAGGCGGGTTCCATTCTCCAATGGCCTGATCAGATAGGCGGGTTCCATTCTTTAAGAGCCTGACCGGATAGGCGGGTTCCATTCTCCAAGGGCCTGATCGGGTAGGTGGGTTTCATTCTTCAAGAGTCTGATCGGATAGGCGGGTTCCATTCTCCAAGGGCCTGATCGGATAGACGAGTTTCATTCTTTAAGAGCCTGACCGGATAGGCGGGTTCCATTCTCCAAGAGCCTGACCGGATAGACGGGTTTCCTTTTACGGGGAAAGCTTTAAAATACCTGTCGAAAGTAGGTAAAAAATGTATGATGATGTGAGTTAGCATGCCCCCTAATCCTAGGGATGCCTAACTACAAGTGATGCATGAATTACGTCATCAAAATGCTCAGATGCTTCTACTCTTCGAGTTGGTCAATCTCGACTTTCTTCTTTTTTCCTTCTTTTTCTCAATTTCTTCGGGCTTCCTCACTTCTGCCAAATCTCGTTTCTTGGTCTCTTTTTGAAAGATGACCGCTGGCTTTCGTTGGTCAAACTAGACATAGCACTTCTCGTAGTGCTCGCTCTCAAAACATTGCCCCCTACTCAATCTGGGTGCTCAACATCTCTTCGTCTTAACTCAAAATGACGACTTTTCTCTTCTTTCAACAATAGGGGAAGCACATGCCCCCAAGTCCCTGAACTTTTCTCTTAAGTTTATTAAAGAGCACTCGAACGCTTTCACTCTTTGGACTGGTCCATCTCAACCTTCTTCTTCTTCTTAATCTCTTTTGGCTTTGCCAAATCTCGATCTTTTTATTTCTTCTCGAAAGATAACCACTGACTTTCACTGGTCATACTGGTCATAACACTTCTCGTAGTGCTTGCCCTCAAAATATTGCCCCCTTTTCAAACTGGGTGCTAAATGACGACTTCATTTCTTCTCAACAATGGGGAAACACATGCCCCCAAGTCCCTGAACTTCTCTCTTAAGTTTCTCAAGGTCCGTTCTCATCCTTTGAAGCAATCGAATTATTTTGAAAAAAATGCTTCAAGTCCTTGAACTGTAGTAACTGACAAACTGCCATTTGTATTCATGTCATTGCATTCTAAACTTTATCCCCGAAGCAATGGGAATATTTTTTGTGTTCAAAAAAAGATTTAGACTGCATCTTCTAATTTCAAAATAAGATGCATTTTCGAAAACTAGATTTTCTTTTCAAATCATGGATATATCAAGCTAGATCAAATACCCTGAATATCAAGTGCGCAGACGACACTGTTATGGCTTACCAATGATTGCCTCAAGCATCATGTGTCTAGGAGACCTCGAAAGCTAAGCTGATGTCTGAAAATGTGACATACTCTCCAAGTTATTTCGGCTTTTAATCAATTAGATTTATCTTCAATAGGCTTCGCCTTTATCAATTCATTACGATTTTGGGGAAGTCAACTCATCACATTCCTTTGGCTCGAGAATAAAGATGGAGCATACAACGATACCCCGAGTTACTCGGCATTGTCACGATTTTACCATCACTCATGTAGCTAAAGTGGATGGTGCATAGCAACCTTATTGGTCTTTTGCTACAGCGGAGTGCCCAAAAATTAGATTTATCTTCAATAGGCTTCGCCTTTATCAATTCATTATAATTGTGGGGAAGTCAACTCATCACATTCCTTTGGCTCGAGAATAAAGATGGAGCATACAACGATACCCCGAGTTACTCGGCATTGTCACGATTTTACCATCACTCATGTAGCTAAAGTGGATGGTGCATAGCAACCTTATTGGTCTTTTGCTACAGCGGAGTGCCCCAAAAATTCCACATTTGTATCCGAAAATGCCTATTACCAGGCTTCGAACATTGTTAGGCTTAGTATTCTTGATTTTTTTTTTAGCACGAAAAACTTCCGGTTATTCTCCTGAAGGTCATAATTCTATGTGTGTTTGACCAAATTAACTTGGAGTGTAAGCCACATATTCATCATCTTCAAAGCTTTCGATTTCCACTAGACAAAGGCGGCTCGAAGTCAACCTTTGGGGTCACGGTCAACGTCCCTTGTGCAATTGATATACGGGGACTCAATAGGCAAATATATACACACAAAAATGAAAAGGCAATTGAAACGTAATGCATCCTTTCATTGAAATTTTGAAAATGCAAACTTGGGCCCTTACAAAAATCTTTGCTACCTTCGGGCAAAGGGTAGCAAAGGTTGATTTCACACATCACTTCAAGAAAAAGATTAAAATGCAATGAAATGAAGACAAGCGGTCTTGGATACACTAAAACTCTTAAATACTGCTGAGCTGACCATCCATTCCACCCTTCAAACTCTTTTGAGGGACTCAACCTCCCGATTGTCCATCAATTCCTGGACCAATTGCTTAAATTCTAGGCAACTCTGAATTTCATGCCCCGCAGTCTGGTGGTACTCACAAAATGATCCATGGCCATCATATGCCCCCATTTGGACCCTTCTCAAGTCGACTTCTAACTTAGCAAAATTTTTCTCCATTTGCCTCCTTTGGTGGCGAGTAAAGTGTGGGTGCGGAATCTTCGGTAGTCACGAATGCTGCCATGACCCCGAGCAATTAGATTCCATGAATCAATGATGCAATGCATGATATGTCAAATGCAAAACATAAACATATGATTAAATGCAACAAATTAAAAAACAAAGCCGAATGCAAGGGAATGTTGAATCGACGAACATCCTTATCAAACAACTTTCCCTAACGGAGATCGAGTCTTCTCACAACGCGGTAAGAAAATAAATACGAGGGTATGATTTTTTTTATAAAATAAATTTCCTCGTCCCTTTCCATTAGGGTTCCGAAAACTTCGTTGCTGTGGACTCTTTCTCCCGTTATGAAAGTTTTCAACTTAGACTGTTCTCGAATCAACACTTCGTATGAAAATGCGATGAGTATGCAAAAATAAGCAAAACAAGACAAGAAGGCAACTGGTTAGTAACACCAATAATGAATATCTGGATGAAACAAATAAACAGGAAATACCAAAGCAGATCAACGATGCAAGACCTAATAGCATGAATTCTAATTCTATGGTTATCCGCATGGCTCTAACTGGGGTAGGCTTCTTAAATTCTCACTCATGTGGTTCGGTTCTAACAAGGGTACCCGAACCTATTTTATCACCTACTAAGGTGACAAAAGCCCCAATTCTGGCCCATTACAAGCTTGCGAATTGGTTTCGGTTCGAGGGAAAAGCACGACCTAATGACGTGGAGGGCTGCTCACTTGTCAAAGGTGTGGATCCCGGAAGTGAATTACCGACCCGTGGAGGGAGACTCACGTGGGTATGGGCGTTTCACTCCCACTTAAGGGACGAAACTCGGGTATAGAGCCTAATGCGTGATGCAACACATGTCGGTGATTCCTTTGAAATTAAATGAAAAATTAATTCAAGACCACCAATTACCAAAGCTCGTGTACTTAAAGTCTTATTTTCAAAGAAGAACCATCTCGTTAAAGTCAAATTAAATTTCAAAAATTTCTATCATTAAAAGCAACAATTATTTCTTTGGCCTAACTCTCTTTTTGTTTTGAAAAACAAAATTTCTCCCCAGCGGAGTCGCCAAGCTGTAACGGGGTTTTTTTCTTCGCGCAAATCAAATCAAGTTCCCGTTACTTTTGGAAAAATATTCGATTTGATTTAAAAAGGGGGAGTTTAAAGAAAATAATTCGGTTCGGGTTTGGAAAAATCCCTTTAAAAGAAAATCTTTTTTTTCTCGGTTTGGAGTCGCCACCGGCCACTATGGTAGGCCAGACATCGTAAAAACAAAACCAGAGATTCGTTTGAAAGGGTTCGGGAGTTGGTTACGTGTGGGGTAGGGTTAGCGTCCCCATCACGCCCGAAAATCGGTACCAAAACAATTGTTGCCTTTAATTGATGGAAATTATTTAAAATTTAAGAAGACTTTAATTAGGGGTTCTTGATCGAAAATCGGACTTTAAATAATACGAGCTTTTTCGAACTGGTGGTTTCGAGTTAATTAAACATTTAATTAAAAAGGATGACGGTACACCGGACCAAAGACTAAACCGACATCATATAAGACTGACTGCCGTGTTAGTTTAGGGTTCGGATCCCGTACGTCACCTTTATGCATGATGCAAGCGGATAAAATATGATGCTATGATCTTGTCCTTTTTATTTATGGATTTACCTTTAGACGATTCGAATTAATTCGAATATCCGGGGACATCCAATAAGCTAGGCATGTCGACCCGAATACGCGAATTAATAGGTATCTCCGTTTTATAATCAAAATTCATTAACATGCGAACTTAACATTAAAAATCACATGAAATGACATTAAAATGCATGTCACAAAAACATATATATATTCGAACAAGAGAAGACAAAATATGCACACACTAATATAAATAATATAGCAAAGACATATATTCGATGCAAACATAAAAAATGCATGAATGACAACATATAATATGCCAAAAATAAAATGCAAGGCAAATAAATAAAATGCAAGCTGGCAGGGATCAAAACTGCGATAAGTCTATTCGAAATTCAATTAAAACCCGAAATCAGGACTAAAATAAAAGAGCACGAAAAGAAGCAGGGACCAGGACGGGAATTAACCCATCCGGCCGTCGATCAGAACCAATTTAGGGATGAAATCGAAAATACTTGAAAACCTAAAAGGACCTGGGACGTGATTTAAAATTGTGGAAGTCCTCCCTCGCGTAATTACATCGACACGGGGGGACTTTAAACGGAATTAAACCAAATTTAAAGAAGAAAAGCATTATTTAAACCCACTTAAAACGTTTTCAGCCTTTTTTTTATTTGTAAAAACCCTAGACCTAAAAAAACTTTGCCCTTTTCTCTACCAAAATTCCGGCGCCGCAAGGCACTCCGGTCACCGTTGCCGGTGCCGGAAGCCTAAAAAAAACCTTTTCCGACTTCCTACAACCCCAAAACCCAAAAAGCTCCCTCTTTTTAAGAAAACGAGTTAAAAAAGCTTTGCTTCCTTCCTTATTCTTTCGGTTAAAACCCCAAAAAAAAACCTAAAAATGCAACCTATCTTCGTCGTTGGCTCACCCGTCACGACTGGTGAAGTCGGAGGGCTTATCGCCGGCAAGGAAGAATAAAGAGCGAAAGGGAGAAGAAGGGATGCGAAAGGTAAAACACAGTTTCCCTTTTCTGTTTTTTGTTATTGATTCGAAATGAGAAATGAAAACTATGGTACCTCTGAAAACTGAGATCTCTGCTTGTATTGATATCGGAAATTCGCTTACAATGTCTCTCTCTCTCTCTGAATTTTTTGAATCCGAAAATCCTCCTCTATTACAATTTTTCTCTCTAAAAATCCCCCCTCATTACATCTTTTGCTTCGGGTTTTATAGCCCTAATATCACAATTTTTCCCTTTTCCTAAAATGCATATATCGCTGGAAATTGCTGATAATTTGTTGTTTGTATTTATGTCTGCCATTCTGTTGCGATTTGTGCCTCTGATTTCTGTTTTGCTTTGTACGAATTTTGGTTGCGATTTTGTCTCTGATCTTATTGTTGTTTTGCTTGCATGTGACTGATCAGGCCGGAGGGGGACCAGAGGACGACGTGGGGTTATCCGGATCGTCGGAAAGATTCGAAAAGGCTCGGTTGTGATGCACGCGCGCGTGGGGCACTGGAAGGGTCGCGCGTGCATCTCACGCGCCCGGGGAGGCCGATCTTGACCGTTCGACGCCAACCCTGATAGGACGACTCCCATGCTGCGGCGCTAGGGTTTCTTGGGGCAGCTAGGGCTTCCATTTTTCCTAGAGCAATTCGGACCGTTGGATCTTGATCCCAGATCCAACGGTGGAGATGGGGTGGCGGCTGCATGACAACATAAGAGTGTTAGGGTTTTCTTTTAGATCAGATTAGGTTTTATTTTCTGGGCCTAAACGGGCCGTATATATGTGTAATGATATTTTTGGGCTTTTGTAATATGGACTTTGAATTAATAAACTGGGCTTTTATTTAATCATTTATTTGGGCTTTTACTTATTTAATGTTTTTCTGTTTTTTCAGATTTAATAATAATAATAATAATAATAAATAATACTAATATGACACTAATAATAATACGGTGATAACAAATATAATGGTGGAAATAGTAGATGATAATAATAAGTAGTAGTAATGGATGGATAATAATGGTGATAATAATAATAAGTATTAATAGGCG
The DNA here is from genome assembly GCA_958450335.1 of Hibiscus tridactylites. Classification (NCBI taxonomy): domain Eukaryota; kingdom Viridiplantae; phylum Streptophyta; class Magnoliopsida; order Malvales; family Malvaceae; genus Hibiscus; species Hibiscus tridactylites. The sequence goes on from OY288270.1 coordinate 14,857,723, forward strand.
ATAAAAATAGGTAAATAATACTAATAATGATATATGGTATAATGAGGATAGGATATGATAATAATATACTACTCATGATAGATAAGTATAATAATAGTAATAATAGATAGTATATATATTGTTTTTTTTTTAGTTTTATATTTTTATATAAAGCCCATTATTAATAAAAAGAAAAGAAAACGGGTTTTGACACCCCGGACAAAATAGGTGATTACAATGATCTTCCTCTAGGAGGATTTTGTGCATGCATATCGCCGGACTAATGCCTTGAATGTTTGCTATCGTCCATCCAATCGCCTTTTTGTGCTGCCTTAGCATGTCGATTAACTGTCGTTCCTGTTCCTGCGGCAGCTTAGAAGAGATGATTACGGGCAGTGTGTCATTGGAACCAAGATAAGCATATTTTAACTGCCCTGGCAGGGGCTTAAGTTCTAAGACAGGTGGTTCAACAGTAGATGGCTTTTGGATTAAATGGTTATCCGAAGTATAATTCAAAGGTTCGAATAACTTACCTGGACGATGGCCTAACTAGTTTACCTCCTCCTGACCTTCAGTATCGGATGTATCGGATTCAGAGGAGTTGCTATCGTCGGTGCTGTCGTCGTTGCTGTCGTGACAGGCCCGTAAATGGCTGTCGCGACAGTGACCAAATTTTATATCACGGCAGCCCGACCTGATGCAGGGGTAATCAAAGGTCACCTCAATGATGGCCTTGCATTCCTCGTCCACATCAGCATGTTTCATTGCTTGGAGAACGTTCAACTTAATCTCTTGATCGTTTACTCTCATGGTGAGTTCTCCTTTCTCCACATCAATCAATGATCTTCCCGTGGCTAAGAAGGGTCGCTCAAGGATGACTGGTGCATTTTCATCTGCCTCACAATCTAAGATAAGAAAGTCAGCAGGAAAAATAAGCTTATCCACTCTTACCAAAATATCTTCAATTTTTCCCTCGGGGTGAACGTAAGAGCGGTCGGCTAGCTGTAGGGTAATTGTCGTGGGCCGCGCCTTGCCAATACCTAATTTCTGAAAAACAGATTTGGGCATTAGATTAACACTGGCTGTAACCCTCTAGACCCGCCTATGCGTTACAACGGATCCTAGGAAGTCACATTAGGGTCACAAGAGCGACCCACAGTAAAATACACATGAAAACATTTTTTTCTTTCTCAAAACACTTATTAAACTGTAAAATCATCTTCTGCTTAAAATACTATTTCAGAAAATCATTTAAACACATAACAAGAAATTTCAGAAGTACTTTACAGACTCAATCACAAAAATCATATGTGACATACATGACATACATGCCCACTAACTATACAGTACCGTACTCTAGAGGCAACACCGAGGGAACTCCGAACACTGATGTCAAACATTAGGTCATGCTAGTTTCTTTGAACCTGAGATGGTAAAAACAACGTGAGCTTGGAAAAGCTAAGTAATACAAAACTACCAGAAGATGCTATTAGCACATGCATATATATGGTGAAGCATAACGTTATTATGATGTTCGAGACATTAGTTATTTTCATTTATGATTCGCTATTTTAGTAATGCACTATGCTTGAGGACAACAAGGTTTGTTCTTCCTACATTACTGAGTATTAATATCTCTTATTGTTCAGAGAATCAACATGGTGACAGATTGATGAAGTTGAATTCAAGAAGCCTAATGTGTTCCATAAATTGCAGATCAAACATGCATATGTACATATCATTTGCCTCATATGAACACATAACAGTTAAGTGCAAATGTTTGAGTTCATACAGAAATTTACTACCCTCCAACCTTACACCAGAATGCAATTCCCCATAAACTGCATACCGAAGGACTTATCCTAGGCCCGAAGGCGTAGGAGCCTAGCCAGAAAGTCTTACCCTAGGACCATTGGGCGTAGGAGCTTAACAGAACAGCTGGATCAGGGCTGTGACAGACACTTCAATCATAACCCAAGAGTACCCCTAAGCAGAACAGTTCAGATTATAACACATTATCATTAAATTTCAGTCAACAGAGCATATAGCATATCTATTATACAGAGATTCAGATATCATAAGTTCAGAACAGACAAGAATATAATCTCAATCATATTGCGTATACAAGACTTTTTCAACAGATATAATTATGCTTCTCAAACAAAATCATTTATACTTCTAGATTTCACACCCTATCAGATAAACATATTTTTCAACTCAAAGTGCATCATATATCATGATCAGACAATCATCACATCTTCATAATCCATATATATATATATATATATACATTTATACATAACAGAATGCAGCACACGTGAGACACACTAGACAGAACAAATTTTTTTTCTCAGAGATACCTGATATTTACCGAATGAGGCACATTGAACTTTTGGCTCGAAACAGATATTCTAGGAGTTCATATCTCATGCTCTTTAAATTCAAATATTTCGTGAACGATTTAATCATTTAAACTCACAAGGGTATTAAGGTCATTTCGTCGTTCATGGGCATTTTGGTAATTATACCAACATTGAATAAGCAATGGTTCACAGAACTCAGGTACCTTGTTTGCTCATTAGTTTTCTAACCGGACATTCAAGTATTTCTATATCAAGGTCTTTTAAGTTATCGGATAGTTACAGGGATGCTCTAATCATTTAGGCTAACATAACATTTTAGTTATTTAACTATCATGACAATTTTTCAAATATAACACAATCATAACAGAACGACGATTATAATTCTCAAGGGCTCTAACAGTTTATCGAACCTCTAAAATGTGTTTAATGCGGCATATCCCAACGTTACAATACTTACTAACATTCAGGTGTGAATAATTTACCTTAGTATGGTAAGAGATAGGCATACACGAATTGTTTTTCTTAACACTTATGAGCACTTTAGCCATTTAAGTCTTATTAGAAAATTTCACGATTTCAATGGGTGCATAACCACCTATTTAACTGAAAGGGGTATTCTGGTCATTTTGGAAATTTGGGATAAAGCCACCATTCTTCTTCTTTTTTTCTTCTGAATTACCATTTGGTACCCCCATCATTCTCGTACTCGATAGAGATTAAGTCGTCTTAAACTCTCTGACCGTTACAGACGATTCATTCATTTTAGAACTTGAAGGTGTAAACGTCATTCCAATTAATTAGACATTTAGGTGCTCGAGGGTACTACAGTCTTTTTGGTCATTACAACTATTCCAATTAATTCGCTCGTTACTGTCGTAAGGATTGACGTAGGATTACAATGATATTCTCAGATGATTCACCTTTATGTGCTAAATAAAGTTTAGTGGAAAATTCAAGTTTTGAATCACACGAATTTGTACAAATGTGCCGGAGTCTCTCCAATAAATTATACATCTTAGGTGGAGTAAAATTGCTTAGTTAGACAGAATGCAGATTTCTAGTCATTTCTTTATTAAAGGGGGTAATTTAGCCATTTTTATAACCCAAGGGTAATTTCGTAATTTCACAACCAACATCTCATACTCCGCATTCTGAGCATTGGTTCTTAAACACCATTGATAGAGTTTCAGATTTAACTGTATTATTTATTACTATTAGCACTTTCGAACTCCCGGTCTAATAATATTCTTATCCGAATATTTTGATCTTACTAATTCTCATACTTATTTTTCGTATCTGATTCGACTTAAGAAGAGTTCACGAATACACTTCATCACAAACATGCATGCGTTAACCGAATGTCAACATGATCATAAAGCATACAAAGGGTAGTAGTGTATTACCTTAGCTCCGAGTTATACCGGTTCGCTCTTAATACTACATTCGATCACATTCGAATCCGGACTGGATGCCCAATGATATTTCGAATACCAAGATGCTTGCATACCTTCAAATACACAAATTAACATTTCAGTCTCTATCCAAAGAGCCCTTAACAAAATTAAACACATAAACACTTTCGGGTTCAAGGTCAGATTCGGAGGCCTTCGGGTCAGAATTTTGCAAAACGGGCTTCAAAAATGGACTCAGGACGTCGAAAAACATAAAATAGGAGTTTTCGGAAAAAGTTGACTTTTTGGTCAAAGTCAACGCTGACGTCAGCAGGTCAACGGTCAACGAGGTCAGAGTCAACGCTGACGTCAGCAAGTCAACGCTGACGTCAGCAAGTCAACGCTGACGTCAGCAGTCAACTGAGTTGACTTGGGCTGACTCGGACGAGTTGACTCGGCTGACTCGGACGAGTTGACTCGGCTGACTCGGTTCGGGTTTGGGCCAGTTCAGACCGGTTCAGACCAGTTTAGACCGGGTTGAACCCGGTTCACTTACCCCAACAGATTCCGCCGGAAACCTTGCCGGAAAGTCGCCGGTGATGTCGTCGGAAGCCCCCAAAGTGCTCGATTCTGCCGGATTTCAGAAGCCCATGAAACGCATATTTAAACAAAACTGAAAATTAAGCGAAACACAAACATAAATTGGTCGGATCTTACCCCAAACAGGACAGAATGGCCGGCAAAATTTCTTCTCCGACGGAGCTCTTCCCATTGTCGAACGGATGGTTTCTTGGGCGGGCTTTGCTTGCCGTGACGGGTGAAGCACGGTGGTGCAGTCGGCGTGACGAACGGACACGGGAAACGGCCGGAATCAAAGCTGGAACCCTTAAGTTCCGACGAAGCATCGAGAGGTGATTCCCGATGATCGGAAAAGGCAGGCGGCGCGTGGAGATGGGGGTTTTGGTCGGGGCTCGACGGGGAACAAGGCAACACCGGCGGTGACTGCCACGGTGTGGCAGCGACGGAGATCGGAGACGGGCAAGGGCGTTCGGTGAAAGACATTTTTTTTGAACCCTTTTTGGTTCTCTCCAAATTGAAAACAATGCTAATTTGGGGGAAAAAGGAAAGGTCAGATGGTCATTAAATTGTTCCAATAATCCAAACATAATCTCAAATAAAATTCTTTGTAAAACATGCTAAACATGAGCATTGGGCTCAAGTGGTTAAAGCACAAGCCTTAAGCACTCAAGGTCACGGGTTCAATCCCTTTGGCTGCCATTTCTCATTTTTTTTCTTCTTTTTTTTTTAAACCTTAAAATCTTGGGGTGTTACACTGGCACCAAGATCACAAAGTGCCTTACCCACAAATTTGTCGCTGATTACGCAAGGTATGATGAAGCTCCCCGGATCCTTCTTTTTCTGGGGCGGCTGCCTATGAAGAATACTCATGCAACCTTCTGTCATCTTTACCGTTTCAAATTCCCCAAGTTTAGATTTTTTCGACATAACATCCTTGAGAAATTTAGCATAACCGGGCATTTCCCTAACAACATCTAACAACGGAATATTAATATGAACCTGCTTAAAAATATCATAAATCTTTTTAAGTTGAGATTCATGCTTAGCTTGCTGTATCCGTTGAGAAAAAGGTGGTGGAGGACGATAATCAGCAATGCGTCCTTCCCACTGCATGCGAATCTGAGGACGGTAATCATCGTTTTTCTCCTCTGTCACTTCTGCTGTCGTGACAGGCTCATCGGCAGCAGTCTGTTTGTCACCGTCGGTGTAGCTTCCTCGGCAGGTTTATCCAAGGCAGGTTCTTTTTCTGTTTCAGCTTCTTTTCCCGGCCCTGGTAGCTTTTTCCCACTCCTAGTAGTAATCGCCTTACATTGCTCATGTGGGGGCGGTCTAGCATTTTCAGTATTGCTAGGGAATCCTCCATTCTGCCTTGGTTTAATATGTTGCGACACCTGACCCATTTGTGTCTCTAGAGATTTCAATGTAGCCTCATGATTTGTCATTCTCATCTCGGTTTTATCTATAAAATTTTCCGTCTTCTTGACAAACTGATTTATATTCTCCATATACGTACTGGTCTGAGACATAAAGGTGGCCAGAGTCTGTTCCAATATACTACTCGTGGTAGGTAGTGGCTGTTGTTGCTGCGGCGGCGGCAGGTGCGGCGGCAGTTGCTGCGGCTGTTGCGGCGGCAGTTGCTGCGGCAGTTGCTGTCTCGTCAGCAATCTAGGACCTCCCTGATTCTGATTATATGCTTGCGGATTCAAGGCGTTGTTAGGGTTACTCCAGGAAAATTTGGGATCTTTCCTCCAATTGGGATTATAGTTGTTGGAGTTATAATTCGGCTTGTAATTTCCAACATATTTTCCCTCTTCTATATTTATTGGGCACTCATCCCTACTATGATTTCCCTCACAGATAGCACAAACTTCTTCGACAGCAAATCCTCGTAATTCATCTTCATTCAATAAGTGTTTCATTGCCTTAGTAAGGAATGCTACCTGTGATTTCATAGTGCTGTCGGCCTCATAGTCCTTGACAGCAAGTACCCGTTTACCCCCTCTTCTAGCTGTCGGAAACTGCTCCTCATTCTTAGCTAGATTTTTCAAAACTTGCAAGGCTTCGTCTGGGTCTTTATCCAATAATAGTCCGTTCGCTGCAGAATCAATTCGAATGCGAGTTTGTAAGTTAGCAGCATTATAGAACTTAGTTACCTGATTCCAAACAGGGAATCCATGCATTGGGCAGTTCCGTAGAAGAGTAGTAAATCTGTCCCAGGCCTCGTGCATTGGCTCGTCATCTTCCTGTTGAAAAGTAGCAATTTCGTTACGTAATCGCTCAGATAAATGCGAAGGATTAAAACGAGATAAAAATTCACGAGTTAAATCTGCCCAGGTCATAATGGAACCCGGTGTAAGTTTATTCCACCAAGTTTTAGCTCTGTCCCTCAATGAATGAGGGAATAACCGAAGCCTCAGTATCTCCGGACTAACTCCTGGCAGTCTAAACGAACCACAGATCTCCTGGAACGTTTTGAGATGCTCCCTAGCATCTTCTGTCGCAGAACCACTGAACTGCCCGGCGTTGTTGATCATACTAAACATGACAGGTTTAAGTTCGAAGTTGTCAACATCAATATCCGGCAGTGTGGTCTCCAGTTCTACATGATCATTCAGCATGTAGTCACGACATGACCGTCGTCCATCTGCCCTAGGCGGGTCGCCGACAGGCGGTATAATTCCACCAGCGGGCTGATTACGGGCCATCTGCTCTAGCTGTTCCTCGAGGTACTCATTCCGGTCTAAGAGGTGGCGAATCTGTTTCTTGAGATTGAAGGAACGTTCGATCTCCGGATCTAATTTATGCTCTGGTTCTTCGCCTCTTTTCGATCTACGCATAAACAAGACAACCTCGTGAAAAGCGAGAGTTGAAAGCACAAAGATAAAAGAAAAGAAAAATAAAAACAAAAACGAAAATAAAAACAAAAAATGCAAGAAAAGAAAGGTGTAGTTATGTTGCCAATCCCCGACAACGGTGCCAAAAAACTTGTTGCGTGTAAAAGAGTCTATCGCAATTGTAGTGCAAGTGTACACGACGCAAGTAGTAAAGTGATACAAAGTATCGGATATCGTCTCCACAGGGATTGGGCTAATAGCTTCACCTAAATTTACTGCACGAAGTAAAGAAAATAGTTTAGAAGATTGTCACGAAAATAATAAGAAAAACGTAAATAAAAAGATTGAGATATCAAGATAGAGAGAATGGGCTGATATTGAATTGCTCAGTAGTGCAGGTATTGAATTGCTTAGGAACTCCAGTTCTGTCGTCGCGCCCGTCGCCGACAGCACCTGTCGCGGCGGCTGTCCGTTGGCTGTCGCGGCAGCAGACACACCAACTCCGTACTTCAAGTTTGGCAAGAATCCCAGATCTGCCTTGGCCTATCCCTAGGTCCAAGTCTGTCGATGATCACGTCTTTGATGATACCTCCCAGCGTGAATCGAAGGATGAACACCGATGTGTATGAATTCTTCCTTAGCCACTTAACCTTGCCCTATCCCTAGGCACAAGATAGTTCAACTATAAACTAGAGAACTTGCTCTTATTTCTTTCGTATACTTAACTCTCCCGATGCTAAGTAAATGGATAACCTCACAATGCTCTCCCGATGCTCTTGCAAGATGTTAAAACCAAAATAAGAGAACTTGAAGTTTATTTTATTGAACTTGGAAAATCCTAAAACAAAACAATCCTTGCAACTACTTTACAAAACAACCCGTAGCCCTAGGGGGAATTTAGAACATGTCGGTGACGGGTAAACGGCAGGGGTTTTTGGTTTCGGTTATTGGGTAATCGGTGATGTCTCCTAGGTTAAATCTATGCCCTTATATAAGCTTTGGGCTCAAGTCTTCTAAGGTAACAAGGATTACAACTTTAATTAAAAGTAAGATTCTAATAAAGACTTAATCTCTAATGATTCCTACTTTGCAGCCGCCATCCTTGTTTCTAGGAATTTCCTCTCCTTGAACTTTGGCTTGACATATCTTTTGATCCGGGGCTTGGAAAAATATGTGGCTTTCACACGACAGACGAGCAGATTTTTCTCTATCTATCGAGGTCCACTTTACTTTTCCTCTTCATGAGTCTGCTGTCACCTTGCTGTCACGACAGGTCCATGGCAGCTTCGTCTTCTTAGTCTGCTTGTCCAGTTCAGCTTTCCTGCTTCTCTGCCCTGCGCCTGCCTTCTTTGTCTACTATGGCAGATACCTGCAAAAATAGCCATCTTTTAGTAGAATCCGTGCTTTTAATCCATTTGTGATGTTTTACTGAAAACTAACCTAAATGCAATGCAATGATGCTTGAATGCAGCAGAAATATGGGTTAAAAAGGGTGTAAATAATAGAACTTTTACACACTCAACACTTACTAGAAATTTTTGTTTCGATACAGAAACTCCGGTTTCGACACAGGCATTTAGATACGGCCTCGTCCGTTTCAATACGGCCTTCATCTGAGCTTTTAGGTTTTGAGCATCATTTTGATATGACATTTACTGTATCGATACGAGGGTTACGATTTTTCAAATCTGAGCATTTAATGATGTAGCCGTTACTTGTCAATTATTATAATTTAAAAATATTTGAAATTTTGTTACACGTTTTGATACACCCCTTTGGTGCTTCGATACACATTTTGGTAGTTTCAAATGTGAGAAATATCGTTTCGATACGGCTTATAGCTGTTTCGATACGACAACTAACAGTTCCAATATGCCTTCAAGCGTTTCAATACGACCTCTGTATTACACACAACAACTTTTTTCTATTTTGAGACAGGTATCGATACAGACCCGAGTATTTCGATATGGGTTGTTGTAGAACTGTATTTATGGTGGGAAAGAGAGTCCAACGACTCTATTGATGATGCCGACCACCCAAACGGCTAGAATTCAATGAAGGGATATAAAAGCAAGCCATTAAAGCTACACTACCAACTATTGAACAAGTGCACAACAACAAAGCAAAAATCTAATCCATTCTTGAGCTATTAGAGTCAAACCCTTGTACCCAAATTAGTGATTTTTTTATTGTATTCATCTTTTATTAATCTGGGTTGAGAGAACTTGTGAGGTTTATTCTTCATTTGCCAACAATCTTTCTTGTAAGAGTGATCTTTGATCAAGCTTTGGGTAGAAAGCTTTGATCCTTGTAATGGTTTCATCCTAATCCTAGAAAAGAGGAAGAATTCAGTAGTGAATCGATTGAAAATCCTTAGTGGGAGCTAAGGTAGTGGATGTAGAGCTTTTTTTAAGCTTGAACCACTCTATATTGCCTTGTCTTATTTTTAATTTACCAATTTGCTCCCTATCATTTGAAATATCCAATTCACCCCCTCTTGGTTAATATTCCATTGTTTTATCATCTCAACAAAGCTCTAATAGTATGACTAGATTTTACCTGAATTTTAAAAAACATGGTAAAAATATTGGCGAGCTTAACAAACAACGAGTTGAGTCGAGCAACGAGATTTTTTAACGAGCACGAGTCGAGAAAAATTTTATCAAGCTTAACGAGCAACGAGTCGAGTCGAACAATGAGATTTTTAACGAGCACAAGTCGAGCACTACTCGACCCGCGATCAACTAGCTCGATAAGCATCTCTACTTCTACCTATATGTATCGCTAATCATATACACTAATGTGTATCATTAACTATTTCTAATAACTTTTAAAATTATGAGGAACTAAAGTGTGACTATTTTTTAGAATAAAATATATTAAAACATTTTTGTCACTTTTTCAAGTTTTTTAATAAAAAATAAAATTTTATTAAAACTATAATTCTTAATTCAACTTTTAATTAAATTCTATTAAAATTTTATTTTTTAAAAATGTTTTTATGTAATATTCAACTTAACCTATATTTTAATGGACTGGCTTTTATTGCATTTAAATTTAGGGTTAACTACTGGGATGGTCACTTATATTTCTCCCCAGTACAAAGTTAGTCACCAATTTTCAAAAATGACCAGTAAGGTCATTTACGTTTTCGATCTGTAAACTTTTGCTCTCTGAGACGTTTGGTGCCGTTAAAATTAAACGGATGTTGATCTGGCACAATAAAAAAGGATAAATTAACTAGATAGCCCCTAAACTATTACTTCACTTCTATTTTGATCATCGGAATAAAAACAATTTGTTTAATTTCACATTTAATCCTTCATATTTTTTTTTTATTTCTTCTCCTCTTCACTCACCATTCTTGCTTTACAACATAACAATCTTTCTGGTTTTGTCCCTGATATAGGTTGCTCCCATTAATTTCACATTTAATCCCGCTTCATTTGGAGCGGAATTCGCTTCCAAAAGTTGCTGCCTGTGAAACGAGAGAGGTTGCAAAAGAGTTAATTCGATGAAAGCTCTCTGCCAGGATATATAATAAGGACATTTCGGGTTCATCATGGGAGTTGGGACTATAATTATCAGAAGTTGAGTCACAAATATAAATGCTAGCCATCAAAGGTGGATAAATCTGTAAGCAACAACAACCTTAAAAAGTGCGAGACTTATGTGAGTCCATCCATTCCTGATGAGCAAACCTTGCACAGGAAGTGAGGAAACAACCGTCAAAGGAAGAACTTGTTATTCATAAATCTAGGTACTCGGACAGTGGAGTTACCGTGAAAAAGATTAACAACGAAGTTGATAAACCAAGAGATGAGAAAAGTATGTTGACATATAAGAGAAAGAGAAGAAGAGTGGTTGCTGATCTGCCACCTAAATTATTGAGTGGCAAGCAAAAATACTCCAAGCTGCATTCTTATGCCTCTACTGAAGCTTCTGATGGCAAACCAAGTGAACAACAACAAAGTAGTCCGGAAGAGGCTGCCATAGCGAGGTTATTAAGATTAGATTCATGGAACTGTCTCAAAGAAAAAAGAACACATCATAAAGAGCCAATCCACTCCAGTGGAGAGAGTAATATGCATGCCTCATTCACTAGTGTTGGTGTAGAAGAACCGAACCTCGATTCTATCAGAATTCAGAAGTAAAAAATGCCAAAAGATGGTGAAACCAATTCTAGTAACATTAACATGAAGGGACAAATGCGAACTAACCTCTCTCGGTTTTCTTTACAAAATAATTCTGATGAAGGGACAAGTTGCAGGTGGTGTTACAAACAATGATTTAGCAGTCATACGCATATCTACTAGAGACTTGGACAGAACCAAGGTTGCCCAAACTGAGAAGCTAGATTATGTGGATTCTACATCAATTATCAATGGTTTTGGACAATCGTCGAGAAATAGTATTGAATCCTTTGGTATCGAATTCAACACCACACTTAGTTGTAAATAAAGTGTGACTATGGCCCCACTCAAAAATAGATCTTACGCATATCAAAGAAGACTTACAATAGAAACTTACCAAAATCATCCCTTTTGAAAGAGCTTATGGGATTAGGTATTCCTGAATTAATATCTAATTTTACACACAAAAGATTTCAGAACACGAAAAGAATTGGCACATGTTCAAACTTTTGGAAGAAATAAAAAAATTATAAATATGGAGGATTAAATGTGAAATTATACAAATTATTTTTATTTCGATGGTCAAAATAGAAGTGAAGTAATAGTTTAGGACTATCTAGGTAATTTATCTTTTTTTACAACCTCCCGTTTAGGTTTAACAACAACATACGTCTCATTGACCAAAAGTTTACAGATCGAAAACAAAGTGGCCTTACTGGTCGTTTTTGAAAATCGGTGACCAACTCTGTACTGAGGGAAACATAAGTGACCATCCCAATAGTTAACATGTAGACAGTTCTCAATCTCGATAGGTGAACCATCAATACTGTTTATTAAGCAACTAAAGTTATTCCTAACTAGAAATTCTTTACATGCGATTCAGTGTTAGCCAAGATGAAGCATCTAACATAGATCCTTATTCGGTAGCATGCAATTCAGTTTTCGGATCCGAATTGTTAAAGAGTTTAGGGCTGGTACCGCACTTTGTTTATTTCTTCGCTTTGGAATTTGAGGGTAATTTTTTTTTGGTGATTCCTCTTTGGGTGCATGACTAGTTGTCTTTGTTTTCTTTTGCCGTGTGGTGTCGTCGGTTGCAATTTTGGTAGTTTTTGCAGATTGTAGCATATGTGGACTGGCTAGGGTTGTTTTTTTAATTTATTTAATAATATTTTAATAGAATTTAATAAAAAGATCCGTTTAGTATTGCTTTTAGATAGTGCTTTAGGGGCTAAAACTATTTTTGGAAACAGAAGCAATGCTAAATAGATAATTTGTAACACAAAATATTTTGCCTAATTTAAAATCTTGATTGAAAAACCCTAATTTTAGAATTTTATATTCTTAAAACTCTTAACTTTTAGGGATTTTAAAATGTTTAGTCAAAATTTGACAATTGAATTTCTGGATCAATATGCAAAATTTTAAACTTTTGAGGACATATTGTGTTACCAACGCTTTAATTTCAAATTGAATTTCTATTCCCTTTGTACACTGCCGAAACAGTGATCTTTACCTGGTTTATTTCTTTTCTTATTATAACTACTTTATTATCATAATTTTCACACACACATATATATATTACATAGTTCTTCTTCAAATAGACTACCCCAATAACCCTATTTTTTATATAGTTTCGGCCGCTACATTCCTTTACTGATTTGTTAAATTTTTACGTATTAATTTGCACCGCTCTGTACCCCTTTCTTGTTCGCTAATCCTTTCAACCCATTCTTAGTTCGGTACCGATTTAGTTGGAACCATTACTTCTGGTCATAAAAAACACGTTATTCAGTAAGTTGGGTTTGTTTTTGGCTAATGTGCACTTTCTTACTGTGATATATAATAATGATTTTTACCGTGTGACATTGTTTTATATCGTATGCATATTTTTACAAGTGATGCGGCATGATGAATTTTCAATACATTCATAATTGATTTGAGATTTATCTGAACATCAGATTTATCGAATTGTGTAACATCGAATTTATTGAACTGTGAAATATCGAATTTATCGAACTATGTGTTGAGATTAGTAAAATATGATTTTACATCATTGTCTGCATGGGTTGTGATTGTACGGTGAAAGCAATGGTTTTTATCACACATCGATTGGTGGATGTTGAGAGTGGTTCTGGGAAACTTTACTCTTCGGATGGTGCGACGAAGTTTGGGTATTGTGTTTTCATGTCCATCGAACATCATATCTTTGCGATTCATATTTAATATGTTTTCAAAAGAATTTATTAAAAAAATAAAAATACTATTTTGTTTGTGGTTGCTTGCACTTTAGAGACACACAAGATTTTTGGCTTACTCTCTCTTAGTTCTTCTTTTACAAATTATTATTTATTATTTTGAGACATTGATGTAATTTCATTCTGGGGGACTATTTATGTTTTTCGGATTATTTTAGCATTCTTTTACTATGGTTTTATTTCAGAGATTTTATTTAAACATTCGAATATTAATTATTAAATTTATGATTATTTATTATAATATATTTATTAAATTACCTTTATACATTATTTTAATATATATATATATATATATTAAATTTGGTTTTCTTGAGAGTTAAGTTTTCAATTATAACTTCCTAAATTTGGCCTTTTCTTCTAAGCCGGGTTTAGTGGATTACATTTAGTAGTATCAGAGCTAGGTTCAACCCTCGGACTCTGAGGCTCACATAAAATTTTAAATCAAAAATGATATTTGCATGCATATTAAATATTTTTGGGGCAAAATAGGATTTTCTGATAAATTTATTATTTTATAGAATTAAAGATATATTTTGGATAGAAACTCCAAGTTCCAACTCTAATTATAGGATTATTATCTTTTGTAAATAGACTATTATGACACCTCGTAGCATCTCTAGATTAGCGATAGATCGTGATCATACTCGTCCTTATGAATTTGAAATCAAAGTCTATTCGCAAACTTTGTGTTTTCATTCGTAATATAATCTAAAATGGTCTTTTAAGCTCCTACCTGGACATCCGTACTTTTGAGAATTTTTCGCAAAGTTTAAAAATTTCGAGGACGAAATTTCTTTTAAGGAGGGGAGAGTTGTAACACCCCTGCTATGGCAGTGACCTGATGCGATCGTGTGACAAGGTCGTAGTTTGCCGCTCACCTTACCCGCCGAGGCAGCAATTCATGGCAGCTCAAAACATACTCAAGACTTTGCAATGCAGTCCACAAGCTACTAAGCAGCACTTGTCTTACCCAGCTTATCGCCCAATCTCTCCCTATCATTCCTCTCATCACTATCTTTATCTTTACTTGTGTTTTTATATTTCCACATCTTGAGATTTAACGGTGCATTGATTAAATATTTGTGCAGGAAACCATTCATAGGAGCTATCCTAATCCCTGTGGAGACGATACCTTTTATACTATAACTTGGCAGAGTGTGCACTTGCGCTCATAAATGGAGAACACCCAAACGCTCTACAAGTTTTTGGCGCCGTTGCCGGGGATTGACAACAACAACTACGTTTGAATTTCTGCACTTTTATTTAGTTTTTGCACATTAAATCTCTTTCTTGTTATTTAATTGCTTAAAATATATATATATTATATATATAGCCTCTTTGCTTTCTTGGTGTATGTCCCGCCAGGGCAGCAAGATTGGCAGCAACATCCACCTGAGGAGGGGAAGGACATGCCCATACGAATAGTTAAACACAAAGACCCTCAGGAAGTGGTTATGCTTGGGAAAAGCGCAACCCAACATAACCTAATTATGATTTTACTTTTACTTTTAATTTTTAATTTATTTTTATGTATTAGGATTAGATTTTTTTTTTTTTTATTTTTTGTATTTATTTTATTTCAGGTTAGGAAGGAAAGACCAAAAAATATGACAGAATAAAGGAGAGGCCCAACTAGCGGCCAAGGCAGCCCAAGGCAGATGAGCATAACGGCTTGCCGCAACAGGTATATTTTCCCCAGCGAACGGAACGAATATCTGTGTAACGACTAAAATCCCGTTATTCGCGCCGCAATAATTGCCGCCCGTTGACAGCGTGCCCGCCAAGGCAATGGAGAGGAACGGATATATAAGGCCAACTATTCTACCACCCGTTCTTCACTTTGCTCTCTCTTTTCTCTAAATTCTTTCTACAGTCTTTGCTTCCAAGATTTCTTCGCTTTATTTTCTTTCACTTTATTTTTACTTTCTTTAGGAAACAACCGTTCCACAAACAATGGCTTCATCATAGAAACCCGTTGCCACCTCTAAAACCCAGTACAAGAGGTTCTTGAAACCTGTTGTCGAGGAGACCTACAACCAGTTCTACAAAGACAAGCAACTATGGGAAGAGATGGGCTTCCACTACACCCAGTCTGATGGTAATTTCGGGTTGGAAGCTTCCCTGCTCGAGACAATCCATAATATGGGCTGGGACCAACTCGCATGACAACCAGAAGGGATTAACAACAATCACGTGCGAGAGTTCTATGCCCACATGCCTAACCCAGAGAGCCATTTTGTCTACCTACGGGGAGAAGGTGTCAAGTTTACTACCGAGCGGCTTCAGGATTGGCAATTTATTCCGGAATCGCATCGCTAGGGAGCTCGGAGAGACGAAGCTAACTACCATTGAAGTAATGAAACTTCCCCGAGAAAGAGATCTTTCATCAATGGGATCAGCGAGGGGCGTGTTGAGTGTGTAAAAGTTCTATAATTTACCCCCTATTTAACCCATATTTCTGCTGCATTCAAGCATAATTCATTGCATTTAGGTTAGATTTCGGTTATACATCACAAATATATTAAGTGGCACATTTTCTACTGAAATTGGTTGCTTTTGCAGGTAGCTGCTGTAGAAGATGGAGAAGCAGACGCTGGGCAGTGAAGAAGCAGAGCTGGAACTAGATATGCAGACGAGGAGGACGATGCTGCCATGGCCGCTGCCGTGGCAGCCAAGGACGACATCAATGGTGAAGAGAAGAAGCAAAATAGGCCTCGACAGAAAGAGAAAATTAAGCCGGTCTGTCGTGGAGCACCCTTATATTTTTCCAAGCCCTAGATCAGAATGAAGGCCAAGCCCAAAGTTCAAGGAAGAAACTCCAAGCAAGAAGGAAGGACGAATTAAAGACACATGCTCTGAAGATTTAGTCTTTAATAGAGTTGTACTTTAGTTTAAACTTGTATACATGCCACATTAGAAAAATTGAACCCAAGGCCTATATAAAGGCATGTAATTCGACCTAGGTAGAAATATCTTCATCTCTAGCCTTCTTCCCAAAACCCTAGCTGTTTTCCCCTTTTCATCATGTTCTAAACTTCCCCTAGGGCCACAGATTGATTTGTAAAGTAGTTGCAAGGATTGCATTTGTTTTAGGAATTTTCTGTTCAATAAAATAGACTTCAAGTTTGCTTATTCTGGTTTTCAACATCTTGCAAGAGTATCGGGAGAGCATTGTGAGATTATATATTTACTTAATATCGGGAGAGTTAAGTATACGAAAGGAATAATTGTAGGTTCTCCAGTTTATGGTTGAACTATCTCGGACCTAGGGATAGGACGAGGTTAAGTGGCTAAGGAAGAATTCAACAACATCGGTGTTCATCCTTCGATTCACGCCGGGAGGTATCATCAAAGACGTGTTCATCGACAGACTTGGACCTAGGGATAGGCCAAGGCATAACAGACATTCTTGCCAAGCTTGAAGTACACAGTTGTATGATCGTTGTCGCGACTAACAACAGACCGCTGCCGCGACAGGTGCTGCCGCGACAGGCGTGACGACATAACAAACATTCCTAGACTTTGCAACACCTACACTGCTGAGCAATTCAATACCAGCCCATTCTCTCTATCTTGATTTCTTTAATCTTAAATTCTAGTTCTCTTTATTATTTTCGTGACAACAATTTAAACTATTCTTTTTTCTCTCGTGCAGTAATCCAAGGTGAAGCTATTAGCCCAGTCCTTGTGGAGACGATATCCGATACTTACGTATCACTTTACTACTTGCGTCGTGTACACTTGCACTACATTGCGATAGACACTTTTACACGCAACAAGTTTTTGGCGCTGTTGCCGAGGACTGGCAACATATCTTTACCCTATCTTTTACTGCACTTCCTTTACTTTTCTGTTTTTACTTGGATTGTTCAACCTATACCTTTCACAAGGTCTTTTGTTTGCGTATGCGCAGATCTCAACGAGGAAAAGAACCTGAGCACCAGTTAGATCCTGAAATCGAACGAACGTACAATCTCAGGAAAAGAGTCTGTTACCTCGTTGAAAGAAACGAATACCTGGAGGAACAATTTGAAGCAATGGTGAACGAAAGACGTGAAGAAAGAAGGAACAACCAAGAGAATCCCCAGGATGCTGACAATCCTGCCGGAGATGGAGGGAACGGTCAACCTGCGGATTCTCCTGTCGCTGCCGCACGCCGGTCATGCCGAGACTACATGCTCAATGATAATGTAGAATTAGAAACAACCCTGCCAGACGTAGACGTTGACAATTTTGAGCTGAAACCTGTTATGTTCAGCATGATTAACAACGCTGGCCAATTTAGTGGTGCTGCTACAGAGGATGCTAGGGAGCATCTGAAAACGTTCCAGGAAATCTGTGGTTCGTTTAGACTACCAGGAGTTAATCCGGAGATACTGAGGCTTTGGTTATTTCCTCATTCATTGAGGGACAGGGCAAAGACTTGGTGGAATAAACTAACGACGGGTTCAATACGAACTTGGGCAGATTTAACTCGTGAATTTTTGTCTCGTTTTAATCCTTCACACTTATCTGAGCGATTACATAACAAAATTGCTACTTTTCAACAGGAAGATGATGAGCCAATGCACGAAGCTTGGGACAGATTTACCACTCTTCTAAGGAAATGCCTGATGCATGGATTCCCCGTTTGGAACCATATAACTAAATTCTATAATGCTGCTAACTTACAGACTCGTATGAGAATTGATTCAGCAGCAAATGGATTACTGTTGGATAAAGATCCCGAAGATGCAATGGCAGTATTGAAAAATCTGGCGAATATTGAGGAACAGTTTCCTATAGCGAGAAGAGGGGGTAAACGAGTTCTAGCTGTGAAAGATTATGAGACCGACAGTTCTTTAAAATCACAGGTGGCATATCTCACTAAAGCAATGAAAAAGCTCTTGAAAGAAGGTTCACAACCTGCCTACTCTGCTGAAGAGGTATGCGAGACTTGCGATGGAAATCACAGTTCGGAAGATTGTCCGTTACAGTTAGAAGAAGGGATGTATGTTAGGAACTACAATAAACAGAACTATAACTCCAACAACTACAATCCCAACTGGAGAAAGGATCCCATGTTCTCTTGGAGCAATCCTAATAATGCCCTGAATCCTCAAGCACAAAATACTCATAACCAGGGAGGACCTAGGTTACTGACTCGACAGCAACCGCAGCAGCAGCAGCAACAACCACCAGCTGCCACGACTAGTATACTGGAACAGACCCTGGCTACGTTTATGTCTCAAACATGAACTTATATTGAGAACATGAATCACTTTGTCAAAAAGACTGAAACATTCATGGATAAAACAGAGATGCGGATGACCAACCATGAAGCTACTCTGAAATCATTGGAGACACAGATGGGGCAGGTTTCCCAGCATATTAAACCGAGGCAGAATGGAGGATTTCCTAGCGATACTAAAAACGCTAGACAACCCACACATGAGCAATGTAAAGCCATCACTACTAGGAGTGGGAAGAAATTACCAGGGCCAGAGAAGGAAGCTGAATTAGTTAAGGAACCAGCCTTGGAGTCACCTGCCGAGAACGCTGCCCCGACAGACGACAACCAGCATGTTGTTGATGAACCTGTCACGACAGTAGAAGGGAAAGAGGAGAAAGATGAAGAACCTAAACCTCCTCAGATCCGAATGCAGTGGGAATGGCGTATTGCTGATTATCGTCCTCCACCTCCTTTTCCTCAGCGGTTATAGAAATTGAAACAAGAATCACAACTTAAGAAGACCTATGATATTTTTAAGCAGGTCCATATCAACATTCCGCTGTTAGATGCTATAAAGAAGATGCCTGGTTATGCCAAATTTCTCAAGGATGCCATGTCAAAGAAATCCAGACTTGGGGAATTTGAAACGGTTAAGATGACAGAAGGATGCATGAGTATTCTGCACAAGCATCCACCCCAGAAGAAGAACGATCCTGGGAGCTTCATCATACCATGCATAATCGGAGACAAATTTGTGGGTAAGGCACTTTGTGATCTTGGTGCTAGTATAAATTTAATGCCCAAATCTGTTTTTTAGAAATTAGGTATTGGAAAAGCTTGACCCACAACAGTAGTACTACAGCTGGCAGACCGCTCTTACGTTCACCCAGAAGGAAAATTGAAGATATTCTGGTAAGAGTGGATAAATTTATTTTTCCTGCTAACTTTCTTGTCTTAGACTGTGAAGTAGATGAAAACGCACCAATCATCCTAGGGCGACCCTTCTTAGCCACATGAAGATCACTGATTGATGTGGAAAAAGGAGAACTCACTATGAGAGTGAATGATCAAGAGATCAAGCTAAACGTTCTCCAGGCAATAAAACATGTTGATGCAGAAGAAGAATGCAAGGCTATCACTGAAGTTACCCTTGACCAACCCTGCATCAGGTCGGGCTGCCACGACATCAAAATTGGCCACTGCCCCAGCAACCATTTAGAAGACTGTCACGGCAGCACCGACGACAGCAGCTCCTCAGAATCTGATACATCTGATACTGAAGACCAGAAGGAGGTAAATTGGATAGGCAATCGTCCAGGTAAGTTATTCGAGCCCTTAAACTATACCTCGGATGAACATATAGTCCAAAAGCCATCAACTATAGAGCCCCCTGTTCTAGATTTGAAGCCCCTGTCAGGGCAGTTAAAATATGTTTTCTTTGGTTTAAATGATACGTTGCCCGTAATCATATCTTCCAAGTTGATGCAGGAACAGGAACAGCAGCTAATAGGGATTTTGCAGCAGCACAAAAAGGCTATTGGATGGACGATAGCTGATATCCAAAGCATCAATCCGACACTATGCATGCATAAAATCCTCTTAGAGGATGATCATAAGCCGACCATTGATGCATAGAGACGTCTGAACGATGATATGCGAGAGGTGGTGCGTAAGGAGATCATAAAATGGCTAGACGCTGGAATAATCTATGCCATCTCGGATAGCAAGTGGGTGAGCCCGGTGCAGTGCGTTCCCAAGAAAGGAGGAATAACTGTGGTAACCAACGAAGAAAACGAGCTAATCCCAACCAAGATTGTGACCGGTTGGAGGGTTTGTATGGACTACCGGAAGCTTAACAAAGCTACCCGGAAGGACCACTTTCCCCTGCCTTTTATTGATCAAATGCTTTATATATTAGCGGGAAAACCTTACTATTGTTTTCTTGATGGTTACTAAAGTTATAATCAAATAGCTATCGCACCAGAAGATCAAGAGAAGACGACGTTCACATGCCCATACGGTACTTATGCTTTTCGGAGGATGCCATTTGGACTTTGCAATGCACCAACGACCTTTCAAAGGTGCATGATGGAAATATTCTCTGATATGGTGGAAGACTTCCTGGAGATATTCATGGATGATTTTTCCGTCTTTGGAGACAATTTTGAAAGCTGCCTAGGCAACCTACAGAAAGTGCTCGAGAGATGTGAAAAAGCAAACTTGGTATTGAACTAGAAAAAGTGTCACTTCATGGTGGATGAAGGGATAGTCCTAGGCCATAAAATAAGCTACCGCGACATAGAAGTTGACAGAGCTAAGATCGAAGTAATCGAAAAGCTGCCACCACCCACCACAATCAAGGGAATCAGGAGTTTCTTAGGGCATGCTGGTTTTTATTAGAGGTTCATCGCAAACTTTTCGAAGATCACCAAACCCTTATGCCATCTTCTAGAGCAGAACCGTCCCTTCGACTTTAACGCTGAATGTACTGAGGCATCCAAGGTTCTAAAAGAAAAGCTGGTAACAACCCCAATAGTACAGCCACCAGATTGGAAACTGCCATTCGAGATTATGTGTGATGCTAGTGACTATGTCGTCGGGGCAACACTTGGGCAGAGGAAAGACAAGCTCTTTCATGTCATATACTATGCCAGCAAAACAATGAACGACGCCCAAGTGAACTACACCACAACAGAGAAGGAACTATTGGTTGTGGTGTTCTCTATTAACAAGTTCCGTTCATATATACTTGGAACGAAGGTCATAGTCCACACAGACCACTCTGCATTGAAGTATCTGTTCACCAAAAAGGATGCTAAGCCTAGACTGATACGTTGGATTCTGCTACTGCAAGAGTTCGACCTTGAAATCAAGGACAAAAAAGGGACAGAGAATCAAGTTGCAGATCACTTGTCAAGGTTAGAGAAGGGAAAGAGTCTACCGGCAGACGAGACACACATACTAGAGACCTTCCCTGATGAGCAGTTGTTCGCTGCCACAATCACTGCCACGACAGCCATGGCGGCAGGTAAGTTTTCTGAACTCCCTTGGTATGCTGACTTCCTTAATTTTTTATTTAGCGGAATAACTCCTCCTGGCCTTAATTATCAAGCTAGAAAGAGGTTCCAAAATGATGTTAAGCATTATTATTGGGACGAACCTCTTCTTTTCAAATATTGTGCAGATCAGGTTATTAGGAGATGTGTACCACAGGATGAACAAGAAGCTATATTACATTACTGTCATGCTTCACATTATGGAGGACACTTAAGAGGTAACAAAACTGATGCCAAGGTTTTGTAGTCGGGATTCTATTGGTCGTCACTGTTTAAGGATGCCCAGACATTCTACAAAAATTGTGACAAGTGTCAACGGACTGGAAACATCTCAAGGAGACATGAGATGCCACTACAAAATATTCTTGAAGTCGAGATCTTCGACGTTTTGGGGATTGACTTTATGGGACCATTCCCAACATCATGTGAGAACTTATATATCCTCCTGGCAGTGGACTATGTGTCCAAATGGGTTGAAGCGATCGCCACTCAGAAAAACGATGCCAAGACGGTTCAGAGGTTTTTATATAAAAACATATTTTCCAGATTTGGCATCCCCAAGGCAATCATCAATGATGAAGGGAGGCATTTCGACAATAGGGTTATAGCTGCTGCCTTGAAAAAGTATGGTGTCAAACATCGGATCGCAACAGCATACCACCCTCAGACCAATGGACAGGCTGAAATATCCAACAGAGAGGTTAAGAACATTCTTGAAAAGATGGTTAAGCCAACTAGGAAGGACTGGTCTCTACACCTCAATGATGCATTATGGGCCTACAGGAAATCGTTCAAAACTCCATTGGGAATGTCACCCTATCGGCTGATTTATGGGAAAACATGCCATTTTCCTGTTGAGATTGAGCACATAGCATACTGGGCCATCAAGGCAGTGAATATGGACTTGGAAAAAGCAGGACAGAAAAGGCTACTTGATCTGAATGAAATCGAAGAAATTAGAACAATGGCCTATGACAACGCAAGAATCTACAAAGACAAGACCAAGAAGTGGCATGACAAAAAGTTGCTGCCACGACAGTTCTGCCCAGGGCAGCTTGTGTTGTTATTTAACTCTAGGTTGAAACTCTTCCTAGGGAAGCTGAAATCTAGGTGGTCTGGCCCATTCCAAGTGGTGCAGGTTTTTCCCCATGGTGCCATAACAATCAGATCTCTAAAAGACGGGCACAAATTCAAAGTCAATGGACAAAGATTGAAGCATTATTAGGGGACTGAAGCCCCAAGAATACAGGAAGTGGTTACTTTAGGAGATCCCCCTCTTGGCATCCCTAATTTAACCTAAGCTTTATTTTTTAATTTATTTATTTTTATTTGTTTATTTATTAGGTACTTAGAATTATTTTATTTTTAGGAACTAAAGTTTTTTATTATTATTTTTATTATTTTTAGGAAATAAAGGAGACAAGGAGAAGAGAAGAAGTGAATTCAGCCCACCATCTTTCCATCAGCCCAAAAAGCCCAAATTTTAGAGCCTTCCATTACAGCTGCCGCGGCAGATACGCAAACGCGTAACAAACGCGCAGCAGACACGGAAACGCGTGACAAACGCGTCAGAAACCGCGTAACAGCTGGCCCCGTTATTCGCGCCTACCGTTATAGCTCCAACGGGCAGCAAACTCATCTTCTATATAAACCCCGTTTTACTATTCAATTTTCACTCACTTCTACTCTTTCTACTTGTTTCCACTAGAATTTTTACTTGCTTTCATTTTCTTCCACAGTCCTTGCAACATGACTTCTAGAAACACCCACCGAAGTTCTGCCTCAGGATCTGCCCCGGCAGCATTAACCCCAAGATCCTTCCAGATTCGTGATATGTGGGAGGAGAGAGGTTTTATTTACTCTTCCAAAACGGGGAACCTGGGGCTGCAACCGTTCATAGCCCGAAAAATTAGAGCCCTGGAGTAGCAGATATTCGCGGAGCAGCTAGTGGAGATGAACGTGACTCTCGTCCGAGACTTTTATGCTGCCATCGGCAGCAAGAACGAGACAGCAGTCACAGTACGAGAAAAAGAGGTATCGATCGAGCCCGAGTATATCAACACTCTCTACGTGTTCTATGTGGGGAAGAGAGAAGATGGCCACCAAAAATTTCTCGAGAGTTTAGAGCCTGCCGACTACGATGTTGTGATGGCAGAACTCACAGACGAGGGCATCGAGTGGAACACCGATCTGAAAAACCCAAGGACGGTGAAGAGAGTTCAGCTCACCCCGGAGGCAAAGCTTTGGAACGCTTTCATCAAAAAGCGGATTATGCCCTCCTCTCACAATACAACAGTCGACCAACCCAGGTTAGCCCTCATCCATTCCATATTACATGAGAGGACGATTAACGTTGGAAGATATGTCTGAGAGGGCATATTGGATTGCGCATACCGACCGTCTGGACCACTCTTCTACCTATATCTCATCACTGCCCTCTGCCGTGACCACAACGTACCGGAGGCAGCCGAAGATTTACGAGTTCGAGGGAAAGGCTGGACTAACAGAAACATACTTAGCCTGATGGAACTCACTGCTGCCACGCCCCTGTTGTCTTTCGACCCTACTGCCACAGTAGCAAAGCCGACAGAGCCCACCGACACTGAGCCTGCTGCCACAGAACCCAGGCAGCCTACTGCAGCAGCTCCTCCAGCTGACACCTCCTCACAGATCCTTGCTGCCATACAAAAACTGGAGGAACGACAGCTCGGCCTCATGAGCTTCATCCAAGACTTCACCACCGGCACGATACAGTTTATTCACACCTCTCTTAATTTCCTCGATGTTGTGTTCCCTACTTTCTCCAATCAATATTTTGCTGCCCCCACCCTTGCCCATACCCCTACCCCTGCTGCCATGCCCGAAACACCATCTGCTGCGTCCACACCGACCCCTGCCACAACAGCTGCAGGCGGCAGCCACACAACCGACACCTCTACCCAAGGAACCAAGAGAAAGGAGCCTGAAGACGACCTTGACAGGTATATTGCTGGTTTCTCTTGTTCTGATATCTGGGCAGCATTCGACAACGAGCCCTCTGTCAAGAGGAACTTGTCCAAGGAGTTCACCCCAAAGAAGCGGTAGAAAACAGTAGCGGACAAAGAAAAACCAGGCAGCGGCAGTAGCAGCAGTAGCAGCAGCGGTAGCAGCAGCAGCTCTGAGGTTCAGGTAGTGGAGAAACCACCTCATATCTCCCCTACCCGTATTCAACCTCCATGGGAGGCCAAAACCAAGAATACTTCTGCCTCTCCCATCCGCCTGCCAGCACCAGCCAAGAAGGTCACTGCACAACGGCAGATCCAGCTAAGCAGCAGCGGCGACGACAGCGCCTAAATTTTAAGTCTCTTATCTTATATTGATGTCTGCCTTTTTATATTTTGTGATGTACTTTTTTTGTTTTTATTTTTCTCATATGTCATTTGCATTGAGGGCAATGCAACCCTCGAGTTTGGGGGTGACATCCCTCCATTAATGGAGTCTTTTAAGTTTCAAAAATTGTGTCTTTTACTTAGTTTATTTTTGCTAAAATTTTTTTTGAAAATTTTGGCTTAAGTGTTTGAACTGAACTTACCTGCCGTGACAGCCTCTGTCATGGCAGTGCCTTTAGGATAGTTTTAGGAGCAGTTTAGAGCCTTACTATAGTTCTAAAACTTAAACACCAATTGTGACTTTTATACTGCTTATAACTCTACTAGTAAACTAGAATAGAAAGCTTAGCACTTGAGTTGCCCCTAGAGGTGCCTAACACTGGCTCTAGGTAAAGAAGTTAAGAAAAATGGACTCAATACACCTAGAGGTGCCCGAAACCGGCTCTAGGAAGTTAGCTAGAGGTGCCCGAAACCGGCTCTAGTCAAACTTAAGCTTGAGAAAATAGAATCGAGTCTGCATAAAAACTAAAGGAGCCTAAGAATTGCCTCCAAAAAGATGAAAATTGGCATAAAAATTCAAGTTAGAGGCTTAACTATTCTAGTAAACTAAGGGAGTCTTAGCATATAATTGTTCACAAGCATGCACACACTACACGAGAATTATAGCAAGGTTCCGGATGAATCCTGAATTATACGACAAGGTGTTGCTCACAATAGGGAATGAATGGTAGGTAAGGAAAAGTTCACTATTTAAGCCAAACAAAAAAATTTGTTTTTCTTTTTTAGGTCTGAATTGCTTGAGGGCAAGCAAAAACTTGAGTTTGGGGGTGTGTTGAGTGTGTAAAAGTTCTATAATTTACCCCCTATTTAACCCATATTTCTGATGCATTCAAGCATAATTCATTGCATTTAGGTTAGATTTCAGTTATACATCACAAATATATTAAGTGGCAAAATTTCTACTGAAATTGGTTGCTTTTGCAGGTAGTTGCTGTAGCAAATGGAGAAGCAGACGCTGGGCAGTGAAGAAGCAGAGCTGGAGCTGGATATGCAGACGAGGAGGACGATGCTGCCATGGCCGCTGTCGTGGCAGCCAAGGACGACAGCAATGGTGAAGAGAAGAAGCAAAATGGGCCTCGACAGAAAGAGAAAATTAAGCCGGTCTGTCGTGGAGCACCCTTATATTTTTCCAAGCCCTAGATCAAAATGAAGGCCAAGCCCAAAGTTCAAGGAAGAAACTCCAAGCAAGAAGGAAGGACGAATTAAAGACATATGCTCTGAAGATATAGTCTTTATTAGAGTTGTACTTTAGTTTAAACTTGTATTCTTGCTATATTAGAAAACTTGAACTCAAGGTCTATATAAAGGCATGTAATTCGACCTAGGTAAAAATATCTCCATCTCTAGACTTCTTCCCAAAACCCTAGCCGTTTTCCCCTTCTCATCATGTTCTAAACTTCCCCTAGGGCCACATGTTGATTTGTAAAGTAGTTGCAAGGATTGCATTTGTTTTAGGAATTTTCTGTTCAATAAAATAGACTTCAAGTTTGCTTATTCTGGTTTTCAACATCTTGCAAGAGTATCGGGATAGCATTGTGAGATTATCTATTTACTTAATATTAGGAGAGTTAAGTATACGAAAGGAATAAGTGCAGGTTCTCCAGTTTATGGTTGAACTATCTCGGACCTAGGGATAGGACGAGGTTAAGTTGCTAAGGAAGAATTCAACAACATCGGTGTTCATCCTTCG
Organism: Hibiscus tridactylites; assembly: GCA_958450335.1. NCBI lineage: Eukaryota > Viridiplantae > Streptophyta > Magnoliopsida > Malvales > Malvaceae > Hibiscus > Hibiscus tridactylites. The sequence goes on from OY288270.1 coordinate 14,884,643, forward strand.
ATTCACGCCGGGAGGTATCATCAAAGACGTGTTCATCGACAGACTTGGACCTAGGGATAGGCCAAGGCATAACAAGGATTCTTGCCAAGCTTGAAGTACAGAGTTGTGTGATCGTTGTCGCGACTAACAACAGACTGCTGTCGCGATAGGTGCTGCCGCGACAGGCGCGACGACAGAATAGACATTCCTAGACTCTACAACACCTACACTGCTGAGCAATTCAATACCAGCCCATTCTCTCTATCTTGATTTCTTTAATCTTAAATTCCAATTCTCTTTATTATTTTCTTGACAAAAATTTAAGCTATTCTTTTTTCTCTCGTGGAGTAATCCAATGTGAAGCTATTAGCCCAGTCCTTGTGGAGACGATATCCGATACTTACGTATCACTTTACTACTTGCGTCGTGTACACTTGCACTACATTGCGATAGACACTTTTACACGCAACAGGGCGTCGGGTAGTTGTGAGAGCAATCTATCTCTTTTTGGGTGAAGAAATAACTCAAAGCCGTGCCATATGTGAATGAAGTGACAAGAGTAGTGTGGCAATGTTGCACGAGATAGACAATCTCCGCAAACATAATCTGAGCAAGATTTGGTTGTTGTCTTTGACGGAAGCACTGAATCCAAAAATCATCTACTTGGCGGATGGTTGAATATTTTCCTCCCGAAGGCCTAAACCACCAAGAAACCATCAAGTGAAGGATTCGATCTTGAGCATTGAGAGCGGTCACGGAACCTCCCAAGACATGGCCAAGAGAATTCTCATCATCTAAACCCTTATCTTCTAACTTAAAAACATCACAAATAGATTGAACATCGATGATGATCTTTTTACCCATTAGATAAGAATTGATGGCCGTAACAACACCCGCTTGATTGGCAACACACTTTGCATTAGCATAGAAAATCAAAACCAAATTGCGGTAGAAAAAGCCAGGAACTTGAATAAAATCCATAAATTTCCATTCTTGGAGCAAAGGTAAGTATCCATATTTGAAGCGCTCCGAGTTGAGAAAAGGAACAAAAATTACCCTCTCCAGACGGATTTTATAGTTTTGAAAGCCTCGGAAATAGGTGAGTTCTCCGGTAGTCCTAAAGCACTTTTGATAGATAAGAGTGAGGTTCGGGCGAGTACCATCTCCGGGATTGGAAGCTTCACTCAGTTCGCTAGTCCGCGCTCTCTTTTTGGGTGCCATTGACTAGAGAAATTAATCAAAACAAGTGCATGCTTTAATTTTCTCATTCAACCCATTGAAAATCAATAATCCAGGTTTTTTAAAAAAATTGAAAGACAAATCAAAAACAAAAAGTTTGATAAAGTTTGTTTTTGAGAAGACAAAACAAAACAAGAAAAAAATTTAAAACGAAAATCAAAGAAAATAAAAAGATAAAAAAAATTTTATACCTTGATATTGATAGAGAAGAATGGAAGAAGAACTTGCACCAAATCGATGGAAAGCTTTAAAAGCTTGGCTTGATGTTGAAAACCCTCAAGAGATTTTGAGTTGTGTGGTGAAAATATGAGGGATTGAGAGGCTTTTTATAGAGTAAAACAGGGTAGGGTTTTGAAATTTCAATTTTGCTAAAAGTAAAACTCTTTAAATGCCATTAAGAAGTTGTATGCGCAATCGAGTATCGATACGCCAAAAGGGTGTATCGATACGAGGGTAAAATGGTAATTCCCTGGAAACACGTTTCAAAGGTCCGTATCGAAACATATAGTATCTGTATCGAAACGCTCTTAGCTCGTATCGAAACGGGTTTAATCGGATCGATACCCGTATTAGAGAAAATACAGTCTGGTAAACTAATACAATACTCGTATCGATACGCATAAGACCGTATCGATACCCTATGCCCAGAAATGCATTTTTGGCTTTAAGAACAACCAAAGGCTCGACTTTAACACCTCCTAAATGAATGCAATTGATGAATGAGCAGTTCTAAGCATATTTTAACAGAAGCATACTCTACCTAGCTATAAGCATGGTTTCTATCAAGATCAACAACACATAAACATGCATTTTCACAAAATCAAGCAATTTTAACATCAAAAAGGGCCCTAAAGGGTCAAGGAAGGCTAGTTAGACCTAACTCACTCCTAAGGGACCAAAAACGCTCTTTGTCTAGAGGTTTAGTAAAAATGTCCGCTAGTTGGTTCAAGGTGTAAACGTACTGCATAACAACATCTTCCTTAAAGACATGATATCTAATGAAATGATGCCTTATTTCTATATGTTTGGTTCTAGAGTGTTGGATGGGATTTTTTTGTTAAGCATATAACAATAGTGTTATCACACTTAAGGGGTATGGTTTCAACTTTAACACCATAATCTAAGAGTTGTTGCTTCATCCAAAGGACTTGAGCACAACAACTCCCTAAGGATATGCACTCAACTTCAGTGGTAGATAAAGGTACACTATTTTGTTTCTTAGAGAACCGAGATATGAGCATACTATCTAAGAATTGACATGTTCCTGAAGTAATTTTCCTATCAATTTTACATCCCCCATAATCCCCATCCAAATAAGCATGAAGGTTGAAGGTTGAGTCTCTAGGGTACCAAAGACCTAGACAAGGAGTATCTCTAAGGTACCTAAAGATCCTTTTAACGGCTATTAGGTGAGACTCTCTAGGACTAGCTTGAAACCTAGCACACAAGCAAACACTACACAATATATCCGGTCTACTTGCAGTAAGGTAAAGCAAAGATCCAATCATAGAGCGATAAAGCTTATAGTCAACGCACTTACCTCCTTCATCTTTGTCAAGCTTTGTAGATGAGCTCATTGGTGTAGCTTGAGGCTTTGCTTGCTCCAAGCCAAACTTCTTGAGCATATCTTTCATGTACTTTGCTTGATTGATGAAGGTGCCATCCTTCCTTTGTTTGATTTGGAGTCCCAAAAAGAATGAGAGCTCCCCCATCATGCTCATCTCGAATTCACCTTGCATTAACTTAGCAAACTCTTTGCAATGGCACTCATTAGTAGATCCAAAAATGATATCATCGACATATATTTGCACTACTAAGATGTCATTTTTATATTTTTTAATGAAAAGTGTAGTGTCCACAAAACCTTTTTCAATCAAAAAGTTTGAAAGCATTTCATACCAAGCTCTAGGAGCTTGTTTTAAACCATAAAGTGCTTTGGTTAGTTTGAAAACATGATTTGGAAATTTTGAATCCTCAAAACCCGGTGGTTGTTCCACATACACTTCTTCATTTATAAAACCATTTAAAAAGGAACTTTTTACATCCATTTGAAAAAGCTTGAAGTTATGATAACATACATATGCAAGCAACATCCTAATAGCTTCCATTTTAGCTACGGGTGCATAGGTTTCATCAAAATCTATCCCCTCTTCTTAAGTGTAACCTTGAGCAACTAATCTAGCTTTGTTTCTGACAATGTTACCACTCTCATCTAGTTTATTCCTAAATACCCATTTAGTTCCTATAGTAGATTGATTACAAGGCCTTTCAACTAATGTCCATACATTACTTCTCTCAAATTGGTTTAACTATTCTTGCATAGCCATAATCCAAAAACCATCTTTAATTCTTCTTTAATGTTCTTAGGCTCAATGCATGAGATAAAAGCAACATGATTCATGAGTTTGAGAGAAGATCTAGTAGTTACCCCCTTGGATGGATCACCCAAGATTTCACAACCTTTGACATAGTTGTACTCCCTTGGGTAGCTCACTTCCTTTTCCTCAAGAGCCAAGTCCTTCAAGGCTTCAAGAGGTGGATCTTGTGTATCTTCCTCTTTAGTTGGAATCTCATCCTCCTTTGAAGTTTGTCCTCCATCAAAGGCATCAAGGATTCCTACATCATCACAAGATTCCTTCCTCAGAAGGAGGTTATCATCGAAAACAACATGAATAGACTCTTCTACTACTAAAGTTCTTTTATTAAATACACGATAGGCTTAAGAGTTTAAAGAATACCCTAAGAAAATAGCTTCATCACTTTTAGCATCAAATTTACCTAAGTTGTCTTTACCATTATTTAAAACAAAACACTTGCAACCAAATGGATGAAAATATCTAATGTTAGGATTTTTAGATTTTAAAATCTCATATGGTGTTTTCTTTAAAATCGACCTAATCAGTACTCGATTTACAATGTAGCAAGCGGTGTTTGTGGCTTCCGCCCAAAAATATTTAGGTAAATTGTTTTCACAAAGCATGGTTCTAGCCATTTCTTGTAAAGTCCTATTTTTGCTCTCAACTACCCCATTTTGTTGAGGAGTTCGAGGAGCCGAAAAATTGTGGTTAATACCATTTTCATTTAAAAACTCTTCAAAACCTATATTTTGAAACTCGGTTCCATGATCACTTCTAATATGAGAAATCTTAAGTTCAAGATCATTTTGAGTTAATTTTGAAAACATGATGATTTTTCTAAAGCCTCATCTTTTGTAACTAAAAATAGAACCCAAGTAAATCTAGAATAGTCATCAACAAGTACAAAAGCATACGATTTACCACCCAAGCTCATAGTTCTAATAGGCCCAAATAAATCCATATGAATTAGTTGTAAAAACCTACTAGTAGAAACTTTATTAAGGGATTTAAAGGATGATCTATGTTGTTTACCCTTAGAGCATGCATCACATATTTTATCATTTGAAAACTTGAACTTGGGTAAACCTCTAACTAGATTTAGGGAAACTATTTTTTCTAAAATGCTAATGCTAGCATGTCCTAGTTTCCTATGCCATAGCCATGCATCATTTTCATTTTGAGCAACAAAACATGAATGTGATGAATGAATGTCATCTAGATGCACCATGAATATGTTACCTATGTGATGACCAATGAGCATTATTTTATTTAATTTAATGTCAACGATTTTACACCTATTTTTATCAAATAAGACATTAAACCCTTTATTACACAATTGACTAATGCTCAATAAATTGTGTTTTAGACCATTGACATATAAAACATTTTCAATGAGAATAGTAGAGTGATTACCTATGGATCCAATACCTTTAATGTGGCCTTTGGAGTTGTCACCAAATGTCACTACTCCTCCACTTTTTGGCTTTAAGTCCATGAATCGACTCTTGTCTCCGGTCATGTGCCTCGAGCATCCACTATCAAGGTACCATGAGTTTTGGCTTTGTGCTTTGGCCTTGTAGCATAGCTCCCCCTACAAACAAAGAGATTAAGCTTTGATTTTTGGTACCCAAATCATTTTGGGTCCACGAGTGCTAGCTCCCAAAAGCTTGGTTCCCTTAGGAATCCAAGGTGACGTGGCATCAACATTATTAGATTTGACAAGTTCCTTAGGAACCTATACACTTCTAATTATTTTAGTTCTATTATGCCTATCGAAGCCACTTTGTTTGTAGTTATAGGTCTTTCTCTTAGGTTGGTTTGTTCTAGATGATTCACCTATTTCATTTTTCACATTACCAACATTTTTGAAAGACTCTTTGAGCTTATTAAGCTCATCTTACACCTTTTGGTGTTTTACATTGCATTGAGAAATAAGATTATTTAAATCTACATTTTAATTTTGAAAGAATTCAATTTCATCTTGTAGACCTAAGATCTTTTTCTCAAATTTCAAGTTAGCTTGAGAAAGTGAGTCATTTTTAACATTTAATTCCAAAATGATCTTTTTATTTATTAAGACATACTATTTATACTTCTCAACTAAATCATCATATACCTCTTGTAACTCATCATAATCTTCATGCAATTCATCAAATGTGAAATCGAAAGTAGATGAGTTAGAGGTTACCATGGAGGAATCCTCCTTAAGAGCCATGAGGCAAAGGTTCGCCACTTCACGTTCCTCATCCTCGGATGACTCCTCATCACTCCAAGTGGCAAGCTTGGCTTTGAGCTTCTTCTTATTCTCAAAGCCCTTCTTCTTGAGTTGAGGGCAATCAGAACGTATGTGGCCCAGTTTTTTGCACTCAAAGCAAATGATTTGATCCCTCTCTTCTTCTTTGCTTTTGGTCTTGAAGTTCATTTTTCTTTGAATTTTTCTACCTCGGTTGGACCTCATAAACAGTGAGAATCTTTTGGCTATCATAGCCAATTCTTCTAGATCTTCCTCCTCACTAGAAATGCTCTCCTCACGTAGAGAAGCTTTGAGAGCCACTCCTAGCTTTTTCTTCTTGTCTACCTCACGCTTCTCTACTCTTCTTTCTTCTTTCTTTCTTTCATCTTCCCTTCCTTGCTTCATGATCTCATGAGTTAGGAGAGAACCAACTAGCTCATCAAGCTTGAGTGTCTTCAAATTCTTGGCCTCAATGATGGCGGTTCTTTTCCCATTCCAAGACTCGGGAAATGAGTAGAGTAGCTTCCAGACTAGTTTGTTTTCCGGGATTATCTCTGCAAAACCCTTTAGCCCATTGACGATTTTTGAGAAACCATCGAACATCTTTGAAACAGTTTTCTCGGGCTCCATTTTGAAATTCTCATAGCTAAGATTGAGAATTCCAATATTTGTTTCCTTTACATCACTTGTTCCTTCATATGTAGTATCAAGTGTATCTCACACTTCCTTAGCACTTTCGATGGAGGAAACTTTCGAGTAGATATCGGGACCAAAAGAGCAAAATAGCATGTGAAGAACCTTGTCGTTGATTTGAATCTTCTTTCTCTCCTCTTCACTCATTTCATTTTTCCTTTTTGGCACAAGTCTTCATTCGTCGTCTCTCTTCATCAGAATAGAGGGGCCATCTTCAATAGCATCCCAAACAAGATAATCATTGGATTTAATGAAGAGACACATCCGGTTCTTCCAAAAAGGATAGTTGTCACCGTTTAAGAAAGGTGGTTTGGTGGTCGATTGAGACTCATACATGCTTGACCCGGAGGTAGATGCCATGGCTTGCTTTGTAGTTGATCACACTCTTCCTAGAATCTTCTCTTGTGCTTGTTAATCCTTCAAAGAGGTAGACTCTGATACTAATTGTTGAGTGGATCAATGTATTGATCAAAGCCAAGATTGGGGTGAATTGGGTTTTTGATATTTGCTGGAGAAAGTGGAATAACAAAAATTGAAGAACAAGACAATATAGAGTGGTTCAAGTTCCAAATGAACTCTACATCCACTACCTTAGCAACCACTAAGGATTTTCCAACAATCCACTAATTGCTCTTCCTCTTTGCAAGGCTTAGAAGGTAACCTTTACAATACCGGTCAAATTTTCTACCCAAAATTTGACCAAACCCTCACAAGGATACAAAGAAGAATTTAAGGCAAGAAAGATATCTCTCAATACAAGTTTTCCCCTTTAAATTCAAGCACTTAACCCAAATTTGAATACAAGATAGGAATTAAACACAACAAAATTTGGGATTTTACAAGAGATAAGAAATTAGGCACTTTGAGCTTGGATTTTTGTAAAGATGTTTATTTTTTATGCAATAGTTGTTGCTAGTCTTCAATTGGCTGCATTATATACATTCTCCATTAAATTCTAGTCGTTTGGGTGGTTAGGGTATTGAATATAGCCGTTGGGACCCTCTCTTTCCACCATAAATGCACTTCTTCAGCCTACCGTATCGATACACGGGGATCCGTATCGATACATGTCTCAAAGCAAAAAGAGTCGTTGCACAATTACAAGAGGGGCGTATCGATACGCGTGTAAGCGTATCGGTACGGGGTAGGGATGTGTTTCGGTATGGGTAAGACCGTATTGATACCAATATTCTCACAAAGCTCACTGGAAGTTTTCCGTATCGAAGCGGCAAAGGGCGTATCGGTACGGGACAACCAACACTTTAAAATTCTGTTACCTAACAACTGACACCAACGGTCAAAAACATTAAAGGCTTTTAAATTTAAAATTCCATTAAAACCGTATTGATACGGGTGACACCGTATCGGTACTCCATTAAAACTCCTTCAATTTTTACAGAGAGAACGTATCGATACAGATTCAATCTGTTTCGATACGCTATTTTGATACGGTAAGGGGCGTATCGAAACACGTTTCTCCAGTGGCCAAGTTTGTAAAAAAGGTATCGATACGGTTAGAAGCGTATCGATACGCCTGGAAAATTTTCAATGGTTTTGCCTTGGAACACTTAGAGAATATTTTAGAGTTTGAGTTTTTCAAAGTAAAGCGAAGCCTTGTTGATTTGAAATCTTTTGAGGGACTTAAAAATCTTTTTCATGTTTTCAATTTAATCCTTAAAATACTTTGTTATATCAAAATCAAACATAGGTTTTACACTTGTCTTACCCATCTTATCGCCCATTCTCTCCCTATCATTCCTCTCATCACTATCTTTATCTGTACTTGTGTTTTTATATTTCCACATCTTGAGATTTAACGATGCATTTATTAAATCTTTGTGCAGGAAACCATTCACAAGAGCTATCCCAATCCATGTGGAGACGATATCTTTTATACTATAACTTAACAGAGTGTGCACTTGCGCTCATAAATGGAGAACACCCAAACGCTCTACAGAAATCCCTAATTCTGAAACCTAAATGTAATTTGGAATTTTGTTTTGAGACCTAAATTGAGCTAGGGGGCTTTTTTTTAACGCATTAGAAGTTGGGTGACTTAATTGAACAAAATAGAAACTTCGGGGACCATTCTGATAGGCAGGCTAAAGTAGGGACCCCTAGTGTGTGATTTGCCCATCAATCAGGGTATAAACCTAATTTTGACCCTTCACCTACCATATTTCCAAACCAAGCCCCAAGCCCCTCTCCCTCAAACTATCTCGACAGCTCTCTTAACCTCTTCCTTTCTTTTCTGTTCGATCTCCGGCGAAGGCGTCAACGCCGTCCATTGCCCGCAAATCGATCGTAACCTTTTGGTTCTTCGCGCGTGTCGCTGCTTTCTCCGTCGCCTCCTCATTGCGAGCAGCCGCGGCCTAAAGTTCTCTTTCCTCGGCCGCAAGTTGCGAGTGAATCGTGAGAAACCTTTAGGTTTCACCCTCTGTTCCCGCCGTCGTCCCTTTTGTCTCCGATCGGTATCGGATTGTGTTAAGTGCGGTGGCTGTTCGGATGCTTTTCTTGTAGGGTTAAGTCAGGTGGCGCTCGTGTGCGTGTTTGGGTCGGAAGGTGGTTTTGTGGTCAACAGATTTCATCACCGGTGATCGGTGCCGTCAAGGATAATAAACCCTAGGGTTTCAGATGGGGATTTATGGATTAGAGGAGATTTGGGAAAAAGGGATTAGGGTTTGTAAAATGGAAATTAAGGTTAACTAATCTGATTTAGGAAAAAATGAATCGAACCAGAATCATCGAACCAAACCAGACCTTGGACCGAACTAGTAAACTTAAACCGATCTAGACCCTCTAAATCGAACCAGACTTTTGTGACCAAACCGGGTGACGTTAGCGGTGATGTCATTCGCTGATGATGATGCTGACGCAAGCTGCCGACATCAACGATGATGTTATCGTTGACCATGATGACGTCAACGTTGACTTTTTCGATCAAAGTCAACCCTTATGTTTTTTGACACCCCAGTTCAAGATTCGCAGCCCGTTTTTCAAATTCGATCTCAAACAACTGTTTTTGACCATTCGAATTAATTAATGCTTAGTTGAGAAATTGTGTAAATTGTTTTCTGAATCAGATTTCTTTTGCGTTCAGGTGACATAGATTCGGACATCGAGATTCTTCTTCCTCCTCCGCCTGGTCGACCTCCTGCATCTCAGCCTTCAAGTTCTGCACGTACGTGTAATTAAATAAGTTTTGTATAGTAACTTGTGTCATAGTAGTAGTGAAATCTTACATAGTGTTACCCTTGTAGGTGCCGATCTTGTTCAGCCCGTTACTAGATCTCAGCGTAGGAGACGTCATTCCCGATGTTGAGCTGTTAGCTGTTTGATGTGTGTTCTCTATCTATGCTATATTATCTGTGTTGATATTATATGGTGTTTGGTTTGCAAATATATGTTCTGATCTGAGTTATGTGATATGGTTTGTGTATAACTTGCCTTGCATCATACATCGAAATTTAAATACAATCTGTCAGAATAAATGCTCATGCATTTTCGGATTATTTATGATCGCTTTCAAATTAGTATCAAATTATCATGTCATATCATTCGGGTTGGGAAATGTATGGAGGAAGATCAGTGGTTTCACCCTTTGGGCTGAATTCCACTTCGGACTTGGTGACGATATAGAGAGTGGTTCAGGGAAACCTTACTCTTCGAACGATGATGTAGATGGGTTCATGACATAGACTTAGGTGCATCGTGCCTTGCATATCTGTGTACTTAAATGACTAAGCTGACTGTATGATTTTGTGTTATTATGTCTGATGCACTTTAGAGACACACAGAGCTTAATAGCTGACTCCCCCTTAGCTTCTATTTCAGATTCTCAGACATAGGAGTTCGGTACTTGGAGGACCATATTTTATCAGATTATTTCAGTTTTTAGTATGGACATTTCGGATTTACAGATTATTTATTTTATTTTAGATTATTATTTTGGGATTTATGTAATTGAAGATAAATATGTTTTTATTTTGGGTTTTTAACTATTTTAGCATGCATGAGAATTTTTATGTGGATTTTTTTAATATTTTATTTTGTGATGTTTTCATTTAAACGGTCGCATTTTTGAAAAATGGAATTTAATGTGAAACGACCCCGTTTTAATATATAATTCTAATATTAAGTTTTCGAAACCTAATTATCATTTTACTTAAGGGACATGTTTTTGACCCGACTTCCTAGATTCGACCCATAACCTTTGGGTCGGGTTTAGGGTGTTACATTTAGTGGTATCAAAGCCTAGGTTCAACCCTCGGACTATGAGGCTCAAACAAGGTTTTAAACTGAATTTGAACTTTTACATGCATGCTAATGTTTTCGGGAAAATGGGTATTTTTGAGAAAGTAAATATTTTAAGAATTTTCATATATTTTGAATAGAACTCCAAGTACCGAAATTGATCTTAGGACTCTTTAACTTTTGTAGATAGACTACTATGCCACCTCGTAAGAGCTCTAGATTAGCGTCTGGTTGTGGTCGTGGTGGATTTCGTGGTCGAGGTCGTACCACAACAGCTGAGAGCCGTTCTTCACAATCTGTGGGAGAGCCGCCGAATCAGAACGATGTTCATGATGTTAATGAGTAGGAGCATGCCATGGATCAGCAGCTTGGGGTTCAGCAGACTGGGGCATAATAAGGGGCAGTCTACCGAAACGGACTATCCTCGTTTGTTACGGATCTAGGAATGTTGTAGACACGTTCCTGCAATAAAAGTGACAATGAAACAAAAAAATTATATGACATATTTATGTTAATTACGAACTTAAATATAAAACAAAATAATAATAATAATAATAATAATAATATATGGTAAGATGATAATTTTGGCGTTTTCGAAAGACTCCAAACGATGGTGAAGAAGGCTTCAAAAATGACCGATGTTGGAAACGCTAAACTCGAAAGAACCTGCACAATCTAGTGAGCAAACCTGAATCGAATCTGTTTAGCGTCGAAGGACTTGGACCCGCTAAATAGCAATTTAGGAACCCAAAGTATCAATGACAAACAAACAAGTTTGAGTGTCAGAAAGTTCTAAAAAGAACTGAATAAGAGAAAACTCTCAAGTAAAATTTTATTATTCAAAGTGTGTAACCATGTACAAGTGAATTACGGCCAAATATATAGATATAATGAGGAGGTTACCGAATTCAATTTGTGGATGTAAATTAGCCATTTGAAATTACAATTCAAAATAAGGAAACTTCCAAAAAGGGGCGGCAATGGACCTTGGCCATGCATTTGAGAAAGGTGGCGGAAATGCACATTTAACATGTGCAAAATATGTTGGAAATTCAAACAAGCTTCCCTTGTCCTTATCCACCATCTTTGCCGCACCAAATGGGATTTCTTCTAAGGCTCGACTGCCTTGGCTATGGACACGCAAACATGTTTATGTTTCACGCATGGGCTGCCTTGGCTCCTTGATGGTCGAACGTGCATGGCTCACGCATGGGTTGCTGCAGACATATATGAATCATTATTATAAGTTACATTACCAAATTATTCCAAACATTTGTATCATATTATATACGTATTTAAATATACTTAATAAGAAATATGCAACACATTAAATGGCTTACAATCTAAGGTACAAACATTATCAAATAATTTAGAAATATTAGCACAAATAAGGAAAAGACCTTCCCTGAAATGTTGCACCCTAGATCGCGTAATTGGTCATAATGGTAAGACCTCCGGATCAGCATCACGTGCAGGTGAAGATGTGCTCACATCACTAGGGCTCAGCAAATCGGGGCCTATGGGGCTGGTGGTGAGGATCAGCCAGCCCAGCAGACACCAGGTGATGGACCACATGAACCTAGAGATGCTGAGACTACAAGCATGGATACTACTGCAGTGCACAGAGAGTTGCTCCGTTATCTTCGTCAGACTGAGAGTGTTAGAAGGCCCATATCTACCGAGTTCTTGGCTGAAAAGAGCTTCCCTGAAATGTTGCGCCCTAGATCGCGTAATTGGTCCTAACGGTAAGACCTCCGGATCAGGATCAAGTGCAGGTGAAGATGTGCTCACATCATCCCCCCTTCTTGAAAAGGATTTGTCCTTAAATCTGTAGAATCACTATAAGGGGGTTAAGTCAGAAACATTAAATGTGGCACTTACATTGTATTCTCCGGGTAGATTTAACTTGTAGGCATTGTCATTCACTTTCTCCAACACCTGAAAAGGACCATCTCCTCGCGGTAACAGCTTGGACCGCCTTTGGGCTGGAAATCGTTCCTTTCAGAAATGAACCCAAACCAAATCACCAACATCGAAGGTGACTTGCTTCCTTCCTTTGTTTGCTTGCTTTTCGTATTGCTGAGTACTTCGTTCAAGGTTCTCCTTAACCTGTTGATGCAACTGCTTCACATATTCTGCTTTAGCTTTACCGTCCCTATTCATCACATGTTCCTATGGCAAAGGCAACAAATCTAGAGGCGTCATAGGATTAAAACCATAAACAACCTCAAAAGGTGACATCTTAGTAGCAGAATGTACAACATGGTTATAAGCAAACTCAACATGTGGCAAACAATCTTCCCAAGTCTTAATATTCTTTTTAATGATGGAACGAAGTAAAGTAGATAAAACCCTGTTAACAACCTCGGTTTGTCCATCGGTCTGGGGATGGCAAGTAGTAGAAAACATGAGTTCCGTACCTAATTTTCTCCAAAGAGTCCTCCAGAAGTGACTCAAAAACTTCACATCCCTGTCAGAAACAATTGACCTAGGAATACCATGTAAACGAAAAAACATCTCTAAAGAATAAGTTAGCCACATTAACAGCATCACCAGCCTTGTGGCAAGTAATGAAATGTGCCATTTTCGAGAAGCTATCAACCACAACAAATATACTATATCTACATGTCCTAGTTCGAGGCAATCCCAAAACAAAATCCACAGAAATATCAGTCCAAGGGGAATCACGAATAGGTAAAGGTAAGTACATACCATGTGGTGAAACCTTCGATTTCGCTTTCCTACAAGTCACACAACGTTCACAATACCTTTCAACATCTCTGCACATCTTAGGCCAAAACAAATGTTCCTTCAAGGTACGTAACGTCTTGGTGACTCCAAAATGACCCATCAATCCACCTTCGTGCGCCTCACGGATCAGTATGTCACACATCGAACCCTGTGGAATGTATATCATATTTTCTTTCAAAAGATAACCATCATGCTTGTAGAATTTTCCATCTGCACCTTTCTCATAAGCATTATACTTATCTCTAAAATCAGGATCATCAGGGTATAACTCACGAATGTATGCAAAACCAATCAAATGTGAATCAAGATAACTCAAAATTGCATACCTACGTGATAATGCATCAGCAACGACATTATCTTTCCCCTTTTTGTATCGAATGACATAAGGAAAAGATTATACAAATTCAACCCATTTAGCATGTCGTTTATTTAATTTATGCTGACCTGTGATATATCGCAAAGCCTCGTGGTCAGTGTGGATCACAAACTCTTTAGGCAACAAGTAATGTTGCCACGTCTCCAATGCCCGAATCAGTGCATACATCTCTTTGTCATAAACTGGATAATTCAATGTCGCTCCACTCAGTTTCTCACTGAAATATGCAACGGGCCTCTTTTCCTGCATTAAAACTGCGCCCATACCAACTCCAGAAGCATCACATTCAATTTCAAAAGTTTATCAAAGTCGGGTAAGGCTAACACTGGTGCTCTAGTCAAACAATCCTTAATTTTCAGAAAAGCATCTTCTTGTTCTTTACCCCACAAGAAGCTATAATTCTTCTTAATAATTCCGGTTAAGGGGGCGGTAATAGAACTAAAGTTAGGAACAAATTGTCGATAAAAACTTGCTAAACCATGAAATGATCTAACCTGAGTAATCGACGTCGGTCGTGGCCATTCCTGAATTGCTTTAATCTTCTCAGGATCGACTTCAACACCCCGTGCACTCACAATGTAACCAAGAAATGTAAGTTTGTCAGTACAAAACACACATTTCTCCATGTTACCAAATAACTTCTCCTTTCTCAAAGTTTGCAAAACGGCTCTCAAATGTTTTGCATGATCCTGCAAGGTCTTGCTGTAAAGAATATCGTCAAAGTACACAACATAGAATTTACCAATAAAGGATCGCAAAACATGATTCATTAATCGCATGAAAGTACTAAGTGCATTAGTTAAACCAAAAGGCATCACTAACCATTCATACAAACCTAGCTTTGTTTTGAAGGCTGTCTTCCACTCATCGCCTTCTCGCATGCGAATCTGATGATAACCGCTTTTCAAGTCAATTTTGGAGAAGATGGAGGCTCCACAAAGCTCGTCCAACATATCATCAAGTCTCGGAATGGGATGACGATACTTAATTGTAATCTGGTTCACAGCTCTACAATCTACGCACATCCTCCAAGATCCATCTTTCTTCGGCACTAACAGTACCAGAACAACACACAGGCGCAAACTCTCTCGAATGTAACCCTTGCCCATCAACTCTGTAACTTTCCTTTGTAGCTCTTTCGTTTCTTCAGGGTTAGTTCGATAAGCTGGTCGGTTTGGAATAGTAGCACATGGAATGAAATCAATTTGGTGCTCAATGCCACGAAGAGGTGGCAATCCCTTCGGTGTTTCTTCCGAAAACACGTCCTCAAATTCCTGCAAAAGGGATACAATCGATGCAGGCAAAACAATAGGAAACTCATCCAATAAACAATAATCCTTAAACATTAAAATAAACAAAGATTGGTGAGAGGAAAGACATTTCTTGATTTCTCGACTGCTTGCATAAACGTTCATATTTTTCTTCTTCTTTGTAGCTTCCTTACTTTTTTTCAAGCTTGCTTGATCTTCATTTACTTGACTCGGTGTCAAAGGAGCCAAAGCAATCTTCTTACCTGCATGCATAAAAGAGTATCGGTTTGTAAAACCATCATGCATTACCTTCTTGTCATACTGCCAAGGGCGTCCCAAAAGAAGGTGAGTAGCATCCATCGTCACAACATCACAAATGACCTCATCCTTGTAGTTTCCAATTGAAAACGGTACAACAACTTGTCTCGTCACTTTAAGTTCTCCACCGTCATTCAACCAATGCAATTTGTACGGATGTGGATGCTTCGTCGTCTTTAGACCTAGCCTGTCAACCATCACTGAACTAGCAACATTATTACAACTACCGCTATTAATAATCACAACACATACCTTATCTTGAACCTTGCATTGTGTGTGAAAGATATTCTCACGTTGTTGCTCGTCCTGAACCTGTTGCACAGTGAAACTATGTTTTACAACCATGATTTACATTACCTTACCAGTTTCGGCAACTTCTAGGTCATTCTCTTCATCATCGGTAGTAGGGGCTTCTTGTACATCTTTCTCAGAATCTGACTCGATCTCTCCATCTTCTCGTGTCAACATAACTCTCCGATTAGGACATTGGCTAGCAACATGTCCTCGACCAAGGCACTTGAAGCACTGGATATCTCTCGATCGTTCTTTTACCACAACTTGTTGTTTGCCACGCCCATTATCAGCAACGGGAGGCTTTGGTGTGCTGGATTCGCCTTTCTCTCAAATCCGAAGTGGCGTTTGCGGTGCTTGTTTCCTGGTATTGTTAGTAGTATATAATGGATTTGAAAAAGATTTAAAAGAAGGGTTATCTTGATTTGAAGACTTCCTGCGCTGCTGTCGTTCAATCTTTATTGCCATCTACACCATGTCATCAACCTCAACATAATGTTGTAACTCAACAGCGTTGGCAATCTCGGTGTTCAACCCTACTAGAAAACGTGCCATGGTAGCTTCTCGATCTTCCTCGATATTCGCATGCATCATAGCCATTTCTATATCCTTGAAATAATCCTTAACGCTCCTATTTCCCTATTTCAAATTTTGCAACTTTTGAAACAAATCACGATGAAAGTGAATAGGAACAAACCTTTTACGCATTAGTCGCTTCATCTCGATCCATGTTGCAACTGGGTTATCACCAGTACGTCTACGGCTAAGCAGTAACTGGTCCCACCATATCAAGGCATGATCAACAAACTCTGTTGCTACTAATCGAACCTTCTTCTATTCCGAGTAATTATAACACTCGAAAATGTTCTCCACTTTGCTTTCCCAAGCCAAGTATGCATCAGGATCTGAGCGTCCCTGATAATAAGGAATAGCAATCTTAATGTTAGTCAAATTATCGTCTACTTGTTGCACACGTCCTTGTCTAGGAATATGCTACCTCGGTGATCGTTCGACTTCATTTTTGTTAAATACTTCATTAACATAGTTGGATCCTCCGTCAAACCTATCCATCCTCGACTGTAATGGCTCTAAGGCGGTAGCCACTACTCGTTGCATCATTCTCTCTAAGGCTTGCATTTGAGAAATCGGTGGATCCTGGTCAACCGTGTGATCATCGGAACCTGCCATAATCAACAACAAAAACAAACAAAAGAAAACAACATTATAGGTTAGTAAAAAAACAAACAAAAAGGACCTCACAGCACACACAATCAAAGTCTCGCAGATGCCACTCCAAAGAACAATGCACTAAAAAATTAACACTCAGTGCTCGTGTTTCACTCGGGAGAATACTTGAATGGCTTTTTTTGTCTCCCCTTCTGTTCTCACAACGCTCAATGCCTTTTTCCCTTACACTTTCTCGTAATAAGCTCTTTAAAGAACTAATCTAACGTCTCGAAACTTGTTACAACGGTGTTGGCTACAAGGAAACAACGGTTAAGGACACAAAGAAAAAAAAGGTAACACAAAAAGAAAGAAAATAAAACTGAAAATTAAAGAAAAGATGAAAAGGATAATGTCACGAAAAAAAGAACCAAAAGATGAAAAACGAAGAGTTTAGAGAACCTTACTGCGATGACGTGCTTACAACCTTCATATTACCGAACAAACAAGTATAGTTCGCTTCGGTTGATTTTCGAGCACATCGAAGTTACATAACAAACTCGTACAAATTTCATTATTTACAATAGAAACACAACAGTAATAATACATATATATAGAAACACTTTCGAATCTAAAATGTTTTTATCTTCGAATATGTTTTTTTCGAATCTATTTTTTTGTTCGAATCTGTTTTTTTTTTTAATCTGTTTTTTTTCGAATCTGTTTTTTTATTCGAATGCATTTTTTCTTTTCTTTGACTCGAATTTTGCAGAAACTTACAACGAATCCAACAACCTAGGCTCTGATTACCACATAATAAGGGGCAGTCTGCCGAAACAGACTATCCTCGTTTGTTACAGATCTAGGAATGTTGTAGACACGTTCCTGCAATAAAAACAACAATGAAACAACAAAAATTATATGACATATTTATGTTAATTAGGAACTTAAAGATGAACAAAAATAATAATAATAATAATAATAATAATAATAATAATAATAATAATAATAATAATAATAATAATAATAATAATAATAATAATATAGGATAAGATGATAATTTTGGCGTTTTGGAAAGACTTCAAACGATGGTGAAGAATGCTTCAAAAACGACCGATGTTGGAAACGCTAAACTCGAAAGAACCTGCACAATCTACTAAGCAAACCCGAATCGAATCTGTTTAACGCCAAAAGACTTGGACCCGTTAAATAGAAATTTAGGAACCCGAAGTATCAATGACAAACAAACAAGTTTGAGTGTCAGAAAGTTCTAAAAAGAACCGAATAAGAGAAAACTCTCAAGTAAAATTTTATTATTCAAAGTGTGTAACCATGTACAAGTGAATTACGACCAAATATATAGATACAATGGGGAGGTTGCTGAATTCAATTTGTGGCTTTAAATTAGCCATTTCAAATTACAATTCCAAATAAGGAAACTTCCAAAAAGGGGCGGCAATGGACCTTGTCCATGCATTTGAGAAAGGTGGGGACAATGCACATTTAACATGTGCAAAATATGTTGGAAATTCAAACAAGCTTCCCTTGTCCTTGTCCACCATATTTGCCGCACCAAATGGGATTTCTTCTAAGGCTCGGCTGCCTTGGCTATGGACACGCAAACATGTTTATGTTTCATGCATGGGCTGCCTTGGCTCCTTGATGGTCGAACGTGCATGGCTCACGCATGGGCTGCTGCACACATATATAAAACAATATTATAAGTTACATTATCAAATTATTCCAAACATATGTATCATATTATATACATATTTAAATATACTTAATAAGTAGTATAACCTAAACATGTCATGTCTCAATATGCAACACATTAAAAGGCTTACTATCTAAGGTACAAACATTATCAAATAATTTAGAAATATTAGCACAAATAAGGAAAAGAGCTTCCCTGAAATGTTGCGCCCTAGATCGCGTAATTGGTCCTAACGGTAAGACCTCCGGATCAGCATCACGTGCAGGTGAAGATGTGCTCACATCACTGGGGCTCAGCAAATCGGGGCCCAACGGGCTGGTGGTGAGGATCAGCCAGCCCAGCAGACACCAGGTGATGGACCACATGAACCTAGAGATGCTGAGACTTCAAGCATGGATACTACTACAGTGCACAAAGAGTTGCTACGTTATCTTCGTCAGACTGAGAGTGCTAGGAGGCTCATATCTACCGAGTTCTTGGCTGCCATGATGACTGTTTGATGGGAAGACGAGTACCGATCCTGCTGATGCTGAGTATTAGTTGAAGAAGCTGCAGAGGTTGTTCACTGAGATGGATTATCCTACTGACCAGAGGCTTAGAGCTGTTGTATCACTGTTGGAAGGTAAGGCTCAGAATTGGTGGGAGGCTGAGGAGCATGCTATTCCAGCTGGTTGGATTTCTTGGGAATATTTTCGACAGGCTTTCCGTGACCGATAAATTGGGGCTGAGTATCTAGCAAAGTGTCGGGATGATTTCATGAATCTGAAGCATAACTACATGTCTATGAATGATTATGAGATTGAGTTTATGAGACTGAATCAGTATATTCCGGGGCTGGTGAGTACTGTAAAAGAGAAGTGTGGTTGGTTTTTGAAAGGGTTGTGCCCTTCAATTAAGGCGGGTGTGGCTCTACATATGGATAATGAGTATAAAGAGATCACCAAGTGAGCTAGAACAGCCGAGCATAATGAGGCAGAGTTGAAGCTACTTGAGTATTATGGCACTGATCGAGGTAGGAGGCAGTCGACTGCATCTGTTCAGCACAGTCAGGGTAATCAGTTTGGGAAGAGAGCCAGAGACGAGTCTGATCATTAGGGTTCTTCCAAAGCTAGACCACATGACTTCCATTGTTCCGACCGCTAGTGTCGGGGGTTCTACTAGTACCCGTAGGGTACCACAGTGTCCCTACTGTAAGAAGTGGCACCTGGGAGAGTGTAGGAGGCAATCTGGGGCTTGTTTCTGATGTGGATCATTTGAGCATCTTTTCAGGGATTGTCCAGTATCACTTTCATCATCTTATGTTCCGAGTCAGTCTCAGGCATATGTACAGACTCGTTCTGTAGGTAGAGGACTTGGTAGACCTGCTACTTCAGGTACCGCTAGTGGAGGCAGACCCGCCTAGAGTGATAGATCATCTAGATCTGATACTAGACATTCGAGGTTGGTTTATGCAAATGAAGCTCATGAGAATTATGATGGCGAGCCAAAAGACATAGCATGTACGTTTCTAATGTTGTCAGGTTTTTACTTTCATGTTGAAGGATGAGGAATTCAGAATGAATAACTTTAAGTTATGTCAGCTAATTTTTAGAATCTGTCGTTAAGTCAGAAAATTTCAAGGCCGAAATTTCTTTTAAGGAGAGGAGAATTGTAACACCCTAATTTTCCTCCAATGTTAAAACCCTAATATATAAAATCCCTAATTCTGAAACCTAAATGTAATTTGAGAATTTTGTTTTGAGACCTAAATTGAGCTAGTGGGCTTTTTTAACGAATTTGAAGTTGGGTGACCTAATTGAACAAAATAGAAACTTTGGGGACCATTCTGATAGGCGGGCTAAAGTAGGGACCCCTAGTTTGTGATTTGCCCATCAATTAGGGTATAACCCTAATTTTGACCCTTCACTTGCCATATTTCCAAACCAAGCCGCAAGCCCCTCTCCCTCAAACTCTCTCAGCTGCTCTCTTAACCTCTTCCTTTCTTTTCCGTTCGATCTCCGGCGAGGGCGTCAACACCGCCCGTTGCCGCAAATCGATCGAAACCTTTTCTTTCTTCGCGCGTGCTGATGCTTTCTCCGCCGCCTTCTCATCGCGAGCAGCCGCGACCTTCAGTTGTCCTTCCTCGGCCGCAGGTTGTGAGGGAACTGTAAGAAACCTTTCGGTTTCACCTTCTCTTCCCGTCGTCGTCCCCTTTATCTCTGATCAGTGTCGGATTGTGGTAAGTGTGGTGGTTGTACGGGTGCTTTTTGTTGGGATAAGTTAGGTGGCGCTCGTGTGCGCGTTTGGGCTGGAAGGTGGTTTTGTGGTCACCAGATTTCATCACCGGTGACCGGCGCCGTCATGGATAATAAAACCTAGGTTTTCGAATAGGGTTTATAGATTAAGGGAGATTTGGGTAAAAATGGATTGGGGTTTGTAAAATGTAAATTAGGGTTAACTAATCTGATTTAGGAAAAAATGAACCGAACCAGAATCATCAAACCGAACCGGACCTTGGACCGAACCGGGAAAACCAAACCGATCTGGACCCCCTAAACCAAACCGGACTTTTTTGACAAAATCGGGTGACGTCAGCAGTGATGTCATTCGCTGATGATGATGCTGACGCAAGCTGTCGACGTCAGCGATGGCATCATCATTGACCATGATGACGTCAGCGTTCACTTTTTCAATCAAAGTAAACCTTTATGTTTTTCAATGCCTCAGTTCCAGATTCGCAACCCGTTTTTCCAAACTTGATCCCGAACAACTATTTTTGACCATTCAAATTAATTTATGCTCAGTTGAGAAATTGTGCAAATTGGTTTCTAAATCAGATTTCTTTTGCGTTCATGTGACATATATTCGGACAGCGAGATTCTTCTTCCTTTTCCGCCTAATCGACCTCCTGCATCTCAGCCTTCGAGTTCTGCGCGTACGTGTAATTAAATAAGTTCTGTTTAGTAACTTGTGGCATAGTAGTAGTGAAATATTACATAGTGTTACCCTTGTAGGTGTCGATCCTGTTCAGCCCGTTACTAGATCTGAGTGTGGGAGACGTCACTCCCGATGTTGAGCTGTTAGTTGTCTGATGTGTTCTCTATCTGTGTTGATATTGTATGATGTTTGGTTTGCAAATATATGTTCTGATCTGAGTTATGTAATATGGTTTGTGTATAACTTTCCTTACATCATACATCGAAATTTAAATAAAATCTGTCGGACTAAATGCTCATGCATTTTCAGATTATTTATGATTGCATTCAGATTAGTATCAGATTATCATGTCATATCATTCGGGTTGGGAAATGTACGAAGGAAGATCAGTGGTTACACCCATCGGGCTGAATTCCACTTCGAACTTGGGTTCATGACATAGACTTAGGTGCATCGTGCTTTGCATATCTGTGTACTTAAATAACTAAGTTGACTGTATGATTTTGTGTTCTTCTGTCTGATGCACTTTAGAGACACACTGAGCTTAATAGCTGACTTCCCTTTAGCTTCTATTTCAGATTCCCAGACACAGGAGTTCGGTACTTGGAGGACCACAGTTTATCAGATTATTTCAGTTTTTAGTATGGACATTTCAGAGTTACAGATTATTTATTTTATTTTAGATTATTATTTTGGGATTTATGTAATTGTGGATACATATGTTTTTATTTTGGGTTTTTAACTGTTTTAGCATGCATGAGAATTTTTATGTGGATTTTTTTTTGAATAATTTATTTTGTGATGTTTTCATTTAAGTAGCCGTGTTTTTGAAAAATGGAATTTCATGTGAAACGACCCCGTTTTAATAAATAATTCAAATTTTAAGTTTTCGAAACCTAATTATCATTTTACTTAAGGGACACATTTTCGACCTGACTTCCTAGATTCGACCCATAACCTTTGGGTCGGGTTTAGGGTGTTATATTAGGTTTCTCTTGTGTTTTCTTGCCGCCACTATGTTCTAAATTCTCTAGGGTTTGGGTTGTGTTGTAAAGTAGTTGTGAGAATAGTTGTTTAGGTTTAAGTTTGTTTTTGCAATAAATTCAATGTTTGCTTATTTCATGTTCTTCATTGTTTTCAATTGAGTCGAGAGATCGATTGTGAGCAATCCATTTCTTGGCATCGAGAGAGTCAAACTTACGAAAGAAATAAGCACGATCTCATCAATACTAGGTGTTGATCAATCCAGCCTAGACATAGGTTAGGGTTTAAGGCGGTTAAAATAGGACGAGCCAAAGGTTGTTGTTCATTGTAAGATTCACGCCGACGGGTATTATCTGCAGCGTGCATCAACAATATTATGACTTAGACATTAGCTGAATCATTATCGAAGCGTTCTGTCGAGCCTTGAAGGTCTGCCGAATTTGCCGCTGAGCCAATCGTCTGTTCCACCTGCCGAGGTAGCAAAAGTGTTGAAGCACCAATCTGCCATCTTTTGCTGAGGCAGCAAAGTCTGGCAGCGCAATACAACTTAACCTACTCAACGCAGTTTCACACTACGGAGCAGCATAACCTGACTCATTCTATCACTCTGATCTCTTCTACTACTTACTTGTGCTTATTTACTTTTCTCTTAAAACCAACCAAAAATTAACTTGTGCATTTATTTTCTATGCAAGAATTGACATTCGAATTAGCTGTCCAATCCTCGTGAGAGACGATATCTTTTATAATATAACTTGACAAGAGTGTGCACTTGCGCTCATATTTAGAGAACACCCCAACGCTCTACAAAGCTCATTAGGCTTTACAGTTTGAACTTAAAAGTTCACCACATGTTCAATTTAGTCCATACATTAACAATATTTAAAATGTAATAAAGAAAAAAGGAAACCAAGTAAATGAGCTTATAAACGAGCTTGTTCGTGAACATAAACGAACGTAATACACCTTTGTTCGTGTTTGTTAGTTTATTAAACGGACATAAAAATTTGATCATACTCGTTTATTCAGCTTAAGAAACGAACGCTATACGAACGATTCACAAAATATTCGTCGAACGCTCTGTTCTTATACACCTCTAGGTTGAAGTAAAGAAGAATGAGCACGTATCCTGAAATATTGTGGTTTAATAACAATTTAGGTCCTTATGAATTTAAATATTAGACAATGTAGGTCTTGCCAAATGATTTTGAGTTTAAATACATAATAAGCCATTTTAATTTTTGAAATTTATTATTTTGGCCCCTGCCAATATTCGATCCTGGCTCTGCCCCTATATAGCAAGAAAGATTTGACAGTAAAGTGGGTAAAAGGAAGCAAACTACGGAGAAAATTTTCTTCAATTGATAATTTATAAATATAATATATACTATAAAACAATACTCCCTCTGTCCCATTAAAACTGTCACATGTTGACTTTTTTGGGTCAAAAATTTTCAACTTTGACCTCTTATAATTTAAAATTTATTATTGATAAAAATATGAAAAAATATATTTAAAAAACCTTGAATCAACTAGTTTTTAAATATATTTTTATAATTTTTAATTAATTAAAATATTAAATAAATTATAGTCAAAGTTGGAAAAATTTGACCAAAAAATGTCAACATGTGACAGTTTTAGTGGGACGGAGGGAGTAATATTTTGGGTAAAGTACACAAATAGTCACTAAACTATCTCCAAAAATACAAAATGGTCATCAAGCTTTCAAAAACTACATAATGGCCATTAAACTTTAGTTTTTTGTTACAAAATGGTCATTGAGCCGTTAATTGTCGTTAACTGGGAGACGCGACATTTACAGAAATTTGAATAATATAACATTTAATCCTCCATATTAACACATTCAATCAATTTATTTCTATTTTAACCCTTATTATTGATGTCTGAATTGATTGAATGTGTAAATATTGAGGATTACATATTTTATTATACAAATTTTTTTAACTGTCACATCTCCCAGTTAACAACAATTAATAGCTCAGTGACTATTTTGTAACAAAAACTAAAGTTTAATGCCCATTATGTAACATTTGAAAGTTCTGTGACCATTTTGTATTTTTAGGATACTTTAGTGACCATATATATACTTTAACCAATATTTTTTTGATTAACTACAAAATAATTGTAGGAAAAAATAGATCTAGCCAACGCTACAACCACCAATATAATTTAATACAATAAAAAATATATCTAGCAAAATGAAAAATATATCTAGCCAACAACCACCAATATAAGTAAACAACTGGTGGACAAATACCATGACTAATAACTTAAAACCATGTAAACGAAAAGATACTAATTAACTCAACAACAAAATGAAAAAAAAAAAACTACTAACTCGACAGATAAGTGAAAATCTACTCAACGGTCAAATGAAAGCTAAGCCAACCACTCATACAAAAGCCAAAGTAACACCCGAATGATCATACGAGCCTTGCAAGAATCTCATACCGCATTAAGAGATCACCACTTGCAGTTAAGAAAATACAACCCAAACAATCATTGAATCTAAAAGGAGGGTCAAACACATAACACCTGAAATTAAATGAGAGAGCAAAAATACCTTGATAAGATTTAAAGAAAAGATACAAATATCTTGAATGACTTGAATATTGATAATAAGATAGGTATAGTAAATGAGATTTAAGTATATATTTTTAAAATTTTTGTAAAATATTGAGAATCCTTGTAAATATTTTTCGAGGATTCCCACAGTTATTTATACGGTTACTGTTCATTTATCTCACGGTTCGGATATAATAATCTCTGTCTCTATCCCCCATTTGAGCTTCAATAATAAAACTCCCCCATTTGTCTCTGATCCAACGCGATACTGAAATTTCAACAAAAAATTTGACTATACACAACCCTTCATGGAAAAATTAATGAAAACAATATATATATATCCGGTAGGGTCAGGTTGGGGAAATTTCCATCAGAAACCCAAATATCCAAATATGACTTTTTTTTAAAAAAAAAATTCGTCATGACCAAAACCCATTTTTTTTATAAAAAATCACCCCTGTCGAGTCGGGGCCCATTGAGGCCAGGTAATTTTGCCATCTTTATATTTGAACCCAAGTCCTTCAAAATATAAACGGCAAAATGACAAAAAAATGCCCCAACATTTTCATGTTTTGTCATTTGGCTCCCTATTTTTTTTTGGAGCAAAAATCCCCCAACGTTTCAATTTGGTCCAAATATGCCCATGTTGGATGGAAACTGCTAGTCAACGGCTGATGTTGACTAAACTTGCCACATGTTAATATCTGCTAACGTGTCAGCATCATATTAGCCACGTGTCAACATCATATTCGCCATGTGTCACCATCCGTTTCGGTCACGTGTCACCATAAAGAAAGGTATAACAAAATATTTTTTTTGAAAAAAATTAAACGTGGCATTTGCCACGTCAACAGATCTTAATGCGTAGCAAGTCTAGTCAGAATCAACCTTTGACCGTTAGTTGACTGACAGTTTCCATCCAATAGGGGCATATTTGGACCAAATTGAACATTGGGGATTGTTTGCTCCAAAAAAAGAATAGGGGGCAAATGACAATACATGCAAAGGTTGGGAGCATCTTTTGTGATTTTTCCAATATAAAACTAGATCTTAACTATAACGCCCCGGTTTTGGGCCTAGATGTTTTAGGCATCGGTTTAAGTTGGTCGAACCTAGAGTTGGAGATTCGAGCTTTTAGAAACGGTTCAGGGAAATCATGGTTCGGGATAAGGTAAAAATATGGTAAAATTTTCTAAAATCATATAGATGGGTTTGGTAAAGTCAATTTTACAAAATGGATTTTGGGACGTGAACATTTTGGGCAGTGACTAAAATGTAAAGATTTCAAACTGTGTAAAAAGTATAATTTTCGAAGGAGAGTCAAATTCTTAGAATCTTTAGGGAGCTATTTGGCAATTAAGCCTTAATTGGCATGTGATTATAATGTTTTAATTAAATGTGTAAGGGGAAGTTTTATTAAAAAAGAGGTAGTTATTTTGTTAAATCATTTTGACGTAACTTTTCAATTTCTCATTTTCTCTTCAGCCAATCATTACCTCTTTTCTCTCAATTTCCAAAATCTCTTTTCATTCTTTTGCTCTTTTGGTTTACAACTCTTTTCCAAAGATTTTTCTCAAAGATTTCCAAGATTTCCTTAAAGCTTCATGAGTTGAAAGCTTGGCAATTGGAAGAAAAGCAAGGATTGGAGGTAATTTCGTGCTACTTCTCTAATCAAGGTTCTTTAATGAAATTCCAAAGTATTTGACTATTGATTTGTGTTTTTAATTGAGGTTTTAATGTTGATTTGGTAAAAATACCGAAATCTTGCTAAAATATGAGATTAAATGTGATTTTCGTTTGGGCATTGTTTTGATTGATTTCAGAATGATTTTAAATTTGATTTGGATTTTAAGTGATGTTGATAATGAGTTTTGATCATAATAATCCCGAAATCATTGAGATCTCTAATTGTCTAGGTTGTTAGTTTTGAGTTTTTGGCTTGGAAATGTGAAATCTGAGTTGCTGGAGGTATAAGGATGATATTAGGATGTTTTTGGATGTTGATTTATGGTTAAAATGTGATGGAAGTGTTTGTTGATGGCTGGGTTGAGTTTAGTGATCAATCGAAGGTGATTTCAGTTGTTTCAGATGGGTATTTTTGTGCCTTTGGGCAGAGCTGCGGGTTTTTAGTGTTTGCTAGTGGTTTTAATGCATTTAGAAGCATTAATCCTCTGTTCTTGTGTGGTATAAACAAGGGAGGATTCTTTGAATGCATTTGGCGAAGTGTCAGGGACTTTGGACGCTTGATTTTCACGTCGTCAATTGAGGTTTCGCGAGTCAGTGAGTGGAAATGGGATTTCCAGCTTTGAAACATCGTAAAAGTGGTTTTGGCAACTTAGTGTAAGCTTTAAACGCTTTACTAAGTTCGGAAGTAAGTAAAGTGATTTTCTCCCTCGAATTGTGCTATTATAAGCTTGTGGATGCACTTGAATTTATATGTGTTTACCTATTGTTTTAAAGCATGATTTGAGTATATGATTTGATGTTGATGATGCCATATTGTTAAAGGACGCACTAGGTAAGTGATCCTTGTATGTATGTGTTTATACATGATTAATGAAGCATGGTTTAATGCTTGGAATATGGCCTATTGTGAATGCTTTGAAAATAGTGAGGTTTGAACTAAATGTGAATTATATTGGCAAGTGATGTTGTGTAAAGTGTTTTACAAATGAAATCAGATATAATTAGCCAGCTATAAAATTGAGTGCACTATAAACAAGTCGCCTTGGATGTTGAGGGGTTGTGAATGTACTGAAAACTCCATCCAAGTACCCTAACGATTGAGGAAATTGAGTTGTGTCCCGTCTCTCGTTATTGGGGTTATACATCTACCGATGAATGGTGTTGTGGGGTTGTAAGGTACCGAATACTCCACCACAGGTGTCACAACGGTGAAGGGTAGCTCTCGTGTGTGAACCTTGAGATGCTTGTGAGAATGTATGAAGTGTTGGGACAACACTTGGGAATCCGTGTATCCGATGCTTTTTGAGTAAAGAGTATGTTGATGATCACTTGTGAGCCAATATAATTGATACATTGTTATGAAATGTTTATGGATGTATAATGTGAATAAAACGCATGCTTTACCTTTTTAAGCTTTGCATATGGTAACCATGCATGGAAAAGCTTGGAATGAGTTTTAGCAAATGATATGTTGTTGAAGTATGTAATACTTGTTGCATGGTGTATAACATGTTGATTTAAATGATGAAATGAATGGATTTCAAAGAGGGCATGATGGTTTTCAAAAGTGTAAAGTGATTTTAAGCATTGATGGTGTTTTTGGGTTGTAACCCCCTCGTCTCGGTCTAGACAACTGACCGGTCCGAGTGAGTCGCACGGGGAAAACTGAAGTGAAACCCGTTAAGGCTCCCCTTCGGTTAGCAACCCTAGAAGATTTCTTTTAACATTATCTTGTCTAGATATTTAGTTAGTCCTATGTGTGACAAACGGCAGCGGAAAACAAGGACAGGACGAGACAAGAGCATAAGTTAATTTAAATTTACTAATTGTCAAGTTAATCCGATTTCTTGCAAACGCGACCAAAACACACATAAATGATTACAAACATGGCTCACAAGGAAACTAACATCAAACAGGGCCTAAGCCCAACACTTGAGAACCTTTAGAGATGCCAAAAGCCCAATTTTCAGGCATGTGTTTCGAAACAGGCTTGCCCGTTTCGGTACACGGGCCCCAATTTAAAAGGCCAAACCAACCGTACTGATACGCTCCACCCCGTTTCGGTACAAGGGTCAATTTCGCCTGGGCGTTCCGAAACACGTTCCGAAACAGACCCTTACAGTAGCAAAACCATTTCGGTACGCATATCGGAGTAGGGGTTCACAGTTTCAAACCGTACCGGAACACATTTCGATACAGGTATCCCTGGAACCACACCCATTCCGAAACCACCTTACCCATTCCGAAACGCCCGCAGTCTGTGTGTTTCCAAAACCAGTTTTAAGCATCTGCAAATGATCCCAAACGACCCCCAAAGACTTCAAGAAGCAAGACATAACATGCGTACACAAACTCTAGAGGCATACACCCTATTACAAGCATGTTCAAACACTTAACTCACATATAAAAAGGCCAACCAAAGGAAATCAAGAATTCACCAAGGTATATCACAAGCAAGGTTCACATGCCTTTAAACATACACATAAGCATAAAGATAAGGCCACATGGCCAACATACATGGTATAAACAAGCCACCACCAAAACATCAACATACTAAAGGAGTCTTAACAAGCTCCTTAACACAAACAACATACTCGAATCCCATTGCTTAGCTATTACATCAATTAACTTAAAAGTCCATACTTGAAGGTAGAAATAGCACACTTGGAGGCCCTTCTCCTCGCACAAGCAACTCACGAACTAAGGATATGCATTGTCGAACAAAAGAGAGCGTAAGTGCAAAGCTTAGTGAGGGTAAGCTCATAAAACAAACCTCGATATTGCAGGGTCCAAGCACGAGCAACAAAACCAAGGATGAATGCATGTTTCCTTACCTTCGGAACCACATGAATCAATTATATGAAATGCATGAACATAACCTCAATTATCATGCTTTGCTCAACATGTCCATAATACAACCATATAAAACACATCCAACAAACCGTATTGGCACCTAGCTATGACCCGAATACGTGGATAACAACCGTTGGAACTCACATCCAACAACTCAACCATTACATTACCTTACGGTGGGATTCCACTCATCACCGTTTCACGCGGAGGGGATTCCACTCACCCTCACGCCCCGTCGATGGGATTCCGCTCATCACCCATACTCCATCTTGATGACTACCATCACCAAGACTACGCGCGCATTTTGACACTCGTGTGCACACTAACATCCTAATGATCGATCATTTGTACCCAAGCATACTAGTGTCAATACTAACTCATCACAAGATCATCATAATATAATATCCTTACCAATTCTCGTGCCTCCACCATGAGTAACAATCATGCAACCCATATTTCATCAAACACATGCATATCAAATTGCATAGATAAATCATCATGCCTCATCATTACACATATCCACAAAATGCATAGCAACATCAATCACATTTAATACATGAGGCATAAACACAACATTCAAAGTTCAACCATAGTTCTCTAAACTAAAGCTTGAGACTAGACTACAAATCTAATCCCAACTCTAGGTGGGTTTACCAAGCCTGACCTAGGTCTATGTGCTCGAACCAAGGCATTTTGAAAACCAATTTAAAACCGAAGAACCACTCATCAACTATCCAAGCTCAACACTAGCCGATCAATCCACCAAGCTATCCAGATTCGATCGCGAGGTCTCACAAACACAAAACCTTGACGCTATCAATCAAACACAAGCAAAATACCAATAATCAACCATCAACTCTCTATCGGAAACACTAAACACAAAACAAGTATATATTCGACCCAAGAACACCCTCAAAGCATCATTTTTGAGCAGCCCTCAAACTCAACAAATAATTGATGTTTCCAACATCCAAAATGCCATCTAACACACCCAAAACAACCCTCAAACATCACTTAATCATCACCCATCAATTTCTCACACTAAACAGCCCCAAAACTTGACATTTGAACCATCTAAAACCCCACTAAAACCCATATCCGAAAATCAAGTTAAAACCATGTAAAAATTAGATATGTTGGACCCTATGGTTTACAAATAACTTGTCTAACAACAACAAATCAAAAGCTTAACTAAAAATCCATAAAGCTACAACCTTTATCAAAATCTTTGGAAAACCCAAAATATAGAAACATGAGTTTTATGAAAAAATAAAGACTAAGGTTAGATAAGAAATAGAAAGGACAACATAAAATCGATTTTACCTTTGAAAAATCTTCAAGAATCAAGTAAGGAAGAAATGGAATAGTAACTTTCAAGGGGAGGGGAAAAATGCCGTTGGTTTTGAAGGAGAAGGGGGAGGAAGATGAGCAAAAAGGCATTTTTAGTTGTTTTGTTTTATTTTAAAAGTCAAAGGTCATAATTACCCTTAATGAATGAGGATAATTTCAATAGTATAAATTCCATGACTTGGGCTTAAAAAGATGACTAGTCCAACATATATTTATTTGTTTTGAAATACAAAGCCCGAAATTATATTTTTAATAATTTAATTTCACCCAACCCCCAAACCCGGGTGTTACAACTCTCCCCCACTTACGGAATTTCGTCCTCGAAATTACCTGACGGAAACAAGTACGGAAACTGCTCAAGCATATCGGCTTTCCTCTCCCACGTGGCCTCTTCCACGTCTCTATGTCGCCATATCACCTTGACCAACTCTATGGTCTTCCCACGCAACACCTTTCTATTCGAAGCAAATATCTCAATTGGTTCTTCATTGTACGACAAATCTGGATTCAGTTCTATCTCCTCAACGTGCATAACGTGAGACGGATCCGATCTATATCTCCTAAGCATCGACACATGGAATACATCATGGATCTTCTCTAACTCTGAAGGCAATCTCAAACGGTAAGCTGCTGGCCCAATCCGCTCAACTATCTCATACGAACCGATAAACCTCGGACTCAACTTGCCCTTCCGGCCAAATCGCATTACCTTCTTCCACGGAGACACTTTCAGAAACACTTTCGAACCCACTGAATGCTCAATCGCTTTTCTCTTCAAATCTGCGTAAGATTTCTAACGATCGGAAGCTACTTTCAGACGGTCACAAATCAACTTCACCTTATCGGTAGTCCCCTTAAGTAAATCCGGCATAGGTAACAATTTCTGACCCGCTTCGGCCCAACAGATCGGAGTCCTACATCGCCTACCATACAATGCCTCATAAGGAGCCATCTGGATACTAGCCTGGTAACTATTGTTGCAAGAAAACTCGACTAAGGGTAAATGCTTCTCCCACGATCCCTGGAAGTTGATCACACAACATCAGAGCATATCCTCTAATACTTGTATCACTCGCTCTGATTGTCCATCTGACTACGGATGATATGAAGTACTGAAATGCAAACGACTACCTAGGGCACTATGCAAACAACTCCAGAACCTCGATATGAATCTCGGATCTCTGTCTGATACAATAGACTTCGGAACTCCATGCAATCTCACAATCTCTCGGACATACAAATCTATCAACTATCACCCAGACAAAATTCTTCTTCGAAGGAGACAACGGCAACCCTAACACAAAGTCCATAGTGATTCTTCCCACTTCCATTCCGGAATTTTCAAAGGCTGCAACAAACCTGATGTTCTGCCTTTACTCTCTGACATACCATGCAACGACTCACATACTCGGTCACATCCTTCTTCAAACCAACCCAGAAATAATCATTCTTCAGATCTCGGTACATCTTAGTACTGCCCGGATGCATAGAAAAAGGACTCGAATGTGCTTCGCTCAGAATCATACGTCTCAACTCAACATCTGCATGCACTACAACTCTGTCTCTGAAACAAAACACATTCTCATCACAGGAACTGTACTCTGTCGGTCTACCCTCTGCAATGTCCTGAACATGCAAAGCTAGTGATACGTCTTGCAACTGTTTCTCTCTGGTCATCTGAATCAACGAAGGCTTCACTTGCAACTCTGTAATCAAACCACCGTCCTCTGATACACTCAGCCTAGCAAACATAGCTCGCAACTCAACTGCAACTTTTATGCTCAACGCATCAGCCACTACATTTGCCTTACCCGGATGGTACTCAATAGTCAAATCATAGTCTTTCAACAGTTCAAGCCATCTTCTCTGTCTCAAGTTCAGCTCTCTCTGAGTCATCAGATACTTCAAGCTTTTATGATCAGTGTAAACCGTGCACTTCTCACCATACAAGTAGTGACGCCAAATCTTCAACGCAAACACAACTCTTGCTAACTCAATGTCGTGCGTAGGGTAGTTCTTCTCATGCACCTTCAACTGTCTCGAAGCATAAGCAACGACTCTCCTTTCTTTCATCAGAACACAACCTAAACATACGTAGGAAGCATCGCTATAGATTACAAACTCTTTCCCCGAAACTGGCTGTACCAACACTGGAGCATTCGTCATAGCTTCTTTTAATTTCTCAAATGCATTTTTTCTCGCATCTGACCAATCAAACTTAACTCCATTTTGCATTAGTTTAGTCAACGGAGCAGCTACCCTAGAGAATCCGTCAACGAATCTCCTATAGTAACCAACTAGTCCTAGGAAGCTTCTAATCTCAGTCACTGACTTAGGTTGATTCCACTCAACAATGGCTTCAATCTTCTTCGGACCAACACGGATACCTTCAGTTGACACAACGTGGCCAAGAAACACAACCTCTCTAATCCAGAACTCGCATTTACTCAGCTTAGCATACAACTGGTTGCTCATCAATCTCTGCAATACAAGTCTCAAATGTTCATCATGTTCTTCTTCTGATCTCGAGTACACAAGGATGTTGTCTATGAAAACAACTACAAATCGATCTAGATAGTCTCGGAAAACTTTGTTCATCATGTCCATGAAAGCTTCCGGTTCATTCGTGAGCCCAAACGGCATCACAAGGAACTCATAATGACCGTATCTAGTCCTAAAAGTTGTCTTCGGTACATCACATTCTTTTACCTTCAACTGATAGTACCCTGGTCTCAAATCTATCTTCGAAAACACTTAGGCACATCTCAACTGATCAAACAAGTCATCTATACGCGACAACATATACTTGTTCTTCACTGTCAACTGGTTCAACTGCATATAGTCGATACACATCCTCAAACTCCTGAAGTTGACTTTTCAACTCTTTCAACTCTTTCGGAACCATATGGTACGGAGCAATAGAAACTGGAGTAGACCCTGAAACAGTCTCAATCACAAACTCTACATCTCTGTCAGGAGGCAAACCCGGTAACTCTTCTAGAAACACATCCGGATAATCACAAACTGTTCTGATATCTTTCGGTCTAACCTCACTCATATTCGGATTCATCACATACGCTAAATAAGCCCCACAACCGGAGTCCATCAACCTATGAGCCTCTAAAGCCGACACAACGTTCGACAAGAACTTAATGTTCTCGCCTACTACCACTACCTCGTAGTCATAAAAAAGCTTCAACGAAATTCTCTTTGTCTCAAAATCTACACTAGCTCAGTGCTCAACTAACCAATCCATAACCAAAATGATATCAAAACCGTAAAACGGAAGCTCCATCATATCAACCGGAAACACATGACCCTGAATCTTCAACGGACACCTCCTATACATCTGTCTAACTACAACTGTCTCACCGAAGGAACTAGTCACATGCATCCCTATGTCTAAAATCTCAACAAGTATGTCTAACTTCTTTGCATGCTCACTTAAAATATAAGAATGCGTGGAACCCGAATCGACTAAGGAAAGCAAAGACATGGACTGTAACTCGAAATTACCTACTATCACATCTGTGTCATTCCCTGCCTCTCTCTGTGCGTAGACTCTAGCTGGTCCATCGGCCTCTGGCTGAACTGCAACTACATGAGTAAGATTCTTCGGTGCCTCTATCCTAGGTGCATCAGCCCTCGGCTGGAAGTAACACGACCGCGCCCACGGCCTCTCGGATAGTCGATCGCTCTCGCAGGAGCTTGTGCCTGAATCGGTATCTGTCCCGCCTGATGTGGACACTCTTTCCTGAAGTGGTCTCTCGATCCACAGTTCCAGCAAGCAAGATAGTTTCCCCAACACTCTCTCGAATGTTGTCTCCCACATCGAGCGCACTCGGGAAAACGCCCTCCAGCTCTCTGGCCCTGATGGCCTCTACCGTGGTGGCCACCGCCACGCCTATGATCATACTGTTGTCCACTGCCCCGATGCCTCTTGGCATCATCGTGATCAAAGTTGTTGTGCCTCTTCCCTGAACTGGATCCTCCCGAACGCTTGGTCAGCCCCAAGCTATGCTCGATGTCCTTGGCCCTAGCGACCAAGACATCAAAATCGGAATAATTTGTAGCCAATGTGTACCTCTTGACCTCCTCATGAAGTCCATACCTGAACCGATCACAACAGTCCCTCTCAGTAGGAACCAACTCCGGAGCATACTGACTCAATCGGACAAAGTGGATCTAGTAGTCTTTCACTGATGTGTCTTCCTAAACAAGAGCCATGAACTCCCTCTTCTTCTCATCTAAATATCTTGGGCCTAGATATCTCTTCTTGAAAGCAGCCTCAAAGAAATCCCAACTGATCTCGGCCTCAGGCATGCCGGAAGTAATGGTGACCCACCAGGTGTAGGCATCACCCTGAAGTAACGAAACCACACAGCCCAACTTACGAGCCCCAACACATCCCATCTGAGCCAAAATACGAACTGTATTCTCTAGCCATAACTTCGATCTCTTAGGCGTAGATCCCTTGAACTCATCCGCTCCGAGGCTACGAAGCCTCTTTAAGGGTAAGCTAGCATCATCTCCTCCCGGCTGTGCTGCAGCCTGAGCTCCTGCAACAGCAGCCTGAAACGCTCCCACTATAGCCTGAACTAGCGGAGCCATGTCTATCCCTGCAGGACCTTGGCCACCCTGGCCAACCTGAGGTCCCGCTCCCTCAGCTCTAGCCTCGCCTTCCACATTAGGCTGAGGAGGTGGTGGTGGTAGAGGTGCTCCGACTCCAACAGCAGGCTCTTCCACATGAGTCTCTACCCCAACCACCGGCTCAACAGCAAGAGCCGCAACACGGGGTTCCTGACGAACCAGCCTGGGTCTACCTCTAGGCCTCGACATAACAGCTCACAGATAACAACTACAACAACAACATACAAAATCGGGTTAGCAAGGGCAAGGGTCCAAGTGGCTCAAGTATGTTTTCCCTCACATAAAAAATCTCTTTTTTCAATGTAATAGAAGCAATGGTACTCTACTCAACACTTAACGGACAAATCATACATCAACATGCTTCAAACATCACACACATACGATCAATTAAACAAGCATCAAAGCATACTTGATAAGCAAGCAAACACCGTTCAATTGCAATACAAGAATTTAACTTACCTTACTTACCTGTGATGTCACGGGATGGTCCACGAGCCTATAACCAAGGCTCTGATACCAACAAGTGTAACGCTCTTGTCCTGGTCTGGACGGCTGACCGGTCCGAGTGAGTCACACGGGGAAAACCAAAGTGAAACCCGTTAAGGCTCCATTTTGGTTAGCAACCCCAGAAAATTTCTTTTAACATTATCTTGTCTAGATATTTAGTTAGTCCTATGTGTGACAAACGGCAGCGGAAAACAAGGACAAGACGAGACAAGAGCATAAGTTAATTTAAATTTACCAATTGTCAAGTTAATTCGATTTCTTGCAAACGCGACCAAAACACACATAAACGATTACGAACATGGCTCACAAGGAAACTAACATCAAACAGTGCCTAAGCCCAACACTTGAAAACCTTTAGAGATGCCAAAAGCCCAATTTTTAGGCCTGTGTTTCGAAACAGGCTTGCCCGTTTCGATACACGGGCCCCAGTTTAAAAGGCCAAACCAACCGTACCGATACGCTCCACCCCGTTTCGGTACAGGGGTCCATTTCACCTGGGCGTTCCAAAACACGTTCCCGAACAGACCCTCACAGTAGCAAAACTGTTTCGGTACGCGTATAGAAACAGGGGTTCACAGTTTCAAACCGTACCGGAACGCTTTCCGATACGGGTATCCCTGGAATCACACCCGTTCTGAAACCACCTTACCCGTTCCGAAACGCCTGCAGTCTCTGTGTTTCCAAAACCAGTTTTAAGCATCTCCAAATGATCCCAAACGACCTCAAAGACTTCAAGAAGAAAGACACAACATGCGTACACAAACTCTAGAGGCATACATCCTATTACAAGCATGTTCAAACACTTAACTCACATATAAAAAGGCCAACCAAAGGAAATCAAGCATTCACCAAGGTATATCACAAGCAAGGTTCACATGCCTTTAAACATACACATAAGCATAAAGATAAGGGCCACATGGCCAATATACATGGCATAAACAAGCCACCACCAAAACATCAACATACTAAAGGAGTCTTAACAAGCTCCTTAACACAAACAACATACTTGAATCCCATTGCTTAGCTATTACATCAATTAACTTAAAAGTCCATACTTGAAGGTAGAAATAGCACACTTGGGGGCCCTTCTCCTTGTACAAGCAACCCACGAACTAAGGATCTGCATTTTCGAACAAAGGAGAGCGTAAGCGCAAAGCTTAGTGAGGGTAAGCTCATAAAACAAACATCGACAATGCAGGGTCCAAGTACGAGCAACAAAACCAAGGATGAATGCATGTTTCCTTACCTTCAGAACCACATGAATCAATTATATGAAATGCATGAACATAACCTCAATTATCATGCTATGCTCAACATGTCCATAATACAACCATATAAAACACATCTAACAAACCTTATTGGCACCTAGCTATGACCCGAATACGCAGATAACAACCGTTAGAACTCACATCCAACAACTCAACCATTACATTACCTTACGGTGGGATTCCACTCATCACCGTTTCACGCGGAGGGGATTCCACTCATTCTCACGCCCCGTCGATGGGATTCCACTCATCACCGACTAAAATATAAATGAAGATTCCCGGGCGTACCCGTACTTCATCTTGGTGACTACCATCACCAAGACCACGCGCGCATTTCGACACTCGTGTACACACTAACATCTTAATGATCGATCATTTGTACCCAAGCATACTAGTGTCAATACTAACTCATCACAAGATCATCATAATACAATATCCTTACCAATTCCCGTGCCTAGCACGTATCCACCATGATTTACAATCATGCAACCCACATTTCATCAAACACATGCATATCACAATGCATAGATAAATCATCATGCCTCATCATTACACATATCCAGAAAATGCATAGCAACATCAATCACATTTAATACATGATGCATAAACACAACATTCAAAGTTCAACCATAGTTCTCTAAACTAAAGCTTGAGATTAGACTACCAATCTAATCCCAACTCTAGGTGGGTTTATCAAGCCCGACCTAGGTCTATGTGCTCGAACCAAGACATTTTGAAAACCAATTTAAAACCGAAGAACCACTCACCAACTATCCAAGCTCAACACTAGTCGATCAATCCACCAAGCTATCTGGATTCGTTCCCGAGGTCTCACCAACACAAAACCTTGATGCTATCAATCAAACACAAGAAAATTACCAATAATTAACCATCAACTCTCTGTCGAAAACACTAAACACAAAACAAGCATATATTCGACCCAAGAACACCCTCAAAGCATCATTTTCGAGCAGCCCTCAAACTCAGCAAATAACTAATGTTTCCAACATCCAAAATGCCATCTAACACACCCAAAACAACCCTCAAACATCACTTAATCATCAGCCATCAATTTCTCACACTAAACAGCCCCAACACTTGACATTTGAACCATCTAAAACCCCACTAAAACCCATATCCGAAAATCAAGTTAAAACCATGTAAAAATTAGATATGTTGGACCCTATGGTTTACAAATAACTTGTCTAACAGCAACAAATCAAAAGCTTAACTAAAAATCGATAAAGCTACAACCTTTATCAAAACCTTTAGAAAACCCAAAATATAGAAACATGAGTTTTATGAAAAAATGAAGACTAAGGTTAGATAGGAAATAGAAAGGACGACAAAAAATCGATTTTACCTTTGAAAAATCTTCAAGAGTCAAGCAAGGAAGAAATGGAATAGTAACTTGCAAGGGGTGGGGGAAAATGTCTTTGGTTTTGAAGGAGGAGGGGGAGGAAGATGAGCAAAAAGGCATTTTTAGTTGTTTTGTTTTATTTTAAAAGTCAAAGGTCATAATTACCCTTAATGAATGAGGATAATTTCAATAGTATAAATTCCAGGACTTGGGCTTAAAAAGATGACTAGTCCAACATATATTTATTTGTTTTGAAATATAAAGCTTGAAATTATATTTTTAATAATTTAATTTCACCCGACCCCCAAACCCGGGTGTTACATGGGTTTTGAGCACTCCTTACTAAGATTTTATGCTTACGCTCTCTTTTGTTCATCAATGCAGATAACTAAGTGTTTGGAGAAGGCAACATACAAGGGGATCTAAGGAGACTTCACTTTTGAATGTATGTTTCGTTTTATGAACTAGAGTAATATGGGGAATCGAGGTACCGTAGTCTTTTTGGGAGAAGTGTTTGAACTCCCTTATGTGCATATTTGGTTATTGGTTTTGAACTTGTAAATGGCCTCTAATTGATGGTTTAAGCCTTGTTTTGAGATTTGACCTTTTGGATGCATGGTTTCATAGGAAGCACGCCTCTAGATTCACGTAATGTTGTTTAGTTTTCTTTGGGTATGTTTAGTTTTCTTTGGGTATGTTTAAAAGCAATGTTGGATTGCCTTTGGATGATTTAAAGTAGGTAAAAGCTGCAATTTGGGACATTGTAGGCCGTAAGGTATCGATACCCTCGAAAGTGTATCGATACAGTATTTGCAAAACGAAAGGGTGTATCGATACACGGGGGCGTATCTATACGTTATTTTGCTACTGGTTTTGGGCATACTGATACGGTCTCGAAGGGTATCAGTACGACCTTGAATTTGAATTTTTGAATGCTGCTTTCGTCGAGGGCGTATCGATACCCTCTCTAAGGGTATCGATACAGTGGTAGTTAAGTTTGTTGAAAGTCGTCTTTGAATGTTCTGAATCTTTACGCTTTGGTCCCTGAATGTTGTGGATGCAATTAAATGAGTTTAAATGATTATTTTGAGCTGAGTTTTGATAGAGATGCATGTAATGACACTAATAAAAGGTTGGTCAACCGAAATTGGGAAAAACCCTTGGAATTTGATAAGTTTACGTTTTGGTCACTAAAAGCCGTTTTGAATACAATTGATGTTCGATTGATGTCAT
The DNA here is from genome assembly GCA_958450335.1 of Hibiscus tridactylites. Classification (NCBI taxonomy): domain Eukaryota; kingdom Viridiplantae; phylum Streptophyta; class Magnoliopsida; order Malvales; family Malvaceae; genus Hibiscus; species Hibiscus tridactylites. The sequence goes on from OY288270.1 coordinate 14,924,655, forward strand.
GTACGCTCCGCTGAAATCTTCAAACACTTAGGGCTGTAACGAGCATCTAGACAAGATAAAAAGAAAAAAAATAAGATCGTTTATTAAGGTAAACCTTCCCGGTTTACTTCAATATTCCCGTGTGACCCTCTCGATTCAGTTTATTGGCTAAGCCGAGTCGAGGGGGTTACATTAACCACTAAATCAATTTAAAATTATAAAGTATTTTACTACAAATAATATATATTTCAAACTACACTCGAGATTAATACAATTTATTTTATGATATAAATAGTACTATAAACAATATTAACATATATAAATAATATAAATATATTATATATGTATTTATAAATTAACATATATAAATAATATAAACATATTATATATGTATGTATAAATAAAATATATTATTTTCATATATTAATAGTATTTATAATATAAATATATTATTTAAAAAAAACTCAAAAATCTCAAAATTTACAAAAAAACCACACAACTCCGAAATTCTAAAAATTTACAAAAAAACCCTCAAATCCCAAAAATCCCCCAAAACATAATCCCTAAATCTATATATTGTCACCACCATCGCCACCTCTTTGCTTGGGTGAGAATCAGGGGGTGAGGACGATTTTATATTCCACAATCCGCCCACAACACTGGTAGGTAATGTTTCAGGAAATTCTCATTAAATATTTCAGAGAATTTTTCGTCCCCGTACCCAAACCCATCGAACCCGGCAGGTTTCGGGGAATCCTCGTCCGCAAAAATATTAAAAAAATTATTACTTTACTAACTAAAATATATAGCCAATTGCAATTTACAAATCATATATCCATTACACTTAAAAATATCCAAAATACTTCAAATGGTATAGCAATCAAGATTTGACAACGGAGCAAGTAAAAGAAAAGCAAAATATGGAGAAAATTTTCTTGAATTGATAATTTATAAATATAATATATACTATAAAATATTTTTTTTTGATTAACTACAAAACAATAATAGATATAATAGATATAATAAAATAGAAACCATATATATATATATATATAAGACAGGGTATTTTGTTTCTATTTTTTTTTCTAAGCACGTGATTTAATTTTTTATTAAAAAACCAATTCACTAAAATTTTTGTAGGAAAAAAACAGATCTAACCCAACACTACAACCACCAATATAATTTAATACAATGAAAAAACAGATCTAACAAAATGGAAAATAGATCTAGTCAACAACAATGAGCTGATTTTTCGGGAACATCAGATGAGTGTCGGGGAGTTGTTCTTTCGCATCAAACTCTGGTTTATGTATTGGGTCCTTGTTGGACTGCCACCGTGGATGATCTCTGAGGTGTCTTAGTGAGACTGCCCTTAGTATTGTGAGTATATTCCATACGTGGTGTCAAAGAGGGAGAATGTTGTTTGGGAATTGCCGCCAGCAGGGGTGTTAAAGTTTAACGTGGATGGCTCGACGAGGGGAAAGCCAGGGAAGGTTGTATGTGGGGGTGTGTTGCGTGATGAACATGGTCATATTTTGGCCATGTTCTCGAGACCTATAGGGATTGTGGAATCCAATAAGGCAGAACTACAAGCCATTTGCCATGCATTGGAGATGGTTCGAGGGTCTATATGGCGATCTACTACATCTGTGATTATAGAATTAGATTCGAAAGTGGCAGTGGGTTGGGTACTTCAGCGTGAGAAATGATTGTGGCGTTTGGGGCAGTGGTTCGGGCGTATAGATGCGGTCTGTGATGAGCTGACTGTGATGTGTTTCATCATGTGTTGAGAGAAGCGAATATTCTGGCCGATACTCTCACCAAAGGAGGGGTTGATAGGTCCTCTTAGTTTCAAATGGTAGGATAGTGTGTGAATTAGTTGTTGGCCTTGTTTTCTGGGATGGTTGTGTCCATTGGAGTATGTCCAAAGACCAATCATGAGATGGTTGTAAAAGACATACTTATTTTATCTTGTTTATTAATTTAAATCCATTATTATTATTTCAGTCTTATTCTGTGTGTTTATAAATAAACTGAATTATAATAAAATCCTTAGAATAATATAGTTATTCTTAAAATGTTCTTAGTCGAGTATTATTGTGGCATTGCGAACAATAATATATTAAGACTAATATGTAGTTGATTGATGACAAAGTGTTGTCACTGACATTAAGATGTTAAAATCAATACATAAGTATGTGTTAGAGAACGACATATTGGATTGACCCGTTATGAGCATGTTTCTTGGATTATTATGTGACAGTCACAACATTGCTCATAGTGATAACTACATGTATGATCCTCATACTTAAGATCATCATTATTCAACATTGTGAGTGACATATTTTGATACAATCAAACTTGGGTCGTAATTGACTACAGTATAAAGACTGATATTGGATTTGTTGCAATCTATGTAGCGGAATATGGTTGATCAAGATAGGATTTGTCCCTTCTATATAATAGGAGCAATATCATAGGCCACTTGATTGAGTGAGACTAGAAATGAATGACCATGATCGAATAAATTGATATGAGATATCATAGTTATTCGCTTATAATAGTTTACTCAAGATATCAAGAAATATTAGATGGACTATACAAGTGTGACTATTTCATGACTTGTGTCCGATCTAGATATAAGGACAAAAGGATGTAATAATACATGAAATGAGTTAATCACGAAAAAGGTTATGTCGAATCAAGACTTCCTGTAACTTAGGTAGCAATGATGTATTACTAGACGTCACTCATTGCTTGTAATATTAGAATTGTTCTAGATATTACTTCTAACGTTAGATGAACCTATAAGGGTCACACCCTATGATTGAAACGAACAAATATCGACTAGATAGTATGTGTACAAACTTTTTGTGCACGAAATAAGTAAAAATCGAAATTATTATGATTATTGTAATTATAGATATTTTAATACTAGATAATTATTATAATTATCAGATACTATTAAAATATATTTATCCATAAAGAAACCTGATTAAAGTAGAATTAGATTCTACATATTTAATTATATTCGGTTAAATATATTGTATATTTAAAATGTCTGAATTTAATTAGAATTAGGGTTTTCAATGCTATATAAAGGCATAAGGTCTAGCATCCAAAGTATGCTTTTGCGAAAAGCCTCTTGTTGCGTGTAAATAAGGCTATCGCAATTGAGTGCAAGTATACACGACTCAAGTAATATAGTGATATGAAGTATCGGATATCGTCTCCAAAGGAACTGGAAATACTTCTATCTTTAAAAGCCTGTACAAGGAAAAAGATGAATTTAATAAAGAGTTTTGAGTAATCTTAAGAATAAACTAAAATAGAATAAGGAATGATATTGGGAAAATAGGATGGTATTGATTTGCCCAGTAGTGCAGGTGTTGCACTATTCAAAGGTCGTTTGTTGTCTCTTTCGTCGAGCCTGTCGCGACAGCACCTGTCGCGGCAGCGAGCAACAACTCTACACTTCAAGTTCAGCAAGAATCCATGTTGTGACTTGTCCTATCCCTAGGTCCAAGTTCTTTCCGATGAACACGTCTTGGATGATACATCCCGGCGTGAATCGAAGGATGAACACCAATATTTGTGGATTCTTCTTTAGCTGTTTAACCTTGTACATATCCCTAGGCCAAGATAGTTTAACCATAAACTAGAAAACTCATATTTACTCCTTTCGTATACTTAACTATCCCGATATTAAGTAAATGAATAACCTTACAATGCTCTCCCGATACTCTTATGAGATATGAAAATTAGAGTAAATAAACTTGAAGTTTTATTGAATAGAACAGAAAAATCCTAATAAATAGTTTAACCCTTACACTTTACAAGATCAACCCTTAGCCTTAAGGGAAGTTTAGAACATGATGGAGAAGGAGAAAGATTAGGGTTTGTGATGGAAGACAGCTAGGAACTAGGTTCTCCTTCTCTAGGTCGAATTAGAAGCATATAAATAGGCCTTTGGTACAAGTTTTCTAAATGGCCAAGAGTACTAGTTCGAATTAAAATACAATTCATTTAAAGACTAAATCTCTTAGTAGACTTCCTTTAATTCGTCCTATCTTCTTGCCTTGACTTTCTCCTCAAACTTTGGGCAAGGCCTTCTTTGTGCTTCTGGACTCCAAAAATAATGCAAGTGGTCTCTAGAAATTAGGCTTGAAACCCTCTATCAGTCGAACTCCACTTTGCATTTTTCCATCTCTTCTTCTTCACTATCACCACTTCTGTCACGGTAGATGTCACGATAGCAAGTATGAGACGATTTTGCTTTAACCCTTTTGCTCCAGCTTTGCAGTTATCTATTGTTCCTCTGCTGCCCTGGATGCTGCCACGACAGTACCTGCAAGAATTAACTGAAATCAGCAGCATCTGTACAATAATTATTCATTTGTGATGTTTATGCAAAATCTATCCTAAAACGCAACTAAGCATGCTTGAGTGCATCAATAATATGGGTAAATTAGGGTTAAAATATAGAACTTTTATGCACTCAACACACCCCAAACTCAAGTTATTGCTTGTCCTCAAGCAAATGCAATCTAACTAAGAATGGATCTTTTTGGCTTTGGCTTAACTCAATGAACAACCATTACCTACATCACCTTTACCATCAAGATCAATACCTCTTCGAATGTTTATGGATTTATTCAGAGCAATACTATAATTCTCGTGTGAGTGTGTGCAGGTTTTGTGAACAAATATGAGCTTAGACTCCTTAGCAATCAGAATAGTTACTTAACTTTCTTGAGTTTTAAAAATAATTTTTAACTAGAGCCAATTTCGGGCACCTCTAGTTTTCTTCTAAAGTTTTTCTATTTCTACTAGAGCCGGTTTTAGGCACCTCTAGTTTAATTTCCTAGAGCCATTGTTAGGCACCTCTAGGAGTACTTCTAGTTTAATGTCCTAGAGCCAGTGTTAGCCACCTTTAGAAGTAAACTAAATCTAAGTTTTCTTTCTAACTCAAGTGGCTAAGCTTCCTATTCTAAGTTTTCTTACAGAGTCTTAACATCATATAAGTCACAAAGGTGTTTTGAAGAGTTCAAAACTATAACAAGGCTCTAAATACTTCCTAAAACACTCTAAAGTTACTGTCACGACAGTAAGTACTGTGACTTAAGCCATTTTTTTCGACACAAAAACAAATAGTAATGAAACACAAAGTATGATAAGTTCATTAACGAAAAGAGGATTGCTTACCCCCAAACTCGAGGGTTGCATTGTCCTCAATGCATGAAAAGCAGAAAAAGAAACATCACAAATAGCAATTAAAAACATAGACGACATAAAGAGTAAACATAAACTTAAGTTGAAGAGCTGTCGTCACTGTTGCTATCGATGCAGAGCTGTCGACAGGCAGATTCTTTGGTGGCAGAGGCTGGATTTTTGGCTGGAGAGGAGGAGGCTACCTTCTTCTTTGCCTCGCGAGGTTGCTGGATTATGGTGGGTGAAACATTGGGAGCTTTGTCCAGAATCTCAAGCTCAATGTCGCTTCTGCTGTCGTATGCTCTGTCGTGGCAGGGTCCCTCTACATCAATATCAAGCTTTTTCTTCTTCATCGGAGGGAAGTCCTTGGCTATTTTGCGGACGATAGAAGGTTCGAAGTCTGAGTCATCCTGCCAGACTGAAGAGGAAGAGAAACCTTCAAAATATTTCAGGTAAATTTCTAGCAGTGGTTTGTTTCTCTTTGTTCCTCGAGGAGATGCAAACCTTCTGTCGCCGTCTCCTGTCGTGGCAGATGGTGAGGCAGAGGCAGCTGTCGGTGTGGGCGTCTTGGGGCTGGTGGTAGGTGTTGGGGCAAAAAGAAGGTTTTCTGGAAAAGGAGGGAACTGCACGTTTGGATAATTAAGTTCAACTTTAATGAAATTTACCGTAGCAGTGTGGAATTGCCTCATATATTCCATGTAGCCTTTCTGTCGTGCCTCCATTCGTTGCAGTAGTTGAATTATTTGGCTGGAGGAGGTGCCTTCTGGTCTTTTAAGTTCTGTCTGCTCAGGCTCTGTCGCGATAGGTTTTGTTGAATCTGGTTCTGTCATGGCAGAAGGGTTGACATATGCCATTGGGGTGGCTGCCTTCAGCTCCATCAAGCTGTAGAGATTTTGCTGTGTCCACCCCTTTCTCTGGATCTTCACATCTTCATCAATTTCAGGCACGTTGTTGGCTCGGCAGAGGGTTGTGATTAAATAATGGAAGAAGAGGGGGCCCTTGTCCTTCAATGCACACTCGTGAATTCCATCGATGATGTATTTTCCTACATTGATTCACCGTTCGTTGATGATGGAGTGCACGAGGGCGAGCCTCTATCGGTCTACTGTTGTGTTGTGAGACGTTGGCATGAGACGCTTTTTCACAAAATGGTTCCACAGTTTGGCAGCAGGCGTGAGTTGCGTTCTTCGCACCGTCCATCGATGTTTTGGGTCCTCGTTCCAGCTGGTGCCTTCTTCAGTAAGGTCTGCCGTGATGTCGTCATAGTCTGCCGATGACATATTGCTGATGAACATGTTGTGTGCATCCTCTTTCCTGCCCACATACATGCCATATAGGGAATTGATGTAGGTTGGTTCTAATTCAATTTCCTTACCCTTGATGGTGATTGTAGAGGTGTCCTTGGAGGTGACGGCAACATAGAATTCTCGGACAAGTGTGACATTCATCTCCTCGAATTGTTCCGCAAACATCTGTCATTTGAGCTCGATTATCCTTTTGGCGATGAATCCTTCGAGCCTTAGATCTCCGGTCTTCTTTAGGTAGGTGAAGCCCCTTTCCTCCCACATTTCTTTTTTTCTGAAAATATTCATAATATCTTTTCTCTTATTCTGCCGAGACGGACCTTTTGTGAATTCTGCTGTGACTGGAGTGGAGACTGTCGCGGCAGAGGTGGAGGTAGCACTTCTTCTGGTCGATCTCATTGTCATCGTAAGGGTACTGTAAAATAGAGTAAATAAACTTGAAGTTTTATTGAATATAACAGAAAAATCTTAAGAAACAGTTTAACCCTTACAACTACTTTACAAGATCAACCCTTAGCCATGGGGGAAGTTTAGAACATGATGGAGAAGGGGAAAGATTAGGGTTTGTGATGGAAGACGGCTAGGAACTTGGTTCTCCTTCTCTAGGTCGAATTACAAGCATATATATAGGCCTTGGGTACAAGTTTTCTTAATGGCCAAGATTACTAGTTTGAATTAAAATACAATTCATTTAAAGACTAAATCTCTGAGTAGACTTCCTTTAATTCGTCCTATCTTCTTGCCTTAACTTTCTCCTCAAACTTTGGGCAAGGCCTTCTTTGTTCTTCTGGACTCCAAAAATAATGCAAGTGGTCTCTAAAAATTAGGCTTGAAATCCTCTATCAGTCGAACTCCACTTTGCATTTTTCCATCTCTTCTTCTTCATTGTCGCCACTTCTATCACAGCAGATGTCACAACATCAAGTATAAGGCGGTTTTGCTTCGACCCTTTTTCTCCATCTTTGCAGTTATCTACTGTTCCTCTGCTGCCCTGGATGCTACCACGACAGTACATGCAAGAATTAACCGGAATCAGCAGAATCTGTGCAATAATTATTCATTTGTGATGTTTATGCAAAATCTATCCTAAAATGCAACTAAGCATGCTTGAGTGCATCAATAATATGGGTATGAGGGTTAAAATATAGAACTTTTATGCACTCAACACCTCTCTAAAATTTAGAGAAGAGAAAATATTGCTTGTTTTGTTCAGGTGGACTGCGTAGAGCTCGAAACGCTATTGTGATGACTTGGGTACGATATCGTGCTAGTAGAATTGGATTCTCCTAACTCCCTACCGTTTCTAAATTTAATTAAGGTAACATTTCTGTTGTGTGGATCAATCGATGAACAAATGGCCAAGAGGGGGTGAATTGGCTTTCAAAAGTTTGAGAGAGGAAACTGGTAAATGAAAAATGAAAAATGAATGCAGAAGAGATTTATAGTGGTTCAAGCTTACAACAAGCTCTACATCCACTACCTTAGCTCCCACTAAAGATTTTGAAACAATTTCACTAGAAATTCTTCCCATTTTCTCAGATTAGGAGGAAACCTTACAAAACGATTAAGCTTTCTACTCAAAGCTTAATCAAAGATCACTCTTAACCAAAGAAGTTGTTTTGAAAATGAAAATAAACCTCACAAAGGTAAATATTTGCCCCAATTACAAGTACACTATTCTCAATCTTGAAATAAAGAATTACAAATGAATTACACAAAATGTGTACAATGGTTTAACTTTATTTGGCTAAAGTTGGATTGGATTTTTGCTTGAATGTGCTTGACTTGTTAAATAGTTGTTGATGTAGCTTTAATGGCTTGATTATATACATCTTCATTGAATTCTAACTGTTTGGGTTGTTGGCATCATCAATAAAGCCGTTGGGATCTCATTTTCCCACCATAAATGCACTTCTGCAACCTACCGTATCGGTACCTGTCTCAAAATAGAAAGAGTTGTTGCAGAGTAACAAAGGGTCGTATCTTTACACGAGAAGGCATATCAAAACGCTATAAGGGGCGTATCAAAACGACAAGGGTCGTATTGATACAATTTTGCTCACTTGGGACACTGCCAATATCCGTATCGAAACTCCCAAATGTCGTATTTGTACAGGCCAACGAATTAAACAAGATGGGTACAAGGGTTTGACTTTATTTGGCTCAAGTTGGATCGGATTTTTGCTTGAATGTGCTTGACTTGTTCAATAGTTATTGTTGTAGCTTTAATGGCTTACTTTTATAATTCTTCATTGATTTCTAACCGTTTGGGTCGTTGGTATCATCAATAGAGCCGCCAGGCTCTCTTTTTCCCACCATAAATGCACTTCTACAACCTACCATATCGATACGCTCGGGGTTGTAACGATACTTGTCTCGAAATAGAAAGAGTCGTTGCAGAGTAATAAAGAGTCGTATCGATATGAGAGAAGGCATATCGAAACGCTATAAGGGCCGTATCGATACATTTTTGCTCACTTGGGACACTGCCAATATCCGTATCGAAACACCCAAGGTGCGTATCGGTACAGATCAACGACTTTTTAAAATTACTGATTCCCAATAACTGACAAGCAATGGTTATAAAATTAAATGCTCGATTTGAAAAATCTTAACCCATGTATCAATACGGTTAAGGCCATATCCAAATGCCATGAGAAAATCTTAAGCCCAGATGAAGGTCGTATCAAAACGGAAGGAATCATATCAAAACGCATGTTTACATATCAAAACGGAAACTTCCAGTGGCTAAATAAGTTCAAGCCGTATCGAAACACTAGTGGGTGTATTCAAAGGCCTGTGGAATTTTGTTAAGTTTGGCTTTGAAACACTTAGAAAATTGTATGGGGTTTAAGTTTTGACTTCAAAACAATTTGAGATTAAAAATATACTTGTTAATTGTGAGACTTTTGAGTAATTAAAAATTTATTTACTTTACAATTTAGTCCTTAAAAGAATTTGTTATATAAAAATCAAACATATGTTTTACAATCTCCATCTTTTTGATATAACAAAACTAAAGTAAATTTTTATGTGATTTTGAAAAGTACCCCCTTATTTTAAGCTAGGTTTTGAGAAAATTAACTTATACCTTTCTCCCCTTTTTGTTAGATCAAAATCAATGATATATGCAAGATAGGATAAGCAAGATTAAGGAAGCAACATAAACTTCATTAAGTACTTAAAGCATAACAGTTCAAAGAAAAATAAAATCAAAACTCAAATCCTAAAAGCATAATTCAAAAAAAATAATAATCAAAGCATAGGTCCAAAAGAAAAGAACATAGATATGTGCATAAATAAAAGTCCTAAGATGATATGCCATGATATGAAAAACTTAAGGCTCATCTTCATCTTCATAACCTGCAATGTTTCCCTTAGATTGCCTCCACTTATTATGAAAAGGGGAAAGAGAGATATCCAAAGCGGCTTGTTGAGTTTCAATTTGGTTAATGCGATTCTCAATTCCACCAACATTCTCCTCCAAGGATGTGAAGCGAGTGTCGATTGCGGCAAACCCGGAATTCATAGTAGTTTCCAATGAAACAATTCTGGTGCGCAAGGTAGTGAATTTCTCTATAAGAAAAGCCATGAGGGCTTCGTTGTTAGGTTGAGCAATAGGTGATTGAGGAGCCGCTTTCGATTCGAGTATGACATCAAGATGAAGCTCGGCAAGATGAATCCATTCACCATTGATGTAGTGAAATTTAGCATGGTTGAGAGAACGCTCGTCGAGCGTATGTTTGAGAGGCTCGAGGAAATCATGAGAGCAATCGGTGTCCAACTTGGAAACAAGTAACTAAAAGCGCATCCATAGGAGAAAGATAAGACAATAAGTGTATGACGATGTTGAACAAGAAAAACCATCTCGGGAAACATAATTTGAGCTAGATTGGGGCGTTTACCTTCATGAAAGCAACGGATCCTAAAGTCGTAGACTTGTCGGCTCATTGACAATTTCCCATTGGATGAACGGAACCACCATGTGACCATCAGGTGAAGGAATCGATCATGTACATTGAGTACGATTACGAAGCCACCCAAAACATGTCCTAAAGAGTCTTCATCCAAGATACCTTCATCTTCAAGACCAAGGTGAGTGGTTAAGGTATTGACATCAATCTGAATTTCCTTTCCCATTAGGTAGGATTCAAGGGTGACAATGGTCTTTTTTTTTGGGGTTAGAATACATCGGGCATTGACATAAAAGATAAGAACAAGGTTAAGACATAAAATCCTGGGTAAGACCAAAAAAATCATAAAATTCCATCGCCTTAATAAGTGAAGATATTTAAATTTAAAACGTTCAGAATCCAAGAAAGGGATAGAAGTGACACGCTCACGTTTAATTTGGTAATTTTGGAATTGATGAAAGTAAGCATGTTCGGAGGAAGTGCGAAAGCTTCTTGGATAAATAACCGCGAGGTTAGGACGAGTAACACCATCATTGAAAAGATTGGATGACTCTCCAACTTCACTAGTTCTTGGTCTCTTTCTAGGTTCCATAGATAAAATCTGAAAAACGAATCAAGGCACAAAAAGAATGTGTGCATAAATCACCATATTCGATCCAATAACAAATCAAAAATTCAAGGTGTTTGTTAAAGAAACTATACAATATAGTTTAAAACCATATGCAAATATAAAAAGAATTTTTGGTAAAAAGAATTTCGAAAAAAGTTTATACAAATATATGGTATATTTTTATATTCGAATAAAAAATCAGTTTTGAAAGAATTTTTGCAAAAACTTTAAAAATCATACTTTGTGTATAAGATATATACAATAACCAATGAAAAATAGTAAATAAAATTAAACGAAATTGAAAAAGAAAAGGAAAAAGAGTTATATACCTTGAGTTATGGAATTTGGATGAATGAGTGGATGACGATGCACCAAATTGATGAGAGAGCAAAGATTTGATTTGAAGAGCAAAAATCCTCAAAGAATTTGATGAGTTGTGTTAGAAATCAAGAGGATTTGTTGGATTTTTATAGATGAGAAATTCAGGTTTTGAGAGAAAAAGTGATTGAGTTTAATTTAATGTTAAAAACCACATTTAAAGTCTCATTAATGATTTGCGTCCGCACATACCGAGACGTGGCGTATCAGAACAGGGTGTATCGGTACGCTTTTAAGCAGTACCGAAACAGGAGCCCGTACTGATATAGGTTTGTCTGTTCTGAAACATGCTCTTGACCCCATATCGAAACACGATTAACCATTTTGATACCCTATGCCAAAAGATGGAATCTAGGCAAACATCAAAAGCCAGTATCGAAATACTCTTACCTGTTTTAGTACACGTGTGCTAGAAAATGCATTTTGCACAACAAGGAGCTCAAAGATTTGATTCCAATCGAATCGTAATGCATGTGAAAGATGTTTGAATGATCTAAAATAGATACATACTCCCCTGGCAACAAGAATATATGTATAAAGGAGCAAAATCACAAGAGCATGACAATCAAACAAATTCAAGCAAGTTTTTGACTAAAATTAGGCTCTAAAATTTCAAGATAGGCTAGTTAGACCTAACTCTCTCCTAAGAGTCCAAAACACTCTTTGTTTAATGGTTTTTTAAATATGTCCGCTAATTGGTTCGAGGTGTCTACATACTCTAGAACAACATCATTTTTAGACACATGATCTCTAATGAAATAATGTCTTATTTCTATGTGTTTTGTTCTAAAATGTTGGATGAGATTCTTAGTGAGACAAATGATACTATTATTGTCACACTTAAGGGGTATGGTACCTACATTAACTCCATAATCTAGAAGTTGTTGCTTCATCCAAAGGACTTGAGCACAACAACTTCCAACTGATATGTTCTCCGCTTCGGTGGTAGATATGGTTACACTATTTTGTTTCTTAGAAAACCAAGATATGAGCATACTACCTAGAAATTGACAAGTTCCAGAGGTACTTTTTTCTATCTATCTTACATCCCCATAATCCACATCCGAGAAAGTATGCAAATCAAAGGAGGAATCTCTAGGATGCCAAAGTGCTAAACAAGGCGTGTCTATAAGGTATCTAAAGATTCTCTTAACGGCTATAAGGTATGATTCTCTAGAACTAGCTTGGAACCTAGCACACAAACAAACAATAAACATGATGTCGGGTTTATTTGCGGTAAGGTAAAGCAAAGAGCCAATCATAGAACGATAAAACTTTAAATTAACACACTTACCTTCTTCATCTTTGTTAAGCTTTATAGAAGAACTTATTGGAGTGGCTTGAGGCTTCACATTCTCCAAGTCACACTTCTTGAGCAAGTCCTTGATGTATTTATCTTGATTAACGAATGTGACATCCTTCATTTGTTTGATTTGGAGTCCAAGAAGAATGAGAGTTCCCCATCATGCTCTCAAACTCACCTTGCATTAACTTAGCAAACTCTTGACAAAACAATTCATTAGTAGAACCAAAAGTGATATCATCGGCATATATTTGAACTACTAACATGTCTTTGCCATTTCTTTTAATAAAAAGTGTAGTATCCACCTTCCCTTTTTCAAAACCTTTTTCAATCAAAAAGTTTGAAAGCCTTTCATACCAAGCTCTTGGAGCTTTCTTTAAACCATATAAAGCTTTAGTGAGTTTAAAAACATGGTTTGGGAATTTTGGATCTTCAAAATCAGGTGATTGTTCTACATAAACTTCTTCATTAATAAAACCATTTAGAAAAACACTTTTGACATCCATTTGAAAAAACTTGAATTCATGATAACATGCAAATGTAAGAAGCATCTTAATAGCTTCCATCCTAGCTACGGGTGCACATGTTTCATCAAAATCGATTCCCTCTTCTTGAGTGTGACCTTGAGAAACAAGTATAGCCTTATTTCTCACTATGTTACCACTCTCATCTAGTTTGTTTCTAAAAACCCCATTTAGTTCCTATAGTAGCGTTATTATTAGGCCTTTCAACTAATGTTCAAACTTGACTCCTCTCAAATTGATTCAATTCTTCTTGTTTGGCCATTATCCAATAATCATCATTTAATGATTCTTTGATATTTTTAGGCTCTATACATGAAATGAATGCAACATTACTAGCTAATCTAAGAGAGGATCTAGTGGTTACCCCTTTGGATGGATTACCCAAAATCTCACCACCTTTGACATAGTTGTACTCCCTTGGGTAGCTCACTTCTTTTTCCTCAAGAGTCGTGTCCTTCAAGGCTTATAGAGGTGGATCTTGTGCTTCTTCATCATTGCTTGGAACCTCATCCACCTTTGATGAATGTCCACAATCATTAGCTTCAATAATTCATACATCATCATCATCATCATCATCATCATCATCATCATCATCACAAGAATCCTTCCTCGAAAGGAGGTTATCATCGAAAACCACATGTATAGACTCTTCAACAACTAAAGTTCTTTTGTTAAATACACGGTAGGCTTTAGAGTTTGTAGAGTATCTTATAAAAACAGCTTCATCACTTTTAGCATCAAATTTACCTAAATTATATTTTCCATTATTTAAAACAAATCACTTGAATCCAAAAGGATGAAAATAGCTAATGTTAGGCTTCTTTGATTTTAAAATCTCATAAGGAGTTTTCTTTAAAATTGTCCTAATCATTACTCGGTTAATGATATAACAAGCGGTGTTTGTGGCTTCCACCCAAAAATATTTAGGTAAATTATTTTCGAAAAGCATGGTTCTAGCCATTTCTTCTAAAGTTTCATTTTTCTCTCAACTACCCCATTTTGTTGAGGAGTGTGAGGTGTGGAAAAATTATGTCTTATACCATTAGTGTTACAAAAATCCTTAAATCCTACATTTTTAAATTCGGTTCCATGGTCACTCCTAATATGAGAAATTTGTTAACCATGATCATTTTGAGAAATTTTTGAAAATGTGATGAACTTTTATAAAGCCTCATCCTTAGTACTTAAGGATAGAAGTCAAGTATATCTAGAGAAATCATCTACTAACATAAATGTATATGATTTTCCACCCAAGCTCATAGTCCTAATTGGGCCAAAAAGATCCATATAGATCAATTGTAAAACTCTACTAGTTGAAACATCATTAATGGACTTAAAAAAACTCTTTTATGTTTACCCTTAGCACAAACATCACAAATTTAATCTAGAGAAAATTTTAGCTTAGGTAAACCTCTTACTAGATTTTGGGAAACTAATTTTTCTAAAACACTCATTCTAGCATGTACTAGTTTCCTATGCCATAACCATGAATCATGTTCATCCTTAGCTACAAAGCATGCATTATAAATGTGAATGCCATCTAAATGCACCATATAGATATTGCCTATACGATGACCCATGAGCATTATTTTGTTAGTTTTAACATTCACGATTTTACAACCATTTATATCAAAATGAACATTAAAGCCTTTATCACATAATTGACTAATGCTCAACAAGTTATGTTTTAGACCGTTGACATATAAAACATTATCAATGAGTATAGAAGAGTGATTACCAATAGAGCCAATTCCTTCAATGTGGCCTTTGAAGTTGTCATCAAATGTTACTACTGCACCACTTTTTGGCTTTAGTTCCATGAATCTACTCTTGTCACCGGTCATGTGTCTTGAGCATCCACTATCAAGGTACCATGTATTTTGTCTTGAAGCTTTGGCCTTGTAGTAGTGCTCCACCCTACAAAAAAATATTAGGTCTTGATTTTCGGTACCCAAATCATTTTGGGTCCAAGGACTTTAGCTCCCAAAATCTTGGTTCCCTTGGGAATCCAAGCAACATCATGTAAATCATTAGAAGCAATTAGGTTCTTAGGAACCCAAACAATCCTAATCCTCTTACCTTTGGAAGGCCTTTAGAAGCCTCTTTCAAAACTTGAGTTCCCAAATTTGTTCAAAGAAGCTTTGAGATCAATGTTTAAATCAATGTTTTCTTTTTCAAGATATGTTAAATTGTCTTTTAAAGCATAAACCTTCTTTTCAAGTTTTGAATTGGTTTTGGATAAGAAATCATTTTAACTTTTTAAATCAGAAACAATTTTCTTGTTTTTCAAAATTGATTCCTTGTATTTCCCAACCATCTCATCATACACCTCTTGCAACTCATCATAAGATTCTTGAAGCTCATTGAAAGTATAATCAAAAGATGATGAGTTAGAGGTTACCTTAGGATCTTCCTCAAAGCTATAAGGCAAAGGTTGGCAACTTCTTACTCGTCTTCATCGGATGATGATTCCTCATCACTCCAAGTAGTAACATTGGCCTTGAGCTTCTTCTTCTTCTCAAAGCTCTTCCTTTTGAGTTGGTGGCATTCGGTTCTAATGTGCCCCGACTTCTTGCACTCATAGCATATGAGTTGATCCTTCTCCTCTTCCTTGCTCTTGTTCTTGAAGTTTCCTTTTCTAAAGAACTTTCTTCCTCAATTGGACTTCAAGAACCGAGTGAATCTTTTGGCTAGCATAACCATCTCTTTAAGCTCATCCTCGCATGAATCGCTCTCTTCTTGTGAAGCTTTGGAAGCAATTTTGATTTCCTTCTCCATTTCCTTCTTCTCTATCCTTTTCTTTTCTCTTCTTTTCTTCCTTGCTTCATGATCTCATGATTAAAGAGAAAACTCATGAGTGCATCAAGCTTTAATGTCTTCAAATATTTTGCCTCGATGATGACGGTTCTCTTCCTATCACATGATTCAGAAAGAGAGTATAGTAGTTTTCGGACAAGCTTATCTTAAAGAAGACTTCTCTGAAACCTTTGAGATCATTGATGATGACCGAGAAATGATCGAACATCTTTGTGAAACTCTCGTCGGGCTCCATTTTGAAATTCTCGTAACTCAAAATGAGGAGTCCAATCTTGGCCTCCTTAACATCGTTGGTGCCCTCGTAGGTGGTCTCGAGCGTGTCTCACACCTCTTTTGCACTTGCACAAGAGGAAATCTTTGAATACATGTCCGGTCCGATTGCACAAAAGAGCATGTGCAAGGCATTGTCATTAACTTGTAGCTTCTTTCTTTCTTCATCTGTCATTTCTTGTTTGGCCGTAGGAACTTGTCTATCACCTTCTTGCTTCATTAGAATGGATGCCACGTCTTCGATTACATCTCGAATGAGGTAATTGTTGGATTTGATGAATAGCTTTATCCGGTTCTTCTAATATGGGTAGTTGTCCCCATTAAAGAAGGGACGTTTGATGGTGGATTGACTCCCATACAAGTTGGTGGAAGTAGACGCCATTGCTTTGTTGTTGATTGATAGGATTGCTCCAAGGATCGCCTCTTGTAGATGTTAATCTCTCAAAGAGTTAGGCTTTGATACCAATTGTTGTGTGGTTTAATCGATAAACAAATGGCCAAGAGGGGTGAATTAGCTTTTAAAAGTTTGAGGGAGGAAATAGGTAAATGAAAAATGAAAGCACAATAGATTTATAGTGGTTCAAGCTTAGAACAAGCTCTACATCCACTACCTTAGCTCCCACTAAGGATTTTGAAACAAATTCACGAGAAATTGTTCTCCTTTTCTCGGATTAGGAGGAAACATTATAAAACAATTAAGCATTCTACCCAAAGCTTAATCAAAGATCACTCTTAACAAGAGAAGTTATTGACAAATGAAAATAAACCTCACAAATGTAAAATATTTTCCCCAATTACATATACACTCTCCCCAATCTTGAAATAAAGAATTACAAATGAATTACACAAAATGTGTACAAGGGTTGAACTTTATTTGGCTAAAGTTGGATTGGATTTTTGCTTGAATGTGCTTGACTTGTTCAATAGTTGTTGATGTGGCTTTAATGGCTTGATTTTATACATCTTCATTGAATTCTAACCGTTTGGGTGGTTGGCATCATCAATAGAGCCGTTGGGCTCTCATTTTCCCACCATAAATGCACTTCTGCAACCTACCATATCGGTACGCTCGGGGCCATATCCGTACCTGTCTCAAAATAGAAAGATTTGTTGCAGAGTAACAAATGGTCGTATCTTTACATGAGAAGGCGTATCAAAATGCTATAAGGGGTGTATCGAAATGACAAGGGTCGCATCGATACAATTTTGCTCACTTGGGACACTGCCAATATCCGTATCGAAACTCCCTAATGTTGTATCTGTACGGGTCAACGAATTTTTAAAATTGATGATTCCCAATAACTAACAAGCAATGGTTATAAAATTAAAGGCTCGATTTGAAAAATCTTAACCCCCGTATCGATACGGTTAAGGTCGCATCGATACGCTTATGAGAAAATCTTAAGCCTAGATGAAGGCCATATCGAAACTGAAGGAACCGTATTGAAACGCATGTTTCCGTATCGAAACGGAAACTTCTAGTGGTTAAATAAGTTCAAGCCATATCGAAACACCAGGGGCGTATCAAAATGTCTGGGCAATTTTGTTAAGTTTGGCTTTGAAACAATTAGAAAATTATATGGGGTTTAAGTTTTGACTTTGAAACAATTTAAGATTAAAAATATACTTGTCAATTTTGAGACTTTTGAGTACTTAAAAATTTATTTACTTTGCAATTTATTCCTTAAAACGATTTGTTATATCAAAATCAAACATATGTTTTACAGTTTCATCCCTTTTCACCCCGAATTCAGTACTTGTACATGGATCACTGCTGGAATACGCCATATAATTTTTCCGCTGAACCTTGGGGTGTATGGGCATTTTCCAACAGTGTCTTGGGTTAGCTTGTTTTGGGTTTGGTGTTGTTACTCTATGTTTGCACTAGCTGGTTGTGGGGTTTGGTGTTTGTTCTTGTGTATTTTTCTTACACTACCATGAGTACTCTTTTCCTCCAATTAGGTTTAAGGAGGTTACTAATAAGGCTTGTGGTAATGTTGGTCGTGTATGATTTCATTAATAAATTGTACGTTTGTCGAGCAAATAAAAAGCAGCCACCAATATAAGCAAACACCTAGAGAACAAATACCATGACTAATAACTTACAACCATGAAAATGGAAAAGTTATTAACTCGAAAATTAAGTGAAAATCTACTCAACGTGTAACCCCCTAAACCCGGCCCAGAAAGAATGGGCCGAATCTAGGAAGTAGCGATTGGAACTTGTCCCTCAAGAAACAATTTAGGTTAAAATATTTCGTAATTCAAAAGGATCGATTAGATAAGTAAAACTTAACAAATATTCTGATTAAAATAAAACCTAATCTTTTAAACGATGTTCCGATAATTAATTAAAAATTCGAAAGTAACTTCATAGATGCATGCATTTAATAAAGCCCAAATTAAAAACAGTAAACAGTCCCAATGTCCGAATTACATAAATGTTCTAAAATATTTCAAAATAGTAGTATGAAATAATTAAAAGAGAGTTCATACTGAATTATAATTTATCTGAATAAACAAGAGATGCTCCAAGTACCGATCGCCTAAAAAGTCTGAGATATCTGAAAAGTAAAAACTAAAGGGTGTAAGCTAAAGAGCTTAGTGTGTCTCTAAAGTGCAACCAAAACAAAACAGTACTTTATTTTCTGATAAATACTTTTCTGAAAACACAATAAAACTGAATCACGATGATATGATGTCTGATGCACATGAATCATAGTACCCATCTCCGATAGACCGAAAAGTAAGGTTCCCCAGAACCTACTTTCTCCATCGTCACCATCCGAAGTGGAACTCAGCCCGAAGGGTGGAACCACTGTTCCGAAGCGGAATTCAGCCCAAAGGGTGAAACCACTAATCTGAAGCGGAATTCAACCCGAAGGTTGAAACCACTGAACTTCCCCGAACAAATCTCAATCCATATACCCACAATGATATGATGCAGATTTTAAAATCCGAGTATGATCCGAAACTTGAACCATGAAAATTCAAGTTGCACAATACTATAAATCCGATGTTTTACAGTTCTAAAAATCTGATATTTCACTTAAATCACAGTGTGACATGTTATGCATGATGTCTGAAAACATTCACCCAATCACAACAGAGTATGCACACAAAATGTACAAAACATTTATATTAATTTAGAAAAGCACATAAAATTTATAGCACAGAAAGAAACACATAAGTTTATAAAACAGGAAGAGACACACCTTAAGCAACAGAAGCTCTAATGCCGAGAAAAGCACGTCTTACGCTCAGATCTAGCTGAATCAAGACCTACGAGGTATGAATACTATATTAGTATTTAATACTAACACTAAGCCACCGACTAAAACACTAAGAACTAAACTGAAGATATACTCACGTGAAGATCTCGGAGAACGTGTACGGTCGGTCTGTGCAACTGGAGGTAACTAGTCGACCTCGAAGACGTTATCACCTGAACACATGAATATTCCGAATCAGATTTTGAAATCCACAACTTATTAAATTTTAAGCATAATTAACTGAAATTAGCAGAACAGAGCTTTTAGATTTGAATTTGACAAAACGGGTAGCGAATACGGACTCAGGACGTCGAAAAAGGTTAAGGTGAACATTTTCTGAAAAAGTCAACCTTTAGTCAACTCTGGTCAAAGTCAAAGTCAACAGGTCAAACTGGTCAAAATCAACTCTGACGGTCAAAGGTAAAATCTGGTCAACTTTCGGTCAACTGTTCAAGAGTTGAAGGTCAAACTGGTGAACTAGTCAATGGTCCAAGGTCAAAAGTCAAACACAGTCAACGGTTCGGTCAAAACAGTTCGATCCACAAGAGTAGTTCGGTTCACAACTTAATCCGGTTCGGCCCAATAAACATATAGGTCTGGTTCAAAAACTGGTTTTGTTTGTTTCAAACCACATGGGCTTACATTCAAAATTGGGCTCCACTAATACACACACATGAGCCCCCCGATTTGGGCTCAACCCACCTCATCACACAACCTATTCATCACACAGGAGCAACCCAACTCCCTAACCCTTGCATCAGATATGGGGGCTAGGGTTTTCAGCAACCAAAAGGTGCTGGCGGCACAACACAACGACAGCGGCACCGACTCAAAACGGCGGCGGCAATAGACCGACGGCAGCGACGGCACAACCAAACCACGACGGTGGCAGAACTAGACGAGCACGGAGACGCAACCCTTATCAACACGGAAGGCGGCGGTACGAAACTGAACACGATCGAAGCGGCCAAACGATAGCGTGAGGACGAACGGATCAAGGAAAACAATTTGTTTCCCTTCAACTTAACACAACAACAGACGATGCACGGAGGAGGAGCGGCGGAGCACGACGGCGCAAGGGGAGATTCGAACAGTTCTTTATTGTTTCTTCTCTAACGGTGGCCGGCACGGATAAGTAGGAGATGGATTTTGGTCGAACGACGAGGGGGATTCGAAAGGTGGCGGTGGCAATCTGAACGAACGGTGTTGCCGCCCTCGTCGGAGCTTAAACGGAAAACAAAGGGTGAGAGGTTTATTTTGAGTGATGAAAAACGGGGGAGAGGGGTAAGGGGTGAGTGCGGCTGCTACAATTAAAATCTGATAGGGTTTTCTAATGAGCTATAATTGGGTATAAATACCCTATAAAAAGGGCAAATCACAAGAATGGTCACTTAACACTTTTAGGGTTTGCAAAACAGAAAGACAACTTTACCAACTTTCCAGAACGACCCCAAATTTCTGAATTAAGCCACAAAATTTTGATTTTATTCAATTAAACACCTTAATCAAATTAAGGTTTTAAACTAGAAATTCCCAAATTCTAGGGTTTCGAATTAGGAATTTTCAGAAAAAATTAGGCTTTTTAAATTAGGGTAATTTTGGGGTGTTACACAACGGTGAAATGAAAGCTTTTTGAGTTGATTACACAATTGCAAATGGCTAAGAGGGGGTGAATTGGCGATAAAAATTTGAAGGGTGAAAATTTGGAAGAATAAAAATGGTGACACAAGGCAATTAGAGTGGTTCAAGTTCTCCAATGAACTCTACATCCACTACCTTAGCTCACACTAAGGATTTTCAACCAATTCACTACTTGAATTCTTCCCCTTTTCTTGGATGAGGAGGAAACCTTATAATTTGATTAAGCTTTCTACCCAAAGCTTAATCAACTCACTTTTACAAAGAAGAGTATTTGGTAAACTCTAGATATTCCTCTCAAAGGATAATGTTTACCCAATTACAATTTCACACTCCCCAAACTCACAATAAGAGATTACAATGAAGAACATAAGAGTTAAGTCAAAACAGAAAGACGACCGAATTAAACTCTAGATACAGGTTTCTTATCACAACATTATTTTGCTATAGCGTACCGATACGCTTTTTATCAAAATTGACATTTAAATGACCATTGAACCTGGGATAATATTTTTTTACTTAGCAAAAGTGTTTTTGTTTATAAATGATATAAAGAGGCACATTTGCCAATACATAGCGAAAAAGACAAAAGTAACAAAAGTCATAAAGACAACCTTAGCTAGTCTACATGTACCACAATCCGTAAAAACTATCAAAATTACAACCACCGACACCACATCGCAAAAGAAAACAAACACTCAAGAGTATACAATACTCCACTCATTCTTGCAAACAAGGACAACTAGTCACGCCCCAAAGACGAATCACCAAAGAAAAAACTACACTCAAATTCTAAAACGAAAAAAAAAACAAAGCGATTCAAGGTACCCGCCCTAAACTCTTTAACAGTTCCAATGTAAAGATCGAAAAAATGAATTGCATGCTACTGAATCGCATGTAAACAATTTCTGGCTATGAACAACTTAGTTTAACTTTGGTTGCTTAATAAACATTATTGGTGGCTCACCTAGATGGAAGTCGGGATTGAGGATTATCTACACGTTAAATTTGAATACAATATAAGCAAGTAAGTCCATTATATTATAGGTTAAGTTAAATATTAGACAAAATATTAATATAAAATTAAACTTTTAATTTATTTAATATTATTTTCTCGTGACCATTTTTGAATCGGGTGTGAAAATAACCTGATGATTAGGATTTTAAAAATTAAGGATTTTTGTGCATTTTAATTTGATCTTGAAAACTTAGGTTTTTCACATTAAATTGAATTTTCCTTTATTTAATTTTGAAGGCAATTTGGAGTCGCCTCCAATCACTTTGGTAGATCGGACACCATAAAAACAACTACAGATTCTATATTTTAAAATTTAGGTTTGGGAGTCGGTTAAGTGCGGGAAAGAATTAGCACCCCTACAAACGCCCGTTATCGACACCTTTTAATTTTACGTTGCATTTTGGTATTTAGGAATAACATTTTGAATTTAATTTATCCATTAATTTTTAAATGAATTTTAAGTCCAAATGAAAATATTCCTTTTATAAGGAAATACATTTTAAAATCGAATATGAGATTAAAAGCACACTGTTAAGAAGCACCCACATTCATATCCATAAAATGTATATCCAACATAAAAAAATTTCAATGCGTGATTTTTTATCATCTTATTCATTTTAAGTACTAAATTAGGCTCTATTTAGTAAAGTTAATTAAACTACAAACATTATTAATTTAAAAGTCATTATGAGACAATACCAATTTCTTGAATATCGTTCATCTCATAACCCTTAAATTCCATATAATATTCTCTAATTAAGATGATTATTCTAATTAATTAAAGTACTAACCTAATTAAGGATCTATATAGTTAACTAGGTGATTTATTTAATTCTAGGTTATATAGTATACTAAATGTATCTCTTTAGGGCCAATTTGTGATAACATCCCATTGCAAGCAAATGGAACACCATCCAAGTTTTGAACCTCAAAGTTTCCATTCAATATACACTAATTTGCTACAATGTCCTTTTCCTATTTAATTAATTAAACATAAACTAAAGAACTTGAAAGACTAAAGGCTCTAATAATTAATACTAATTAAGTGACTAAATTGTCTAACAATAAAACTATATGCTCAATTTATAAATCATGCAACATACATATAAACTAAATAATTAAAATTAAAGTAATTAGGACTAAATTGAAACAAAACATATTTCAAAGCTCTAATTTTATTGAAAAAGGACGAAATTGAACTATACGTGAAGTATGAAGCCCAAACCACTAAAAATAAGAAGAAGGGCGCGGGTCCTATGACCCGACCCGAACCATATGTGCGGATCCTCTTAACCTGGTGCCAAAACCGCACCGTTTTGGACTCACTATAAAATGCCCCAACCTGAGTTGACTCGGCCATTTGCAACATGCCCCTTCTCTCACTTCTCTCTCACTTTCCCAAAACTCTCTTGACTCAAACGAGCTAAACCCAAAAAACATCAACCCAAATAGATCAAAACCCCGCGTTCATATTTTTAAACTTTGGTCCACAAAACACCTAAACTCGTATGTTTTCTTATTTTTTTGAATCAAACCCTTAAATTTTTATGAACTATATCAACATTCATCCTCTTTCTCTCTTTTGATCCATCGCCACCATTCATGGATGACCTAAAGTGTTTGCTGGCCGTGTGACACCCCTCGCACGGGTTAGGAGCGAGGAGCCTTCGGAAACGTATTAATCAAAACATAACAGAATAACGGTCTAATTTAAAAATTTTCTTCTAATAGGAGAATGTCTAACCGATTAGCAATCATGGTAAATCTCCAACATGCAATACCAATGCTGAAATATAATTTCTAATTCCAAGAAATCAATTTGACTCTATATTAATTTCGTGCAAACAAAATTTAGCCGAATCATTATACTAACATTTATATTTAAAGTCTTCCACCATATAAGTTATTCTAATCGATTACTAGGTTATAATTTCTCTAAACTCAATTCGAATGGATCAATTTACAACACATGTGGCTTAATTCCAAATCAATACAATCATTACTACAATTAACCTGTCAAGAGCATTCAGTTTACTAACTTGGCAATAGATAGATCAAATAGCTAGGCAAACCCAAAAGATCATGCCAATTCATTCATAATCATATATGTGATCATATTCCAAGAGGCTTTCATGTTCATAGTCCATATTTACATACATGACATATTTACAACAAAATAATTACCTTGCCTCTAACCAAAACACCATGAGATTAACATTTACAAGCTCATGGCATTCAAAAAGGATATCATCCCAGACATCAATAAACACACCTTTGATAAAGCCTAAGAACCATCATAATGCAAAGAACTAGGACCACAATGCAAGAACCTAAGCCACCAACAATTAGCAAGACATAACCAAAGCATGCCATACTTTCAAGGTCTTCTTCACTTGTATATATTTAGCTCCAAGAGGTTGAGTATCTCTAAGCAACATATCCTGTGTTTTGGGATGAATAACAAACAAGAGTGGTAAGTACATAGAAGTACTTAGTGAGGTAACACATAATTGTCAATTTTCAAATTTGGTTATTAAAAGTTGTTCATTCACAGAATCCAACATTTTTATCATTCAATTCATATCTTGCAAGGATCACTTATACACAATTTGACTTTAGTAACAAGTGTCAATTATACTCAAATCGATTACTACAAACAAATATCAATCATGCTCAATTCAGTTCATAGCAACAATTAACACAAAGTTCAATTCGATTCATAGCAACAATTATCTCAATGCTCAATTCGATTCATAGCAACAATTATCATTTATGCTCAAATGGGCCTTGGTACCTAGTTAATTCGAAGGTATTTGAGTCGCATAAATCAAGTCGATACATAAAGTATCTTAACAAGAAGGTGCATTCTACACCCAAGCAAGTCGGTACACAAGTACCTATCAAGTCAATACCCCTGGTATCTAGCAGGAGGTGAATACATCACCAACAAAATCAGTACACTTAGTACCTAACAAGTCGGGCTCTAGACTCTAGGCATGCCGTACTACCTAAGAACAACTAGAACCAAGGTCTTTATGATTCTTAATTTTGAAATTTTACTCACTTCAATTAATCATCATTGGTAAGAAATACAAGCAATTAAATCTTAAATGCATAAGCTTGTCTCAATCGAACAAGAGTATAATTCCAATTCTTTAGTTTCATTTAACAAACATGTTAATACATGATTATTCAAAATCCAAGAGGCAATTATATCATTTCGATATACCAGACATCAATTTAAACTCAATTGAACACATAACAACAATTCTAGCATCCAAGACATTGAACTACCTACGTAGGTATGTACTCAAAATTAAGCTCTAAATTCTAGCAACCATATAACAATTTCATAACTTCTCATTATTGGATCAATAAACACCAATTCATGCAAAACAACATAGAGATTGCAAAATACACTACTCAATCCATATCCAGAAGTTTCAATCAAAGTGTCCAATTATTGATTTAAGTTATTCTTCCCTAGTTACCATTACATATTGTTGAGTTGTGAGGAGCTCGATTCGTTCAACCGATGTGGCTCACCAAGTGGTGGAGAGGTGGATTTTTGGGTGCAAGGGTTGTGGAGGCTAAAATGAAAATTGAAACAATGATTTATAGTGGTTCAACCTTCTAACCAATGTCTACATCCACTACCTCAGCTCCCCACTAAGGATTTCTAATCAATCCACTATTGATTTGTCCCCTTTTCTAGGCTTAGGAGGTAACCCTTATGCACCGATCAAGCTTTCTACCCAAAGCCTTGATCAAACCCTCTTTTACAAAGAGATAAACAAAGCAAACACAAATCCCTCTAATAGGTGTTTGTTTGCACAATTTAAGCACCCACCCAAAACCTAAAACACTTGAGCAAATTTGACAATTTTGGCTCACTAGTGTTTGTCTATACAATAAATGACAATTTAGGCACTAAGACAATTCTTGATCATTTGTTAATTGACAATATGAGCATTAACCTTTACTTGATGCTTGGAGGTCCCTTTTATACTCCTTGATGAGTTTGTATTCATTACTAGCCGTTGGGATTGAATTGGAGCCGTTGAAGACTTTAATTCCCACCATAAATGCAGTTATGGAGCTCACCGTTTCGAAACGCTCGAACTTGTTTCGAAACACCCCTTAAGTAGAAAGAGTCGTTGTAGTCTGACAAGGTACCCGTTTCGGAACGCCCCCTGGTCGTTTCGGAACACATATCAAAACGCCTAGACCCGTATCGAAACGCCCTGCATTTAAATGTTAGTTGGGAAATAGCTGTTGGGGTTTATGACCGTTGTGGTCGATGCCACGTGGGCGTATCGAAATGGCAGAGCCCGTTTCGAAACGCTGGGAAAAATCCTCATCCAGGGAAAGCCCGTTTCGATACTCGTATCGAAACGTTTTTGCTACTGGAATCCCCTGTTTCGAAACACCTTAGGGCGTTTCGAAATGCCTGGACGGTTTTATGAAGTTTGGCTTTGAAAAACATGTAAAACCCTTTTAAAAACTTCCATAAACATAATTTCAAGTTGTTTGGACTTTGGAAATGTTTTAAATACTTTTTAAATCAGTCCAAAACATTTTTCAATTATTATATCAAAACATTAGTTCTACAATCTCCCCCTTTTTGATATAATAAAACTCACTTGAAAAATTGTTTGGGATTCTCCCCCTTTAACTTTAAAAATGTGAATAAGAGATTAAGGATATGAAATCAAATAAAGCTCCCCCTTATTCATTTGAAAATTCAATTTTTCAAACCATTTCTCCCCCTTTTTGTTATATCAAAAAGAATTTAAAACATTAAGTTCAAAATAACAATAGAGGTAAAATTTGACAAAAATACAAATTTGGTTTTTAAAATGGCTCCCCCTTACTCAAAGCATCAATAAAATGTTATTCCAACATTTATGGTCATCTAGTTGAATTAAATAAAAATTTAAAACAAATAAATTTAAAACAACTAGATATTACTACACTTGAACTCAAGGTAGGATGTGAAGCCTTCCTTCTTCAAGTGTTCTTCTTTAGTGTGCATGGAGCTCCCCCTCAATGTTTGACTTGTTGAACATCTCCATCACACCTAGTAAAAGACAATCAAGTGATTTTTGGTATCCAAATTGCTTTGGATCCATAAACGTTAGTAGCACAAATTTTAGTCCCCCTTAGAATCCATTTTTCAATGTCATCCTTTTTAATTGAAGTGGTTAGTCCTTTTGGGACCCAAACACTTCTAAAATATTTTTCTTTCACAAATCTAGGGGCACTAGATTGTCTTACATAAAAATTTGATTTTCCAAAACTATTTTTCTTTTCAAGCTCTTTGGAAATCAAATCTTTTTCTTCTTGAATTTTTGAAGCAAATTTTGTAAATCAAAACATTTTATTTCAAACTCTTCGAGTTTTTCTTCAAGTTCAAGTTTGGTTTTAGAAATCAAATCATTTTGAATTTTCAACTTTGAAATCAATTTATTGTTTTCAAAATGTGATTTTTAAACTATAAAACCAAATCATCATAGGCATCTTGTAATTCATCAAAAGAGTAAGAACATGAAGTAGATGAATTAGAAGTTACCCTTGAATCTTCTTCGATAGCCATGAGGCAAAGGTTGGCTTGTTCATCGTCGGTGGAGTCCTCATCACTCCAAGTAGCCACATGTGCCTTCTTCTTATGGCTTGAAGTGCTTGCCTTCTCCTTTTTCTTGGAATCTCGTTCAAGCTCTCTCAATGCTTTCTTCATGAACATGGAACACTTCTTGAAGAGATGAACTATCTCTTCATCTTCATCCTCCTCTTCACTTGAGTAGACATGATGACAAGTGGAGGATTTGAGAGCCATGGCACTTGCATTGATGCCAAGCCCTTTGATTTTCTTCTCTCTCATAGCTCTAATTTCTTCCCTCTTCTTCTCATCTTCTTTATTCTTCTTCATGATTTGATGAGTAAGGAGTGACCCCATGAGTTCATCAAGCTTCAAGGTCTTCAAATTCTTGGCTTCGTTGATGGCGGTCCTCTTTGAGTCCCATGACTCGGGAAGTGAGTAGATGAGCTTTCGAACAAGCTTTCCTCCGGATGACTTCTCCATAGCCTTTGAGACCATTGGTGATAGTGGAGAACCTATCAAACATCTTCTCGATGTTCTCTTCCGGGTCCATTTTGAAGTTTTCATACTCTAAGGTTAGGAGCCCAATCTTGGTCTCCTTGACTTCATCAGTCCCCTCGTATGTGACTTCAAGCTTGTCCCATACCTCCTTGGCACTCTCACAAGAAGACATCTTCTCGTAGATGGTTGGGCCAAAAGCACAAAACAAGATGTGCAAGGCTTTGCAATTAAGCTCCATCTTCTTGCGATCGTCGGTACTCCACTCCGCTTTGCTTCGTTGAAGCACGAACAGACCATCTTCAACTATGTCCCATAACTTGTAATCTCTAGATTTGATGAAGAACTTCATCTTTGTCTTCCAATGGGCATAGTGGGTTCCGTCGAAGAAAGGTGGTTTGTCGATTGATTGTGCCATTTGAGCCGGTTGATGAAAAGTGATCGAGCTTGTCGGATCTTCTAAATAGGATGTGAATTCTATTCAATTGAGCCAAGCTCTGATACCAATTGTTGAGTTGTGAGGAGCTCGATTCGTTCAACCGATGTGGCTCACCAAGTGGTAGAGAGGTGGATTTTTGGGTGGAAGGGTTGTGGAGGCTAAAATGAAAATTGACACAATGATTTATAGTGGTTCAACCTTCTAACCAAGGTCTACATCCACTACCTTAGCTCCCCACTAAGGATTTCCAATCAATCAACTATTGATTTGTCCCCTTTTCTAGGCTTAGGAGGTAACCCTTATACACCGATCAAGCTTTCTACCCAAAGCCTTGATCAAACCCTCTTTTACAAAGAGATAAACAAAGCAAACACAAATCCCTCTAATAGGTGTTTGTTTGCACAATTTAAGCACTCACCCAAAACCTAAATCACTTGAGCAAATTTGACAATTTTGGCTCACTAGTGTTTGTCTTTACAATAAATGACAATTTAGGCACTAATACAATTCTTGATCATTTGTTGATTGACAATATGAGCATTAACCTTTACTTGATGCTTGGAGGTCCCTTTTATACTCCTTGATGAGTTTGTAGCCGTTACTAGCCGTTGGGATTGAATTGGAGTCGTTGAGGACTTTAATTCCCACCATAAATGCAGTTCTGCAGCTCACCGTTTCGAAACGCTCGAACCCGTTTCGAAACACCCTTTAAGAAGAAAGAGTCGTTTTAGTCTGACAAGGTACCCGTTTCGGAACGCCCCTGGCCGTTTCGGAACACGTATCGAAACGCCTAGACCCGTATCGAAACGCCCTGCATTTAAATGTTAGTTGGGAAATAGCTGTTGGGGTTTATGACCGTTGTGGTCGATGCCACGTGGGCGTATCGAAACGGCAGAGCCCGTTTCGAAACGCTGGGCAAAATCCTCATCCAGGGAAAGCCCGTTTCGATACTCGTATTGAAACATTTTTGCTACTAGAATCCCCTGTTTCGAAACACCTTAGGGCGTTTCGAAACGCCTGGACGGTTTTGTGATGTTTGGCTTTGAAAAACATGTAAAACCCTTTTAAAAACTTCCCTAAACATAATTTCAAGTTGTTTGGACTTTGGAAATGTTTTAAATACTTTTTAAATCAGTCCAAAACAAATTTCAATTATTATATCAAAACATTAGTTCTACACATATGAATTAGTCAAATTTCATGGCAAAGACAAGATCAAATAATAGATTGGTTAGAACCTAAGTTACAACCCTAGGGGAGATTACACTCACTATTCTTCCTACATATTCTTGAATTTGGATGGCTTTGCGTGTGTCCCTTTGTTGGCTTAATGAAGTGCCTTATTCGATTCACTCTCTTCTTTGCTCTAATCAAACACATATCATACATAAAACATCGGTTAACATCCAACTAAATAGAATGATCTTGATTTATTAAACACCAATTACTAAATTCCTAGATTATGTCTTTATTTGGACAAATTGTATACCCTCTAATGTTTGGCTCATATCTTTCAAGTCGTAAGTCTGAATCACAATTATTATATAATTTTAGAAAGCTTACATAACTGAGTTTACAACTATGTATGGCTTGCATTCTAATTATTTTCCAATTAAAGCAGTTTATTCGATAAGGTTAGGCCAAAACAGTGTTTCAAAACTATCCCTAAAATTAAAAGCATGTTTGAGTGGTTCGATTGATCTAAATTCCATATCGATTCAGTTAAATTCTTTTTATAATGTAACATTTCAAATTTAAATTACATTTCTACACTGAAATCAAACTTAATTAAATTCACCTACGTCCTCAATTAGACAAAATTTCCAGACTAGTCCCTATAGGCATGTTTTGCATCCGAATCAACCTAAACTTATTTTATCTCTAATTCATTAATTTCTATTCATATAATACTTATTTCAATACTCTTTTAATTATTCTTTAGGATTTCCAGGTTTCAATTTATCCAATTAGGCCTTAGATTTTCAATTTAACTACACTAGTCCCTAAACTTCCAATTTTTCCACTTATGTACTTAATTTCAATCCATGGTCAAAAATTCAGTAGTTCATCATTTTTTCAATAAATTAACACTTCCATCCTTTAGAACACATAATCTCTAATAACTTATTCCTACTAAAAATTTTCTAATTTCGAATATAAATCCCTTAATTTCGCAATTTCATGTAAACACAATATTAGAGAAATCCTAAGTATTCTCCCATGGTTCGGCTAACTATTAACTACCAAATTCAGCATCTAATTTATATTTTACATGATTACAATCTTTACATCACTCTAACCAAAATTTTCCAGCATGTTGGCGAAACTGGACTGCAAAACTAGCTGATTAGCACTGACTGGAAATATAAAAAACAAAAATGAAAAATTGATGAACTGTGTCGTGGTATGTTGGCCACTGCCTTAGAAACAAAACTGCCCTGAACAGTGTAGTCGCTCCACAGGCAGAATGTCTCCCGAGGTGAACACGGACGCTCCAAGAATCGTACACTCGACTTCGAAGTGAACAACGGCGGTACTGCTCAGACGATTGAGGAAAGCAGAGAGAATTTGAGATTGTTTGTTGTGTGTTTGATGATTGAAATGTTGCATGTATCACCTCTATTTATAGGTTGATTATCATGGACAT
Source organism: Hibiscus tridactylites (assembly GCA_958450335.1). Classification (NCBI taxonomy): domain Eukaryota; kingdom Viridiplantae; phylum Streptophyta; class Magnoliopsida; order Malvales; family Malvaceae; genus Hibiscus; species Hibiscus tridactylites. The sequence continues at coordinate 14,956,076 of OY288270.1, forward strand.
AATGGTCATTATACTGTCCAAATAAATACAGAATTTAATCTGTATAACAACAAATATAAATATGTTGTAACAGCTGCAATAACAGCCTCCATAACAGCATATTAACCATGCAATAAACAGTTGTTGTTACCACTTGAATCTGACTGAAAAACAATCTAAATTCATCACTGAACAGACTGTTTATATTCGAATTTATTCGAATAAAACTGCATTGAATCAACACGTTCAGATTCGAATTTAATTTAAAAAATAAATTCTGAATTCGAACAGTTTTTTTTCAAAGCCTATAAATACGAAGAAAAATTTCTTTCACATAAATCTTTTGTTCTTAAGAAAATTCCATAAGAATTTTCTCAAAAAGAATATATCCTCGCGCGTACGTGTTGAAGACACGTGTTACCCGAGCTCGAGCCGAGCCGGCCAGACGGCGGCGCGCGAGGACTTCCCATGTTCTTTCCCACTCAACAAGGGAGGGGGGAAGCATGGGTATAAATACCCTTCACTAACCATTTTCCCAACCAATGTGGGATATGGCCTTAGTAATACTTGAAACATTACCAACACAACATTATACTCAACTCAAAACACCATGAAAAGATCAACATTTCAAGACCCAATGTTAGAATTGGATATAACTTAGAGTGTGGAGCTTACCGAGCTTTCTCCTCTAAATTTCCAAGCTTAAATCCCACTTCATGCTAGAAGAAAATGAATTTTCTCCATGGCTGATCTTTTTCAATTATTCTTCCTTTCTCTAGTTTCCTTAGTCGGCTAGGAGAGGAAATGAAAGAGATGAATTGTGTCATCCAACTAGACTTAGGATTTGTCTAGTTTACCCTTCTTAATTAAGCCTTAAACTTGGGATAGTGGAGGGGCATCCAATGAAAGTTGATTAATTGGCATGCAATCTCAAAGTTTATCCCCTCATTCGATTTGATCATTTAAATTTAATCCTTTATTTTGCATTTTCTTCAATTAAAACCTTGATCAATTCGGTTGATCTATTTTTTTTTATTTTCCAATTTTATAATAAAATTTAGACAATTAATCCATGTTACTATTAGTTTAAGATTTAGGGTGTTACAATTCTCCCCTCCTTAAAAGAATAACTATTCCTTAAATTCCTACCTGAACTGAACAGATGAGGATATTGCTCTCTCATTGTATCCTCGGGTTCCCAAGTTGCTTCTTCCATCTTATGGTTTCTCCACAAGATTTTCACCAAAGAAGCGTTCTTGTTTTGAAGTCTTTTATTCTCTCTATCAAGAATTAGGACTGACTCTTCTTCATAGGATAGACCTGGATTTAATTCGACTTCTTCCGGCTCCAGGATGTGAGATGGATCTAATTGATATTTTCGGGGCATCGAGACATGGAAGACATTTTGAATCTTATCAAACTCACTATGAAGTGCTAGTCGATAAGCCATTGGACCAATTCTTTCAGTAACTTCGAAGGGTCCGATGAATCGAGGACTAAGCTTTCCTTTATTGCCAAATCTAAAGACCTTCTTCTAGGGAGAAACTTTAAGGAATACTTTGTCTCTAATGTTATGCTGGATGTCCCTTCGTTTTAAGTCAGCATACGCCTTTTGCCTGTCAAAGGCTTGCTTCAATCTATTATGAATGATTTGAACTTGCTCTTCGGTTTCCCGAAGCAATTGAGGACCATGAACTTTATTTTCTCCTAGTTTAGACCAGCACAGAGGTGTTCTGCACCTTCTTCCATACAAAGCTTCGAACAGAGCCATTTGAACCGAAGCTTGATAACTATTATTGTAAGCAAATTCTACGAGTGGTATGGATTTCTCCTAGTTCCTTCCGATGTCGATAACACGGACTCTAAGCATATCTTCGAACACTTGTATCACTCTTTCAGATTGACCATTGCTTTGAGGATGAAAAGTTGTACTAAGATTCAACTTGGTTCCAAGGGCCCGTTGCAAAGTTTTTCAGAATCGAGCTGTGAACCTAGGATCTCAATCAGAGATAATTGAAGTAGGAACTTCGTGTAAACGAATCACTTCTTGATCATACATGTCAGCTAGAGTTACCAGACTATAGTTCATTCGAATAGGGATAAAGTGAGTCGACTTAGTGAATCGGTCCACTATTACCCTCTTTGCATCACATTTTCTTGAAGTGCAAGGAAGATCGGTTACAAAATCTTTAGTGATTCGGTCTCACTTCCACTGAGGGAATTCGAGAGATTGGAGCAATCCAGTGGGAGCTTGGTGTTTGGCTTTGATTCTTTGACAGTTCAAACACTTAGATACATAATCAGTGATGGCTGATTTCATTCCTGGCCACCAATATAAAGATTAAAGGTCTTTAATCATTTTGACAGATCCAAGATGAATCGAGAAGGGACTTTGATGAGCTTCATGTAGAATTTCATTTTTCAAATCTTCATTATTTGGAACACATACTCTATTCTTAAAATATAGCATGCCATTCGAATGAATTGAGAAGTCTTGATTGGCTTCTGAGCCAAGCTTCGAGATGATAGCTTGAAGTTCAGGATCACTTTGCTGCAGTTCCTTAATTCTCGAGATTAAACAAGATTGGATTTGAAGCTCGGACATGAATCCTCACTTCTGATACACTTGGAGATCAACATTTATAGCCTTTGAAGCTACAAGATCGAGTAAGAGAATTTAGACAAAGATTCAAGTGGTTACTTGCAAAACAAGGTAAGTGTTCGAATGATTTCTTATAAAACAAGGAAGAAAATTTTTAATTCAAATATTCAAGGTTTTCAATTTAAAATAATTTACCCGAGTATGGTCTCCGACTCAGGGCATCAACGACCACGTTTGCTTTCCCTGGATGATAATCGATAAATAAATAGTAGTTCTTAAGAAGTTCTAACCATCTCCTTTGCCTTAGATTCGGATCTTTTTGAGTCAGAAGATATTTGAGACTCTTGTGATTAAATAGATAACACTTTTCACCGTACAAATAATGCCTCCAGATTTTAAGAGCGAACACGATCACAACAAGTTCTAGGTCAAGAGTCAGATAATTGAGTTCATGAGGTTTCAATTGACGTGAAGCGTAAGCAACCATAGTATCTCCCTGCATCAAGACACATCCTAGACTCGAGTGAGATGCATTGCTATAACCGTGAATTCTTTTCCCGATTCTGGTTGGATCAGAATTGGGCATGAGTCAAGGCTTGCTTAAGTTGGCCAAAACTTTGTTGTTGCTTCTCCATCCACACAAAAGGCTCATCTTTTCGAAGAAGCTTAGTTAAAGGCAAGGCGATAGTCGAGAATCCCTTAACAATTCTTCTATAGTACCCGGCTAAGCCGAGAAAGCTTTGGACTTCACTCACATTTCTCAGAGGTCTCCAATCAACAATAGACTGGACTTTCTTCGGGTCTACCTTAATTCTTTGAGTCAAGATGACATGGCCAAGGAATGACACTTCTGGTAGCCAGAATTCGCACTTGGAAAATTTAGTGAACAACTGACGTTCCCAGAGTGTTTGCAAGACGATTCAGAGGTGTTTGGCATGCTCCTCCTTGTTACGAGAGTAGACCAATATATCATCTATAAAGACGACCACGAATTTATCGAGATACGGCTTGAATACTCTGTTCATGAGATCCATGAATGCGGTCGGGGCATTGGTTAGCCCGAATGACATTACTAGAAATTCGTAATGGTTGTATCTTGTTCTAAAAGATTATCTACATGTTAAATTTGAATACAATATAAGCAAGTTATATTGTAGGTTAAGTTAAATATTAGACAAAAAATTAATATAAAATTAAAATTTTAATTTATTTGATATTATTTTAATAGAATTTAATTAAAAGTTGAATTAATAATTATCGTTTTAACAAAATATTATTTTTTTTGAAAAAGTGGCACAAAAATATTTTAATCTAAAAAAATGAACAATCACAATTTAGGTCCCTTTCATTTTAAAAGTCATTAAAAATAGTTAATGATACACACCAGTGCATATAATTAGTGCTACATGTCGGTAGAAGTGTTTACTCCAGTATTTTCCTTTATTGCTATAATTTTTCATCTTGCTTCCAATATTACCGGTTAAATATACACTACACCAAGCTTGATATATAGTGATGCTTTTCGCGATGTTTTCAAAGCAAACACCACTAATTTTTTACATATTGTGGCGGTTAAAGAACAAACGCTACAAAAGGACAATTCTTGCGGCATTTGTAAAACAACCACCGCTAAAATGATAAATGGTGCTGTTTTTCAGCAAAACGTCGCAATAAACAGAGCTTTAGTGACATTTGTTGGAGAAACACCGCAAATAGAGTTCATGTATAGTGGATTACGCTGCAATAGGTGTTTCTTCAGCAGCATTTAGTTGAAAACGCCGCAAGCCTGCAGTACTGTAGAACTAAATGTTTTGATATAATAATTGAAAAATGTTTTGGACTAAATTGGAAAGAATTTAAAATATGCTTTTAGTCAAAAAACTTGAAATTATGTTTAAGGGTTTTTAAAAGGCTTTAGAACAATTTAAAACGCATTTAAAATAGTCAAAACCAAGCTTTTAATGTAACCGTACTGATATGGTATGTACCCATATCGATACCCTTTAGGGTTTTAACTAGAGTGATTTTCCAGTAGCCAAACTCCGCACCGATACTCTTACCCATATCGATACAATGTGCTTTAAAATAGCCAACGAGTAGTTCGCGTACCGATACAGTTGTATCGCGTACCGATACGCCCAACTACCCCCAATGATCATTTTCCAAACGATCTTTTAAATTGCAGGACCGTAACGATACGCAAGCCAAGCGTATCGATAAGCGCCAGCTTGAAGTGCTCAACGACTATTTCCTTATCGGGACCGTATCGATACAGATTCAAAGGCATCGATACGCCAAGCTGCAAAACTGCATTTATGGTGGGAAATAAAGGCTTCAACGACTCTAATTCAATCCCAACGGTCCTCAACGGCTACAAACTCAATTAATAGTATAAAAGGGGCCTCCAAGCATCAAGAGATGGTTAATGCTTCAATTGTCAACAACATTATGATGTCAAATTGTCTTTAGAGCTTAATTGTATATTTCTTGTATAGATAACACTTGTGAGCTAAACATTGTAAGATTTGCTCAAGTGTTTAGGTTTTGGGTGAATGCTTAGAGTTGTAGACATATACCTATTAGAAGGATTTCTATTTTTCTTTGAATTTCTCTTGTAAAAGAGTGCTTGATCAAGCTTTGGGTAGAAAGCTTTATCGTTGTAACAGTTTCCTCCTAATCTGAGAAAATGGGGATGAAATTCTTAGTGAATTTGGTTGAAATCCTTAGTAGGAAGCTAAGGTAGTGGATGTAGGCTTTGGGTTAGAAAGTTGAACCACACTAAATCTTTGTGTTCAAATCTTACATTTTTTAGCTTCTATAAAAACACCCAAAAACCAACCTTCTCCACCACTTAGCAATCATCTTGGTGGTGACTATCGAGCCCAAAAATTGGTATTAGAGCGAGGCTTAATTGATCGGGATTAACACCCAATTGAGGTGATCCGGGAAGCTCGATACAACAATCCAACCAACTAAAGCAATGACGATGTCCATCGACATGCCACCTTTCCTCGACGGGACCAACTACGCTTATTGGAAGATGAGAATGATGTTCTTTGTCAAATTCAAAGACTACAAGCTTTGGGACATTATTGACGATGGTCCGTTCGTACCACAAAGAAGTAAGGCAAAATGGAGTGTCGACGACCGCAAGATGATGAAACTAAATTGCAAGGCTTTGCACTTCATCTTTTATGCACTTAGCCTCAACATCTATGAGAAGATGTCTTCTTGTGAAAGTGCCAAGGAAGTTTGGGACAAGATTGAAGTTACATATGAGGGGAAAACGAAGTAAAAGAGACCAAGATCGGCCTCCTCAACCACGAGTATAAGAACTTCAAGATGGATCCGGAAGAAGACATTGAGAAGATGTTTCATCGATTCTCCACTATCACAAATGGACTAAACGGCTATGGAGAAGTCATTCCGGAAGAAAAAATTGTTCGAAAGCTTATCTACTCCCTTCCCGAGTCATGGGACTCGAAAAAGACCGCCATCATCGAAGCTAAAAATCTCAAGACGTTGAAGTTTGATGAACTCATGGGGTCACTTCTCACTCACCAAATCATGAAGAAAGACAAAAAGATGAGAAGAAGTAGGAAGAGATAAGAAAGATGGGGAAGAAGAAGATCATGGAGCTAGGCATCAACGCGAGTGTCGTTGCTCTCAAATCCTCCACATGCCATCATGTAGAACTAAGTGAGGAGGAAAGCGAAGATGAAGAGATGGCTTATCTCTTCAAGAAATTCACCCGGTTCATGAAGAGTGAGACGGATAAATCCAAGCATGAGTCGAAGAAGAAGATGACGGAATCCCACAAGTCAACAAAAAGGGATCATCTTCAAAGAAAGCATATACGACGCCATGAAGTGATGAAGACTCCACCAATGATGAGGTAGCCTACCTATGCTTCATGGCCCTCAATGAGGAGGAGATAACTTCTAACTCATCTAGTTCAAATTCATATTCTTTTTGATGAGTTACAAGATGCCTATGATGACTTGCTTTTGGAATTTAAGGCATAATTTTCAAAGAACAAAAAGTTGGTTTCAAAATTGAAAAAGGGAAATGATTTGCTTTCTAAAACAAATCTAGAGTTTGAAGCAAAACTTAAAGATTTTGAGCTTAAAGTTTTAGACTTACAAAATTTGCTTCAAACGATTAAAAAAGATCATCAAAGAGAGATAGATGATCTTAAGAAGGAAAAATATTCGATTTTCTATGAACTTCAAAAGAAAAACAATTTGGGAAAATCAAATTTTTATGTTAGACAATCTAGTTCCCCTAGATTTTTGAATGGAAAAGTTTTTAGAAGTATTTGGGTCCCAAAAGGACTAAATACTTCAACTAAAAATGATGAAATTGAAAAATAGATTCCTAAGGGGAGAAAACTATGTGCAACTAACGTCTATGGATCCAAAGCAATTTGGATACCAAAAACTACTTGATTGTCTTGTTTAGGTGTGATGGAGAGTGATCAACAAGTCCAAATTTAAGGGGGAGCTCCATGCACACAAGGAATAACACTTGAAGAAGGAAGGCTTCACATCCTCCCTTGAGTTCAAGTGTGGTAAAATCTAGTTGTTTTATTTGTTTAATTTGTTTTATTTTTTATTTCAACTAGATTATCATATATGTTGAACTAACTTTGTTTGATGCTTTGAGTAAGGGGGAGCAAATTTTAAAACCAAAAGTTTTTAATTGTGTCATTATTTACCTCCTAAGTTATTTTGAGTCTAATGTCTTCTTAAATTCTTTTTGATATAACAAAAAGGGGGAGAAATGGTTTGAAAATTTGATTTTTCAAGAGAATAAGGGGGAGATTTAATTTCATTCAAATCTTAAATCTCTTATTCAATTTTTTAAAATACTAAGGGGGAGAATCCTAAATAATTTTTCAAGTTGGTTTTATTATATCAAAAAGGGGGAGATTGCAGAACTAAATGTTTTGATATAATAACTGAAAAATGTTTTGGACTAAATTGAAAAGAATTTAAAATATGTTTTTTTGTCAAAACAACTTGAAATTATGTTTAAGAATTTTTAAAAGGCTTTAGAAAAAATTAAAACGCATTTAAAACAGTCAAAACCAAGCTTTTAATGTAACTGTACTGATATTGTATGTAATTGTATTGATACCCTTTAGGGTTTTAACTACAATAATTTTCTAGTAGCAAAAACCCGTACCGATACGCTTAGCCGTATCGATCTGGTGTGCTTTAAAATAGCTAACGACTAATTCGCGTACCGATACGGTTGTATCACGTACCGATACGCCCAACTACCCTCATCGATCATTTTCCCAACGGACTTTTAAATTGCAAGACCATACCGATACGCTAGCCAAGCGTATCGATACGCACCAGCTTGAAGTGCTCAACGACTATTTCCTCATCGGGACCGTATCGATACGGATTTAAGGGTATCGATACACCAAGCTGCAAAACTGCATTTATGGTGGGAAATAAAGGCTCCACTAGATCTAATTCAATCTCAACGATCCTCAACGGCTACAAACTCAATTAGGAGTATGAAAGGGACCTCCAAGCATCAAGAGATGGTTAATTCTTCAATTGTCAACAACATTATGATGTCAAATTGTCTTTAGAGCTTAATTGTATATTTCTTGTATAGACAAAACTTGTGAGCTAAAGATTGTAAGATTTGCTCAAGTGTTTAGGTTTTGGGTTAGTGCTTAGAGTTGCAATCATATACCTATTAGAGGGATTTCTAGTTTGCTTTGAATTTCTCTTGTAAGAGAGTGCTTGATCAAGCTTTGGGTAGAAAGCTTGATCATTGTAACGGTTTCCTCCTTATCCGAGAAAAAAGGTACAAAATTCTTAGTAAAGTTGGTTGAAATCCTTAGTAGGAAGCTAGGGTAGTGGATGCAGGCTTTGAGTTAGAAAGCCAAACCACTCTAAATCTTTGTGTTCAAATCTTACATTGTTAGCTTCTACAAAAACACCCAAAAATCAACCTTCTCCACCACTTGACAAGCATCTCAGTTGTGATTATCAAGCCCAACAAGTACGATATCCGATATATCTAAAACACACACATACTTACGTTTTGAAAAAAATCCCTCGCCCTGATCCCCAAATGAAACCCTAATTCCCCCTTCGATCGTGTCTCTTGCTCTCCCAGCCTCACCAGTCAGGTGTCCACGTCGGCTCATCCCTCGCCGTCGGTAGCAGCTCAAAAGTAAGCAACATTATAGGTACGCTTTTTTCATGTATCTCACTTTCTTAAAATCCATTTAATCATCATGAAATTTCCTTGACACCAGAGTCTTTATATTTGGGTTTAAAAGTTGATAGTCTCCTTTGTTATTAACCTGAAGTTTCTAGGAATGAGGACTTTACTTTCTCATGTTTACATTTCTTTTCAATTTTCTGATCCCTCATAATGATGTGCAAAACAGAGAGAGACTTGCTCAAAATTTGTGGAGTTGGTATACTATACTGCGAATATAAACAATGAACTTCACTAATGTTTCAATGCTTCCAAAATTAGTTCATAGGTTCTTGTGATTTCAAGTAAATGGTTTGTACGATCCAATGGGTTGATTTGTTTTTTTTTTTTTGCTCTAACTGGTTATACCAATGCATTGTGTTATTCCGAGAGTTGCTGAGGAAATATTTAACCTATGCCAAGTTGAATGTATTCCCAAGATTCCATGAAAATGATATGACCAAGCTTACTAAAGTTTATGTTGATCTGTGAAAATAATCATATGTAAGATTCATTTTCTTATTTTCTTGTTTTTGTGATTTTTAAAGTGATTTTGCTCCAATGCTGTAAGTAACAAAAATCAATTCCCAATGGCGACAAAAGAAGAGGCATGTTCTGGTTGCTTGCTGCCCTGTGGGGATTCTTGAAGATGGCTTGGTTCACTTTGGTATTTGTGATGGAGTTTTTGATTAGGATTTTTCTTGTTTGTGACCGGAAAACAATGATTTCCGGCGGGGATGGTGTCGAACTCTGGCCTAGGAAATTGGCTACCACTAGGTTCTTGCTTGAAGACACGAAGGATGTGAAAAAGGCAATTCCTAATACTGTAAGTAACAAAAATAATCTAACCGTACTCATATTTGACACTCACATTTATGTTCGTTTTTCTAATTGAATGCGAATTTGCAAACCATTAATGATGTCATGTTCGGGGTGGTGTCATCCGGGCTATCAAGATACTTACATCACCTAACACCAAATGGTTATTTTAAAATCAAGATAACCAATTTTATTACTATATTGGTTTACTCTAGGCTAAAGATATATATTTCCTTGGTAATGTTGAGGTCTTTATACATATATATCTCTACCATAAGCAGAGAATAAATTGTTATTAACTTGCTTTATTTTCTTAACTCTCAACTGATTGTTCTTTCTTATTTCTTTTAGAAGTATTATTATTGCTTACGGTAGAAGGTATATTGATTGTTATAACCGTCTGAAACTGTTATTAACTTTTCGTATTTAACGTTTTTTGGTATAGAGATTCAGGATGGTGGTCGGAGGTTGTAGTGACCGAGAGGTAGTGGATCAGGGAAGAGAGGCTTAGGAACGAAATATGTAGAGGTGATTAAATTACCACAAAATGTACTTTTTGTAATGAAATAAATATTTTGTTTAACAAATATTTTAAGTTAATTGTGACAATATATTTTTTGGATGAAATAAATATCTTACTTAACAAATTTTTTGTCTTTGTAATTTTCATTTTTTTACAAAATAGAAACAATGAAAAATTAATTTTTATTATAATTTTATTTCTCTTACAATCAAACTTAGCTGCATTTGAAAAACAAAATGCCACTAAAAGTCAGGCTATTGTGGGCTTTGCAAAATAAAATGCCACTACAAGTTAGGCTATTGCGGTGTTTATAAATAAAAGCGCCACTAGTAGTCAGGCTATTGCGGCTTTTGTAAATAAAAGTGCCACTAAAAGTCAGGTTATTGCAGCGTTTGTGTATAAAACGCCACTAAATATCACTAACATATAGAATCATTTTAAATATCAAAAGCCGCTATAGATATCAGCCTTTGGCATCATTTTTTATTCACAAACGCCTCTAACTATTGCGACACTCGATTCAGCGGCACTTCTCGTGGTGCTTTATCTAACGACGCTTAAAAATGCCGCTAAAAACTTGTTTTGCTGTAGTGATATAAATTACTTTGAAATTTTTAATTTCAAATAAATTATTAAAAAGCAAAGTTAAAAGTAACAAATTAAGCGTAAAATAGATAATACATGAGATTGGACAAAACTCAATCCAACTTAATAATTTATTTTTAAAATTTTGATTTACTCAAGTCAATTGGTATCCCAACAACATAAATAATTACATTTAAATTTGAACGAAAACTCAAACAAATATATTTAATTCAACTCAAATTGAAAATAAATAAAGTTTGAATAATAAAATATTACTCAAAAACTCCAATAACTCGAACTTTATCCACTCGACTCGATCCAATCCAGTACTCATATCTAAGTAGACATGTTATATTTTAAGATTTTTTTTTGCTAAGCAAGCTTTTTATTTTTAGTAAAATTTATGCCGTCGTTGGGAGCCTGATTAAAAACCTCCCTAAACCTAGGTGGAGGAAAAGAGTACACCCCAACAAGGCTACAACAAAATAACACAACATCTCAAAGACAAAGCCGAGTTACTTCATCCAATCTACACTGGTTGTACGCTTAGAATCCTATCAAGCCACAAAAAATCTGAAATTACCACCAAGATTTGAATAACTTGACTCGAGCCATTCCAAATTTTTCTAGGTGGTCTGCCATTCCATTTCTCGCTCTTGGTACGTACTCAAACTTGATCTTCTTTATTCTTCTTACCAGTTCATCTATTTCCTAAAAGATATTCCACCAACGCCAAGGCCTTAAAAGTTCATTTTTATCCAATTCAAAGCGAGTTGAGAGTCAGATTCAATAATTAGAATTGTCTTCCCTACCCATCCAACTTCGTCGAACACAATTAGGGCCGTCTTGATAGCCACGATCTTTGCATAAGCTGCTCCTATAATTTCTAATGGTCTTGAAAATAATGCTCGGACATCTCCCGAACTTGATCTCAACACGCCACCACTTCCTGCTGCTTCAATGTAATAAGCTCCATCTACGTTAAACTTTGATGTTCCCTCTTGTGGAGGGATCCACCGCGCATCCTCTTCGATCATCTCGGGTGACACGCAGCGAATTGGGTTGTTCCACCAATTTCCATCGTTCAACAGTAGGTTGTCGTTCACCACTTTAATCCATATCAATGCTCTCATCTTGACATTGAAAAGTATATCTTTTTGAGAAGTGGATTTGCCATTAAACACCTTCTCATTCCTGGCTAACCACAAGGTCCACATGGCCACGGCTATCGTAATATGCCATAAGGATTTTGTCGAACCTGTCCAAGAATAAGAAAAACAAAATGATAAAAAATCATCTATATTTACTAGATTTGGCCAACAGATCGTCCACCATTTGCAGAAGTTTCTCCAAAAGCAGCTTGCAAATTTGCATTCCACGAACAAGTGTGAAATAATCTCTTCCGTTTGTCCACACCAAGGGCAGCCACAAGAATCGTCACTCAACTTCACACCTTTTTCTCTAAGGAATCTCTTTGTTGGGATCCTTTTTAATTTGAGCATCCACATAAAACTTCTAACTTTAGGGGGAGCCTTCATCTTCCATATTAAATCAAAGTTGAAAGCTGGAACTTCCAAGTCTGCAATAACCAATAACTTCGATAATTTCCCAACCGAGAACCTACCAGTCTGGTCTTGCAACCAAATGATTCTATCTTTGACACCTTTTTGTTTGTTTGTTGTCCTTCTAACTGTTTTTTCAATGCCTGCAACAGCTTCACTTCTCTTTCTAATAGATTTCTTGAAAAATGCTATGCTACACTATCTTTTCAAAGCTTCGAGTGTCCACCATTTCAACAACACTAATGCTTTTTTTCTCTACAAGTCTGTACAACCTAGGAAACTCTTCGCAAAGAGCCTTGTCCCCATTCCATCGATCCTCCCAAAATAGCACATTTTCCCCATTTTCCAATCTCCACCTAAATTCTTTTGGTGCCATCCATCTATTCAGTTTTTCATCTAGCAGATTTCTTAGAACCCCCTACCAAATGGTCGATGCCTTTCTCCCTAAATTACAACCTGCAATTCAATGTTGTTTTGTTTCTCATACTTTGAAAAAATGATCTTTCTCCATAGAGCTTCTTTTTCTTGTTAAAAACCTCCAGCCCCACTTAGCTAGTAACGCTTGATTCTTTGCTTTTAAGTTCACCACTCCCGCACCTTCTTTCTTCTTCGGTGTGCACACCTTGCCCCATTTAACTCTGCACATTTTCTTTGAACTTGTAATGGTTCCCCAAAGAAAATTCCTCCTAATTCTGTCAATTTTCTCCAATACTTGCTTCAGAATTTTGAAGATGGATAAATAATATAGTGGCAGTGAGATAGTACTGAGTTAAAGAGGATGATTCTGCCCGCGAATGATATAGAACGACTTTTCCATCCCGACAGCTTTTTACTAAATCTCTCCACTACAGGATCCCATATACCTATCCATCTCGGATCTACCCCTAAGGGTATACCCAAGTAGCTGAAAGGGAGGGTACTAGTTTTGCAACTACACTGTTCTGCCAGTGAGCGTAGTTTTTCAGCCTCAACATTTATCCTAACTAAGCACGATTTATTAAAATTTATACTCTGTCCTGAACACACCTCAAAACATCTCAAGATTCTTTTCATGTTAACAATATTATCTTCAGTAAGCCTTAGGAAGAAAACAGTGTCATCTACAAATTGGAGATGCGTAATCGAGTCATTAAGAATAAGATTCTGGATTCCTTCGATCATACCCCTCTCCCCTGCTTTCCTAACCAGCAAATGTAAAGCCTTAGTGACTGTGATGAAAAGAAATGGGGAAATAGGATCCCTCTGCCTCAAACCTTTACTCATTTTGGATTCTTTAGTCGGTGAACCATTTATTAAAATAGAGACCTTGGCCGTAGTGACACATTCCATAATCCATCCACACCATTTAGCTTCAAATCCCATTTGGTCTAGTACCATAATTAAGAAATCCCATCTTACATAATCGTAGGCCTTCGAGAAGTCAAGCTTAAGAACTACTCTCCCTTTTTTGCTTCCTTCTTACTGTAACGAATGTATAACTTCGTTTGCGATCAAAATCCCATCGAAAATCTGCCTCCCCTTGATGAATGCGCATTGGGTTTCACTAATCACCTTATTTAACACCCCACCGATTCTTCCTGAGAGCACTTTTAAGACTATTTTATACACCGAGCTTACTAAACTAATTGGTCTGTATTCAGAAATGTTCACAGGATTTTCAGATTTTGGAATTAAGGCAATAAACGAAGAATTGACATTGCTCGGTAATTTTCTAGTTTTTCAGAATATCATCATAGTCTCCAGAAGATCTTCTTTCACTATATCCCATCACTTCCTGAAGAAACAAGCGTTAAATCCATTCAGCCATGGTGCTCTTGATTCATCGTAGTTCCAAACTTCTTCCTTAATTTCCTCTAAAGAAAACGAAACTTCCAGTGATTCTACATCCTCCGCTGACAGTCTCTTAAAGTCAAGATTGAAAACGGTTTCCCATCATCTTGATTTTATACTAAACTGCCTAAAAAAGTGATCAAACACTTTTTGTTTCATCTTTTTCGGGTTTTCTGCTTTAGCCAATCCTATATTTTTTCCACGGATCACATTTCACTTTGCTCTTACCTTTACCATCTTGTGAAAAAAAAATTGTTTTGTTATCACCCTGTTTCAACCATCCCATTCTTGCCTTTTGCCTCCATAAATCCTCTTGAGCTTTTAGACAGTCCCAAAGTTGCAGTTTCTTTAACTTCAATTCCTCTTGTACTATAGCGTCTATCTCACCTTCATCACCAGCCTTTTCAATCTCATTTATCTTTTTTTTTTCAGTTTTGTGATTGTATCATTGTAATCTTCACATTTTGCGCTCCAACACCTAATAACTTCCTTCACTATCTTGAGTTTTACTGGTAGACTCTTCCCTTTTGTTCATTTTCTCCCATCCTGTCTTTTATAACCTTTAAGCATCCACCTTTCGAGAGCCAAGCATTTATCATTTTAAATGGTCTTGGTCCCCAATTAATCTCCTCATTGCTGAGAATTATCGGGATGTGATCTGAAACCAGCCGAGGTAAGCCACGCAAATACAGGTCACCATTTTTCATCAACCAATCATCTTCCACCAAGAATCTGTCTATTCACCTTCTCCTATTTCCAGGACCAATCCAAGTGAATTTCCTTCCAACTAGAGGAACCTTACACAAATTACATTTTTCGATAAAATTGTTGAACTCTTTAATTGATGATTTTCTGTAACCACCTCCATTTCTTTCTTCCCTGCTTCTAATTGCGTTGAAATCACCACACATAAACCAGGGTGGATCCCAAATTTTCCTTAGTGGCACAAGTTCATTCCATAAGAGTTTTTTATTCAAAAAATCACAGTATGCATAAATATTAATCCAGGTGCAGGCTATGTTAACATCTACCCATTTTCTAGTAACAATGATATACCTGGTTTTCGTTTCTCTCTTCTTTGTTGTGAATTTCTTTTTGTCCCATATTGTAATTAAACCTCTCGAACGCCCTGACGCCGCTGAAAACAAATAATCAAATTCATCATCGTACCATAAACACCCCACCTCTTCTTCACTAAAAACTTCTTTCTTTGTTTCCTAGAGCATCACCATCTCGACTTTGTTGACTCTGATTACCTTCCTTACTATCGACATCTTCACAGACGATCCCAAGCCTCTCGTGTTCCATGAGAGCACCCTCATCCTTCACTTCTTGGCTTGCTTTAAATCCTCTTATTTGGGTGATCACTTTCTTCCAGTGTCGCTATTTCTTGCACTACTTCAATTTCTTCTCCTCTGATTTCGATCCCTAACTCTTTCCCCACCTCTAAAGTCTTCTCCGCTTCTCTTGTAAATTTATCCCATCTCGCTTGCAAATCTGAATCCGTTAACGATCTTCCTTTTAACTCGTATTTGTCATACTCCTTCCCTTTGTTCTTGAATCTTTTCTTTGCTCGATCCCTTTTTTTCCACTCAGCTTTGGTTAGGGCTTTATCTTGGTATTCTTGGAGCGATCCATATCTTTTTTTCTTTTCTAACAACACCCTTCTTTGATCCTTCAACCTCGGGGAGATTAAGCTTTTGTGCACCTTCTTTTGGATCATTGTCTTCCTCAGAGAATTCGATTGTTGTCTTCCCCTCTTTTTCAGAATCCTCTTTATTTGGGTTGTTTAGGTTATCCACCTCTTCTTCCCAAGATCTTTGACCCGTTTGACTAGCTGGCCCAATAGATTCATTCATTTCATTGTTTGAAGCCTCTTCGTTGTGTTGAGTTTCATTTTTATTAAATCCTATTAGTTCCAGATCATCCATAATATTCTTCGAAATTGGGCTTGTGGTAGTGTCCTCCTCCGAAATTTGTCTCACGTCCACGTTATTCTGGACAATTTCGCCCCAACTCAGTCCACTCCTTGATGGACTATTCAAGTTGACCTTTGCCAGCAAATCTTCCTCTCTGACCCCTGAACTACTCTTTGGCAGGAATCTCTATGTCGACAACAACCTCAGACTTGTCACCCTCCACCTTCTTTTTTTCTCGAGTGACTTCCTTCTTCATTGTCTTTTTTAAGACCTTGAATACTCAATCATCTTCCCATAAAGTCTGCATTTAATCCATCCCCGTCATCAAGAATCTTGTCTCCCAAACCTTTGGACTTCTCCCTCTGAGATGTGCTCGCCGTAGATTTCGTTGAACTTCCGTTTGACAACGTTCCAGCCTGCTTCGTTAATTTTTCATTGTGGTTCTGCTCTTGTCTTCTACCTATTGACAATATTGTAGTGACTTTTGAGACGTTAATTTGAAATATATCTCTTCCTACCTCCAACTCCACAACTTCTTCAATTCTCTGTATCATCTTTGTCGAGATTAAAACCAATAGCTTCTCATCGTCATAACATTGTGCAGTGTTTTCCCCTAGAGCGATTATGGAACCCCATAATTTTGCTACCCTTCTGAAAGTTTCTTGATTCCAACAACGCAATGGAATTCCCCTAAATTCGACCCAAGTGACTCATTCAGATATTCTGAAGGATTATGACCAATATTCAATTTTGACAAAGACTTCTTCAAGAATAGACCATTTTTGTTCTCCCAACAGATTACGTAATTCCTCATCTGGAACTTCCACCAAAAATTTTTGTCCACCCAAACTTGTAACAATGAGTTCTCCAGGCCCACATCTATGCAATATGTCCCTAACATTTTCTACTAAACAGGCCGTCACCATGGATCCTATTAGGCACTTGCTCAGTTTCCACAGTGTCTCCTCCTCTACGTGCCCTTGTATCAACTTGGGTTATTGATCTTCTGTCTTACTGGATTAACCTTGCCCTTCTACTTGGTTTTTGATGTTGTTTGCAATGTGTGCGTAGCTCTTCTTCACCTCAGTTGGTTTGAACGGTTCCTGACCTTTACCTTCTTTTGGTTTCACTTGAACCTCGCTTTTTTTCCCTGCCTTTTCTCCAATATGAATCCCTTCCTTTATATTTTACCACTAAAACCGACAATCGAAAACCATATAATCTGAATCCATTTAACTTTTCTATAGCTCTATCAGCATCCTTTCTATTTGAGAAACGCACAAATCAAAATCTTTTACCAATTCTGTCCAGTTTATTCGCGATGAAAGAATCCACTAAGTCTCCATGTCTTCCAAATGTCTGGTGTAATCCACTCCAGTGCAGCTTTGTTGGTAAGCTGCTAACAAACAACGTGACTATCCCTCTGCCATCTACTTGATTCTTGTAGCTTTTAGATGTCGTCCTTGTAGTCCTCGCTATCGCCATGAACATACCGCATTTATATATTAACTATTACTTGATGAATCTCTGACCATCGAACATTATTTTAAATGCTCAATCCTCTATAGAGTCAAATTTATGTTATCTAGAAAAAAAATTATATAATATCAAGAACAAAGGAGTCTTTAAAATTCTTATCTTCAAACCTCTAACTCAAAAACTCTTAAAATGAGTTTTTTCAAATTGAGAAGTTTCACCCAAATCTATTATTACAATACTCTATTTACCAAACATCTAAATTAACGAATTTGACTAATTAAATCTCTAAAAACAATTCAAACATCTAATTTTTGTTGAAAAACATGTTTACCAAACGATGGCTTTATTTTTTTTCTCATCATTTTGACTCAATTATTTGCAGTTTCATATTATTATTATTTTTAATTTTTTGACCATATTTTGATTGTTTTCTCAATTTGTAATTGTAATATAGAATCGTCAAACACGATTAACATTCTAAAAAGTTTTGATACACTAGCGGTGGAAACTAAAAGGTTCCACAAGCGCCTTAGTTTTAAGGTTTAGGGACTTAGTTTAAGGTGTAGGGTTTAGGGGTATAAGTGTAGAGGTTTAGAATTTAGTGATTGTGGATAAAATTTAGGTTTTATAGGTTAAAACCTAAAACTTCAATATATTACCTTAAGACCTAAACCATAACAATAAAACCTAAATTCTATTCACGGGCACTAAATTCTAATCCTATACACCTAAACCCCTAAACCCTACACCCTAAACTAAGTCCCTAAACACTAAAACTAAGGAGCTTGTGAAAAATAAAAGTTTCCACCGCCAGTGTATTGGATATAAATTCATATATTTTGATTGTTTTCTCAATTTGTAATTGTAGTATAGAATCATCAAATATGGTTAACATTCTAAAAAGTTTTGATACACTGGCGGTGGAAACTAAAAGTTTCTACAAACGTCTTAGTTTTAGGGTTTAGGGACTTAGTTTAGGGTGTAAGAGTATAAGTGTAGAAGTTTAGAATTTAGTGATTGTGGATAGAATTTAGGTTTTATATGTTAAAACCTAAAACTTTAATATTTTACCTTAAGACCTAAACCCTAACAATAAACCTAAATTCTATTCACGTACACTAAATTCTAATCTTCTACACCTAAACCCCTAAACCCTACACCCTAAACTAATTCCCTAAACACTAAAACTTAGAGCTTGTGAAAAATAAAAGTTTCCACCGCCAGTGTATTGAATATAAATTCATATATGGTATTTTGATTGTTTTCTCAATTTGTAATTGTAATATAGAATCGTCAAATATGGTTAACATTCTAAAAAGATTTGATACACTGGAGGTGGAAACTAAAAGTTTCCACAAGTGCCTTTGTTTTAGGGTTTAGGGACTTAGTTTAGGGTGTAGGGTTTTGGGGTATAAGTGTAGAGGTTTAGAAATTAGTGATTGTGGATAGAATTTAGGGTTTATAGGTTAAAACCTAAAACTTCAATATATTACCTTAAGACCTAAACCCTAACCTCCAGTGGCGGAAGCTTTAAGGGACCGGTGGGGGTTACGCCCCCCAAATTTTGGAAAACTCAAATTTTGCCCTTAAAATTTTTGAAAATTTCAATTTGCCCCCCTCAAAATTTTTTAAAAATTCATATTAAGCTTCAAAACTTTGAATATTTTTAATTAAATTCTCTCTCAAGTTTTTAAATTTTTTGTTAAATCTCTTTAAATTATTAAAATTTTTAGTTAAACGCTCATTTTTTTGAAAATTTCGTTCAATCCTCCATTTTTTTATAATTTAACCTAAACCCTACACCCTAAACTAAGTCTCTAAACACAAAAACTAAGGAGCTTGTGAAAAATAAAAGTTTCCATCGCCAGTGTATTGGATATAAATTCATACATAGTATTTTGATTGTTTTCTCAATTAGTAATTGTGATATAGAATCGCAAATATGGTTAACATTCTAAAAAGTTTTGATACACTGGCGGTAGAAACTAAAAGTTTCCACAAGTGCCTTTGTTTTAGGGTTTAAGGACTTAGTTTAGGGTGTAGGGTTTAGGGGTATAAATGTAGAGGTTTAGAATTTAGTGATTGTGGATATAATTTATGGTTTATAGGTTATAACCTAAAACTTCAATATATTACCTTAAGACCTAAACCCTAACCTCTAAACTCTAAATAATAACAATAAACCCTAAATTCTATCCACGGTCACTAAATTCTAATCCTCTACACTTAAACCTCTAATCCCTACAACCTAAACTAAAGAGCTTGTGAAAACTAAAAGTTTCTACCGCCATTGTATTGGATATAAATTCATATATGATATTTTAATTTTTAAAGTTTCACCTCATTTCATTATTATATCTGAAGAATTTTTTTTCTTCTAAATTAAATCAAGAACTCTCAAATTGGGATACACGTTATTCCAATCTATTTTTCATTGGAACATGTGACACTTAATATTATTAAATTAATTTTTTTAAGAAAGTTGATAAAAAGAAACTTTAAAATCTAAAAGAAATGAAAATTTAAAAAAATATCAAAATTATAATGATAAAGAAAACTGATTAAGTTGGTACGTTGGAAGTTATCATCGACTAACATTCATTGACAAATAAAGAAATTTAAAAATATTGAGCATCTAATTAAAGAGACCGAAGGTATTTAACGGTTTGAAAAGAATATAAAAAAAAAAACAATTGAAAAATATCCTATAAAAAAGTGACAGTAACTTGACTAGCCTAGCATGGTGTCTTATCATCTCTGCTACAATTTTCATCAGCAGCGAAGAACCTTTTCCAGCAAGGGTGCTTACTCCAGACCTCGTCGACCATGGCATCGATGGGCACATTTCTGGTCTCAGGTAACAAGAAACACACGAATATTCCCATGCCGAGTATCCAGGCAGCGAAGAAGAAGAATATTAAGGCGCGCATACCGCACAGCATGGACAAGAATGCCTGAGCTATGATGAAGGTGCAAAGCATGTTGGAGCTGACCGCGAACGCGAATCCAGCCGTTCTTGTCTCCAGAGGGAATGTTTCACTAGGTATGAGCCACCCAAGAGGACCCCATGACCATGCAAAAGCCGACACAAACAAACACACCAGCACCACAACCCAAATCGCTTCGGTTTTTGTTAGTGTATCCGTGGAGTGCAGGTGAAGTCGAAGAATTAACCCAATCGCAGCCTGCAAATATCACATATTACTTGGCCGTGGCAGATTAGGACATAGTATATGTTAAAACTGATGGATGCAAATGCAATGCATACCTGGCTTATAAACATCTGAACACAGGCTTGAAGAAGTAGTATCCTCCTACCAAACCTATCGACCGAATAAATCGAGACCAGGGTACAGAAAACATTCACGAGTCCAGTAATCACCGAGGACAACAACGAAGCGTCGTTCTTGAATCCGACAGTTTGGAACAGGACGGGAGCATAAAACATGATGGCATTGATCCCTGTAAACTGTTGAAAAACTTGAAGCATCACGCCAATAACCAGAGGGGGCCTGCTGCTCCGATTCATGAGTTGCTTGAAAGCATTGCGCTTCATTCCCCGGGCAATTTCACTAGCTTTCACAATCTGCTGGAACTCGAGATCCACTTCCTTGACACCCCGTATCTTTTGCAGTGCTGCATGCCCCGACGACTCCTTTCCACGCTCGACCAGGCTCGCTGGTGTTTCCGTGATGATCAAAGAACCTAACAACAATATGACAGCCGGTACGCCGGCAATCCCCAAAGATACTCTCCATCCGTAAGGGTGCAATGTTGATGTCCAATAGTTGACCAGATTTGCAATAAATATCCCTATGGTTACAAGCAGTTGAAACAGAATATTGACGGCTCCACGACGATGGACCGGGGCGATCTCTGACAGGAACAATGGAACAGCCTGCACAATCAGTTTTATCAGTCACCGTAGCAATTGAATATGTATGTATGTATGTATGTATGTATGTATGTATGTATGTATGTATGTATGTATGTATGTATGTATGTATGTATGTATGTATGTATGTATGTATGTATGTATGTATGTATGTATGTATGTATGTATGTATGTATGTATGTATGTATGGTTTTTATCCGATCTAACCTCGTTGCCAAAGCCAACGCCAATGCCAAGGAGCACACGCCCAATAATAAGCATCCAGAGGTACTGAGCACAGGAACTTAAGCCAGCTCCAGCGACGAAAAATACAGAAGCCGCTTGAATCGTCGGCTTCCGCCCAAATTTGGCGCAAACTATTGAAGCGACAAAGCTAAAAAGAAGAGCAGCTAGGTAAAGTGAAGACGTAAAAAGCTGAAGATATTGATCATTGTATTTGCAGTAATTGTCCTCCTTTGCATGCATCTTTCTTTCATGGACTTTGGGAAAGAATTTAATCAAGAAATCGTCCATGGCCGTCACCCCACCTGCATTTACAGTAAAATAAATTCATTTGAGCAAGAACATTTGATTTCAAACCCTTTGAGATCTTAAATACAAAGCTAATCATGTAAAACAAAGTATAAATGGAACTGAAAACTGGATATATATGATAATATAATGGAAGAGAGAGGTTAACCTGAAATTCCAATGTCGTAGCCAAACATAAGGCCACCGAAAGCAGCAAGAATCCAACATATTACGTTATAAAAGTTGACTTTTGATTGGTAGATCGGACTTGCGCTCATCTTTCTATAAGTTCCTTTTTCCCCGGTAACAGAAGACGAGTGATTCTTTTTGATGTACAGGAGGGATAATGTTGATTTAAGATTATTTATAATCGATCAATTAAGAAATTAATAAACTATTTGACTACAATAAGGACTACTAATTTTATTTATCATCAAATTCTAATTCTCTATATATTTTTTTTTTAAATATATATTAATTCTCTTACCATGTTTATTAGTATCAAATGTAATTAGATTACTATGTAAATCTAAATTCTAAATAAACAAAAATCTTTTTTACCAGTAATAAAGTATCGTGACTTATATTTTAACTAAACTATGTTTTTGTTTTATGTTGTTTTGAATTAGGTTTTGTTTTAAAGGTTTATGGTTTTTAGGGTTTAGTGTTCTATGGTTTAAGGTTTAAAGGTTTAGGGTTTAATGATGTAGGTTTTTAGGGTTTTTATGGTTTTACGGTTTTAGTGCTAGTGTTTAGATTTAGGGTTTTAGTTTTATGTGTGTTAGTTTAGGGTTTAAGGTTTCATTTTTTGGTTTAGGGTTCATGATTTTGATTTCAGGTTTCATTTTAGGGTTTAGGATTTTATATTTTAGAATATAAATTAGCGCGCGCGTGTGCGTGGGTGGGCCTGTGCGTGTGTGAACCCTAAACCCTTAAATCATAAACATAAACGCATGAACCATAAACATTAACCCATAAACCCTAATGTATGTATCTATCAACGTATGAACTCTAAACCCTAAACCATAATCCATAAACTCTTAAATCCTAAACCAAAACCCCTAAACCGTAAACCGTAATATGTATGTAACTATGTATGTATAATTAATGTGTTCCCTAATATGTATGTAACTATGTATGTATAATTAATGTGTGTGTGCGTGCGTGTGTATCAAATATCAATGTTTGACCCCTATCAAGATATGAATCATTTATTGATAGACAATGGGAGGAAGGCTAAAAAAACTTTGGAATTTCCATTGTCGAATCAAAGGTAGGTATTGAAATTTAAAACGTTTGGAGCTTAAAAACGGAATAGACATGACACGTTCTTTCCTAAGAGTGAATATAACACCCTAAAAGTTACACCCAAATTGTAAACCTTTGATTCGAAAAATCCCTAATTTAGAAACATAATTTCAAAATCCCTAATTTTTAAAACCCTAATTTTCTGTGATGGACTAAATATGATTTTTTATTAAATTTTAAAGTTAATATGAAATTTTTTGAAAGTTTTAGGACTAACTCCATAAATAACCTTTTTATCAAATTGAATTTCAATTCAATTAGTTTCTTCCATACGTTTTTTAATTATTTAATATATTTTTAACGCATTTTTTTTTAAATTGAATTCCACTTCCCTTTTTCTCATGGTTAAACTGGCTCTCCTTTTTAGCTTAAATTCTTGTTTTTACTATTATTATTATTATTATTATTATTATTATTATTATTATTGTTATTATTATTATTATTATTATTATTATTATTATTATTATTATTATTATTATTATTATTATTATTATTATTATTATTATTATATTCTAAACCTAATTTGTTTTGATTACTACCGCTCAACTATATATAAATAGCCATAGTTACTACGTACAGAAATAAACATAAGCCTTAAGTTTTAAAGTGTTGTCGCTCTTAGTTATTCTCATGCTTTATGAATTCCTCTCGGATTGATGTTGTCATCACCTTACATCGAAGGCGCAACCGCACTTTGTCGTCGTTAGAGATATTGTTTACTTAAGGTGTGTTTTCTTCCGGTGCTATAATTAAATTATATGTTATCTTTCTATGTGCTGGTGTTTTACCTCTTGAGTGATTATTTATATGAATTATGATTTTTATGGTTGACATCACATGCATACGTTTTCAAAATATGTTTTTACTATGATTTACGAACCGTGATTTATGGACTACGATTTATGTACTTATGAACTATGATTTATGAAGTATGTTTACGGAATATCGGATTTATGGAAGTTTGTGTATGAAATTTGATTTCTAATCTTCGTATCATTGTATGAGCATGAGTTGAGATTTGTTTGGGGAAGTTCAGTAGTTTCACCCTTCGGGCTGAATTCCACTTCGGATTGGCGGTTGCAGTGAGGAGTTCTGGGGAACTTTCCTCTTGGCTGTTGTAGTTGGGTGCATTGCATTGTGCTTGTGATTTATGTGTTGTGCTTTAAATAATTTTAAGAAAATATTACTATATTTTTACGACTATGATTTTCTTGCACTTTAGAGACACACTAAGCTCTTTAGCTTACTCCCTCATAGTTTTTCCTTTACAGATATCTTGGACTCTAGGCAACTTGGTACTTGGAGGATCTCAATTTTATTCGATTATTTTATTATTCAGTACGAAACTATTTTAGTTTAATCAGATTTCTATTTATTATTTTGGGACATGGATGTAATTTTGGACTATTTATGTTTTGGGATTATTTTTTTAACATTCATTTACTGTTATTTTAATTCAGAGATTTTTTATAAACATTTGAATATTGATTATAATATTTATATTTTTTATTTATTATTAAATTCATGTTGTTTTATTTTAATTAGAATATAATTTTCAAAATTGGATTTCTTGAGGGAAAAGTTATTAAACGCGACTTCCTAAATTTGGTCTATTCTTCTAGGCCGGGTTTTGGAGGTTACAGTGAAACCTTGAAAAAGCTTATAACGTGACATATCCGAAGGGGTTGGAAAACAACATTGGATTATATAGGGAAGATTTGGTTTAGAGTTACCCTCATCATCGTCCGCATGATCGGAAGAAGTGAAAAGGTAACGTCTTGCTTTCTTTTTGGTGACATAACCTTGAAAATATCAAACAATTCGAATATGTATGCAATTAACATCTCATTCAATCCAATAAGTTCTAATAATTCAAGGTATTTTGAAAATCAATTTTAATGTTAAAAATACATAAATGTATGCAATTAACATTGGATTATGTTGTTGTTTTATGTTGTTTTGAATTAGGATTTTGTTTAAAAGGTTTAGGGTTTTTAGGGTTTAGTGTTCTATGATTTAAGGTTTAGGGTTTAAAGATATAGGGTTTTAGGGGTTTTTATGGTTTTAAGGTTTTAGTGTTAGTGTTTAGATTTAGGGTTTTAGTTTTATGTGTGTTAGTTTAGGGTTTAAGGTTTATTTTTTGGGTGTAGGGTTCATGGTTTTGTTTTTAGGTTTCATTTTAGGGTTTAGGATTTTATATTTTAGAATATATATTAGCATATATGTATGTATCATGTGTGTAAAATACATGTATGTATCAATGTATGAACCCTAAACCATAAACCCTTAAATCCTAAACATAAATCCTTAAACCGTAAACCTTAACCCCATAAACCATAAACCCTAATATATGTATCTATCAATATATGAACCCTAAACCCTAATCCATAAACCCTTAAATCCTAAACCAAAACCCTAAACCCTAATATGTATGTAACTATGTATGTATAATTAATGTGTGCCCTAATATGTATGTAACTATGTATGTATAATTAATGTGTGTGTGCGTGTGTGTGTGTGTATCAAATATCAATGTTTGACCCCTATCAAGATATGAATCATTTATTGATATTTTTGTTCATTCTAGTCCCTAAACTTTAAATTTAGTAGAAATTGACCCCTATTCATTTTTTGTGATTTAGTCCAATGTTTATCATTTTAAATCTTTAATTTAATATTTTTGTTCATTATAGTCCCAAAAGGCTAATTATATTCTTATTCCAAATTGACCTGGCCCCTATTCATTTTTTTGCAATTTAGTCACATAATTTTAATATGATGATATTTTTATTCATGTTAGTCCCTACTATTTTATTTTTCACCAAAATTTACCCTTATTATTTTATAATTTTTGTAATTTACTCCAATATCTTAAGTAGTTATATATGAATCATTTGCTGATAGTTTTGTTCATTCTAGTCCCTAAACTTTAAATCTAGTACAAATTGACCCATATTATTTTTGTAATTTACTCTAATATTTTACAAATGAATCACTAAATGATATTTTTGTTCATTCTACTATTGCCTATTGCCTAATATTTCTTTTTAATGTGATTCATGTTCATCATTGTCAAGGACATTGAATAATTAGCTCGAAATGAATGACCAACCTAAACTCTATCGACCTAAACGGCTACACCCGAATTAAACCGACCTGAAATGGAATCGACCTGAAATTACCCGAGCTGAAATGAACCCGACCTGAAAAGAACCTGACCTGAAGTCAATCCAAACCCGAATTAACTCGTCAATTAACCGTTTTGACCCGACCTGAAATGAATCTGACCCAAATTGAACCTGGCCCGAAATGAACCCGACCTAAAATGAAACCGAACCCGACCCGAATTAAGTCAAAACAGAAAGACGACTTGAAATGGCATGTAACTGATTTGATCTGACCTATTTTGATAAAAAGCGTATCGGTGCGCTATCTTAGCGTATCGGTACGGTTCAATGGTCATTTAAAATTTGGGATACCAACTAACTAACAAGACAACGTTCGAAAATTAAATGCAAGGATTTTGCAAAGGTCAGCATATCGTATCGATATGGTGGCCTGACGTATCGGTACGCTATAGCTTAAAGTCTTGCCCAGATGAATGTCGTATCGATACGAGGCTATACTGTATCGGTACGCTATGAACGATTAAAATTCTAGTGTTGAAAAACCGTATTGATACCCATAACGGTATCGATACGCCTGGGCGTTTTGTTGAAGTTAGGATTGAAAATACATAAAAAGACTTAGTGAAATTTGAACCTTTGAGTATGTTTTGACTTGAAATATTATTTGGTTCAAAATGGCTTGTCAAAAAGTGAGACTTTGAAAAGTACTTAAAAATTTATTGTTTTGCAATTTAGTCCATAAGTCTAAGTGTTATATCAAAATCAATTTTAGTTTCACAATCTCCCCTTTTTGATATAACAAAACCAAATATAAATTTTTAAGTTTTGAAACTTCTGAAAAGTTTACTCCCCCTTAATTTAAGATATGTTTTCAAAATTAAGTTTTAAGTTTTCAAAATTGGCACTATAATCCTTCTCCCCCTTTTTGTTAGATCAAACATAAGCACAAGGTAGGATAATAGCAACAATAATATTATTGAATTCAAAGCAAACTTCAAATTGAAAGAAGCAAAATAATTCTAAGCAACAAGTTCAAACTCAAATCCCAAAATATAAATAAAAAGCATAGAGTACTAAACTTAGGTGCATAAACAATGAAACTAAATGACATGAGATGATATGCAAAACTACTCATTCCCATCATCGTCATCTTCGTCCTCTTCATCCTCATCGTCTTGAGTAGGTTGGTTCCTCCTAGATTGGTTAAGCCAAGCACCATGGAAAGCAGTGAGAGAGACATCCATGGAGTTTTGTTGAAGAGTGATGGCTTTCACTTAATCCTCCAAGGATTTGAACCGAGTGTCAAGACCCTTGACTCGATCTTCCAAGGATGTGAATTGAGTGTCAATGGCTGCAAACCCGGCTTCCATGTTTGTGAATTTCTCATTGAGGAATGTCATTAGATTGTCCATGGAGGAAGAAGCAATCGGAGTACCTTGAGAGCTTGAAGGAGCATGTGGAGCATCGGCCAGAGCATCTTGTCGAGGAGCTCGAGGGACACGAACCCATTCATTATTGACAAAAGTGAAGTGAGCACGAGAGAGAGAACGCTTATCAATAGGTTGTCCAAGGGGTTTGGGAAAATCATGTGTGCAATCAATCTTAAGGGAATGGAATAGGTGACTCAACGCCGTAGAATAGTAAAAGGATTTTACTTGGTAGGTGTGACAGTGTTAGACTAGGTAAACAAGGTCGACAAACATTAATAAGGGGGAGTATGCCAAAACGGACTATCCTCGTTTGTTACGGATCTAGGAATGTTGTAGGCACGTTCCTACAATAAAAACGACAAGGAAACAACAAAAATTATACGACATATTTATGTTAAATAGGGACTTAAATATGAACAATAATAATAATAATAATAATAATAATAATAATAATAATAATAATAATAATAATAATAATAATAATAATAATAATAATAATAATAATAATAATAATAATAATAATAATAATAATAATATGGAGTAATATGATAATTTTGGCGTTTTGGAAAGAACTTCAACGATGGTGAAGAAGGCTTCAAAAACGACCGATGTTAGAAACGCTAAACTCGAAAGAACCTGCACAATCTACTAAGCAAACCCGAATCGAATTTGTTTAACGTCGAAGGACTTGGACCCGCTAAATAGCAATTTAGGAACCTGAAGTATCAATGACAAACAAACAAGTTTGAGTGTCGAATAGTTCTAAAAAGAACCGAGAAGAAAAAATTCTCTCAAGTGTAATTTTTATTCAAAGTTGGTAACCTTTACACAAGCATTCAGTTTACATATATATAGGCTACAAAGGAAGTTCGCCGAAATTGAAATTGTGGCTAATATTCGGCCATTTGAAATTCAAGTTAAAAATTATAAACAACTTCCATAGCAGATTTGAATGTCAGCCATGCAATCCAAATAGGAGCGGTTCCATCCTTTGAATTATGCACAAGTTAAATGTGTGCATGTTTGAATTTGGAATTTAAAATGGAGAAACCTGTTGCACTTATCCATTCTGCCGCACCTTTAATTTATTACATGTTTCATTCTCTTATTGCCGCACATTAACAAGGCTCGACTGCTTGTTTATTACGCGCACATGGGGCTGGTCACACATGGGCCATGCACACTAATCACACACGTACACTTGGTACTGTCAAACAAATATATAATAATAATAAGTCACCTTATAATAATCCAAAACTAAACCAATATAAAAACATTATAAATCATGCTCAAACACACTTAATAATTAATATAATAATAATATGTCACATATCAACATGCAAGACATTAAAAGTCCTATCTTCTAAGGCACAAACATTATCAAATGATTCAGAAATTTCAGTACAAGTAAGGAAAAGAGCTTCCTTGAAACGTTTTGCCCTAGATCGTGTAATTGGTCCTAACGGTAAGACCTCCGGATCAACAACATGTGCTGGTGAAGATGTGCTCACATCATCCCCCCCGGTCTTGAAAAGGATTTGACCTCAAATCTGTAGAATCACCATAAGAGGTTAAATCAGAAACATTAAATGTGGCACTTACATTATATTCACCCGGCAGATCCAACTTGTAGGCGTTGTCATTCACTTTCTCCAACACCTGAAAAGGACCATCTCCTCGCGGTAACAGCTTGGACCGCCTTTGGGTCGGAAATCTTTCCTTTCGGAAATGAACCCAAACCCAATCACCAACATCGAAGGTGACTCGCTTCCTTCCTTTGTTTGCTTGCTTTTCGTACTGTTGAGTCCTTCGTTCTAGGTTCTCCTTAACATGTTTATGCAACTTCTTCACATAATCGGCTTTGCTTTGACCATCTCTGTTTGTCACATGTTCTTGTGGCAAAGGCAACAAATCTAGAGGCGTAATAGGATTAAAACCATAAACAACCTCAAATAGTGACACTTTAGAAGCAGAATGTACAATATGGTTATAAGCAAACCCAACATGTGGTAAACAATCTTCCCAAGTTTTTATGTTCTTTTTGATGATGGATCGAAGTAAAGTAGATAAAACTTTATTAACAACTTCAATTTGTCCATCAGCCTAGGGATGACAAGTAGTAGAAAACATAAGTTTTGTACCTAATTTGCTCCAAAGAGTCCTCCAGAAGTGACTCAAAAATTTCGCATCCCTGTCAGAAACAATCGACCTAGGAATACCATGTAAACGTACAACATCCCTAAAGAATAAGTTAGCCACATTAACAGCATCAACAGTGTTATGGCATGCAATGAAATGTGCCATTTTCGAGAACCTATCAACCACAAAAAATATACTATCTCTATCAGTCCTAGTTCGAGGCAATCCCAAAACGAAATCCATAGAAATATCAGTCCAAGGGGAATCAAGAATAGGTAAATGTAAGTACATACCATGTGGTGAAACCTTCGATTTTGCTTTCATACAAGTCACACAATGCTCACAGTACCTTTCAACATCTCTGCGCATCTTAGGCCAAAATAGATGCTCCTTCAATGTGTGTAACGTCTTAGTGACTCCAAAGTGACCCATCAATCCACATTCGTGCGCCTCACATATCAGTATGTCACGTATCGAACCCTGTGGAATGCATATCTTGTTTTCTTTGAAAAGATAACCATCATGCCTCTAAAATTTTCCATCTGCACCTTTCTCACAAGCATTATACTTATCACTAAAATCAGGATCATCAGGGTATAACTCACGAATGTATGCAAAACCAATCAAATGTGAATCAAGATAACTCAAAAGTGCATACCTACGTGATAATGCATCAACAACGACATTATCTTTCCCCTTTTTGTATCGAATGACATAAGGAAAAGATTCTAAGAATTCAACCCATTTAGCATGTCGTTTATTTAATTTATGCTGACCAGTGATATATCGCAAAGCCTCGTGGTCAGTGTGTAACAAGGTTTTTCGCACCCTCGCTACTTTTTGTGAAAAGAAGAATTTAATTTAAAACAAGGGGGAATTTTGAAAACAATTCGGGTTTCGGGAAAACAACCTTTAAAAAAAATCTTTTTTTTCTCTGTTTGGAGTCGCCACCGGCCACTATGGTAGGCCAGACACCGTAAAAAACAAAACCAGAGATTCGTTTGAAAGGGTTCGGGAGTTGGTTACGTGTGGGGTAGGGTTAGCGCCCCCATCACGCCCGGAAATCGGTACCAAAACAATTGTTGCTTTTAATTGATGGAAATTATTTTAAGATTTAAGAAGACTTTAATTAGGGGTTCTTGATTGAAAACCGAACTTTAATTGTGCGAGCTCTTTCAAATTGGTGGTATCGAATTAATTTACCATTTAATTAAAAAGGATGACAGTACACCGGACCAAAGACTAAACCGACATCATATAAGACTGACTGCCGTGTTAGTTTAGGGTTCGGATCCTGTACGTCACCTTTATGCATGATGCAAGCAAATAAATATAGTGCTATGGTCTTGTCCGTTTTAATCTCGAATTTACCTTTAGACGATTCGAATTAATCCGAATATTCGCGGGACATCCAATAAGCTAGGTATGTCGACCCGAATACGCGAATTAATAGGTATCTCCGTTTCATAATTAAAAATGAATTAATTTAAAAAATGCTAAAAGTCACATGAATGACAATAAAAATGCATGTCACAAATATATTCGAACGATATTAAAAAGCATACAACAAATATATATTCGAATGGCATTGAAATAAATAGGCATGCAATATCAAAAAAAAAACATATATGCATATATTAACATGAATGAAATAACAAAACAGAAACTCGATGCAAAACATATAAAAATGCAACATGCATGAACAATAATATCAATAGTGCAAAATAAATGAAATGCCAACTGGTAGGGACTGAAAATGTAAATTACCCATTGAAGAAAAAACTAACTAAAAAGCAATACGGGACTCGATTAAAAAGACTCGAAAAACCAAAGGGACCAAATCTGTAAAAAGCCCATTTAAAGGAAACAATTAAAACTGAAATATGGACGAGATTGAAAACGCGGAAAAACCTACAGGGGCTAAAAAGGGGATTTTACCATCCGAAATTCGATTTGAACGAAGACGGTGACTAAATTGAAAATATTTGGAAAACCACGAGGACTGCGGAAGGGGTTTCAAAACACGGAAGCCCTCTCCGCGCAATTAAGGTGACGCGGGAGGGCTTAAAATGTGATTAGACCAAAATTAAAACCCGAAAAACATTATATAACCCGTAAAAAAAATAAATCGAACCCTTTTCATTTTTTAAAACCCTAACAGACCAAATGTTCTCCTCCTCTTCTCTCGGTTTGCTCCGGCGTCGCATAGGGGTTCCGGTCGTCGTTGCCGGCGCCGGAACCCTACAAAACCCTTTTCCGAGCCAAAAAACAGGAAACCCCTTTCTTTTTCTTGAAATCAAAGTCGTTCCTGTTTTTCTTTTGTTTAAAACCCAAAACCGAAACTAAAAAAGACCACAAACTTACCCCTTTCGCATCACCGGCTCACCATGCATGGCTTCCGAGGGAGCCAGAAGGCTTATCGCCGGCAACGGGAAATGGAGAAGAAGATAGAAACGACGAGGGTAAGACCTTAACCCCTCTCTTTTTTATTTTGTTCTTTTTACAATTCGAAACTGAAAGAATAAAAGGATGATACCTTTGAATCTTTTTGTATTGATTTCTGCAATTCCGATTACAAGTCTCTCTGATAACCCTCTCAAAAAATCCTCTCGAAAATCTCTCTGAAAAATCCTCCTCTATTACAATTTTTTCTCTCTCTAAAAATCCCCCCTTTTAAATCGTTACATGCTGCGGCTTTTATAGCCGATAAATCACATTTTTTCTTTTTTCTAAATGCCTAGAATTGCTGGAATTTGTCTGCTAATTTGCTGTTGATTTGTACAATTGCCTGTGATTTCCGTTGTGATTTCTGATTTTTCTCTGATTTTTGGTTGCGATTTGGCTCTGATTTTTGTTCGTTTTTGCTGCATGTGAGGTTCGTACGGGGAACCAGAAGTCGGGACGTGGCCGGACGTGGAGCGATCCAGACCGTCGGAAGCTGGAGGGGCTCGATCTGAGCGTGCGTGGAGTCCACGCGGGGCGCGTGGGAGTTCTGGAACCTTCCTCGGTCGATCTCAACTGTTCGATGAGATCTCGATCCAAGGGCTAAAAGCGATGCGGCGCCCGTGAGCTGAGAGCCACCTAGGGTTTCCTCCATCAGGGACCATCTGAGCCGTTGATCCTCTCTTCGATGCGGAGTGCGGCGCTAGGGCTAAGGGGGCCTCATCTAGGGTTTCTGCATCTGGTGCGATCTGGACCGTTGGATCTGGATCCCAGATCCAACGGTGGAGATGGGGTGGCGGCTGCAAGACAAAAATGGGCATTCAGATCAGGGTTTCTGTTTGGGCCAAAATAGGCCTTGTAATTTTATTTATTTTTTGGGTTTTTAATTTGTGTAATGGACTTTTAAATTAATAAACTGGGCTTTAATATATAGATCTGTTTATTTAATTTGGGCTTTATTTATATTATTATTTTTTGGTTTTCAGATTTAATAATAATAATAATATTAATAATGATGATGACAATAATAATAAGAATAATAATATAATAGATCATATAATAATAGTAATAGTAATAACATGGTAGATAATAATAAGTAATAAATGGAGATAATAGATAATATATATTAATAGATGGTAAAAAATAGTGATAATAATATAAATAATAGAAGATATATGATAGTAGTATTAATATAATAGTAGTAATAAAGGTAGTGATAGATAATAATATGATAGATAATAGTATTAATGATAGTAATAAGATAATAACATGAGAATACCAACAACCCTAATATACGTATATACATACACTATTTTTTGTCCTTTTTTTTTATTTTTTTTATAACGCATATATAACAAAGCCCGTTATTAAATAAAATAAAATGGGTTTTGATACCCCGGACAAAATAGGTGATTACAGCTGCCCCCCTTTGCTTATACTTGTGAAACAAGGATAAAGCAAAGGCCATAAACACCAATTTTGTCCGACTTCCCTGTTTGGATTCCGAGTCACCATGCACTTGAACTTCTGGCGGTCCGGAAGTCGGTATGGGAAAATGTAACGATCGTGGGGGCTTGAAGTTGTTTCTCTCACTTCAACATTCTTCAACCCTTCGAGGTCTGAACATATAGATAATTAGCAAAAGTTCCATTCTCCAAATGCCCGAACGGATAGGCGGGTTCCATTCTCCGAAAGCCCGAACAGATAGGCGAGTTCCATTCTCCGAAAGCCCGAACAGATAGGCGAGTTCTATTCTCCGAAAGCTCGAACAGATAGGCCGGTTCCATTCTCCGAAAACCCGAACAGATAGGCGAGTTCTATTCTCTGAAAGCCCGAACAGATAGGCAGGTTCCATTCTCCGAAAGCCCGAACAGATAGGCGGATTCCATTCTCTGAAAGCCCGAACAGATAGGCAAGTTCTATTCTCTGAAAGCCCGAACAGATAGGCAGGTTCTATTCTCTGAAAGCTCGAACAGATAGGCAGATTCCATTCTCTGAAAGCCCGAACGGATAGGCGGATTCTATTATCTGAAAGCCCGAACAGATAGGCAGGTTCCATTCTCTGAAAGCCCGAACAGATAAGCAGGTTCTATTCTCTGAAAGCCCGAACAGATAGGCAGATTCTATTCTCTAAATGCCCGAACAAATAGGCAGGTTTCCTTTTACGGGGAAAGCTTTAAAACACCTGTCGAAATAGGTAAAAATAATATGATTATGTGAGTTAGCATGCCCCTAATCCTAGGGATGCCTAACTACAAGTGATGCATGAATTATGCCTAACTACAGATAGGCAGATTCTATTCTCTGAGTTGGTCGATCTCGTCCTTCTTCTTGTCTCTTCTTCTTCTCAATCTCTTTTGGCTTTCTCCTCTTTGCCAAATCCTAGTCTCTTCTCAAAAGACAACTGCTGACTTCCACTGGTCAGGCTGGACATAGCACTTCTCGTGGTGCTCGTTCTCAAAACATTTCCCCCTACTCAAACTGGGTGCTCAACATCTCTTCGTCTTAACTCAAATGACGACTTTTCTCTTCTTTCAACAATAGGGGAAGCACATGCCCCCAAGTCCCTGAACTTTTCTCTTAAGTTTATTAAAGAGTGCTCGAACGCTTTCACTCTTTGGACTGGTCCATCTCAACCTTCTTCTTCTCTTTTGGCTTTCCTCCTTGCCAAATCTCGATCTTTTGATTTCTTCTCGAAAGATAACCACTGACTTTCACTGGTCATACTGGTCATAACACTTATCGTAGTGCTTGCTTTCAAAATATTGCCCCCTTTTCAAACTGGGTGCTGAATTATTTTCTTCGTCTTAACTCAATATGACGACTTCATCTCTTCTCAACAATGGGGGAAACGCATGCCCCCAAGTCCCTGAACTTTTCTCTTAAGTTCATCAAGGTCCAATTTCATCTTCTGAAGCAATCGAAACATTTCGACAAAAATTTACTTCAAGTCCTTGAACTGTAGTAACTGACAAATTGCCATTTGTATTCATGTCATTGCATTCTAAACTTTATCCCTGAAGCAAAGGGAGATTGATTTGTGTTCACAAAAAGATTTAGACTGCATCTTCTAATTTCAAAATAAGATGCGTTTTCGAAAACAAGATTTTCTTTTCAAATCATGGATATATCAAGCTAGATCAAATACCTTGAATATCAAGTGCACGAACGACACTGTTATGGCTTACCAATGATTACCTCAAGCATCATGTGTCTAGGAGACCTCGAAAGCTGAGCTGATGTCTGAAAATGTGACATACTCTCCAAGTTATTTCGGTTTTTAATCAATTAAATTTATCTCCAATAGGCTTCGCCTTTATCAATTCTTTATAATTGTGGGGAAGTCAACTCATCACATTCCTTTGGCTCGAGAATAAAGATGGAGCATACAACGATACCCCGAGTTACTCGGCATTGTCACGATTTTACCATCACTCATGTAGCTAAAGTCGATGGTGCATAGCAACCTTATTGGTCTTTTGCTACAGCGGAGTGCCCAAAAATTAGATTTATCTTTAATAGGCTTCGCCTTTATCAATTCTTTATGATTGTGGGGAAGTCAACTCATCACATTCCTTTGGCTCGAGAATAAAGATGGAGCATACAACGATACCCCGAGTTACTCGGCAATGTCACGATTTTACCATCACTCATGTAGCTAAAGTGGATGGTGCATAGCAACCTTATTGGTCTTTTGCTACAGCGGAGTGCCCCAAAAATTCCACATTTGCATCCGAAAATGCCTATTACCAGGCTTCGAACATTGTTAGGCTTAGTATTCTTGATTTTTTTTTAGCACGAAAAACTTCCGGTTATTCTCCTGAAGGTCGTAATTCTACGTGTGTTTGATTAGGTGACCGAATTAACTTGGAGTGTAAGCCACATATTCATCATCTTCAAAGCTTTCGATTTCCACTAGACAAAGGCGGCTCGAAGTCAACCTTTGGGGTCAAGGTCAACGTCCCTTGTGCAATTGATATACGGGGACTCAATAGGCAAATATATACACACAAAAATGAAAAGGCAATTGAAACGTAATGCATCCTTTCATTGAAATTTTGAAAATGCAAACTTGGGCCCTTACAAAAATCTTTGCTACCTTCGGGCAAAGGGTAGCAAAGTGGATTCCACACATCACTTCTGGGAAAAATTAAAATGCAATGAAATGAAAGCAAACAAGCTTGGATGCATTAGAACTCTTGACTAAGCTGGCCGTCCATCCCACCCCTTTAAGCTTCTTCGAGGAACTCAACCTCCCGATTGTCCATCAAATCCTGGACCAACTGCTTGAATTCGGGACAACTCTGAATCTCGTGCCCCGTAGTCTGATGGTACTCACAGAAAGGTTCATGGCCATCATATGCCCCGTTCGGCCCTTCCTCAATCAAGCCCGCTGTACACAACTGCTCGTACACCCAACTCAGAGGTGACTTGATTTCTGACACTGCCATCCTTGTCTTCTTCGTATCAACTTCTTCAAGAGCATTCACGCCTCGACCTTCATGTTTCGGAAGTGGGTTGGTCATCACATTGGGCTCCTCTAACTCTAGGACCCCGGTGTTAATCAAGTTTGGACGAGCTTCTTGAATGGTGCGCAATTTTCTATCGTGTGTCCCGGTACTCCGCCGTGGTACTCACAGTGTGCCTTCTCATCGTACCATACAGGGTAAGGCGGCTGGAAGGGAGTAACATGATACGGGCGAACCAGATCAGCCTCGTATAAGTGCTTGTACATCTCTTTGTACGATATAGGTAGAGGGGTGAAGGTCATTCTTTCTTGTTCCTTCCTGGGAGCCTTATTCTCTCTTCGGTTCGAGCCTTGCGCATTCCCAATTGCGGCTTGAGGCGCTGAGACTGTGAAGTGCTTAGAAGTCTCATAAGTACCGACATTGTTCACATCATGGTCCTTCTTCTTAAACTACTTTTGGGCATTCTCGCCTCCGTCAATCCTACCACTCTTGATAGCTGCTTCAATTCGCTCACCGGTCATAACCATATCTGAGAAGTTACCGATGGGGTTACTTATCATGCGGTCATAGAGGGTCCCCTTTAGTGTATCGACAAACATAGGGGAGATCTCGTTCTCACGGAGCGGGGGCTGAACCTGTGCCGCTACATCTCGCCAACGCTGGGCGTACACACGGAGGCTCTCATTGTGCCTTTGCTCCAAACCTTGTAGCATGAGTCGGTTCGGAACCATGTCGGTTATGTGCCTATACTGATCGGTGAAAGCTTTGGCCAAATCCTTCCATGACCTGATTTGAGCACGAGTCAACTGATTGTACCACCTCACCGCGGGCCCCACTAAACTATCTTGGAAGCAGTGAATTAGCAACTTCTCATTGTCGATGAAACTCGTCATCTTTCTACAAAACATGGTTATGTGAGCAGTAGGGCAAGTCGTCCCGTCAAATTTCTCGAATTCCGGTGTCTTAAACTTAGGCGGAATTGTCAGATCTGGAACCAAACTGAGGTCTCTAGCATTCATCCCGTATGCCCCCTCTTCTCCTTCTTTAGTTCGGAATTTCTCCTCGAGGTCTTTTCGAGTTTCTTCTAGTTGTTTTGAGAACTCGGCCTTCACTTTGTTTAAGTTCTCGATCTCATCCAAGTCCGGGACACTATCCCCGACATTCTCCGTATTAAAAATCAGACCCGATGGAATATGGGTAGAGGCGCCCGCCTGGTGTGATGTTGCCCCATCTCCTTGGGCAGCCGCTCCTTGCGAGGGCTTAGGGGTATTGGTAACAAAACCGGGAGAAAACGAGGGGTCTCCCTTATCCTGACTAGGGTTTCCGACAGCACCCTTTCCTTTCAAATTGGCTTGTAGCAACTGAGATATCTCTTTCATCATATCTTGTTGGGACTTGATAATGGTGTCCCTCAATTCTTGCTGAGCTCGCTCCAACTGACCTCTCAAATCAGCTTCCAACTTAGCGAAACTTTCCTCCATTTGTCTCCTTTGGTGGCGAGTAAAGTGTGGGTGCGGAATCTTTAGTAGTTACGGATGCTGCCATGACCCCGAACAATTAGATTCCATGAACCAATGATGCAATGCATGATATGTCAAATGCAAAACATAAACATATGATTAAATGCAACAAATTAAAAAACAAAACCGAATGCAAGGAAATGTTGGTTCGACGAACATCCTTATCAAACAACTTTCCCTAACGGAGATCGAGTCTTCTTACAACGCGGTAAGAAAATAAATACGAGGGTATGATTTTTTCTATAAAATAAATTTCCTCGTCCCTTTCCATTAGGGTTCCGAAAACTCCGTTGCTGTGGACTCTTTCTCCCGTTATGAAAGTTTTTAACTTAGACTGTTCTCGAATCAACACCTCGTATGAGAATGCGATGAGTATGCAAATATAAGCAAAACAAGACAAGAAGGCAACTGGGTTAGTAACACCAATAATGAAGACTGACTAAAACAAGCAAAAGGAAACACATCAAAGCAAATTAACGATGCAAGACCTAATAGCACGAATTCTAATTCTACGGTTATCCGCATGGCTCTAACCGGGGTGGGCTTCTTAAATTCTCACACATGTGGTTCGGTTCTAACAAGGGTACCCGAACCTATCTTATTACCTACTAAGGTAACAAGAAGCCCAATTCTGGCCCATTACAAGCTTGCGAATTGGTTTCGGTTCGAGGGAAAGCACAACCTAATGACGTGGAGGGCTACTCACGTGTCAAAGGCGTGGATTCCGGAAGTGAATTACCGACCCGTGGAGGGAGACTCACGTGGGTATGGGCGTTTCACTCCCACTTAAGGGACGAAGCTCGGATATAGAGCCTAATGCGTGATGCAACACATGTCGGTGATAGATATATAATATGATAGATAATAGTATTAATGATAGTAATAAGATAATAACATGAGAATACCAACAACCCTAATATACGTATATACATACACTGTTTTTTGTCTTTTTTTTATTTTTTTATAACGCATATATAACAAAGCCCGTTATTAAATAAAATAAAATGGGTTTTGATACCCCGGACAAAATAGGTGATTACACAGTGTGGATCACAAACTCCTTAGGCAACAAGTAAAGCTACCACGTCTCCAATGCCCGAATCAGTGCATACATCTCTTTGTCATAAACTGGATAGTTCAATGTCGCTCTGCTCAACTTCTCACTGAAATATGCAACGGGCCTCTTTTCCTGCATTAAAATTGCGCCTATACCAACTCCAGAAGCATCACATTCAATTTCAAAAGTTTTATCAAAGTCAGGTAAGGCTAATACTGGTGCTCTAGTCAAACAATCCTTAATTTTCAGAAAAGCATCTTCTTGTTCTTTATCCCATGAGAAGATTGAATTCTTCTTTATAATCCCGGTTAAGGGGGCGGTAATAGAACTGAAGTTAGGAACAAATCATCGATAAAAACTAACTAAACCATGAAATGGTCTAACTTGAGTAATCGATGTCGGTCGTGGTCATTCCTGAATTGCTTTAATCTTTTCAGGATCGACTTCAACACCCTGTTCACTCACAATGTAACCAAGAAATGTAAGTTTGTTAGTACAAAACACACATTTCTCCATGTTACCGAACAATCGTTCTTCTCTTAAAACCTGCAAAACAACTTTCAAATGTTCTACAAGATCTGGTAAATTTTTACTATAAATCAGAATGTCATCAAAATATACAACACAAGACTTACCAATAAAAGGTCGTAGAACATGATTCATCAAACACATAAAAGTACTATGTGCATTAGTTAAACCAAAAGGCATCGCTAACCATTCGTACAATCTTAGCTTTGTTTTGAAGGCTGTCTTCCACTCATCGCCTTCTCGCATGTGAATCTGATGATAGCCTCTCCTTAAGTCAATTTTGGAGAAGATGACGGCTCCGCAAAGCTCATCTAACATGTCATCAAGTCTCGGAATGGAATGACGATACTTAATTGTGATCTGGTTCACAGCTTGACAATCTACGCACATCCTCCAAGAACCATCTTTCTTCGGCACTAGTAGTACCGGAACATCACACGGACTCAAACTCTCTCGAATGTAACCCTTGCCCATCAACTCTGTAACTTACCTTTGTAGCTCTTTCGTTTCTTCAGGGTTAGTTTGATAAGTTGTTCGGTTTGGAATAGTAGCACCTGGAATGAAATCAATCTGGTGCTCAAAGCCACAAAGAGGTGGCAATCCCTTCGGTGTTTCAGCTGGAAACATGTCCTCAAACTCCTGCAAAAGTGTCAAAATCGGTGAAGGTAGATCAGTAGGAAAATCTGTCAATAAACAATAATCTTTAAACATCAAAATAAGCACAGATTGTTGAGAGGAAAGACATTTCCTGATTTCGCTACTACTCGCATACACGGACATCTTCTTCTTCTCTTTTGTAGTCTCTTTACTCTTTTTCAAGCTTGCCTAGCCTTTAAACACTTGACTGGGTGTCAAAGGAGCCAAAGTGATCTTCTTACCTGCATGCATAAAAGAGTAGCGGTTTGTATAACCATCATGCATTGCCCTTTTATCATACTGCCAAGAGAGTCCCAATAGTAGGTGAGTAGCATCCATGGAAACAACATCACAAAGGACCTTGTCCTTGTAGTTTCCGATCGAAAATGGTACAACAACTTGTCTCGTCACTTTAAGCTCTCCACCGTCATTCAACCACTGCAATTTGTACGGATGTGGATGCTTTGTCGTTTTCAAACCTAACCTTTCAACCATCACTGAACTGGCAACATTAGTACAACTAGCGCTATCAATAATCACAACACATACCTTGTCTTGCACCTTGCATCGTGTGTGAAAGATATTCTCACACTGTAGATCATCTGGTACCTGTTGCACATTCAGACTTCTTTTAATAACCAAAAGTTCCATTACCTTACCAGATTCAGGAACCTCTAGGTCGGTCTCGTCTTCCTCTTCAGTAGGGACATCATGCACTTCCTCCTCGGAATCTGACTCAATCTCACCATCATCTCGCATCAACATAACCCTCCGGTTAGGACATTGACTAGCAACATGTCCTCTCCCAAGGCACTTGAAACACTAGATACCTCGTGCTCGCTCTTGCGCCACCACTTGCTTCTTACCACGCCCATTATCAGCAACGAGAGGCTTTGGTGTGCTGGATTCGCCTTGCTCTCGAATCCGAAGTGGTGTTTGCGGTGCTTGTTTCCTGGAATTGTTTGGAGTATATAATGGATTTGAAAAAGATTTAAAAGGAAGGTTACCTCGATTTGAAAACTTCCTGCGCTGCTGTCGTTCAATCTTTATTGCCATCTACACCATATCATCGATCTCGACATAATGATGTAACTCAACAGCATTGGCAATCTCGGTGTTCAACCCTGCTAGAAAACGTGCCATGGTAGCTTCTCGATATTCGCATGCATCATAGCCATTTCCATATCCTTGAAATAATCTTCAACACTCCTACTTCCCTATTTCAAGTTTTGCAATTTTTGAAACAAATCACGATGATAGTGAATAGGAACAAACCTTTTACGCATTAGTCGCTTTATCTCGTTCCATGTTGCAACTGGGTCGTCACCAGTACGTCTACGGCTAAGCAGTAACTGGTCCCACCATATCAAGGCATAATCAACAAACTCTGTTGCTGCTAATCGAACCTTCTTCTGTTCCGAGTAATTATAACACTCGAAAATGTGCTCCACTTTGCTTTCCCAAGCCAAGTATGCATCAGGATCTAAACGTCCCTGAAAAGAAGTAATAGCAACCTTAATGTTATTCAAATTATCGTCTACTTGTTACATACGTCCTTGTCTAGGAGTATGTTGCCTCGGTGACCGTTCGACTTCATTTTCGTTCAATACATCATTAACAGAGTTGGATCCTCCGTCAAACCTATCCATCCTCGACTGTAATGGCTCTAAGGCGGTAGCCACTACTCGTTGCATCATTCTCTCTAAGGCTTGCATTTGAGGAATCGGTGGATCCTGGTCAACCGTGTGATCATCGGAACCTGCCATAATCAACAACAAAAAACAAACAAAAGAAAACAATAATATAGGTTAGTAAAAAAAACAAACAAAAAGGACCTCACAACACACACAATTAAAGTCTCGCAGATGTCACTCCAAAGAACAGTGCACTCAAAAATTAACACTCAGCGCTCGTGTTTCATTCGGGAGAAATCTTGAATGGCTCTTTTTGTCTCCCCTTCTGTTCTCACACCGCTCAATGCCTTTTTCCCTTACACTTTCTCGTAATAAGCTCTTTAAAGAACTAATCCAACGTCTCGAAACTTGTTACAACGGTGTTGGCTACAAGGAAACAACGGTTAAGGAAACAAAGAAAAAAAGTGACACAAAAAGAAAGAAAATAAGACTGAAAATTAAAGAAAATATGAAAAGGATAATGACACGAAAAAAAAGGAACCAAAAGATGAAAAATGAAGAGTTTAGAGAACCTTACTGCGAAGATGTGCTTACAACCTTTCTATTACCGAACAAACAAGCATAGTTCACTTCGGTTGATTTCCGAGCACATCAAAGTTACATAACAAACTCGTACAAATTTCATCATTTACAATAGGAACACAACAGTAATAATACACATATATATATATATATACACTTTCGAATCTAAAATGTTTTTTTATATTCGAATCTGTTTTTTTTAATCTGTTTTTTGTTCGAATCTGTTTTTTTCCGAATCTGTTTTTTTTTAATCTGTTTTTTTGTTCGAATCTGTTTTTTTGTTCGAATCTGTTTTTTTTCGAATCTGTTTTTTTTGTTCGAACCTGTTTTTTTTAATCGAATGCATTTTTTTACTCGAATTTGCATAAACTTACAACGAATCCAACAACCTAGGATCTGATTATCACATAATAAGGGGCAGTCTGCCGAAACGGACTATCCTCGTTTGTTACGGATCTAGGAATGTTGTAGGCACGTTCCTGCAATAAAAACGACAAGGAAACAACAAAAATTAAACGACATATTTATGTTAAATAGGGACTTAAAGATGAACAAAAATAATAATAATAATAATAATAATAATAATAATAGTAATAATAATAATAATAATAATAATAATAATAATAATAATAATAATAATAATAATAATAATAATAATAATAATAATATAGAGTAATATGATAATTTTGGCGTTTTGGAAAGAACTTCAACGATGGTGAAGAATGCTTCAAAAACGACTGATGTTGGAAACGCTGAACTCGAAAGAACCTGCACAATCTACTGAGCAAACCTGAATCGAATCTGTTTAACGTCGAAAGACTTGGACCCGCTAAATAGCAATTTAGGAACCCGAAGTATCAATGACAAACAAACAAGTTTGAGTGTCGGATAGTTCTAAAAAGAACCGAAAAGAAAAAATTCTCTCAAGTGTAATTTTTATTCAAAGTTGGTAACCTTTACACAAGCATTCGGTTTACATATATATAGGCTACAAAGGAAGTTCGCCGAAATTGAAATTGTGGCTAATATCCGGCCATTTGAAATTCAAGTTAAAAATTATAAACAACTTCCATAGCTGATTTGAATGTCAGCCATGCAATCCAAATAGGAGTGGCGCCATCCTTTGAATTATGCACATGTGAAATGTGTGCATGTTTGAATTTGGAATTTAAAATGGAGAAACTGGTTGCACTTATCCATAGGGGTGTTCATGGTAGGTTAACCGTACCGTTTAGCTTAAACGGTTGGTTAACCGTTATAGCGGTTATTATTCGTAATTTAACCGTTACTAACCGTTAAGAAATGGTTAACCGTTAATTTTTTAAATGGTTAACCATTATAGTGGGTAACCGTTAAGGAACGGATCGGTTACAGGTTAATCTGTAACCTATTACGATTTTCTTTTCAAATGTTCATTATTTCTTTTTTAGAATAATAAATATATCTCTCCGATAAATATTGTATTAATTTTTTAAAAAAAAATTAACTTAAATAGCGAAATTTTAAACACAAACTTTACACTTAGCTAAAATAAAGTACCTATAGGTTAACCATTAACCGTCTTTTTTAGCGGTTCGGTTAACCGAAACCGTTTAATTTTAACGGTTAGGTTAATTAACCTATAAAATGAACGGTTATACCGGTTAACGGTTACGGTTAACGGTTACGGTTTATTTTGCACACCCCTACTTATCCA
Organism: Hibiscus tridactylites; assembly: GCA_958450335.1. Classification (NCBI taxonomy): domain Eukaryota; kingdom Viridiplantae; phylum Streptophyta; class Magnoliopsida; order Malvales; family Malvaceae; genus Hibiscus; species Hibiscus tridactylites. Next base: position 15,000,579 of record OY288270.1, read on the forward strand.
TTCTGCCGCACCTTTAATTTATTCCATGTTTAATTCTCTTATTGCCGCACGTCAACAAGGCTCGGCTGCTTGTTTATTATGCGCACATGGGGCTGATCACGCATGGGCCATGCACACTCATCACACACGTACACTTGGTACTGTCAAATAAATATAATAATAATAATAATAATAATAATAATAATAATAATAATAATAATAATAATAATAATAATAATAATAATAATAATAATAAGTCACCTTATAATAATCTAAAACTAAATCAATATAAAAACATTATAAATCATACTCAAACACACCTAATAATTAATATAATAATAATACGTCACATATCAACATGCCCTAGATCGTGTAATTGGTCCCAACGGTAAGACCTCCGGATCAACAACATGTGCTGGTGAAGATGTGCTCACATCAAACATGATTTGACAAAGGTTAGGACGCTTACCATCCCTAAAGCACCTAAGCCAAAAATCGTCTACTTGACGGATTGTGGAAAATTTCCCTCCCGATGGACGAAGAAACCATGTAACAATGAGATGAAAGATTCGGTCATGAGCATTTAAAACATTTATGGAACCTAGAGGACCTTGACCTAAGGACTTCTCATCATCAATTCCTACGTTTTCAAAACCAAAAGCTTTGCAAAGAGTATGTTGATCAATTTGAAAAGTTTTACCCATTAGATGTGACTCGATAGCAACAACATGTTCTCTATCTTCATCATGAACGCATATGGCATTAGAAAAGAAAATTGTGACCAAGTTTCGATAGACAATGGGAGGAAGGCTAAAAAAACTTTGGAATTTCCATTGTCGAATCAAAGGTAGGTATTGAAATTTAAAATGTTTGGATCTTAAAAACGGAATAGACACGACACGTTCTTCCCTAAGAGTGAAACCTTGAAAAAGCTTATAACGTGACATATCCGAAGGGGTTGGAAAACAACATTAGATTATATAGGGAAGATTTGGTTTAGGGTTACCCTCATTATCGTCCGCATGATCGGAAGAAGTGGAAAGGTAACGTCTTACTTTCTTTTTCAGTGCCATAACCCTGAAAGCATCAAAACAATTCGAATATGTATGCAATTAACATCTCATTCAATCCAATAAGTTCCAATAATTCAAGGTATTTTGAAAATAAATTTTAATGTTAAAAATATATAAATGTATAAGAGAAAATATTGGTTAAAAAATTTGAAAAACGGTTTACAAAAATATACGATGCAAAATTATATTCGAATGAAAATTTTTTTGATTTTGAGAAGTTTTTGCAAAAATTTGAAAACTCATATCACATATACATGTTTTATACAATAATTAAGTTAAAACAATTACTAAAAGCAAAAGAAAATTAAAAAATAGAAGAAAAAAGAGTTTATACCTTGATTTGTTAGAATGGATGAATGGGTTGATGTGAATGCACAAGATTGTTGACAAAGCTTTGCTTTGATGTGTAGATCAAAAACCCTCAACTAATTTTAAGTTTGATGTGAAAATTTTAAGGAATTGAGGGGGGTTTATAGGAAAGTGCGGCTAGGGTTTGTAGATAGAAAAAGGGTTTTTTAAGTTGAAGTGTTTTTGTCAAATACCAGCCCAATTTAAACTCTCTGTCGAAACCATATCGGTACGCTTGTAGAGCGTATCGATACACTTTGCCCTAATTTTTAATTCAAGTTTAATATTATATCGATACGCGTGACTGTATCGATACAGTTTGACCTGTATCACTTCCCTTGACTAATCTGTATCGATACGCGTGATCGTATCAATACAGTTTGACCTGTATCATTTCCATTGACGAACCCGTATCGATACGCTTTTAGCCGTATCGATATGCCTTTACCAGATAAGGCATTTTTGACAGTTTATAGGTTCAAAAATCCAACTTTAAACGTCCCTAAATACATGCGAATGACATATGAACAAGTTGTAATGGTTAATCTTAATGCATACTCCCCCTAGTAACATGCATAGAAGCAAAAGGAAGCACACAAGCATGAATATTAACCAATTTCAAGCAAATTTTTGACCATTTGGGACCTAAAAGGGTCAAGAAATGCTAGTTTAACCTAACTCTCTCCTACGGGTCCAAAAACTCTCTTTGTCTAAAGGTTTGGTAAATATATCCGCTAATTGGTTCAAGGTATCAACATATTCTAGAACAACATCATTTTTCAACACATGGTATCTAATGAAATGATGTCTAATTTTTATATGTTTGGTTCTAGAGTGTTGGATGGGATTCTTAGTGAGACAAATGGCACTAGTGTTGTCACACCTAAGAGGTATGGTTTCTACTTGAACACCATAATCTAAGAGTTGTTGCTTCATCCAAAGGACTTGAGCAGAACAACTCCCTAAAGATATGTACTCCGCTTTGGTGGTAGATAAGGTTACGCTATTTTGTTTCTTAGAGAACCAAGATACGAGCATACTACCTAAGAATTGGCATGTCCCGGAGGTACTTTTCCTATCTATCTTGCATCCCCATAATTCACATCTGATTAAGCATGAAGGCTAAAGGAAGAATCCTTAGGATACCAAAGGACTAAGTTAGGTGTGTCTCTAAGGTATCTAAAAATTCTCTTAATGGAAACTAAGTGTGATTCTCTAGGAGTAGCTTGAAACCTAACACACAAGCAAACACTAAACATGATATTCGGTCTATTTGCGGTAAGGTAAAGCAAAGAACCTATCATGGATCTATCAAACTTAGAAACAACACACTTACCCCATTCATCTTTGTCAAGCTTTATGGAAGAGCTCATAGGTGTGGCTTAAGGCTTTACATTCTCCAAGCCGAACTTTTTGAGCATATCATTCACGTACTTAGCTTGATTTATGAAGGTGTCATCCTCTCTTTGTTTGATTTGGAGCCCAAAAAAGAATGAAAGCTCCCCCATCATGCTCATCTCGAACTCACCTTGCATTAGCTTAGAAAATTCTTTGCAATAACATTCATTAGTAGAACCAAAAATGATATCATCAACTTAAATTTGTACTACTAAGATGTCATTACTATATCTTTTTATGAAAAGTTTAGTGTCCACCTTACATTTTTCAAAACCTGTTTCAATTAAAAAGTTTGAAAGTCTTTCATATCAAGCTCTAGGAGCTTGTTTTAAACCATAAAGGGCTTTGGTTTGTTTAGAAACACGATTTGGAAATTTTGAATCCTCAAAACCCGGTGGTTGTTCAACATACATTTCTTCATTTATAAAACCATTTATAAAGGCACTTTTTACATCCTTTTGAAAAAGGTTGAAATCATGATAACATACAAATGCTAGAAGCATCCTAATAGCTTCCATCCTAGCTACGGATGCATATGTTTCATCAAAATCAATTCCATCTTCTTGAGTGTAACCTTGAGCAACAAGCCTAGCCTTGTTTCTCACCATGTTACCACTCTCATCTAGTTTTTTCCTAAAGACCCATTTAGTTCCTATAGTAGATAGATTACTAGGCCTTTCAACTAATGCCCATACTTTACTTCTCTCAAATTGATTTAATTCTTCTTGCATGGCCAAAATCCAAAAATCATCTTTTAATGCTTCTTTGATATTTTTAGGCTCAATGCATGAAAGAAATGCAACATGATTCATTAATTTGAGAGAGGATCGAGTAGTTACCCCCTTGGATGGATCACCCAAGATTTCACCACCTTTGACATAGTTGAACTTCATTGGGTAAGATACCTCCTTTTTCTCAAGAGTCAAGTCCTTCAAGGCTTCAAGAGGTGGATATTGTACATCTTCTTCTTTGGTTGGAATCTCATCCACCTTTGACGTTTGTCCTCCATCAATGGCTTCAAGGATCCCTACTTCATCATCATCACAAGAATCCTTCCTTAGAATGAGGTTATCATCAACAACAACATGTATAGACTCTTCTACTACTAAAGTCCTTTTATTAAATACACGATAGATTTTAGAGTTTAAAGAATACCCTAAGAAAATAGCTTCATCACTTTTAGCATCAAATTTACTTAAGTTGTCTTTTCTATTGTTTAAAACAAAACACTTGCAACCAAATTGATGAAAATAGCTAATGTTAGGCTTCTTAGATTTTAAAATCTCATAAGGTGTTTTCTTTAAAATTGGCCTAATCATTACTAGATTTATAATGTAGCAAGCGGTATTTGTAGCTTCCGCCCAAAAATATTTAGGTAAATTATTTTCACAAAGCATGGTTCTAGCCATTTCTTCTAAAGTTTGATTTTTCCTCTCAACTACCCCATTTTATTGAGGAGTGCAAGGTGCGGAAAAAAATGTGGCTAATCCCATTTTCATTTAAAAACTCTTCAAAACCTAGATTTTGAAACTCGGTTCCATGATCACTTCTAATATGAGAGATTTTAAGCTCAAGATCATTTTGAGTTATTTTAGAAAATGTGATAAATTTTTCCAAAGCCTCATCTTTTGTATTAATGAATAGAACCCAAGTAAACCTAGAATAGTCATCAACAAGTACAAAAGCATACGATTTACCACCCAAGCTCATAGTCCTAATAGGCCCAAAAAGATCCATATGAATCAATTGTAAACATATACTAGTAGAGACATCATTAAAGGATTTAAATGAGGTTCTATGTTGTTTACCCTTAGAGCATGCATCACATATTTATCATTAGAAAACTTAAGTTTGGGTAAACCTCTAACTAGATCAAGGGAAATTAACTTTTCTAAATCACTCATGCTAGCATGTCCTAATTTTCTATGCCAAAGCCATGAGTCATGTTCATCATGTGCAACTAAACATTCATTAGATGTATGAATGTCATCTAAATGCACCATGTAAATATTGTCTATTCTATGCCCTATGAGTATCAATTGATTTGTTTTAATGTTCACTATTTTGCAACCATTATTATCAAATAGAACATTAAAACCTTTATCACTTAATTGACTAATGCTCAACAAATTATGTTTAAGATCGTTGACATGTAATACATTTTCAATGAAAATAGAAGAGTGATTACCAATGGAGCCAATTCCTTCAATGTGGCCTTTGAAGTTGTCACCGAAAGTTACTACTCCACCATTCTTTGGCTTTAGTTCCAAGAATCTACTCTTGTCACCGGTCATGTGTCTTGAGCATCCACTATCAAGGTACCATGAGTTTTGACATGAAGCTTTGGCCTTGTAGCAATGCTCCCCCTACAAACAAAGAAATTAGGCTTTGGTTTTTGGTACCCAAATCATTATGGGTCCATGTGTGTTAGCCCTCAAAATTGTAACCCCCTCGGCCCGGTCTAGTCGCAAGACCAAATCGGGAGAGTTAGACGGGGATAACCGGAGAAAAATCCGAGATTTTCCTTCCGATTAACAACCCTAGATTAGGATTTATCTTGTCTAAATGCAATTTACGGACCTATGGTGTTAAGGGGTCACAACGGAAGAACAACGTCTCAATCGGACATCAATCGGATGCCCAATTAAAGACGAACAATCACAAAGGACCATTTTGTAAAGGCAACGCTAAATAGGGGCAATGAGGTAATTTAACCTTACCAATTAGTTAATTAGTCAAGTTTCAAGCACACGAGGCAAAACCAACACCAACAAGACATATAAACTCATTTAAGAAACATACAAGCATTAGGGACTAAAATGTAATGTTTGGAAACCTTCAAATATGTCATTTAACCACTTTAACTACCTATGTTTCGGAACAGGGCTGCCCGTTCCGAAATGCGGGCTCTCAGCAAAAAGCAAAAACTAGGCTGTTCCGGAACGTCCCTATTGGTTCCGAAACGTGAGCCTCCAATGGCAAAACGTACCGAAACGGCACCACCCCCGTTCCGATACGGTTGCCTCAAAAGCCTGACCGTTCCGAAACCACACCATATGTTCTGAAATGCATGGGCATAGATGGGTTTCAAAAAGTCGTTTTGGCATCCCCAAACATTCCCGAACTTATCTCAACATATACCAAACGGCATGGCAGCACGCTAAACAAGGAAACTAGAGGCATGGCACCCTAAAACCAGCATCAAACATGCATACATACACAAAATGGATACAAGGACAAAAATTTAAAGGAAACACTCATGCTTGGCATTCATAAAAAGGTCAAAAGACAAACCATGGCATACTTCAACATTTTAAACAAGTTAGCAACAATAACAACCACATAGGAGTTTGGACACCCACTCCCCAACACAAAAGTCTAGCATTCCCATTGCCTAAGTATTGTTAAAACCATGAAAACCATACTTGAGCTAGCAAATGAACTCCAAGGTTCCTCCTTTGCCCCACTTGCCTCCTGAAGCCACTAACGATCTGCATTGTTGGAAAAAGAGAGCGTAAACTTAAGAGCTCAGTGAGCGGAGCTCAAAAACACAATAACAACAATGCAGTTCCAAAACATGTATTTAGCTTAAAGACAAAACCATTTGGAAAGGTAATAAACTAAACCGAAAGCATACGAACAAGACATGGTATGCACATGCACAACCATTCCCGGTGGGACTACACATCACCGTTCACAACAACTAGCATGTTTTCGGTGGGACTACACATCACCGTACTCATAAACTAGTTAACTCCCGGTGGGACTACACATCACCGTTTTTCAACATCACACTTCCCAATAACCATCACGTGAGGCTTTGACAACAACAACAACATTATAACAACATTAAAAGGAGGTAAAAGAAAATTGTAATTCACCCAACAACATGTATAATCACATACACCAACACTTAACGAAACAAGGAAAAATTAGTTAAACTTACACTTCAGTATAGGTTGGCCCCTAGGGCTCCACCCAAACCCCAAGAAAACCCCCTTAAAACATTTTAAAGCTTCAAAACATTACCACTCACCAGCACAATACCAAAATAAGCTAACGGTCCACCTTCAAGCTTCCTCAACTCCCGGTGTAGCGTCCGAAGAACCTAAATCTTTATCCGTTGTTTCTACCCAAATCAAAACAAGGAATTAACACATTTTTCAACAGTCAAACCCACTAGAATCAATCCTATCAGAATACGACAACAACAAGTTTCCGATTCCTATTTGAAACTAACCAAAACCATCCTCATTTCTACTCTAACCATAAATCAGCCATAACTTCATCAATTTATCATCCAAACCATGTCCAAATACCCCAAAAACATCAACCCAACTCCATCAAAACATTAGTAGTCCTTTTCCACCATTTCCAAGCCAAAAACCCAAATATCCTCTAACCAAAAATTACCCATTTTCCAAATTCCGGAATTTCTTGATAAACCTATTATCTTAGCATCATTTTACACCAAAAATATCATTTACAACTCACACAAAACACTGTTTTGACCCACTTTGCTTAAACCCTTCAAAATCTCATTATTTCCCAAAAGGAAGAACTTGAGAAATCCTTTCAAAGTTTTGGAAGGAAAATAATAGAAAATAAGAAAATGTGAAGGAATGTTAGGAATAAAGCACGTACCTTGATGAATCTTCAAAAAATGGTGGAGGTTTGGTGGAAGGAAGTAAAATAACGTGAAATGAGTTTGGGGAAGAAGAAGAGGTGGAAATATTTTGAAATATAGTATTTTATTTTAATTTAAAAATCCATCTCCAAACCTATTTGTACCCATTTTACCAAAAACCCCTTTAAAATTTCCTCCTTTTTTCAAAATCTTTATAATTTGTTTATTTTAATTGGTTTCCCCAAAATTGGCTTAACCAACGTGAATATCTCCCGGGCCCTAAACCCGGGCGTTACAAAAACCTTGGTTCCGTTAGGAATCCAAGAAGCAATAGCATTCATATTATTAGAAATATTAATGAGTTCCTTAGGAACCCAAACACTCCTAATTCTTTGACTTTTAGATTGCTTAGAAAAGTTTCTTTGTTTAAGATGAAAAGATTTTCTTTTTACATATTAAGTTTTAGAAGAATTTTCTTTTTCAAAATTGTTTCTCCCAATAGTAATAGAAGTTGTAAGATTATCCACCTCCTTTGTGTGATAATCTTGAAAATTGGAAATAAGTTTTTCAAGATCAAGATTTTTCTTCTTAAGATCATTTGAAAGATTTACTAACTATAAAACCTTCTTTTCCAATTCCGAGTTAGATTTTGAAAGAGATTCATTTTGAATTTTTCAATCGGAAATATTTTTCTTGTTTCTCAAAATTGACTCCTTATATTTCTCAACTAAATCATCATAGATCTCATGCAACTCATCATATGTATCTTGAAGTTCATCATAGGTAAAATCAAAATTAGATGAGTTAAGGTTTACCTTTGGATCATCATCAATGGTCATGAGACAAAGGTTAGCCACTTCCTTCTCCTCCTCGAATGAATCCTCATCACTCCAAGTTGCTACTTGAGCTTTGAGCTCGGTCTTCTTCTCAAAACTCTTTCTCTTCAATTGAGGACACTCGTAACGGATGTGGCCGGATTTTTTGCACCCATAACAAATGATTTGGTCATTCTCCTCTACTTTACTCTTGCTCTTGAAGTCCTATTTTTTATTGAACTTTCTTCCTCGGTTGGATTTCATGAAGCGAGTGAATGGTTTGGCCAACATGGCCATCTCCTCATCTTCATCTTCACTAGAATCGCTTTTATGATATGAAGCTTTAAGAGCGATTCCAATCTTCTTCTTCTCAACGTCCTTTTTCTCAACCTTTTTCTCCTCCATTTTCTTTTCTTCTTCTCTTCCCTTCTTCATGATCTCATGGGTGAGTAGAGATCCAACAAGAGCATCTAGCTTGAGAGTCTTCAATTCTCGAGCTTCAATAATGGTCGTTCTCTTGCTATCCCATGATTCTGGAAGAGAATACAACAACTTCCTCACTAGCTTGTCTTCGGGGATGATCTCACTAAATCCCTTCAATCCATTGATGATGACCGAGAATCGATCAACATCTTTGAAACACTCTCATCGGGATCCGTTTTTAAGTTTTCGTAGCTTAGATTGAGTAGCCCGATTTTTTGTTTTCTTGACATCGTTAGTTCTCTCATAGGTTGTCTCGAGGGTGTCCCAAACTTCTTTGGCATTCTCGATCGAGGATACCTTGGAGTAGATATTCGAACCAAGAGCACAAAAGATGACATGTAGAGCTTTATCGTTGACTTGCATCCTTTGTCTATCATCTTCAGTCATTTCGGCTTTGACCTTTGGGACAAGTCTTCCTTCACCGTCTCTCTTCATCGGTATGTATGGCCCTTCTTCAACTACATCCCACACCATGTAGTCGGTAGACTTGATGAAGAGTCTCATCCTATTCTTCTAATAAGGGTAGTTATCCCCATTGAAAATGGTGGTTTGGTGGTAGATTGAGACTCGTAGAGGTTGGAAGTGGAGGTGGATGTCATTGATTGACTAGTTGTTGATCAAACTCTCCTAGAATCGACTCAAGAGGGTTGTAATCATTTCAATGAGTGTAGCTCTGATACCAATTGTTGAGTTGATCACACAATTGCAAATGGTCAAGAGGGAGTGAATTGGCGATAAAAATTTGAAGGGTGAAAATTTGGAAGAATAAAAATGGTGACACAAGGCAATTAGAGTGGTTCAAGTTCTCCAATGAACTCTACATCCACTACCTTAGCTCCCACTAAGGATTTTCAACCAATTAACTACTTGAATTCTTCCCTTTTTCTTGGATGAGGAGGAAACCTTACAATTTGATTAAGCTTTCTACCCAAAGCTTAATCCACTCACTTTTTCAAAGAAGAGTATTTGGTAAACTCTAGAAATTCCTCTCAAAGGATAATGTTTACCTAATTACAATTTCACACTCCCCAAACTCACAATAAGATATTACAATGAAGAACACAAGAGTTGGGTACAAAGATTTGACTTTAAAGGTACAAAGTTTGGATTTGAGTGCTTTGATGTTGTTTGTAGGTCCAATAGTTGTTGCTGGAGCATTTGAGACTTGGTTTTATACCCTTGTATTGAATTCTAGCCGTTTGGGTGGTTGAGATCATCAATAGAGCCATTGGGCTGCAATTTCCCGCAATAAATGTTGCTCAACAACCTTCCGTATCGGTACGGCTCAGGGGAGTATCGGTACCTGTCTCAAATAGAAAAGAGTCGTTGTGACTTGAAAAAAATGTGTATCGATACGCTTTGAGGGCGTATCGGTATGATATTTAGGGGGTGTATCGATACGGATAGGCATATCGATATAGATTTTGCTCACTGGAATCCCAAATTTGGTTTTGATAAAAAAGCATATCGATACGCTATCTTAGTGTATCGGTACAGTTCAACGGTCATTTAAAATTTCGGATACCAACTAACTGACAAGCCAACGTTCAAAAATTAAATGTAAGGATTTTGCAAAGGTCAGTGTATCGTATCGATACGGTGACATGTCGTATTGGTACGCTATATCAAAATAATGTTTTGATAAGAAACATGTATCGATACAGTTTCAATGTGTATCGATACGCTATAGCTTAAAGTCTTGCCCAGATGAATTTCGTATCGATACGGGGCTATATCGTATCGGTAGGCTATGAACGATTAAAATTCCAGTGTTGAAAAACCGTATCGATACGCATAAGGGCATTGATACGTCTGGGCGTTTTGTTGAAGTTAGGCTTGAAAATACATAAAAAGACTTAGTGAAATTTGAATCTTTGAGTATGTTTTGACTTGAAATATTATTTGGTTCAAAATGGTTTGTCAAAAAGTGAGACTTTGAAAAGTACTTAAAATTTTATTGTTTTGCAATGTAGTCCATAAGTCTAAGTGTTATATCAAAATCAATTTTATTTTCACAAAGCCAAGACAACTACTCCTACACAAGACAAATTAACACCCAAATGATCATATAAGCCTTGAAAGAATCTCATATTGCATTAAGAGATCACCACCTGCAGTCAATGAAACACAACCATTAAAACTAAGTTGAGGTTCGAACACATAACGCCTGAAAGTAAAATAAAATAAATAACAAAACAAGAGGTTCAAGGTCTTTACTGACAAAATAATGAGAAAGACGATGGAGGTAGAATAATGAAAATGGTCACGGAAAAATATCAAGGGTGCTCAGAGTTGGCTGACGGCGGTTCTCCGTAATAATCCCCATCTCAATCCCCTTTTGAACGTCAGTGATAAAAAATCTCCGCCCCGTTAGTGAAGATTTTCAATTATTCTCCAACCCATTAGTTCGGATCACCATAATTTTCGGATATCCCCCACTTCTCCCAACCCTACTTTTCGTTCACTCCGAAGACTCTTCGTTCACCCCTTTCTTCGGAAGACCCTCACGAAGGAAAAAGAACTAAACATAGTAATGATAAATTTGTTATCTAATCTTTTGATTCAAATAGAAATAATTGATGGTAAATATAATTGTGGTGTATTTGGTTGTTACTGCCATTTAAATTGTATGTAAATGAGTTATTCAGTTGCATTTTTTTAATTCTCGGGGAGAAGTGATGTTAATACAATTATTATTTTTATTTGCAACTTGTTTTATCATAGTCAGTATAAATTATGCATAAATATATAAATTTGTCAAGCCTATTAATTTTTTTAAAATTGATGAGGCAAAAATATGAAAATATAAGTCACAATACTTTATTACTGGTAGAGAAGATTTCGGTCAAAATCAAAATTTAAAATATTTATATTTTAGTTAAAATATATCACTATATAAGTTTTAGACATAATACAACAACATAGTTTAGTACTCCTCAACCCGCTAATTTTTTAAATAATAAAAAAAAAACAAGAATGTTAGAGTTTATTTTTGATACGGGTAAGTTTTTTGTTTATTTAGAATTTAGATTTACATAATAATATATTTACATTTGATACTAATAAACATGGTAAGAGAATTAATATATATTTAAAATATATAGATAATTAGAATTTGATGATAATAAAATTAGCAGTTCTATGCCGTTTTTAAAAAGTGTCCTAGAGTGAATATTAAGTTCAAAATTCAAGTTTTGAGAGCTAAAACATCAGAGTATAATAAAAAAATAAATTAAAGAAATCCAAATGTTCATACCGCTTTAAGTAGCAATCTAAAGCAGATTCTCTTTTATATTGGGGACAACAAGATATTAAAATTTTAAGCCTTTTAATGGGAGGAAGAAAATTCTTGAGAATTTCTTCTAACAAACTTGAAAGTATTTCAAACATAAATAACATCACAAGGTTATTCTGTTACATTTTAAGCATTTATACTCTTCTTTTGTTTCTCAAGCTTAATCTCTCTCGCTTGAGTGCTTCTACTTCGATTAGTTCTTGTTATAGTACCAGGCTGAAACATGAAAATGTCAAATTCGTTGTTTTCTGGTTTAGTGGATCAGCCCTATGAATCATTTCGAGCAAGTTTATAGCTACGGTGCTCGATATCATCTCCGCACACAACTGATAAACGAACAGCCACCTTGATGATATATATAAGAAAAGCGGCAAAATTCAAGAACACATCAACAATTTCCATAAACTGCTTAGCAACATTTGCTTCCGAATGTTGTCACAAACAACAACAAATTAACAATACTATTTGAAAAATCTTGAGAGCAATGTTTTTAAATACTCTGTTTGTTGACGTTCATCGCTACAATTGGCTAATCATAGCCTTCCAAATACCGTTATTTTTCGATATAAACAAACTCGATGAAAAGTCAACACTCCTCCAAGATCTATAAAATAAAACACGTGTATACTAATCATCACCACAAATAAATTTCCCCAACCTACGCATATAAAACTGGAAAGTAAAAAACAGCAAAGGAAAGAATTGACCACTCACAAATTGGATTGTGTAAATATAGACCCAAAGGCGTGCTGTTTATAACGAAAATGAGAAAATACCAAGACCTGGCGATGAAAATTTTGAATATTAGAAACCGCCGAGATAAGCAGTTAGTTTCTAAATTTTGAAATCTTAAACAAACGCCTGAAATCATGCAATCTTGAAACTTTTAATTAATAAATGCACGGCTGAGAGCATGCACCTATTACAACCAATTTGAATTTTTCTCTCTCATCACAGTCTGTTTTGGACCATCTAATCATGATGACAAAGAAATAACTACGCACCGCTAAAAGAAAAAATTAGCACACCGCCGTCTCATCACAAATATCTTTATGGACTTGAATATTGATAATAAAATAGACATAAAAGTAAATGAGAGTTAAGTGTATATGTTTTTAAAATACAAAAATCGTTGTGGATATTTTTTGGGATCTCCACAATTTTTTATAAGGTTAAGGTTCGGTTATCTCACGCTTCAATTATAATAATTTCCATCTCCATCCCCATTTGAGCTATAGTAATAAAAAATTTTCGCCCCGCTAATAAAGATTTCAATTATTCTTCATCCCAGTTCGAATCACCGTAATTTTCAAATATCTCCCACTTCTCTCAGCCCTTACTCTCCGCTCTTCCCTTTCCTCGTAAGATCCTCACGAAGGAAAAAGGACTAAACATGGTAAGGATAGTTTCTTTTATCTAATCTGTTGATTCAAATAGAAATAATTGGTGGAAAATATAATTGTGACGTGTTTGGTTATTACTACCATTTAAATTGTACGTAAATAAGATATTCATTTGTGAAAAAACTAAGTTTTCAAATTGTTTTCAAACTAAATAAAGGAAAATTTAATTTAATGTGAAAAACCTAAATTTTGAAGATCAAATTAAAATACAAAAATCCTTAATTTTCAAAATTCTAATTATCAGGTTATTTTCACACCCGATTCAAAAATGGTCACGACAAAATAATATTAAATAAATTAAAAGTTTAATTTTATATTAATCTTTTTTTTTGAAATATCCACTGAATTTATCAGCAAACAACCATCAACGAGTGGGGATAAAACATTCCTAGTGACCACCGGCAACACCATGAATCAGAAACTAGCGTCAAGTGAATCTCTGTGCGAACAACAATCGAACGTTAAGGTATGCTGAAACCTGCCACGAAGACAGATGAACCAAACCAAAAAAACAAAACAAAAACATGTCACAAAGACAGAAGAAGAAGCGTGTCATTAGAACAAAGAAAGAACATGCTACAGAAGCAGAGATTCTTATTAAAATAAAAATAAGAAAACTGATAAAATAATAGACTTACTTGCTTATACTATATTCAAATTTATTATGTAGATAATCCTCAATCCCGACTTCCATCTAGGTGAACCACCAACAATGTTTTATGTTTATTAAGCAACCAAAGTTAAACTAAGTTGTTCATAACCGGAACTTGTTTACATGCGATTCAGTGTTAGTCAAGACAATGGAGCAATACTTTTGATTCTAAGCATCAACACATGTCATTATTCAGTAACATGCAATTCATTTTTTTCATCTTTACATTGGAACTGTTGAAGAGTTTAGGGCGGGTACCTTGAATCGCTTTGTTTTTTTTTTTGTTTTAGAATTTGAGTATAGTTTTTTTCTTTGGTATTCGTCTTTGGGGCGTGACTAGTTATCATTATTCAGTAACATGCAATTCATTTTTAGTATTGTATACTCTGAGTGTTTGTTTTCTTTTGCGGCGTGGTGTCGGCGGTTGTAATTTTCACGCACACACACACACATTAATTATACATACATAGTTACATACATATTAGGGCACACATTAATTATACATACATAGTTACATACATATTAAGGTTTATGGTTTAGGGTTTTTGGTTTAAGATTTAAGGGTTTCTGGATTAGGGTTTATGGTTCATATATTGATAGATACATATATTATGGTTTATGGGGTTAAGGTTTATGGTTTAAGGATTTATGTTTAGGATTTAAGGGTTTAGAGTTCATACATTGATACATACATACATTTTACATACTTGATACATACATATATACTAATATATATTCCAAAATATAAAATCCTAAACCCTAAAATGAAACCCTAAATCAAAACCATGAACCCTAAACCAAAAAATAAAACCTTAAACCCTAAACTAACACACATAAAACCAAAACCCTAAATCTAAACACTAGCACTAAAACCTTAAAACCATAAAAAACCCTAAAACCCTACATCCTTAAACCCTAAACCTAAAAACCATAAACCAGAAAACCATAAACCCTAAAAACCTTAAACATTTAAAACAAAACCCTAATTCAAAACAACATAAAACAACAACATAGTTTAGTTAAAATATAAGTCACGATACTTTATTACTGGTAGAAAAGATTTTTATTTATTTAGAACTAAGAGCGACGATACTTTAAAACTTAAGGCTTATGTTTATTTCTGTACGTAGTAATTATGACTATTTATATATAGTTGAGCGGTAGTAATCTAAACAAATTAGGTTTAAAATAATAATAATAATAATAATAATAATAATAATAATAATAATAATAATAATAATAATAATAATAATAATAATAATAATAATAATAATAATAATAATAATAATAATAATAATAATAATAATAATAATAATAATAATAATAATAAAACAAGAATTTAAGCTAAAAAGAGAGACAGTTTAACCGTGAGAAAAAAAAAGTGGAATTCGATTTAAAAAAATAGCGTTAAAAATATAGTAAATAATTAAAAAAACGTATGGAAGAAACCAATTGAATTGAAATTCAATTTGATAAAAGGGTTATTTCTGGAGTTAGTCTTTAAACTTTCAAAAAAATTCATATTAACTTTCAAGTTTAATAAAAATTCATATTTAGTCCATCATAGAAAATTAGAGTTTTAAAAATTAGGGATTTTGAAATTATGTTTCTAAATTAGGGATTTTTCGAATCAAGGGTTTACAATTTGGGCGTAATTTTTAGGGTGTTATATTCACTCTTAGGGAAGAACGTGTCGTGTCTATTCCGTTTTTAAGCTCCAAACGTTTTAAATTTCAATACCTACCTTTGATTCGACAATGGAAATTCTAAAGTTTTTTTAGCCTTCCTCCCATTGTCTATCAATAAATGATTCATATCTTGATAGGGGTCAAACATTGATATTTGATACACACGCACGCACGCACGCACACACACATTAATTATACATACATAGTTACATACATATTAGGGCACACATTAATTATACATACATAGTTACATACATATTACGGTTTACTGTTTAGGGGTTTTGGTTTAGGATTTAAGAGTTTATGGATTATGGTTTAGGGTTTAGAGTTCATACGTTGATAGATACATACATTAGGGTTTATGGGTTAATGTTTATGGTTCAAGCGTTTATGTTTATGATTTAAGGGTTTAAGGTTCACACACGCACAGGCCCACCCACGCACACGCGCGCGCTAATTTATATTCTAAAATATAAAATCCTAAACCCTAAAATGAAACCTGAAATCAAAATCATGAACCCTAAACCAAAAAATGAAACCTTAAACCCTAAACTAACACACATAAAACTAAAACCCTAAATCTAAACACTAGCACTAAAACCGTAAAACCATAAAAACCCTAAAACCCTACATCCTTAAACCCTAAACCTTTAAACCTTAAACCATAGAACACTAAACCCTAAAAACCATAAACCTTTAAAACAAAACCTAATTCAAAACAACATAAAACAAAAACATAGTTTAGTTAAAATATAAGTCACGATACTTTATTACTGGTAAAAAAGATTTTTGTTTATTTAGAATTTAGATTTACATAGTAATCTAATTACATTTGATACTAATAAACATGGTAAGAGAATTAATATATATTTAAAAAAAAATATATAGAGAATTAGAATTTGATGATAAATAAAATTAGTAGTCCTTATTGTAGTCAAATAGTTTATTAATTTCTTAATTGATCGATTATAAATAATCTTAAATCAACATTATCCCTCCTGTACATCAAAAAGAATCACTCGTCTTCTGTTACCGGGGAAAAAGGAACTTATAGAAAGATGAGCGCAAGTCCGATCTACCAATCAAAAGTCAACTTTTATAACGTAATATGTTGGATTCTTGCTGCTTTCGGTGGCCTTATGTTTGGCTACGACATTGGAATTTCAGGTTAACCTCTCTCTTCCATTATATTATCATATATATCCAGTTTTCAGTTCCATTTATACTTTGTTTTACATGATTAGCTTTGTATTTAAGATCTCAAAGGGTTTGAAATCAAATGTTCTTGCTCAAATGAATTTATTTTACTGTAAATGCAGGTGGGGTGACGGCCATGGACGATTTCTTGATTAAATTCTTTCCCAAAGTCCATGAAAGAAAGATGCATGCAAAGGAGGACAATTACTGCAAATACAATGATCAATATCTTCAGCTTTTTACGTCTTCACTTTACCTAGCTGCTCTTCTTTTCAGCTTTGTCGCTTCAATAGTTTGCGCCAAATTTGGGCGGAAGCCGACGATTCAAGCGGCTTCTGTATTTTTCGTCGCTGGAGCTGGCTTAAGTTCCTGTGCTCAGTACCTCTGGATGCTTATTATTGGGCGTGTGCTCCTTGGCATTGGCGTTGGCTTTGGCAACGAGGTTAGATCGGATAAAAACCATACATACATACATACATACATACATACATACATACATACATACATACATACATACATACATACATACATACATACATACATACATACATACATACATACATACATACATACATACATACATACATACATACATACATATTCAATTGCTACGGTGACTGATAAAACTGATTGTGCAGGCTGTTCCATTGTTCCTGTCAGAGATCGCCCCGGTCCATCGTCGTGGAGCCGTCAATATTCTGTTTCAACTGCTTGTAACCATAGGGATATTTATTGCAAATCTGGTCAACTATTGGACATCAACATTGCACCCTTACGGATGGAGAGTATCTTTGGGGATTGCCGGCGTACCGGCTGTCATATTGTTGTTAGGTTCTTTGATCATCACGGAAACACCAGCGAGCCTGGTCGAGCGTGGAAAGGAGTCGTCGGGGCATGCAGCACTGCAAAAGATACGGGGTGTCAAGGAAGTGGATCTCGAGTTCCAGCAGATTGTGAAAGCTAGTGAAATTGCCCGGGGAATGAAGCGCAATGCTTTCAAGCAACTCATGAATCGGAGCAGCAGGCCCCCTCTGGTTATTGGCGTGATGCTTCAAGTTTTTCAACAGTTTACAGGGATCAATGCCATCATGTTTTATGCTCCCGTCCTGTTCCAAACTGTCGGATTCAAGAACGACGCTTCGTTGTTGTCCTCGGTGATTACTGGACTCGTGAATGTTTTCTGTACCCTGGTCTCGATTTATTCGGTCGATAGGTTTGGTAGGAGGATACTACTTCTTCAAGCCTGTGTTCAGATGTTTATAAGCCAGGTATGCATTGCATTTGCATCCATCAGTTTTAACATATACTATGTCCTAATCTGCCACGGCCAAGTAATATGTGATATTTGCAGGCTGCGATTGGGTTAATTCTTCGACTTCACCTGCACTCCACGGATACACTAACAAAAACCGAAGCGATTTGGGTTGTGGTGCTGGTGTGTTTGTTTGTGTCGGCTTTTGCATGGTCATGGGGTCCTCTTGGGTGGCTCATACCTAGTGAAACATTCCCTCTGGAGACAAGAACGGCTGGATTCGCGTTCGCGGTCAGCTCCAACATGCTTTGCACCTTCATCATAGCTCAGGCATTCTTGTCCATGCTGTGCGGTATGCGCGCCTTAATATTCTTCTTCTTCGCTGCCTGGATACTCGGCATGGGAATATTCGTGTGTTTCTTGTTACCTGAGACCAGAAATGTGCCCATCGATGCCATGGTCGACGAGGTCTGGAGTAAGCACCCTTGCTGGAAAAGGTTCTTCGCTGCTGATGAAAATTGTAGCAGAGATGATAAGACACCATGCTAGGCTAGTCAAGTTACTGTCACTTTTTTATAGGATATTTTTCAATTGTTTTTTTAATATTCTTTTCAAACCGTTAAATACCGTCGGTCTCTTTAATTAGATGCTCAATATTTTTAAATTTCTTTATTTGTCAATGAATGTTAGTTGATGAAACTTCCAACATTCCAACTTAATCAGTTTTCTATTTTTAAAATTTTCATTTTTTTTAGATTTTAAAGTTTCTTTTTATCACCTTTCTTAAAAAATTAATTTAATAATATTGATTTAATTTAGAAAAAATCTTCAGATATAATAATGAAATGAGGTGAAACTTTAAAAACTAAAATACCATATATGAATTTATATCCAATACACTGGCGGTGGAAAATTTTAGTTTTCACAAGCTCCTTAGTTTTAGTGTTTAGGGACTTAGTTTAGGGTGTAGGGTTTAGGGGTTTAAGTGTAGAGAATTAGAATTTAGTGATCGTGAATAGAATTTGGGGTTTATTGTTATTATTTAGAGTTTAGACATTAGGGTTTAGGTCTTAAGGTAATATATTGAAGTTTTAGGTTTTAACCTATAAACCCTAAATTCAATCCACAATCACTAAATTCTAAACCTATACACTTATACCTCAAAACCCTACACCCTAAACTAAGTCCCTAAACCCTAAAAAAAGGCACTTGTGGAAACTTTTAGTTTCCACCGCCAGTGTATCAAAACTTTTTAGAATGTTAACCACATTTGACGATTCTATATTACAATTACAAATTGAGAAAACAATCAAAATTCCATATATGAATTTATATCCAATACATTGGCGGTGGAAACTTTTATTTTTCACAAGCTCTAAGTTTTAGTGTTTAGGGAATTAGTTTAGGGTGTAGGGTTTAGGGGTTTAGGTGTAGAAGATTAGAATTTAGTGTACGTGAATAGAATTTAGGTTTATTGTTAGGGTTTAGGTCTTAAGGTAAAATATTAAAGTTTTAGGTTTTAACATATAAAACCTAAATTCTATCCACAATCACTAAATTCTAAACTTCTACACTTATACTCTTACACCCTAAACTAAGTCCCTAAACCCTAAAACTAAGACGTTTGTAGAAACTTTTAGTTTCCACCGCCAGTGTATCAAAACTTTTTAGAATGTTAACCATATTTGATGATTCTATACTACAATTACAAATTGAGAAAACAATCAAAATATATGAATTTATATCCAATACACTGGCGGTGGAAACTTTTATTTTTCACAAGCTCCTTAGTTTTAGTGTTTAGGGACTTAGTTTAGGGTGTAGGGTTTAGGGGTTTAGGTGTATAGGATTAGAATTTAGTGCCCGTGAATAGAATTTAGGTTTTATTGTTATGGTTTAGGTCTTAAGGTAATATATTGAAGTTTTAGGTTTTAACCTATAAAACCTAAATTTTATCCACAATCACTAAATTCTAAACCTCTACACTTATACCCCTAAACCCTACACCTTAAACTAAGTCCCTAAACCTTAAAACTAAGGCGCTTGTGGAACCTTTTAGTTTCCACCGCTAGTGTATCAAAACTTTTTAGAATGTTAATCGTGTTTGACGATTCTATATTACAATTACAAATTGAGAAAACAATCAAAATATGGTCAAAAAATTAAAAATAATAATAATATGAAACTGCAAATAATTGAGTCAAAATGATGAGAAAAAAAATAAAGCCATCGTTTGGTAAACATGTTTTTCAACAAAAATTAGATGTTTGAATTGTTTTTAGAGATTTAATTAGTCAAATTCGTTAATTTAGATGTTTGGTAAATAGAGTATTGTAATAATAGATTTGGGTGAAACTTCTCAATTTGAAAAAACTCATTTTAAGAGTTTTTGAGTTAGAGGTTTGAAGATAAGAATTTTAAAGACTCCTTTGTTCTTGATATTATATAATTTTTTTTCTAGATAACATAAATTTGACTCTATAGAGGATTGAGCATTTAAAATAATGTTCGATGGTCAGAGATTCATCAAGTAATAGTTAATATATAAATGCGGTATGTTCATGGCGATAGCGAGGACTACAAGGACGACATCTAAAAGCTACAAGAATCAAGTAGATGGCAGAGGGATAGTCACGTTGTTTGTTAGCAGCTTACCAACAAAGCTGCACTGGAGTGGATTACACCAGACATTTGGAAGACATGGAGACTTAGTGGATTCTTTCATCGCGAATAAACTGGACAGAATTGGTAAAAGATTTTGATTTGTGCGTTTCTCAAATAGAAAGGATGCTGATAGAGCTATAGAAAAGTTAAATGGATTCAGATTATATGGTTTTCGATTGTCGGTTTTAGTGGTAAAATATAAAGGAAGGGATTCATATTGGAGAAAAGGCAGGGAAAAAAAGCGAGGTTCAAGTGAAACCAAAAGAAGGTAAAGGTCAGGAACCGTTCAAACCAACTGAGGTGAAGAAGAGCTACGCACACATTGCAAACAACATCAAAAACCAAGTAGAAGGGCAAGGTTAATCCAGTAAGACAGAAGATCAATAACCCAAGTTGATACAAGGGCACGTAGAGGAGGAGACACTGTGGAAACTGAGCAAGTGCCTAATAGGATCCATGGTGACGGCCTGTTTAGTAGAAAATGTTAGGGACATATTGCATAGATGTGGGCCTGGAGAACTCATTGTTACAAGTTTGGGTGGACAAAAATTTTTGGTGGAAGTTCCAGATGAGGAATTACGTAATCTGTTGGGAGAACAAAAATGGTCTATTCTTGAAGAAGTCTTTGTCAAAATTGAATATTGGTCATAATCCTTCAGAATATCTGAATGAGTCACTTGGGTCGAATTTAGGGGAATTCCATTGCGTTGTTGGAATCAAGAAACTTTCAGAAGGGTAGCAAAATTATGGGGTTCCATAATCGCTCTAGGGGAAAACACTGCACAATGTTATGACGATGAGAAGCTATTGGTTTTAATCTCGACAAAGATGATACAGAGAATTGAAGAAGTTGTGGAGTTGGAGGTAGGAAGAGATATATTTCAAATTAACGTCTCAAAAGTCACTACAATATTGTCAATAGGTAGAAGACAAGAGCAGAACCACAATGAAAAATTAACGAAGCAGGCTGGAACGTTGTCAAACGGAAGTTCAACGAAATCTACGGCGAGCACATCTCAGAGGGAGAAGTCCAAAGGTTTGGGAGACAAGATTCTTGATGACGGGGATGGATTAAATGCAGACTTTATGGGAAGATGATTGAGTATTCAAGGTCTTAAAAAAGACAATGAAGAAGGAAGTCACTCGAGAAAAAAAGA
Source organism: Hibiscus tridactylites (assembly GCA_958450335.1). NCBI lineage: Eukaryota > Viridiplantae > Streptophyta > Magnoliopsida > Malvales > Malvaceae > Hibiscus > Hibiscus tridactylites. Next base: position 15,022,610 of record OY288270.1, read on the forward strand.
AGGTGGAGGGTGACAAGTCTGAGGTTGTTGTCGACATAGAGATTCCTGCCAAAGAGTAGTTCAGGGGTCAGAGAGGAAGATTTGCTGGCAAAGGTCAACTTGAATAGTCCATCAAGGAGTGGACTGAGTTGGGGCGAAATTGTCCAGAATAACGTGGACGTGAGACAAATTTCGGAGGAGGACACTACCACAAGCCCAATTTCGAAGAATATTATGGATGATCTGGAACTAATAGGATTTAATAAAAATGAAACTCAACACAACGAAGAGGCTTCAAACAATGAAATGAATGAATCTATTGGGCCAGCTAGTCAAACGGGTCAAAGATCTTGGGAAGAAGAGGTGGATAACCTAAACAACCCAAATAAAGAGGATTCTGAAAAAGAGGGGAAGACAACAATCGAATTCTCTGAGGAAGACAATGATCCAAAAGAAGGTGCACAAAAGCTTAATCTCCCCGAGGTTGAAGGATCAAAGAAGGGTGTTGTTAGAAAAGAAAAAAAGATATGGATCGCTCCAAGAATACCAAGATAAAGCCCTAACCAAAGCTGAGTGGAAAAAAAGGGATCGAGCAAAGAAAAGATTCAAGAACAAAGGGAAGGAGTATGACAAATACGAGTTAAAAGGAAGATCGTTAACGGATTCAGATTTGCAAGCGAGATGGGATAAATTTACATGAGAAGCGGAGAAGACTTTAGAGGCGGGGAAAGAGTTAGGGATCGAAATCAGAGGAGAAGAAATTGAAGTAGTGCAAGAAATAGCGACATTGGAAGAAAGTGATCACCCAAATAAGAGGATTTAAAGCAAGCCAAGAAGTGAAGGATGAGGGTGCTCTCATGGAACACGAGAGGCTTGGGATCGGCTGTGAAGATGACGACAGTAAGAAAGGTAATCAGAGTCAACAAAGTCAAGATGGTAATGCTCCAGGAAACAAAGAAGGAATTTATTAGTGAAGAAGAGGTGGGGTGTTTATGGTACGATGATGAATTTGATTATTTGTTTTCAGCGGCGCCGGGGCATTCGAGAGTCTTAATTACAATATGGGACAAAAAGAAATTCACATCAAAGAAGAGCGAAACGAAAACCAGGTATATCCTTGTTACTAGCAAATGGGTAGATGTTAACTTAGCCTACACCTAGATTAATATTTATACATATTAGGATTTTTTGAATCAAAAACTCTTATGGAATGAACTTGTGCTACTAAGGAAAATCTGGAATCCACCATGGTTTATGTGTGTGGTGATTTCAACGCAATTAGAAGCAAGGAAGAAAGAAATAGAGGTGGTTACAGAAAAACAACAATTGAAGAGTTCAACAATTTTATCGAAAAATATAATCTGTCTGAGGTTCCTCTAGTTGGAAGGAAATTCACTTGGATTGGTCCCAGAAATAGGAGAAGCAAAATAGGCCGATTCCTGGTGAAAGATGGTTGGTTGATGAAAAATGGTGACATGTATTTGCGTGGCTTCCTCGGCTGGTTTCAGACCACATCCCGATAATTCTTAGCAATGAGGAGATTAATTGGGGACCAAGACCATTTAAAATGATAAATGCTTGGATCTCAAAAGCTGGATGCTTAAAGGTTATAAAAGACACGATGGGAGAAAAAGGAACAAAAGGGAAGAGTCTACCAGTAAAACTCAAGAAAGTGAAGGAAGCCATTAGGTGTTGGAGCGCAAAATGTGAATATTAAAATGCTACAGTCACAAAACTGAAAAAAAGGTTAAATGAGATTGAAAAGGTTGGTGATGAAGGCGAGATAGACGCTATAGTACAAGAGGAATTGAAGTTAAAGAAACTGCAGCTTTGGGACTATCTAAAAGCTCAAGAGGATTTATGGAGGCAAAAGGAAAGAATGGGATGGTTGAAACAGGGCGATAACAACACAAAATTTTCACAAGATGGTAAAGGTAAGAGCAAAGCGAAATGTGATCCGTGGGAAAAATCTGGGATTGGCTAAAGCAGAAAACCCAAAAAAGATGAAACAAAAAGTGTTTGATCACTTTTTTAGGCAGTTCAATATAAAATCAAGACGATGGGAAGCAGTTTTCAATCTTGACTTTAAGAGACTGTCAGCAGAGGATGCAGAATCACTGGAAGTTTTGTTTTCTTTAGAGGAAATTAAGAAACCAATTTGGAACTGCGATGAATCAAAAGCACCAGGGCTGAATGGATTTAACGCTTGTTTCTTCTGGAAGTGCTGGGATGTAGTGAAAGAAGTTCTTCTGGAGACTATGATGATATTATGGAAAACTGGAAAATTACCGAACAATGCCAATTCTTCATTTATTACCTTAATTCCAAAATCTGAAAATCCTGTGAACATTTCTGAATACCGACCGATTAGTTTAGTAAGCTCGGTGTATAAAATAGTCTCAAAAGTGCTCTCAAGAAGAATCAGTGGGGTGTTAAATAAGGTGATTTGTGAAACCCAATACACATTCATCAAGGGGAGGCAGATTTTCGATGGGATTCTAACGTAAATGAAGTTATACATTCGTTACAGTAAGAAGGAAGCAAAAAAGGGGAGTAGTCCTTAAGCTTGACTTATCGAAGGCCTATGATTGTGTAAGATGTGATTTCTTAATTATGGTGCTAGACCAAATGGGATTTGGAGCTAAATGGTGTAGCTGGATTATGGAATGTGTCACTACGACCAAGGTATCTATTTTAATAAATGGTTCACCGACTAAAGAATTCAAAATGAGTAAAGGTTTGAGGCAGGGGGTCCTATTTCCCCATTTCTTTTCATCACAGTCACTGAGGCTTTACATTTACTGGTTAGGAAAGCAGAGGAGAGAGGTATGATCGAAGGAATCCAGAATCTTGTTCCTAATGACTCGATTACGCATCTCCAATTTGCAGATGACACCGTTTTCTTCCTAAGGCCTACTGAAGATAATATGGTTAACATGAAAAGAACCTTGAGATGTTTTGAGGTGTGTTCAGGATTGAGTATAAATTTCAATAAATCATGCTTAGTTGGGATAAATGTCGAGGCTGAAAAACTACACTCACTGGCAGAACAGTGTAGTTGCAAAATTGGTACCCTCCATTTCAACTACTTAGGCACACCCTTAGGGGCAGATCCGAAAAGGATAAGTACATGGGATTTATAGTGGAGAGATTTAGTAAAAAACCGTCGGGATAGAAAAGTCGTTCTATATCATTCGCGGGCAGAATCACCCTCATTAACTCAATACTCTCTACACTACCACTATATTATTTATCCATCGTCAAAATTCTGAAGCAAGTATTGGAGAAAATTGACAGAATCAGGAGGAATTTTCTTTGGGGAACCACTACAAGTTCAAAGAAAATGTGAAGAGTTAATTGGGGCAAGATGTGCACACCGAAGAAGAAAGGAGGTGCGGGAGTGGTGAACATAAAAGCAAAGAATCAAGCGTTACTAGCTAAGTGGGGCTGGAGATTTTTAACAGAAAAAGAAGCTCTCTGGAGGAAGATCAGTTTTCAAAGTATGGGAAACAAAAACAACATTGGATTGTGGGTTGTAATTTGGTGAGAAAGGCATCGACCATTTGGAAGGGGGTTGTAAGAAATCTGCTAGATGAAAAAGTGAATAAATGGATGGCACCAAAAGAGCTTAGGTAGAGATTGGGAAATGGGGAAAGTTTTCCATCTTGGGAGGATCGATGGAATGGGGACAAGGCTCTTTGCGAAGAGTTTCCCAGTTTGTACAGACTTGCAGAGAAAAAAAGCATTAGTGTGGCTGAAATGGTGGACACTCGAAGCTTTGAAGGGATAGAGTGGCAGAACATTTTTTTTAAAGAAATCTATTAGAAAGAGAAGTGGAGCTGCTGTAAGTATTGAAAAAACAGTTAGAAGGACAACAAACAAAAAAGGGTGTCGAAGATAGAATCATTTGGCTACATGACCAGGCTGGTAGGTTCTCGGTTGGGAAATCGTCGGAGTTGTTGGTTATTGCAGACTTGGAAGTTCCAGCTTTCAACTTTGATTTAATATGGAAGATGAAGGTTCCCCCTAAAGTTAGAAGTTTTATGTGGATGCTTAAATTAAAAAGGATCCCAACAAAGAGATTCCTTAGAGAAAAAGGTGTAAAGTTAAGTGACGATTCTTGTGGCTGCCCTTGGTGTGGACAAACGGAAGAGACTATTTCACACTTGTTCGTCGAATGCAAATTTGCAAGCTGCTTTTGGGGAAAAACTTATGCAAATGGTGGACGATATGTTGGCCAAATCTAGTAAATATAGATGATTTTTTATCATTTTGTTTTTCTTATTCTTGGACAGGTTCGACAAAATCCTTATGGCATATTACGATAGCCGCAGGCATATGGACCTTGTGGTTAGCCAGGAATGAGAAGGTGTTTAATGAAAAGTCTACTTTTGTAACAACCTTTTTTCTAGGAAAAAACTTTTAGGTGTGTCACTTTTTGAAAAAAATTTGTTTGAAAGAGATATTTTCTTTTAAAAATTCGTGTTTCAGAAAATGGTAAAAATTTGGAGTCGCCACCGGCAACTAAGGTAGGTCGGACACCACAAAACCAGAGATTCGCTTTAAAAAGGGTTTGGGAGTTGGTTACGTGTGGGGAAGGGTTAGCACCCTCATCACGCCCGGAAATCGGTACAAAATTACTTGTTGCCTTTAATCGATAGAAATTAATTAAAATCTAAAGTGAATTTAATTAGAAAGGATGACGGTACACCAGACCATAGACTAAACCGACATCACATAAGACTGACTGTCGTGTTAATTTAGGGTTCGAATTCCGCACGTCGCCATTATGCATGATGCAAGCAAACAAGGAATGATGACATGATATTTCCATTTTAATTATTGCTTGCCTAGAGACAGTGAGAATTAACCCAAATATTTGGTCGACATCCATTAAGCTTGGACTGTTTTGACACAAATACCGGGGGTTAATAGATACATCTCTTTTGTATTTTTAAAATTAATTAATTAACATGCCAAATTATTAACGGTTTTATGGGTGACAAGTATAAGATGCATGCCATAGAAAAGATTGAAAGTAAGCACACAAAAAGCCCACCCAAGGCCCTATCTTAAAGGCTCTAATTATGGGAGACCGATTAGTGATCTAATTGTAGATTAGGTGGTTCTAATATTACCCTAAATCATTTAAATCCCCAAAACTAGAGGACCCTAATAAATTATGAATTATCTTGATTTTACTCATCTAAATTTAATGTTAATTTTATCTTAAAAAATTAGGAATAACTTAACCGATTTAATGGGCTTAATATCCATCCTAACAAGGCAAGGATGAATTTAAGCGAATTAAACCGGTTCAAAACCTTAAACTTAATTTAAGCTCTAAACTTAAACCGACCTAATTGTACGAACCGTGCCCCTATGAGGCGGGCACACGATTCGACACAAATAAATCTATTAGACTAAGCATCAAAAGGACCAAATTAACTAGCCCAAGCCCACCTAAGGTAAGCAAGACCAAGAACCTAACTCTAGCCACCTAAAGCCCTAAGGCCCAAAGCCCAAACTAAAAGGATATTAAAGCAAACCACATTATCAAAGCCAAATTAATATACCATCTATTTACCAACATGCTTTAAGAAAATCCATGATATACATACATTTTATAAACATATTGTCGTTTTGTTGCATTTCTCATAAAACGAGTCCTTATACGAATCCATACATCATATTAAAAACATTCCATTAAAACATTAAGTTATATTAAGGATTCCAAAAGTTACATCATGCCATATATTATTTAAAACCTTAGATTATACATTATAAGTCATACGAACCTTTTATTAGAATACTTGTAAAGCACAAACCACATACAAAACCACAGCATACAATTTATTAATAAACAAAGCCATGATCACACATAACATACAACTTACGAAATCAAGTAAAAACACATAATCACAAATAATCATACATTCCACATATATCACATAAATAAGAGCAAAAACATGACTAAATTGAAGAAATTAAATAAAATAGTGGCAAAATTAAAAGATGCATGAAAAATAAAAAAACTGTGAAATGGACTCAATTGAAATAGACGCAAAATACAGGGGAGTGGATGGACAATTGGACCACTGGAGACTAGACTCTGGACGGAATTGCAAAGGAAAACCAAATCCTAAGGACCTAAGACGCTATTTAAAAAAGCAAAAACCCCTAATGCGCGAAAGGCACGACACGGAGGGACCAAAAGCTAATTAACCCCTAACCTAAAACCTAAAAACACTATAAAATCCCCCTTTCACCAACTCAAACCCCTTTTTCTTCTCTAAAACCCAAACCCTAAAAGAAACCCTCTATACTAAACGCTCTAAACGCCGACCGACGCTAATCGTTGTCCAGTGAACTCGAAACGACCCAAATAACCTCCTTTTCGTGCTTCAAAAACCTTAAACGACAACCACAACCCCAAAAGACAAACTCTCGCCCTTTGTTTTTAGAAAAACCAGAAACCACAAAACCCCTTTTTTAGATTCAAAAACAAAGATGAAGTAAAGAAAGAAAATGGTGTTTCAGGTCTCTCTCAACCAACTCACCATGCAAAGCCAAAGAGGGGCCAAGATTTTTGTCGGCGAGAGAGAACAAAAGCCATTTCCGAGAAGAAAAAAAGAAAAGGTAAAAATAAAGAACCTTTGCCTCTTTTTTATGCTATGCGATGATGAAGATGAAGAAAATAGTTTACCTCTGTAAATGCTCTATGCTCGTATTTCTTTTTGCATTCAAAAAAGGAAAAAGATCTATTACATTTGGTGTCGATTCGGCTTTATAGCCGGTATTACAAGTATTTTCAATTATATTGAAATGAAATGAAAACACACTGTTGGTTCGTGCAATTTTTGGCCGGATTCATGCGTGGCTCTACTCTGATTTATGTTATTCTTTTGCCAATTTTCCGTTTTTGCCTTAGCCTTGTTTTCATTCTGACCTTTGTTTTTTTATTGCATGTGTGGCTCGTACGACGGAGGGAAGGGGCGGGTGTGGATGCTGAGTCGGCCTCGGACGTGGCCGTTTTCGTACCAAATCAGTGATGTTGCATCAATCCATTGGTTCTGAGGGAGTCGAAAGGGTGCGCGGGTGAGCTGCACGCACGCGTGGAGGAGCTGGAGCGTCGTGCGTGCGATCTGACCTTACGTGTGAATGATCCCAGACGTCGCGTGTGGTTGCTCTGCCTCGATCCTGGGCCGCTGATGTGGCTTCGATCGCACAGAGGAGAGGGATGCGGCGCTGAAGAGTTCGAGAGGCTTCTAGGGTCTCACCCGAGACTATATCTGGACCGTTGATGTCGTTTTAATCCAACAGACGAGATGCGTGCGGCGCTGGAAGGCTCGAGAGGCTCCTAAGGTTTCACCTGAGACTTCATCTGGGCCGTCAGATCTGGATCAGATCTGACGGTGGGAAATTGGCTGCGCAAGCAAAAGACTGATTTAGGGATAGGGTTTTAGATTATCGTTTTAAGGCTTGGGCCAAACGGGCCATGTAATTTTTTTTGTGTAAACGGACTTTAATAAACTTGGGCTTTAATTATTATATATTGGGCTTTATTTAGTTGGGCATGTGTATATATATATTAATTTTTTTTTTCATTTTCAAACTCGTTCTGAAGCATAAATAATAATAATAATAATAATAATAATAATAATAATAATAATAATAATAATAATAATAATAATAATAATAATAAAAATAATAATAATAATAATGATGATGATGATGATGATGATGATGTTAACAATAATAATAGTGATAATAATAATAATGTTAATAATATGAATAACATATGATAACAAAGTAAAATAGTATTTAGGGGTTTTAAAATAACACACATATGTATATATCACTTTTTTTTGGGTTTTAATAAAATAGTATAACATTTAAACAAAGCTCACTACACATGTACCTTTATTTATAAATAGTAATAACATATAGCAACAAGCCCATTATTCACAAAAAAAAAATAAAAATAAATCTACCCCGTACAAAATTAGTGACTACAGTTGTCCCTCTTTGCTTATCCTTGTGTAACAAGAATAAAGCAAAGACCATAAGCACTAATTTTGTCCAGCTTCCTTATTTGGGTGATTTGCTCCTCTGAAGCGGCATTGAACACACATTTTGTTTTCCCAAAACGACAGGAATAAATTGGGTAGGTCTTCTGGTTTTTCTGCATGAAAAACCTTGAGCTCTTTCTCTCATAAATCCTGGTGCGGCGAGTTTGAAATCTTTCGCCTGAAGTCCTTAAGCTTTTGAGTATCTGTCTCCTTTGCTTTGAAAACTTAACGTGGCGAATTTGAAATCTTCGCCTTGAGCTATGGGTATCTGTCACTTTTGCTCGAAAATCCTGATCATGGTGAGCCTGTAATTCTTCACCTTGAGCTATGAGTATCTGTCTCTCTTGCTCAGAAAATATAATGTGGCGAGTCTGAAATCCTTCGCCCGAAGTCTGTTTTTCATTATGTTGTTCGTTTCTCTTCTCAGGAGCAAACAATCTCATATATCTGTTAAAAAATGAATGCTATGATGCTATGTGTTAGCATGATCCTAACATAAGTATGCTTAGCTAAACATGATGCATGAATGGGAATGCTAAATATAGGTCCAGCGCCACGGCTCTTTTTGTTGATCTCTCTTGATCCTTTATCTGTTTCCTTCTTCTTTTCAATGTTGATGCTTGTCTCACACTCGGGATTCAACCATCAGATCTTCTGAGATTCCCCTTTTTAGATTCTAACTTTGAGCTATCTCCCCCCCCCAAAGTGCCCTTTCAGGTTTTTACTTTGGTTTTCTTTTTTTTCTTTTTCCTTTTCTTTTTCCTTTTCCTTTTTTCTTTTTCCTTTTCCTTTTCCTTTTCTTTTTTCTTTCCTTTTCTTTTTCTTTTCTCCTTTTTCTTCTTTTTTCCTTTTTTCCTTTTTCTCTTTTTTTGTCTTTTTCTTTTTTTCTTCTTTTTGTCTTTTTCTTTTTCTCCTGCACTCAAGAGATCAAACCATAGAAATGCCGAGAAATATTTTAATTTTAATAAGTCTGTATTAATCTACTCGCATAATTCTTTGTGGAAAAAGATGAAATAGTACTTATTAATATATATTTTGAAACTCATGAAAAATTAAAACTCATGGAAAACATGAAAGGAAGGAAAAGAAAGGCAAATTATGCAATGCCCTAAGTATCTACTATGTGAATGATGCGAAAATCCATCGACCAAGGTGAATCCTTTGCTAAAAGTGCTACACTAGTATCCTTGAATTCTGAGAGTACTCCTTTGCCAATCGTGTAGTTACCATTATTACTCCAGGTCACTCTTCTTCGGTTCTCAACCCCCCTTTGGTTTCAAGACGCCCTTTTCGGGTTGTCATCTTGAAACCCCTCTTTTCTTCTATCTTTTTTTGATACCTAAAGCGCCCTTTTTGCGTTATCAATCTGGGTATTTATTTCTTGTGAAGTGCCCTTTCGGGTTTTCACCCACCTTTTTTTTTACATGTAGTATCTCTTGACCAAATCTGAATTCATCAGATTACTCAACTCCTTCCCATCCATCTCTGTTAGGATCAATGCTCCTCTGAAAAAGGCCCTTTTAACCATATAAGGTCCTTCCCAATTCGACATCCACTTTCCACGAAAATCTCTTTGGATGGTCAAAACCCTTTGAAGTACTAAATATCCTTCTTGGAACTCTCTCGGACGGACTTTCTTGTCATAAGCTTGCATCATTCTTTTCTGATACATCTAATCATGGCAAATGGCTTTTAATCAGTTTTCCTCAATGAGGTTCAATTGATCGAACCGAGCATGTACCCATTCAGCCTCTTCCAACTTCACTTCGTTCAGGATTCTAAGTGACGAGATTTCTACTTCCATGGGCAGTATTGCTTCCGTGCCATAAACCAAAGAGTATGGTGTTGCTCTGGTCGAGGTACATATAGACGTTCGGTAGGCAAAAAGAGCAAACGACAACTTCTCATGCTAATCTTTGAATGTATATGTAGTCTTGGCTATAATCTTCTTGATGTTCTTGTTTGCTGCTTCTACTGTCCCATTCATCTTTGGGCGATAAGCAGTGGAGTTATGATGCTTTATTTTGAATTGCCCGCATACCTCATCCATCATTGCATTATTCAAATTGGAAGCATTGTCAGTAATAATTATCCCTGGCAACTCGTAATGACAAATGATCTTTTTTTTCATGAATTTGCACATTGTTGCTCTAGTAACATTGACGTAAGAGGTGGCTTCCATCCATTCAGTGAAGTAGTCAATGACAACAAGGATAAAGCGTTGTCCATTGGATGCCTTAGGGTGGATTTGACCAATAAAATCTATTCCCCACACGGCGAAGGGCCAGGGTGAATTCATGGTATGTAACGGTAAGGGTAGAGAATGTATCTTGTCAGTATATATCTGGCATTTATGATACTTCTTGGCATAATCAATGTAATCTCCCTCCATGGTTGACCAAAAGTACCAGTATCACATGATTTTCTGGGCCATTGAGAAACCGTTGGCATGTATTCCACACAGCCCATCATGAACTTCTACTAAAATGCTCTTAGCTTCTTGAGCATTAACACACCTCAATAGTATCTGGTCTTTTCCCTTTTATACAAGATATCCCCATCTAAGACGTATCTCGCTGCCATTCTTCTAATGGTCCTTTTATCATTTTCATTCGCTTCTTTGGGGTACATTTGGTACTTGATGTACTGCAGGATGTCATGATACCACGGGTTGCCATCTGTCTCTTCTTCCAGGTTATAACAGTGAGCCGGTACCTCAAACGATTGTATCTTAACTGGTCTCATCTCTGCTTCTAAACTTGCTTTGAATGTAGCGGCCAAAGTTGCTAGAGCATCTGCCATCTGGTTATCTTCTCTCGGGTGATGAGTAAAACTAATCTTTTCAAAATTCTTGATTAGTTTTTGGACCAGGTCATAATACTTGATCAGCTTCGGGTCTCTCGTCTCCCATTCATCCCTGAGCTGGTATATCACCAAAGAAGAATCTCCAAAAACCTGGAGTTTCTTGATCCTTCTTTCAATGTCTACACGCAACCTCATAATACAAGCCTCATACTAAGCCATATTGTTGGTGCAGAAGAATTCCAACCTACTGGTGAAAGGGTAGTAAACCTCCTCCTAGGATGTTAGCATTGCTCCAATCTCGTGACCTAGGGTATTAGATGCCCCGTCAAAGTAAAACTTCCATGATTCATCTTCGGAAATATCCTCCTCCCCCACAGTTATATACATTAAGTCTTCATCCGGAAAATTGAAGTCCAATGATTCATAATCATCCGAAGCTCGACTTGCTAGGAAATCTGATATAGCGATCCCTTTCGCAGCTTTTTGACTCACATACAAGATGTCAATTTCAGACAACAACATTTGCCAACGGGTCATCTTTCCGGTGAGTGCCGGTGCCTCCATCAGGAACTTTAATGGATCCAACTTGGATATTAACCATGTGGTATGGTACAACATATACTGGCTGAGCCTCTTTGTGGCCCACACTAGGACACAACACAATTTCTGGATTTGGGGGTATTGAGTTTCGCATTTGGTAAACTTCTTACTCAAGTAGTAAACCGCTCTCTCTTTCTTTCCGGTGTCGTCATGTTGCCTAGGACACATCCCATCGAGTTTTCAAAGACTGTCAAATATAAGATCAGCGATCTACCCAATACTGGAGCTACTAAGATTGGATCATTAGTCAAATACTTCTTAATCTTATCTAGGGCTTCTTGACACTCTTTATCCCAAACCCCAGGGTTGTTTTTACGAAGTAATCTGAAAACAGGGTCGCATTTGTCGGTCAACTGAGAAATGAAGCGAGATATGTAATTTAGCCTCCCTAAGAAACCAAGGACTTCTTTTTGGGTCTGAGGTGGAAGAAGATTCTGGATAGCTTTTACTTTATCGGGGTCAATTTCAATTCCTCTTCGGCTAACCACAAAGCCTAAAAGTTTACCGGACGTCATGGCGAAGGTGCACTTTGTCGGGTTAAGCTTTAACTGATACTTCCTCAACCTTTGGAACATCTTTCTTAAGTTTCTAATATGCTCTTCCTCAGTCTGAGACTTGTCTATCATATCATCTACGTATACCTCGATCTCTTTGTGCATCATGTCATGAAAAGGAGTGACCATGACTCTTTGATAAGTTGCTCCAACATTCTTCAAACCGAAGGGCATCACTTTGTAACAAAATGCCCCCCACATTGTTACGAACGTTGTTTTTGTCATGTTTATCTGGTTATACCCCGAGAAGTCGTCCACACACATGAAGGAAAACCATGAGTTTCTGTAGTCCACACACATGCAGACCTTTCCTTTCTTTTTCAGTATAGAGACTATTTTTGCTACCCACTCTGAATATTCAACAACTTTCAAGAACCCGGCCAGGTACTGCTTCCTCATCATCTCAGATTTTCAACAACGTGTAAGTCCTCATTCTCCTTAATTTCTGTTGGACTGGCTTACATTCTGGCATGATAGGTAGCTTGTGCATCACAATACTTGTGTCTAGGCCCGGAATATCCTGATAGGTCCATGCGAAAATGTCTCTGAACTCTAACAGTAGGTTCACCAACTCAAGCCTGGCATTAGATGAGAGAGCTGGGCCAATTTTCACCTCCCTTTGCTCCTCATTATTTCCCAAGTTAAGGATCTCAACCTCTTCTTGATGGGGTAATATCTGTCTATCCTCACTCTCCATTAATCTAAGGAATTCTTTTGGGAACTCGTACTCTACCCCATCACTCTCTTGTTCATCAATTTCGGCTAGATACAATGGTTTCTCAAAATTCACCTCAAGATTAGATTCAGAATCATTCACAGAGTCAATAATAGGGACCTTGCAACATTTATGAAATGAACGTGTATTGGTAAGATGAACATATATGTATTATTACGAAGTGAATAGAATAATAAATAATAAACGAATGATGAATAAATGAATGTAATGAATATGATGTTAGCGATTTTGGAAAGCGTCTTTTTATTGAATTAAAAGCGAACAGATTAACATAGAAGCCCTTTACAAAAGATCCTTATTGCTCGCGGGAAAAAGTGAATATGGTGGGTTCTGAGCATTACTCTGATTCAGGTCTAAAGACTACAGGAAAATCCAAGCTAGTCCAATTTTCAAGCACTTATCCCGGAAGACAAGGACGGATTCCTGCCCAATAACTGGCGCTTTACTCATTCTTGGATATCATGTTAATATCCATCCCTTACAGTGCTTCACTGAGCTTTTCCTCCTCATTGAGCCTAGCATTCTTCATATTGGCCTCGTGCACCATCTGTTCGGGATCGATCACCGCTCCTGACATAAACATGTCCCTCATGTTGGTATAAACAATGGGTTCCCATATCATGTCCTCACCCATGAGTCTAGTTTTCCTTCGTTCTGCCCTCTTCTTCCATTCTGACTGCCTTTGCTGAAAATTGGGCTTATGGTTGAGCCCAAACCGGTCTTGCTTGTTGATGACACTCTTGACACGTAGACACCCTTGTAACTTTCTTCCAAGTCCCTTCCCTTTCTTGGCTCCTCGTCCCAAGGTGTGCCAAACTTGCATCTTGGCGTAATTTGATAACTTCATGCATTGAATTTTTCTTCCTTCCGCCACAAACGTAGCATTCACAAATTCTAAAGCCCTGAAGGAACACTCAAATGCCTCATCATCGGCCTGGACATAAAGAGCATCAGTAGTCACGAGAGCAATGATGTCTTGCTCGGCAGCCACGCTCACTAACTTCCCTTCGATAACAAACTTCAATTTCTGGTGCAGTGATGAAGGTACGACCCCCACTGAATGGATCCATGGCCTCCCCAATAGGTAATTGTACGTTGGCTTGATATCCATCACTAAAAAATCAACCACATACTCGGTAGGACCAATTAACAGTGGTACTTCAATTCTCCCGTTGACGTCCCTCTGAGTCCCATTAAATGCTCTAACAGAGTTCTGGCACGGCTTCATATGCGAACTGTCTATAGGCAACCTTTGCAAAGTCACCATTGGCATCACATTCAAAGCTGACCCATTATCAACAAGCACTCCTGGCAAGACATATCCCTTACAGTGGGTAGTTATGTTCAAGGCCTTGGTCGATCCCATACCTCCATCTGGAATCTCATCATCACTAAAGGTTATAAAATTATCAACCGCAATATGGCCCACTATACGGTCTAACTTGCTAACTGATATGTCATTTGGGACGAATGCTTGATTCAACACCTTCAACATTGCATCACGATGTTTTCTAAGCTCAACAACAATTCTAACACCGAAATTCGAGCTTGCTATTTTTGGAGCTACTCGACAATATTGTACTCACTATGTTTTAAAAACCTTAAGAACTCTTGCGCCCGTTACTCAGTTACTGGCTCGTTAATCTTCGGAGGAGGTTCCTCACCAAACACCTTTCCGACCTTAGTTTCGGCCGATTTCTCTTCACCCTTCGGCTCTACCTCTTTTGCAGTTTCCGGGGAATAACACCTCCCGCTCCTCGTAAAGTTTCCCACTTCATTCACTGTCTCGATCCCTGATTCCATTGGACTCTCCTCTTTCTCAGACTCTTTCTCGTCGGGTAGCTTGTCTTCTTTCATCGGGTTTGTATTTCTTGGTATTGAGATATGGGCAGCATAGTTCCACGGAACTTTCCGTTCATCCTTGAAAGGAAAGGAAGTCAGAGGAGATATTCTAAGATTCGGAGTCATCTTCGAACTTTCTCCTTCATGTAAGCCTTCTTCCTTCATCTTACGCGATAAAAAAAACGGTCTGTCCAACCCATACTTAACTTTGGAGACGTCAGATGCACACATGTCTAACTCCTTCTTTCCCTCGTCTTTCTTAAAAAAACTCGATCTCTTTATTATCCATCATCCCTTGGACTACTTGTTTAAACTCTTCACAATACTGAATATCATGACCCTCTTGCTGATGGTACTCAAAATACGGTTCGCAACCTTCTAACACAATCTCCATGCCCCGGTTAATCAGGCGTGCCATACATAACTGTTGAAACACCCACCTTAGAGGAGACCTGACTTCGGACACTCTTACTTTAGCCTTTCTAGTATACTCTTCCTTGATTACGTTCACATTTCGACCTGCGTGATTTGGTAGCGGGTTAGTAGCGGTATTTGGTTCATCTAATTGCAACACATCAGTCTTTATCAGATTTTGCAAAAGAATTATTAAATGCAATGCAGTTCTCAATTGAGTGTCCCAGAACACCACCATGATAATCACAATTTGCCTTCTCATCATACCAAGCCAGGAACGACGGCTTAAAAGGAGTGACATAATAAGGTCAGACCAAGTCCACCTCATGCAAGTAAGAATACAAATCAGCATATGATACTGGGATAGGGGTGAAAGTCATCTTCTCATTTTCTTTCTTCGGGGCCCTAGTCTCCTTTTTGTTCGAGCCTTTTCTTCCTCCGGATGTGACTTGTGGTGTTGATAGAGTAAAGCTCTTAGGGGTAGTATAAGTGTTCACTGTGTTTACCTCATTGTCCTTTCTCTTATAATTCTTCTGAGTGTTCTCCCTACTGTCAATTCTTCTACTCTTTATGGCTACCTCAATGGACTCACCGGTCTTTACCATGTCTACGAAATTTTTGGTAGTGTAGTTTAACAAACGATCAAACAACGCTCCCCTCAACGTATTGATGAACATTGGAGTTATTTCATGCTCTGGGATCGGGGGTTGAATTTGAGCAGCTACATCATGCCACCTCTGAGCATACTGGAGCAAACTTTCACTTGACCTTTGTTCCATTCCTTCCAACATAATCTGGTTGGGAGTCATGTGAGTCACATGCTTGTAATGTTCTATGAAGGCTCTCGAAAGGTCCTTCCATGACTTGACATTTGCTCGGCTAAGCATGGTGTACCATCGAGTTGCAGATCCAGTCAGGTTGTCCTAGAAACAGTGGATAAGCAGCTTCACATCCTTCACAAAGGCGGCCATTTTTCAGCAATACATAGTGATGTGAGTCGATGGGCAAGTAGTACCATCGTACTTGTCAAAATTAGGAACCTTGAACTTGGGCAGGAGTACCAAGTCAGCCGCCAAACTCAAGTCACTTGCATTGTTACCTTACTCATCCACCTCGTGTATGGTTTTGAGCTATTCTTCAAAAGATCGGAACTTCTCTTCGTACTTCCTTTCTATTTCGACCCTAATCTTTTCCACTTCTTCCATCATACTTAGGTCTGGTACTTCATTTTCTTGGTCAGTCTCTAAATCAACGGGCTGATTCGCTGAAGCTCTCCTGGGACGGCTAGCAGATGCCTCCGCATTAGGACCTGCGGTAACCCCCGCGAGATTGATAAAAACTCTTTTTCCTTGTTCTGACACATCTGGGAGAACATTTGTGTGAGACGCGACACCCTTCTGTTCTTCCACGTTCGAACTGTTCATAGAAATCCCCTCTTTACCCTTCATTTTGGCTAGCAAACTGGTCATTTGGGCGATGATAGACACTTGTGACTGTGCAATCTGGTCATTGATACTCTTATTGACTCCATCCAAACGGTTTTCAAGGTCTTTCTGACCTTGCTCCACCTTAGCTAGCCTATTCTCCATAACTCGAGACTGGGACCGTGTTCCGTATGAATGAGGAATGGTTGAAAATTTAAAGAACCAAAATGTAATTTTCTCTCTGAAAATAAAAAGTCTTTTAATTAAATTTAAATAATTAAACAAAATATACAAATAAATGCCTAATGCATGAATGCAAAGAGCAACACTGAGTTTGGTAAATATCATCATTAAACGACTTGCATTAATTGGAACATTGTCTTGTTACAATGATTGAAGAAAACTAGCTACTTATACGGTCCTAAACTAGCATCTACATTGAGGATCTCCCTTAAAACCCTAACGCTCCTTCTTCTTTTCTTGAATGCATCGCCTTCCCATTTACACATATTGGTCCAACTTGGCGCCTAAGTCGACGATCTCCCTCAAAATCCAAACAACCTTCTCCCCCGCATCGTTCGAGTCATCCACACAACCATTGAGCTCGGTAGCATTCTCGGCTAAAAACAGTATCTTTGCGGCAACCTCTTTCATCCGAACAGTCCACTGTGCTAATTCTTGTTCTTTCCTCCAAATAGTATATGCGGCAAAATGCAGTTGTTCTAAAGTCGGCATTGGACACACTTGGATCGCCCCTCTAAGGCTCTTGATACGGTCCTTGAGCTGTTGGACTTCGGTTTCCAATTCATCAATACAACCCTTCGAAGCTTGGTTTTCTAACCCACTAGCCTTTAGTTTACTGGTGGATCCTTTGTGTTTGAAAAGAGACCTCTCCAAATTCTTCACTTGATCCTTCAAAGTCCCGTTCTGGTGTTGTTCCCTTTCAAGCTATCCGGAGTACTCGGTTCATAAGTTCTTCATTTCTTGCGTTAAAGCAAGCTTGCACTCATGATACCCTTTTGTATAATTCTCAGCTCTTACTCTTTCTTCCCTGAGGCGAAGCTCTAGTTCTTGGCTCGATCCACCTTCCGCAACTCTCTTACCCTTGTTTAGTCTTTGTAGCTTCTGAATCTCTTCTTTCTCCAACCCGAGCTCAAGTTCCAACTCATCGTTCTTCCTTTGCAAGCCTTTGATATCTTTCTCAAAGTGTACCTTTTCCAACTCAAAGTTGAACCTTTCCTCTTTTGCCTTCTCCTCGAGCTGTTCATACTTCTTTTGTTCTTCTTCAAGTTGTCTTCTCATCAGATCTGCTTCGGTGGGAAGTGAAGCTAACCTTTCTTCGATGGTTCTTTTCCTATTCGGGTTCAGTTGAGGAACATTATCGTCAACGCGATTAAACCTCCACACTTAATATTCAGGAGTAACCATGTAAGGAGCATTCAAAATCCTAACATGCCTTGTGTTGTTCCAAGCCGAGGAAGCACTATACGCCATCCCTTTGTAACCCTTCTGTCTCTCAGGAGTAACCATTCGTAGCTGGTACAAATTGTTTCGATCCATACTATCTCAAGACCAAGAGGGGTGCGTAAGCTGTATGCCCCCAAAGACCAAGTAACAATACCTAAGAGTACATTCCACACCTATAAAGGATATTCCTTACCGACAACCAAGGAGCCCTCCAAACTATGTCTTTGTCATTCAAATTCCGGAGAACATCTAGCCAAACCTCCTCGGATCTTTTCGTGGGCCAATCAACTTTTCGCAAAAACTCTTCTAAGGGTGAAAATTTACAATCGTAGACAAGTCTCGAGAAGTTGACATCAGTCCAAAGATGGCTATAGAACCAAACGGTCAAAAGTTGGGGGCACCCTAAGAAACGGCCTCTGCCATGATTCCTACAGAACCTTAAAGATTGGAAAGTTTCTGACAAGATCACAGGCACTGGATTGCTTCCTTCATCCAAACGATCAAATAAGTCCAAAATTGTTGTGTGAATGAGGCCTAAAGTCTTATGGAAAAGCACCAAACTGTAAATTAAGAGCGCGAAAAGACTACGCTGAACTCGCCCCGCGGGATGTACTGATTCTAAAGCCAAAATCCCTTCCACCTTGAGATACTCCTTTTTGTTCCAAGTTGTCACTTGATGATCGACCCATGACATCAAAGTGTTTGAAAATTTCTAAAGCTTCACTCGGAAGGGCTTGTTCTTGCTAGTTTTAGAATAGACACGATTCATCTTAATCATCTTACAATTCACAAGGTCCTGATACTCCTCAATCGTCGGGGTTAAGTCTAAGTCACTAATCATGAAACAACTATAGGCCGAATTCCAAAAACCTAAGAAAGCCTGAAGTAGTGATTGATCGACCGGAACATATAACAGATACACAATATCACCATATTCGCTCTTGAAGGCATTCCTCGTCTCAAAGTCCCAACTGTTCCAAACATGCTTTAATTCAGACACATCATTAAACTATGTATTCATAAAGGTCTCATTTACCATTTCTGATCTGAAACCGGCTGAAATGCTATCTCCCTCATGCAATTGCTCCCTTTCAGACCATACTTGCACATCATAATTCTTCTCATCATTACATCGGACCATGTCCCCGATTGATTTTGCCTTTAATTTCAGACTATTTCCAACTTAATGTGCTCTTTATGTCATGATGAAATATGCAAAATAAAGGGGAAAGAAGAAAAATGCGTTAGTTAGAAGATGACATAAATTAGAAGGCAAGGAAAAATTAAATACAAGAAAAATAACGAAGGCAAGCAATTGACAAGACGAACCTACCCATTCTAAGCTATATGGTTATCTGCATGGCTTTAATGGGGCGGGCTTCTTAAATTCTCACGCATGGGTTCGGTTCTAACAAGGGTACCTGAACCTATCTCATCACCTACTAAGGCAAAAAGAGCCCCAATTCTGGCCCATTACAAGCTTACGAATTGGTTTCGGTTCGAGGGAAAGCACCGACCTAGTGGCGTTGAAGGTTGCTCACGTGTCAAAGGCGTGGGTTCCAGAAGTGAATTATCGACCCGTAGAGGGATACTCATATGGGTATGGGCATTTCACTCCCACTTAAGGGGTATAGCTCAGGTATAGAGCTTAATGATCATGATGCAACACATGTCCGTGACTCCTAAGAAATTAAATGAGGAATTAATTCGAATGCCACAATTTTCAAAGCCCATATAACTTAAGTCACGTTTTCAAATGAGAACAAACTTATTAAATTCACTTTAAATTTTAAATAGTTTCTATCGATTAAAGGCAACAAGTCTTTCACTGGATTAACTCTCTTTTTTGTTTTATAAAAACAAAAATTTGTCCCTAGCGGAGTCGCCAAACTGTAACAACATTTTTTTCTAGAAAAAACTTTTAGGTGTGTCACTTTTTTTAAAAAGGTTTGTTTGAAAGGGGGATTTTCTTTTAAAAATTCGTGTTTCAGAAAATGTTAAAAATTTGGAGTCGCCACCGGCCACTAAGGTAGGCCGGACACCACAAAACCAGAGATTCACTTTAAAAAATATTCGGGAGTTGGTTACATGTGGGGAAGGGTTAACACCCCCATCACGTCCGGAAATTGGTAACAAATTACTTGTTACCTTTAATCGATAGAAATTACTTAAAATCTAAAGTGAATTTAATTAGATGTTCTTAAGTGAAAATTTAACTTCAATAGTGCGGGCTTTATCAAATTGTGGCTTTGGAATTAATTGAGCATTTAATTAAAAAGGATGACGGTACACCGGACCATAGACTAAACTGACATCATATAAGACTGACTGTCATGTTAGTTTAGGGTTCGAATTACGTACGTCACCTTTATGCATGTTGCAAGAAAATAAGGAATGATGACATGTTATTTCTATTTTTAATTATTGCTTACCTAGAGACAGTGAGAATTAACCAAAATATTTAGTCAACATCCATTAAGCTTGGACTGTTTTTACACAAATACCAGGGTTAATAGATAGCTCTCTTTTGTATGTTTAAAATTAATTTATTAACATGCCAAATTATTAACGGTTTCATGGGTGACAAGTATAAGATGCATGTCATAGAAAAGGTTGAAAGTAAGCACACAAAAAGCCCACCCAAGTCCCTATCCTAAAGGCTCGAATTATGGGAGACTGGTTAGTGATCTAATTGTAGATTAGGTGATTCTAATATTATCCTAAATCATTTAAATCCCAAAAACTAGAAGACTCTAATAAATTATGAATTATCTTGGTTTTACTCATCTAAATTTAATGTTAATTTTATTTTAAAAAGATTACGAATGGCTTAACCGATTTAATGGGCTTAATATCCATCCTAAAAAGGCAAGGATGAATTTCAGCAAATTAAACCGATTCAAACCCTTAAACTTAATTTAAGCTCTAAACCTAAACCGGCCTAATTTTACGAACTGTGCCCCTATGAGGCGGGCACACGATTCGACACAAATAAATCGATTAAACTAAGCATCGAAAGGACCAAATTAACTAGCCCAAGCCCACCTAAGGTAGGCAAGACCAAGAACCTAACTCTAGCCACCTAAAGCCCTAAGGCCCAAAGCCCAAACTAAAAGGATATTAAAGCAAACCACAATATCAAAGCCAAATCAATATATCATCTATGTACCAACATGCTTTAAGAAAATCATGACATTTTATAAACATATTTTCGTTTTGTTGCATTTCTCATAAAACGGGTCTTTATACGAATCCATACATTATACTAAAAAACATTCCATTAAAACATTAAGTTATATTAAGGATTCCAAAAGTTACGTCATCCCATATTTTATTTAAAACCTTAGATTATACATTATAAGTCATACAAACGTTATATTAGAGTACTTGTAAAGCTCAAACCACATACAAAACCACAACATACAATTTATTAATAAACAAAGCCATGGTCACACGTAACATACATTCCCCATACATGCCAACATACAACTTACGAAATCAAGCAAAAACACATAATCACAAATAATCATACATTCCACATATATCACATAAATAAGAGCAAAAACAGGACTAAATTGAATAAAATTAAATAAAACAGTGGCAAAATTAAAAGATGCATGAAAAATAAAAATAAAAACTGTGAAATGGACTAAATTGAAACAGACGCAAAATACAGAGGAGGGGACGAACAATTGGACCACTAGAGACTAGACTCTGGACGGAATTGCAAAGGAAAACCAAATCATAAGGACCTAAGACGCTATTTAAAAAGGCGGAAACCCCTAATGCGCGAATGGCGCGACACAGAGGGACTAGAAGCTAATTAACCCCTAACATAAAACCGAAAAACACTATAAAATCCCCTCTTTCACCAACTCGAGCCCCTTTTGCTTCTATGAAACCTAGACCCTAAAAGAAACCATCTATCCTAAATGTTCTAAGTGTCGGCCGGCGCTAATCGTCGTTCGGTGAACTCGAAACAACCCAAAGAACCCCCTTTTCATTCTTTGAAAACCCTGAACAACGACAACAACCCCAAAAGACAAACTCTCACCCTTTGTTTTTAGAAAAACCAGAAACCCTAAAACCCACTTTTTTAGATTTGAAAACAGAGACGAAATAAAGGAAGAAAATGGTGTTTCAGGTCTCTCTCAACCAACTCACCATGCAAAGCCAAAGAGGGGTCGGGATTGTTGTCGGTGAGAGAGAACAAAAGCCATTTTCGAGAAGAAGAAAAAAAGAAAAGGTAAAAAGAAAGAACCTTTGCCTCTTTTTTATGCTATGTAATGATGAAGATGATGAAAATGGATTACCTCTGTAAATGCTCTATGCTCGTATTACTTTTTGCATTCAAAAAAAGAAGAAGATCCATTACATTTGGTGTCGATTCGACTTTATAGCCGGAATTACAAGCATTTTCAATTATATGGAAATGAAATGAAAATCCACTATTGGTTCGTGCATTTTTTGGCCGGATTCAAGCGTGGCTCTGCTCTGATTTTTGTTATTCTTCTGTCAATTTTCCGTTTTTGCCTCTGCCTTGTTTTCATTCTGACCTTTGTTTTTTCTTTACATGTGTGGCTCGTACGGTGGAGGCGAGGGGCAGGCGTGGATGCTGAGTCGGCCTCGGACGTGGCCGTTGTCATACCAAAACGACGACATGGTGTCAAGCCATTGGTTCTGAGGGAGTCGAAATGGTGCGCGAGTGAGCTGCACGCGTGCGTGGAGGAGTTGGTGCGTCGTGCGTTCGATTTGACCTTACGCGTGAGTGATCCCAAACGTTGCGTGTGGGCGCGTGGTTGTTGTGCCTCGATCCTGGGTCGTTGATGTGGCTTCGATCGCACGGACGAGAGGGATGCAGCGCTGAAGAGTTCGAGAGGCTTCTAGGGTTTCACCCGAGACTCCATTTGGACCGTTGATGTCGCTTTGATCCAACAGACGAGATGGGTGCGGCGCTGGAAGGCTCGAGAGGCTCTTAGGGTTTCACCTAAGACTTCATCTGGGCCGTCAGATTTGGATCAGATTTGACGGTGGGAAATTAGCTGCGCAAGCAAAAGAATGAATTAAGGCCAGGGTTTCAGATTATAGTTTTAAGGCTTGGGCCAAACGGGACATGTAATTTTTTTTTTGTAAACGAGATTTAATAAACTTGGGCTTTAATTATTATATATATTGAGCTTTATTTAGTTGGGCATGTGTATATATATTAATTTTTTTTCATTTTCAGACTCGTTTCAAAGCATAAAAATTAATAATAATAATAATAATAATAATAATAATAATAATAATAATAATAATAATAATAATAATAATAATAATAATAATAATAATAATAATAATAATAATAATAATAATAATAATAATAATAATAATAATAATAATAATAATAATGATGATGTTAACAATAATAATAGTGATAATAATAATGTTAATAATATGAATAACATATGATAACAAAGTAAAATAGTATTTAGGGGTTTCGAAATAACACACATATGTATATATCACTTTTATTTTTTGGGGTTTTAATAAAATAGTATAGCATTCAAACAAAGCCCACTACACATGTACCTTTATTTATAAATAGTAATAACATATAGCAACAAGTCCATTATTCACAAAAAAAAGAAATAAATTTACCCCGGACAAAATTAGTAATTACAACTTCTCAAAAAGATATACTTTTTAACGCGAAGATGAGAGCATTGATCTAGATTAAAGCGGGGAATGACAACCTTCTGTTGAACGATGGAAATTGCTGGAACAACCCAATTTGCTGCGTGTCACCCGAGATGATCGAAGAGGTTGCGCGTTGGATCCCTCCAAAAGAGGGAACATGAAAGTTTAACGTAGATGGAGCTTATTCCATTGAAGCAGCATGATATGGTGGTGTGTTGAGATCAAGTTCGAGAGATGTACGAGCATTATTTTCAAGACAAGTAGAAATTATAGGAGTAGTTTATGTAGAGATCGTGGCTATCAAGATGGCCCAAATTGTGTTCGAAGAAGCTGGATGGGTAGGGAAGACAAATCTAATTACTGAATATGACTCTCAAGTTGCTTTGAATTGGATAGAAAACGAACTTTTAAGGCCTTGGCGTTGGTGGAATATCTTTGAGGAAATAGATGAACTGGTAAGAAAAATAAAGAACATCAAGTTTGAGTACGTACCAAGAGCGAGAAATGGAATGGCAGACCACCTAGCAAAATGTGGAATGGCTTGAGTCAAGTTATTCAAAGCTTGGTGGTAACTTCAGATTTTTTTGTGGCTTGATAGGATTGTATGTGTACAACCAATGTAGATTGGATGAAGTGATTCGGCTTTGTCTTTGAGATGTGTTATTTTGTTGTAGCCTTGTTGGGGTGTACTCTTTTTCTCCACTTAGGTTTAGGGAGGTTTTTAATGAGGCTCCCAACGACGGCATAAATTTTACTAATAATAAAAAGCTTGCTTAGCAAAATATAACATGTCTACTTAGATATGAGTACTAGATTGAATCGAGTCGAGTGGATAAAGTTTGAGTTATTGAAGTTTATAAGTACTATTTTATTATTCAAACTTTATTTGTTTTCAATTTGTGTTGAATTAAATATATTTGTTTGAGTTTTCGTTCAAATTTAAATGTAATTATTTATGTTGTTGGCGTACCAATTGACTTGAATAAATCAAAATTTTGAAAATAAATTTTTAAGTTGGATTGAGTTTTGTCTAATCTCATGTATTATCTATTTTACGCTTAATTTGTTACTTTTAACTTTTCTTTTTAGTAAATTATTTGAAATTGAAAATTTCAAAGTAATTTATATCACTACTCTTATAGCGTCGTTTTTAAACGTCGTTAGATAAAGCACCGCGAGAAGTGCCGCTGAATCGAGCGTCGCAATAGTTAGAGGCGCTTGTGAATAAAAAAACATTGCCAAAGGTCGATATCTCTATAGCGGCTTTTGATATTTAAAATGACTCTATATGTTAGTGATATTTAG
The DNA here is from genome assembly GCA_958450335.1 of Hibiscus tridactylites. Taxonomy (NCBI): domain Eukaryota; kingdom Viridiplantae; phylum Streptophyta; class Magnoliopsida; order Malvales; family Malvaceae; genus Hibiscus; species Hibiscus tridactylites. The sequence continues at coordinate 15,047,487 of OY288270.1, forward strand.
TGGCGTTTTATACACAAACGCTGCAATAGCCTGACTTTTAGTGGCACTTTAATTTACAAATGTCACAATAGCCTGATTACTATTGGCTCTTTTATTTACAAACGCGCAATAGCCTAACTTGTAGTGGCATTTTATTTTGCAAAGCCCACAAGAGCCTGACTTTTAGTGGCATTTTGTTTTTCAAACGCAGCTAAGTTTAATTGTAAGCGAAATAAAATTATAATAACAATTAATTTTTCATTGTCTCTATTTCATCAAAATATGAAAATTACAAAGACAAAAAATTTGTTAAATAAGATATTTATTTCATCCCAAAAATATATTGTCACAATTAACTTAAAATATTTGTTAAACAAAATATTTATTTCATTACAAAAAGTACATTTTGTCGTAATTTAATCACCTCTACATATTTTGTTCCTAAGCCTCTCTTCCCCGATCCACTACCTCTCGGTCACTACTACCGCCGACCGCCATCCTAAATCTCTATACCAAAAAACGTTAAACACGAGAAGTTAATAACAGTTTCAGACGGTTAAAACAATCAATATACCTTCTACCATAAGCAATAATAGTACTTCAAGTAAAATAAGAAAGAACAATCAGTTGAGAGTTAAGAAAATAAAGCAAGTTAATTGCAATTTATTCTCTGCTTATGGTAAAGATATATATGTATAAAGACCTCAACATTACCAAGGAAATATATATATCTTTAGCCTGGAGTAAACCAATATAGTAATGAAATTGGTTATATTGATTTTAAAATAACCATTTGGTCTTAGGTGATGTAAGTATCTTTATAGCCCGGATGACACCACCCCGAACAGGACATCATTAATGGTCTGCAAATTCGCATTCGATTAGAAAAACGAACATAAATGTGAGTGTCAAATATGAGTATGGTTAGATTTATTTTTGTTACTTACAGTATTAGGAATTGCCTTTTTCACCTCCTTTGTATCTTCAAGCAAGAACCTAGCGGTAGGCAATTTCCTAGGCCAGAGTTCGACACCATTGCCGCCGAAAATCATTCTTTTCCGGTCACAAACAAGAAAAATCCTAATAAAAAACTCCACCACAAATAATACCAAAGTGAACCAAGCCATTTTCAAGAATGCCCACAGGGCAGCAAGCAACCAGAACATGCCTATTCTTTTGTCGCCATTGGGAATTGATTTTTGTTACTTACAGCATTGGAGCATTGAAGCAAAATCACTTTAAAAATCACAAAAACAAGAAAATGAATCTTACATATGATTATTTTCACAGATCAGCATAAACTTTAGTAAGCTTGGCCATATCCTTTTCATGGAATCTTAGGAATACATTCAACTTGGCATAGGAAAAATATTTCCTCGGCAACTCTCAGAAAAACACAATGCATTGGTATAACCAGGTTAGAGCAAAAAAAAAAACAAACAAATCAACCCATTGGATCGTACAAACCATTTACTTGAAATCACAAGAATCTATGACCTAATTTTGGAAGCATTGAAACATTAGTGAAGTTCATTGTTTATATTGGCAGTGTAGTATACCAACTCCACAAATTTTGAGCAAGTCTCTGTCTGTTTTGCACATCATTACGAGGGATCAGAAAATTGAAAAGAAATGTAAACATGAGAAAGTAAAGTCCTCATTCCTAGAAACTTCAGGTTAATAACAAAGGAGACTGTCAACTTTTAAACCCAAATATAAAGACTCTGGTGTCAAGGAAATTTCATGATAATTAAATTGATTTTTAGGCAGTGAGATACAAGAAAAAACGTACTTATAATGTTGCTTGCTTTTGAGCTGTTACCGACGGTAAGGGACGAGCCGATGAGGACACCTGATCGGTGAGGCTGCGAGAGCAAGAGACACGATCGAAGGGGGAATTAGGGTTTGATTTGGGGATCATGGTGAGGGATTTTTTTCAAAACCTAAGTATGTGTGTGTTTTATATATATCAGATATCGTACATGTTGAGCTCGGTGGTCACAACCGAAATGCTTGTCAAGTGGTGGAGAAGGTTGATTTTTGGGTGTTTTTGTAGAAGCTAAAAATTTAAGATTTGAACACAAAGATTTAGAGTGGTTCGACTTTCTAACCCAACACTTACATCCACTACCTTAGCTTCCAACTAAGGATTTCAACCAAATTCACTAAGAATTTCGTCCCCTTTTTCTCGGATGAGGAGGAAACCGTTACAACGATCAAGCTTTCTACCCAAAGCTTGATCAAGCACTCTCTTACAAGAGAAATTCAAAGCAAACTAGAAATCCCTCTAATAGGTATATGTTTGCAACTCTAAGCACTCACCCAAAACCTAAACACTTGAGCAAATCTTACAATGTTTAGCTCACAAGTGTTTTCTATACAAGAAATATACAATTAAGCTCTAAAGACAATTTAACATCATAATGTTGTTGACAATTGAAGCATTAACTATCTCTTGATGCTTGGAGGTCCCTTTTATACTCCTAATTGAGTTTGTAGCCGTTGAGGACCGTTGGGATTGATTTAGAGTCGTTGGAGCCTTTATTTCCCACCATAAATATAGTTCTGCAGCTTGGCGTATCGATGCCCTTGAATCTGTATCGATACAGTCCTGATAAGGAAATAGTCGTTGAGCACTTCAAGCTTGTGCGTATCGATATGCTTGGCTAGCGCATCGGTACGGTTCTGCAATTTTAAGACCATTGGGAAAATGACTGTTGGGGGTAGTTGGGCGTATCGGTACGCGAACTAGCCGTTGGCTATTTTAAAACACACCGTATCGATACAACTAAGCGTACTGGTACGGGTTTTGGCTACTAGAAAATCACTGTAGTTAAAACCCTACAGAGTATCGATCCCGGTACATACCGTATCGGTACAGTTACATTAAAAGCTTGGTTTTGACTATTTTAAATGGGTTTTAAATTGTTCCAAAGCCTTTTAAAAACCTTTAAACATAATTTCAAGTTGTTTTGACTAAAAGCATATTTCAAATTCTTTTCAATTTAGTCCAAAACAGTTTTCAATTATTATATCAAAACATTTAGTTCTACAGTATTGCACGCTTGCGGCGTTTTCAACTAAACGCTACTAAAGAAACACCTATTGCGGCGTTTTTAACATAAACGCCACTAAAAGTATGAGTTATCCACTATACATGAACTCTATTTGCGGTGTTTCTCCAACAAACGTCACTAAAGCTCTATTTATCACGACGTTTTGCTGAAAATGCCACCATTTATCATTTTTCGTTGCGGTTGTTTTACAAACGCCGCAAGAATTGTCCTTTTGTGGCGTTTGTTTTGTAAACGCCACAATATGTAAAAATTTAGTGGTGTTTGCTTTGAAAACGCCGCGAAAAGCATCGCTATATATCAAGCTTGGTGTAGTGTATGTTTAACCGATAATATTGGAAGCAAGATGAAAAATTATAGCAATAAAGGTAAATACTGGAGTAAACACTTCTACCGACATGTATCACTAATTATATGCACTGGTGTGTATCATTAACTATTTTTAATGACCTTTGAAATGAAAGGGACCTAAATTGTGATTGTTCATTTTTTATATTAAAATATTTTTGTGCCACTTTTTCAATAAATAATATTTTATTAAAACGATAATTCTTATTTCAACTTTTAATTAAATTCTATTAAAATAATATCAAATAAATTAAAATTTTAATTTTATATTAATTTTTTGTCTAATATTTAAGGGTGTAAATGAACCGAACTTGAATGAACAAGGTTGTATTCATGTTCATTTATTTATTTTTGAAGGTGTTTATGTTCGGTTCATGTTCGTTTAAATTTTTAATGATGTTTTCATGTTCGTTTATTTATTTTTGAAGGTGTTCATGTTCGTTTATTTAACGTTCGTGAACATGGTCGTTTAAGTGTTCATGAACGTGTCCGCGAACGTGTTCGTTTAAGTGTTCGCGAACGTGTTCGTTTAAGTGTTTGTGAACGTGTTCGTTTAACGTTCGCGAACGTATTCGTTTATATATTCGCGAACGTGTTCATTTATATATTCGCGAACATATTCGCTTATACATTCAAAAATGTTAACTAAACAAACCAACAAAATTAAATTAAACAAAACCAACAAAATAAAACTTACATGTCAACATTAACTTATATAACATCCATAACAACAACAAAAGGTACCCTTTAAAAATATCCACACGCATTTCCACCCTAAAACATCCATCAACCTTTAATATCTTAAAGCACACTAATTAACCAAAAAGTTTAAAGAAATATATATGAAAGTTGCATTCATAAACTAAATAACTTATTATCAAATATACAGAGTTCTAGAAATTAACACTAAAAGTTTACCACCCACATATTTGGGGACAAAAAAAACTTGGGCACATGACGGTAAAACAACTATCGCCAAGTCGCCAACAACATTCCTGCATAATCAAGATTCAAGAATAATATTTAAGATAGTTAAACTTGTTAATTAGTCAAGAAAAATTGTCATAAAAAGTGACAAAAAAGAGAGATCAATAAAATTCAATCATGATCATCTGGTTCCATTAATAACAAAAACATATATTTTTTGATGTGATTTTTATACTAAAAGAAAACCTGATCAGATTCTATACAAAATTACTTTAGACATTGCTGGAAATAAAGTCCCAAAAAATATTTAATATATTTATAATCTCATCTTCTAATGAGCCTCGGATAGAAACACGCGCAAAAGATAAAAATCTTACCACAATTCAACTTAAACATGTTTATGTAAATTGCTTCTACAATTACTAAAAAATAATAATCTCATTTGTCTATCAATGACATAGACCCAAATAGAGTGAAAGTAGAAAATTCACTGAAATCTATCATTTTAAAAGTATTTGTAAATCACAAAGAAAATATTTGACAGATTATTAAATGTCTAAGATTTAAATAAAAAAATTAAATACATGTGAAATTCTTTCAAAATTTTAACTTCAAAATAAAAAAATTCTCTTTAATTTCTTCTTTGGTCTGTATAAAAAATTAAAATGATCAAAATTAAATAATATTTGAAATATTAAATGTAACCCCCTTGTCCCGGTATGGATGTCTGACCGATTCGAGTGGGTCACACGAGGAAAACCGAAGTGAAACTGGTTAAGGTTCCCCTTCAGTTAGCAACCCTAACATTTTTTTCTTTCTTTTAATTATATCTTGTCTAAAGGCACATATATTTCCTAAGCGATCACGACAGCGGAAAACATCAGGAAAGAAACACAACCTAACCCCAAAACAACATGTTAAACAGTCCATCTTAAAGCCACAGAGCAGGCCGTATCGATACACCAGTCAAGGGTATCGATACGCCTTGACCAAGTCAACGGCCTTCAGTCAACACAGGAAGACCGTATCGATACAGCCCTTGAAAGTATCGATACACCCTTCTCGATCAACATCTCGTGGTCAACGAGACAAAACCGTACCGATACGCTAGAGCCCGTACCGATACGCCAAAGTCTCACCAAAATCTCAAATTTCCAGTGAGCTTTGGGCGTATCGATACACCCCCGAGTATCGGTACCACTAGCCAAATATGTGTCCCAAAGTGTAGGACCGTATCGATACGGCCTTTAGGCGTATCGATACGCCCTGCACTGCAATGACACTAAATTGCAGCAAAACAACACGAAACTCATCTCTAAATGCATTTTAAGACTTCCCTAGCCACATACAAGCATTCATACAACATTCCACAACCAAGGTCTAGCATATGAGTCAATGAAACTAACAAGAACCATACATCAAATGAGGCATACATAACATTCATAAGGCATCATGCATATGGCAACCATACATGGAGCATTTAAAGGCCAAGTTCATACACTCTTAGGCACATACAATTAAGCTCCAAAAATAGGCATGGTCCTCAATCCATGAGACTAAAACATAACACAACCATAATTTAACATGCTCAACTAACACAAATCACCTAAGGAGTTTGACACCAACTCCTACAAGTCTATACCCCATCGTTTAGGCATTATTACAAAACACAAATCATACTTGAGCTAGTTTGAGAACTCCAAAGGCTCCTCCCTTGCCCACTTGTCTCCCGAACTCTAACAATCAGCATGTTGAAAACGAAGAGAGCGTAATCTAACTAGCTTAGTGAGAGAAGCTCTACAGTTCAACAAAACATGCAGTTTTCAAAACACTTTTCATAAATGGAATTAAAACAATGGATGCACGAAGGACTTTCTCATCAAACTACACATGGTTTGTACATGCACAACCAACATACACACACGGTGGGACTACACATCACCGTTTCGACTAGTAGTTTTCCAATGGGACTACACATCAAAGTACTTTCCTACTAGTCACTACTGGTGGGACTACACATCACCGTAGTTAAGACAACCATCATGTGAGGCTCGACTTCAACTCGACTACACATTAACAACTGTAATAACAACTCAAGAAGCACATGATAATCACAACACATAGCCATTCATCCACTCATAGCAAAGCATAGGAGTAGAAACTTACACTCAGGTTTAGGTGAACCCTCAAGGTCCCACCCAAACCCCCAAAGGTTCACAAAGCGAAGATTAACAATTCAACTCACCGTTGCTACCCTAAAGAAGACCGAAGACAAAGCTCAAGACTCCAAAATCTCCGGATTCGTCCCCGAAGCTTCACCAACCAAATTCCTTGTCTCTAAACAATCAAACACACTCTATTAATCACCAAAACAACCACAAACCACTGTTGTAACTCATAACACCAATCAAGCATCAAACCAAGCCAAGAACACCCCACAAAACTCCTATTTTCGAGCAGCCCTATTGCACATACCAAAACCCTTGATTTCGACCCCTTTAACACACTTAAATGCCTCCAACAAAACCCCTAACTATCATACTAACTTCAGCCCTCAATTTCCAACATAGAACACCCCCAAAACCAACCTTAAAACCTTTCCAAAACCCCTCAAAACCCAAATTCGGGAATATATATAAAACTCTTTAAAAATCACATATATTGGACCTCATGGATAGTAAACAACTCACACATCAATAACAAATCAAAATCTTTAGCTAAAGACCATTAAGATAGCATTTTTAATCAAAAATCCCCAAAACCTCAAACTTCAAAAACATGGAAAAAAATGAAAACTAAGGGTATTGACTTGAAGAGACGAGGACAGGTAAAAAACGAGCTTACCTTTGAAAAATCTTCCAGAATGAGCAAGCTATGAAATGGAATAGTAACTAAGGATGGGAAGGGGTTTTTGTCGTTGGAAGCAAAATGGGTGAGGAGAGAAGAAGATGGTAAAATGAAATTTTAAATGAAAAGGGGTTTTATTTGAAAAACCACTTATTTACCAATTTGCCATTAATGAAAATGGTCATCTTCCTTAATTTCAAAATCCATGGAGTTCCGGGTTCTAATTTTAATTTAAGATTTGATCCAACATATAAAAATAAATTTTTAAAACGAAAATGGAATTCCGAACATTATTTTAATATTATTTTCACCGACCCCTAGACTCGGGTGTTACAACTCTCCCCCACTTAAGGAATTTCGTCCCTGAAATTACCTGACGGAAACAAATGCGGAAACTGCTCAAGCATATCAGCTTTCCTTTCCCACGTGGCCTCTTCCACACCTCTATGTATCCATAATACCTTGACCAACTCTATGGTCTTGCCACGCAACACCTTGCTATCAGCAGCAAGTATCTCAACTGGTTCCTCGTTGTAAGACAAGTCCGGATTCAACTCTATTTCTTCAACTGGCATAACATGGGACAGATCCGATCGATACCTCCTAAGCATCGACACATGAAAGACATCATGAATCTTCTCTAGTTCAGTCGGGAGCCTCAATCTATACGCAACGGGGCCAATCCTCTCAACTACCTCATAAGGTCCGATGAATCTTGGGCTTAACTTGCCCTTCCTTCCAAACCTCATCACCTTCTTCCAAGGTGAGACTTTCAAAAACACCTTATCCCCCACGGAATACTCTACCTCTTTCCTCTTTAAGTCGGCATAGGACTTCTGTCGATCTGAAGCTGCCTTCAAGCGATCACATATCAACTTTACCTTCTCGGTGGTGCCCTTAAGCAATTCGGGCATCGGCACAAGTTTTTGTCCGGCTTCGGCTCAACAAATAGAGGTTCTACACTTTCTACCATACAAGGCCTCATAAGGAGCCATTTGAATACTCGATCGGAAATTGTTGTTATACGCAAACTCCACTAACGGTAGATGTTTCTCCCATGACCCCTGAAAATCAATGATACAACATCTCAACATATCTTCCAATACCTGAATCACTCTCTCAAACTGACCATCTGACTGGGGATGATATGAAGTGCTGAAGTTCAACCAAGTACCCAAAGCTCGATACAAACACTCCCAAAATCTAGCGGTAAATCTCGGGTCTCAGTCTGACACAATCGACTTCGGTACCCCATGTAGTCTCACTATCTCACAGATATACAGATCGGCCAACTTGTCTAAAGTATAGGTAGTATGAACTGGTATGAAGTGGGCACACTTAGTAAACCTATCGACAATCACCCACACTGAATTCTTCTTCGAAGGAGTCAACGGTAGTCTTGACACAAAGTCCATGGTGATACGTTCCCACTTCCATTCTGGAATTTTCAACGGCTGTAACAATCCTGAGGGAAACCGGTGCTCGGCCTTAACCCTCTGACAAACCATACTCCTACTAACAAACTCGGCCACGTCCTTCTTCAAACCAACCCAATAATACTTTTTTTTCAACCCTCGGTACATCTTCGTGCTACCCGAATGCATAGCAAAAGGACTATTATGAGCTTCATTCAAGATCGTACGCCTCAACTCGGCATCCTCCGGAACCACTATTCTATCCTTGAAACATAGGATCCCATTCTCTCCAAAACAATACTCGGTAGGCCTATCTTCGGCTATGTCTTGCACGTGAGGTGCCAATGACTCATCTCGCAACAGCTTCTCTCGAATTAACTGAACTAATGAAGGCTTAACCTGAAGCTTGACTATCAACCCACCATCCTTAGACACACTCAACCTTGCAAACATTGCTCGCAATTCAACGACCACTTTTCTACTTAAGGCATCGGCTACTACGTTTGCCTTACCCGGATGGTACTCTATGGTGAGGTCATAATCCTTAAGGAGATCTAAACACCTACGTTGCCTGAGGTTCAACTCCCCCTGAGACATCAAATACTTCAAACTTTTGTGGTCGGTATACACGGTGCACTTCTCACCATAAAGATGGTGTCTCCAAATCTTCAACGCGAACACCACTGCAGCCAACTCTATGTCATGTGTGGGATAATTCTTCTCATGAACTTTCAACTGTCGCGAAGCATACGCTACCACCTTACCTTCTTGCATAAGTACACAACCTAGCCCTACGTAGGACGCATCACTGTAAATCACAAACTCTCTCCCCGGTTCCGGCTGAATCAAGATCGGTGCTTGGGTCAAAGCTTCTTTCAATTTCTCAAATGCTGCTTGTCTTGCATCTGACCACTCATACGGAACATTCTTTTGTAACAACTTAGTCAACGGAGCCGCTATTCAAGAAAACCCCTCAACAAACCTCCTATAATACCCCGCCAAACCTAAGAAACTACAGATTTCTGTCACTGACTTCGGTTGTTTCCAATTCACTATAGCTTCTATCTTCTTGGGATCTACACTAATCCCACTAGTCGAGATCACGTGACCTAGGAAGACTACCTCCCTAATCCAAAACTCACATTTGCTTAGCTTGGCATACAACTGATTCTCAAGTAGGGTCTGAAGTACTAACCGCAAATGCTCATCGTGTTCCTCTTCGGTCCTAGAGTATACTAGGATGTCATCTACAAACACTACAACAAACTTGTCCAAGTACTCATGAAACACATGGTTCATCATATCCATGAAGGCTGCTGGAGCGTTAGTCAGCCCAAAAGGCATCACCAAAAACTCATAATGTCCATAACGTGTACGAAAGACTGTCTTTAGTATGTCCACATCCTTTACCCTCAACTGATAGTATCTAGACCTCAAGTCAATATTTGAAAACACAGAAGCACCCCTCAACTGGTCTAACAAGTCATCTATCCTAGGCAAAGGGTATTTGTTCTTCACTGTTACCTTATTTAGCTGCCTATAATCTATACACATCCTCAGGCTACCATCTTTCTTCTTCACAAACAAGACTGGAGCACCCCACGGAGATACACTAGGCCTAATGAAGCCTCTATCAGTCAACTCCTGAAGCTTTGTCTTCAACTCTTTCAACTCCTTAGGTGCCACTCTATATGGAGCAATCGACACTGGTGCAGAATCGGAATACGTCTCAATAGCAAACTCAACTGCTCTATATGGAGGCAAGCCTGGTAGCTCTTCCGGAAAAACACTCGGAAAATCACATACTGTTCTGATGTCATGAGGTCTCACCTCACTCATATCCGGATTCATTACATAAGCCAAGTAAGCCTGACACCCTGAAATCAACAACCTCCGAGCTTCCAAAGCCGAAACCACATTGGACAAAAACTTGACATTCTTCCCAACTACCACAACCTCAAAATCATTGGTAAGCCTCAAGGAGACTCTCTTGGTCTTGAAGTCAACCCTAGCTCTATGCTCTACAAGCCAATCCATGCCCAAAATCACATCAAAACCGTAGAAGGGTAACTCCATCATATCGACCGGAAATACATGGCCCTAAACCATCAAAGGACACCTCATATACACTTTCCTAACTACCACTGTATCACCAAAAGAGCTAGTAACATTTATACCTATCTCTAACCAATCACATGGTTACCCTAATGACCTTGCGTGCTCACCCAAAATATATGAATGTGTCGACCCCGAATCTATCAAAGAAAACAAACTCAAAGACTGTAATGAGAAGTTACCTGCTATGACATCAGTGTCATTCCAAGCCTCTCGCTGAGCATACACCCTCTGACCCTCATTCCTTGGCTGAAAGTTTCCACGACCGCGCCCACGGCCTCTCTGATGCTCAAAGCCCCTAGCTGGAGCCGGTCCGCCCCTAACCGGGTGTGGACAGTCACGCCTCAAATGGTCTTGGGAGCTATAGTTCCAACACGCTCCATAAATACACATACACTCGCCCGGGTGGCATCTCCCGCACCTAGTGCACTCCGGAATGTGCCCAACAGCTCCCTGGCTCTGACGGCTCTGACCATAGTTACCACCCCTATGTCTCGTATCCGGGTGGTACCTCCTTTCCCTATGCATCTTGGCATGATCTCTATCCCAATTCGCATGTCTCTTTCCGGAGTCAGACCCACTAGCACGTGCTCTAGAGCTTAGGTTCTGCTCTATATCCTTGGCCCTAGAGACCAAGACATCGAACTCAGTGTAGTCGGAGGCTAGCATGTAGGTTTTCACATCTGTAGTCAACCCATATCTGAAACGCTCACACCGCTCCCTCTCATCCGGGACCAACTCTGGTGTGTACTGGCTCAACCTCACAAACTGAACCTCGTATTCAGACACGATCCTATTACCTTGAACCAAAGCCATAAACTCTCTTTTCTTTTCATCCAAGTACCAAACTCCAAGGTACTTCCTCTTGAAGGCATTTCTGAAGAACTCCCATGTGATATATGCCTCGGCCATACCGGAAGTAACAATGGTCCACCAAGTATAAGCGTCCCCCTGAAGCAAAAAGACGATGCATCCCAACTTACGGGCGTCTAAACATTCCATCTGACCCAAGATACGAGTAGTGCTCTCAAGGCATCCTTTTGAACCCTCCGGAGACAACCCGCGAAACTCGACTGCCCCCAAGTTATGAAGCCTCTCTAGGGGTAATCTTGTTCCTGCACCCTGAGGTGGTGTTGCAGCCTGCATACCGACCAAAGCTGTCTGAAAAGCTCCGGCTATGGTCTGAATCAAATGGGCCACATCTGGACCTGCATGACCTTGGCCCACTTGAGCCCCATTACCTCCCACATTAGCCTTAACCTGAGGCCCATTACCATCGCCTCCAGCATTTTCTCCATTACAATCAGGAGCGTGAGGAGCAGGAGGCACATCCACGGGTGCCTGGTCACCTGCTCTAGGCCGTCCTCTCGGTCTCACCATAGCAAAAATAATAATCTAAAACAGCAAACACACATCAACAAGGGAAATGTTAGGTTAGCAAAAGGGCAAGGACTCCGGTTCTCAAGCTCGTTAAACCAAAAAAAATTTCCTTTTTTTTACAACAACACCTAACAATGGGGACTTTGGACCTACTCTCAAGCAACAACAGAGTCATCACAGCATGTAATCATACACCGTGCTAGCAACAGAATTTAGGCATACATGGCAAAACACCCATCGAGATGCAACAACACATAACACATTAACTCACCTCACTAACCTGCCTGAGGTTTGGAAACCTCAGGCTCTGATACCACTAAATGTAACCCCCTCGTCCTGGTCAGGATGTCTGACCGATCTGAGTGGGCCACACGGGGAAAACCAAAGTGAAACCGGTTAAGGCTCCCCTTCGGTTAGCAACCCTAACATTTTTTTTTCTTTCTTTTAATTATATCTTGTCTAAAGGCACATATATTTCCTAAGCGATCACAACAGCGGAAAACATCAGGAAAGAAACACAACCGAACCAAAAACAACATGTTAAACAGTCCATCTTAAAGCCACACAGAGCAGGCCGTATCGATACACCAGTCAAGGGTATCGATACGCCTTGACCAAGTCAATGGCCTTCAGTCAACACAGGAAGACCGTGTCGATACAGCCCTTGAGCGTATCGATACGCCCTTCTCGGTCAACATCTCACGGTCAACGAGACAAAACCGTACCAATACACCTAGAGCCCGTACCGATTCGCAAAAGTCATACCAAAATCTCAAATTTCTAGTGAGCTTTGGGCGTATCCATACACCCCCGAGTATCGGTACCCCTAGCCAAATCTGTGTCCCAATGTGTAGGACCGTATCGATACGGCCCTTAGGCGTATCAATACGCCCCGCACTGCAAGACACTAAATTGCAGCAAAACAACATGAAACTCATCTCTAAATGCATTTTAAGACTTCCCTAGCCACATACAAGCATTCATACAACATTCCACAACCAAGGTCTAGCAGATGAGTCAAATGAAACTAACAAGAACCATACATCAAAGGAAGCATACATAGCATTCATAAGGCATCATGCATATGGCAACCATACATGGAACATTTAAAGGCCAAGTTCGTACACTCTTAGGCACATATAATTAAGCAGCAAAAATAGGCATGGTCCTCAATCCATGAGACAAAAACATAACACAACCATAATTTAACATGCTCAGCTAACACAAATCACCTAAGGAGTTTGACACCAACTCCTACAAGTCTATACCTCATCGTTTAGGTATTATTACAAAACGCAAATCATACTGGAGCTAGTTTGAGAACTCCAAAGGCTCCTCCCTTGCCCACTTGCCTCTCGAACTCTAACGATCTGCATGTTGAAAACGATGAGAGCGTAAACTAACTAGCTTAGTGAGAGAAGCTCTACAATTCAACAAAACATGCAGTTTTCAAAACACTTTTCATAAACGGAATTAAAACAATGGATGCACGAAGGACTTTCTCATCAAACTACACATGGTTTGCATATGCACAACCAACATACACACACGGTGGGACTACGCATCACCATTTCGACTACTAGTTTTCCAATTGGACTACACATCAAAGTACTTTCCTACTAGTCACTACCGGTGGGACTACACATCACCGTAGTTAAGACAACCATCACGTGAGGCTCGACTTCAACTCGACTACATATTAACAATTGTAATAACAACTCAAGATGCACATGATAATCACAACACATAGCCATTCATCCACTCATAACAAAGCATAGGAGTAGAAACTTACACTCGGGTTTAGGTGAACGCTTAAGGTCCCACCCAAACACCCAAAGGTTCCATATCGAGCACAAAGCAAAGATTAACATATCTACTCACCGTTGCTACCCAAGAGAAGACCGAAGACCAAGCTCAAGAATCCAAAATCTCCATATTCGTCCCCGAAGCTTCACCAACCAAATTCATTGTTTCTAAACAATCAAACACACTCTATTAATCACCAAAACAACCACAAACCACTGCTGTAACTCATAACACCAATCAAGCATCAAACCAAGCCAAGAACACCCACAAAACTCCTATTTTCGAGCAGCCCTATTGCACATAGCAAAACCCTTGATTTCGACCCCTTGAACACACTTAAATGCCTCCAACAAAACCCCTAACTATCATACTAACTTCAGCTCTCAATTTCCAACATAGAACACCCCAAAACCAACCTTAAAACCCTTCCAAAACCCCTCAAAACCCAAATCCGGGAATATATATAAAACTCTTTAAAAATCACATATATTGGACCTCATGGATAGCAAACAACTCACACATCAATAACAAATCAAAATTGTTAGCTAAAGACCATAAAGATAGCATTTTTAATCAAAAATCCCCAAAACCTCAAACTTCAAAAACATGGACAAAAATGAAAACTAAGGGTATTGACTTGAAGAGGATGACGAGGACAGGTCAAAAACGAGCTTACCTTTGTACAATCTTCAAGAATGAGCAAGCTATGAAATGGAATAGTAACTAAGGAGGGGAAGGGGTTTTTGTCGTTGGAAGCAAAATGGGTGAGGAGTGAAGAAGATGGTAAAATGAAATTTTAAATGAAAAGGGGTTTTATTTGAAAAACCATTTATTTACCAATTTGCCATTAATGAAAATGGTCATCTTCCTTAATTTCAAAATCCATGGAGTTTTGTGTTCTAATTTTAATTTAAGATTTGATCCAACATATAAAAATGAAATTTTAAAACGAAAAAGGAAACCCGAACATTATTTTAATATTATTTTCACCCGACCCCTAGACCCGGGTGTTACATTAAATATATAAAACAAATATTTAAAAACTACTTACTTTAGCTTTCTTTTTCAGCCCACAAAAGTTTCGATTCCAATCAGAACCACAAAGTAACATTTGCACCATATCAGTTCCTAAAGATGAACGATATGTATCAATCGTTCTACCACCAGCACTAAATGCAGATTCTGAAGCCACCGTGGTAATACGAATGGACAAAATTTCACAAGCCATTTTCGATAAAATCCGAAACTTGAGGTTATTAAACCTTCCACCACTTCAAGGCATCAAAATCACTGCATTCTTCCTTACAAATGAACAGTCCTCTCCCAAGTATATATCTAGTTCAGACTTAACATTGTCAATTGTATCAACACTCCTAATATATCTCTCAAATTCGAACATACCAGTCAAAACTTTTCCCTTGCCAATTCTACTACTAGTACAAGTATTGATGACACCACTTTTTTGCACATCAGTTTCCATTGTCGTGTTAACATTAGCTGCTGCATACTCATCCACGTATTCTTTATAAAGCTCATATAGACTATCACGCACAATATGAATTTGTCTAGGAGCTTCATCTTCAGAATACATAACACAAAAACTAAAGTCGATCAATTTCATCTTATTCCTTGGATCTAGTATAGCAGCAATGGAAATCAACAAATTGCATTCACCCCAATATTTATCAAATTTTATTTTCATTTTATCTATCATTTGTCGCATCCAAACTTCCTTACTCAAAGATTTCTCTATCAATAGCTCTTTGATACTCCAAAGTTCAGGAAGAAACAAATTTAAAGTTGGATATTCAGAACCTGATATTTATAAAAAAATCTTATGCATTAAATTAAAAAGCATAAATAAAAAGTAAGAAATAATGAAATGAAATTAGATATATTTAACTTTTTACCTGATATAATGTTGGTAACTTCATTAAAAAGTGCTAAGAAAGAACAAACTTCCTCAACCCTCAACCAATCTTCATCACTTGGCAAATTCTTATAACTTGCATCTCGTTGTGCATATTTGTTGAGTGGATCAATGGATTGATCAAAGCCAAAAGGGGGTGAATTGGGTTTTCAAAATTTTGTTGGAGAAAGTGGAATGACTAAAATTGAAGAACAAAGCAATTTAGAGTGGTTCAAGTTCCAAATTAACTCTACATCTACTACCTTAGCTACCACTAAGAATTTTCCAACAATTCACTAATTGCTCTTCCCCTTTTTCTAGGCTTAGGAGAATATCTCACAATATAAATTTGCCCATTTTGATACAAGAACTCAACCCAAATTGGAATACAAGAAAGGAATTACACTCAACACAATTTGGGATTTTACAAGAATGAGAAATTAGGCACTTTAAGCTTGGATTTTTGTAGAGATGTTTCTCTTGGATGCAATAGTTGTTGCTGGTCTTCAATTAGCTTGATTTTATACCTTCTCCATTAATTCTATCCTTTTGGGTTGTTAGGGAATTGATTATAGCCGTTGGAACCCTCTCTTTCCACCATAAATTCACTTCTGCAGCCTATTGTATCGGTACGCGGCGATCCTTATCAATACTTGTCTCAAAAAAGAAAGAGCCATTGCACAATTATAAGAGGGGCATATCGATACACATGTAGGCGTATCGGTACGGGTTATGGAAGCGTTTCGATACGGGCCAGACCATATTGATACAATTTTTCCACACAGCTCTCTAGAGGATTCCGTATCGATACGAGTAAGAGCGTATCGATACGAGTTAACCAACTGTTTAAAAATTTGTTACCTACCAACTGACGTCCAACAGTCAAAAACATTTAAGGCTTTTGAATTTAAAATTCCTTAAAAACTGTATCGATACGGGTGATACCGTATCAGTACGACCTTCAAACTCCTTCTGATTTTATAGAGAGAGCATTTTGATACAGATGCAATCTATTTCGATACCCTATTTCGATACGATAAGGGGCGTATCGAAACAGACTTCTCCAGTGGCCAAGTTTTTAAAAAAAGGTATCGATACGACAAGGAGCGTATCGATACGCATAGATGATTTTCAGTAGTTTGGCCTTGGAACACTTAAAAAATATTTTGGAGTTTGAGTTTTTCAAACTAGAGTGAAGCCTTGTTGATTTAAAACCTTTTGAAGGACGTAAAAATTCATTTCAAGTTTTTAATTTAGTCCTTAAAGCACTTTGTTATATCAAAATCAAACACATGTTTACAATCTCCCCTTTTTGATATAACAAAACCAAAGTTTAAATTCTTTTAAGTCTTTTTGAAAAACTTTTGGAAAACAACTCCCCCTTAATATAACAAAACCAAAGCTTAAAATTTTTAAGTCTTTTTGAAAAACTTTTGGAGAACAACTCCCCTGAATATAGGCTAGGTAAATTTTAAGTTCAAATTTTTAAGTGAGCTTGGTCCCTCTCCCCCCTTTTGTTAGATCAAAAATAAGAGACATTAAGGTCATAAATAAAGAAACATCAAAGTAAAATCCAAACAATAATCAAAGCATAGGTTTTAAATCTACTACTCGTTTTCATCACCATCTTCATCATCTTCATCGTCATCCTCATTGGCATCATCATCATTCCTCCTAGATTAACGCCACTCATCGTGAAAGGCCGTGAGAGAGATGTTCATCGAATTATGCTCGGCCTCAATGGATGAGATACGCTTCTCCACATTTGTCATAAGATCTTCTAGGCTTGTAAAGCGTGTGCCTATGGCGCAAAACCCTGAATGCATCACTTGATCCATAGAAGCAATCCCCGTGCATAGGCCCGTGAATTGTTCATTGAGGAATGTCATGAGAGCATCCATGGATGGAGGAGGAGGAGCTTGAGGATTGGCAATCTCTTTGGGAATCGCATCACTTGGAAGCTCGGAGATGCGAAGCCAATTTCCATTGAAGTAATGAAACTTCCCCCTAGAAAGAGATCTCTCATCAATGGGATCGGTAAGGGGTGTAGGATAGTCTCGAGAGCAATCAATCTCCTCTTGAATGAAGAAATAGCTCAAGACGGTTCCATAGGTGAATGAAGTGACAAGAGTTGTATGACGATGTTGCACGAGAAAGACAATCTCCGCAAACATGATGCGAGCAAGGTTTGGTTGTTATCTCTGGAGAAAGCATTGAATCCAAAAGTCACCAACTTGGCGGATGGTTGAATATTTCCTCCCGAAGGTCTAAACCACCAAGTAATCATCAAGTGTAGAATTCGATCTTGAGCATTGAGAACGATCACGGAACCCCCCAAAACATGTCCAAGTGAATTCTCATCTTCGATACCCTCATCCTCAAACTTAAAAACAACCCAAAGAGATGAAACATCTATGATAATCCTTTTGCCTATGAGATAGGAGTTAACGGAAACAATATTATCCGAGCGATCGGCAACACACTTGGCATTAGCATAAAATATCAAAACCAAATTGCGAAAGAAAAATCCTGTAATTTGTATAAAATCCATAAACTCCATTCTTGGAGCAAAGGTAAATAAACAAACTTGAAGCGCTCTGAATTAAGAAAAGGAACGAAAATTACCCTCTCCGGGCGAATCTTATAGTCTTGAAAAGATCGGAAGTAGGTGAGTTCTCCAGGAGTTCTAAAGCACTGTTGATAAATAAGAATTAAGTTAGGATGTGTGCCATCACCGGGATTGGATCCTTCACCAACTTCTCTTGTAGTGCGTGCTCTCTTTTTGGGTGCCATAAGTCTAGAAAAATTGATCAAAACAACGTGTATGCATTATT
This sequence comes from Hibiscus tridactylites, assembly GCA_958450335.1. Taxonomy (NCBI): domain Eukaryota; kingdom Viridiplantae; phylum Streptophyta; class Magnoliopsida; order Malvales; family Malvaceae; genus Hibiscus; species Hibiscus tridactylites. Next base: position 15,066,121 of record OY288270.1, read on the forward strand.
TTTCTCATTCAATCCCATGTAAATCAATAATCAAGGTTTTTAAAAAATTTGAAAGTCAAAACAAAAACAAAAAGGTTTGATAAAACCTGTTTTTGAAAAAGCAAAACAAAACAAAAGAATTTAAAAACGAAAATCATAAAGAAAATAAAAAGAGAAAGAGTTTTATACCTTATATTGAGATAGGAAAGAATGGAAGAAGTTTGTGCACCAATTTGATGGAGAGCCTTAAGACTTTGGCTTGATTTAGAAAAACCCTCAAGAGATTTTTAGTTTTGTGGTGAAAATATGAGGGATTGAGAAGCTTTTTATAGAGTAAAATTGGCTAGGGTTTTGAAAGTTTAGTTTTGGTAAAAGTGAAACACTTTTAATGTCATTAAGTAGTTGTCTGCGTGATTGAGTATCGATACACCAAAGGGTGTATCGATACGGGGGTAAAATGGTAATTCCTTGGAAACACGTGTTAAGGGACCGTATTGAAACGGATGACATTCGTATCGAAACGTTCACAACTCGTATCGAAACGGGTTTAACCGTATCGATATCCGTAAGAGAGAAAATACAGCCTAGTCAACTAATGAAGTGCTCGTATCGATACGCATAAGGATGTATCGATACCCTATGGCCAGAAATGCATTTTTGGCTTTTAGAACAACCAAAGGCTCGACTTTAACATCTCCTAAATGTATGCAATTGATGAATGGGCGAGTCTAAGCATACACTAATAGAAGCATACCCCCTAGCTATAAGCATGGTTTCTATCAAGATTAACAACACATAAACATGCATTTTCTCAAATTCAAGAAATTTTAACCTCAAAAGAGTCCTAAAGGGTCAAGATAGGCTAGTTAGACCTAGCTCTCTCCTAAGGGACCAAAAACGCTCTTTGTCTAGAGGTTTGGTAAAAATGCCTGCTAGTTGGTTCAAGGTGTCAACATACTCTATAACAACATCTTTCTTAAGGACATGATCTCTAATGAAATGATGCCTTATTTATATATGTTTGGTTCTAGAGTGTTGGATGGGATTTTTGGTTAGGCATATAGCACTAGTGTTATCACAATTAAGGGGTATGGTTTCAACTTTAACTACCATAATCTAAGAGTTGTTGCTTCATCTAAAGGACTTGAGCATAACAACTCCCTAAGGATATGTACTCGGCTTCGGTGGTAGATAGAGCCACAATATTTTTTTTCTTAGAGAACTAAGATATGAACATACTACCTAAGAATTGGCAAGTTCTCGAAGTACTTTTCCTATCAATTTTACAACCCTCATAATCCGCATCCGAATAAGCATGAAGGTTAAAAGTTGAGTCTCTAGGGTACCAAAGACCTAAACAAGGAGTCTCTCTAAGGTACCTAAAGATCCTTTCAATGGTTGTAAGGTGAGACTCTCTAAGACTAGCTTGAAACCTAGCACACAAGCAAACACTAAACAATATATCTGGTCTACTTGCGGTAAGGTAAATCAATGATCCAATCATAGAGCGATAAAGCTTAGAGTTAACAACTTACCTCCATCTTTGTCAAGCTTTGTAGATTAGCTCATTGGTGTAGCTTGAGGCTTTGCTTGATCCAAGCCAAACCTTTTGAGCATATCTTTCACGTACTTCGCTTAATTGATGAATGTGTCATCATTCCTTTGTTTGATTCGAAGTCCCAAAAAGAATGAGAGCTCCCCCATCATGCTCATCTCGATTTCACCTTGCATTAACTTAGCAAACTCTTTGCAAATACACTCATTAGTAGATCCAAAAAATAATATTATCAACATATATTTGCACTACTAAGATGTCATTTTTATATCTTTTTATAAAGAGTGTAGTGTCCACCTTACCTTTTTCAAAACCCTTTTCAATAAAAAAGTTTGAGATCTTTTCATACCAAGCTCTAAGAGCTTGTTTTAAACCATAAAGTGATTTGGTTAACTTAAAAACATGATTTGGAAATTCTGAATCCTCAAAAACCGGTGGTTGTTCCACATACACTTCTTCATTTATAAAACCATTTAAGAATGCACTTTTCACATCCATTTGAAAAAGCTTGAAATTATGATAACATGCATATGCAAGCAACATCCTAATAGCTTCCATTCTAGCTATGGGTGCATAGGTTTCATTAAAATATATTCCCTCTTCTTGAGTGTAACCTTGAGCAACTAGTCTAGCTTTGTTTCTCGCTATGTTACCACTCTCATCTAGTTTATTCCTAAACACACATTTAGTTCCTATAGTAGATTGATTACTAGGCCTTTCAACTAATGTCCATACATTACTTCTCTAAAATTGGTTTAACTCTTCTTGCATAGCCATAATCCAAAAATCATCTTTTAATTCTTCTTTAATGTTCTTAGGCTCAATGCATGAGATAAAAGCAACATTCATGAGTTTGAAAAAAGATCTAGTAGTTACCCCCTTGGATGGATCGCCCAAGATTTCACCACCTTTGACATAGTTGTACTCCCTTGGGTAGCTCACTTCCTTTTCCTCAAGAGCTAAGTCCTTCAAGGCTTCAAGAGGTGGATCTTGTGCATCTTCTTATTTAGTTGGAATCTCATCCTCCTTTGAAGTTTGTCCTCCATCAAAGGCATCAAGGATTCCTACATCATCATCATCACAAGATTCCTTCCTCGAAAGGAGATTATCATCAAAAACATGTATAGACTCTTCTACTACTAAAGTTCTCTTATTAAATACACGATAGGCTTTAGAGTTTAAAGAATATCTTAAGAAAATAGCTTCATCACTTTTAGCATCAAACTTACCTAAGTTGTCTTTTCCATTGTTTAAAACAAAACACTTGCAACCAAAAGGGTGAAAATAAGCATGAAGGTAATTTTCCTATCAATTGACATGTTCCTGAAGTAATTTTCATGAAGTAATTTTCCTATCAATTTTACATCCCCCATAATCCCCATCCAAATAAGCATGAAGATTGAAGGTTGAGTCTCTAGGGTACCAAAGACCTAGACAAGGAGTATCTCTAAGGTACCTAAAGATCCTTTTAACGGCTATTAGGTGAGACTCTCTAGGACTAGCTTGAAACCTAGCACACAAGCAAACACTACACAATATATCTGGTCTACTTGCAGTAAGGTAAAGCAAAGATCCAATCATAGAGCGATAAAGCTTATAGTCAACACACTTACCTCCTTCATCTTTGTCAAGCTTTGTAGATGAGCTCATTGGTGTAGCTTGAGGCTTTGCTTGCTCCAAGCCAAACTTCTTGAGCATATCTTTCATGTACTTTGCTTGACTAATGAAGGTGCCATCCTTCCTTTGTTTGATTTGGAGTCCCAAAAAGAATGAGAGCTCCCCCATCATGCTCATCTCGAATTCACCTTGCATTAACTTAGCAAACTCTTTGCAATGACACTCATTAGTAGATCCAAAAATGATATCATCGACATATATTTGCACTACTAAGATGTCATTTTTATATTTTTTAATGAAAAGTGTAGTGTCCACAAAACCTTTTTCAATCAAAAAGTTTGAAAGCATTTCATACCAAGCTCTAGGAGCTTGTTTTAAACCATAAAGTGCTTTGGTTAGTTTGAAAACATGATTTGGAAATTTTGAATCCTCAAAACCCGGTGGTTGTTCCACATACACTTCTTCATTTATAAAACCATTTAAAAATGAACTTTTTACATCCATTTGAAAAAGCTTGAAGTCATGATAACATACATATGCAAGCAACATCCTAATAACTTCCATTTTAGCTACGGGTGCATAGGTTTCATCAAAATCTATCCCCTCTTCTTAAGTGTAACCTTGAGCAACTAATCTAGCTTTGTTTCTGACAATGTTACCACTCTCATCTAGTTTATTCCTAAATACCCATTTAGTTCCTATAGTAGATTGATTACAAGGCCTTTCAACTAATGTCCATACATTACTTCTCTCAAATTGGTTTAACTATTCTTGCATAGTCATAATCCAAAAACCATCTTTAATTCTTCTTTAATGTTCTTAGGCTCAATGCATGAGATAAAAGCAACATGATTCATGAGTTTGAGAGAAGATCTAGTAGTTACCCCCTTAGATGGATCACCCAAGATTTCACAACCTTTGACATAGTTGTACTCCCTTGGGTAGCTCACTTCCTTTTTCTCAAGAGCCAAGTCCTTCAAGGCTTCAAGAGGTGGATCTTGTGCATCTTCCTCTTTAGTTGGAATCTCATCCTCCTTTGAAGTTTGTCCTCCATCAAAGGCATCAAGGATTCCTACATCATCATAAGATTCCTTCCTCAGAAGGAGGTTATCATCGAAAACAACATGAATAGACTCTTCTACTACTAAAGTTCTTTTATTAAACACACGATAGACTTAAGAGTTTAAAGAATACCCTAAGAAAATAGCTTCATCACTTTTAGCATCAAATTTACCTAAGTTGTCTTTTCCATTGTTTAAAACAAAACACTTGCAACCAAAAGGGTGAAAATAGCTAATGTTAGGCTTCTTAGATTTTAAAATCTCATAAAATGTTTTCTTTAAAATTGGCCTAATCATTACACGATTTACAATGTAGCAAGCAGTATTTGTGGCTTCCGCCCAAAAATATTTAGGTAAATTGTTTTCACAAAGCATGGTTCTAGCCATTTCTTGTAAAGTTCTATTTTTTCTCTCAACTACCTCATTTTGTTGAGGAGTTCGAGGTGCCGAAAAATTGTGGCTAATACCATTTTCATTTAGAAACTCTTCAAAACCTAGATTTTGAAACTCGGTTCCATGATCACTTCTAATGTGAGAAATCTTAAGTTGAAGTTCATTTTGAGTTAATTTTGAAAATGTGATGAATTTTTCTAAAGCCTCATCTTTTGTACTTAATAATAGAACCCAAGTAAACCTATAATAGTCATCAACAAGTACAAAAACATACGATTTACCACCCAAGCTCATAGTTCTAATAGGCCTAAAAAGATCCATGTGAATCAATTGTAAACATCTACTAGTAGAGACATCATTAATGGATTGAAAGGATGATTTATGTTGTTTACCCTTAGAGCATGCATCACATATTTTATCATTTGAGAATTTAATCTTGGGTAAACCTCTAATTAGATTTAGGGAGACTAATTTTTCTAAAACACTAATGCTAGCATGTCCTAGTTTCCTATGCCATAACCATGCATCATTTTCATTTTGAGCAACAAAACATGCATGGGATGAATGGATGTCATCTAGATGCACCATATATATGTTACCTATGCGATAACCAATGAGCATTATTTTTATTTGATTTAATGTCAACAATTTTATATCCATTTTTATCAAATAAGACATTAAACCCTTTATCAAATAATTGACTAATGCTCAATAAATTGTGTTTTAGACCATTGACATACAATACATTTTCAATGAGTATAGTAGAGTGATTACCTATGGAGCCAATACCTTCAATGTGACCTTTGGAGTTGTCACCAAATGTAACTACTCCTCCATTTTTGGCTTTAAATCCATGAATCGACTCTTGTCCCCGGTCATGTGCCTCGAGCATCCACTATCAAGGTACCATGAGTATTGGCTTTGTGCTTTGGCCTTGTAGCAATGCTCCCCCTACAAACAAAGAAATTAAGCTTTGATTTTTGGTACCGAAATCATTTTGGGTCCACGAGTGTTATCTCCCAAAAGTTTGGTTCCCTTAGGAATCCAAGGTGACAAGGCATCAACATTATTAGATTTAACAAGTTCCATAGGAACCCATACACTTCAAATTCTTTTTGTTTTATTATGCCTATAAGAGCCACTTTGTTTGTAGTTATAGTTCTTTCTCTTAGGTTGGTTTGTTCTAGATAATTCACCTATTTCATTTTTCACATTACCAACACTCTTGAAAGACTTTTTGAGCTCATTAAGCCCATTGAGAAATAAGATTATTTAAATCTACATTTTCATTTTGAAAGTATTCAAGTTCGTCTTGTAGACCTAAAATCTTTTTCTCAAATTTCAAGTTAGCTTGAGAAAGTAAATCATTTTTAGCATTTAAATCCGAAATGAACTTTTTTATTTTTTTTAAACGGACTCCTTATACTTCTCAACTAACTCATCACACACCTCTTGTAACTCATCATAAGCTTCATGCAATTCATCAAATGTAAAATCAAAAGTAGATGAGTTAGATGTTACCATAGAAGAATCCTCCTCAAGAGCCATAAGGCAAAGGTTGGCCACTTCTTGTTCCTCATCCTCGGATGACTCCTCATCACTCCAAGTAGCAAGCTTAGCTTTGAGCTTCTTCTTCCTCTCAAAGCCCCTCTTCTTGAGTTGAGGGCACTCGGAACGAATATGACCCAATTTCTTGCACTCATAGCATATGATCGGATCATTTTCTTCTTCTTTGTTTTTGGTCTTGAAGTCCATCTTTCTTTGAAACTTTAATAGCCGATTGGACCTCATTAACCGTGAGAATCTCTTGGCTATAATAGCCAATTCTTCTAAATCTTCCTCCTCACTAGAAGTGCTCTCCTCATGTAGAGAAGCTTTAAGAGCCACTTCTAGTTTCTTTTTATTGTCTACCTCAAGCTTCTACACTTTTTTTCTTCTTTCTTCCTTTCATCTACCCTTCCTTGCTTCATAATTTCATGAGTTAGGAGAGAGCCAACTAGGTCATCAAGCTTTAGTGTCATCAAATTCTTTGCCTCAATGATAGCGGTCTTTTCTCATCCCAAGACTTAGGAAGTGAGTAGAGTAGCTTCCGGACTAGCTTGTCCCCTGGGATGATCTCTCCAAAACCCTTTAGTCAATTGACAATTGTTGAAAAACGATCAAACAACTTTGAAACGGTTTCATCGGGCTCCATCTTGAAATTCTCATAGCTAAGATTGTGAATTCCAATTTTTGTTTCCTTCACATCGCTTGTTCCCTCATAGGTTGTCTCAAGTGTATCCCACACTTCTTTAGCACTTTCGATGGAAGAAACTTTGGAGTAGATATCGGGTCGAAAGGCAAAAAATAGCATGTGAAGAGTCTTGTCGTTGATTTGAAGCTTCTTTCTATCATCTTCACTCATTTCATCTTTTCTTTTAGGCACAAGTCTTCCTTCATCATCTCTCTTCATCGAAATAATGGGACCATCCACTATAGCATCCCAAAAAAAATAATCACTAGACTTTATAAAGAGATGCATTTGGTTCTTCCAAAAAGGATAGTTGTCACCGTTGAAGAAAGACGATTTGGTGATAGATTGAGACTCGTACATGCTAGAGCCGGAGGTAGATGACATGGATTGTGTTGAAGATGATCACATTCTTCCTAGAATCTTCTATTCCGGTTGTTGATCCTTCAAAGAGGTAGGCTCTAATACCAATTGTTGAGTGGATCAATGGATTTATCAAAGCCAAGAGGGGTTAATTGGGTTTTCAAAATTTTGTTGGAGAAAATGGAATGACTAAAATTGAAGAACAAGGCAATTTAGAGTGGTTCAAGTTCCAAATAATTATACATTCACTACTTTAGCTACCACTAAGGATTTTCCAACAATTCAATAATTGTTCTTCCCCTTTTCTAGGCTTAGGAGGTAACCTTTACAATACCGGTCAAATTTTGTACCCAAAATTTGACCAAACCCTCACAAGGATACAAAGAAGAATTTTAAGGGAAGTAGAATATCTCATAATACAAAATTTTCCCCTTTGATACAAGCACTCAACCCAAATTGGAATACAAGATAGGAATTACACTCAACACAATTTGGGATTTTACAAGAATGAGAAATTAGGCACTTTGAGCTTGGATTTTGGTAGAGATGTTTCTCTCAGATGTAATAGTTTTTGATGGTCTTCAATTAGCTTGATTTTATACCTTCTCCATTAATTCTAGCCGTTTGGGTTGTTAGGGAATTGATTATAACAATTGGAACCCTCTCTTTCCACCATAAATGCACTTCTGCAGCCTACCGTATCGGTACGCGGGGATCCGTATCGATACATGTCTCAAAAAGGAAGTTGTTGCACAATTATAAGAGTGGTGTATCGATACGTATGTAGGCGTATCAGTACGGGTTAGGGAAGCGTTTCGATACGGGTTAGACCATATCGATGCAATTTTTTCCACAAAGCTCACTAGAGGATTTCATATCGATATGGGTAAGAGCGTATCTATACGGGTTAACCAACTCTTTAAAAATTTGTTACCTACCAACTGGCGTCCAACGATCAAAAACATTTAAGGCTTCTGAATTTAAAATTCCTTAAAAAATGTATTGATACGGGTGATACCGTATCGGTACGACCTTCAAACTCCTTCTGATTTTATAGAGAGAGCGTATCGATACAGATGCAATATGTTTCGATACCCTGTTTCGATACGGTAAGGGGCATATCGAAATGGATTTCTTTAGTGGCCAAGTTTGCAAAAAAGGTATCGATACGGTAAAGAGCGTATCGATACGCATAGACGATTTTCAGTAGTTTGGCCTTGGAACACTTAGAAAATATTTTAAAGTTTGAGTTTTTCAAACTAGAGTGAAGCCTTGTTGATTTAAAACCTTTTGAGGGACTTAAAAATTTATTTCAAGTTTTTAATTTAGTCCTGAAAGTACTTTGTTATATCAAAATTAAACATAGGTTTTACAATATCGTTGAAATACGTCCCTAAACTCTAATGCACATGACAACATAGCATATGTTTCATTCCACCGTGTACATCAATCAAAAACAAACCTCTTATTTGGCAACTGAAGTTGTTTAACAATATCATTGAACATAGTCAAGCGCATAGTAGATGTTGTGATGTGCTTCACAGTTTCCCTTACATTATCAATTACATCTTCAATCTGGGAAAGACCATCATGCACCAAGAGGTTCAAGATGTGTGCACAACAATGAACATGAAACAATTTCCCATTCAAAAGAAGTCTTTTATGAAATGAAAGGCTATCTTTCAGCATCCTTACAGGTGTGTCATTGTAAGAAGCATTGTCCATGGAAATTGAGCACACTTTTCCTTCAATACCCCAATCTTGTAAGCATTTGTATAATGCATCATATACAACAACTCCACTGTGTGGAAGAGGCACATCAACGAAGTTCAAGACTCTTTTTTGAAAATTCTAATCCGAGTCCACAAAATGAGCTGTCAATACCATGTATTGAATCTTTTGTCCTGACTTCCACATATCAGTTGTAATGTTAATCTTGTCCATTCAACAATCCATTTAACCTCTTCTTCTCAACCTCATAACTTGTCCAACAATCAACTTTGGTTGCAGCACGAGAAATCTTTACATAGTGAGGATTTGCACTTTTCATCAGCAAAGTGAATAACTCGTACTCAGTAAATGCAAAAGGCAACTCATGCACCATTATCATGTGAGAAACAATTTCTCTAATCTTTGCTTGGTCATATTTCCAAGTTTGGATGCCACTCGCACTATCAGATCTTGGTGTTTGCGGTGGTAGAAAAAGATTAGTTTGTCCCTTTAAAGACATTCGACGTTTCACACAACAGTCTAAATGCCTTCTATATTGCGTAGTTGTACCATCCTCGTTCTAAGAAATTTTAAGCTTACAGTGATTACACTGTACTTTTTCAGTCCCATTCGTAAGCTTAACTACGGTCAGTTCCTGCCAAACAATTGATGTCTTTTTTTTTATTTCTCCTCGCATAATTACCAGCTTCAATATCATCCAATGACTCAGGCTCCTCATGGATTGGTCTTTCAGGAGTAGTATCTCGAGCATTAGAAATTTCATTTCCTTCAATGACATCCATCAGTGATGGTGATGAAGAACTAGTAGATGAATAATGTCCTTGTTCCAAACTATAAGACATACCTAAATATTAAAAAGTAAATCATTAGTAGTAAATAAAATTACTTATGATAAACGAGATCTATAAAAGTAATAATACATATTGCTCTAATAAGATAAAAGAAAATAGTATACCATAAATAAAGATCTGAAAATGTCTCCCCCGAACACCAATTTTGGAGAGACTGTTAGAAAGAGTCGGATCTTATAAGAGGGTATACATATTACTAATGTATGAAAAAAAGAAAATGAAACTTTTTTGCATACCTTTGGAAAAATAAAAATGAGTATTTGTGATGACTGATGAAGTTGAACAATGATATCTATCAAGAAATACAACAAATTCTTGAGTTGAAGATGAAATTAAATTGAAAACAAGTTGTATCGGCCTCGACTTGTCACTGTTATTTCATAAGATAAAAATAATATTCAATGTCATTTAGGTCTTACAACAAAAGTACATAAGTTGAGTACCACGTGAGATTATATTAGAGTAATTGGAAAAGAAATATGCAGGATATTAGTGGACGTTAATATCTAAATTTGCATCCTAAATATTACTATTGTTTTCTGTTTGGTAGCAAGTCACTTACCATATTCGGTAGTAATATTATCTAAGATCCTAAATACAACTCCTAAAATCAATCACATTAACTCGAGAATATGCATTTTAGTCTGTCAAATATTAATTCAAAATTAACTAATCTCTTCTAATTTTAACAACAAAACAATCAATCTTGAAAAGTACTTCAAATCTCTACCTTTAGTTCCTTAACTCAGAGACTCTATCTCCCCAAAGATTAGAAGTCACCTTGAACCAAGTATGGTTTCTGTGATATAAAAAACAAATTAATAATTACTTTATAATATGTTTTGCAGTACTAAAGAAAAGGGATAAGCCTTCATTTGATATAACACAAAGGATGCGATTATAATTTGTTTGGCTGTAAAATGTTTGATTTGAGAATTGTGGCAGTTTGTTTGGATGGAGGTTTGTCGGCATTTCATCTGCATAGAGGATTCAGCGCTGGAGCGAACAACTGGATTCTACAGTATGAGGTAATCACTGAGTTCATCCTTGTTGGTATAAATTAACTTGTAATTTATAAAATAACATGATAAATTTAAATTACAATCGCATCCTTTGTGTTTTGATTAAGGTCATCACCAACAAAAGGTTTTAAACCCCCCCATCAAACAGCTAGATTAATAAATCACTAAATATAAATAATTTTCTAAAAGAAAAAACTTGTTCTAGACTCACAAAGTTTTTGAACTTTCCACAGGCAGCCGGCGGTGCTTTCTTGATACGACTGTTAAGAGGTAAAGAGTCTAATTTTATCGGAAGTGTTAGAGCAGGATGGTGCAAAACTTAAAAAGATAATTTAGGGTTGATAGGGATTCGAAAGAATAGAGAGGGGAATGGGGTTTAGTTGCTTAAAGAGGCAGGATGAAAAAAAAGGGAAATAATATAAGGGAAAATGGTGTTTAGGTTATAATATTTCTTGAATTTTCAGACTGTAAATACAAAGTTTAACAAAATCTTAAGGATAATTTATTTTTTAAATCTTTTATAAACGGGCTCATAAACGATCTAATAAACGAGCCCATAAACGAGCTTGTTCGTGAACATAAACGAGCCGAACACACATTTGTTCATGTTCGTTCGTTTGTTAAACAAATGCAGAAATTTTGTTCATACTCGTTTATTTATCTTAGTAAATGAACATAAACGAACGTTATACGAACGGTTCACGAACAGTTCGCCGAACGCTCTGTTCATTTACACCCCTACTAATATTTAACTTAACCTACAATAAAATGGACTCACTTGCTTATATTGTATTCAAATTTAACATGTAGATAATCTTTTAGAACAAGATACGACCATTACGAATTTCTAGTAATGTCATTCGGGCTAACCAATGCCCTGACCGCATTCATGGATCTCATGAACAGAGTATTCAAGCCTTATCTCGATAAATTTGTGGTATTTTTTATAGATGACATCTTGGTCTACTCTCGTAACAAGGAAGATCATGCCAAACACCTCCGAATCGTCTTGTAAACTCTCCGAGAATGTCAGTTGTTCACTAAATTTTCCAAGTGCAAATTCTGGCTACCAGAAGTGTCATTCCTTGGCCATGTCATATCGGCTCAAGGAATTAAGGTAGACCTGAAGAAAGTCCAGTCTATTGTTGATTGGAGACCTCCGAGAAATGTGAGTGAAGTCTGAAGCTTTCTCAGCTTAGCCGGATACTATAGAAGATTTTTTAAGGGATTCTCCACTATCGCCCTGCCTTTAACTAAGCTTCTTTGAAAAGACGAGCCTTTTGTGTGGTCAGAGAAGAAATAATGTAGTTTCGGCCAACTTAAGCAAGCCTTGACTCATGCCCAGTTCTTATCCAACCGGAATCGGGAAAAGAATTCACGGTTTATAGCAATGCATCTCACTCAAGACTAGGATGCGTCTTGATGCAAAGAGATAATGTGGTTGCTTACACTTCACGTCAATTGAAACCTCATGAACTCAATTATCTGACTCATGACTTAGAATTTGTTGAGATCGCGTTCGCTCTTAAAATCTGAAGGCATTATTTGTACGGCAAAAAGTGTTATCTATTTACCGATCACAAGAGTCTCAAATACCTTCTGACTCAAAAAGATCTGAATCTAAGGCAAAGGAGATGGTTAGAACTTCTTAAGAACTATTATTTAATTATCGATTATGATCCAAGGAAAGCAAACGTGGTCGATGATGCCCTCAGTCGGAGACCATACTCGGGCAAATTCATTTAAATTAAAAACCATGAAAATTTGAATTAAAATTTGTCTTCCTTGTTTAACAAGAAATCATTCGAACACTTACCTTGTTTTGCAAGTAACCACTTGAATCTTTTTCTAAATTCTCTTACTCGATCTAGTAGCTTCAAAATCTATAAATGCTGATCTCCGAGTGTATCAGAAGCGAGGATTCATGTCCGAGCTTCAAATCCAATCTAGTTTAATCTCGAGAATTAAGGAATTGCTGCAAAGTGACCCTGAACTTCAAGTTGTCTTCTCGAAGCTTGGCTCAGAAGCCAATCAAGACTTCTCAATTCATTCCAATGGCATGCTATATTTTAAGAATAGAGTATGTGTTCCAAATAATGAAGAATTGAAAAATGAAATTCTACATGAAGCTCATCAAAGTCCCTTCTCGATTCATCTTGGATCTGTCAAAATGATTAAAGACCTTCAATCTTTATATTGGAGGCGAGGAATGAAATCAGCCATCACTGATTATGTATCTAAGTGTTTGAACTGTCAAAGAATCAAAGCCGAACACCAAGCTCCCACTGGATTGCTCCAACCTCTTGAATTCCCTCAGTGGAAGTGGGACCGAATCACTATAGATTTTGTAACCGGTCTTCCTTGCACTCCAAGAAAATATGATGCAGAGTGGGTAATAGTGGACCGATTCACTAAGTCAGCTCACTTTATCCCTGTTCGAATGAACTATAGCCTGGAAACTCTAGCTGACATGTATATTTGAGAAGTGATTCGTTTACACGGAGTTCCCGCTTCAATTATCTCTGATCGAGATCCTAGGTTCACAGCTCGATTCTGGAAAACTTTGCAATGGGCCCGTAGAACCAAGTTGAATCTTTATACAGCTTTTCATCCTCAAAGTGATGGTCAATCCGAAAGAGTGATACAAGTGCTTGAAGATATGCTTAGAGCCTGTGTTATCGACTTCGAAGGAACTGCGAGAAGTCCATACCACTCGTAGAATTTGCTTACAATAATAGTTATCAAGCTTCGGTTCAAATGGCTCCGTCCGAAGCCTTGTATGGAAGAAGGTGTAGAACACCTCTATGATGGTCTGTAAGAGGAGAAAACAAAGTTCATGGTCCTCTATTGCTTCGAGAAATCGAAGAGCAAGTTCAAATCATTCACAGTAGATTGAAGCAAGCCTTTGACAGGCAAAAGGCTTATGCTGACTTAAAGTGAAGGGACATCCAGCATAACATTATAGACAACGTATTCCTTAAAGTTTCTCCCTGGAATAAAGTCTTTAGATTTGGCAAGAAAGGAAAGCTCAGCCCTCGATTCATCAGACCCTTCGAAGTTACTGAAAGGATTGGTCCAGTGGCTTACCGACTAGCACTCCCTAGTGAGTTTGATAAGATTCACAATGTCTTCCATGTCTTGATGCTCCGAAAATATTGATCAGATCCATCTCACATTTTGGAGTCGGAAGAAGTCTAATTAAATCCAGGTCTATCCTATGAAGAAGAGTTAGTCCAAATTCTTGATAGAGAGATTAAAAGACTTCGAAACAAGAACGTTTCTTTGGTGAAAGTCTTGTGGAGAAAACATAAGATGGAAGAAGCAACCTGGGAACCCGAGGATACAATGAGAGAGCAATATCCTCATCTGTTCAGTTCAGGTAAGAATTCGAGGACGAATTCTTCTTTTAAGGATGGGAGAATTGTAACACCCTAAATCTTAAACTAATAATAACATGGATTAATTGTCTAAATTGTTGATTAAAATTGGAAAATCAAAAAAAAATTAGATCAACCGAATTGATCAAGGCATTAATTGAAGAAAATGCAAAATAAAGAATTAAATTTAAATGATCAAATCGAATGAGGGGATAAACTTTGAGATTGCATGCTAATTAATCAACTTCCATTGAATGCCCCTCCATTATCCTAAGTTTAAGGCTTAATTAAGAAGGGTAAACTAGACAAATCCTAAGTCTAGTTGGATGACACAAGTCATCTCTTTCATTTCCTCTTCTAGACGGCTAAGGAAACTAGAGAAAGGAAGAATAATTGAAAAAGATCAGCCATGGAGAAAATTCATTTTCTTCTTGCATGTAGTGGGATTTAAGCTTGGAAATTTAGAGGAGAAAGCTCGGTAAGCTCCTCACTCTAAGTTATATCCAATTCTAACCCTGGGTCTTGAAATGTCGATCTTTTCATGGTGTTTTGAGTTGAGAATAATGCTCAAAAATTTGGTTAGAGTGATGTAAAGATTGTAATCATGTTAAAATATAAATTAGATGCTGAATTTGATAGTTAATAGTTGGTCGAACCATAGGAGAATACTTAGGATTTCTCTAATATTGTGTTTACATGAAATTGCGAAATTAAGGGATTTATATTCGAAATTAGAAAAAATTCAGTAGGAATACGTTATTAGAGATTATGCGTTCTAAAGGATGGAAGTGTTAATTTATTGAAAAAATGATGAAATACTGAAATTTTTACCATGGATTGAAATTAAGTACATAAGTGGAAAAATTGGAAGTTTAGGGACTAGTGTAGTCAAATTGAAAATCTAAGGCCTAATTGGATAAATTGAAACTTGGAAATCCTAAAGAATAATTAAAAGAGTATTGAAATAAGTATTATATGAATTGAAATTAATGAATTAGAGATAAAATAAGTCAATTAGGTTGATTCGGATGCAAAACATGCCTATAGGGACTAGTCTAGAAAATTTGTCTAATTGAGGACTTAGGTGAATTTAATTAAGTTTGATTTCAGTGTAGAAATGTAACTGAAATGTGAAATGTTTCATTATAAAAAGAATTTAACTGAATCGATATGGAATTTAGATAAATCGAACCACTCAAGCATGCTTTTAATTTCAGGGACATTTTTGAAACATTGTTTTGGCCTAACCTTTTCGAATAAACTTCTTTAATTGAGAAATAATTATAATGCAAGCCATACATAGTTTTAAAGTTAGTTATGTAAGCTTTCTAACATTATATAATAATTGTGATTTAGACTTACGACTTGAAAGATATGAGCCGAACATTAGAGGGTATTCAATTTGTCCAAATCAAGACATAGTATAGGAATTTAGTAATTGGTGTTTAATAAATCAAGATCATTCTATTTAGTTGGATGTTAACCGATTATTTATGTATGATATGTGTTTGATTAGAGCAAAGAAGAGAGTGAATCGAAGAAGGCACTTCATTAGGCCAACAAAGGGACACACTCAAAGGCATCCGAATTCAGGAATAGCTAGGAAGAATAGTGAGTGTAATCTCCTCTAGGGTTGGAACTTAGGTTCTAACCAATCTATTATTTGATCTTGTCTTTTCCATGAAATTTGACTAATTCATATGTAATGGTAACTAGGGAAGAATAACTTAAATCAATAATTGGACACTTTGATTGAAACATCTGGATATGGATTGAGTAGTGTATTTTGCAATCTCTATGTTGTTTTGCATGATTTAGTGTTTATTGATCCAGTAATGAGGAGTTATGAAATTGTTATATGGTTGCTAGAATTTAGAGCTTAATTTTGAGTACATATACCTATGTAGGTAGTTCAATGTCTTGGATGCTAGAATTGTTGTTATGTGTTCAATTAAGTTTAAATTGGTGCCTGGTATATTGAAATGATATAATTGCCTCTTGGATTGTGAATAATCATGTATTAACATGTTTGTTAAATGAAACTAAAGAATTGGAATTATACTCTTGTTCGATTGAGACAAGCTTATGCATTTAAGATTTAATTGCTTGTATTGCTTACCAATTATGATTAATTGAAGTGAGTAAAATTTCAAAATTAAGAATCATAAAGACCTTGGTTCTAGTTGTTCTTTGGTAGTACAACATACCTAGAGTCTCGAGCTCGACTTGTTAGGTACTAAGTCTACTGATTTTGTTGGTGATGTATTCACCTCCTACTAGATACCAGGGGTATCGACTTGATAGGTACTTGTGTATCGACTTGCTTGGGTGTAGAATGCACCTTCTTGTTAAGATACTTTATGTATAAACTTGATTTATGCGACTCGAATACCTTCGAATTAACTAGGTACCAAGGCCAATTTAAGCATAAATGATATTTGTTGCTATGAATCGAATTTAGCATTGAGATAATTGTTGCTATGAATCGAATTGAACTTTGTGTTAATTGTTGCTATGAACTGAATTGAGCATGATTGATATTTGTTTGTAGTAATCGATTTGTGTATAATTGACACTTGTTACTAAAGTCAAATTGGGTATAAGTGACCCTTGCAAGATATGAATTGAATGATAGAAATGTTGGATTCTGTGAATGAACAACTTTTAATAACCAAATTTGAAAATTGACAATTATGTGTTACCTCACTAAGTACTTCTATGTACTTACCACTCTTTTTTGTTATTCATCCCAAAACTCAAGATATGTTGCTTAGAGATACTCAACCTCTTGAAGCTAAATATACACATGTGAAGAAGACCTTGAAAGTATGGCATGCTTTGGTTATGTCTTGCTAATTGTTGGTGGCTTAGGTTCTTGCATTGTGGTCCTAGTTCTTTGCATTATGATGGTTCTTAGGCTTTATCTAAGGTGTGTGTTGTTGGTAATGCTTCAAGTATTACAAATGCTATATCCTACATTGGTTGGGAAAATAGTTAGTGAAGGGTATTTATACCCATGTTTCCCCCCTCCCTTGTTGAGTGGGAAAGAACAAGGGAAGTTCTCGCGCGCCGCCACCACCCGGCCGGCTCGGCTCGGGCTCGGGTTTTCGGGTTCGCGTAACACGTGTCTTCGACACGTACGCGCGGGGATATTATCTTTTTGGATAAAATTCGTATGGAATTTTCTTAAGAACAAAAGATTTATGTGAAAGAATTTTTTTATAGGCTTGGAAAAACTGTTCGAATTCAGAATTTATTGAATCCATTAACAAAAAAAGAGTTTCTTGTCCACTAAGTTTGAGATGACTGACTTGGGAGAAGTCGATGTAATCTTAGGAGTCAAAGTAAACAAAACTGAAAAAGGGGTTTTCTTTAAGTCAGACACACTATATCGAGAAAGTGTTAAAGAAATTTGACAGTTTTGATGTCATCCCTGTTTGAACTCCTTATGACTCTAGCACACATCTCTTTAAGAATAAAGGAAGTAGCGTTTCTCAAATGGAATATGCCAAAATAATTGGGAGTCTGATGTTCTTAATGGACTATACTCGGCCAGATATTGCCTATGATGTAAGCAGAATTAGTAGATATACTCACAACCCTAGTGGTGAGCACTGGGTTGCTCTTAGACGCTTACTTAAGTACCTTAAGGGTACGATGGACTGGAGACTTGAGTTTGTAGGCTTTCCTGCTACTTTAGAAGAATATTGTGACGCCAACTGGGTCTTTGATAGTGTTGAAGTAAGCTCTACGAGTGGGTATGTTTTTACTTTGGGAGGAGCAACAATTTCTTGGAAGTCTTCAAAACAGACTTAGTTGGGCAAGAAGCTGAGTGGCTAAGGAGTTTGTTAGCCGATATTCCGTTGTGGGGAAGTCCGACTTCTCATGTTTCCTTGTTGTGTGATTCACAAGTTGCGATTTGTGTTGCCATGAGTCAAGTTTACAATGGTAAAAAGAGGCACATTCGCATAAGACATGAATCTGTTAGACACTTAATAAGGAATGAAGTACTCTCTTTAGAGTATGTGAAGTCGGAAAGAAACCTAGAAGATCCGCTTACCAAAGGGTTAAGTCGGAAGTTGGTCCTAGATTCGTCGAGGGGGGTGGGTTTAAAGCCCATTGGTTGAGGAATTCATGGTGGATACCCAACTTAGTTATCTAAGTTCAATGTGGTCAAACGAAACCATGGAAAGACTCATAGTGTACATTTCTCACTACCTATCCCTATGACGAATAATGTACATGCCCAGGTTGAATACTATTACTCTTAATAAATTCATAGCCCATGTTTTGGGTGGTCTTTGTGAGAAAGACTTGATGAATTTACCTAGTCATGGTTGAATAATTATTCTTAATAAGTTCATAACACAAGTCTGAATGTGTTATTCTATTGAGAAGAACAAGATGAACTTACCACCAGAAAAGGTTGAGTTTCAAGAAACTCGTAATGAATTTAAAGTTTGAATGGTCCTATTGAGAAGGACATTTTGAATTCACCGATAACGAGGTTGAATATTTATTCTTAATGATTTCTTATCCCATGATTGGGTGGTTCATTTTAAATGAACTTGAAGAAATCACCATATCTATAAGAGGTTGAGCCATTACAATTGGTTCTTAATTATTTCATAGCCCGATTTCAGGGTGGTTTATATCGAGATGAACTTGATGAAATAACCTATGTTAGTGAGAAGGATTAGCCACCTTTTGTAAAAAAACGTTGGGCCTTTTTTCTAATTACACTCACTAGAATCCTGAGGTAAGATGGCCAAATATGCACTTGTGTATATATATCTTACACATCGAGAACTTCGGTGGATGAAGGAGTTAGTTGTGTGTTATGAGTTTACCCCTATCTTAGAAAGTTCAAGACTAGTTTTCACTTATCTAAGAGAAGGATCGCTTATCATCACTATGTACTAGTTCAAGATACATTCACTACTGCTTAAGCAACTAATTCCGCTATTGCTCTTCTGAGGAGGTCTGTGTTTGAGATACAGATGAATTCTTTTGCATTAGTGGGGGAATGTTGGTAATGCTTCAAGTATTACAAATTCTATATCCCACATTGGTTGGGAAATAGTTAGTGAAGGGTATTTATACCCATGTTTTTCCCCTCCCTTGTTGAGTGGGAAAGAACAAGGGAAGTCCTCGCGCGCCGCCGACGTCCGGCTCGGCTCGGGTCGGGGGTTCGGGTAACACGTGCCTTCGACATGTACGCGCGCGGATATTATCTTGTTGGAGAAAATTCGTATTAAAAACTGTTCGAATTCAGAATTTATTTTTTAATTAAATTCGAATCTGAACATTTTGATCCAATGCAATTTTATTCGAATATAAACAGTCTGCTCTAGTCTGTTCCAGTGATGAATTTAGATTGTTTTTCCAGTTAGATTCAAGTGGTAACAACAGCTGTTTATTGCATGATTAATATGTTGTTATGGAGCATGTTACTGCAGCTGTTACAACATATTTATATTGCTGTTATACAGATTTAATTCTGTATTAAAATTGGACAGTGTAATGATATTTCTGCCCATACAAACAAGCCTATAAATAGAGGTCATTGATGCAACATTTCAAGTATCAAACACACAACAAACACTCTCAAATTATCTCTGCTTTCCTCCATCATCTGAGCAGTATCATCGTTGTTCACTCCGGAGTCGAGTGTACGATTCTTGGAGCGTCTTTGTTCACCTCGGGGGAAATTCTGCCTGTGAAGCGACTACACTGTTCGGGGCAGTTTTGTTTCTAAGGCAGTGGCCAACATACCACGACACGGTTAACAGTATTTTCATTTCTGTTTTTATTATTTCCAGCCAGTGCTAATCAGCCAGTTTTGCAGCCTTTTTCACCAACACGTGTATTGATGTCTAGGATGATATCCTTTTTGAATGCCATGAGTTTGTAAATGTTAATCTCATGGTGTTTTAGTTAGAGGCAAGGTAATTATTTTGTTGTAAATATGTCATGTATGTAAATATGGACTATGAACATGAAAGCCTCTTGGAATATGATCACATATATGATTATGAATGAAATGGCATGATCTTTTGGGTTTGCCTAGCTATTTGATTTATCTATTGCCAAGTTAGTAAATTGAATGCTCTTGACAGGTTAATTGTAGTAACGATTGTATTGATTTGGAATTAAGCCACGTGTGTTGTAAATTGATCCATTCGAATTGAGTTTAGAGAAATTATAACCTAGTAATCGATTAGAATAACTTATATGGTGGAAGACTTTAAATATAAATGTTAGTATAATGATTCGGCTAAATTTTGTTTGCACGAAATTGATATAGAGTCAAATTGATTTTTTGGAATTGGAATTTATATTTCAGCATTGGTATTGCATGTTGGAGATTTACCATGATTGCTAATCGGTTAGACCTTCTCCTATTAGAAGAAAATTTTAAATTGGCCCACTATTCTGTTATGTTTTGATTAATACGTTTTCGAACCCTCCTCGCTCCTAACCCATGCGAGGGGTGTCACACGTTCGGCAAACACTTTAGGTCATCGGGGAATGGCGGCGATGGATCAAAAGAGAGAAAGAGGATGAATGTTGATAGAGTTTATAAAAATTTAAGGGTTTGATTTGAAAAAAAATAAGAAAACATACGAGTTCATGTGTTTTGTGGATCAAAGTTTAAAAATATGAAGAATAGGGCTTTGTTTTAGGATAAACACGGGGTTTTGATCTTTTTGGGTTGATGTTTTCTGGGTTTAGCTTGTTTGAGTCAAGAGAATTTTGAGAAAGTAAGAGAGAAGTGATAGAAGGGGCCGATTGCAAATAGCCGAGTCAACTCAGGTTGGGGCATTTTATAGTGAGTCCAAAACGATGCCGTTTTGGCACCGGGTTAGGAGGATCCTCGCATATGGTTCGGGTTGGGTCATAGGACCCACGCCCTTCTTCTTATTTTTGGTGGTTTGGGCTTTAAACTTCACGTATAGTTCAATTTCGTCCTTTTTCAATAAAATTAGAGCTTTAAGATATTTTTTGTTTCAATTTAGTTCCAATTGCTTTAATTTTAATTATTTAGTTTATATGTATGTTGCATGATTTATAAATTGGTGAATTTAGGAAAGCCTAGTTCGGGTTGAGTTGTAACGCCCCGGTTTTGGGCTTAGTAGTTTTGGGCGTTGACCGGTCGGTCAAAGTGTTGTTCGAATCTTAAGAGGTGAATTTAGGAAAGCCTAGTTCGGGTTGCATTAAAAATATGGAAAAATGTTCTAAAATCATCTTTTAATATAATTAAGTGAACTGTGAAATCAATTTTGGAAAATGAGTTTCGGAAGGGTGACATTTTGCCTAGTGACCAAAATGTAATTTTTGAAAGTTTGGTGACTGTTTTATAAAGGGTTGAAACTTTGAATCTTTAAGGAGCTATTTACCCAAAGGGAGTTTCTCCAGATTTTTCTAAGATATTTTAAGTCTAAAATCTGATTTTAAATGATATTAAAATTGGAGGGAAAGCCATTTGGCTATTTTAGATTTTTATAACCAACTTTTCCTAATTTTCTTTCTCTCATTTTCTCTCAACCCAAACACTCCATTTCCAGAGAATTGGATCTGATTTCTTCACCTAAATCCCTCCTTTCAACTCTCATTTGATTCCTAATCAACATATCTTCAAAACCTCTTCAATTGCTACTTGTTTCAACAAGGATTTTGATTCCAAAAAGAGGAGAAACTCAAGTTTGGAGGTAAGAACGTCCTTCTCCTCTGAACTTCAAGTTCTTTACTGAAATTCCTAAGTTTTCAATCCTAAATTGATGTTTAATTAAAGGTTTTAAAGTGGTGAAATGGATCTTGGCTTATAATGCAAGATTTTGATGATTTTTGATGATTTTCGTTAGATCTGATTAATCTGTGATTTGAGATGTGTTTTTGATGTTAAATGAACTCTAAATTGATAAGGAATTGAGTTTTGATTGATGCAATCCCGGATAGGTTGAGTTTCCTAAGTTTAGCTTGTGTTTCAAGGTTGTTTTTGAGGTGATCTTGGTGATCTGATGTTGCTGGAGGTATAAGGATGTCAATAGGTTGTTTTTAGATGTTATATGATGTTTATGGAAGTGTGGTTTTGCTGGTTTATGGCTGGGCTTTGTTTAGAAGTGGTTTGGATGCATTTTCGGTTGTGTTTGGTGGCCGAAAATGGAGGTTGAATGAGAGCAGCGAGTTTAGGTGCTTTCATTGAAGCAATTAATGCATGATGATGCATTAATCCTCTGCTTTGATGTGTTGAAACAGGGGAGGCATCTTTGGATCCGAGAGTTGTTGATCCGGAAGCTTGATTTGGTGCTTTGGCTTGAAGCAAAGTGGAAATCGGTGAGTGAAGTTGGGTTTTCAGATTTTAAAACCAAGGTTTGAAGGTTTTGGGAGCTTAGTCTAAGTCTAAACAACTTTGCTAAGCTCAAGTGTAAGTTTTCGGAATTTCTCTCTAGTGGTGGCCATGATTTTGTTGTGATGCAAAATGGTGAATTGCATGTTTTATTTACTGTTTTGAAAGCATGATTTAGCATGGTTTTTGCTGATGTTGTAAGCCATATGTTAAAGGTAACTCTAGGTAGGAGTTCCTTGATTTTATACATTGAAATAATGTGGTTTGATGCTTTAAAATGCATGTTGAATATGGCTTGGTTTAATGCTTTAAAACAGTGAATTAAATGATGAAAAAGATGTATATTGGCAAGTGATGTTTTGAAAATGTTAAGGTCACTAAGGTGGTTAAAAGTCCTTGAGTGAGCCTTGTTACTTAAGAGCATCAAGGTGGTTAAAAGTCCTTGGATGATTCTTGTTGCGGACACTAAGGTGGTTAAAAGTCCTTAGGTGATCCTTTCCATGGTGTTTAAAAGTCCATGGGGCCATGGTGTTTAAAAGTCCATGGGGCCAAGGTGTTTAAAAGTCCTTGGGATGATTCAAGCTATGGACACAAAGGTGGTTAAAACTCCTTGTGTGGTCCTCATTCATGGTGTTTAAAAGTCCATGGCCAAGGTGTTTAAAAGTCCTTGGGGCCAAGGTGTTTAAAAGTCCTTGGGAAGTTGAACTTGTTTTAAGAAATGGAAATTGTCACTTGAGCCAATATGACATGTTATGTTTATGTTGAAGCATGAGATTGCTTGTTTAAAGTATGCTATTGAGCATGTGCAAAGGTTGATTTAAAGCATGATTTGTAAATGGTTTTAATTGCATTATTGAATGGTTTTTAAGAGCATTCCTCACTAAGCTTTTGCTTACGCTCTCTACGTTTTCTTAATTCAATAATGCAGAGCATTAGAGTACCTTGAGGGGCAGCAAGGAGGGCAAGCATACAAGTTCAAGTAAAGCTCAATGTATGGAAGGTTTTATAAGCACTTTTTAGCTTTTGGGTAATTTGGCAATGGGGGACCAATGTGTATGTTTTGGGAGGTGTTTGGAACTCCCTAAGTATGTTAAATGATGATTTAAATGCTGGTTTTTGGATTGGATCATTATATGCTTGTTGTGGAAGTTTGTGCTTGAGTAGCTAGCTTGTGTAGGAAGCATGCCTATAGAATTGGGGCTTTTTGCATGTGATGTTGTTTTGATGAATTGATGATGCTTATGAGTCTTATATATGTTGAATTGCATGCTGGTAAAGTTTGGTGGCAATTGGAGCATGTTTGAATGATCAATTGCATGTTTTGGAATGCATTTGGAGCATATTTGAGCAGGGCGTATCGGAACAGTGTGCACCGTTTCGGAACGGGTGCCTTGATTGAACCCAGGCGTCCGAAACGGTATACACCGTTTCGAAACGGTTTGGTCTCTGCCAGACCCCCGTTGCGGAACTGGTTGCGGAACGGCCCGTGTTTCGAAACGGGGTCAACCTGTTTCGGAACGGTCGACCGTTGGGGGCTGACATGGGCAGTTATATGTTTTGAATTGTTTGCATTTTGGTCCTGAATCTTGTTTGTGTAATTGTTTGAGTTTGGGAAGTCCTTTTGAGCTGTAATTTCACAGAGAAGCATGAAACCTGACTAGTTTCAAGTTGGTAAGATTAATTTGGGTTAAGTCCTTTTAATTATCAGAAATTACAATTTGGTCCCTAAAGTTGTAATTTGTTCAATTGGGTCCCTGTTTGATCTCTGATGTTTGTGATCTTTGAGTATGTTGTTTGTGTGATCACAATTAGGACTAATGTGCATCTAGACAAGAATAAAAAGAAAAAAAAGGGTCGTTAATCAAGGTTGACTTTCGGGTTGACTTTGGTTTTCCCCGTGTGACTTTCTTAATTCGGGTCAACCGTCTAGGCCGGGTTAAGGGGGTTACATTTGGTGGTATCAAAGCTGAGTTCTCGAGTAATTGGGAATGAATGTATGCATGATTGAAGTATGTTTGGCTTGTATGCTTGTTGTATGAAAGCATGTTCAGTGGCTTGAGATGTTGATGCATTTGAGATGTATGCTGTGATGTTGCATGATGAGGGTACCCATTGCCAAACAAAAGCTAAAGAAATGAAGTTGATTTTGAATGAAATTGAGCTTGAATACTTGGATTGCTTACCTTGCTGGGCCTGACTTTGTTTTATTGTATTGATATGCATGGTAAAAGTATGGCACCACGTAGAGAGTTAAGGAGTAGCGTGAGAGCTACGACCCCGGATGGGAATGAGAACGAGGAAAATGCGGGTAGTGCTGTGTTACCTCCTCCTCCACCTGGTGGTGGTGGTGCGAAGAGGGAAGGAGCTGGAGCTGCAGCAGCTGGTGCTAGAGCTGCGGGACCTGAGGTTGGTCAGGGGCAAGCTATGCCTGATATGTCGATGCTGGTACAAGCTATTGCGGGTGCTTTTCGAGCAGCAGTAGCTGGAGCTCAAGGAGCTGGGTATCAGGGAGATGCTGGAGTGAGACTACCCTTAGAACGTCTGCGCAGTCTTGGTGGGACTGAGTTTAGGGGTATGTCTGCTGAGAGTTCTGAGGCTTGGCTGGAGAGTACCAAGCGTATCTTGGGACAGATGAGCTGCACGGATGTGCAAAAGTTGGGATGTGTTGTGTCCTTGCTTCAGGATGATGCTTATACGTGGTGGACGACCACAATCTCTGGAATGGCTGAAGCTGATGTTACTTGGACATTCTTTCAGAATGCGTTCAAGAGGAGATATCTGGGGGTGAGATATTTGGATGAGAAAAAGCGTGAATTCATGACTCTTACCCAAGGGAGCATGAGTGTGGCTGAGTATGAGGTGCAGTTTGTGCGACTCAGTCAGTATGCACCGGAGCTGATTCCTGATGAGCGGGAGAGGTGCGAGAGGTTTCGTTATGGTCTTATAACGGAGGTAAAGATGTATGTGCTGGCCACTGAGTATGATGATTTTGATGTGTTGGTGGGCCGAGCCAAGGACATAGAGATGAATTTGAGTTTGTCTGCGAAAAGTGCTGGGAAGAGATCAGCTGAGTATAGTTCCGGAGGTGGACGGAACAAGAGGGGACGTGATCAGAGGTATCAGTCCTCAGCTAAGAGAGGTGGTGGTGCACCTGCTAGAGGGGGCAATGCTAGAGCTGATCTTAGTGCTTGTTGGATCTGTGGTTCACGTGGTCACATGAAGCGTGACTGTCCTCGTGCTGTGAGGGAGGTGCAAGCTCCTGTTGCGGCTGCTGGTAATGGATGCTGGAATTGTGGTTCTGCAGACCACTTGAGGCGAGATTGTCCGAGGTTGGCTGGTGGCAAAGAGCGTGCTCCTGTTGTTGCTGCACCGCAGAGAGGTCGTGGGCGCGGCCGTGGTAATTTCCAGAGGCGAGAGGAAGGTGGTCGTGGAGTAGCCCATGTTGTGGCTATTCAGCCTGAGGGTGGAGGCCAAGCTAGGGTGTATGCTCAGCGCGAGGGAAGGAATGATGCAGATGTGATTGCAGGTACCTTTACTTTGCAGTCCTTGTCATTGCTTTCTTTGATTGATTCTGGATCTACGCATTCATACATTTTGCGTGAGCATGCTGAATTGCTTGGTTTGCCTGTTGAGTCTTTGGATGTTGGTGTTCGTGTCACTAGTTCTTTTGGTGAAACGGTTGTGACTCGAAAGCTTTATATAAGGTGTCCCTTGGTTGTTCAAGAGCATGTCTTTCATGTTGATCTTATGGAGTTGCCCTTTTATGGTTTTGATGTGATCCTTGGTATGGATTGGCTTGCTGAGCATCGTGCTGTTGTGGATTGTGAAAATAAGCGTGTTTTGCTTAAGCTGGCGGATGATTATGAAGTGGTTGTAGTTGGAGAGAATGTGAAATTTCTTGCCAATGTTGTTTCTACCTTGGAGGCGAGCAGGATGCTGAGGCAAGGCTGTGAAGCTTATCTAGCTTTTGTGATGAATCCTAGTTCTAAGGAGTTGAGGGTGCAAGATATCAAGGTTGTGAAGGAGTTTCCTGGTGTTTTTCCTGAGGAGTTGCCTGGTTTACCTCCTAATCGCGAGGTGGAGTTTGGAATTGAGCTGTACGAGAATACAACAACTGTGTCCATTACTCCCTATAAAATGGCACCTAAGGAGCTGAAGGAGCTGAAGACGCAGTTGCAAGAGCTTCTTGATCGTGGTTTCATCCGGCCGAGTGTGTCACCTTGGGGTGCACCGGTCTTGTTTGTAAAGAAGAAAGATGGCACTATGAGGATGTGCATTGATTACCGTCAGCTAAACAAGTTGACTATCAAGAATCGGTATCCTTTGCCGAGGATTGATGATCTCTTTGATCAATTTCGGGGAGCTGCTGTGTTCTCTAAGATTGACTTGAGGTCAGGGTATTACCAGTTGAAGGTGAAGGATGTGGATGTGCCTAAGACAGCTTTCAGGACAAGGTATGGGCATTATGAGTTCCTTGTGATGCCGTTTGGTTTGACAAATGCTCCTGCTGCTTTCATGGACATGATGAATCGTGTGTTTCATGAATACCTGGACAAGTTCGTTGTGGTGTTCATTGATGATATCCTCGTGTACTCGCGTACTGAGGAGGAGCATGAAGAGCATTTGAGGATTGTGCTGCAAGCTTTGTTGGAGAATCAGCTTTATGCTAAGCTGAGCAAGTGTGAGTTCTGGCTTAAGGAGGTGGTGTTTCTTGGTCATGTGGTTTCTGCTGAAGGGATTCGTGTTGATCCTCAGAAGATTGAGGCGGTGATGAACTGGAAGGTTCCGAAGTCTGTTCATGAAGTCCGTAGTTTCCTTGGTTTGGCAGGATACTACCGGAGGTTTGTGGATGGTTTTTCCAAGATTGCTGCTCCTTTGACGAAGCTGTTGCAGAAGGATGTTAAGTATGAGTGGACAGAAGCGAGACAGCAGGCTTTTGAGAAGCTGAAGGCGGCTTTGACGCAAGCTCCTATCTTGATTCAGCCTGAATCAGGGAAAGAGTTTGTGGTCTACAGTGATGCATCCTATGTTGTTTGGGGTGTGTGCTGATGCAAGAGGGTAAGGTTGTGGCTTATGCATCGCGACAGTTGAAGGTGCATGAGCGCAATTATCCTACGCATGATATTGAGTTGGCTGCAGTGGTCTTTGCTCTGAAGATCTGGAGGCATTATCGTTATGGTGAGAAGTGTACTGTGTACACGGATCACAAGAGTTTGAGGTATTTGATGTCTCAGAAGGAGTTGAATCTCAGACAGCGGCGGTGGTTGGAGTTGCTCAAGGATTATGATCTGACGATTGAGTATCATCCTGGAAAGGCTAATGTTGTTGCGGATGCCTTGAGTAGGAAGGTAGCTGTTGAGCTGAGGGCTATGTTTGCTAGCTTGAGCATATCGCGAGATGGTGGTCTTGTTGCTGAGTTGCAAGTGAAACCATCGTTGGTTCAGTTGATCAAGGATAGGCAGTTGCTGGATGATTCCTTGGTGTCTCATGTTCAGGATATCGCGGAGGGTAGACCTTCGGATTTCTGTTTTAATGATGATGGGGTGTTGTGTTTTGGGAGTCGAATAGTAGTGCCAGCTGATGTTGAGTTGAGGCGTGCTATTCTGACTGAAGGTCATAGTAGTCCTTTTGCTATGCACCCTGGTAGTACTAAGATGTATCGTGATCTTTGTGATGAGTACTATTGGGTGGGTTTGAAGAAGGATGTTGCAGAGTTTGTGAGCAAGTGTTTGATGTGTCAGCGAGTTAAGGCTGAACATCAGGTTCCTTCTGGGTTGTTGCAACCGTTGAAAATCCCTGAATGGAAGTGGGAGAGGGTTACCATGGATTTTGTATCTGGTTTACCTTTGTCTCCATCAAAGAAGAATTCTGTTTGGGTGATTGTGGATCGCCTGACGAAGTGTGCGCATTTCTTGCCTGTACATACTACGTTCTCTTTGGATAAGCTGGCAGAGCTGTACATTGCTGAGATTGTGAGGCTGCATGGTGTGCCTAAGTCGATTGTGTCGGATAGGGATCCGAGGTTCACATCGCGTTTCTGGCAGTGTTTGCATCAAGCTCTGGGTACAAGGTTGTATTTCAGTACATCCTATCATCCTCAGTCGGATGGTCAGTCTGAGCGAGTTATTCAGATCTTGGAGGATATGTTGAGATGTTGCGTGATAGAGTTTCAAGGTTCTTGGGAGAAGCATCTGCCTTTGGTTGAGTTCGCTTATAACAATAGTTATCAGGCGAGTATACAGATG
This sequence comes from Hibiscus tridactylites, assembly GCA_958450335.1. Taxonomy (NCBI): domain Eukaryota; kingdom Viridiplantae; phylum Streptophyta; class Magnoliopsida; order Malvales; family Malvaceae; genus Hibiscus; species Hibiscus tridactylites. Next base: position 15,094,895 of record OY288270.1, read on the forward strand.
GCACCTTATGAGGCTCTGTACGGGAGGAAGTGTAGGACTCCTCTTTGTTGGGCTGAAACTGGTCAAAAGTTGGTTTCGATGCCAGCTTTGTTGAAAGGGACCACTGAGAAGGTGAAGCTTATCTGTGAGCGGTTGAAGGCTGCTTCTGATCGGCAGAAGTCTTACGCGGATTTGAAGCGTAAGGAGATAGAGTATGCGGTGGGTGACCGTGTGTTCTTGAAGGTTTCGCCTTGGAAGAAGGTGATGAGGTTTGGCCGGAAGGGTAAGTTGAGCCCTAGATACATTGGACGATATGAGGTTGTTGAGCGAGTGGGTCCTGTTGCGTATCGGTTGAGGTTACCTCAAGAGCTGGAGAAGATTCATGATGTGTTCCATGTTTCTATGCTCCGGAAGTATAGATCTGATCCTTCGCATGTGATGCCTGTGGAGGAAGTGGTTTTGAATCCGGATTTGACCTATGATGAGGAACCGGTGAAGGTTCTGGATTCGGATAGCAAGGTTCTTCGTAGCAAGACCATTGAGTTGGTGAAGGTGCTGTGGAAGCATCGAGGTGTTGAGGAAGCCACGTGGGAGCGGAAGGAAGACATGCTGAAGCAGTTTCCTTATCTCTTTCCTTCAGGTAAATTTCGAGAACGAAATTTCTTAAGGGGGGGAGAGTTGTAACGCCCCGGTTTTGGGCTTAGTAGTTTTGGGCGTTGACCGGTCGGTCAAAGTGCTGTTCGAATCTTAAGAGGTGAATTTAGGAAAGCCTAGTTCGGGTTGCATTAAAAATATGGAAAAATGTTCTAAAATCATCTTTTAATATAATTAAGTGAACTGTGAAATCAATTTTGGAAAATGAGTTTCGGAAGGGTGACATTTTGGCTAGTGACCAAAATGTAATTTTTGAAAGTTTGGTGACTGTTTTATAAAGGGTTGAAACTTTGAATCTTTAAGGAGCTATTTACCCAAAGGGAGTTTCTCCAGATTTTTCTAAGATATTTTAAGTCTAAAATCTGATTTTAAATGATATTAAAATTGGAGGGAAAGCCATTTGGCTATTTTAGATTTTTATAACCAACTTTTCCTAATTTTCTTTCTCTCATTTTCTCTCAACCCAAACACTCCATTTCCAGAGAATTGGATCTGATTTCTTCACCTAAATCCCTCCTTTCAACTCTCATTTGATTCCTAATCAACATATCTTCAAAACCTCTTCAATTGCTACTTGTTTCAACAAGGATTTTGATTCCAAAAAGAGGAGAAACTCAAGTTTGGAGGTAAGAACGTCCTTCTCCTCTGAACTTCAAGTTCTTTACTGAAATTCCTAAGTTTTCAATCCTAAATTGATGTTTAATTAAATGTTTTAAAGTGGTGAAATGGATATTGGCTTATAATGCAAGATTTTGATGATTTTTGATGATTTTCGTTAGATCTGATTAATCTGTGATTTGAGATGTGTTTTTGATGTTAAATGAACTCTAAATTGATAAGGAATTGAGTTTTGATTGATGCAATCCCGGATAGGTTGAGTTTCCTAAGTTTAGCTTGTGTTTCAAGGTTGTTTTTGAGGTGATCTTGGTGATTTGATGTTGCTGGAGGTATAAGGATGTCAATAGGTTGTTTTTAGATGTTATATGATGTTTATGGAAGTGTGGTTTTGCTGGTTTATGGCTGGGCTTTGTTTAGAAGTGGTTTGGTTGCATTTTCGGTTGTGTTTGGTGGCCGAAAATGGAGGTTGAATGAGAGCAGCGAGTTTAGGTGCTTTCATTGAAGCAATTAATGCATGATGATGCATTAATCCTCTGCTTTGATGTGTTGAAACAGGGGAGGCATCTTTGGATCCGAGAGTTGTTGATCCGAAAGCTTGATTTGGTGCTTTGGCTTAAAGCAAAGTGGAAATCGGTCAGTGAAGTTGGGTTTTCAGATTTTAAAACCAAGGTTTGAAGGTTTTGGGAGCTTAGTCTAAGTCTAAACAACTTTGCTAAGCTCAAGTGTAAGTTTTCGGAATTTCTCTCTAGTGGTGGCCATGATTTTGTTGTGATGCAAAATGGTGAATTGCATGTTTTATTTACTGTTTTGAAAGCATGATTTAGCATGGTTTTTGCTGATGTTGTAAGCCATATGTTGAAGGTAACTCTAGGTAGGAGTTCCTTGATTTTATACATTGAAATAATGTGGTTTGATGCTTTAAAATGCATGTTGAATATGGCTTGGTTTAATGCTTTAAAACAGTGAATTAAATGATGAAAAAGATGTATATTGGCAAGTGATGTTTTGAAAATGTTAAGGTCACTAAGGTGGTTAAAAGTCCTTGAGTGAGCCTTGTTACTTAAGAGCATCAAGGTGGTTAAAAGTCCTTGGATGATTCTTGTTGCGGACACTAAGGTGGTTAAAAGTCCTTAGGTGATCCTTTCAATGGTGTTTAAAAGTCCATGGGGCCATGGTGTTTAAAAGTCCATGGGGCCAAGGTGTTTAAAAGTCCTTGGGGTGATTCAAGCTATGGATACAAAGGTGGTTAAAAGTCCTTGTGTGGTCCTCATTCATGGTGTTTAAAAGTCCATGGCCAAGGTGTTTAAAAGTCCTTGGGGCCAAGGTGTTTAAAAGTCCTTGGGAAGTTGATGAACTTGTTTTAAGAAATGGAAATTGTCACTTGAGCCAATATGACATGTTATGTTTATGTTGAAGCATGAGATTGCTTGTTTAAAGTATGCTATTGAGCATGTGCAAAGGTTGATTTAAAGCATGATTTGTAAATGGTTTTAATTGCATTATTGAATGGTTTTTAAGAGCATTCCTCACTAAGCTTTTGCTTACGCTCTCTACGTTTTCTTAATTCAATAATGCAGAGCATTAGAGTACCTTGAGGGGCAGCAAGGAGGGCAAGCATACAAGTTCAAGTAAAGCTCAATGTATGGAAGGTTTTATAAGCACTTTTTAGCTTTTGGGTAATTTGGCAATGGGGGACCAATGTGTATGTTTTGGGAGGTGTTTGGAACTCCCTAAGTATGTTAAATGATGATTTAAATGCTGGTTTTTGGATTGGATCATTATATGCTTGTTGTGGAAGTTTGTGCTTGAGTAGCTAGCTTGTGTAGGAAGCATGCCTATAGAATTGGGGCTTTTTGCATGTGATGTTGTTTTGATGAATTGATGATGCTTATGAGTCTTATATATGTTGAATTGCATGCTGGTAAAGTTTGGTGGCAATTGGAGCATGTTTGAATGATCAATTGCATGTTTTGGAATGCATTTAGAGCATATTTGAGCAGGGCGTATCGGAACAGTGTGCACTGTTTCGGAACGGGTGCCTTGATTGAACCCAGGCGTCCGAAACGGTATGCACCGTTTCGAAACGGTTTGGTCTCTGCCAGACCCCCGTTGCGGAACTGGTTGCGGAACGGCCCGTGTTTCGAAACGGGGTCAACCTGTTTCGGAACGGTCGACCGTTGGGGGCTGACATGGGCAGTTATATGTTTTGAATTGTTTGCATTTTGGTCCTGAATCTTGTTTGTGCAATTGTATGAGTTTGGGAAGTCCTTTTGAGCTGTAATTTCACAGAGAAGCATGAAACCTGACTAATTTCAAGTTGGTAAGATTAATTTGGGTTAAGTCCTTTTAATTATCAGAAATTACAATTTGGTCCCTAAAGTTGTAATTTGTTCATTTGGGTCCCTGTTTGATCTCTGATGTTTGTGATCTTTGAGTATGTTGTTTGTGTGATCACAATTAGGACTAATGTGCATATAGACAAGAATAAAAAGAAAAAAAGGGTCGTTAATCAAGGTTGACTTTCGGGTTGACTTTGGTTTTCCCCGTGTGACTTTCTTAATTCGGATCAACCGTCTAGGCCGGGTTAAGGGGGTTACATTTGGTGGTATCAGAGCTGAGTTCTCGAGTAATTGGGAATGAATGTATGCATGATTGAAGTATGTTTGGCTTGTATGCTTGTTGTATGAAAGCATGTTCAGTGGCTTGAGATGTTGATGCATTTGAGATGTATGCTGTGATGTTGCATGATGAGGGTACCCATTGCCAAACAAAAGCTAAAGAAATGAAGTTGATTTTGAATGAAATTGAGCTTGAATACTTGGATTGCTTACCTTGCTGGGCCTGACTTTGTTTTATTGTATTGATATGCATGGTAAAAGTATGGCACCACGTAGAGAGTTAAGGAGTAGCGTGAGAGCTACGACCCCGGATGGGAATGAGAACGAGGAAAATGCGGGTAGTGCTGTGTTACCTCCTCCTCCACCTGGTGGTGGTGGTGCGGAGAGGGAAGGAGCTGGAGCTGCAGCAGCTGGTGCTAGAGCTGCGGGACCTGAGGTTGGTCAGGGGCAAGCTATGCCTGATATGTCGATGCTGGTACAAGCTATTGCGGGTGCTTTTCGAGCAGCAGTAGCTGGAGCTCAAGGAGATGGGCATCAGGGAGATGCTGGAGTGAGACTACCCTTAGAACGTCTACGCAGTCTTGGTGGAACTGAGTTTAGGGGTATGTCTGCTGAGAGTTCTGAGGCTTGGCTGGAGAGTACCAAGCGTATCTTGGGACAGATGAGCTGCACGGATGTGCAAAAGTTGGGATGTGTTGTGTCCTTGCTTCAGGACGATGCTTATACGTGGTGGACGACCACAATCTCTGGAATGGCTGAAGCTGATGTTACTTGGACATTCTTTCAGAATGCGTTCAAGAGGAGATATCTGGGGGTGAGATATTTGGATGAGAAAAAGCGTGAATTCATGACTCTTACCCAAGGGAGCATGAGTGTGGCTGAGTATGAGGTGCAGTTTGTGCGACTCAGTCAGTATGCACCGGAGCTGATTCCTGATGAGCGGGAGAGGTGCGAGAGGTTTCGTTATGGTCTTATAACGGAGGTAAAGATGTATGTGCTGGCCACTGAGTATGATGATTTTGATGTGTTGGTGGGCCGAGCCAAGGACATAGAGATGAATTTGAGTTTGTCTGCGAAAAGTGCTGGGAAGAGATCAGCTGAGTATAGTTCCGGAGGTGGACGGAACAAGAGGGGACGTGATCAGAGGTATTAGTCCTCAGCTAAGAGAGGTGGTGGTGCACCTGCTAGAGGGGGCAATGCTAGAGCTGATCCTAGTGCTTGTTGGATCTGTGGTTCACGTGGTCACATGAAGCGTGACTGTCCTCGTGCTGTGAGGGAGGTGCAAGCTCCTGTTGCGGCTGCTGGTAATGGATGCTGGAATTGTGGTTCTGCAGACCACTTGAGGCGAGATTGTCCGAGGTTGGCTGGTGGCCAAGAGCGTGCTCCTGTTGTTGCTGCACCGCAGAGAGGTCGTGGCCGCGGCCGTGGTAATTTCCAGAGGCGAGAGGAAGGTGGTCGTGGAGTAGCCCATGTTGTGGCTATTCAGCCTGAGGGTGGAGGCCAAGCTAGGGTGTATGCTCAGCGCGAGGGAAGGAATGATGCAGATGTGATTGCAGGTACCTTTACTTTGCAGTCCTTGTCATTGCTTTCTTTGATTGATTCTGGATCTACGCATTCATACATTTTGCGTGAGCATGCTGAATTGCTTGGTTTGCCTGTTGAGTCTTTGGATGTTGGTGTTCGTGTCACTAGTTCTTTTGGTGAAACGGTTGTGACTCGTAAGCTTTATAGAAGGTGTCCCTTGGTTGTTCAAGAGCATGTCTTTCATGTTGATCTTATGGAGTTGCCCTTTTATGGTTTTGATGTGATCCTTGGTATGGATTGGCTTGCTGAGCATCGTGCTGTTGTGGATTGTGAAAATAAGCGTGTTTCGCTTAAGCTGGCGGATGATTATGAAGTGGTTGTAGTTGGAGAGAATGTGAAAATTCTTGCCAATGTTGTTTCTACCTTGGAGGCGAGCAGGATGCTGAGGCAAGGCTGTGAAGCTTATCTAGCTTTTGTGATGAATCCTAGTTCTAAGGAGTTGAGGGTGCAAGATATCAAGGTTGTGAAGGAGTTTCCTGGTGTTTTTCCTGAGGAGTTGCCTGGTTTACCTCCTAATCGCGAGGTGGAGTTTGGAATTGAGCTGTACGAGAATACAACTCCTGTGTCCATTACTCCCTATAGAATGGCACCTAAGGAGCTGAAGGAGCTGAAGACGCAGTTGCAATAGCTTCTTGATCGTGGTTTCATCCGGCCGAGTGTGTCACCTTGGGGTGCACCGGTCTTGTTTGTGAAGAAGAAAGATGGCACTATGAGGATGTGCATTGATTACCGTCAGCTGAACAAGTTGACTATCAAGAATCGGTATCCTTTGCCGAGGATTGATGATCTCTTTGATCAATTTCGGGGAGCTGCTGTGTTCTCTAAGATTGACTTGAGGTCAGGGTATTACCAGTTGAAGGTGAAGGATGTGGATGTGCCTAAGACAGCTTTCAGGACAAGGTATGGGCATTATGAGTTCCTTGTGATGCCGTTTGGTTTGACAAATGCTCCTGCTGCTTTCATGGACATGATGAATCGTGTGTTTCATAAATACCTGGACAAGTTCGTTGTGGTGTTCATTGATGATATCCTCGTGTACTCGCGTACTGAGGAGGAGCATGAAGAGCATTTGAGGATTATGCTGCAAGCTTTGTTGGAGAATCAGCTTTATGCTAAGCTGAGCAAGTGTGAGTTCTGGCTTAAGGAGGTGGTGTTTCTTGGTCATGTGGTTTCTGCTGAAGGGATTCGTGTTGATCCTCAGAAGATTGAGGCAGTGATGAACTAGAAGGTTCCGAAGTCTGTTCATGAAGTCCGTAGTTTCCTTGGTTTGGCAGGATACTACCGGAGGTTTGTGGATGGTTTTTCCAAGATTGCTGCTCCTTTGACGAAGCTGTTGCAAAAGGATGTTAAGTATGAGTGGACAGAAGCGAGACAGCAGGCTTTTGAGAAGCTGAAGGCGGCTTTGACGCAAGCTCCTATCTTGATTCAGCCTGAATCAGGGAAAGAGTTTGTGGTCTACAGTGATGCATCCTATGTTGGTTTGGGGTGTGTGCTGATGCAAGAGGGTAAGGTTGTGGCTTATGCATCGCGGCAGTTGAAGGTGCATGAGCGCAATTATCCTACGCATGATATTGAGTTGGCTGCAGTGGTCTTTGCTCTGAAGATCTGGAGGCATTATCTGTATGGTGAGAAGTGTACTGTGTACACGGATCACAAGAGTTTGAGGTATTTGATGTCTCAGAAGGAGTTGAATCTCAGACAGCGGCGGTGGTTGGACTTGCTCAAGGATTATGATCTGACGATTGAGTATCATCCTGGAAAGGCTAATGTTGTTGCGGATGCCTTGAGTAGGAAGGTAGCTGTTGAGCTGAGGGCTATGTTTGCTAGCTTGAGCATATCGCGAGATGGTGGTCTTGTTGCTGAGTTGCAAGTGAAACCATCGTTGGTTCAGTTGATCAAGGATAGGCAGTTGCTGGATGATTCCTTGGTGTCTCATGTTCAGGATATCGCGGAGGGTAGACCTTCGGATTTCTGTTTTAATGATGATGGGGTGTTGTGTTTTGGGAGTCGAATAGTAGTGCCAGCTGATGTTGAGTTGAGGCGTGCTATTCTGACTGAAGGTCATAGTAGTCCTTTTGCTATGCACCCTGGTAGTACTAAGATGTATCGTGATCTTCGTGATGAGTACTATTGGGTGGGTTTGAAGAAGGATGTTGCAGAGTTTGTGAGCAAGTGTTTGGTGTGTCAGCGAGTTAAGGCTGAACATCAGGTTCCTTCTGGGTTGTTGCAACCGTTGAAAATCCCTGAATGGAAGTGGGAGAGGGTTACCATGGATTTTGTATCTGGTTTACCTTTGTCTCCATCAAAGAAGAATTCTGTTTGGGTGATTGTGGATCGCCTGACGAAGTGTGCGCATTTCTTGCCTGTACATACTACGTTCTCTTTGGATAAGCTGGCAGAGCTGTACATTGCTGAGATTGTGAGGATGCATGGTGTGCCTAAGTCGATTGTGTCGGATAGGGATCCGAGGTTCACATCGCGTTTCTTGCAGTGTTTGCATCAAGCTCTGGGTACAAGGTTGCATTTCAGTACATCCTATCATCCTCAGTCGGATGGTCAGTCTGAGCGAGTTATTCAGATCTTGGAGGATATGTTGAGATGTTGCGTGATAGAGTTTCAAGGTTCTTGGGAGAAGCATCTGCCTTTGGTTGAGTTCGCTTATAACAATAGTTATCAGGCGAGTATACAGATGGCACCTTATGAGGCTCTGTACGGGAGGAAGTGTAGGACTCCTCTTTGTTGGGCTGAAACTGGTCAAAAGTTGGTTTCGATGCCAGCTTTGTTGAAAGGGACCACTGAGAAGGTGAAGCTTATCTGTGAGCGGTTGAAGGCTGCTTCTGATCGGCAGAAGTCTTACGCGGATTTGAAGCGTAAGGAGATAGAGTATGCGGTGCGTGGCCGTGTGTTCTTGAAGGTTTCGCCTTGGAAGAAGGTGATGAGGTTTGGCCGGAAGGGTAAGTTGAGCCCTAGATACATTGGACCATATGAGGTTGTTGAGCGAGTGGGTCTTGTTGCGTATCGGTTGAGGTTACCTCAAGAGCTGGAGAAGATTCATGATGTGTTCCATGTTTCTATGCTCCGGAAGTATAGATCTGATCCTTCGCATGTGATGCCTGTGGAGGAAGTGGTTTTGAATCCGGATTTGACCTATGATGAGGAACCGGTGAAGGTTCTGGATTCGGATAGCAAGGTTCTTCGTGGCAAGACCATTGAGTTGGTGAAGGTGTTGTAGAAGCATCGAGGTGTTGAGGAAGCCACGTGGGAGCGGAAGGAAGACATGCTGAAGCAGTTTCCTTATCTCTTTCCTTCAGGTAAATTTCGAGGACGAAACTTCTTAAGGGGGGGAGAGTTGTAACGCCCCGGTTTTGGGCTTAGTAGTTTTGGGCGTTGACCGGTCGGTCAAAGTGCTGTTCGAATCTTAAGAGGTGAATTTAGGAAAGTCTAGTTCGGGTTGCATTAAAAATATGGAAAAATGTTCTAAAATCATCTTTTAATATAATTAAGTGAACTGTGAAATCAATTTTGGAAAATGAGTTTCGGAAGGGTGACATTTTGGCTAGTGACCAAAATGTAATTTTTGAAAGTTTGGTGACTGTTTTATAAAGGGTTGAAACTTTGAATCTTTAAGGAGCTATTTACCTAAAGGGAGTTTCTCCAGATTTTTCTAAGATATTTTAAGTCTAAAATCTGATTTTAAATGATATTAAAATTGGAGGGAAAGCCATTTGGCTATTTTAGATTTTTATAACCAACTTTTCCTAATTTTCTTTCTCTCATTTTCTCTCAACCCAAACACTCCATTTCCAGAGAATTGGATCTGATTTCTTCACCTAAATCCCTCCTTTCAACTCTCATTTGATTCCTAATCAACATATCTTCAAAACCTCTTCAATTGCTACTTGTTTCAACAAGGATTTTGATTCCAAAAAGAGGAGAAACTCAAGTTTGGAGGTAAGAACGTCCTTCTCCTCTGAACTTCAAGTTCTTTACTGAAATTCCTAAGTTTTCAATCCTAAATTGATGTTTAATTAAAGGTTTTAAAGTGGTGAAATGGATCTTGGCTTATAATGCAAGATTTTGATGATTTTTGATGATTTTCGTTAGATCTGATTAATCTGTGATTTGAGATGTGTTTTTGATGTTAAATGAACTCTAAATTGATAAGGAATTGAGTTTTGATTGATGCAATCCCGGATAGGTTGAGTTTCCTAAGTTTAGCTTGTGTTTCAAGGTTGTTTTTGAGGTGATCTTGGTGATCTGATGTTGCTGGAGGTATAAGGATGTCAATATGTTGTTTTTAGATGTTATATGATGTTTATGGAAGTGTGGTTTTGCTGGTTTATGGATGGGCTTTGTTTAGAAGTGGTTTGGATGCATTTTCGGTTGTGTTTGGTGGCCGAAAATGGAGGTTGAATGAGAGCAGCGAGTTTAGGTGCTTTCATTGAAGCAATTAATGCATGATGATGCATTAATCCTCTACTTTGATGTGTTGAAACAGGGGAGGCATCTTTGGATCCGAGAGTTGTTGATCCGGAAGCTTGATTTGGTGCTTTGGCTTGAAGCAAAGTGGAAATCGGTGAGTGAAGTTGGGTTTTCAGATTTTAAAACCAAGGTTTGAAGGTTTTGGGAGCTTAGTCTAAGTCTAAACAACTTTGCTAAGCTCAAGTGTAAGTTTTCGGAATTTCTCTCTAGTGGTGGCCATGATTTTGTTGTGATGCAAAATGGTGAATTGCATGTTTTAATTACTGTTTTGAAAGCATGATTTAGCATGGTTTTTTCTGATGTTGTAAGCCATATGTTGAAGGTAACTCTAGGTAGGAGTTCCTTGGTTTTATACATTGAAATAATGTGGTTTGATGCTTTAAAATGCATGTTGAATATGGCTTGGTTTAATGCTTTAAAACAGTGAATTAAATGATGAAAAAGATGTATATTGGCAAGTGATGTTTTGAAAATGTTAAGGTCACTAAGGTGGTTAAAAGTCCTTGAGTGAGCCTTGTTACTTAAGAGCATCAAGGTGGTTAAAAGTCCTTGGATGATTCTTGTTGCGGACACTAAGGTGGTTAAAAGTCCTTAGGTGATCCTTTCCATGGTGTTTAAAAGTCCATGGGGCCATGGTGTTTAAAAGTCCATGGGGCCAAGGTGTTTAAAAGTCCTTGGGGTGATTCAAGCTATGGACACAAAGGTGGTTAAAAGTCCTTGTGTGGTCCTCATTCATGGTGTTTAAAAGTCCATGGCCAAGGTGTTTAAAAGTCCTTGGGGCCAAGGTGTTTAAAAGTCCTTGGGAAGTTGATGAACTTGTTTTAAGAAATGGAAATTGTCACTTGAGCCAATATGACATGTTATGTTTATGTTGAAGCATGAGATTGCTTGTTTAAAGTATGCTATTGAGCATGTGCAAAGGTTGATTTAAAGCATGATTTGTAAATGGTTTTAATTGCATTATTGAATGGTTTTTAAGAGCATTCCTCACTAAGCTTTTGCTTACGCTCTCTACGTTTTCTTAATTCAATAATGCAGAGCATTAGAGTACCTTGAGGGGCAGCAAGGAGGGCAAGCATACAAGTTCAAGTAAAGCTCAATGTATGGAAGGTTTTATAAGCACTTTTTAGCTTTTGGGTAATTTGGCAATGGGGGACCAATGTGTATGTTTTGGGAGGTGTTTGGAACTCCCTAAGTATGTTAAATGATGATTTAAATGCTGGTTTTTGGATTGGATCATTATATGCTTGTTGTGGAAGTTTGTGCTTGAGTAGCTAGCTTGTGTAGGAAGCATGCCTATAGAATTGGGGCTTTTTGCATGTGATGTTGTTTTGATGAATTGATGATGCTTATGAGTCTTATATATGTTGAATTGCATGCTGGTAAAGTTTGGTGGCAATTGGAGCATGTTTGAATGATCAATTGCATGTTTTGGAATGCATTTGGAGCATATTTGAGCAGGGCGTATCGGAACAGTGTGCACCGTTTCGGAACGGGTGCCTTGATTGAACCCAGGCGTCCGAAACGGTATGCATCGTTTCGAAACGGTTTGGTCTCTGCCAGACCCCCGTTGCGGAACTGGTTGCGGAACGGCCCGTGTTTCGAAACGGGGTCAACCTGTTTCGGAACGGTCGACCGTTGGGGGCTGACATGGGCAGTTATATGTTTTGAATTGTTTGCATTTTGGTCCTGAATCTTGTTTGTGCAATTGTATGAGTTTGGGAAGTCCTTTTGAGCTGTAATTTCACAGAGAAGCATGAAACCTGACTAATTTCAAGTTGGTAAGATTAATTTGGGTTAAGTCCTTTTAATTATCAGAAATTACTATTTGGTCCCTAAAGTTGTAATTTGTTCATTTGGGTCCCTGTTTGATCTCTGATGTTTGTGATCTTTGAGTATGTTGTTTGTGTGATCAAAATTAGGACTAATGTGAATCTAGACAAGAATAAAAAGAAAAAAAAAGGGTCGTTAATCAAGGTTGACTTTCGGGTTGACTTTGGTTTTCCCCGTGTGACTTTCTTAATTCGGGTCAACCGTCTAGGCCGGGTTAAGGGGGTTACAGAAGGGGCCGATTGCAAATAGCCGAGTCAACTCAGGTTGGGGCATTTTATAGTGAGTCCAAAACGATGCCGTTTTGGCACCGGGTTAGGAGGATCCTCGCATATGGTTCGGGTTGGGTCATAGGACCCACGCCCTTCTTCTTATTTTTGGTGGTTTGGGCTTCAAACTTCACGTATAGTTCAATTTCGTCCTTTTTCAATAAAATTAGAGCTTTAAGATATTTTTTGTTTCAATTTAGTTCCAATTGCTTTAATTTTAATTATTTAGTTTATATGTATGTTGCATGATTTATAAATTGAGCATATAATTTTATTGTTAGACAATTTAGTCACTTAATTAGTATTAATTATTAGAGCCTTTAGTCTTTCAAGTTCTTTAGTTTATGTTTAATTAATTAAATAGGAAAAGGACATTGTAGCAAATTAGTGTATACTAAATAAAAACTTTGTGGTTCAAAACTTGGATGGTGTTCCATTTGCTTGCAATGGGATGTTATCACATGAGGTCCATCACGTAGGTAGCACCTCACCCTTGTGCGTACCTTCCTTGTTGGCGCAGACTTAGCCTTCTCGTTGCCACGATTCCCTCTTGTGGGCTTCACCTAGTTGACCCAACCTTGTTTTCCCCATGCAAGCTTGGTTGGTGACTTGGCCTTACCTTCGGCCTTTGGCTTAAGTCTCACGTCGCCATAACCCTTGAGGATGGAACTTCCCTCGTTCCTATCGGTGTCCCCTACCTTTTGGAGTGCTGAAGGCAATCGCATGGATCCCGTCTGTGGACCCTCATCGCGAATGTCGGTGTCACTACCTTCTTGGTGCTTAGCTAAGAGCGAACTAAGGGCTTGTCGCTGTGGGCACTCAAGAACCCAATGGTCACCATCGCAAATGAAGCAACTGTTGGGTGGTGACTTCCTCGCATCATGGTAGTCTCTGGACTTGCCCTTCCAAGGAGATGAGTCTCAATGCTTAGACTTGTCCTCCTCGTGGCCCTCCTTGCGATGGCTCCTCTCTCCCCCACCTTTGGCATGCCCATCCTTATCATTCTTTGGCCGAGGGTGGACTTCTTATGGCTAGAGTAGTCGATGAGACTCTCGGCCATGGCAATGGCATTGTCTAGGTCCTGCACCCCTCGATGCCTTATCTCACTCTTTTCTCATTGTTGGAGTCCATCGACAAAGTTAAAGAGCGAATCTTTGTTGGAGAGATCGGGGATCTCGAGCACCATACTTGTGAACTCCTTGACGTAGTCTTGGATGCTCCTCGTTTTCTTGAGCCGACGCAATCGAGCTCTCGCCTCATCCTCGGCGTTCCCCGGATAGAACTGTCATTTAAGTTCTCTTTTAAAATCATTAAAGGTAGAGATGGTGCACGTACCTCTCTCAATGTCCAAGTGCCTTCTCCTTCACCATAACGTGGTGGTGTCAGTGAGATAAAAAGTCGCGGTTTGAATCTTAGAAGCCTCGTCCACAATGCCAACAACTCCAAGATATTGTTCAAGGCCATATAGGAAGTTATCTACTTCCTTAGCGTCGCGTGATCCTGCAAAGGTTTGAGGCTTGGGCACCTCGACCCTTCTAGCCTCCACAGTAGTACTTGGCCCTGCTGCTAAAGCACGTTTGCACAAGGCTACGTCGCCTTGTAGTGCCTCCACTTGGGCACAAGCATTGTCTAGCTCTTGTTGAAGAGAATCAGGAACCATCGAGAGTTCTTCTATGAGAAGATCGCGGACTTGTCCCATCTCTGCACGCAGGGTCTCCTCTAGCATCACCATCATGGCCTTCACGGTCGTCTGGAGCTCGGCATCCTCTGCCTCAAAGCCTTCAACCCGTTCCTGAAGGTCGTCCACTTGGGCACCCATGCCCCCGATGCTTTCCTTAACACGAGTCAAGTGTGACTCCAAGCTAGAGATCATATCCTTGAACTTGGCTCTTTGCCTTGTCACTTTAAGATCGACCACCTCCTCTCGCCCTCGTTGCTCGTGCATGACCACCGTGTAAATGAGCTTGCCACGTGGTTCTTGCCCGATTTCACCATGTCTTGAGCTTTGAACATGTAACACCGGGTTTAGGGGTTGGGTGTTAGGTGTGTGAATCGGGTTCGAGTCAAGGGCTTGTTTTAAATTAAAATGGGTTTTGGTTTTAATTAAAAAGGGCTTGAATTTCATTAAGGGAAAATGAGTAATTTTCTAAATGGTAAAAACAAATAAGTAAAAAGTGCCTTTTGAAATGTCATCTTCATCCTCTTCTCCAAACCAAAATTGCACGACATCTAAAACATCCCCAACCCCAAAACATTATTACATTCATTTCTTCATCAATTTCAAGTGCTTTATCAAGGTAAGAGCGTTTTTTACTTCTCTTCATCGTTCTCAACATTTCTATGGTTTTAGTTACTCATAAACACCATTTTTGAAGTTTTCAAGTTTTCATGTTTTAAAGAAAAAAGAAGAAGCTTTAATGGGTTTTCATGTGGGTTTTGATTTGTAAAGTTAATAGGTGTTTTAATATTGCTCTTAAATGTATTATATCTCTAAATGGAAGTGTTTTGTGAAAAATCCCGAAATGGGTTTTTGTGGGTGTTTTAAAGGGGTGAAAACTTGGGTTTTTGAGGCAGTTTGGTGTAGGAGAGTTTGGCTGGTGTTATAGTGATGCTTGAGGGTTGTTTTGAAGGTGTTTAATGATGATTTGAGTGCTGAGATTGATAGATTTCTGCTGGGTTGTGTGTGAGTACGAAAATGGGGATTTTGTGATAGTTTTGGCTTGGAAATGTAAAGAAATGGCCTTGTGTTGAAATCTGATTTGTGACAGTGGCTTTGAGGATGAATTGCTGAGTAATATGTTGTTTTTTATTGTTTAGAATCAAGGGAAATCGTTGGAGAAGCTTCGGGTTCGATTCCGAGAAGTTTGGAGGCTTGATCGGCTTTCTCGGTTTTGTTGAAGGGTGTTCGGTGAGTGAATTATTTAAAATGGTCTTAAATTGGTTCAAGTGTGTGGTTGTGGTGTTAGATTGTGCTTGGTAGGCCAATCTAGGTGGAGATTAAGTTGGTAACTTTATCTCTTGTTTGACTTTATGAGTTCTTGCTTAATGTCCATAAATGTGGATTTGTGTAGTATGTGTTCGTTATGCATGTTGATATATATATATATATATATATATATATATATATATATATATATATATATATATTGATGTTGTTTATTGGAGATGATATGTTGTGTTGCATGATTGTGAAATCATGGTGAGACTTGTTTAGTATGTTGGTACTAGTTATAATTATTGGGTATAAAAGATCGATCATTAGGATGAGTGTGCACACGGTAAGAGTCAAATTCGCGCGTGGCCTTGGTGATGTGTAGTCATCAAGGAGGAGTACAGTGAGGTAATATTCCACCGAAAAATGTTAGTATGTGATGATGAGTGTAATCCCATCCAAGAATGAAAAACAGTGATGAGTGTAATCCCATCCATGAATGAAAATGGTGATGAGTGTAATCCCTCCGGAAGGTAATAATGTTGTTGAGTACGTTGGGGCAAAAATCAAATGGAAGTTATCCGCATATCCGAGTAAGCTATATAGTTGCCAATATACTAGTTCATATGTGGTTGATGTGTAAGATGATTTGTTACATCCTTGTTTAGCATAACATGAGGTAAGATGTCATGTTCATGCATTCGTGTAACGTTCGGCTATGTTGCTATGTTGGTGTTATGTATGCCTTGTGAATGTGTTAAGGATATCATGCTTTGAACCCTGCATTGTCGTTGTTTTGTTTTAGAGCTCCCTCACTAAGCTTCTAGCTTACACTCTCCTTTTCGACAACGTAGATCATTAGTGTGGAGTTAGCAAGGAGCAAGGAAAGGGCATCCAAGCGCGTTTGTGATTGCTCAAGTATGGTTTTAGTAAATAATGTAGTAGTTAGCAATGGGATGCTACGTGTTGTAGGAGCGTTTATCTAGACTCCTATGTGTTGGATTTATTTTGTTAATGCTTTTGTGTTGTGGATTTGTAAACCATGTTCTTTGAGATGTCTAAGTGTTTTGTTTTAAGAGCATGTAACCTTGTTTATTCTATGTTTATGTGGATGCATGTTCCCATGAATGAAATGGCCGTATTATGCATGTGTATATGTTTGATCATGCTCGAAGTAGGGTGTAATGCCTATAGATTGTATGCTTGTTTGATGTTTCATGATTCTTGTGGTTTTGGGGCATGTTTGGGAACATTTGGGGATGTAGAGAATTGTTTTCAGGGTCACACAGAGTGCAGGCATTTCGAAATGCTCGTGGTGGTTTTGGAACGAGTGTAGCTCTAAGGATACTCGTATCGGAACAAGGGTGGTGTCGTTTCGATACGATTGACATTGTGAGCTCCTGTTTCGGTACGCGTTTAGATATGGTTTGCCTCTAGAAGTGCCTATTTCGGAACGAGTTCTCGAACGTTTCAACACTGGAGACCCCCGTACCGGAATGGAGTAGAGCATATCGGTGCGGCCTAGTCTGACTTTTTAACTGGAGCCCGCATATCGAAACGGGCAAGCCTGTTTCAAAACGCAGGCTTGTATTTGGGCATTTTAGCATCTTCAAAGGTTCTCGGATGCCGTGTTTTAGTCTCGTTGGTTGTATGCTTCCTTGTTAAGTTTATATGCATCGTTTATGTATGGTTTTGGTTTCGTAAGCATGCAAATGGACTAACGTGTTACTTGGTAAATTTAGAGTTACCTTACATCTGCTTGATCGTTTTCTTTATCTTTTCCGCAGTCGTTTCTCACATAGGACTAAATGATACTTCTAGATAAGATAATCCATGAAAAAATAAGGTTGCTAACCGAAGTGGAGCCTTAACGGGTTTTGCTTTGGTTTTCCCCGTGTAACCTGCTCGGACCGGTCTATCGTCTAGCCCGGGACGAGGTGCTTATAGAACACGCTCTGATACCAATTGTCATGGACTTATTTCTCTCAGATTCAATCCGTGCGGCACTAGCACTCCCGACACAATGCTAGTAAGCCTTACTCGTGCAACGATATGGCAAACACACAAGAACTTAAGAAAGAGAAGCATTATTAAGTTAGGAAAAAGCTTTACAAGAGAAAAGAACTTAAGGATTTTGATGGATGGATTACAAATGAGAGGGGTGGCCCTATTTATAGGCTCCCACCTCCTCAATGGACGGCTAGGATCGTTTTAATCCAACACTATTCTAGATAAGTCCATACTTATCTACATATATCTCTAATACTCTAAAGTATTCTAGAATATTCAACAACTATCTAGTTATGTCCTTAACTATCCAAAAGCTTCTAGAAAGTTCCAGAGACTTCCGGAGTAGTCCCGAACTTTCCAGGATCTTCTTTAACATTCTAGATCCTTCTAGAATGTTCTAGATGCTTCCAGGATGTTCCAGGTCCTTCTAGATTGTTCTAGAACCTTCGATAACCTTCCAGAGTGTTCTAGAATCTTCTAAGGCTTTCCGAACGAGTCTAGACCTTTGGATAACCTCCTGGATCCTTTTGGGAACGTTCAAGATGATTGTGGGCCTCTCTAGGCCATTCTAGAACCTTCCTTGGTTTATGCTTGGCCTTAAAATGCCCAAGGCACTTCACTTTGCCTTTGTTGGCCCGAGTGCACCTAGGTGGGGCTCCTCGATCGGCCTTGGCACACCTAGGGGGCACTCCTCGGTTGGTTGTGGCGCGCAATGGTCGGGCGTGACATAGGGTTGTCTTAATGAGTTTTCTGACTTTTGTCTTTTTTGCTATGTATCGGCAACTTTGCCTCTTTATATCATTTATAAACAAAACACTTTTGCTGAGTAAAAAAATATTATCCTAGACTCTTTTTATGTAAAAACAAGTCGGGTTCAGGTCGGGTTGGATTTCAGGTCGGGTTCTGTCAGGTCGGGTCAAATCGGTTACATGTCATTTCAGGTTATCTTTCTGTTTTGACTCGATTTGGGTCGGTTTCGGGTTCATTTCAAGTCGGGTTCATTTCGTGTCGGGTTCATTTCAGGTCAGGTTCATTTCTGGTCGGATTCATTTCAGGTCGGGTTCATTTCAAGTCGAGTCAAAACGGTTAATTGACGGGTTAATTCGGGTTCGGATTGACTTCATGTCGGGTTCATTTCAGTTCGGATTCATTTCAAGTCGGGTTAATCGTGTTTAGCCGTTTAGGTCGATAGACTTTAGGTTGCTCATTCATTTTGAGCTAATTATTCAATGCCCTTGACGAATGACGAATGACGAACATGAATCACATTAAAATAAATATTAGGCAATAGGCAGTAGTAGAATGAACAAAAATATCATTTAATGATTCATTTGTAAAATATTAGAGTAAATTACAAAATTAATAGGGGTCAATTCGTACTAAATTTAAAGTTTAGGGACTAAAATGAACAAAAATATCAGCAAATGATGCATATCTAACTATGTAATATATTGGAGTAAATTATAAAATTATAAAATACTAAGGGTAAATTTTGGTGAAAAATAAATTTTTAGGGACTAACATGAATAAAAATATCATCATATTCAAATAACATGACTAAATTGCAAAAAAAAAATGAATAGGGGTCAGGTCAATTTGGAATAAGAATATAGTTAGCCTTTTTGGGACTATAATGAACAAAAATATTAAACTAAAGACTTAAAATGATAAACATTGGACTGAATCACAAAAAAAGAATAAGGGTCAATTTGTACTAAATTTAAAGTTTAGGAACTAGAATGAACAAAAATATATTTATATCTTGATAGGGGTCAAACATTGATATTTGATACGCACGCACGCACGCGCGCGCACACATCACACATTAATTATAAATATATAGTTACATACATATTAGGGTTTACGGTTTACGATTTAGGGGTTTTGATTTAGGATTTAATGGTTTATGGATTATGGTTTAGGGTTTAGGGTTTAGTGTTTAGGTTTTAGGGTTTAAGGTTTAATGCTTATGGTTTAAGGGTTTATGTTTAGGATTCAAGGGTTTAGGGTTTAGGGTTCATACATTGATACATACATATATACATACATACATACATGATACATACATATATGCTAATATATATTTAAAAAATATAAAACCCTAAACCCTAAATCAAAACATGAACCCTAAACTAAAAATGAAACCTTAAACCATAAACTAAAACACATAAAACCAAAACCCTAAATCTAAACACTAACACTAAAACCTTAAAATCATAAAAAGAAACCCTGAAACCCTACATCCTTAAACCTTAAACACTAAACCTTTAAACCTTAAACCATAGAACACTAAAACCTAAAAACCTTAAACCCTAAACCTTTACAACAAAACCATAATTCAAAACAACATAAAACAACAACAATATAGTTTGGTTAAAATATAAGTCACGATACTTTATTACTGGTAGAAAAGATTTCGGTCAAAAATTAAAATTTAAAATATTTAAATTTTAGTTAAAATATATCACTATATAAGTTTTATACATAAAACAACAACATAGTTTAGTACTCCTCAACCCAGACTCTTTTTTATGTTTGTTTCGATGTTTCCGCTGACGTGATCACTTAGGAATTAACATGCCTTTAGACAGGATAAAATGAAAGAAAATTTTTAGGGTTGCTAACCGAGGGGGAACCTTAACGGGTTTCGCTTCGGTTTTCCCCGTGTAGTCTACTCGGACCGGTCATCCGGCCAGACCGGGACGAGGGGGTTACAAAATCCCCTCTAATTCTTGATTCACTGTCCAGATTGCTTAATTACTCATGTGAATTGAAATTTAACAAGTCTATCTATCATATTACTACATTCCTTATCCAATTTTATCATTTAATTTTAAGTGTCCTTCAAGGTTCCATATTTTTATATTCTAAACTGTTTTGACCCTTCACTTTAATTAATTTCCCATTTTCAGTACACACTTCAGAATCAATCCCTGTTTGTTTCTAACTTCAATTAACATCCCCAATTTCATCCTATTAAAATTTCAAGCCAAAATACCAAGTATTAAATTTTCCTTGAATTTTCAAAGTTTGTTGTCCAGTTAAGGACAATTCTGGACAGATTCGAGTGTTGTTCGAATACTCCTTCCAGATTTCATTACAAGTCTCCAAATTCTATTTTATAAATTTTCCATCAAAATAAACATGTCAAAGTTTATTGTGTCAAAATTTCAAACTCAGATTCCTACTACTTTATTTTCTATGATTTTCTAAAGTTGAGTATTTCAACTAATATAAAATCTGGCCAGCCTTGAAATTAAGGTTTTAGAGGTCTCATTACACTTCTAATTTTTCTAATCTTCCTCATCCAACTCAATACTCATCTCTCAAAGAATTTCCAGAAACATCTCCTCTTTTAATTAACAATTTTCAAGAATTTTAGATTGTACAAAACAACTACTTCCTCAATTATTTTCATATATTCGAATAGGAGATGAAGAATGCTACTTACTTTTGATTTTTGCTTGAATTTCTTAAGCCAATTACCATGCCATGCAAGCCTCTCTTCTTCTTCACCGAGCTCTCCTCTATTATCTCTCAATTTCTTATGTTTTGCAAGTGTGTGAAAATGTTGTTTCTTAGCTAGGATGGTTTGGGCAGCTGGTGGAGAGGAGAGACATTAATGAGAATTGACATATTGTCAATGTCTCAACTAATGTGTGCCTAATTTGCCCTTAATTATGTCATCATTTTTATTTTAAACAAGGGCAAATTAAGAAGGTTAAATTTTAGCATGCAACTCTTTTCTTCTACTTTTAATTTGGTTTGGTCACTTGGCAAATTATCAATTTTTCTTTGGCTTTTCCTTGAATTCCAATTGAGTCCTTATTATAACTACTTTTAATTTAATTATTCAAAATTTATACTCTAATTAATTTACTAATTCTCCTATTAATTTCCCAAAACTTCTAGGCTAATATTTGGGATGTTACAGATCGGGTCAAATCGGTTACATGTCATTTCAGGTTGTCTTTCTGTTTTGACTCGATTCGGGTCGGGTTCGGGTTCATTTCGGGCCAGGTTTAATTTGGGTCGGATTCATTTCAGTTCGTGTCAAAACGGTTAATTGACGGGTTAATTCGGGTTAGGATTGACTTCAGGTAGAGTTCATTTCAGGTCGAGTTCATTTCAGATCGAGTTCATTTCAGGTCGGGTTCATTTCAACTCGGGTAATTTCAGGTCGGTTTCATTTCAGGTCGGGTTAATTTGGGTTTAGCCGTTTAGGTCGATAGACTTTAGGTTGGTCATTCATTTCGAGCTAATTATTCAATGCCCTTGACGAATGACGAACATGAATCACATTAAAAAGAAATATTAGGCAATAGGCAGTAGTAGAATGAACAAAAATATCATTTAATGATTCATTTGTAAAATATTAGAGTAAATTAGAAAAATAATATGGGTCAATTAGTACTAGATTTAAAGTTTAGGGACTAGAATGAACAAAAATATCAGCAAATGATTCATATCTAACTATTTAAGATATTGGAGTAAATTACAAAAATAATAAAATAATAAGGGTAAATTTTGGTGAAAATAAAATAGTAGGGACTAACATGAATAAAAATATCATCATATTAAAATCACGTGACTAAATTGCAAAAAAAAATGAATAGGGGTCAGGTCAATTTGGAATAAGAATATAATTAGCCTTTTGGAACTATAATGAACAAAAATATTAAATTAAAGATTCACTACAGCAAAACAGGCTTTTCGCGGCGTTTTTATAACCCTATAGCGGCGTTTTTTAGCGCCGCTAAAAACACTCCCGGCGTTAAGAAAAACGCCGCCAAAAACGCCGCAAGAAGTAGCGTCGCAATAGTAGCGGCGTTTATATCGCATAAACGCCGCTAAAGGTTTTGATCTATAGCGGCGTTTGTATATAAAAACGCCGCAAAAGTCATTGTTCTTTAGTGGCGTTTGTATATACAAACGCCGGTATTGCTATTCTATAGCGGCGTTTAAGTATACAAACGCCGCAAAAGGTGAATGGTCTATAGCGGCGTTTGTGAAATAAAACGCCGGGACTGATGCTTCAGTAGCGGCGTTTGTGTTCACAAACGCCGGCATTGGTTGCTCTATAGAGGCGTTTTTTTTAGAAACGCCACAGTACATTATGGATTTTTAGCGGCGTTTATTCCTTGAAAACGCCGCTAAACTTACTGCTTCTATAAAAATAAATTTTAAAAATGTAAATACCCAAATAACCTGTAAAATAAATCCATAGTAACATCAAATTCAAAGTGTTCAGCATCAAATCCATAAAACTCCAACAATTAAGTAAACACAACAATAACAAATTCAAAGTCTACAGCATTAAAGTGAAATATAGTTCAAACGATGTTCATAAAATGTAGTCCAACATTTTCATTTAAATTCACACATCGCCATCATTTCTTTGGTTGGTTCTGCAACATCGCCATCATTTCTTCAAATCTTTCTTGAAGCTTTTGGTGTGCTGCTTCTCTCTCAGCTTCTCTTGCTTCTCTCTCAGCTTCTCTTGCTTCTCTCTCGGCTTCCTTTCTTGCTATCTCAGCATCTCTCTCGGCTTCCTTTCTTGCTATCTCAGCATCTCTCTCAGCTTCTTTTCTTTCTCTTTCAGCTTCTCTCGCTGCTACCTCAGCTTGAAATTGAGATAACTGTTGTTTTAACCGATAAACTTCTGCTTGAGAAGATTGGCTCTGTGATGGCATGTACTGAGACGAGTTAGCCCCAAAATATTTTGTCGGGGTAACGAATGATCCTTGACAGCGAACCCGACCATATCTTTCAGGACCCAAGACGTCAACAATAACTTGATTCTCGATCTCTTCCATATTAACAGAACCATTAGTTGAAGCTGTAGCTTCATACTCGGTCTTCTTTTCCCTCAATTTCTCCTGACAATCAAATCAAAATTTTATACAATTGATATTAATTATAATATAATCAAAATTTTCTATCTAATTAACATACCATAATTTCTGCAGCTTCGGGAGTTATAGGAGAGCCATCTTTTTTTGTATGCGTAATGTCGAAGAGCTTTATCCGTCCAATGCTAGTGCCAGTTGTAATTTGCTACAACGTATAATAAAAATTAATATTAAACCAATAAAATAATTCATTAAAAATTAATCAATAATTAAAAATAATAATACCTCCTCATTAGCTAAACGAGCAAAACTCTTCGATCCAGCGGTGTGAGTATACTTCTGTTTTTGTCTGCTAGTAACTCCAACGCGCTCTCGATCCTATAATTTAAAATTTGCATTATATATAAAGTTAATATTATAATGACAATTTTTTGAAGTGCATCGATCATACCTCTCCTTTCGTTGAACTCCAAAACCTGACTGCATCTTCCCATTGATGTCGCATAATTCCCGGCGGGATATTTTGCAGCTTCTCTTGAAGAGTGAGATCCTTCTTGAAATATGTCTTCTTCAAGATACTCTTACTGTCTCTCCATTTTTTCCCTAATGCATGCTTCAGATAATCATCTGAGACTTCTAAAGAAAATTTATCCTACAAATGATACAATCAAAGCAAATATAAATATTATTTTGAATTTTAATAGATTATTATTACAATGACATTATTACCTTAATAAGTTCCAGAGCTTGATTTTTGTTACCATTCGGCATCTGACGCCATGACTCATAATTAATCGGCAAAATCGCATGATTGCGTGCAACAATACCTAAGTAACTGCCCAGAACACCTGCTTCTGCCCCAATGGGTTGGCCGACATCGTTTCTTGAAACTTTCACGCGTTCACCAGCGGGAAGATTGTATAATTCATTCAAGGTCGTGCGCCCTCTACTCTTACGAGTTCGACCATTTCCACCTATATAAGAAATAATTGTTTATATTCAATTTTTAAAATAAAGTCAATAATAACAAACAACTAGCATTTAAATAAAGTGTTGAACATTACCATCAATCTCTATATTTTCAACTGTCTCCGGAACTGTCTCTGGAACTTGCGAGGATCCAACACCAGAGAAATCATCATCATTTGTTTCTTCCCCCTCTCTCGGTGCTTGAACTATCCGCAGGTCACTTAATTTCCTCCTAGGCATAGTATCTACAATAAACAAAAGACATTTTAGTAACTACAGACAACAATACTATTATAAATTAATAAGTTAAGATATAAAACTTACTACATTGTTATGCAGTTAATTTTCATTAAAATCTTCATCCATGTCCTCTCGAACCCATTGGAATTGTGAACTAGAACTAGGGATTGTTCTATCTAGGTTTTGCGGTGCAAAAGGTAGAGTTTCTGATCTTATTTCAATGTCATCTCTATTTCCTTCACCGATGTCTATAAAGCCTCTAGGAGTGTTACGGAGTACAACATACCAACCCTCTTTTGTTGGATCAGGGCAATAGAAAACTTGTTTGACTTGAGAAGGAAATACATATGGTTCGTCAATCAATTGGTGACCTGTGTGAATTAACCGAGAGAAGTTCACCATTGTAAAACCAAATTGATCTCTTCTAATGCCTCGAGCCGTATTTACACCGGCCCAGTCACAACGAAATAACACAACTTTCTGTTTGCCATAATAATCCAACTCAATAATATCCGTAAGAATTCCATAATATTCTACATCTCCCACCACAGGATGATTGTCCCTAGCACTAGCATAACTTGTAGTTGAAGAAGTTACAACTACTCCACAATTTTGTGTCCTCCTTAATCTTTCTCGAGATTTCGTGTGGAACCTAAACCCGTTAATGAGAAAAGCATTATATCTTTTAACAATTCTATTTGGACCTTGAGAAAGCCACTTAACCTCTTCACTAACTTCTCTCCCACACCAAACTTATTACACATATAAGGTGAATAAGTTATCATTTATATTGATGTAGCAAAGGAAGAAAAGTTATTAAGTACGTGTAGTACAAAGATTCAATTGCTTACCATCTTCGCTAACCAATCATGAAAATTTTCTATGAACAACTTATGAATTTCTCTTTGATGAAATCTTCGGGAGCGTACTTGAGATTGTAGCTCTTCTTTAAATTCACTACAAAGTAAGCTAAGTGGTTAAAAAGTGGGGGTAATATAAAAGATGAAGTGAATACATTAGAATTTATATAAACTTACGTCCGTAAGAGCTCTGTTGAGTCATGATGGAAGAGAACATATCGATATAAAAGATGAAGTGAATACATTAGAATTTATATAAACTTACGTCCGTAAGAGCTCTGTTGAGTCATGATGGAAGAGCTCTGTTGAGTCATTAGAATTTATATAAAAGATGAAGTGAATACATTAGAATTTATATAAACTTACGTCCGTAAGAGCTAAGTGGTTAAAAAGTGGGGGTAATTTGCACGAGTTTTGAGTCTGAGAATGGGATATATGTTTAACATCGCGGCGTTTTTAACTAAAAACGCCACTAACCAGTCCCTATTGCGGCGTTTTCATTTAAAAACGCCACTAATAATCCCCTTTTGCGGCGTTTTTAATTAAAAACGCCACTAACCAGTCCCTATTGCGGCGTTTTAATTTAAAAACGCCACTAACAATCCCCTTTTGCGGCGTTTGCAATTAAAAACGCCACTAAACTGTCACATTATTTTTATCCAATTTTTGAGGTCGAGGGTTTAAGAAATCTATGGCGGCGTTTTTTTAACATAAACGCCACTAACCCTACACATATAGCGGCGTTTCTATTGACAAACGCCATTAATATGAACAGATGGCGGCGTTTATTTAGGAAAACGCCATTATATGTCACCCTTTGGCGGCGTTTTTCACACAAACGCTACATACATACATACATACATACATACATACATACATACATACATACATACATACATACATACATACATACATACATACATACATACATACATACATACATACATACATACATACATACATACATACATACATACATACATACATACATACATACATACATACATACATACATACATACATACATACATACATACATACATACATACATACATACATACATACATACATACATACATACATACATACATACATACATACATACATACATACATACATACATACATACATACATACATACATACATACATACATACATACATACATACATACATACATACATACATACATACATACATACATACATACATACATACATACATACATACATACATACATACATACATACATACATACATACATACATACATACATACATACATACATACATACATACATACATACATACATACATACATACATACATACATACATACATACATACATACATACATACATACATACATACATACATACATACATACATACATACATACATACATACATACATACATACATACATACATACATACATACATACATACATACATACATACATACATACATACATACATACATACATACATACATACATACATACATACATACATACATACATACATACATACATACATACATACATACATACATACATACATACATACATACATACATACATACATACATACATACATACATACATACATACATACATACATACATACATACATACATACATACATACATACATACATACATACATACATACATACATACATACATACATACATACATACATACATACATACATACATACATACATACATACATACATACATACATACATACATACATACATACATACATACATACATACATACATACATACATACATACATACATACATACATACATACATACATACATACATACATACATACATACATACATACATACATACATACATACATACATACATACATACATACATACATACATACATACATACATACATACATACATACATACATACATACATACATACATACATACATACATACATACATACATACATACATACATACATACATACATACATACATACATACATACATACATACATACATACATACATACATACATACATACATACATACATACATACATACATACATACATACATACATACATACATACATACATACATACATACATACATACATACATACATACATACATACATACATACATACATACATACATACATACATACATACATACATACATACATACATACATACATACATACATACATACATACATACATACATACATACATACATACATACATACATACATACATACATACATACATACATACATACATACATACATACATACATACATACATACATACATACATACATACATACATACATACATACATACATACATACATACATACATACATACATACATACATACATACATACATACATACATACATACATACATACATACATACATACATACATACATACATACATACATACATACATACATACATACATACATACATACATACATACATACATACATACATACATACATACATACATACATACATACATACATACATACATACATACATACATACATACATACATACATACATACATACATACATACATACATACATACATACATACATACATACATACATACATACATACATACATACATACATACATACATACATACATACATACATACATACATACATACATACATACATACATACATACATACATACATACATACATACATACATACATACATACATACATACATACATACATACATACATACATACATACATACATACATACATACATACATACATACATACATACATACATACATACATACATACATACATACATACATACATACATACATACATACATACATACATACATACATACATACATACATACATACATACATACATACATACATACATACATACATACATACATACATACATACATACATACATACATACATACATACATACATACATACATACATACATACATACATACATACATACATACATACATACATACATACATACATACATACATACATACATACATACATACATACATACATACATACATACATACATACATACATACATACATACATACATACATACATACATACATACATACATACATACATACATACATACATACATACATACATACATACATACATACATACATACATACATACATACATACATACATACATACATACATACATACATACATACATACATACATACATACATACATACATACATACATACATACATACATACATACATACATACATACATACATACATACATACATACATACATACATACATACATACATACATACATACATACATACATACATACATACATACATACATACATACATACATACATACATACATACATACATACATACATACATACATACATACATACATACATACATACATACATACATACATACATACATACATACATACATACATACATACATACATACATACATACATACATACATACATACATACATACATACATACATACATACATACATACATACATACATACATACATACATACATACATACATACATACATACATACATACATACATACATACATACATACATACATACATACATACATACATACATACATACATACATACATACATACATACATACATACATACATACATACATACATACATACATACATACATACATACATACATACATACATACATACATACATACATACATACATACATACATACATACATACATACATACATACATACATACATACATACATACATACATACATACATACATACATACATACATACATACATACATACATACATACATACATACATACATACATACATACATACATACATACATACATACATACATACATACATACATACATACATACATACATACATACATACATACATACATACATACATACATACATACATACATACATACATACATACATACATACATACATACATACATACATACATACATACATACATACATACATACATACATACATACATACATACATACATACATACATACATACATACATACATACATACATACATACATACATACATACATATTCAATTGCTACGGTGACTGATAAAACTGATTGTGCAGGCTGTTCCATTGTTCCTGTCAGAGATCGCCCCGGTCCATCGTCGTGGAGCCGTCAATATTCTGTTTCAACTGCTTGTAACCATAGGGATATTTATTGCAAATCTGGTCAACTATTGGACATCAACATTGCACCCTTACGGATGGAGAGTATCTTTGGGGATTGCCGGCGTACCGGCTGTCATATTGTTGTTAGGTTCTTTGATCATCACGGAAACACCAGCGAGCCTGGTCGAGCGTGGAAAGGAGTCGTCGGGGCATGCAGCACTGCAAAAGATACGGGGTGTCAAGGAAGTGGATCTCGAGTTCCAGCAGATTGTGAAAGCTAGTGAAATTGCCCGGGGAATGAAGCGCAATGCTTTCAAGCAACTCATGAATCGGAGCAGCAGGCCCCCTCTGGTTATTGGCGTGATGCTTCAAGTTTTTCAACAGTTTACAGGGATCAATGCCATCATGTTTTATGCTCCCGTCCTGTTCCAAACTGTCGGATTCAAGAACGACGCTTCGTTGTTGTCCTCGGTGATTACTGGACTCGTGAATGTTTTCTGTACCCTGGTCTCGATTTATTCGGTCGATAGGTTTGGTAGGAGGATACTACTTCTTCAAGCCTGTGTTCAGATGTTTATAAGCCAGGTATGCATTGCATTTGCATCCATCAGTTTTAACATATACTATGTCCTAATCTGCCACGGCCAAGTAATATGTGATATTTGCAGGCTGCGATTGGGTTAATTCTTCGACTTCACCTGCACTCCACGGATACACTAACAAAAACCGAAGCGATTTGGGTTGTGGTGCTGGTGTGTTTGTTTGTGTCGGCTTTTGCATGGTCATGGGGTCCTCTTGGGTGGCTCATACCTAGTGAAACATTCCCTCTGGAGACAAGAACGGCTGGATTCGCGTTCGCGGTCAGCTCCAACATGCTTTGCACCTTCATCATAGCTCAGGCATTCTTGTCCATGCTGTGCGGTATGCGCGCCTTAATATTCTTCTTCTTCGCTGCCTGGATACTCGGCATGGGAATATTCGTGTGTTTCTTGTTACCTGAGACCAGAAATGTGCCCATCGATGCCATGGTCGACGAGGTCTGGAGTAAGCACCCTTGCTGGAAAAGGTTCTTCGCTGCTGATGAAAATTGTAGCAGAGATGATAAGACACCATGCTAGGCTAGTCAAGTTACTGTCACTTTTTTATAGGATATTTTTCAATTGTTTTTTTAATATTCTTTTCAAACCGTTAAATACCGTCGGTCTCTTTAATTAGATGCTCAATATTTTTAAATTTCTTTATTTGTCAATGAATGTTAGTGGATGAAACTTCCAACGTTCCAACTTAATCAGTTTTCTATTTTTTAAATTTTCATTTTTTTTTAGATTTTAAAGTTTCTTTTTATCACCTTTCTTAAAAAATTAATTTAATAATATTGATTTAATTTAGAAAAAATCTTCAGATATAATAATAAAATGAGGTGAAACTTTAAAAACTAAAATACCATATATGAATTTATATCCAATACACTGGCGGTGGAAAATTTTAGTTTTCACAAGCTCCTTAGTTTTAGTGTTTAGGGACTTAGTTTAGGGTGTAGGGTTTAGGGGTTTAAGTGTAGAGAATTAGAATTTAGTGATCGTGAATAGAATTTGGGGTTTATTGTTATTATTTAGAGTTTAGACATTAGGGTTTAGGTCTTAAGGTAATATATTGAAGTTTTAGGTTTTAACCTATAAACCCTAAATTCAATCCACAATCACTAAATTCTAAACCTATACACTTATACCTCGAAACCCTACACCCTAAACTAAGTCCCTAAACCCTAAAAAAGGCACTTGTGGAAACTTTTAGTTTCCACCGCCAGTGTATCAAAACTTTTTAGAATGTTAACCACATTTGACGATTCTATATTACAATTACAAATTGAGAAAACAATCAAAATTTCATATATGAATTTATATCCAATACATTGGCGGTGGAAACTTTTATTTTTCACAAGCTCTAAGTTTTAGTGTTTAGGGAATTAGTTTAGGGTGTAGGGTTTAGGGGTTTAGGTGTAGAAGATTAGAATTTAGTGTACGTGAATAGAATTTAGGTTTATTGTTAGGGTTTAGGTCTTAAGGTAAAATATTAAAGTTTTAGGTTTTAACATATAAAACCTAAATTCTATCCACAATCACTAAATTCTAAACTTCTACACTTATACTCTTACACCCTAAACTAAGTCCCTAAACCCTAAAACTAAGACGTTTGTAGAAACTTTTAGTTTCCACCGCCAGTGTATCAAAACTTTTTAGAATGTTAACCATATTTGATGATTCTATACTACAATTACAAATTGAGAAAACAATCAAAATATATGAATTTATATCCAATACACTGGCGGTGGAAACTTTTATTTTTCACAAGCTCCTTAGTTTTAGTGTTTAGGGACTTAGTTTAGGGTGTAGGGTTTAGGGGTTTAGGTGTATAGGATTAGAATTTAGTGCCCGTGAATAGAATTTAGGTTTTATTGTTATGGTTTAGGTCTTAAGGTAATATATTGAAGTTTTAGGTTTTAACCTATAAAACCTAAATTTTATCCACAATCACTAAATTCTAAACCTCTACACTTATACCCCTAAACCCTACACCTTAAACTAAGTCCCTAAACCTTAAAACTAAGGCGCTTGTGGAACCTTTTAGTTTCCACCGCTAGTGTATCAAAACTTTTTAGAATGTTAATCGTGTTTGACGATTCTATATTACAATTACAAATTGAGAAAACAATCAAAATATGGTCAAAAAATTAAAAATAATAATAATATGAAACTGCAAATAATTGAGTCAAAATGATGAGAAAAAAAATAAAGCCATCGTTTGGTAAACATGTTTTTCAACAAAAATTAGATGTTTGAATTGTTTTTAGAGATTTAATCAGTCAAATTCGTTAATTTAGATGTTTGGTAAATAGAGTATTGTAATAATAGATTTGGGTGAAACTTCTCAATTTGAAAAAACTCATTTTAAGAGTTTTTGAGTTAGAGGTTTGAAGATAAGAATTTTAAAGACTCCTTTGTTCTTGATATTATATAATTTTTTTTCTAGATAACATAAATTTGACTCTATAGAGGATTGAGCATTTAAAATAATGTTCGATGGTCAGAGATTCATCAAGTAATAGTTAATATATAAATGCGGTATGTTCATGGCGATAGCGAGGACTACAAGGACGACATCTAAAAGCTACAAGAATCAAGTAGATGGCAGAGGGATAGTCACGTTGTTTGTTAGCAGCTTACCAACAAAGCTGCACTGGAGTGGATTACACCAGACATTTGGAAGACATGGAGACTTAGTGGATTCTTTCATCGCGAATAAACTGGACAGAATTGGTAAAAGATTTTGATTTGTGCGTTTCTCAAATAGAAAGGATGCTGATAGAGCTATAGAAAAGTTAAATGGATTCAGATTATATGGTTTTCGATTGTCGGTTTTAGTGGTAAAATATAAAGGAAGGGATTCATATTGGAGAAAAGGCAGGGAAAAAAAGCGAGGTTCAAGTGAAACCAAAAGAAGGTAAAGGTCAGGAACCGTTCAAACCAACTGAGGTGAAGAAGAGCTACGCACACATTGCAAACAACATCAAAAACCAAGTAGAAGGGCAAGGTTAATCCAGTAAGACAGAAGATCAATAACCCAAGTTGATACAAGGGCACGTAGAGGAGGAGACACTGTGGAAACTGAGCAAGTGCCTAATAGGATCCATGGTGACGGCCTGTTTAGTAGAAAATGTTAGGGACATATTGCATAGATGTGGGCCTGGAGAACTCATTGTTACAAGTTTGGGTGGACAAAAATTTTTGGTGGAAGTTCCAGATGAGGAATTACGTAATCTGTTGGGAGAACAAAAATGGTCTATTCTTGAAGAAGTCTTTGTCAAAATTGAATATTGGTCATAATCCTTCAGAATATCTGAATGAGTCACTTGGGTCGAATTTAGGGGAATTCCATTGCGTTGTTGGAATCAAGAAACTTTCAGAAGGGTAGCAAAATTATGGGGTTCCATAATCGCTCTAGGGGAAAACACTGCACAATGTTATGACGATGAGAAGCTATTGGTTTTAATCTCGACAAAGATGATACAGAGAATTGAAGAAGTTGTGGAGTTGGAGGTAGGAAGAGATATATTTCAAATTAACGTCTCAAAAGTCACTACAATATTGTCAATAGGTAGAAGACAAGAGCAGAACCACAATGAAAAATTAACGAAGCAGGCTGGAACGTTGTCAAACGGAAGTTCAACGAAATCTACGGCGAGCACATCTCAGAGGGAGAAGTCCAAAGGTTTGGGAGACAAGATTCTTGATGACGGGGATGGATTAAATGCAGACTTTATGGGAAGATGATTGAGTATTCAAGGTCTTAAAAAAGACAATGAAGAAGGAAGTCACTCGAGAAAAAAAGAAGGTGGAGGGTGACAAGTCTGAGGTTGTTGTCGACATAGAGATTCCTGCCAAAGAGTAGTTCAGGGGTCAGAGAGGAAGATTTGCTGGCAAAGGTCAACTTGAATAGTCCATCAAGGAGTGGACTGAGTTGGGGCGAAATTGTCCAGAATAACGTGGACGTGAGACAAATTTCGGAGGAGGACACTACCACAAGCCCAATTTCGAAGAATATTATGGATGATCTGGAACTAATAGGATTTAATAAAAATGAAACTCAACACAACGAAGAGGCTTCAAACAATGAAATGAATGAATCTATTGGGCCAGCTAGTCAAACGGGTCAAAGATCTTGGGAAGAAGAGGTGGATAACCTAAACAACCCAAATAAAGAGGATTCTGAAAAAGAGGGGAAGACAACAATCGAATTCTCTGAGGAAGACAATGATCCAAAAGAAGGTGCACAAAAGCTTAATCTCCCCGAGGTTGAAGGATCAAAGAAGGGTGTTGTTAGAAAAGAAAAAAAGATATGGATCGCTCCAAGAATACCAAGATAAAGCCCTAACCAAAGCTGAGTGGAAAAAAAGGGATCGAGCAAAGAAAAGATTCAAGAACAAAGGGAAGGAGTATGACAAATACGAGTTAAAAGGAAGATCGTTAACGGATTCAGATTTGCAAGCGAGATGGGATAAATTTACATGAGAAGCGGAGAAGACTTTAGAGGCGGGGAAAGAGTTAGGGATCGAAATCAGAGGAGAAGAAATTGAAGTAGTGCAAGAAATAGCGACATTGGAAGAAAGTGATCACCCAAATAAGAGGATTTAAAGCAAGCCAAGAAGTGAAGGATGAGGGTGCTCTCATGGAACACGAGAGGCTTGGGATCGGCTGTGAAGATGACGACAGTAAGAAAGGTAATCAGAGTCAACAAAGTCAAGATGGTAATGCTCCAGGAAACAAAGAAGGAATTTATTAGTGAAGAAGAGGTGGGGTGTTTATGGTACGATGATGAATTTGATTATTTGTTTTCAGCGGCGCCGGGGCATTCGAGAGTCTTAATTACAATATGGGACAAAAAGAAATTCACATCAAAGAAGAGCGAAACGAAAACCAGGTATATCCTTGTTACTAGCAAATGGGTAGATGTTAACTTAGCCTACACCTAGATTAATATTTATACATATTAGGATTTTTTGAATCAAAAACTCTTATGGAATGAACTTGTGCTACTAAGGAAAATCTGGAATCCACCATGGTTTATGTGTGTGGTGATTTCAACGCAATTAGAAGCAAGGAAGAAAGAAATAGAGGTGGTTACAGAAAAACAACAATTGAAGAGTTCAACAATTTTATCGAAAAATATAATCTGTCTGAGGTTCCTCTAGTTGGAAGGAAATTCACTTGGATTGGTCCCAGAAATAGGAGAAGCAAAATAGGCCGATTCCTGGTGAAAGATGGTTGGTTGATGAAAAATGGTGACATGTATTTGCGTGGCTTCCTCGGCTGGTTTCAGACCACATCCCGATAATTCTTAGCAATGAGGAGATTAATTGGGGACCAAGACCATTTAAAATGATAAATGCTTGGATCTCAAAAGCTGGATGCTTAAAGGTTATAAAAGACACGATGGGAGAAAAAGGAACAAAAGGGAAGAGTCTACCAGTAAAACTCAAGAAAGTGAAGGAAGCCATTAGGTGTTGGAGCGCAAAATGTGAATATTAAAATGCTACAGTCACAAAACTGAAAAAAAAAAGGTTAAATGAGATTGAAAAGGCTGGTGATGAAGGCGAGATAGACGCTATAGTACAAGAGGAATTGAAGTTAAAGAAATTGCAGCTTTGGGACTATCTAAAAGCTCAAGAGGATTTATGGAGGCAAAAGGAAAGAATGGGATGGTTGAAACAGGGCGATAACAACACAAAATTTTCACAAGATGGTAAAGGTAAGAGCAAAGCGAAATGTGATCCGTGGGAAAAATCCGGGATTGGCTAAAGCAGAAAACCCAAAAAAGATGAAACAAAATGTGTTTGATCACTTTTTTAGGCAGTTCAATATAAAATCAAGACGATGGGAAGCAATTTTCAATCTTGACTTTAAGAGACTGTCAGCAGAGGATGCAGAATCACTGGAAGTTCTGTTTTCTTTAGAGGAAATTAAGAAACCAATTTGGAACTGCGATGAATCAAAAGCACCAGGGCTGAATGGATTTAACGCTTATTTCTTCTGGAAGTGCTGGGATGTAGTGAAAGAAGTTCTTCTGGAGACTATGATGATATTATGGAAAACTGGAAAATTACCGAACAATGCCAATTCTTCATTTATTACCTTAATTCCAAAATCTGAAAATCCTGTGAACATTTCTGAATACCGACCGATTAGTTTAGTAAGCTTGGTGTATAAAATAGTCTCAAAAGTGCTCTCAAGAAGAATCAGTGGGGTGTTAAATAAGGTGATTTGTGAAACCCAATACACATTCATCAAGGGGAGGCAGATTTTCGATGGGATTCTAACGCAAATGAAGTTATACATTCGTTACAGTAAGAAGGAAGCAAAAAAGGGGAGTAGTCCTTAAGCTTGACTTATCGAAGGCCTATGATTGTGTAAGATGTGATTTCTTAATTATGGTGCTAGACCAAATGGGATTTGGAGCTAAATGGTGTAGCTGGATTATGGAATGTGTCACTACGACCAAGGTATCTATTTTAATAAATGGTTCACCGACTAAAGAATTCAAAATGAGTAAAGGTTTGAGGCAGGGGGTCCTATTTCCCCATTTCTTTTCATCACAGTCACTGAGGCTTTACATTTACTGGTTAGGAAAGCAGAGGAGAGAGGTATGATCGAAGGAATCCAGAATCTTGTTCCTAATGACTCGATTACGCATCTCCAATTTGCAGATGACACCGTTTTCTTCCTAAGGCCTACTGAAGATAATATGGTTAACATGAAAAGAATCTTGAGATGTTTTGAGGTGTGTTCAGGACTGAGTATAAATTTCAATAAATCATGCTTAGTTGGGATAAATGTCGAGGCTGAAAAACTACACTCACTGGCAGAACAGTGTAGTTGCAAAATTGGTACCCTCCATTTCAACTACTTAGGCATACCCTTAGGGGCAGATCCGAAAAGGATAAGTACATGGGATTTATAGTGGAGAGATTTAGTAAAAAACCGTCGGGATAGAAAAGTCGTTCTATATCATTCGCGGGCAGAATCACCCTCATTAACTCAATACTCTCTGCACTACCACTATATTATTTATCCATCGTCAAAATTCTGAAGCAAGTATTGGAGAAAATTGACAGAATCAGGAGGAATTTTCTTTGGGGAACCACTACAAGTTCAAAGAAAATGTGAAGAGTTAATTGGGGCAAGATGTGCACACCGAAGAAGAAATGAGGTGCGGGAGTGGTGAACATAAAAGCAAAGAATCAAGCGTTACTAGCTAAGTGGGGCTGGAGATTTTTAACAGAAAAAGAAGCTCTATGGAGGAAGATCAGTTTTCAAAGTATGGGAAACAAAAACAACATTGGATTGTGGGTTGTAATTTGGTGAGAAAGGCATCGACCATTTGGAAGGGGGTTGTAAGAAATCTGCTAGATGAAAAAGTGAATAAATTGATGGCACCAAAAGAGCTTAGGTAGAGATTGGGAAATGGGGAAAGTTTTCCATCTTGGGAGGATCGATGGAATGGGGACAAGGCTCTTTGCGAAGAGTTTCCCAGTTTGTACAGACTTGCAGAGAAAAAAAAGCATTAGTGTGGCTGAAATGGTGGACACTCGAAGCTTTGAAGGGATAGAGTGGCAGAACATTTTTTTAAAGAAATCTATTAGAAAGAGAAGTGGAGCTGCTGTAAGTATTGAAAAAACAGTTAGAAGGACAACAACAAAAAAAAGGGTGTCGAAGATAGAATCATTTGGCTACATGACCAGGCTGGTAGGTTCTCAGTTGGGAAATCGTCGGAGTTGTTGGTTATTGCAGACTTGGAAGTTCCAGCTTTCAACTTTGATTTAATATGGAAGATGAAGGTTCCCCCTAAAGTTAGAAGTTTTATGTGGATGCTTAAATTAAAAAGGATCCCAACAAAGAGATTCCTTAGAGAAAAAGGTGTAAAGTTGAGTGACGATTCTTGTGGCTGCCCTTGGTGTGGACAAACAGAAGAGACTATTTCACACTTGTTCGTGGAATGCAAATTTGCAAGCTGCTTTTGGGGAAAAACTTATGCAAATGGTGGACAATATGTTGGCCAAATCTAGTAAATATAGATGATTTTTTATCATTTTGTTTTTCTTATTCTTGGACAGGTTCGACAAAATCCTTATGGCATATTACGATAGCCGCGGGCATATGGACCTTGTGGTTAGCCAGGAATGAGAAGGCGTTTAATGAAAAGTCTACTTTTGTAACAACCTTTTTTCTAGAAAAAAACTTTTAGGTGTGTCACTTTTTGAAAAAAAATTGTTTGAAAGAGGGATTTTCTTTTAAAAATTCGTGTTTCAGAAAATGGTAAAAATTTGGAGTCGCCACCGGCAACTAAGGTAGGTCGGACACCACAAAACCAGAGATTCGCTTTAAAAAGGGTTTGGGAGTTGGTTACGTGTGGGGAAGGGTTAGCACCCTCATCACGCCCGGAAATCGGTACAAAATTACTTGTTGCCTTTAATCGATAGAAATTAATTAAAATCTAAAGTGAATTTAATTAGAAAGGATGACGGTACACCAGACCATAGACTAAACCGACATCACATAAGACTGACTGTCGTGTTAATTTAGGGTTCGAATTCCGCACGTCGCCATTATGCATGATGCAAGCAAACAAGGAATGATGACATGATATTTCCATTTTAATTATTGCTTGCCTAGAGACAGTGAGAATTAACCCAAATATTTGGTCGACATCCATTAAGCTTGGACTGTTTTGACACAAATACCGGGGTTAATAGATACATCTCTTTTGTATTTTTAAAATTAATTAATTAACATGCCAAATTATTAACGGTTTCATGGGTGACAAGTATAAGATGCATGCCATAGAAAAGATTGAAAGTAAGCACACAAAAAGCCCACCCAAGGCCCTATCTTAAAGGCTCTAATTATGGGAGACCGATTAGTGATCTAATTGTAGATTAGGTGGTTCTAATATTACCCTAAATCATTTAAATCCCCAAAACTAGAAGACCCTAATAAATTATGAATTATCTTGATTTTACTCATCTAAATTTAATGTTAATTTTATCTTAAAAAATTAGGAATAACTTAACCGATTTAATGGGCTTAATATCCATCCTAACAAGGCAAGGATGAATTTAAGCGAATTAAACCGGTTCAAAACCTTAAACTTAATTTAAGCTCTAAACTTAAACCGACCTAATTGTACGAACCGTGCCCCTATGAGGCGGGCACACGATTCGACACAAATAAATCTATTAGACTAAGCATCAAAAGGACCAAATTAACTAGCCCAAGCCCACCTAAGGTAAGCAAGACCAAGAACCTAACTCTAGCCACCTAAAGCCCTAAGGCCCAAAGCCCAAACTAAAAGGATATTAAAGCAAACCACATTATCAAAGCCAAATTAATATACCATCTATTTACCAACATGCTTTAAGAAAATCCATGATATACATACATTTTATAATCATATTGTCGTTTTGTTGCATTTCTCATAAAACGGGTCCTTATACGAATCCATACATCATATTAAAAACATTCCATTAAAACATTAAGTTATATTAAGGATTCCAAAAGTTACATCATGCCATATATTATTTAAAACCTTAGATTATACATTATAAGTCATACGAACCTTTTATTAGAATACTTGTAAAGCACAAACCACATACAAAACCACAGCATACAATTTATTAATAAACAAAGCCATGATCACACATAACATACAACTTAAGAAATCAAGTAAAAACACATAATCACAAATAATCATACATTCCACATATATCACATAAATAAGAGCAAAAACATGACTAAATTGAAGAAATTAAATAAAACTGTGGCAAAATTAAAAGATGCATGAAAAATAAAAAAACTGTGAAACGGACTCAATTGAAATAGACGCAAAATACAGGGGAGTGGATGGACAATTGGACCACTGGAGACTAGACTCTGGACGGAATTCCAAAGGAAAACCGAATCCTAAGGACCTAAGACGCTATTTAAAAAAGCGAAAACCCCTAATGCGCGAAAGGCACGACACGGAGGGACCAAAAGCTAATTAACCCCTAACCTAAAACCTAAAAACACTATAAAATCCCCCTTTCACCAACTCAAACCCCTTTTTCTTCTCTAAAACCCAAACCCTAAAAGAAACCCTCTATACTAAACGCTCTAAACACCGACCGACGCTAATCGTTATCCAGTGAACTCGAAACGACCCAAATAACCTCCTTTTCGTGCTTCAAAAACCTTAAACGACAACCACAACCCCAAAAGACAAACTCTCGCCCTTTGTTTTTAGAAAAACCAGAAACCACAAAACCCCTTTTTTAGATTCAAAAACAAAGATGAAGTAAAGAAAGAAAATGGTGTTTCAGGTCTCTCTCAACCAACTCACCATGCAAAGCCAAAGAGGGGCCAAGATTTTTGTCGGCGAGAGAGAACAAAAGCCATTTCCGAGAAGAAAAAAAGAAAAGGTAAAAATAAAGAACCTTTGCCTCTTTTTTATGCTATGCGATGATGAAGATGAAGAAAATAGTTTACCTCTGTAAATGCTCTATGCGCGTATTTCTTTTTGCATTCAAAAAAGGAAAAAGATCTATTACATTTGGTGTCGATTCGGCTTTATAGCCGGTATTACAAGTATTTTCAATTATATTGAAATGAAATGAAAACACAATGTTGGTTCGTGCAATTTTTGGCCGGATTCATGCGTGGCTCTACTCTGATTTATGTTATTCTTTTGCCAATTTTCCGTTTTTGCCTTAGCCTTGTTTTCATTCTGACCTTTGTTTTTTTATTGCATGCGTAGCTCGTACGACGGAGGGAAGGGGCGGGTGTGGATGCTGAGTCGGCCTCGGACGTGGCCGTTTTCGTACCAAATCAGTGATGTTGCATCAATCCATTGGTTCTGAGGGAGTCGAAAGGGTGCGCGGGTGAGCTGCACGCACGCGTGGAGGAGCTGGAGCGTCGTGCGTGCGATCTGACCTTACGTGTGAATGATCCCAGACGTCGCGTGTGGTTGCTCTGCCTCGATCCTGGGTCGCTGATGTGGCTTCGATCGCACAGAGGAGAGGGATGCGGCGCTGAAGAGTTCGAGAGGCTTCTAGGGTTTCACCCGAGACTATATCTGGACCGTTGATGTCGTTTTAATCCAACAGACGAGATGCGTGCGGCGCTGGAAGGCTCGAGAGGCTCCTAAGGTTTCACCTGAGACTTCATCTGGGCCGTCAGATCTGGATCATATCTGACGGTGGGAAATTGGATGCGCAAGCAAAAGACTGATTTAGGGATAGGGTTTTAGATTATCGTTTTAAGGCTTGGGCCAAACGGGCCATGTAATTTTTTTTGTGTAAACGGACTTTAATAAACTTGGGCTTTAATTATTATATATTGGGCTTTATTTAGTTGGGCATGTGTATATATATATTAATTTTTTTTCATTTTCAAACTCGTTCTGAAGCATAAATAATAATAATAATAATAATAATAATAATAATAATAATAATAATAATAATAATAATAATAATAATAATAATGATGATGATGATGATGATGATGATGATGATGATGATGATGTTAACAATAATAATAGTGATAATAATAATAATGTTAATAATATGAATAACATATGATAACAAAGTAAAATAGTATTTAGGGGTTTTAAAATAACACACATATGTATATATCACTTTTTTTGGGTTTTAATAAAATAGTATAACATTTAAACAAAGCTCACTACACATGTACCTTTATTTATAAATAGTAATAACATATAGCAACAAGCCCATTATTCACAAAAAAAAAAAAAAAAAAAATCTACCCCGTACAAAATTAGTGACTACAGTTGTCCCTCTTTGCTTATCCTTGTGTAACAAGAATAAAGCAAAGACCATAAGCACTAATTTTGTCCAGCTTCCTTATTTGGGTGATTTGCTCCTCTGAAGCGGCATTGAACACACATTTTGTTTTCCCAAAACGACAGGAATAAATTGGGTAGGTCTTCTGGTTTTTCTGCATGAAAAACCTTGAGCTCTTTCTCTCATAAATCCTAGTGCGGCGAGTTTGAAATCTTTCGCCTGAAGTCCTTAAGCTTTTGAGTATCTGTCTCCTTTGCTTTGAAAACTTAACGTGGCGAATTTGAAATCTTCGCCTTGAGCTATGGGTATCTGTCACTTTTGCTCGGAAATCCTGATCATGGTGAGCCTGTAATTCTTCACCTTGAGCTATGAGTATCTGTCTCTCTTGCTCAGAAAATATAATGTGGCGAGTCTGAAATCCTTCGCCCGAAGTCTATTTTTCATTATGTTGTTCGTTTCTCTTCTCAGGAGCAAACAATCTCATATATCTGTTAAAAAATGAATGCTATGATGTTATGTGTTAGCATGATCCTAACATAAGTATGCTTAGCTAAACATGATGCATGAATGGGAATGCTAAATATAGGTCCAGCGCCACGGCTCTTTTTGTTGATCTCTCTTGATCCTTTATCTGTTTCCTTCTTCTTTTCAATGTTGATGCTTGTCTCACACTCGGGGTTCAACCATCAGATCTTCTGAGATTCCCCTTTTTAGATTCTAACTTTGAGCTATCTCCCCCCCCAAAGTGCCCTTTCAGGTTTTTACTTTGGTTTTCTTTTTTTTTCTTTTTCCTTTTCTTTTTCCTTTTCCTTTTTTCTTTTTCCTTTTCCTTTTCCTTTTCTTTTTTCTTTCCTTTTCTTTTTCTTTTCTCATTTTTCTTCTTTTTTCCTTTTTTCCTTTTTCTCTTTTTTTCTTTTTTTCTTTTTTTTTCTTCTTTTTGTCTTTTTCTTTTTCTCCTGCACTCAAGAGATCAAACCATAGAAATGCCGAGAAATATTTTAATTTTAATAAGTTTGTATTAATCTACTCGCATAATTCTTTGTGGAAAAAGATGAAATAGTACTTATTAATATATATTTTGAAACTCATGAAAAATTAAAACTCATGGAAAACATGAAAGGAAGGAAAAGAAAGGCAAATTATGCAATGCCCTAAGTATCTACTATGTGAATGATGCGAAAATCCATTGACCAAGGTGAATCCTTTGCTAAAAGTGCTACACTAGTATCCTTGAATTCTGAGAGTACTCCTTTGCCAATCGTGTAGTTACCATTATTCCTCCAGGTCACTCTTCTTCGGTTCTCAACCCCCCTTTGGTTTCAAGACGCCCTTTTCGGGTTGTCATCTTGAAACCCCCCTTTTCTTCTATCTTTTTTTTGATACCTAAAGCGCCCTTTTTGCGTTATCAATCTGGGTATTTATTTCTTGTGAAGTGCCCTTTCGGGTTTTCACCCACCCTTTTTTTTACATGTAGTATCTCTTGACCAAATCTGAATTCATCAGATTACTCAACTCCTTCCCATCCATCTCTGTTAGGATCAATGCTCCTCTGAAAAAGGCCCTTTTAACCATATAAGGTCCTTCCCAATTCGGCATCCACTTTCCACGAAAATCTCTTTGGATGGTCAAAACCCTTTGAAGTACTAAATATCCTTCTTGGAACTCTCTCGGACGGACTTTCTTGTCATAAGCTTGCATCATTCTTTTCTGATACATCTAATCATGGCAAATGGCTTTTAATCAGTTTTCCTCAATGAGGTTCAATTGATCGAACCGAGCATGTACCCATTCAGCCTCTTCCAACTTCACTTCGTTCAGGATTCTAAGTGACGAGATTTCTACTTCCATGGGCAGTACTGCTTCCGTGCCATAAACCAAAGAGTATGGTGTTGCTCTGGTCGAGGTACGTATAGACGTTCGGTAGGCAAAAAGAGCAAACGACAACTTCTCATGCTAATCTTTGAATGTATATGTAGTCTTGGCTATAATCTTCTTGATGTTCTTGTTTGCTGCTTCTACTGCTCCATTCATCTTTGGGCGATAAGCAGTGGAGTTATGATGCTTTATTTTGAATTGCCCGCATACCTCATCCATCATTGCATTATT
This sequence comes from Hibiscus tridactylites, assembly GCA_958450335.1. Taxonomy (NCBI): domain Eukaryota; kingdom Viridiplantae; phylum Streptophyta; class Magnoliopsida; order Malvales; family Malvaceae; genus Hibiscus; species Hibiscus tridactylites. Next base: position 15,138,519 of record OY288270.1, read on the forward strand.
CAAATTGGAAGCATTGTCAGTAATAATTATCCCTGGCAACTCGTAATGACAAATGATCTTTTTTTCCCATGAATTTGAACATTGTTGCTCTAGTAACATTGGCGTAAGAGGTGGCTTCCATCCATTCAGTGAAGTAGTCAATGACAACAAGGATAAAGCGTTGTCCATTGGATGCCTTAGGGTGGATTTGACCAATAAAATCTATTCCCCACACGGCGAAGGGCCAGGGTGAATTCATGGTATGTAACGGTAAGGGTAGAGAATGTATCTTGTCAGTATATATCTGGCATTTATGATACTTCTTGGCATAATCAATGTAATCTCCCTCCATGGTTGACCAAAAGTACCCGTATCACATGATTTTCTGGGCCATTGAGAAACCGTTGGCATGTATTCCACACAACCCATCATGAACTTCTACTAAAATGCTCTTAGCTTCTTGAGCATTAACACACCTCAATAGTATCTGGTCTTTTCCCTTTTATACAAGATATCCCCATCTAAGACGTATCTCGCTGCCATTCTTCTAATGGTCCTTTTATCATTTTCATTCGCTTCTTTGGGGTACATTTGGTACTTGATGTACTGCAGGATGTCATGATACCACAGGTTGCCATCTGTCTCTTCTTCCAGGTTATAACAGTGAGCCGGTACCTCAAACGATTGTATCTTAACTGGTCTCATCTCTGCTTCTAAACTTGCTTTGAATGTAGCGGCCAAAGTTGCTAGAGCATCTGCCATCTGGTTATCTTCTCTCGGGTGATGAGTAAAACTAATCTTTTCAAAATTCTTGATTAGTTTTTGGACCAGGTCATAATACTTGATCAGCTTCGGGTCTCTCGTCTCCCATTCATCCCTGAGCTGGTATATCACCAAAGAAGAATCTCCAAAAACCTGGAGTTTCTTGATCCTTCTTTCAATGTCTACACGCAACCTCATAATACAAGCCTCATACTCAGCCATATTGTTGGTGCAGAAGAATTCCAACCTACTGGTGAAAGGGTAGTAAACCTCCTCCTGGGATGTTAGCATTGCTCCAATCTCGTGACCTAGGGTATTAGATGCCCCGTCAAAGTAAAACTTCCATGATTCATCTTCGAAAATATCCTCCTCCCCCACAGTTATATACATTAAGTCTTCATCCGGAAAATTGAAGTCCAATGATTCATAATCATCCGAAGCTCGACTTGCTAGGAAATCTGATATAGCGATCCCTTTCGCAGCTTTTTGACTCACATACAAGATGTCAATTTCAGACAACAACATTTGCCAACGGGTCATCTTTCCGGTGAGTGCCGGTGCCTCCATCAGGAACTTTAATGGATCCAACTTGGATATTAACCATGTGGTATGGTACAACATATACTGGCTGAGCCTCTTTGTGGCCCACACTAGGACGCAACACAATTTCTGGATTTGGGGGTATTGAGTTTCGCATTTGGTAAACTTCTTACTCAAGTAGTAAACCGCTCTCTCTTTCTTTCCGGTGTCATCATGTTGCCCAGGACACATCCCATCGAGTTTTCAAAGACTGTCAAATATAAGATCAGCGATCTACCCAATACTGGAGATACTAAGATTGGATCATTAGTCAAAAACTTCTTAATCTTATCTAGGGCTTCTTGACACTCTTTATCCCAAACCCCAGGGTTGTTTTTACGAAGTAATCTGAAAACAGGGTCGCATTTGTCGGTCAACTGAGAAATGAAGCGAGATATGTAATTTAGCCTCCCTAAGAAACCAAGGACTTCTTTTTGGGTCTGAGGTGGAAGAAGATTCTGGATAGCTTTTACTTTATCGGGGTCAATTTCAATTCCTCTTAGGCTAACCACAAAGCCTAAAAGTTTACCGGACGTCATGGCGAAGGTGCACTTTGTCGGGTTAAGCTTTAACTGATACTTCCTCAACCTTTGGAACATCTTTCTTAAGTTTCTAATATGCTCTTCCTCAGTCTGAGACTTGTCTATCATATCATCTACGTATACCTCGATCTCTTTGTGCATCATGTCATGAAAAGGTGTGACCATGACTCTTTGATAAGTTGCTCCAACATTCTTCAAACCGAAGGGCATCACTTTGTAACAAAATGCCCCCCACATTGTTACGAACGTTGTTTTTGTCATGTTTATCTGGTTATACCCCGAGAAGTCGTCCACACACATGAAGGAAAACCATGAGTTTCTGTAGTCCACACACATGCAGACCTTTCCTTTCTTTTTCAGTATAGAGACTATTTTTGCTACCCACTCTGAATATTCAACAACTTTCAAGAACCCGGCCAGGTACTGCTTCCTCATCATCTCGAATTTTCAACAACGTGTAAGTCCTCATTCTCCTTAATTTCTGTTGGACTGGCTTACATTCTGGCATGATAGGTAGCTTGTACATCACAATACTTGTGTCTAGGCCCGGAATATCCTGATAGGTCCATGCGAAAATGTCTCTGAACTCTAACAGTAGGTTCACCAACTCAAGCCTGGCATTAGATGAGAGAGCTGGGCCAATTTTCACCTCCCTTTGCTCCTTATTATTTCCCAAGTTAAGGATCTCAACCTCTTCTTGATGGGGTAATATCTGTCTATCCTCACTCTCCATTAATCTAAGGAATTCTTTCGGGAACTCGTACTCTACCCCATCACTCTCTTGTTCATCAATTTCGGCTAGATACAATGGTTTCTCAAAATTCACCTCAAGATTAGATTCAGAATCATTCACAGAGTCAATAATAGGGACCTTGCAACATTTATGAAATGAACGTGTATTGGTAAGATGAACATATATGTATTATTACGAAGTGAATAGAATAATAAATAATAAACGAATGATGAATAAATGAATGTAATGAATATGATGTTAGCGATTTTGGAAAGCGTCTTTTTATTGAATTAAAAGCGAACAGATTAACATAGAAGCCCTTTACAAAAGATCCTTATTGCTCGCGGGAAAAAGTGAATATGGTGGGTTCTGAGCATTACTCTGATTCAGGTCTAAAGACTACAGGAAAATCCAAGCTAGTCCAATTTTCAAGCATTTATCCCGGAAGACAAGGACGGATTCCTGCCCAATAACTGGCGCTTTACTCATTCTTGGATATCATGTTAATATCCATCCCTTACAGTGCTTCACTGAGCTTTTCCTCCTCATTGAGCCTAGCATTCTCCATATTGGCCTCGTTCACCATTTGTTCGGGATCGATCACCGCTCCTGACATAAACATGTCCCTCATGTTGGTATAAACAATGGGTTCCCATATCATGTCCTCACCCATGAGTCTAGTTTTCCTTCGTTCTGCCCTCTTCTTCCATTCTGACTGCCTTTGCTGAAAATTGGGCTTATGGTTGAGCCCAAACCGGTCTTGCTTGTTGATGACACTCTTGACACGTAGACACCCTTGTAACTTTCTTCCAAGTCCCTTCCCTTTCTTGGCTCCTCGTCCCAAGGTGTGCCAAACTTGCATCTTGGCGTAATTTGATAACTTCATGCATTGAATTTTTCTTCCTTCCGCCACAAACGTAGCATTCACAAATTCTAAAGCCCTGAAGGAACACTCAAATGCCTCCTCATCGGCCTGGACATAAAGAGCATCAGTAGTCACGAGAGCAATGATGTCTTGCTCGGCAGCCACGCTCACTAACTTCCCTTCGATAACAAACTTCAATTTCTGGTGCAGTGATGAAGGTACGACCCCCACTGAATGGATCCATGGCCTCCCCAATAGGTAATTGTACGTTGGCTTGATATCCATCACTAAAAAATCAACCACATACTCGGTAGGACCAATTAACAGTGGTACTTCAATTCTCCCGTTGACGTCCCTCTGAGTCCCATTAAATGCTCTAACAGAGTTCTGGCACGGCTTCATATGCGAACTGTCTATAGGCAACCTTTGCAAAGTCACCATTGGCATCACATTCAAAGCTGACCCATTATGAACAAGCACTCCTGGCAAGACATATCCCTTACAGTGGGTAGTTATGTTCAAGGCCTTGGTCGATCCCATACCTCCATCTGGAATCTCATCATCACTAAAGGTTATAAAATTATCAACCGTAATGTGGCCCACTATACGGTCTAACTTGCTAACTGATATGTCATTTGGGACGAATGCCTGATTCAACACCTTCAACATTGCATCACGATGTTTTCTAAGCTCAACAACAATTCTAACACCGAAATTCGAGCTTGCTATTTTTGGAGCTACTCGACAATATTGTACTCACTATGTTTTAAAAACCTTAAGAACTCTTGCGCCCGTTACTCAGTTACTGGCTCGTTAATCTTCGGAGGAGGTTCCTCACCAAACACCTTTCCGACCTTAGTTTCGGTCGATTTCTCTTCACCCTTCGGCTCTACCTCTTTTGCAGTTTCTGGGGAATAACACCTCCCGCTCCTCGTAAAGTTTACCACTTCATTCACTATCTCGATCCCTGATTCCATTGGACTCTCCTCTTTCTCAGACTCTTTCTCGTCGGGTAGCTTGTCTTCTTTCATCGGGTTTGTATTTCTTGGTATTGAGATATGGGCAGCATAGTTCCACGGAACTTTCCGTTCATCCTTGAAAGGAAAGGAAGTCAGAGGAGATATTCTAAGATTCGGAGTCATCTTCGAACTTTCTCCTTCATGTAAGCCTTCTTCCTTCATCTTACGCGATAAAAAAAACGGTCTGTCCAACCCATACTTAACTTTGGAGACGTCAGATGCACACATGTCTAACTCCTTCTTTCCCTCGTCTTTCTCAAAAAACTCGATCTCTTTATTATCCATCATCCCTTGGACTACTTGTTTAAACTCTTCACAATACTGAATATCATGACCCTCTTGCTGATGGTACTCAAAATACGGTTCGCAACCTTCTAACACAATCTCCATGCCCCGGTTAATCAGGCGTGCCATACATAACTGTTGAAACACCCATCTTAGAGGAGACCTGACTTCGGACACTCTTACTTTAGCCTTTCTAGTATACTCTTCCTTGATTACGTTCACATTTCGACCTGCGTGATTTGGTAGCGGGTTAGTAGCGGTATTTGGTTCATCTAATTGCAACACCTCAGTCTTTATCAGATTTTGCAAAAGACTTATTAAATGCAATGCAGTTCTCAATTGAGTGTCCCAGAACACCACCATGATAATCACAATTTGCCTTCTCATCATACCAAGCCAGGAACGACGGCTTAAAAGGAGTGACATAATAAGGTCAGACCAAGTCCACCTCATGCAAGTAAGAATACAAATCAGCATATGATACTGGGATAGGGGTGAAAGTCATCTTCTCATTTTCTTTCTTCGGGGCCCTAGTCTCCTTTTTGTTCGAGCCTTTTCTTCCTCCGGATGTGACTTGTGGTGTTGATAGAGTAAAGCTCTTAGGGGTAGTATAAGTGTTCACTGTGTTTACCTCATTGTCCTTTCTCTTATAATTCTTCTGAGTGTTCTCCCTACTGTCAATTCTTCTACTCTTTATGGCTACCTCAATGGACTCACCGATCTTTACCATGTCTACGAAATTTTTGGTAGTGTAGTTTAACAAACGATCAAACAACGCTCCCCTCAACGTATTGATGAACATTGGAGTTATTTCATGCTCTGGGATCGGGGGTTGAATTTGAGCAGCTACATCATGCCACCTCTGAGCATACTGGCGCAAACTTTCACTTGACCTTTGTTCCATTCCTTCCAACATAATCTGGTTGGGAGTCATGTGATTCACATGCTTGTAATGTTCTATGAAGGCTCTCGAAAGGTCCTTCCATGACTTGACATTTGCTCGGCTAAGCATGGTGTACCATCGAGTTGCAGATCCAATCAGGTTGTCCTAGAAACAGTGGATAAGCAGCTTCACATCCTTCACAAAGGCGGCCATTTTTCAGCAATACATAGTGATGTGAGTCGATGGGCAAGTAGTACCATCGTACTTGTCAAAATTAGGAACCTTGAACTTGGGCAGGAGTACCAAGTCAGCCGCCAAACTCAAGTCACTTGCATTGTTACCTTACTCATCCACCTCGTGTATGGTTTTGAGCTATTCTTCAAAAGATCGGAACTTCTCTTCGTACTTCCTTTCTATTTCGACCCTAATCTTTTCCACTTCTTCCATCATACTTAGGTCTGGTACTTCATTTTCTTGGTCAATCTCTAAATCAACGGGCTGATTCGCTGAAGCTCTCCTGGGACGGCTAGCAGATGCCTCCGCATTAGGACCTGCGGCAACCCCCGCGAGATTGATAAAAACTCGTTTTCCTTGTTCTGACACATCTGGGAGAACATTTGTGTGAGACGCGACACCCTTCTGTTCTTCCACGTTCGAACTGTTCATAGAAATCCCCTCTTTACCCTTCATTTTGGCTAGCAAACTGGTCATTTGGGCGATGATAGACACTTGTGACTGTGCAATCTGGTCATTGATACTCTTATTGACTCCATCCAAACGGTTTTCAAGGTCTTTCTGACCTTGCTCCACCTTAGCTAGCCTATTCTCCATAACTCGAGACTGGGACCGTGTTCCGTATGAATGAGGAATGGTTGAAAATTTAAAGAACCAAAATGTAATTTTCTCTCTGAAAATAAAAAGTCTTTTAATTAAATTTAAATAATTAAACAAAATATACAAATAAATGCCTAATGCATGAATGCAAAGAGCAACACTGAGTTTGGTAAATATCATCATTAAACGACTTGCATTAATTGGAACATTGTCTTGTTACAATGATTGAAGAAAACTAGCTACTTATACGGTCCTAAACTAGCATCTACATTGAGGATCTCCCTTAAAACCCTAACGCTCCTTCTTCTTTTCTTGAATGCATCGCCTTCCCATTTACACATATTGGTCCAACTTGGCGCCTAAGTCGACGATCTCCCTCAAAATCCAAACAACCTTCTCCCCCACATCGTTCGAGTCATCCACACAACCATTGAGCTCGGTAGCATTCTCGGCTAAAAACAGTATCTTTGCGGCAACCTCTTTCATCCGAACAGTCCACTGTGCTAATTCTTGTTCTTTCCTCCAAATAGTATATGCGGCAAAATGCAGTTGTTCTAAAGTCGGCATTGGACACACTTGGATCGCCCCTCTAAGGCTCTTGATACGGTCCTTGAGCTGTTGGACTTCGGTTTCCAATTCATCAATACAACCCTTCGAAGCTTGGTTTTCTAACCCACTAGCCTTTAGTTTACTGGTGGGTCCTTTGTGTTTGAAAAGAGACCTCTCCAAATTCTTCACTTGATCCTTCAAAGTCCCGTTCTGGTGTTGTTCCCTTTCAAGCTATCCGGAGTACTCGGTTCATAAGTTCTTCATTTCTTGCGTTAAAGCAAGCACTTGGTCTTTGCACTCATGATACCCTTTTGTATAATTCTCAGCTCTTACTCTTTATTCCCTGAGGCGAAGCTCTAGTTCTTGGCTCGATCCACCTTCCGCAACTCTCTTACCCTTGTTTAGTCTTTGCAGCTTCTGAATCTCTTCTTTCTCCAACCCGAGCTCAAGTTCCAACTCATCGTTCTTCCTTTGCAAGCCTTTGATATCTTTCTCAAAGTGTACCTTTTCCAACTCAAAGTTGAACCTTTCCTCTTTTGCCTTCTCCTCGAGCTGTTCATACTTCTTTTGTTCTTCTTCAAGTTGTCTTCTCATCAGATCTGCTTCGGTGGGAAGTGAAGCTAACCTTTCTTCGATGGTTCTTTTCCTATTCGGGTTCAGTTGAGGAACATTATCGTCAACGCGATTAAACCTCCACACTTAATATTCAGGAGTAACCATGTAAGGAGCATTCAAAATCCTAACATGCCTTGTGTTGTTCCAAGCCGAGGAAGCACTATACGCCATCCCTTTGTAACCCTTCTGTCTCTCAGGAGTAACCATTCGTAGCTGGTACAAATTGTTTCGATCCATACTATCTCAAGACCAAGAGAGGTGCGTAAGCTGTATGCCCCCAAAGACCAAGTAACAATACCTAAGAGTACATTCCACACCTATAAAGGATATTCCTTACCGACAACCAAGGAGCCCTCCAAACTATGTCTTTGTCATTCAAATTTCGGAGAACATCTAGCCAAACCTCCTCGGATCTTTTTCGTGGGCCAATCAACTTTTCGCAAAAACTCTTCTAAGGGTGAAAATTTACAATCGTAGACAAGTCTCGAGAAGTTGACATCAGTCCAAAGATGGCTATAGAACCAAACGGTCAAAAGTTGGGGGCACCCTAAGAAACGGCCTCTGCCATGATTCCTACAGAACCTCAAAGATTGGAAAGTTTCTGACAAGATCACAGGCACTGGATTGTTTCCTTCATCCAAACGATCAAATAAGTCCAAAATTGTTGTGTGAATGAGGCCTAAAGTCTTATGGAAAAGCACCAAACTGTAAATTAAGAGCGCGAAAAGACTACGCTGAACTCGCCCCGCGGGATGTACTGATTCTAAAGCCAAAATCCCTTCCACCTTGAGATACTCCTTTTTGTTCCAAGTTGTCACTTGATGATCGACCCATGACATCAAAGTGTTTGAAAATTTCTAAAGCTTCACTCGGAAGGGCTTGTTCTTGCTAGTTTTAGAATAGACACGATTCATCTTAATCATCTTACAATTCACAAGGTCCTGATACTCCTCAATCGTCGGGGTTAAGTCTAAGTCACTAATCATGAAACAACTATAGGCCGAATTCCAAAAACCTAAGAAAGCCTGAAGTAGTGATTGATCGACCGGAACATATAACAGATACACAATATCACCATATTCGCTCTTGAAGGCATTCCTCGTCTCAAAGTCCCAACTGTTCCAAACATGCTTTAATTCAGACACATCATTAAACTATGTATTCATAAAGGTCTCATTTACCATTTCTGATCTGAAACCGGCTGAAATGCTATCTCCCTCATGCAGTTGCTCCCTTTCAGACCATACTTGCACATCATAATTCTTCTCATCATTACATCGGACCATGTCCCCGATTGATTTTGCCTTTAATTTCAGACTATTTCCAACTTAATGTGCTCTTTATGTCATGATGAAATATGCAAAATAAAGGGGAAAGAAGAAAAATGTGTTAGTTAGAAGATGACATAAATTAGAAGGCAAGGAAAAATTAAATACAAGAAAAATAACGAAGGCAAGCAATTGACAAGACGAACCTACCCATTCTAAGCTATATGGTTATCTGCATGGCTTTAATGGGGCGGGCTTCTTAAATTCTCACGCATGGGTTCGGTTCTAACAAGGGTACCTGAACCTATCTCATCACCTACTAAGGCAAAAAGAGCCCCAATTCTGGCCCATTACAAGCTTACGAATTGGTTTCGGTTCGAGGGAAAGCACGACCTAGTGGCGTTGAAGGTTGCTCACGTGTCAAAGGCGTGGGTTCCAGAAGTGAATTATCGACCCGTAGAGGGATACTCATATGGGTATGGGCATTTCACTCCCACTTAAGGGGTATAGCTCAGGTATAAAGCTTAATGATCATGATGCAACACATGTCCGTGACTCCTAAGAAATTAAATGAGGAATTAATTCGAATGCCACAAATTTTCAAAGCCCATATAACTTAAGTCACGTTTTCAAATGAGAACAAACTTATTAAATTCACTTTAAATTTTAAATAGTTTCTATCGATTAAAGGCAACAAGTCTTTCACTGGATTAACTCTCTTTTTTGTTTTATAAAAACAAAAATTTGTCCCTAGCGGAGTCGCCAAACTGTAACAACATTTTTTTCTAGAAAAAACTTTTAGGTGTGTCACTTTTTTTAAAAAGGTTTGTTTGAAAGGGGGATTTTCTTTTAAAAATTCGTGTTTCAGAAAATGTTAAAAATTTGGAGTCGCCACCGGCCACTAAGGTAGGCCGGACACCACAAAACCAGAGATTCACTTTAAAAAATATTCGGGAGTTGGTTACATGTGGGGAAGGGTTAACACCCCCATCACGTCCGGAAATTGGTAACAAATTACTTATTACCTTTAATCGATAGAAATTACTTAAAATCTAAAGTGAATTTAATTAGATGTTCTTAAGTGAAAATTTAACTTCAATAGTACGAGTTTTATCAAATTGTGGCTTTGGAATTAATTGAGCATTTAATTAAAAAGGATGACGGTACACCGGACCATAGACTAAACTGACATCATATAAGACTGACTGTCGTGTTAGTTTAGGGTTCGAATTACGTACGTCACCTTTATGCATGATGCAAGAAAATAAAGAATGATGACATGTTATTTCTATTTTTAATTATTGCTTACCTAGAGACAGTGAGAATTAACCAAAATATTTAGTCAACATCCATTAAGCTTGGACTGTTTTTACACAAATACCAGGGTTAATAGATAGCTCTCTTTTGTATGTTTAAAATTAATTTATTAACATGCCAAATTATTAACGGTTTCATGGGTGACAAGTATAAGATGCATGTCATAGAAAAGGTTGAAAGTAAGCACACAAAAAGCCCACCCAAGTCCCTATCCTAAAGGCTCGAATTATGGGAGACTGGTTAGTGATCTAATTGTAGATTAGGTGATTCTAATATTATCCTAAATCATTTAAATCCCAAAAACTAGAAGACCCTAATAAATTATGAATTATCTTGGTTTTACTCATCTAAATTTAATGTTAATTTTATTTTAAAAAGATTACGAATGGCTTAACCGATTTAATGGGCTTAATATCCATCCTAAAAAGGCAAGGATGAATTTCAGCAAATTAAACCGATTCAAACCCTTAAACTTAATTTAAGCTCTAAACCTAAACCGGCCTAATTTTACGAACTGTGCCCCTATGAGGCGGGCACACGATTCGACACAAATAAATCGATTAAACTAAGCATCGAAAGGACCAAATTAACTAGCCCAAGCCCACCTAAGGTAGGCAAGACCAAGAACCTAACTCTAGCCACCTAAAGCCCTAAGGCCCAAAGCCCAAACTAAAAGGATATTAAAGCAAACCACAATATCAAAGCCAAATCAATATATCATCTATGTACCAACATGCTTTAAGAAAATCATGACATTTTATAAACATATTTTCGTTTTGTTGCATTTCTCATAAAATGGGTCTTTATACGAATCCATACATTATACTAAAAAACATTCCATTAAAACATTAAGTTATATTAAGGATTCCAAAAGTTACGTCATCCCATATTTTATTTAAAACCGTAGATTATACATTATAAGTCATACAAACGTTATATTAGAGTACTTGTAAAGCTCAAACCACATACAAAACCACAACATACAATTTATTAATAAACAAAGCCATGGTCACACGTAACATACATTCCCCATACATGCCAACATACAACTTACGAAATCAAGCAAAAACACATAATCACAAATAATCATACATTCCACATATATCACATAAATAAGAGCAAAAACAGGACTAAATTGAATAAAATTAAATAAAACAGTGGCAAAATTAAAAGATGCATGAAAAATAAAAATAAAAACTGTGAAATGGACTAAATTGAAACAGACGCAAAATACAGAGGAGGGGACGGACAATTGGACCACTAGAGACTAGACTCTGGACGGAATTGCAAAGGAAAACCAAATCATAAGGACCTAAGACGCTATTTAAAAATGCGGAAACCCCTAATGCGCGAATGGCGCGACACAGAGGGACTAGAAGCTAATTAACCCCTAACATAAAACCGAAAAACACTATAAAATCCCCTCTTTCACCAACTCGAGCCCCTTTTGCTTCTATGAAACCTAGACCCTAAAAGAAACCCTCTATCCTAAATGTTCTAAGTGTCGGCCGACGCTAATCGTCGTTCGGTGAACTCGAAACAACCCAAAGAACCCCCTTTTCATTCTTTGAAAACCCTGAACAACGACAACAACCCCAAAAGACAAACTCTCACCCTTTGTTTTTAGAAAAACCAGAAACCCTAAAACCCACTTTTTTAGATTTGAAAACAGAGACGAAATAAAGGAAGAAAATGGTGTTTCAGGTCTCTCTCAACCAACTCACCATGAAAAGCCAAAGAGGGGTCGGGATTGTTGTCGGTGAGAGAGAACAAAAGCCATTTTCGAGAAGAAGAAAAAAAGAAAAGGTAAAAAGAAAGAACCTTTGCCTCTTTTTTATGCTATGTAATGATGAAGATGATGAAAATGGATTACCTCTGTAAATGCTCTATGCTCGTATTACTTTTTGCATTCAAAAAAAGAAGAAGATCCATTACATTTGGTGTCGATTCGACTTTATAGCCGGAATTACAAGTATTTTCAATTATATGGAAATGAAATGAAAATCCACTATTGGTTCGTGCATTTTTTGGCCGGATTCAAGCGTGGCTCTGCTCTGATTTTTGTTATTCTTCTGTCAATTTTCCGTTTTTGCCTCTGCCTTGTTTTCATTCTGACCTTTGTTTTTTCTTTACATGTGTGGCTCGTACGGTGGAGGCGAGGGGCAGGCGTGGATGCTGAGTCGGCCTCGGACGTGGCCGTTGTCATACCAAAACGACGACATGGTGTCAAGCCATTGGTTCTGAGGGAGTCGAAATGGTGCGCGAGTGAGCTGCACGCGTGCGTGGAGGAGTTGGTGCGTCGTGCGTTCGATTTGACCTTACGCGTGAGTGATCCCAAACGTTGCGTGTGGGCGCGTGGTTGTTGTGCCTCGATCCTGGGTCGTTGATGTGGCTTCGATCGCACGGACGAGAGGGATGCAGCGCTGAAGAGTTCGAGAGGCTTCTAGGGTTTCACCCGAGACTCCATTTGGACCGTTGATGTCGCTTTGATCCAACAGACGAGATGGGTGCGGCGCTGGAAGGCTCGAGAGGCTCTTAGGGTTTCACCTAAGACTTCATCTGGGCCGTCAGATTTGGATCAGATTTGACGGTGGGAAATTAGCTGCGCAAGCAAAAGAATGAATTAAGGCCAGGGTTTCAGATTATAGTTTTAAGGCTTGGGCCAAACGGGACATGTAATTTTTTTTTATAAACGAGATTTAATAAACTTGGGCTTTAATTATTATATATATTGAGCTTTATTTAGTTGGGCATGTGTATATATATTAATTTTTTTTCATTTTCAGACTCGTTTCAAAGCATAAAAATTAATAATAATAATAATAATAATAATAATAATAATAATAATAATAATAATAATAATAATAATAATAATAATAATAATAATAATAATAATAATAATAATAATAATAATAATAATAATGATGATGTTAACAATAATAATAGTGATAATAATAATGTTAATAATATGAATAACATATGATAACAAAGTAAAATAGTATTTAGGGGTTTCGAAATAACACACATATGTATATATCACTTTTATTTTTTGGGGTTTTAATAAAATAGTATAGCATTCAAACAAAGCCCACTACACATGTACCTTTATTTATAAATAGTAATAACATATAGCAACAAGTCCATTATTCACAAAAAAAAAAGAAATAAATTTACCCCGGACAAAATTAGTAATTACAACTTCTCAAAAAGATATACTTTTTAACGCGAAGATGAGAGCATTGATCTAGATTAAAGCGGGGAATGACAACCTTCTGTTGAACGATGGAAATTGCTGGAACAACCCAATTTGCTGCGTGTCACCCGAGATGATCGAAGAGGTTGCGCGTTGGATCCCTCCAAAAGAGGGAACATGAAAGTTTAACGTAGATGGAGCTTATTCCATTGAAGCAGAATGATATGGTGGTGTGTTGAGATCAAGTTCGAGAGATGTACGAGCATTATTTTCAAGACAAGTAGAAATTATAGGAGTAGTTTATGTAGAGATCGTGGCTATCAAGATGGCCCAAATTGTGTTCGAAGAAGCTGGATGGGTAGGGAAGACAAATCTAATTACTGAATATGACTCTCAAGTCGCTTTGAATTGGATAGAAAACGAACTTTTAAGGCCTTGGCGTTGGTGGAATATCTTTGAGGAAATAGATGAACTGGTAAGAAAAATAAAGAACATCAAGTTTGAGTACGTACCAAGAGCGAGAAATGGAATGGCAGACCACCTAGCAAAATGTGGAATGACTTGAGTCAAGTTATTCAAAGCTTGGTGGTAACTTCAGATTTTTTTGTGGCTTGATAGGATTGTATGTGTACAACCAATGTAGATTGGATGAAGTGATTCGGCTTTGTCTTTGAGATGTGTTATTTTGTTGTAGCCTTGTTGGGGTGTACTCTTTTTCTCCACTTAGGTTTAGGGAGGTTTTTAATGAGGCTCCCAACGACGGCATAAATTTTACTAATAATAAAAAGCTTGCTTAGCAAAATATAACATGTCTACTTAGATATGAGTACTAGATTGAATCGAGTCGAGTGGATAAAGTTTGAGTTATTGAAGTTTATAAGTACTATTTTATTATTCAAACTTTATTTGTTTTCAATTTGTGTTGAATTAAATATATTTGTTTGAGTTTTCGTTCAAATTTAAATGTAATTATTTATGTTGTTGGCGTACCAATTGACTTGAATAAATCAAAATTTTGAAAATAAATTTTTAAGTTGGATTGAGTTTTGTCTAATCTCATGTATTATCTATTTTACGCTTAATTTGTTACTTTTAACTTTTCTTTTTAGTAAATTATTTGAAATTGAAAATTTCAAAGTAATTTATATCACTACTCTTATAGCGTCGTTTTTAAACGTCGTTAGATAAAGCACCGCGAGAAGTGCCGCTGAATCGAGCGTCGCAATAGTTAGAGGCGCTTGTGAATAAAAAACATTGCCAAAGGTCGATATCTCTATAGCGGCTTTTGATATTTAAAATGACTCTATATGTTAGTGATATTTAGTGGCGTTTTATACACAAACGCTGCAATAGCCTGACTTTTAGTGGCACTTTTATTTACAAATGTCACAATAGCCTGATTACTATTGGCTCTTTTATTTACAAACGCCGCAATAGCCTAACTTGTAGTGGCATTTTATTTTGCAAAGCCCACAAGAGCCTGACTTTTAGTGGCATTTTGTTTTTCAAACGCAGCTAAGTTTAATTGTAAGCGAAATAAAATTATAATAACAATTAATTTTTCATTGTCTCTATTTCATCAAAATATGAAAATTACAAAGACAAAAAATTTGTTAAATAAGATATTTATTTCATCCCAAAAATATATTGTCACAATTAACTTAAAATATTTGTTAAGCAAAATATTTATTTCATTACAAAAAGTACATTTTGTCGTAATTTAATCACCTCTACATATTTTGTTCCTAAGCCTCTCTTCCCCGATCCACTACCTCTCGGTCACTACTACCGCCGACCACCATCCTAAATCTCTATACCAAAAAACGTTAAACACGAGAAGTTAATAACAGTTTCAGACGGTTAAAACAATCAATATACCTTCTACCATAAGCAATAATAGTACTTCAAGTAAAATAAGAAACAACAATCAGTTGAGAGTTAAGAAAATAAAGCAAGTTAATTGCAATTTATTCTCTGCTTATGGTAAAGATATATATGTATAAAGACCTCAACATTACCAAGGAAATATATATATCTTTAGCCTGGAGTAAACCAATATAGTAATGAAATTGGTTATATTGATTTTAAAATAACCATTTGGTCTTAGGTGATGTAAGTATCTTTATAGCCCGGATGACACCACCCCGAACAGGACATCATTAATGGTCTGCAAATTTGCATTCGATTAGAAAAACGAACATAAATGTGAGTGTCAAATATGAGTATGGTTAGATTTATTTTTGTTACTTACAGTATTAGGAATTGCCTTTTTCACCTCCTTTGTATCTTCAAGCAAGAACCTAGCGGTAGGCAATTTCCTAGGCCAGAGTTCGACACCATTGCCGCCGAAAATCATTCTTTTCCGGTCACAAACAAGAAAAATCCTAATAAAAAACTCCACCACAAATACCAAAGTGAACCAAGCCATTTTCAAGAATGCCCACAGGGCAGCAAGCAACCAGAACATGCCTATTCTTTTGTCGCCATTGGGAATTGATTTTTGTTACTTACAGCATTGGAGCATTGAAGCAAAATCACTTTAAAAATCACAAAAACAAGAAAATGAATCTTACATATGATTATTTTCACAGATCAGCATAAACTTTAGTAAGCTTGGCCATATCCTTTTCATGGAATCTTAGGAATACATTCAACTTGGCATAGGAAAAATATTTCCTCGGCAACTCTCAGAAAAACACAATGCATTGGTATAACCAGTTAGAGCAAAAAAAAAAAAACAAATCAACCCATTGGATCGTACAAACCATTTACTTGAAATCACAAGAATCTATGACCTAATTTTGGAAGCATTGAAACATTAGTGAAGTTCATTGTTTATATTGGCAGTGTAGTATACCAACTCCACAAATTTTGAGCAAGTCTCTCTCTGTTTTGCACATCATTATGAGGGATCAGAAAATTGAAAAGAAATGTAAACATGAGAAAGTAAAGTCCTCATTCCTAGAAACTTCAGGTTAATAACAAAGGAGACTGTCAACTTTTAAACCCAAATATAAAGACTCTGGTGTCAAGGAAATTTCATGATAATTAAATTGATTTTTAGGCAGTGAGATACAAGAAAAAACGTACCTATAATGTTGCTTGCTTTTGAGCTGTTACCGACGGTAAGGGACGAGCCGATGAGGACACCTGATCGGTGAGGTTGCGAGAGCAAGAGACACGATCGAAGGGGGAATTAGGGTTTGATTTGGGGATCATGGTGAGGGATTTTTTTCAAAACCTAAGTATGTGTGTGTTTTATATATATCAGATATCGTACATGTTGAGCTCGGTGGTCACAACCGAAATGCTTGTCAAGTGGTGGAGAAGGTTGATTTTTGGGTGTTTTTGTAGAAGCTAAAAATTTAAGATTTGAACACAAAGATTTAGAGTGGTTCGACTTTCTAACCCAACACCTACATCCACTACCTTAGCTTCCAACTAAGGATTTCAACCAAATTCACTAAGAATTTCGTCCCCTTTTTCTCGGATGAGGAGGAAACCGTTACAACGATCAAGCTTTCTACCCAAAGCTTGATCAAGCACTCTCTTACAAGAGAAATTCAAAGCAAACTAGAAATCCCTCTAATAGGTATATGTTTGCAACTCTAAGCACTCACCCAAAACCTAAACACTTGAGCAAATCTTACAATGTTTAGCTCACAAGTGTTTTCTATACAAGAAATATACAATTAAGCTCTAAAGACAATTTAACATCATAATGTTGTTGACAATTGAAGCATTAACTATCTCTTGATGCTTGGAGGTCCCTTTTATACTCCTAATTGAGTTTGTAGCCGTTGAGGACCGTTGGGATTGATTTAGAGCCGTTGGAGCCTTTATTTCCCACCATAAATGTAATTCTGCAGCTTGGCGTATCGATGCCCTTGAATCTGTATCGATACAGTCCTGATAAGGAAATAGTCGTTGAGCACTTCAAGCTTGTGCGTATCGATATGCTTGGCTAGCGCATCGGTACGGTTCTGCAATTTTAAGACCATTGGGAAAATGACTGTTGGGGGTAGTTGGGCGTATCGGTACGCGAACTAGCCGTTGGCTATTTTAAAACACACCGTATCGATACAACTAAGCGTACTGGTACGGGTTTTGGCTACTAGAAAATCACTGTAGTTAAAACCCTAAAGAGTATCGATCCAGGTACATACCGTATCGGTACAGTTACATTAAAAGCTTGGTTTTGACTATTTTAAATGGGTTTTAAATTGTTCCAAAGCCTTTTAAAAACCTTTAAACATAATTTCAAGTTGTTTTGACTAAAAGCATATTTCAAATTCTTTTCAATTTAGTCCAAAACAATTTTCAATTATTATATCAAAACATTTAGTTCTACAGTATTGCACGCTTGCGGCGTTTTCAACTAAACGCTACTAAAGAAACACCTATTGCGGCGTTTTTAACATAAACGCCACTAAAAGTATGAGTTATCCACTATACATGAACTCTATTTGCGGTGTTTCTCCAACAAACGTCACTAAAGCTCTATTTATCACGACGTTTTGCTGAAAATGCCACCATTTATCATTTTTCGTTGCGGTTGTTTTACAAACGCCGCAAGAATTGTCCTTTTGTGGCGTTTGTTTTGTAAACGCCACAATATGTAAAAATTTAGTGGTGTTTGCTTTGAAAACGCCGCGAAAAGCATCGCTATATATCAAGCTTGGTGTAGTGTATGTTTAACCGATAATATTGGAAGCAAGATGAAAAATTATAGCAATAAAGGTAAATACTGGAGTAAACACTTCTACCGACATGTATCACTAATTATATGCACTGGTGTGTATCATTAACTATTTTTAATGACCTTTGAAATGAAAGGGACCTAAATTGTGATTGTTCATTTTTTATATTAAAATATTTTTGTGCCACTTTTTCAATAAATAATATTTTATTAAAACGATAATTCTTATTTCAACTTTTAATTAAATTCTATTAAAATAATATCAAATAAATTAAAATTTTAATTTTATATTAATTTTTTGTCTAATATTTAAGGGTGTAAATGAACCGAACTTGAATGAACAAGGTTGTATTCATGTTCATTTATTTATTTTTGAAGGTGTTTATGTTCGGTTCATGTTCGTTTAAATTTTTAATGATGTTTTCATGTTCGTTTATTTATTTTTAAAGGTGTTTATGTTCGGTTCATGTTCGTTTAAATTTTTAATGATGTTTTCATGTTCGTTTATTTATTTTTGAAGGTGTTCATGTTCGTTTATTTAACGTTCGTGAACATGGTCGTTTAAGTGTTCATGAACGTGTCCGCGAACGTGTTCGTTTAAGTGTTCGCGAACGTGTTCGTTTAAGTGTTTGTGAGCGTGTTCGTTTAACGTTCGCGAACGTATTCGTTTATATATTCGCGAACGTGTTCATTTATATATTCGCGAACATATTCGCTTATACATTCAAAAATGTTAACTAAACAAACCAACAAAATTAAATTAAACAAAACCAACAAAATAAAACTTACATGTCAACATTAACTTATATAACATCCATAACAACAACAAAAGGTACCCTTTAAAAGTATCCACACGCATTTCCACCCTAAAACATCCATCAACCTTTAATATCTTAAAGCACACTAATTAACACTAAAAGTTTACCACCCACATATTTGGGGACAAAAAAAAACTTGGGCACATGACGGTAAAACAACTATCGCCAAGTCGCCAACAACATTCCTGCATAATAAAGATTCAAGAATAATATTTAAGATAGTTAAACTTGTTAATTAGTCAAGAAAAATTGTCATAAAATGTGACAAAAAAGAGAGATACAACTAAGCGTACTGGTACGGGTTTTGGCTACTAGAAAATCACTGTAGTTAAAACCCTAAAGAGTATCGATCCAGGTACATACCGTATCGGTACAGTTACATTAAAAGCTTGGTTTTGACTATTTTAAATGAGTTATAAATTGTGTAACACCCGGGTTTAGGGGTCGGAAGAAAATAATATCTAAATAATATTTTTGGGTCTCGGTTTTTTGATTTAAATAATATCATACATTATCTGGATCTTGTGTCTTTCTTTATTTTTTTTATAAAGAATTTTATGTTGGGCTAATTTGAAATGAAACTAAAATTTCATGGGTTTTAAAGTAAAGAAGAGTTGTCATCTCATTAATGGCACTATTGTAATTTCAAGCCCTTGGAAATTAAAAACCCATTTTTAATTCAAAACTCCAAAAAAAAATTTCTCTTCTTCCTTCTTCCCTCTTCCTTCTCCATTCTCACGACAAGGAGGGGAAGTTTCTCCAAGTTTCATCCCACCTTCTTTTCTCCTTCATTTTGGCTCGAAATTGAAAGGTAAATACATCCCCATCTTGTCCTCATCTTCCTCTCTTCAAAAGTCCAAGTAGATTTCATTTTCATCCATGTTTTAGAAATTGTGTTTTTGGAAGATTTGAATAAAAATGGTAGCTTTATTGTGTTTAACTTAAAATTTTGATTTATTAATGTTAGATATGTTGTTTGTGAATCAAATAGTCCAACATATGTGATTTTTAGAGTATTTTAAATGAATTCCCGAAATTGAGTAAAAATGGGTTTTTGGAGGGTTTTGGGTGAGTTTTGGGGGTTGTTTAAGGTGGAAATTGATAGCCCAATGGTAGTACTATGGTTAGGGGTTGATTTGGGAATGTTTGTGGGTGCTATGGATGTTGGAAAGATGGTTTTTGGACATGGTTTAGGGGCTGTCCGAAATTGCTAAAAATGGGGTTTGGTCATGGCTTGCAACATTGTGAATTGTATTTGAATTGTGTTCCGGGTTGGTCTTTTGATGATGGGCTAATTTGGAATTGTTTGAAATGTGTTTGAGGTTGTTTGGAAGCGGGAATTCGTGTTGGAAAACCTTCGGGAAGAAATCCGGAAATTTGAGGGAGGTTGCTAGCTTGGCTTGGAGCTTGGATGTTTAGGTGAGTGGTTAAATATTTTCAAATTGGTTTTGAGTATTTGGTTCAAGCATGTGAACCTAGGATGGGCTTGGTAAACCCACCTAGAGTTGGGATTAGAGTGGTAGCCTAATCCCAAGCTTTGATTAGAGACTTTGGTTGCACTTTTTAATGGTTGTATATGCCTCGTATTAATTTGGGATGGTGTTGATTACGTATATGTTGTATACATGTATGTTGGGGCATGTTTGATGTATTGTTATATGCATGTTGATGATAGATATGATATGGTTATACACATGTGTAAACTATAATGTGATATGGTTGTTAATGTTGTACATGTGGTTTTGACATGTAAAATGATGTTATGAGATGTTTGTATGATCCGAGGATCATGGTGAGTACATGCTAGGCATGGAAACGTGGTTTGTACATGATGGTAAGTCATGGTGAGTACGTGCTAAGCACGGAAGTGTTATGAATTGACATTATGAATGATTAATGAAATGTGTAGTATTGGCACTAGTATGCTTGGGTACAAATGATCGATCATTAGGATGTTAGTGTGTACACATGAGTCAAAAGTCACGCGTGGCCTTGGTGGCGTTGAGTCACCAAGGAGGAGTACGAGTTCGCCCGGAAATTTTATTTATATTTCTACGTGATGATGAGTGGAATCCCATCCGTAGGGCATGTGGCGATGAGTGGAATCCCGCACATGCAAGGACCGGTGATGAGTGGAATCCCACCGAGGTAATGTTGTTGTTGGAAATGCGTTCCAACGGTTTATCCGCGTATTCGGGTCATAGCTAGGTGCCAATACAGATTGTAGTTTATGTTGCCAATATGGGGTTAATTGTGAACCAATGTGTTTTGGGATGTGTTGCTAACATGGTGTAATATATGTGATTTCATATTTTGTGGATTTAAACATGTTGAGCATGACATGACAATGAATATATGTTCATGCATCATCTATATTTATGGCTCGCGTGGATCGGAGGTAAGACCATGCATTTTATCTTGGTTGTAGCTCGTGCTTGGACCCTGCATTGTCGAGGTTGTTTTTAAAGAGCTTACCCTCACTAAGCTTTTATGCTTACGCTCTCTTTTGTTCGACAATGCAGATAAATAGCTTGTGGGTGGCAAAGGCAAGGAAAGGCCTCCAAGTGTTGCTTACGGTTAGCTCAAGTATGATGTTTAAATTTAAAAATTGTAATAGTAAAGCAATGGGATAGGTGTTGTTGATTTGAGTTTGATGTATGTCTATGGTTGACTTGATTTGTAAGCATGATGTATCTTGCCAAATGCTTGTATGATGGATGGCTTATGGATGCTTAAGTTGCGTGAATGGCATGTAAACTTATTTGAAATGTATGATGCTTATTGGTTCTTTTTGATGTCTTCAAGCATGCTTGTATGAAAGATTGTCCAAATCCATGCTTGTATGTGCTTGAGTATGTTAAATCTAGGATGTAAGTCTCTAGACTTTGTTTGATGGTTTTGTGTGCCTTTAGGGGGTCCTATGGGACCTTTAGACTTGTCAAAACACCCCTAAATCTGTATTTCAAAGGTTACAGACTGCCAGCGTTTCGAAACGGGAGGGATCGTTTCGGAACGGGTAGGCTTCAGGGACGCCGTATCGGAACGCGTTTCGATACGGTATGACCTTTGGAACCCCTGTTCCGAAACGCGTATCGGAACGTTTTGGCTACTGGAATTCTGAGAAATTCACGAGATGAAGGTGTTTCGAAACGGGTGTAAAGGTTTCGAAACGGTCAAAATCTCGTTGACCACGAGATATTGACCGTCGTGGACGTTTCGAAACGGTTGACCACTGTTTCGATACGACCCCTTGTAAAGGGCTCTAGGACAGTTGACCTGGTCAAGGCGTTTCGATACGCCTCAAGGGTGTTTCGAAACGGCCTGTTTAAAAGATTAAAAGTGGGCTGTTTAATTGTTGTTTTGGAATCGAATGTTTGCCTCATGTATTTTATTCCGTCGTTTGAACACATAGGACTTAAATGGACTTTTAGACAAGATAAATAAAAGGAATATTTCTAGGGTTGCTAACCGAGGTGGGATCTTAACGGGTTTCGCTTCGGTTTTCCCCGTGTGGCCCACTCAGACTGGTCATCCGGCCAGACCGGGACGAGGGGGTTACAAATTGTTCCAAAGCCTTTTAAAAACCTTTAAACATAATTTCAAGTTGTTTTGACTAAAAGCATATTTCAAATTCTTTTCAATTTAGTCCAAAACAGTTTTCAATTATTATATCAAAACATTTAGTTCTACAGTATTGCACGCTTGCGGCGTTTTCAACTAAACGCTACTAAAGAAACACCTATTGCGGCGTTTTTAACATAAACGCCACTAAAAGTATGAGTTATCCACTATACATGAACTCTATTTGCGGTGTTTCTCCAACAAACGTCACTAAAGCTCTATTTATCACGACGTTTTGCTGAAAATGCCACCATTTATCATTTTTCGTTGCGGTTGTTTTACAAACGCCGCAAGAATTGTCCTTTTGTGGCGTTTGTTTTGTAAACGCCACAATATGTAAAAATTTAGTGGTGTTTGCTTTGAAAACGCCGCGAAAAGCATCGCTATATATCAAGCTTGGTGTAGTGTATGTTTAACCGATAATATTGGAAGCAAGATGAAAAATTATAGCAATAAAGGTAAATACTGGAGTAAACACTTCTACCGACATGTATCACTAATTATATGCACTGGTGTGTATCATTAACTATTTTTAATGACCTTTGAAATGAAAGGGACCTAAATTGTGATTGTTCATTTTTTATATTAAAATATTTTTGTGCCACTTTTTCAATAAATAATATTTTATTAAAACGATAATTCTTATTTCAACTTTTAATTAAATTCTATTAAAATAATATCAAATAAATTAAAATTTTAATTTTATATTAATTTTTTGTCTAATATTTAAGGGTGTAAATGAACCGAACTTGAATGAACAAGGTTGTATTTATGTTCATTTATTTATTTTTGAAGGTGTTTATGTTCGGTTCATGTTCGTTTAAATTTTTAATGATGTTTTCATGTTCGTTTATTTATTTTTGAAGGTGTTTATGTTCGGTTCATGTTCGTTTAAATTTTTAATGATGTTTTCATGTTCGTTTATTTATTTTTGAAGGTGTTCATGTTCGTTTATTTAACGTTCGTGAACATGGTCGTTTAAGTGTTCATGAACGTGTCCGCGAACGTGTTCGTTTAAGTGTTCGCGAACGTGTTCGTTTAAGTGTTTGTGAACGTGTTCGTTTAACGTTCGCGAACGTATTCGTTTATATATTCGCGAACGTGTTCATTTATATATTCGCGAACATATTCGCTTATACATTCAAAAATGTTAACTAAACAAACCAACAAAATTAAATTAAACAAAACCAACAAAATAAAACTTACATGTCAACATTAACTTATATAACATCCATAACAACAACAAAAGGTACCCTTTAAAAATATCCACACGCATTTCCACCCTAAAACATCCATCAACCTTTAATATCTTAAAGCACACTAATTAACCAAAAAGTTTAAAGAAATATATATGAAAGTTGCATTCATAAACTAAATAACTTATTATCAAATATACAGAGTTCTAGAAATTAACACTAAAAGTTTACCACCCACATATTTGGGGACAAAAAAAACTTGGGCACATGACGGTAAAACAACTATCGCCAAGTCGCCAACAACATTCCTGCATAATCAAGATTCAAGAATAATATTTAAGATAGTTAAACTTGTTAATTAGTCAAGAAAAATTGTCATAAAAAGTGACAAAAAAGAGAGATCAATAAAATTCAATCATGATCATCTGGTTCCATTAATAACAAAAACATATATTTTTTGATGTGATTTTTATACTAAAAGAAAACCTGATCAGATTCTATACAAAATTACTTTAGACATTGCTGGAAATAAAGTCCCAAAAAATATTTAATATATTTATAATCTCATCTTCTAATGAGCCTCGGATAGAAACAAGCGCAAAAGATAAAAATCTTACCACAATTCAACTTAAACATGTTTATGTAAATTGCTTCTACAATTACTAAAAAATAATAATCTCATTTGTCTATCAATGACATGGACCCAAATAGAGTGAAAGTAGAAAATTCACTGAAATCTATCATTTTAAAAGTATTTGTAAATCACAAAGAAAATATTTGACAGATTATTAAATGTCTAAGATTTAAATAAAAAAATTAAATACATGTGAAATTCTTTCAAAATTTTAACTTCAAAATAAAAAAATTCTCTTCAATTTCTTCTTTGGTCTGCATAAAAAATTAAAATGATCAAAATTAAATAATATTTGAAATATTAAATGTAACCCCCTTGTCCCGGTATGGATGTCTGACCGATTCGAGTGGGTCACACGGGGAAAACCGAAGTGAAACCGGTTAAGGTTCCCCTTCAGTTAGCAACCCTAACATTTTTTTCTTTCTTTTAATTATATCTTGTCTAAAGGCACATATATTTCCTAAGCGATCACGACAGCGGAAAACATCAGGAAAGAAACACAACCTAACCCCAAAACAACATGTTAAACAGTCCATCTTAAAGCCACAGAGCAGGCCGTATCGATACACCAGTCAAGGGTATCGATACGCCTTGACCAAGTCAACGGCCTTCAGTCAACACAGGAAGACCGTATCGATACAGCCCTTGAAAGTATCGATACACCCTTCTCGATCAACATCTCGTGGTCAACGAGACAAAACCGTACCGATACGCTAGAGCCCGTACCGATACGCCAAAGTCTCACCAAAATCTCAAATTTCTAGTGAGCTTTGGGCGTATCGATACACCCCCGAGTATCGGTACCACTAGCCAAATATGTGTCCCAAAGTGTAGGACCGTATCGATACGGCCTTTAGGCGTATCGATACGCCCTGCACTGCAATGACACTAAATTGCAGCAAAACAACACGAAACTCATCTCTAAATGCATTTTAAGACTTCCCTAGCCACATACAAGCATTCATACAACATTCCACAACCAAGGTCTAGCATATGAGTCAATGAAACTAACAAGAACCATACATCAAATGAGGCATACATAACATTCATAAGGCATCATGCATATGGCAACCATACATGGAGCATTTAAAGGTCAAGTTCATACACTCTTAGGCACATACAATTAAGCTGCAAAAATAGGCATGGTCCTCAATCCATGAGACTAAAACATAACACAACCATAATTTAACATGCTCAACTAACACAAATCACCTAAGGAGTTTGACACCAACTCCTACAAGTCTATACCCCATCGTTTAGGCATTATTACAAAACACAAATCATACTTGAGCTAGTTTGAGAACTCCAAAGGCTCCTCCCTTGCCCACTTGTCTCCCGAACTCTAACAATCAGCATGTTGAAAACGAAGAGAGCGTAATCTAACTAGCTTAGTGAGAGAAGCTCTACAATTCAACAAAACATGCAGTTTTCAAAACACTTTTCATAAATGGAATTAAAACAATGGATGCACGAATGACTTTCTCATCAAACTACACATGGTTTGTACATGCACAACCAACATACACACACGGTGGGACTACACATCACCGTTTCGACTAGTAGTTTTCCAATGGGACTACACATCAAAGTACTTTCCTACTAGTCACTACTGGTGGGACTACACATCACCGTAGTTAAGACAACCATCATGTGAGGCTCGACTTCAACTCGACTACACATTAACAACTGTAATAACAACTCAAGAAGCACATGATAATCACAACACATAGCCATTCATCCACTCATAGCAAAGCATAGGAGTAGAAACTTACACTCAGGTTTAGGTGAACCCTCAAGGTCCCACCCAAACCCCCAAAGGTTCACAAAGCGAAGATTAACAATTCAACTCACCGTTGCTACCCTAAAGAAGACCGAAGACAAAGCTCAAGACTCCAAAATCTCCGGATTCGTCCCCGAAGCTTCACCAACCAAATTCCTTGTCTCTAAACAATCAAACACACTCTATTAATCACCAAAACAACCACAAACCACTGTTGTAACTCATAACACCAATCAAGCATCAAACCAAGCCAAGAACACCCCACAAAACTCCTATTTTCGAGCAGCCCTATTGCACATACCAAAACCCTTGATTTCGACCCCTTTAACACACTTAAATGCCTCCAACAAAACCCCTAACTATCATACTAACTTCAGCCCTCAATTTCCAACATAGAACACCCCCAAAACCAACCTTAAAACCTTTCCAAAACCCCTCAAAACCCAAATTCGGGAATATATATAAAACTCTTTAAAAATCACATATATTGGACCTCATGGATAGTAAACAACTCACACATCAATAACAAATCAAAATCTTTAGCTAAAGACCATTAAGATAGCATTTTTAATCAAAAATCCCCAAAACCTCAAACTTCAAAAACATGGAAAAAAATGAAAACTAAGGGTATTGACTTGAAGAGACGAGGACAGGTAAAAAACGAGCTTACCTTTGAAAAATCTTCCAGAATGAGCAAGCTATGAAATGGAATAGTAACTAAGGATGGGAAGGGGTTTTTGTCGTTGGAAGCAAAATGGGTGAGGAGAGAAGAAGATGGTAAAATGAAATTTTAAATGAAAAGGGGTTTTATTTGAAAAACCACTTATTTACCAATTTGCCATTAATGAAAATGGTCATCTTCCTTAATTTCAAAATCCATGGAGTTCCGGGTTCTAATTTTAATTTAAGATTTGATCCAACATATAAAAATAAATTTTTAAAACGAAAATGGAATTCCGAACATTATTTTAATATTATTTTCACCGACCCCTAGACTCGGGTGTTACAACTCTCCCCCACTTAAGGAATTTCGTCCCTGAAATTACCTGACGGAAACAAATGCGGAAACTGCTCAAGCATATCAGCTTTCCTTTCCCACGTGGCCTCTTCCACACCTCTATGTATCCATAATACCTTGACCAACTCTATGGTCTTGCCACGCAACACCTTGCTATCAGCAGCAAGTATCTCAACTGGTTCCTCGTTGTAAGACAAGTCCGGATTCAACTCTATTTCTTCAACTGGCATAACATGGGACAGATCCGATCGATACCTCCTAAGCATCGACACATGAAAGACATCATGAATCTTCTCTAGTTCATTCGGGAGCCTCAATCTATACGCAACGGGGCCAATCCTCTCAACTACCTCATAAGGTCCGATGAATCTTGGGCTTAACTTGCCCTTCCTTCCAAACCTCATCACCTTCTTCCAAGGTGAGACTTTCAAAAACACCTTATCCCCCACGGAATACTCTACCTCTTTCCTCTTTAAGTCGGCATAGGACTTCTGTCGATCTGAAGCTGCCTTCAAGCGATCGCATATCAACTTTACCTTCTCGGTGGTACCCTTAAGCAATTCGGGCATCGGCACAAGTTTTTTTCCGGCTTCGGCTAAACAAATCGAGGTTCTACACTTTCTACCATACAAGGCCTCATAAGGAGCCATTTGAATACTCGACCGGAAATTGTTGTTATACGCAAACTCCACTAACGGTAGATGTTTCTCCCATGACCCTTGAAAATCAATGATACAACATCTCAACATATCTTCCAATACCTGAATCACTCTCTCAAACTGACCATCTGACTGGGGATGATATGAAGTGCTGAAGTTCAACCAAGTACCCAAAGCTCGATGCAAACACTCCCAAAATCTAGCGGTAAATCTCGGGTCTCAGTCTGACACAATCGACTTCGGTACCCCATGTAGTCTCACTATCTCACAGATATACAGATCAGCCAACTTGTCTAAAGTATAGGTAGTATGAACTGGTATGAAGTGGGCACACTTAGTAAACCTATCAACAATCACCCACACTGAATTCTTCTTCGAAGGAGTCAACGGTAGTCTTGACACAAAGTCCATGGTGATACGTTCCCACTTCCATTCTGGAATTTTCAACGGCTGTAACAATCCTAAGGGAAACCGATGCTCAGCCTTAACCCTCTGACAAACCATACTCCTACTAACAAACTCGGCCACGTCCTTCTTCAAACCAACCCAATAATACTTTTTTTTCAACCCTCGGTACATCTTCGTGCTACCCGAATGCATAGCAAAAGGACTATTATGAGCTTCATTCAAGATCGTACGCCTCAACTCAGCATCCTCCGGAACCACTATTCTATCCTTGAAACATAGGATCCCATTCTCTCCAAAACAATACTCGGTAGGCCTATCTTCGGCTATGTCTTGCACGTGAGGTGCCAATGACTCATCTCGCAACTGCTTCTCTCGAATTAACTGAACTAATGAAGGCTTAACCTGAAGCTTGACTATCAACCCACCATCCTTAGACACACTCAACCTTGCAAACATTGCTCGCAATTCAACGACCACTTTTCTACTTAAGGCATCGGCTACTACGTTTGCCTTACCCGGATGGTACTCTATGGTGAGGTCATAATCCTTAAGGAGATCTAAACACCTACGTTGCTTGAGGTTCAACTCCCCCTGAGACATCAAATACTTCAAACTCTTGTGGTCGGTATACACGGTGCACTTCTCACCATAAAGATGGTGTCTCCAAATCTTCAACGCGAACACCACTGCAGCCAACTCTATGTCATGTGTGGGATAATTCTTCTCATGAACTTTCAACTGTCGCGAAGCATACGCTACCACCTTACCTTCTTGCATAAGCACACAACCTAGCCCTACGTAGGACGCATCACTGTAAATCACAAACTCTCTCCCCGGTTCCGGCTGAATCAAGATCGGTGCTTGGGTCAAAGCTTCTTTCAATTTCTCAAATGCTGCTTGTCTTGCATCTGACCACTCATACGGAACATTCTTTTGTAACAACTTAGTCAACGGAGCCGCTATTCAAGAAAACCCCTCAACAAACCTCCTATAATACCCCGCCAAACCTAAGAAACTACGGATTTCTGTCACTGACTTCGGTTGTTTCCAATTCACTATAGCTTCTATCTTCTTGGGATCTACACTAATCCCACTAGCCGAGATCACGTGACCTAGGAAGACTACCTCCCTAATCCAAAACTCACATTTGCTTAGCTTGGCATACAACTGATTCTCAAGTAGGGTCTGAAGTACTAACCGCAAATGCTCATCGTGTTCCTCTTCGGTCCTAGAGTATACTAGGATGTCATCTACAAACACTACAACAAACTTGTCCAAGTACTCATGAAACACATGGTTCATCATATCCATGAAGGCTGCTGGAGCGTTAGTCAGCCCAAAAGGCATCACCAAAAACTCATAATGTCCATAACGTGTACGAAAGGCTGTCTTTAGTATGTCCACATCCTTTACCCTCAACTGATAGTATCTAGACCTCAAGTCAATATTTGAAAACACAGAAGCACCCCTCAACTGGTCAAACAAGTCATCTATCCTAGGCAAAGGGTATTTTTTCTTCACTGTTACCTTATTTAGCTGCCTATAATCTATACACATCCTCAAGCTACCATCTTTCTTCTTCACAAACAAGACCGGAGCACCCCACGGAGATACACTAGGCCTAATGAAGCCTCTATCAGTCAACTCCTGAAGCTGTGTCTTCAACTCTTTCAACTCCTTAGGTGCCACTCTATATGGAGCAATCGACACTAGTGCAGAATCGGAATACGTCTCAATAGCAAACTCAACTGCTCTATATGGAGGCAAGCCTGGTAGCTCTTCCGGAAAAACACTCGGAAAATCACATATTGTTCTGATGTCATGAGGTCTCACCTCACTCATATCCAGATTCATTATATAAGTCAAGTAAGCCTGACACCCTGAAATCAACAACCTCCGAGCTTCCAAAGCCGAAACCATATTGGACAAAAACTTGACATTCTTCCCAACTACCACAACCTCAAAATCATCGGTAAGCCTCAAGGAGACTCTCTTGGTCTTGAAGTCAACCCTAGCTCTATGCTCTACAAGCCAATCCATGCCCAAAATCACATCAAAACTGTAGAAGGGTAACTCCATCATATCGACCGGAAATACATGGCCCTGAACCATCAAAGGACACCTCCTATACACTTTCCTAACTACCACTGTATCACCAAAAGAGCTAGTAACATTTATACCTATCTCTAACCAATCACATGGTTACCCTAATGACCTTGCGTGCTCACCCAAAATATATGAATGTGTCGACCCCGAATCTATCAAAGAAAACAAACTCAAAGACTGTAATGAGAAGTTACCTGCTATGACATCAGTGTCATTCCCAGCCTCTCGCTGAGCATACACCCTCTGACCCTCATTCCTTGGCTGAAAGTTTCCACGACCGCGCCCACGGCCTCTCTGATGCTCAAAGCCCCTAGCTGGAGCCGGTCCACCCCTAACCGGGTGTGGACAGTCACGCCTCAAATGGTCTCGGGAGCTATAGTTCTAACACGCTCCATAAATACACATACACTCGCCCGGGTGGCATCTCCCGCACCTAGTGCACTCCGGAATGTTCCCAACAGCTCCCTGGCTCTGACGGCTCTGACCATAGTTACCACCCCTATGTCTCGTATTCGGGTGGTACCTCCTTTCCCTATGCATCTTGGCATGATCTCTATCCCAATTCGCATGTCTCTTTCCGGAGTCAGACCCACTAGCACGTGCTCTAGAGCTTAGGTTCTGCTCTATATCCTTGGCCCTAGAGACCAAGACATCGAACTCAGTGTAGTCGGAGGCTAGCATGTAGGTTTTCACATCTGTAGTCAACCCATATCTGAAACGCTCACACCGCTCCCTCTCATCCGGGACCAACTCTGGTGTGTACTGGCTCAACCTCACAAACTGAACCTCGTATTCAGGCACGATCCTATTACCTTGAACCAAAGCCATAAACTCTCTTTTCTTTTCATCCAAGTACCGAACTCCAAGGTACTTCCTCTTGAAGGCATTTCTGAAGAACTCACATGTGATATCTGCCTCGGCCATACCGGAAGTAACAATGGTCCACCAAGTATAAGCGTCCCCCTGAAGCAAAAAGACGATGCATCCCAACTTACGGGCGTCTGAACATTCCATCTGACCCAAGATACGAGTAGTGCTCTCAAGCCATCCTTCTGAACCCTCCGGAGACAACCCGCGAAACTCGACTGCCCCCAAGTTATGAAGCCTCTCTAGGGGTAATCTTGTTCCTGCACCCTGAGGTGGTGTTGCAGCCTGCATACCGGCCAAAGCTGTCTGAAAAGCTCCGGCTATGGTCTGAATCAAATGGGCCACATCTGGACCTGCATGACCTTGGCCCACTTGAGCCCCATTACCTCCCACATTAGCCTTAACCTGAGGCCCATTACCATTGCCTCCAGCGTTTTCTCCATTACCATCAGGAGCGTGAGGAGCAGGAGGCACATCCACGGGTGCCTGGTCACCTGCTCTAAGCCGTCCTCTCGGTCTCACCATAGCAAAAATAATAATCTAAAACAGCAAACACACATCAACAAGGGAAACGTTAGGTTAGCAAAAGGGCAAGGACTCCGGTTCTCAAGCTCGTTAAACCAAAAAAATTCCTTTTTTTTACAACAACGCCTAACAATGGGGACTTTGGACCTACTCTCAAGCAACAACAGAGTCATCACAGCATGTAATCATACACCGTGCTAGCAACAGAATTTAGGAATACATGGCAAAACACCCATCGAGATGCAACAACACATAACACATTAACTCACCTCACTAACCTGCCTGAGGTTTGGAAACCTTAGGCTCTGATACCACTAAATGTAACCCCCTCGTCCTGGTCAGGATGTCTGACCGATCTGAGTGGGCCACACGGGGAAAACCAAAGTGAAACCGGTTAAGGCTCCCCTTCGATTAGCAACCCTAACATTTTTTTTCTTTCTTTTAATTATATCTTGTCTAAAGGCACATATATTTCCTAAGCGATCACAACAGCGGAAAACATCAGGAAAGAAACACAACCGAACCCAAAACAACATGTTAAACAGTCCATCTTAAAGCCACACAGAGCAGGCCGTATCGATACACCAGTCAAGGGTATCGATACGCCTTGACCAAGTCAATGGCCTTCAGTCAACACAGGAAGACCGTATCGATACAGCCCTTGAGCGTATCGATACGCCCTTCTCGGTCAACATCTCACGGTCAACGAGACAAAACCGTACCAATACACCTAGAGCCCGTACCGATTCGCAAAAGTCATACCAAAATCTCAAATTTCTAGTGAGCTTTGGGCGTATCCATACACCCCCGAGTATCGGTACCCCTAGCCAAATCTGTGTCCCAAAGTGTAGGACCGTATCGATACGGCCCTTAGGCGTATCGATACGCCCCGCACTGCAAGACACTAAATTGCAGCAAAACAACACGAAACTCATCTCTAAATGCATTTTAAGACTTCCCTAGCCACATACAAGCATTCATACAACATTCCACAATCAAGGTCTAGCAGATGAGTCAAATGAAACTAACAAGAACCATACATCAAAGGAAGCATACATAGCATTCATAAGGCATCATGCATATGGCAACCATACATGGAACATTTAAAGGCCAAGTTCGTACACTCTTAGGCACATATAATTAAGCAGCAAAAATAGGCATGGTCCTCAATCCATGAGACAAAAACATAACACAACCATAATTTAACATGCTCAGCTAACACAAATCACCTAAGGAGTTTGACACCAACTCCTACAAGTCTATACCCCATCGTTTAGGTATTATTACAAAACGCAAATCATACTGGAGCTAGTTTGAGAACTCCAAAGGCTCCTCCTTTGCCCACTTGCCTCCCGAACTCTAACGATCTGCATGTTGAAAACGATGAGAGCGTAAACTAACTAGCTTAGTGAGAGAAGCTCTACAATTCAACAAAACATGCAGTTTTCAAAACACTTTTCATAAACGGAATTAAAACAATGGATGCACGAAGGACTTTCTCATCAAACTACACATGGTTTGCATATGCACAACCAACATACACACACGGTGGGACTACGCATCACCATTTCGACTACTAGTTTTCCAATTGGACTACACATCAAAGTACTTTCCTACTAGTCACTACCGGTGGGACTACACATCACCGTAGTTAAGACAACCATCACGTGAGGCTCGACTTCAACTCGACTACATATTAACAATTGTAATAACAACTCAAGATTCACATGATAATCACAACACATAGCCATTCATCCACTCATAACAAAGTATAGGAGTAGAAACTTACACTCGGGTTTAGGTGAACACTTAAGGTCCCACCCAAACACCCAAAGGTTCCATATCGAGCACAAAGCAAAGATTAACATATCTACTCACCGTTGCTACCCAAGAGAAGACCGAAGACCAAGCTCAAGACTCCAAAATCTCCATATTCGTCCCCGAAGCTTCACCAACCAAATTCATTGTTTCTAAACAATCAAACACACTCTATTAATCACCAAAACAACCACAAACCACTGTTGTAACTCATAACACCAATCAAGCATCAAACCAAGCCAAGAACACCCACGAAACTCCTATTTTCGAGCAGCCCTATTGCACATAGCAAAACCCTTGATTTCGACCCCTTGAACACACTTAAATGCCTCCAACAAAACCCCTAACTATCATACTAACTTCAGCTCTCAATTTCCAACATAGAACACCCCAAAACCAACCTTAAAACCCTTCCAAAACCCCTCAAAACCCAAATCCGGGAATATATATAAAACTCTTTAAAAATCACATATATTGGACCTCATGGATAGCAAACAACTCACACATCAATAACAAATCAAAATCGTTAGCTAAAGACCATAAAGATAGCATTTTTAATCAAAAATCCCCAAAACCTCAAACTTCAAAAACATGGACAAAAATGAAAACTAAGGGTATTGACTTGAAGAGGATGACGAGGACATGTAAAAAACGAGCTTACCTTTGTACAATCTTCAAGAATGAGCAAGCTATGAAATGGAATAGTAACTAAGGAGGGGAAGGGGTTTTTGTCGTTGGAAGCAAAATGGGTGAGGAGTGAAGAAGATGGTAAAATGAAATTTTAAATGAAAAGGGGTTTTATTTGAAAAACCATTTATTTACCAATTTGCCATTAATGAAAATGGTCATCTTCCTTAATTTCAAAATCCATGGAGTTTTGTGTTCTAATTTTAATTTAAGATTTGATCCAACATATAAAAATGAAATTTTAAAACGAAAAGGAAACCCGAACATTATTTTAATATTATTTTCACCCGACCCCTAGACCCGGGTGTTACATTAAATATATAAAACAAATATTTGAAAACTACTTACTTTAGCTTTCTTTTTCAGCCCACAAAAGTTTCGATTCCAATCAGAACCACAAAGTAACATTTGCACCATATCAGTTCCTAAAGATGAACGATATGTAACAATCGTTCTACCACCAACACTAAATGCAGATTCTGAAGCCACCGTGGTAATATGAATGGACAAAATTTCACAAGCCATTTTCGATAAAATCCGAAACTTGAGGTTATTAAACCTTCCACCACTTCAAGGCATCAAAATCACTGCATTCTTCCTTACAAATGAACAGTCCTTCTCCCAAGTATATATCTAGTTCAGACTTAACATTGTCAATTGTATCAACACTCCTAATATATCTCTCAAATTCGAACATACCAGTCAAAACTTTTCCCTTGCCAATTCTACTACTAGTACAAGTATTGATGACACCACTTTTTTGCACATCAGTTTCCATTGTCGTGTTAACATTAGCTGCTGCATACTCATCCACGTATTCTTTATAAAGCTCATATAGACTATCACGCACAATATGAATTTGTCTAGGAGCTTCATCTTCAGAATACATAACATAAAAACTAAAGTCGATCAATTTCATCTTATTCCTTGGATCTAGTATAGCAGCAATGGAAATCAACAAATTGCATTCACCCCAATATTTATCAAATTTTATTTTCATTTTATCTATCATTTGTCGTATCCAAACTTCCTTACTCAAAGATTTCTCTATCAATAGCTCTTTGATACTCCAAAGTTCAGGAAGAAACAAATTTAAAGTTGGATATTCAGAACCTGATATTTATAAAAAAATCTTATGCATTAAATTAAAAAGCATAAATAAAAAGTAAGAAATAATGAAATGAAATTAGATATATTTAACTTTTTACCTGAGATAATGTTGGTAACTTCATTAAAAAGTGCCAAGAAAGAACAAACTTCCTCAACCCTCAACCAATCTTCATCACTTGGCAAATTCTTATAACTTGCATCTCGTTGTGCATATTTGTTGAGTGGATCAATGGATTGATCAAAGCCAAAAGGGGGTGAATTGGGTTTTCAAAATTTTGTTGGAGAAAGTGGAATGACTAAAATTGAAGAACAAGGCAATTTAGAGTGGTTCAAGTTCCAAATTAACTCTACATCTACTACCTTAGCTACCACTAAGAATTTTCCAACAATTCACTAATTGCTCTTCCCCTTTTTCTAGGCTTAGGAGAATATCTCACAATATAAATTTGCCCATTTTGATACAAGAACTCAACCCAAATTGGAATACAAGATAGGAATTACACTCAACACAATTTGGGATTTTACAAGAATGAGAAATTAGGCACTTTAAGCTTGGATTTTTGTAGAGATGTTTCTCTTGGATGCAATAGTTGTTGCTGGTCTTCAATTAGCTTGATTTTATACCTTCTCCATTAATTCTAGCCTTTTGGGTTGTTAGGGAATTGATTATAGCCGTTGGAACCCTCTCTTTCCACCATAAATTCACTTCTGCAGCCTATTGTATCGGTATGCGGCGATCCTTATCAATACTTGTCTCAAAAAAGAAAGAGCCATTGCATAATTATAAGAGGGGCATATCGATACACATGTAGGCGTATCGGTACGGGTTAGGGAAGCATTTCGATACGGGCCAGACCATATTGATACAATTTTTCCACACAGCTCTCTAGAGGATTCCGTATCGATACGAGTAAGAGCGTATCGATACGAGTTAACCAACTGTTTAAAAATTTGTTACCTACCAACTGACGTCCAACAGTCAAAAACATTTAAGGCTTTTGAATTTAAAATTCCTTAAAAACCGTATCGATACGGGTGATACCGTATCAGTACGACCTTCAAACTCCTTCTGATTTTATAGAGAGAGCGTTTTGATACAGATGCAATCTATTTCGATACCCTATTTCGATACGATAAGGGGCGTATCGAAACAGACTTCTCCAGTGGCCAAGTTTGTAAAAAAGGTATCGATACGACAAGTAGCGTATCGATACGCATAGATGATTTTCAGTAGTTTGGCCTTGGAACACTTAAAAAATATTTTGGAGTTTGAGTTTTTCAAACTAGAGTGAAGCCTTGTTGATTTAAAACCTTTTGAAGGACGTAAAAATTCATTTCAAGTTTTTAATTTAGTCCTTAAAGCACTTTGTTATATCAAAATCAAACACATGTTTACAATCTCCCCTTTTTGATATAACAAAACCAAAGTTTAAATTTTTTTTAAGTCTTTTTGAAAAACTTTTGGAAAAAAACTCCCCCTTAATATAACAAAACCAAAGCTTAAAATTTTTAAGTCTTTTTGAAAAACTTTTGGAGAACAACTCCCCTGAATATAGGCTAGGTAAATTTTAAGTTCAAATTTTTAAGTGAGCTTGGTCCCTCTCCCCCTTTTGTTAGATCAAAAATAAGAGACATTAAGGTCATAAATAAAGAAACATCAAAGTAAAATCCAAACAATAATCAAAGCATAGGTTTTAAATCTACTACTCGTTTTCATCACCATCTTCATCATCTTCATCGTCATCCTCATTGGCATCATCATCATTCCTCCTAGATTAACGCCACTCATCGTGAAAGGCCGTGAGAGAGATGTTCATCGAATTATGCTCGGCCTCAATGGATGAGATACGATTCTCCACATTTGTCATAAGATCTTCTAGGCTTGTAAAGCGTGTGTCTATGGCGCAAAACCCTGAATGCATCACTTGATCCATAGAAGCAATCCCCGTGCATAGGCCCGTGAATTGTTCATTGAGGAATGTCATGAGAGCATCCATGGATGGAGGAGGAGGAGCTTGAGGGTTGGCAATCTCTTTGGGAATCGCATCACTTGGAAGCTCGGAGATGCGAAGCCAATTTCCATTGAAGTAATGAAACTTCCCCCTAGAAAGAGATCTCTCATCAATGGGATCGGTAAGGGGTGTAGGATAGTCGTGAGAGCAATCAATCTCCTCTTGAATGAAGAAATAGCTCAAGACGGTTCCATAGGTGAATGAAGTGACAAGAGTTGTATGACGATGTTGCACGAGAAAGACAATCTCCGCGAACATGATGCGAGCAAGGTTTGGTTGTTATCTCTGGAGAAAGCATTGAATCCAAAAGTCACCAACTTGGCGGATGGTTGAATATTTTCCTCCCGAAGGTCTAAACCACCAAGTAATCATCAAGTGTAGAATTCGATCTTGAGCATTGAGAACGGTCACGGAACCCCCCAAAACATGTCCAAGTGAATTCTCATCTTCGATACCCTCATCCTCAAACTTAAAAACAACCCAAAGAGATGAAAAATCTACGATAATCCTTTTGCCTATGAGATAGGAGTTAACGGAAACAATATTATCCGAGCGATCGGCAACACACTTGGCATTAGCATAAAATATCAAAACCAAATTGCGAAAGAAAAATCCTGTAATTTGTATAAAATCCATAAACTTCATTCTTGGAGCAGAGGTAAATAAACAAACTTGAAGCGCTCTGAATTAAGAAAAGGAACGAAAATTACCCTCTCCGGGCGAATCTTATAGTTTTGAAAAGATCGGAAGTAGGTGAGTTCTCTAGGAGTTCTAAAGCACTGTTGATAAATAAGAATTAAGTTAGGATGTGTGCCATCACCGGGATTGGATCCTTCACCAACTTCTCTTGTAGTGCGCGCTCTCTTTTTGGGTGCCATAAGTCTAGAAAAATTGATCAAAACAACGTGTATGCATTATTTTTCTCATTCAATCCCATGTAAATCAATAATCAAGGTTTTTAAAAAATTTGAAAGTCAAAACAAAAACAAAAAGGTTTGATAAAACCTGTTTTTGAAAAAGCAAAACAAAACAAAAGAATTTAAAAACGAAAATCATAAAGAAAATAAAAAGAGAAAGAGTTTTATACCTTATATTGAGATAGGAAAGAATGGAAGAAGATTGTGCACCAATTTGATGGAGAGCCTTAAGACTTTGGCTTGATTTAGAAAAACCCTCAAGAGATTTTTAGTTTTGTGGTGAAAATATGAGGGATTGAGAAGCTTTTTATAGAGTAAAATTGGCTAGGGTTTTGAAAGTTTAGTTTTGGTAAAAGTGAAACACTTTTAATGTCATTAAGTAGTTGTCTGCGTGATTGAGTATCGATACACCAAAGGGTGTATCGATATGGGGGTAAAATGGCAATTCCTTGGAAACACGTGTTAAGGGACCGTATTGAAACGGATGACATTCGTATCGAAACGTTCACAACTCGTATCGAAACGGGTTTAACCGTATCGATATCCGTAAGAGAGAAAATACAGCCTAGTCAACTAATGAAGTGCTCGTATCGATACGCATAAGGATGTATCAATACCCTATGGCCAGAAATGCATTTTTGGCTTTTAGAACAACCAAAGGCTCGACTTTAACATCTCCTAAATGTATGCAATTGATGAATGGGCGAGTCTAAGCATACACTAATAGAAGCATACCCCCTAGCTATAAGCATGGTTTCTATCAAGATTAACAACACATAAACATGCATTTTCTCAAATTCAAGAAATTTTAACCTCAAAAGAGTCCTAAAGGGTCAAGATAGGCTAGTTAGACCTAGCTCTCTCCTAAGGGACCAAAAACGCTCTTTGTCTAGAGGTTTGGTAAAAATGGCCGCTAGTTGGTTCAAGGTGTCAACATACTCTATAACAACATCTTTCTTAAGGACATGATCTCTAATGAAATGATGCCTTATTTATATATGTTTGGTTCTAGAGTGTTGGATGGGATTTTTGGTTAGGCATATAGCACTAGTGTTATCACAATTAAGGGGTATGGTTTCAACTTTAACTACCATAATCTAAGAGTTGTTGCTTCATCTAAAGGACTTGAGCATAACAATTCCCTAAGGATATGTACTCGGCTTCGGTGGTAGATAGAGCCACAATATTTTGTTTCTTAGAGAACTAAGATATGAACATACTACCTAAGAATTGGCAAGTTCTCGAAGTACTTTTCCTATCAATTTTACAACCCTCATAATCCGCATCCGAATAAGCATGAAGGTTAAAAGTTGAGTCTCTAGGGTACCAAAGACCTAAACAAGGAGTCTCTCTAAGGTACCTAAAGATCCTTTCAATGGTTGTAAGGTGAGACTCTCTAAGACTAGCTTGAAACCTAGCACACAAGCAAACACTAAACAATATATCTGGTCTACTTGCGGTAAGGTAAAGCAATGATCCAATCATAGAGCGATAAAGCTTAGAGTTAACAACTTACCTCCATCTTTGTCAAGCTTTGTAGATGAGCTCATTGGTGTAGCTTGAGGCTTTGCTTGATCCAAGCCAAACCTTTTGAGCATATCTTTCACGTACTTCGCTTAATTGATGAATGTGTCATCATTCCTTTGTTTGATTCGAAGTCCCAAAAAGAATGAGAGCTCCCCCATCATGCTCATCTCGATTTCACCTTGCATTAACTTAGCAAACTCTTTGCAAAGACACTCATTAGTAGATCCAAAAAATAATATTATCAACATATATTTGCACTACTAAGATGTCATTTTTATATCTTTTTATAAAGAGTGTAGTGTCCACCTTACCTTTTTCAAAACCCTTTTCAATAAAAAAGTTTGAGATCTTTTCATACCAAGCTCTAAGAGCTTGTTTTAAACCATAAAGTGATTTGGTTAACTTAAAAACATGATTTGGAAATTCTGAATCCTCAAAAACCGGTGGTTGTTCCACATACACTTCTTCATTTATAAAACCATTTAAGAATGCACTTTTCACATCCATTTGAAAAAGCTTGAAATTATGATAACATGCATATGCAAGCAACATCCTAATAGCTTCCATTCTAGCTACGGGTGCATAGGTTTCATCGAAATATATTCCCTCTTCTTGAGTGTAACCTTGAGCAACTAGTCTAGCTTTGTTTCTCGCTATGTTACCACTCTCATCTAGTTTATTCCTAAACACACATTTAGTTCCTATAGTAGATTGATTACTAGGCCTTTCAACTAATGTCCATACATTACTTCTCTAAAATTGGTTTAACTCTTCTTGCATAGCCATAATCCAAAAATCATCTTTTAATTCTTCTTTAATGTTCTTAGGCTCAATACATGAGATAAAAGCAACATTCATGAGTTTGAAAAAAGATCTAGTAGTTACCCCCTTGGATGGATCGCCCAAGATTTCACCACCTTTGACATAGTTGTACTCCCTTGGGTAGCTCACTTCCTTTTCCTCAAGAGCTAAGTCCTTCAAGGCTTCAAGAGGTGGATCTTGTGCATCTTCTTATTTAGTTGGAATCTCATCCTCCTTTGAAGTTTGTCCTCCATCAAAGGCATCAAGGATTCCTACATCATCATCATCACAAGATTCCTTCCTCGAAAGGAGATTATCATCAAAAACATGTATAGACTCTTCTACTACTAAAGTTCTCTTATTAAATACACGATAGGCTTTAGAGTTTAAAGAATATCTTAAGAAAATAGCTTCA
Organism: Hibiscus tridactylites; assembly: GCA_958450335.1. NCBI lineage: Eukaryota > Viridiplantae > Streptophyta > Magnoliopsida > Malvales > Malvaceae > Hibiscus > Hibiscus tridactylites. Next base: position 15,179,560 of record OY288270.1, read on the forward strand.
TCACTTTTAGCATCAAATTTACCTAAGTTGTCTTTTCCATTGTTTAAAACAAAACACTTGCAACCAAAAGGGTGAAAATAAGCATGAAGGTAATTTTCCTATCAATTGACATGTTCCTGAAGTAATTTTCCTGAAGTAATTTTCCTATCAATTTTACATCCCCATAATCCCCATCCAAATAAGCATGAAGATTGAAGGTTGAGTCTCTAGGGTACCAAAGACCTAGACAAGGAGTATCTCTAAGGTACCTAAAGATCCTTTTAACGGCTATTAGGTGAGACTCTCTAGGACTAGCTTGAAACCTAGCACACAAGCAAACACTACACAATATATCAGGTCTACTTGCAGTAAGGTAAAGCAAAGATCCAATCATAGAGCGATAAAGCTTATAGTCAACACACTTACCTCCTTCATCTTTGTCAAGCTTTGTAGATGAGCTCATTGGTGTAGCTTGAGGCTTTGCTTGCTCCAAGCCAAACTTCTTGAGCATATCTTTCATGTACTTTGCTTGATTGATGAAGGTGCCATCCTTCCTTTGTTTGATTTGGAGTCCCAAAAAGAATGAGAGCTCCCCCATCATGCTCATCTCGAATTCACCTTGCATTAACTTAGCAAACTCTTTGCAATGACACTCATTAGTAGATCCAAAAATGATATCATCGACATATATTTGCACTACTAAGATGTCATTTTTATATTTTTTAATGAAAAGTGTAGTGTCCACAAAACCTTTTTCAATCAAAAAGTTTGAAAGCATTTCATACCAAGCTCTAGGTGCTTGTTTTAAACCATAAAGTGCTTTGGTTAGTTTGAAAACATGATTTGGAAATTTTGAATCCTCAAAACCCGGTGGTTGTTCCACATACACTTCTTCATTTATAAAACCATTTAAAAAGGAACTTTTTACATCCATTTGAAAAAGCTTGAAGTTATGATAACATACATATGCAAGCAACATCCTAATAGCTTCCATTTTAGCTACGGGTGCATAGGTTTCATCAAAATCTATCCCCTCTTCTTAAGTGTAACCTTGAGCAACTAATCTAGCTTTGTTTCTGACAATGTTACCACTCTCATCTAGTTTATTCCTAAATACCCATTTAGTTCCTATAGTAGATTGATTACAAGGCCTTTCAACTAATGTCCATACATTACTTCTCTCAAATTGGTTTAACTATTCTTGCATAGCCATAATCCAAAAACCATCTTTAATTCTTCTTTAATGTTCTTAGGCTCAATGCATGAGATAAAAGCAACATGATTCATGAGTTTGAGAGAAGATCTAGTAGTTACCCCCTTGGATGGATCACCCAAGATTTCACAACCTTTGACATAGTTGTACTCCCTTGGGTAGCTCACTTCCTTTTCCTCAAGAGCCAAGTCCTTCAAGGCTTCAAGAGGTGAATCTTGTGCATCTTCCTCTTTAGTTGGAATCTCATGCTCCTTTGAAGTTTGTCCTCCATCAAAAGCATCAAGGATTCCTACATCATCATAAGATTCCTTCCTCAGAAGGAGGTTATCATCGAAAACAACATGAATAGACTCTTCTACTACTAAAGTTCTTTTATTAAACACACGATAGACTTAAGAGTTTAAAGAATACCCTAAGAAAATAGCTTCATCACTTTTAGCATCAAATTTACCTAAGTTGTCTTTTCCATTGTTTAAAACAAAACACTTGCAACCAAAAGGGTGAAAATAGCTAATGTTAGGCTTCTTAGATTTTAAAATCTCATAAAATGTTTTCTTTAAAATTGGCCTAAACATTACACGATTTACAATGTAGCAAGCAGTATTTGTGGCTTCCGCCCAAAAATATTTAGGTAAATTGTTTTCACAAAGCATGGTTCTAGCCATTTCTTGTAAAGTTCTATTTTTTCTCTCAACTACCCCATTTTGTTGAGGAGTTCGAGGTGCCGAAAAATTGTGGCTAATACCATTTTCATTTAGAAACTCTTCAAAACCTAGATTTTGAAACTCGGTTCCATGATCACTTCTAATGTGAGAAATCTTAAGTTGAAGTTCATTTTGAGTTAATTTTGAAAATGTGATGAATTTTTCTAAAGCCTCATCTTTTGTACTTAATAATAGAACCCAAGTAAACCTATAATAGTCATCAACAAGTACAAAAACATACGATTTACCACCCAAGCTCATAGTTCTAATAGGCCTAAAAAGATCCATGTGAATCAATTGTAAACATCTACTAGTAGAGACATCATTAATGGATTGAAAGGATGATTTATGTTGTTTTCCCTTAGAGCATGCATCACATATTTTATCATTTGAGAATTTAATCTTGGGTAAACCTCTAATTAGATTTAGGGAGACTAATTTTTCTAAAACATTAATGCTAGCATGTCCTAGTTTCCTATGCCATAACCATGCATCATTTTCATTTTGAGCAACAAAACATGCATGGGATGAATGGATGTCATCTAGATGCACCATATATATGTTACCTATGCGATAACCAATGAGCATTATTTTTATTTGATTTAATGTCAACAATTTTATATCCATTTTTATCAAATAAGACATTAAACCCTTTATCAAATAATTGACTAATGCTCAATAAATTGTGTTTTAGACCATTGACATACAATACATTTTCAATGAGTATAGTAGAGTGATTACCTATGGAGCCAATACCTTCAATGTGACCTTTGGAGTTGTCACCAAATGTAACTACTCCTCCATTTTTGGCTTTAAATCCATGAATCGACTCTTGTCCCCGGTCATGTGCCTCGAGCATCCACTATCAAGGTACCATGAGTTTTGGCTTTGTGCTTTGGCCTTGTAGCAATGCTCCCCCTACAAACAAAGAAATTAAGCTTTGATTTTTGGTACCGAAATCATTTTGGGTCCACGAGTGTTATCTCCCAAAAGTTTGGTTCCCTTAGGAATCCAAGGTGACATGGCATCAACATTATTAGATTTAACAAGTTCCATAGGAACCCATACACTTCAAATTCTTTTTGTTTTATTATGCCTATAAGAGCCACTTTGTTTGTAGTTATAGTTCTTTCTCTTAGGTTGGTTTGTTCTAGATAATTCACCTATTTCATTTTTCACATTACCAACACTCTTGAAAGACTTTTTGAGCTCATTAAGCCCATTGAGAAATAAGATTATTTAAATCTACATTTTTCATTTTGAAAGTATTCAAGTTCGTCTTGTAGACCTAAAATCTTTTTCTCAAATTTCAAGTTAGCTTGAGAAAGTAAATCATTTTTAGCATTTAAATCTGAAATGAACTTTTTTATTTTTTTTAAACGGACTCCTTATACTTCTCAACTAACTCATCACACACCTCTTGTAACTCATCATAAGCTTCATGCAATTCATCAAATGTAAAATCAAAAGTAGATGAGTTAGATGTTACCATAGAAGAATCCTCCTCAAGAGCCATAAGGCAAAGGTTGGCCACTTCTTGTTCCTCATCCTCGGATGACTCCTCATCACTCCAAGTAGCAAGCTTAGCTTTGAGCTTCTTCTTCCTCTCAAAGCCCCTCTTCTTGAGTTGAGGGCACTCGGAACGAATATGACCCGATTTCTTGCACTCATAGCATATGATCGGATCATTTTCTTCTTCTTTGTTTTTGGTCTTGAAGTCCATCTTTCTTTGAAACTTTAATAGCCGATTGGACCTCATTAACCGTGAGAATCTCTTGGCTATAATAGCCAATTCTTCTAAATCTTCCTCCTCACTAGAAGTGCTCTCCTCATGTAGAGAAGCTTTAAGAGCCACTTCTAGTTTCTTTTTATTGTCTACCTCAAGCTTCTACACTTTTTTTCTTCTTTCTTCCTTTCATCTACCCTTCCTTGCTTCATAATTTCATGAGTTAGGAGAGAACCAACTAGATCATCAAGCTTTAGTGTCATCAAATTCTTTGCCTCAATGATAGCGGTTCTTTTCTCATCCCAAGACTTAGGAAGTGAGTAGAGTAGCTTCCGGACTAGCTTGTCCCCTGGGATGATCTCTCCAAAACCCTTTAGTCAATTGACAATTGTTGAAAAACGATCAAACAACTTTGAAACGGTTTCATCGGGCTCCATCTTGAAATTCTCATAGCTAAGATTGTGAATTCCAATTTTTGTTTCCTTCACATCGCTTGTTCCCTCATAGGTTGTCTCAAGTGTATCCCACACTTCTTTAGCACTTTCGATGGAAGAAACTTTGGAGTAGATATCGGGTCGAAAGGCAAAAAATAGCATATGAAGAGTCTTGTCGTTGATTTGAAGCTTCTTTCTATCATCTTCACTCATTTCATCTTTTCTTTTAGGCACAAGTCTTCCTTCATCATCTCTCTTCATCGAAATAATGGGACCATCCACTATAGCATCCCAAAAAAAATAATCACTAGACTTTATAAAGAGATGCATTTGGTTCTTCCAAAAAGGATAGTTGTCACCGTTGAAGAAAGACGATTTGGTGATAGATTGAGACTCGTACATGCTAGAGCCGGAGGTAGATGACATGGCTTGTGTTGAAGATGATCACATTCTTCCTAGAATCTTCTATTCCGGTTGTTGATCCTTCAAAGAGGTAGGCTCTAATACCAATTGTTGAGTGGATCAATGGATTGATCAAAGCCAAGAGGGGTTAATTGGGTTTTCAAAATTTTGTTGGAGAAAATGGAATGACTAAAATTGAAGAACAAGGCAATTTAGAGTGGTTCAAGTTCCAAATAATTATACATTCACTACTTTAGCTACCACTAAGGATTTTCCAACAATTCAATAATTGTTCTTCCCCTTTTCTAGGCTTAGGAGGTAACCTTTACAATACCGGTCAAATTTTCTACCCAAAATTTGACCAAACCCTCACAAGGATACAAAGAAGAATTTTAAGGGAAGTAGAATATCTCATAATACAAAATTTTCCCCTTTGATACAAGCACTCAACCCAAATTGGAATACAAGATAGGAATTACACTCAACACAATTTGGGATTTTACAAGAATGAGAAATTAGGCACTTTGAGCTTGGATTTTTGTAGAGATGTTTCTCTCGGATGTAATAGTTTTTGATGGTCTTCAATTAGCTTGATTTTATACCTTCTCCATTAATTCTAGCCGTTTGGGTTGTTAGGGAATTGATTATAACCATTGGAACCCTCTCTTTCCACCATAAATGCACTTCTGCAGCCTACCGTATCGGTACGCGGGGATCCGTATCGATACATGTCTCAAAAAAGGAAGTTGTTGCACAATTATAAGAGTGGTGTATCGATACGTATGTAGGCGTATCGGTACGGGTTAGGGGAGCGTTTCGATACGGGTTAGACCATATCGATGCAATTTTTTCCACAAAGCTCACTAGAGGATTTCATATCGATATGGGTAAGAGCGTATCAATACGGGTTAACCAACTCTTTAAAAATTTGTTACCTACCAACTGGAGTCCAACGATCAAAAACATTTAAGGCTTCTGAATTTAAAATTCCTTAAAAAATGTATTGATACGGGTGATACCGTATCGGTACGACCTTCAAACTCCTTCTGATTTTATAGAGAGAGCGTATCGATACAGATGCAATATGTTTCGATACCCTGTTTCGATACGGTAAGGGGCATATCGAAATGGATTTCTTTAGTGGCCAAGTTTGCAAAAAAGGTATCGATACGGTAAAGAGCGTATCGATACGCATAGACGATTTTCAGTAGTTTGGCCTTGGAACACTTAGAAAATATTTTAAAGTTTGAGTTTTTCAAACTAGAGTGAAGCCTTGTTGATTTAAAACCTTTTGAGGGACTTAAAAATTTATTTCAAGTTTTTAATTTAGTCCTGAAAGTACTTTGTTATATCAAAATTAAACATAGGTTTTACAATATCGTTGAAATACGTCCCTAAACTCTAATGCACATGACAACATAGCATATGTTTCATTCCACCGTGTACATCAATCAAAAACAAACCTCTTATTTGGCAACTGAAGTTGTTTAACAATATCATTGAACATAGTCAAGCGCATAGTAGATGTTGTGATGTGCTTCACAGTTTCCCTTACATTATCAATTACATCTTCAATCTGGGAAAGACCATCATGCACCAAGAGGTTCAAGATGTGTGCACAACAATGAACATGAAACAATTTCCCATTCAAAAGAAGTCTTTTATGAAATGAAAGGCTATCTTTCAGCATCCTTACAGGTGTGTCATTGTAAGAAGCATTGTCCATGGAAATTGAGCACACTTTTCCTTCAATACCCCAATCTTGTAAGCATTTGTATAATGCATCATATACAACAACTCCACTGTGTGGAAGAGGCACATCAACGAAGTTCAAGACTCTTTTTTGAAAATTCTAATCCGAGTCCACAAAATGAGCTGTCAATACCATGTATTGAATCTTTTGTCCTGACTTCCACATATCAGTTGTAATGTTAATCTTGTCCATTCAACAATCCATTTAACCTCTTCTTCTCAACCTCATAACTTGTCCAACAATCAACTTTGGTTGCAGCACGAGAAATCTTTACATAGTGAGGATTTGCACTTTTCATCAGCAAAGTGAATAACTCGTACTCAGTAAATGCAAAAGGCAACTCATGCACCATTATCATGTGAGAAACAATTTCTCTAATCTTTGCTTGGTCATATTTCCAAGTTTGGATGCCACTCGCACTATCAGATCTTGGTGTTTGCGGTGGTAGAAAAAGATTAGTTTGTCCCTTTAAAGACATTCGACGTTTCACACAACAGTCTAAATGCCTTCTATATTGCGTAGTTGTACCATCCTCGTTCTAAGAAATTTTAAGCTTACAGTGATTACACTGTACTTTTTCAGTCCCATTCGTAAGCTTAACTACGGTCAGTTCCTGCCAAACAATTGATGTCTTTTTTTTTATTTCTCCTCGCATAATTACCAGCTTCAATATCATCCAATGACTCAGGCTCCTCATGGATTGGTCTTTCAGGAGTAGTATCTCGAGCATTAGAAATTTCATTTCCTTCAATGACATCCATCAGTGATGGTGATGAAGAACTAGTAGATGAATAATGTCCTTGTTCCAAACTATAAGACATACCTAAATATTAAAAAGTAAATCATTAGTAGTAAATAAAATTACTTATGATAAACGAGATCTATAAAAGTAATAATACATATTGCTCTAATAAGATAAAAGAAAATAGTATACCATAAATAAAGATCTGAAAATGTCTCCCCCGAACACCAATTTTGGAGAGACTGTTAGAAAGAGTCGGATCTTATAAGAGGGTATACATATTACTAATGTATGAAAAAAAGAAAATGAAACTTTTTTGCATACCTTTGGAAAAATAAAAATGAGTATTTGTGATGACTGATGAAGTTGAACAATGATATCTATCAAGAAATACAACAAATTCTTGAGTTGAAGATGAAATTAAATTGAATCCAAGTTGTATCGGCCTCGACTTGTCACTGTTATTTCATAAGATAAAAATAATATTCAATGTCATTTAGGTCTTACAACAAAAGTACATAAGTTGAGTACCACGTGAGATTATATTAGAGTAATTGGAAAAGAAATATGCAGGATATTAGTGGACGTTAATATCTAAATTTGCATCCTAAATATTACTATTGTTTTCTGTTTGGTAGCAAGTCACTTACCATATTCGGTAGTAATATTATCTAAGATCCTAAATACAACTCCTAAAATCAATCACATTAACTCGAGAATATGCATTTTAGTCTGTCAAATATTAATTCAAAATTAACTAATCTCTTCTAATTTTAACAACAAAACAATCAATCTTGAAAAGTACTTCAAATCTCTACCTTTAGTTCCTTAACTCAGAGACTCTATCTCCCCAAAGATTAGAAGTCACCTTGAACCAAGTATGGTTTCTGTGATATAAAAAACAAATTAATAATTACTTTATAATATGTTTTGCAGTACTAAAGAAAAGGGATAAGCCTTCATTTGATATAACACAAAGGATGCGATTATAATTTGTTTGGCTGTAAAATGTTTGATTTGAGAATTGTGGCAGTTTGTTTGGATGGAGGTTTGTCGGCATTTCATCTGCATAGAGGATTCAGCGCTGGAGCGAACAACTGGATTCTACAGTATGAGGTAATCACTGAGTTCATCCTTGTTGGTATAAATTAACTTGTAATTTATAAAATAACATGATAAATTTAAATTACAATCGCATCCTTTGTGTTTTGATTAAGGTCATCACCAACAAAAGGTTTTAAACCCCCCCATCAAACAGCTAGATTAATAAATCACTAAATATAAATAATTTTCTAAAAGAAAAAACTTGTTCTAGACTCACAAAGTTTTTGAACTTTCCACAGGCAGCCGGCGGTGCTTTCTTGATACGACTGTTAAGAGGTAAAGAGTCTAATTTTATCGGAAGTGTTAGAGCAGGATGGTGCAAAACTTAAAAAGATAATTTAGGGTTGATAGGGATTCGAAAGAATAGAGAGGGGAATGGGGTTTAGTTGCTTAAAGAGGCAGGATGAAAAAAAAGGGAAATAATATAAGGGAAAATGGTGTTTAGGTTATAATATTTCTTGAATTTTCAGACTGTAAATACAAAGTTTAACAAAATCTTAAGGATAATTTATTTTTTTAAATCTTTTATAAACGGGCTCATAAACGAGCCCTTAAACGAGCCCATAAACGAGCTTGTTCGTGAACATAAACGAGCCGAACACACATTTGTTCATGTTCGTTCGTTTATTAAACAAATGCAGAAATTTTGTTCATACTCGTTTATTTATCTTAGTAAATGAATATAAACGAACGTTATACGAACGGTTCACGAACAGTTCGCCGAACGCTCTGTTCATTTACACCCCTACTAATATTTAACTTAACCTACAATAAAATGGACTCACTTGCTTATATTGTATTCAAATTTAACATGTAGATAATCTTTTAGAACAAGATACGGCCATTACGAATTTCTAGTAATGTCATTCGGGCTAACCAATGCCCTGACCGCATTCATGGATCTCATGAACAGAGTATTCAAGCCTTATCTCGATAAATTTGTGGTATTTTTTATAGATGACATCTTGGTCTACTCTCGTAACAAGGAAGATCATGCCAAACACCTCCGAATCGTCTTGTAAACTCTCCGAGAACGTCAGTTGTTCACTAAATTTTCCAAGTGCAAATTCTGGCTACCAGAAGTGTCATTCCTTGGCCATGTCATATCAGCTCAAGGAATTAAGGTAGACCTGAAGAAAGTCCAGTCTATTGTTGATTGGAGACCTCCGAGAAATGTGAGTGAAGTCTGAAGCTTTCTCAGCTTAGCCGGATACTATAGAAGATTTTTTAAGGGATTCTCCACTATCGCCCTGCCTTTAACTAAGCTTCTTTGAAAAGACGAGCCTTTTGTGTGGTCAGAGAAGAAATAATGTAGTTTCGGCCAACTTAAGCAAGCCTTGACTCATGCCCAGTTCTTATCCAACCGGAATCGGGAAAAGAATTCACGGTTTATAGCAATGCATCTCACTCAGGACTAGGATGCGTCTTGATGCAAGGAGATAATGTGGTTGCTTACACTTCACGTCAATTGAAACCTCATGAACTCAATTATCTGACTCATGACTTAGAATTTGTTGAGATCGCGTTCGCTCTTAAAATCTGGAGGCATTATTTGTACGGCAAAAAGTGTTATCTATTTACCGATCACAAGAGTCTCAAATACCTTCTGACTCAAAAAGATCTGAATCTAAGGCAAAGGAGATGGTTAGAACTTCTTAAGAACTATTATTTAATTATCGATTATGATCCAAGGAAAGCAAACGTGGTCGATGATGCCCTCAGTCGGAGACCATACTCGGGCAAATTCATTTAAATTAAAAACCATGAAAATTTGAATTAAAATTTGTCTTCCTTGTTTAACAAGAAATCATTCGAACACTTACCTTGTTTTGCAAGTAACCACTTGAATCTTTTTCTAAATTCTCTTACTCGATCTTGTAGCTTCAAAATCTATAAATGCTGATCTCCGAGTGTATCAGAAGCGAGGATTCATGTCCGAGCTTCAAATCCAATCTAGTTTAATCTCGAGAATTAAGGAATTGCAGCAAAGTGACCCTGAACTTCAAGTTGTCTTCTCGAAGCTTGGCTCAGAAGCCAATCAAGACTTCTCAATTCATTCCAATGGCATGTTATATTTTAAGAATAGAGTATGTGTTCCAAATAATGAAGAATTGAAAAATGAAATTCTACATGAAGCTCATCAAAGTCCCTTCTCGATTCATCTTGGATCTGTCAAAATGATTAAAGACCTTCAATCTTTATATTGGAGGCGAGGAATGAAATCAGCCATCACTGATTATGTATCTAAGTGTTTGAACTATCAAAGAATCAAAGCCGAACACCAAGCTCCCACTGGATTGCTCCAACCTCTTGAATTCCCTTAGTGGAAGTGGGACCGAATCACTATAGATTTTGTAACCGGTCTTCCTTGCACTCCAAGAAAATATGATGCAGAGTGGGTAATAGTGGACCGATTCACTAAGTCAGCTCACTTTATCCATGTTCGAATGAACTATAGCCTGGAAACTCTAGCTGGCATGTATATTTGAGAAGTGATTCGTTTACACGGAGTTCCTGCTTCAATTATCTCTGATCGAGATCCTAGGTTCACAGCTCGATTCTGGAAAACTTTGCAATGGGCCTGTAGAACCAAGTTGAATCTTTATACAGCTTTTCATCCTCAAAGTGATGGTCAATCCGAAAGAGTGATACAAGTGCTCGAAGATATGCTTAGAGCCTGTGTTATCGACTTCGAAGGAACTGGGAGAAGTCCATACCACTCGTAGAATTTGCTTACAATAATAGTTATCAAGCTTCGATTCAAATGGCTCCGTTCGAAGCCTTGTATGGAAGAAGGTGTAGAACACCTCTATGATGGTCTGTAAGAGGAGAAAACAAAGTTCATGGTCCTCTATTGCTTCGAGAAATCGAAGAGCAAGTTCAAATCATTCACAGCAGATTGAAGCAAGCCTTTGACAGGCAAAAGGCTTATGCTGACTTAAAGTGAAGGGACATCCAGCATAACATTATAGACAACGTATTCCTTAAAGTTTCTCCCTGGAATAAAGCCTTTAGATTTGGCAAGAAAGGAAAGCTCAGCCCTCGATTCATCAGACCCTTCGAAATTACTGAAAGGATTGGTCCAGTGGCTTACCGACTAGCACTCCCTAGTGAGTTTGATAAGATTCACAATGTCTTCCATGTCTTGATGCTCCGAAAATATTGATCAGATCCATCTCACATTTTGGAGTCGGAAGAAGTCTAATTAAATCCAGGTCTATCCTATGAAGAAGAGTCAGTCCAAATTCTTGATAGAGAGATTAAAAGACTTCGAAACAAGAACGTTTCTTTGGTGAAAGTCTTGTGGAGAAAACATAAGATGGAAGAAGCAACCTGGGAACCCGAGGATACAATGAGAGAGCAATATCCTCATCTGTTCAGTTCAGGTAAGAATTCGAGGACGAATTCTTCTTTTAAGGATGGGAGAATTGTAACACCCTAAATCTTAAACTAATAATAACATGGATTAATTGTCTAAATTGTTGATTAAAATTGGAAAACCAAAAAAAAAATAGATCAACCGAATTGATCAAGGCATTAATTGAAGAAAATGCAAAATAAAGAATTAAATTTAAATGATCAAATCGAATGAGGGGATAAACTTTGAGATTGCATGCTAATTAATCAACTTCCATTGAATGCCCCTCCACTATCCTAAGTTTAAGGCTTAATTAAGAAGGGTAAACTAGACAAATCCTAAGTCTAGTTGGATGACACAAGTCATCTCTTTCATTTCCTCTTCTAGACGGCTAAGGAAACTAGAGAAAGGAAGAATAACTGAAAAAGATCAGCCATGGAGAAAATTCATTTTCTTCTTGCATGTAGTGGGATTTAAGCTTGGAAATTTAGAGGAGAAAGCTCGGTAAGCTCCTCACTCTAAGTTATATCCAATTCTAACCCTGGGTCTTGAAATGTCGATCTTTTCATGGTGTTTTGAGTTGAGAATAATGCTGAAAAATTTGGTTAGAGTGATGTAAAGATTGTAATCATGTTAAAATATAAATTAGATGCTGAATTTGATAGTTGATAGTTAGTCGAACCATAGGAGAATACTTAGGATTTCTCTAATATTGTGTTTACATGAAATTGCGAAATTAAGGGATTTATATTCGAAATTAGAAAAAAAATCAGTAGGAATACGTTATTAGAGATTATGCGTTCTAAAGGATGGAAGTGTTAATTTATTGAAAAAATGATGAAATACTGAAATTTTTACCATGGATTGAAATTAAGTACATAAGTGGAAAAATTGAAAGTTTAGGGACTAGTGTAGTCAAATTGAAAATCTAAGGCCTAATTGGATAAATTGAAACTTGGAAATCCTAAAGAATAATTAAAAGAGTATTGAAATAAGTATTATATGAATTGAAATTAATGAATTAGAGATAAAATAAGTCAATTAGGTTGATTCGGATGCAAAACATGCCTATAGGGACTAGTCTAGAAAATTTGTCTAATTGAGGACTTAGGTGAATTTAATTAAGTTTGATTTCAGTGTAGAAATGTAACTGAAATGTGAAATGTTTCATTATAAAAAGAATTTAACTGAATCGATATGGAATTTAGATAAATCGAACCACTCAAGCATGCTTTTAATTTCAGGGACATTTTTGAAACATTGTTTTGGCCTAACCTTTTCGAATAAACTTCTTTAATTGAGAAATAATTATAATGCAAGCCATACATAGTTTTAAAGTTAGTTATGTAAGCTTTCTAACATTATATAATAATTGTGATTTAGACTTACGACTTGAAAGATATGAGCCGAACATTAGAGGGTATTCAATTTGTCCAAATCAAGACATAGTATAGGAATTTAGTAATTGGTGTTTAATAAATCAAGATCATTCTATTTAGTTGGATGTTAACCGATTATTTGTGTATGATATGTGTTTGATTAGAGCAAAGAAGAGAGTGAATCGAAGAAGGCACTTCATTAGGCCAACAAAGGGACACACTCAAAGGCATCCGAATTCAGGAATAGCTATGAAGAATAGTGAGTGTAATCTCCTCTAGGGTTGGAACTTAGGTTCTAACCAATCTATTATTTGATCTTGTCTTTTCCATGAAATTTGACTAATTCATATGTAATGGTAACTAGGGAAGAATAACTTAAATCAATAATTGGACACTTTGATTGAAACATCTGGATATGGATTGAGTAGTGTATTTTGCAATCTCTATGTTGTTTTGCATGATTTAGTGTTTATTGATCCAGTAATGAGGAGTTATGAAATTGTTATATGGTTGCTAGAATTTAGAGCTTAATTTTGAGTACATATACCTATGTAGGTAGTTCAATGTCTTGGATGCTAGAATTGTTGTTATGTGTTCAATTAAGTTTAAATTGGTGCCTGGTATATTGAAATGATATAATTGCCTCTTGGATTGTGAATAATCATGTATTAACATGTTTGTTAAATGAAACTAAAGAATTGGAATTATACTCTTGTTCGATTGAGACAAGCTTATGCATTTAAGATTTAATTGCTTGTATTGCTTACCAATTATGATTAATTGAAGTGAGTAAAATTTCAAAATTAAGAATCATAAAGACCTTAGTTCTAGTTGTTCTTTGGTAGTACAACATACCTAGAGTCTCGAGCTCGACTTGTTAGGTACTAAGTCTACTGATTTTGTTGGTGATGTATTCACCTCCTACTAGATACCAGGGGTATCGACTTGATAGGTACTTGTGTATCGACTTGCTTGGGTGTAGAATGCACCTTCTTGTTAAGATACTTTATGTATAAACTTGATTTATGCGACTCGAATACCTTCGAATTATCTAGGTACCAAGGCCAATTTAAGCATAAATGATATTTGTTGCTATGAATCGAATTTAGCATTGAGATAATTGTTGCTATGAATCGAATTGAACTTTGTGTTAATTGTTGCTATGAACTGAATTGAGCATGATTGATATTTGTTTGTAGTAATCGATTTGTGTATAATTGACACTTGTTACTAAAGTCAAATTGGGTATAAGTGACCCTTGCAAGATATGAATTGAATGATAGAAATGTTGGATTCTGTGAATGAACAACTTTTAATAACCAAATTTGAAAATTGACAATTATGTGTTACCTCACTAAGTACTTCTATGTACTTACCACTTTTTTTTGTTATTCATCCCAAAACACCAGATATGTTGCTTAGAGATACTCAACCTCTTGAAGCTAAATATACACATGTGAAGAAGACCTTGAAAGTATGGCATGCTTTGGTTATGTCTTGCTAATTGTTGGTGGCTTAGGTTCTTGCATTGTGGTCCTAGTTCTTTGCATTATGATGGTTCTTAGGCTTTATCTAAGGTGTGTGTTGTTGGTAATGCTTCAAGTATTACAAATGCTATATCCCACATTGGTTGGGAAAATAGTTAGTGAAGGGTATTTATACCCATGTTTCCCCCCTCCCTTGTTGAGTGGGAAAGAACAAGGGAAGTTCTCGCGCGCCGCCACCGCCCGGCCGGCTCGGCTCGGGCTCGGGTTTTCGGGTTCGCGTAACACGTGTCTTCGACACGTACGCACGCGGATATTATCTTTTTGGAGAAAATTCGTATGGAATTTTCTTAAGAACAAAAGATTTATGTGAAAGAATTTTTTTATAGGCTTGGAAAAACTGTTCGAATTCAGAATTTATTGAGTCCATTAACAAAAAAAAGAGTTTCTTGTCCACTAAGTTTGAGATGACTGACTTGGGAGAAGTCGATGTAATCTTAGGAGTCAAAGTAAACAAAACTGAAAAAGGGGTTTTCTTTAAGTCAGACACACTATATCGAGAAAGTGTTAAAGAAATTTGACAGTTTTGATGTCATCCCTGTTTGAACTCCTTATGACTCTAGCACACATCTCTTTAAGAATAAAGGAAGTAGCGTTTCTCAAACGGAATATGCCAAAATAATTGGGAGTCTGATGTTCTTAATGGACTATACTCGGCCAGATATTGCCTATGATGTAAGCAGACTTAGTAGATATACTCACAACCCTAGTGGTGAGCACTAGGTTGCTCTTAGACGCTTACTTAAGTACCTTAAGGGTACGATGGACTGGAGACTTGAGTTTGTAGGCTTTCCTGCTACTTTAGAAGAATATTGTGACGCCAACTGGGTCTCTGATAGTGTTGAAGTAAGCTCTACGAGTGGGTATGTTTTTACTTTGGGAGGAGCAATAATTTCTTGGAAGTCTTCAAAACAGACTTAGTTGGGCAAGAAGCTGAGTGGCTAAGGAGTTTGTTAGCCGATATTCCGTTGTGGGGAAGTCCGACTTCTCATGTTTCCTTGTTGTGTGATTCACAAGTTGCGATTTGTGTTGCCATGAGTCAAGTTTACAATGGTAAAAAGAGGCACATTCGCATAAGACATGAATCTGTTAGACACTTAATAAGGAATGAAGTACTCTCTTTAGAGTATGTGAAGTCGGAAAGAAACCTAGAAGATCCGCTTACCAAAGGGTTAAGTCGGAAGTTGGTCCTAGATTCGTCGAGGGGGTGGGTTTAAAGCCCATTGGTTGAGGAATTCATGGTGGATACCCAACTTAGTTATCTAAGTTCAATGTGGTCAAACGAAACCATGGAAAGACTCATAGTGTACATTTCTCACTACCTATCCCTATGACGAATAATGTACATGCCCAGGTTGAATACTATTACTCTTAATAAATTCATAGCCCATGTTTTGGGTGGTCTTTGTGAGAAAGACTTGATGAATTTACCTAGTCATGGTTGAATAATTATTCTTAATAAGTTCATAACACAAGTCTGAATGTGTTATTCTATTGAGAAGAACAAGATGAACTTACCACCAGAAAAGGTTGAGTTTCAAGAAACTCTTAATGAATTCAAAGTTTGAATGGTTCTATTGAGAAGGACATTTTGAATTCACCGATAACGAGGTTGAATATTTATTCTTAATGATTTCTTATCCCATGATTGGGTGGTTCATTTTAAATGAACTTGAAGAAATCACCATATCTATAAGAGGTTGAGCCATTACAAATGGTTCTTAATTATTTCATAGCCCGATTTCAGGGTGGTTTATATCGAGATGAACTTGATGAAATAACCTATGTAAGTGAGAAGGATTAGCCACCTTCTGTAAAAAAAACGTTGGGCCTTTTTTCTAATTACACTCACTAGAATCCTGAGGTAAGATGGCCAAATATGCACTTGTGTATATATATCTTACACATCGAGAACTTCGGTGGATGAAGGAGTTAGTTGTGTGTTATGAGTTTACCCCTATCTTAGAAAGTTCAAGACTAGTTTTCACTTATCTAAGAGAAGGATCGCTTATCATCACTATGTACTAGTTCAAGATACATTCACTACTGCTTAAGCAACTAATTCCGCTATTGCTCTTCTGAGGAGGTCTGTGTTTGAGATACAGATGAATTCTTTTACATTAGTGGGGGAATGTTGGTAATGCTTCAAGTATTACAAATGCTATATCCCACATTGGTTGGGAAATAGTTAGTGAAGGGTATTTATACCCATGTTTTTCCCCTCCCTTGTTGAGTGGGAAAGAACAAGGGAAGTCCTCGTGCGCCACCGACGTCCGGCTCGGCTCAGGTCGGGGGTTCGGGTAACACGTGTCTTCGACATGTACGCGCGCGGATATTATCTTGTTGGAGAAAATTCGTATTAAAAACTGTTCGAATTCAGAATTTATTTTTTAATTAAATTCGAATCTGAACATTTTGATCCAATGCAATTTTATTCGAATATAAACAGTCTGCTCTAGTCTGTTCCAGTGATGAATTTAGATTGTTTTTCCAGTCAGATTCAAGTGGTAACAACAGTTGTTTATTGCATGATTAATATGTTGTTATGGAGCATGTTACTGCAGCTGTTACAACATATTTATATTGCTGTTATACAGATTTAATTCTGTATTAAAATTGGACAGTGTAATGATATTTCTGTCCATACAAACAAGCCTATAAATAGAGGTCATTGATACAACATTTCAAGTATCAAACACACAGCAAACACTCTCAAATTATCTCTGCTTTCCTCCATCATCTGAGCAGTATCATCGTTGTTCACTCCGGAGTCGAGTGTACGATTCTTGGAGCGTCTTTGTTCACCTCGGGGGAAATTCTGCCTGTGAAGCGACTACACTGTTCGGGGCAGTTTTGTTTCTAAGGCAGTGGCCAACATACCACGACACGGTTAACAGTATTTTCATTTCTGTTTTTATTATTTCCAGCCAGTGCTAATCAGCCAGTTTTGCAGCCTTTTTCACCAACACATGTATTGATGTCTAGGATGATATCCTTTTTGAATGCCACGAGTTTGTAAATGTTAATCTCATGGTGTTTTAGTTAGAGGCAAGGTAATTATTTTGTTGTAAATATGTCATGTATGTAAATATGGACTATGAACATGAAAGCCTCTTGGAATATGATCACATATATGATTATGAATGAAATGGCATGATCTTTTGGGTTTGCCTAGCTATTTGATTTATCTATTGCCAAGTTAGTAAATTGAATGCTCTTGACAGGTTAATTGTAGTAACGATTGTATTGATTTGGAATTAAGCCACGTGTGTTGTAAATTGATCCATTCGAATTGAGTTTAGAGAAATTATAACCTAGTAATCGATTAGAATAACTTATATGGTGGAAGACTTTAAATATAAATGTTAGTATAATGATTCGGCTAAATTTTGTTTGCACGAAATTGATATAGAGTCAAATTGATTTTTTGGAATTGGAATTTATATTTCAGCATTGGTATTGCATGTTGGAGATTTACCATGATTGCTAATCGGTTAGACCTTCTCCTATTAGAAGAAAATTTTAAATTGGCCCACTATTCTGTTATGTTTTGATTAATACGTTTTCGGACCCTCCTCGCTCCTAACCCATGCGAGGGGTGTCACACGTTCGGCAAACACTTTAGGTCATCGGGGAATGGCGGTGATGGATCAAAAGAGAGAAAGAGGATGAATGTTGATAGAGTTCATAAAAATTTAAGGGTTTGATTTGAAAAAAAATAAGAAAACATACGAGTTCATGTGTTTTGTGGATCAAAGTTTAAAAATATGAAGAATAGGGCTTTGTTTTAGGATAAACACGGGGTTTTGATCTTTTTGGGTTGATGTTTTCTGGGTTTAGCTTGTTTGAGTCAAGAGAATTTTGAGAAAGTGAGAGAGAAGTGATAGAAGGGGCCGATTGCAAATAGCCGAGTCAACTCAGGTTGGGGCATTTTATAGTGAGTCCAAAACGATGCCGTTTTGGCACCGGGTTAGGAGGATCCTCGCATATGGTTCGGGTTGGGTCATAGGACCCACGCCCTTCTTCTTATTTTTGGTGGTTTGGGCTTCAAACTTCACGTATAGTTCAATTTCGTCCTTTTTCAATAAAATTAGAGCTTTAAGATATTTTTTGTTTCAATTTAGTTCCAATTGCTTTAATTTTAATTATTTAGTTTATATGTATGTTGCATGATTTATAAATTGAGCATATAATTTTATTGTTAGACAATTTAGTCACTTAATTAGTATTAATTATTAGAGCCTTTAGTCTTTCAAGTTCTTTAGTTTATGTTTAATTAATTAAATAGGAAAAGGACATTGTAGCAAATTAGTGTATACTAAATAAAAACTTTGTGGTTCAAAACTTGGATGGTGTTCCATTTGCTTGCAATGGGATGTTATCACAAATTGGCCCTAAAGAGATACATGTAGTATACAATATAACCTAGAATTAAATAAATCACCTAGTTAACTAAATAGATCCTTAATTAGGTTAGTACTTTAATTAATTAGAATAACCATCTTAATAAAAGAATATTATATGAAATGTAAGGGTTCTAAGATGGACGATATTCAAGAAATTGGTACTATCTCATAATGGCTTTTAAATTAATAATATTCGTAGTTTAATTAACTTTACTAAATAGAGCCTACTTAAGTTTAGTACTTAA
The DNA here is from genome assembly GCA_958450335.1 of Hibiscus tridactylites. NCBI lineage: Eukaryota > Viridiplantae > Streptophyta > Magnoliopsida > Malvales > Malvaceae > Hibiscus > Hibiscus tridactylites. Next base: position 15,198,549 of record OY288270.1, read on the forward strand.
AATGAACAAGATGATAAAAAATCATGCATTGAAAACTTTTTATGTTGGAAATACATTTTATGGATATGAATGGGGGTGCTTCTTAACAGTGCACTTTTAATCTCATATTCGATTTTAAAATGTTATTCCTAAATACCAAAATGAAACGTAAAATTAAAAGGTGCCGATAATGGGCATTTGTAGGGGTGCTAATCCTTCCCCGCACTTAACCGACTCCCCAACCCAAATTTTAAAATAAAGAATCTCTAGTTGTTTTTATGGTGTCCGGTCTACCAAAGTGATCGGGGGCGACTTCAAATTATTTTCAAAATTAAATAAAGGAAAATTCAACAAGATCAAATTAAAATGGACAAAAATCCTTAATTTTCAAAATCCTAATCATCAGGTTATTTTCACACTCGATTCAAAAATTATCACGACAAAATAATATTAAATAAATTAAAAGTTTAATTTTATATTAATCTTTTGTCTAATATTTAACTTAACCTATAATATAATGGACTTACTTGTTTATACTATATTCAAATTTAACATGTAGATAATCCTCAATCCCGACTTCCATCTAGGTGAACCACCAATAATGTTTATTAAGCAACCAAAGTTCAACTAAGTTGTTCATAACCAGAAATTGTTTACATGCGATTCAGTGTTAGTCAAGACAATGGAGCAATACTTTTGATTCTAAGCATCAACACATGTCATTATTCAGTAACATGCAATTCATTTTTTTCGATCTTTACATTGGAACTGTTGAAGAATTTAGGGCGGGTACCTTGAATCGCTTTGTTTTTTTCGTTTTAGAATTTGATTGTAGCTTTTTCTTTGGTGATTTGTCTTTGGGGCATGACTAGTTGTCCTTGTTAGCAAGAATGAGTGTAGTATTGTATACTCTGAGTGTTTGTTTTCTTTTGCGGTGTGGTGTCGGCAGTTGTAATTTTGATACTTTTTACGGATTGTGGTACATGTAGACTAGTTAGGTGTCACAGACTTATTTCTCTCAGACTCAATCCGTGTGGCACTAGCACTCCCGACACAATGCTAGTAAGCCTTACTCGCGCAACGCTATGGCAAACACACAAGAACTTCAGAAATGGAAGATTTATTAAGTTAGGAGAAAGCTTTACAAGAGAAAGAAACTTAAGGATTTTGAGGGATGGATTACAAATGAGAGGGGTGGCCCTATTTATAGGCTCCCACCTCCTCAATGGACGGCTAGGATCGTTTTGACCCAACAGTCATTATTTTGCCTACCAAAATGTCTAAAGGCCTAAACTATTCTAGATTAAGTCCATACTTATCTACATATATCTCTAATACTCTAAAGTATTCTAGAATATTCTACAACTATCTAGTTATGTCCTTAACTATCCAAAAGCTTCTAGAAAGTTCCAGAGACTTCTGGAGTAGTCTCGAACTTTCCAGGGTCTTTCAGGGTATTCTTCAACATTCTAGATCCTTCTAGAATGTTCTAGATTCTTCCAGGATGTTCCAGGTCCTTCTAGAATGTTCTAGAACCTTCGAGAACCTTCCAGAGTGTTTTAGAATCTTCTAAGGCTTTCCAGACGAGTCTAGACCTTTGGAGACCCTCATGGATCCTTGTGGGAACGTTCAAGATGATTGTGGGCCTCTCTAGGCCGTTCTAGAACCTTCCTTGGTTCATGCTTGGCATTAAAATGCCCAAGGCACTTCACTTTGCCTTGGTTGGCATGAGTACACCTAGGTGGGGCTCCTCGGTTGGCCTTGGCGCACCTAGGGGGCACTCTTTGGTTGGTTGTGGCACGCACTGGTGGGGCATGACACTCTCCCCCACCTGATCTCGTGACGGCCTCGTCGCGTCTCAGTTGGGCGACTGGGACATTGTTACCATGCTTCCGCTCTCTCCCAGTTCGCCTCTTCTGCACCCTCGACTTGACAATTTGATCCTTGGCTATCTCACTGGGTTGCCTCATTGGCTTGGTAGAGCTTTGCACTGTTGTCTTGAGTTGGGCCGCCTTGCTCCCTTCGTGTCCATCCGAATCCTTGGATGGCTTGGCTTGATCAACACCTTTGGCAAGCCTTCTTGTCCCATCAACTCCCTTGATGATAAAAACAAGTAGTCTTCTCTTGGAACACGACCTCATCACATGAGGTCCATCACATAGGTAGCACCTCACCCTTGTGCGTACCTTCCTTGTTGGCACAGACTTAGCCTTCTCGTTGCCACGATTCCCTCTTGTGGGCTTCACCCAGTTGATCCAACCTTGTTTTCCCCATGCAAGCTTGGTTGGTGACTTGGCCTTACCTTCGGCCTTTGGCTTAAGTCTCACGTCGCCATGACCCTTGAGGATGGAACTTCCCTCGTTCCTATCGGTGTCCCCTACCTTTTGGAGTGATGAAGGCAATCGCATGGATCCCGTCTGTGGACCCTCATCGCGAATGTCGGTGTCACTACCTTCTTGGTGCTTAGCTAAGAGCGAACTAAGGGCTTGTCGCTGTGGGCACTCAAGAACCCAATGGTCACCATCGCAAATGAAGCAACTGTTGGGTGGTGACTTCCTCGCATCATGGTAGTCTTTGGACTTGCCCTTCCAAGGAGATGAGTCTCAATGCTTAGACTTGTCCTCCTCGTGGCCCTCCTTGCGATGGCTCCTCTCTCCCCCACCTTTGGCATGCCCATCCTTATCATTCTTTGGCCGGGGGTGGACTTCTTATGGCTAGAGTAGTCGATGAGACTCTCGGCCATGGCAATGGCATTGTCTAGGTCCTGCACCCCTCGATGCCTTATCTCACTCTTTTCTCATTGTTGGAGTCCATCGACAAAGTTAAAGAGCGAATCTTTGTTGGAGAGATCGGGGATCTCAAGCACCATACTTGTGAACTCCTTGACGTAGTCTTGGATGCTCCCCGTTTTCTTGAGCCGACGCAATCGAGCTCTCGCCTCATCCTCGGCGTTCCCCGGATAGAACTGTCATTTAAGTTCTCTTTTAAAATCATTAAAGGTAGAGATGGTGCACGTACCTCTCTCAATGTCCAAGTGCCTTCTCCTTCACCATAACGTGGCGGTGTCAGTGAGATAAAAAGTCGCGGTTTGAATCTTAGAAGCCTCGTCCACAATGCCAACAGCTCCAAGATATTGTTCAAGGCCATATAGGAAGTTATCTACTTCCTTAGCGTCGCGTGATCCTGCAAAGGTTTGAGACTTGGGCACCTCGACCCTTCTAGCCTCCACAGTAGTACTTGGCCCTGCTGCTAAAGCACGTTTGCACAAGGCTACGTCGCCTTGTAGTGCCTCCACTTGGGCACAAGCATTGTCTAGCTCTTGTTGAAGAGAATCAGGAACCATCGAGAGCTCTTCTATGAGAAGATCGCGGACTTGTCCCATCTCTGCACGCAGGGTCTCCTCTAGCATCACCATCATGGCCTTCACGGTCGTCTGAAGCTCGGCATCCTCTGCCTCAAAGCCTTCAACCCGTTCCTGAAGGTCGTCCACTTGGGCACCCATGCCCCCGATGCTTTCCTTAACACGAGTCAAGTGTGACTCCAAGCTAGAGATCATATCCTTGAACTTGGCTCTTTGCCTTGTCACTTTAAGATCGACCACCTCCTCTCGCCCTCGTTGCTCGTGCATGACCACCGTGTAGATGATCTTGCCACGTGGTTCTTGCCTGATTTCACCATGTCTTGAGCTTTGAACATGTAACACCGGGTTTAGGGGTCGGGTGTTAGGTGTGTGAATCGGGTTCGAGTCGTGGGCTTGTTTTAAATTAAAATGGGTTTTGGTTTTAATTGAAAAGGGCTTGAATTTCATTAAGGGAAAATGAGTAATTTTCTAAATGGTAAAAACAAATAAGTAAAAAGTGCCTTTTGAAATGTCATCTTCATCCTCTTCTCCAAACCAAAATTGCACGACATCTAAAACATCCCCAACCCCAAAACATTATTACATTCATTTCTTCATCAATTTCAAGTGCTTTATCAAGGTAAGAGCGTTTTTTACTTCTCCTCATCGTTCTCAACATTTCTATGGTTTTAGTTTCTCATAAACACCATTTTTGAAGTTTTCAAGTTTTCATGTTTTAAAGAAAAAAGAAGAAGCTTTAATGGGTTTTCATGTGGGTTTTGATTTGTAAAGTTAATAGGTGTTTTAATATTGCTCTTAAATGTATTATATCTCTAAATGGAAGTGTTTTGTGAAAAATCCCGAAATGGGTTTTTGTGGGTGTTTTAAAGGGGTGAAAACTTGGGTTTTTGAGGCAGTTTGGTGTAGGAGAGTTTGGCTGGTGTTATAGTGATGCTTGAGGGTTGTTTTGAAGGTGTTTAATGATGATTTGAGTGCTGAGATTGATAGATTTCTGCTGGGTTGTGTGTGAGTACGAAAATGGGGATTTTGTGATAGTTTTGGCTTGGAAATGTAAAGAAATGGCCTTGTGTTGAAATCTGATTTGTGACAGTGGCTTTGAGGATGAATTGCTGAGTAATATGTTGTTTTTTATTGTTTAGAATCAAGGGAAATCGTTGGAGAAGCTTCGGGTTCGATTCCGAGAAGTTTGGAGGCTTGATCGGCTTTCTCGGTTTTGTTGAAGGGTGTTCGGTGAGTGAATTATTTAAAATGGTCTTAAATTGGTTCAAGTGTGTGGTTGTGGTGTTAGATTGTGCTTGGTAGGCCAATCTAGGTGGAGACTAAGTTGGTAACTTTATCTCTTGTTTGACTTTATGAGTTCTTGCTTAATGTCCATAAATGTGGATTTGTGTAGTATGTGTTCGTTATGCATGTTGATATATATATATATATATATATATATATATATATATATATTGATGTTGTTTATTGGAGATGATATGTTGTGTTGCATGATTGTGAAATCATGGTGAGACTTGTTTAGTATGTTGGTACTAGTTATAATTATTGGGTATAAAAGATCGATCATTAGGATGAGTGTGCACACGGTAAGAGTCAAATTCGCGCGTGGCCTTGGTGATGTGTAGTCATCAAGGAGGAGTACAGTGAGGTAATATTCCACCGGAAAATGTTAGTATGTGATGATGAGTGTAATCCCATCCATGAATGAAAAACGGTGATGAGTGTAATCCCATCCATGAATGAAAATGGTGATGAGTGTAATCCCTCCGGAAGGTAATAATGTTGTTGAGTACGTTGGGGCAAAAATCAAATGGAAGTTATCCGCATATCCGAGTAAGCTATATAGTTGCCAATATACTAGTTCATATGTGGTTGATGTGTAAGATGATTTGTTACATCCTTGTTTAGCATAACATGAGGTAAGATGTCATGTTCATGCATTCGTGTAACGTTCGGCTATGTTGCTATGTTGGTGTTATGTATGCCTTGTGAATGTGTTAAGGATATCATGCTTTGAACCCTGCATTGTCGTTGTTTTGTTTTAGAGCTCCCTCACTAAGCTTCTAGCTTACACTCTCCTTTTCGACAACGTAGATCATTAGTGTGGAGTTAGCAAGGAGCAAGGAAAGGGCATCCAAGCGCGTTTGTGATTGCTCAAGTATGGTTTTAGTAAATAATGTAGTAGTTAGCAATGGGATGCTACGTGTTGTAGGAGCGTTTATCTAGACTCCTATGTGTTGGATTTATTTTGTTAATGCTTTTGTGTTGTGGATTTGTAAACCATGTTCTTTGAGATGTCTAAGTGTTTTGTTTTAAGAGCATGTAACCTTGTTTATTCTATGTTTATGTGGATGCATGTTCCCATGAATGAAATGGCCTTATTATGCATGTGTATATGTTTGATCATGCTCGAAGTAGGGTGTAATGCCTATAGATTGTATGCTTGTTTGATGTTTCATGATTCTTGTGGTTTGGGGGCATGTTTGCGAACATTTTGGGATGTAGAGAATTGTTTTCAGGGTCACACAGAGTGCAGGCATTTCGAAACGCTCGTGGTGGTTTTGGAACGAGTGTAGCTCTAGGGATACTCGTATCGGAACAAGGGTGGTGTCGTTTCGATACGATTGACATTGTGAGCTCCTGTTTCGGTACGCGTTTAGATATGGTTTGCCTCTAGAAGTGCCTGTTTCGGAACGAGTTCTCGAACGTTTCAACACTGGAGACCCCCGTACCGGAATGGAGTAGACCATATCGGTGCGGCCTAGTCTGGCTTTTTAACTGGAGCCCGCATATCGAAACGGGCAAGCCTGTTTCGAAACGCAGGCTTGTATTTGGGCATTTTAGCATCTTCAAAGGTTCTCGGATGTCGTGTTTTAGTCTCGTTGGTTGTATGCTTCCTTGTTAAGTTTATATGCATCGTTTATGTATGGTTTTGGTTTCGTAAGCATGCAAATGGACTAACGTGTTACTTGGTAAATTTAGAGTTACCTTACGTCTGCTTGATCGTTTTCTTTATCTTTTCCGCAGTCGTTTCTCACATAGGACTAAATGATACTTTTAGATAAGATAATCCATGAAAAAATAAGGTTGCTAACCGAAGTGGAGCCTTAACGGGTTTTGCTTTGGTTTTCCCCGTGTAACCTGCTCGGACCGGTCTATCGTCTAGCCCGGGACGAGGTGCTTATAGAACACGCTCTGATACCAATTGTCATGGACTTATTTCTCTCAGATTCAATCCGTGCGGCACTAGCACTCCCGACACAATGCTAGTAAGCCTTACTCGTGCAACGATATGGCAAACACACAAGAACTTAAGAAAGAGAAGCATTATTAAGTTAGGAGAAAGCTTTACAAGAGAAAAGAACTTAAGGATTTTGATGGATGGATTACAAATGAGAGGGGTGGCCCTATTTATAGGCTCCCACCTCCTCAATGGATGGCTAGGATCGTTTTAATCCAACACACATTATTTTGCCTCCCAAAGTATCTAAATGCCTAAACTATTCTAGATAAGTCCATACTTATCTACATATATCTCTAATACTCTAAAGTATTCTAGAATATTCAACAACTATCTAGTTATGTCCTTAACTATCCAAAAGCTTCTAGAAAGTTCCAGAGACTTCCGGAGTAGTCCCGAACTTTCCAGGATCTTCTTTAACATTCTAGATCCTTCTAGAATGTTCTAGATGCTTCCAGGATGTTCCAGGTCCTTCTAGATTGTTCTAGAACCTTCCAGAACCTTCCAGAGTGTTCTAGAATCTTCTAAGGCTTTCCGAACGAGTCTAGACCTTTGGATAACCTCCTGGATCCTTTTGGGAACGTTCAAGATGATTGTGGGCCTCTCTAGGCCATTCTAGAACCTTTCTTGGTTTATGCTTGGCCTTAAAATGCCCAAGGCACTTCACTTTGCCTTTGTTGGCCCGAGTGCACCTAGGTGGGGCTCCTCGATCGGCCTTGGCACACCTAGGGGGCACTCCTCGGTTGGTTGTGGCGCGCAATGGTCGGGCGTGACATAGGGTTGTCTTAATGAGTTTTCTGACTTTTGTCTTTTTTGCTATGTATCGGCAACTTTGCCTCTTTATATCATTTATAAACAAAACACTTTTGCTGAGTAAAAAAATATTATCCTAGACTCTTTTTATGTAAAAACAAGTCGGGTTCAGGTCGGGTTGGGTTTCAGGTCGGGTTCTGTCAGGTCGGGTCAAATCGGTTACATGTCATTTCAGGTTATCTTTCTGTTTTGACTCGATTTGGGTCGGTTTCGGGTTCATTTCAAGTCGGGTTCATTTCGGGTCGGGTTCATTTCAGGTCAGGTTCATTTCTGGTCGGATTCATTTCAGGTCGGGTTCATTTCAAGTCGAGTCAAAACGGTTAATTGACGGGTTAATTCGGGTTCGGATTGACTTCATGTCGGGTTCATTTCAGTTCGGATTCATTTCAAGTCGGGTTAATCGTGTTTAGCCGTTTAGGTCGATAGACTTTAGGTTGCTCATTCATTTTGAGCTAATTATTCAATGCCCTTGACGAATGACGAATGACGAACATGAATCACATTAAAATAAATATTAGGCAATAGGCAGTAGTAGAATGAACAAAAATATCATTTAATGATTCATTTGTAAAATATTAGAGTAAATTACAAAATTAATAGGGGTCAATTCGTACTAAATTTAAAGTTTAGGGACTAAAATGAACAAAAATATCAGCAAATGATGCATATCTAACTATCTAATATATTGGAGTAAATTATAAAATTATAAAATAATAAGGGTAAATTTTGGTGAAGAATAAATTTTTAGGGACTAACATGAATAAAAATATCATCATATTCAAATAACATGACTAAATTGCAAAAAAAAATGAATAGGGGTCAGGTCAATTTGGAATAAGAATATAGTTAGCCTTTTTGGGACTATAATGAACAAAAATATTAAATTAAAGACTTAAAATGATAAACATTGGACTGAATCACAAAAAAGAATAGGGGTCAATTTGTACTAAATTTAAAGTTTAGGAACTAGAATGAACAAAAATATATTTATATCTTGATAGGGGTCAAACACTGATATTTGATACGCACGCACGCACGCGCGCGCACACATCACACATTAATTATAAATATATTGTTACATACATATTAGGGTTTACGGTTTACGATTTAGGGGTTTTGATTTAGGATTTAATGGTTTATGGACTATGGTTTAGGGTTTAGTGTTTAGGGTTTAGGGTTTAGGGTTTAGGTTTTAGGGTTTAAGGTTTAATGCTTATGGTTTAAGGGTTTATGTTTAGGATTCAAGGGTTTAGGGTTCATACATTGATACATACATATATACATACATACATACATACATACATACATACATACATACATACATACATACATACATACATACATACATACATACATACATACATACATACATACATACATACATACATACATACATGATACATACATATATGCTAATATATATTTAAAAAATATAAAACCCTAAACCCTAAATCAAAACATGAACCCTAAACTAAAAATGAAACCTTAAACCATAAACTAAAACACATAAAACCAAAACCCTAAATCTAAACACTAACACTAAAACCTTAAAATCATAAAAAGAAACCCTAAAACCCTACATCCTTAAACCTTAAACACTAAACCTTTAAACCTTAAACCATAGAACACTAAAACCTAAAAACCTTAAACCCTAAACCTTTACAACAAAACCATAATTCAAAACAACATAAAACAACAACAATATAGTTTGGTTAAAATATAAGTCACGATACTTTATTACTGGTAGAAAAGATTTCGGTCAAAAATTAAAATTTAAAATATTTAAATTTTAGTTAAAATATATCACTATATAAGTTTTATACATAAAACAACAACATAGTTTAGTACTCCTCAACCCAGACTCTTTTTTATGTTTGTTTCGATGTTTCCGCTGACGTGATCACTTAGGAATTAACATGCCTTTAGACAGGATTAAAATGAAAGAAAATTTTTAGGGTTGCTAACCGAGGGGGAACCTTAACGGGTTTCGCTTCGGTTTTCCCCGTGTAGTCTACTCGGACCGGTCATCCGGCCAGACCGGGACGAGGGGTTACAAAATCCCCTCTAATTCTTGATTCATTGTCCAGATTGCTTAATTACTCATGTGAATTGAAATTTAACAAGTCTATCTATCATATTACTACATTCCTTATCCAATTTTATCATTTAATTTTAAGTGTCCTTCAAGGTTTCATATTTTTATATTCTAAACTGTTTTGACCCTTCACTTTAATTAATTTCCCATTTTCAGTACATACTTCAGAATCAATCCCTGTTTGTTTCTAACTTCAATTAACATCCTCAATTTCATCCTATTAAAATTTCAAGCCAAAATACCAAGTATTAAATTTTCCTTGAATTTTCAAAGTTTGTTGTCCAGTTAAGGACAATTCTGGACAGATTCGAGTGCTGTTCGAATACTCCTTCCAGATTTCATTACAAGTCTCCAAATTCTATTTTATAAATTTTCCATCAAAATAAACATGTCAAAGTTTATTGTGTCAAAATTTCAAACTCAGATTCCTACTACTTTATTTTCTATGATTTTCTAAAGTTGAGTATTTCAACTAATATAAAATCTGGCCAGCCTTGAAATTAAGGTTTTAGAGGTCTCATTACACTTCTAATTTTTCTAATCTTCCTCATCCAACTCAATACTCATCTCTCAAAGAATTTCCAGAAACATCTCCTCTTTTAATTAACAATTTTCAAGAATTTTAGATTGTACAAAACAACTACTTCCTCAATTATTTTCATATATTCGAATAGGAGATGAAGAATGCTACTTACTTTTGATTTTTGCTTGAATTTCTTAAGCCAATTACCATGCCATGCAAGCCTCTCTTCTTCTTCACCGAGCTCTCCTCTATTATCTCTCAATTTCTTATGTTTTGCAAGTGTGTGAAAATGTTGTTTCTTAGCTAGGATGGTTTGGGCAGCTGGTGGAGAGGAGAGACATTAATGAGAATTGACATATTGTCAATGTCTCAACTAATGTGTGCCTAATTTGCCCTCAATTATGTCATCATTTTTATTTTAAACAAGGGCAAATTAAGAAGGTTAAATTTTAGCATGCAACTCTTTTCTTCTACTTTTAATTTGGTTTGGTCACTTAGCAAATTATCAATTTTTCTTTGGCTTTTCCTTGAATTCCAATTGAGTCCTTATTATAACTACTTTTAATTTAATTATTCAAAATTTATACTCTAATTAATTTACTAATTCTCCTATTAATTTCCCAAAACTTCTAGGCTAATATTTGGGATGTTACAGATCGGGTCAAATCGGTTACATGTCATTTCAGGTTGTCTTTCTGTTTTGACTCGATTCGGGTCGGGTTCGGGTTCATTTCGGGCCAGGTTTAATTTGGGTCGGATTCATTTCAGTTCGTGTCAAAACGGTTAATTGACGGGTTAATTCGGGTTAGGATTGACTTCAGGTAGAGTTCATTTCAGGTCGAGTTCATTTCAGGTCGGGTTCATTTCAACTCGGGTAATTTCAGGTCGGTTTCATTTCAGGTCGGGTTAATTTGGGTTTAGCCGTTTAGGTCGATAGACTTTAGGTTGGTCATTCATTTCGAGCTAATTATTCAATGCCCTTGACGAATGACGAACATGAATCACATTAAAAAGAAATATTAGGCAATAGGCAGTAGTAGAATGAACAAAAATATCATTTAATGATTCATTTGTAAAATATTAGAGTAAATTAGAAAAATAATATGGGTCAATTTGTACTAGATTTAAAGTTTAGGGACTAGAATGAACAAAAATATCAACAAATGATTCATATCTAACTATTTAAGATATTGGAGTAAATTACAAAAATAATAAAATAATAAGGGTAAATTTTGGTGAAAATAAAATAGTAGGGACTAACATGAATAAAAATATCATCATATTAAAATCACGTGACTAAATTGCAAAAAAAAATGAATAGGGGTCAGGTCAATTTGGAATAAGAATATAATTAGCCTTTTGGAACTATAATGAACAAAAATATTAAATTAAAGATTTAAAATGATAAACATTGGACTAAATCACAAAAAATGAATAGGGTCAATTTCTACTAAATTTAAAGTTTAGGGACTAGAATGAACAAAAATATCAATAAATGATTCATATCTTGATAGGGGTCAAACATTGATAATTGATACACGCGCACGCACGTGCGCGCACACACACATTAATTATACATACATAGATACATACATATTAGGGCACACATTAATTATACATACATAGTTATATACATATTAGGGTTTACAATTTATGGTTTAGGGGTTTTGGTTTAAGATTTAAGGGTTTATGGATTAGGGTTTAGGGTTCATATATTGATATATATATATATATATATATTAGGATTTAGGGTTTAGGATTTATGGGGTTAAGGTTTATGGTTTAAGGATTTATGTTTAGGATTTAAGGGTTTATGGTTCATACATTGATACATACATTCATTTTACATGCATGATACATACATATATGCTAATATATATTCTAAAATATACAATCCTAAACCCTAAAATGAAACCCGAAATCAAAACCATGAACCCTAAACCAAAAAATGAAACCTTAAACCCTAAACTAACACACATGAAACTAAAACCCTAAATCTAAACACTAGCACTAAAACCTTAAAAGCATAAAAAACCCTAAAACCCTACATCCTTGAACCCTAAACCTTTAAACCTTAAACCATAAAATACTAAACCCTAAACACCCTCAACCTTTAAAACAAAACTCTAATTCAAAACAACATAAAACAACAACATAGTTTAGTTAAAATATAAGTCACGGTACTTTATTACTGGTAGAAAAAGATTTTTGTTTATTTAGAATTTAGATTTACATAGTAATTTAATTACATTGGATACTAATAAACATGGTAAGAGAATTAATATATATTTAAAATATATATAGAGAAATAGAATTTGATGATAAATAAAATTAGTAGTCCTTATTGTAGTCAGATGGTTTATTAATTTCTTAATTGATCGATTATAAATAATCCCAAATCAACATTATCCCTCTTGTACAGTAAAAAGAATCCCTCGTCTTCTGTTACCGGGGAAAAAGGAACTTATAGAAAGATGAGCGCAAGTCCGATCTACCAATCAAAAGTCAATTTTTATAAGGATAAATTTTGGTGAAAAATAAAATTTTAGGGACTAACATGAATAAAAATATCATCATATTAAAATCACGTGACTAAATTGCAAAAAAAAATGAATAGGGTCATGTCAATTTGGAATAAGAATATAGTTAGCCTTTTGGGACTATAATGAACAAAAATATTAAATTAAAGATTTAAAATGATAAACATTGGACTAAATCACAAAAAAATGAATAAGGGTCAATTTGTACTAAATTTAAAGTTTAGATACTAGAATGAAAAAAAATATCAATAAATGATTCATATCTTGATAGGGGTAAAACATTGATATTTGATACACACGCACGCACACATTAATTATAATACATAGTTACATACATATTAGGGCACACATTAATTATACATACATAGTTACATACATATTAGGGTTTATGGTTTACGGTTTAGGGGTTTTGGTTTAGGATTTAAGGGTTTATGGATTATGGTTTAGGGTTATGGTTTATACATTGATAGATATATACAGTATGGTTTAGGGTTAGGGGTTAATGTTTATTGTTAAAGGGTTTATGTTTAGGATTTAAGAGTTTAGGGTTCATACATACATACATACATACATACATACATACATACATACATACATACATACATACATACATACATACATACATACATACATACATACATACATACATACATACATACATACATACATACATACATACATACATACATACATACATACATACATACATACATAGACCTGGCAAACTAGACCCGAGACCCGAAACCCGAACCGAATTACCCGAACCGAAACCCGATTTTGACCCGAACATGATGATTCGAAGTTGACCCGAAACCCGAACCGAACCGAATCGAACCGAACCGAACCGAAAATTTTTGTTGAACCGAAATGGACCCGAACCGAAATAGACCCGAACCGAATAGACCCGAACCGAATGGACCCGAACCGAATGCTACCCGAACCGAAAGCTTAACCGAAAGCTGAACCGAATATCGACCCGATTTTAACCCGATTTTGACCCGATTTTAACCCGAATATCTATTGTTAACAATATAATAAATAATAAAATGAAGTATAGAAATTTGAGATCTTGGTGACCAATTTTATAATTTCATCATAAAATATAGCATAAAATTGAAATTGTAGACTAAATTGACAATTTGGAAGTGGAGAAATTTGAGAGTCTAATGATCAAATTTGTAATTATACTATATAAATAAATAGGGGTCAATTTTGGCTAAAAATTAAATCTTTGAAATTAAAATGAACGAAAATATCAATATATTAAATTAATAGACTAAATTACAAAGATTAGTCAATTTCAACTAAAAGTAAATTTTTAGAGACTAAATATCACTACGGGGAGGGGATTTGTATATCCGAAGTCTAAACCATGAGAATACTTGTGACTAAATTAAATTAAACTAGAACTTAAAGTTGACTAAAATGTAACATTTTAAATGCAACATGACCTAAAAAGTAATTAATCTCTAGCTTAAAAAATTGGTGGCTTATTTCCCTCCAAAATTTTGTCTTTTCTCTCTCTATTTTTTCCAATTGTCTTTTTCTTTTTTTTCAATCTAGCTTAAAAAATTGGTGGCTTATTTCCCTCCAAAATTTTGTTTTTCTCTCTCTATTTTTACCAATTGTCTTTCTATTTTTCTTGATTTAATTGAGTTTCAATTTAGATTAATTTAATTGAAATTTCACATTTAGTTTTAAAATTATTTTAATTATGTCCGTGATTTATGCTTTTAGATTTTAGTTAATTCAATTAGATCCTAAGTTTAATAAATTAATTCATTTCAGACATTATTATTATTATTATTATTATTATTATTATTATTATTATTATTATTATTATTATTATTATTATTATTATTATTATTATTATTATTATTATTATTATTATTATTATTATTATTATTATTATTATAAACTTTGATTCAATATAATTATACAAAAAAAAATTATATGGATACATGAAACTTTGATTTAAATATTTAATCAAATTCAAATGCATAGATTGACAAGTTGAATTAGAATTAATCTCATACATCAATAACTCTAAACTAAACCATAAATACTAAACCTCAAACCTTTAACCCAACTCAAATCAAATTGACCCGAAAATTTAAATGTTGACCCGACCCGAAATTGACCCGAAATTGACTCGATTTTAACCCGAACCGAAAGCGACCCGAACGACCCGATTTTGACCCGAACCGAAAGCGACCGATCCGATATTGACCCGACCCGAAAACAACCGATCCGATTTTGACCTGATCCAATACCCGAACCGAATCCGACTCATCACAGACCCGAATTAGACCCGAACCCGAACCGAACCGACCCGAACAGAATCTAAACCGATTCTAGATACACCCGAAATGACCCGAACCGAAACGACCCGAATCGAACCCGAACCGAATGACCCGATTGCCACCTCTATACATACATACATACATACATACATACATACATACATACATACATACATACATACATACATACATACATACATACATACATACATACATACATACATACATACATACATACATACATACATTTTACATACATGATACATACATATATGCTACTCCTAAACTCATAAACCCTAAAATAAAACCCTAAATTAAAACCATGAACCCTAACCAAAAAATGAAACATTAAACCATAAACTAAAACACATAAAACCAAAACCCTAAATCTAAACACTAATATTAAAACCTTAAAACCATAAAAACCCCTAAAACCCTACATCCTTAAACCCTAAACCCTAAACCTTTAAACCATAAACCCTAAAAACCTTAAACCCCAAACCTTTACAACAAAACCATAATTCAAAACAACATAAAGCAACAACAATATAGTTTAGTTAAAATATAAATCAAGATACTTTATTACTGGTAGAAAAGATTTCGGTCAGAAATTAAAATTTAAAATATTTAAAATTTAGTTAAAATATATCACTATATAAGTTTTAGACATAAAACAACAACAACATAGTTTAGTACTCCTCAACCCAGACTCTTTTTTATGTTTGTTTCGATGGTTCATGCTGCACGTGCACTTTTCCACTTAAGTTCTACAAGATGGAAAACGAGGATTGATAAATAAAAATTTAAGCTTTTAATTTATTTAATAATTTTTAATAGAATTTAAATAAAAGTTGAATTAGAAATTATTGTCTTAATAAAATTTTATTATTTTTAATTAAAAATAAAAAAAATCTGAAAATAGTACAAAAATATTTTATCATATTTTATTTTTAAAAGAAATAATAATGTTTTAGTTCTTCATCATTTCAAAAGTTATTAAATTAGTTAATGGTGCATATGATTAGTGATGTGTATCGGTACATGACGTTTGCTCTAGACTCATCCAAATATAGAATAAAAACTTATGTCAACGTTAAGATGTTTGGAAGACGACCTCTTAAATTTTAAACCCATCAAAACTAAGTCATGGGATGATTTTAATGATAATTATGGATTATAGAAATCACTATATAAGTTTTAGACTTAAAACAACAACAACAACAACGTAGTTTAGTACTCCTCAACCTGCTAATTTTTTAAATTAATAAAAAAAACAAGAATGTTAGAGTTTATTTTTAATACGGGTAAGATTTTTGTTTATTTAGAATTTAGATTTACATAGTAATCTAATTACATTTGATACTAATAAACATGGTAAGAGAATTAATATATATTTAAAAAAAAATATATAGAGAATTAGAATTTGATGATAAATAAAATTAGTAGTCCTTATTGTAGTCAAATAGTTTATTAATTTCTTAATTGATCGATTATAAATAATCTTAAATCAACATTATCCCTCCTGTACATCAAAAAGAATCACTCGTCTTCTGTTACCGGGGAAAAAGGAACTTATAGAAAGATGAGCGCAAGTCCGATCTACCAATCAAAAGTCAACTTTTATAACGTAATATGTTGGATTCTTGCTGCTTTCGGTGGCCTTATGTTTGGCTACGACATTGGAATTTCAGGTTAACCTCTCTCTTCCATTATATTATCATATATATCCAGTTTTCAGTTCCATTTATACTTTGTTTTACATGATTAGCTTTGTATTTAAGATCTCAAAGGGTTTGAAATCAAATGTTCTTGCTCAAATGAATTTATTTTACTGTAAATGCAGGTGGGGTGACGGCCATGGACGATTTCTTGATTAAATTCTTTCCCAAAGTCCATGAAAGAAAGATGCATGCAAAGGAGGACAATTACTGCAAATACAATGATCAATATCTTCAGCTTTTTACGTCTTCACTTTACCTAGCTGCTCTTCTTTTCAGCTTTGTCGCTTCAATAGTTTGCGCCAAATTTGGGCGGAAGCCGACGATTCAAGCGGCTTCTGTATTTTTCGTCGCTGGAGCTGGCTTAAGTTCCTGTGCTCAGTACCTCTGGATGCTTATTATTGGGCGTGTGCTCCTTGGCATTGGCGTTGGCTTTGGCAACGAGGTTAGATCGGATAAAAACCATACATACATACATACATACATACATACATACATACATACATACATACATACATACATACATACATACATACATACATACATACATACATACATACATACATACATACATACATACATACATACATACATACATACATACATACATACATACATACATACATACATATTCAATTGCTACGGTGACTGATAAAACTGATTGTGCAGGCTGTTCCATTGTTCCTGTCAGAGATCGCCCCGGTCCATCGTCGTGGAGCCGTCAATATTCTGTTTCAACTGCTTGTAACCATAGGGATATTTATTGCAAATCTGGTCAACTATTGGACATCAACATTGCACCCTTACGGATGGAGAGTATCTTTGGGGATTGCCGGCGTACCGGCTGTCATATTGTTGTTAGGTTCTTTGATCATCACGGAAACACCAGCGAGCCTGGTCGAGCGTGGAAAGGAGTCGTCGGGGCATGCAGCACTGCAAAAGATACGGGGTGTCAAGGAAGTGGATCTCGAGTTCCAGCAGATTGTGAAAGCTAGTGAAATTGCCCGGGGAATGAAGCGCAATGCTTTCAAGCAACTCATGAATCGGAGCAGCAGGCCCCCTCTGGTTATTGGCGTGATGCTTCAAGTTTTTCAACAGTTTACAGGGATCAATGCCATCATGTTTTATGCTCCCGTCCTGTTCCAAACTGTCGGATTCAAGAACGACGCTTCGTTGTTGTCCTCGGTGATTACTGGACTCGTGAATGTTTTCTGTACCCTGGTCTCGATTTATTCGGTCGATAGGTTTGGTAGGAGGATACTACTTCTTCAAGCCTGTGTTCAGATGTTTATAAGCCAGGTATGCATTGCATTTGCATCCATCAGTTTTAACATATACTATGTCCTAATCTGCCACGGCCAAGTAATATGTGATATTTGCAGGCTGCGATTGGGTTAATTCTTCGACTTCACCTGCACTCCACGGATACACTAACAAAAACCGAAGCGATTTGGGTTGTGGTGCTGGTGTGTTTGTTTGTGTCGGCTTTTGCATGGTCATGGGGTCCTCTTGGGTGGCTCATACCTAGTGAAACATTCCCTCTGGAGACAAGAACGGCTGGATTCGCGTTCGCGGTCAGCTCCAACATGCTTTGCACCTTCATCATAGCTCAGGCATTCTTGTCCATGCTGTGCGGTATGCGCGCCTTAATATTCTTCTTCTTCGCTGCCTGGATACTCGGCATGGGAATATTCGTGTGTTTCTTGTTACCTGAGACCAGAAATGTGCCCATCGATGCCATGGTCGACGAGGTCTGGAGTAAGCACCCTTGCTGGAAAAGGTTCTTCGCTGCTGATGAAAATTGTAGCAGAGATGATAAGACACCATGCTAGGCTAGTCAAGTTACTGTCACTTTTTTATAGGATATTTTTCAATTGTTTTTTTTTTATATTCTTTTCAAACCGTTAAATACCTTCGGTCTCTTTAATTAGATGCTCAATATTTTTAAATTTCTTTATTTGTCAATGAATGTTAGTCGATGATAACTTCCAACGTACCAACTTAATCAGTTTTCTTTATCATTATAATTTTGATATTTTTTTAAATTTTCATTTCTTTTAGATTTTAAAGTTTCTTTTTATCAACTTTCTTAAAAAAATTAATTTAATAATATTAAGTGTCACATGTTCCAATGAAAAATAGATTGGAATAACGTGTATCCCAATTTGAGAGTTCTTGATTTAATTTAGAAGAAAAAAAATTCTTCAGATATAATAATGAAATGAGGTGAAACTTTAAAAATTAAAATATCATATATGAATTTATATCCAATACAATGGCGGTAGAAACTTTTAGTTTTCACAAGCTCTTTAGTTTAGGTTGTAGGGATTAGAGGTTTAAGTGTAGAGGATTAGAATTTAGTGACCGTGGATAGAATTTAGGGTTTATTGTTATTATTTAGAGTTTAGAGGTTAGGGTTTAGGTCTTAAGGTAATATATTGAAGTTTTAGGTTATAACCTATAAACCATAAATTATATCCACAATCACTAAATTCTAAACCTCTACATTTATACCCCTAAACCCTACACCCTAAACTAAGTCCTTAAACCCTAAAACAAAGGCACTTGTGGAAACTTTTAGTTTCTACCGCCAGTGTATCAAAACTTTTTAGAATGTTAACCATATTTGCGATTCTATATCACAATTACTAATTGAGAAAACAATCAAAATACTATGTATGAATTTATATCCAATACACTGGCGATGGAAACTTTTATTTTTCACAAGCTCCTTAGTTTTTGTGTTTAGAGACTTAGTTTAGGGTGTAGGGTTTAGGTTAAATTATAAAAAAATGGAGGATTGAACGAAATTTTCAAAAAAATGAGCGTTTAACTAAAAATTTTAATAATTTAAAGAGATTTAACAAAAAATTTAAAAACTTGAGAGAGAATTTAATTAAAAATATTCAAAGTTTTGAAGCTTAATATGAATTTTTAAAAAATTTTGAGGGGGGCAAATTGAAATTTTCAAAAATTTTAAGGGCAAAATTTGAGTTTTCCAAAATTTGGGGGGCGTAACCCCCACCGGTCCCTTAAAGCTTCCGCCACTGGAGGTTAGGGTTTAGGTCTTAAGGTAATATATTGAAGTTTTAGGTTTTAACCTATAAACCCTAAATTCTATCCACAATCACTAATTTCTAAACCTCTACACTTATACCCCAAAACCCTACACCCTAAACTAAGTCCCTAAACCCTAAAACAAAGGCACTTGTGGAAACTTTTAGTTTCCACCTCCAGTGTATCAAATCTTTTTAGAATGTTAACCATATTTGACGATTCTATATTACAATTACAAATTGAGAAAACAATCAAAATACCATATATGAATTTATATTCAATACACTGGCGGTGGAAACTTTTATTTTTCACAAGCTCTAAGTTTTAGTGTTTAGGGAATTAGTTTAGGGTGTAGGGTTTAGGGTTTAGGTGTAGAAGATTTGAATTTAGTGTACGTGAATAGAATTTAGGTTTATTGTTAGGGTTTAGGTCTTAAGGTAATATATTAAAGTTTTAGGTTTTAACATATAAAACCTAAATTCTATCCACAATCACTAAATTCTAAACTTATACACTTATACCCCTACACCCTAAACTAAGTCCCTAAACCCTAAAACTAAGACGTTTGTAGAAACTTTTAGTTTCCACCGCCACTGTATCAAAACTTTTTAGAATGTTAACCATATTTGATGATTCTATATTACAATTACAAATTGAGAAAACAATCAAAATATATGAATTTATATCCAATACACTGGCGGTGGAAACTTTTATTTTTCACAAGCTCCTTAGTTTTAGTGTTTAGGGACATAGTTTAGGGTGTAGGGTTTAAGTGTAGAGGATTAGAATTTAGTGATCGTGAATAGAATTTAGGGTTTATTGTTATTATTTAGAGCTTAGAGGTTAGGGTTTAGGTCTTAAGGTAATATATTGAAGTTTTAGGTTTTAACCTATAAACCATAAATTCTATCCACAATCACTAAATTCTAAACCTCTACATTTATACCCCTAAACCCTACACCCTAAACTAAGTCCTTAAACCCTAAAACAAAGGCACTTGTGGAAACTTTTAGTTTCTACCGCCAGTGTATCAAAACTTTTTAGAATGTTAACCATATTTGCGATTCTATATCACAATTACAAATTGAGAAAACAATCAAAATACTATATATGAATTTATATCCAATACACTGGCGATGGAAACTTTTATTTTTCACAAGCTCCTTAGATTTTGTGTTTAGAGACTTAGTTTAGGGTGTAGGGTTTAGGTTAAATTGTAAAAAAATGGAGGATTGAACGAAATTTTCAAAAAAATGAGTGTTTAACTAAAAAATTTAATAATTTAAAGAGATTTAACAAAAAATTTAAAAATTTGAGAGAGAACTTAATTAAAAATATTCAAAGTTTTGAAGCTTAATATGAATTTTTAAAAATTTTGAGGGGGCCAAATTGAAATTTTCAAAAATTTTAAGGGCAAAATTCGAGTTTTCAAAAATCTTAAGGTAATATATTGAAGTTTTAGGTTTTAACCTATAGATCCTAAATTCTATCCACAATCACTAATTTCTAAACCTCTACACTTATACCCCTACACCCTAAACCTAGTCCTTAAACCCTAAAATGAAAGTGCTTGTGAAAACTTTTAGTTTCCACCGCCAGTGTATCAAAACTTTTTAGAATGTTAATCATATTTGACGATTCTATATTACAATTACAAAGTGAGAAAATAATCAAAATATGGTCAAAAAATAATAATAATATGAAACTTCAAATAATCGAGTCAAAATGATGAGAGAAAAATAGATGCACCATTCGGTAAACAACTTTTTTAGCAAAAATTAAATGTTTGAACTATTTCTAGAGATTTAATCAGTCAAATATGTTAATTTAGATGTTTAGTAAATAGAGGATTGTGATAATAGATTTGGGTGAAACTTCTCAATTTGAAAAAACTCATTTTAAGAGTTTTTGAGTTAGAGGTTTGAAGAAAAGAATTATAAAGACTCTTTTGTCCTTGATATTATATAAATTTTCTCTAGATAACATAAATTTGACTCTATAGAGGATTGAGATTTAAAATAATGTTCGATGGTCAGAGGACTATTTATGTATTTTATCTTAAAATATAACATGTCTACTTAGATATGAGTACTAGATTGAATCGAGTCGAGTGGATAAAGTTCGAGTTATTGGAGTTTATGAGTATTATTTTATCATTCAAACTTTATTTGTTCTCAATACGAGGTGAATTAAATATATCTGTTTGAGTTTTCGTTCAAATTTAAATGTAATTATTTATGTTGTTGGTGTAATCACCTATTTTGTCCGAGGTGTTAACTCGTTTTCCTTTTTTAAATAGCGGACTTTATACATCGTGATAAAAAATAAAAACTAAAAAAAGAAAAAAAAGAGCAAACGGTATATATATATATATATATATATATATATATATATATATATATATATATATATTATTAGTATTGTATTTATCTATTATTGCTATTATTACTATTTATTATTATTATTTATGGTATTATCATATATTATTATTCTTATTATCTTCTATTATTATTATTACTATCTATTATTATCGTTATTATTATCTATTATTATTGTTATTATTATCTATTATTATTATTATTATTATTTACTATGCTATTATCATTGTATGTTTATTATTATTACCAACTATTATTATTACTATATTATCATTGTTATTATTTTTATTATTATCATATATTACTATATAATTATTATTATTATTATTATTATTATTATTATTATTATTATTATTATTATTATTATTATTATTATTATTATTATTATTATTATTATTATTATTATTATTATTATCTGAAAATCTACAAAAACTAATATATACATATTACATGGCCCGATTTGGCCTAATCTAATTAAAATCCCTAACACCTTCTTTGTCTTGCGCAGCCCATCTTGGACCGTCAGATCTGGAGAGAAGATTCAACGGTCGAGATCGATATGGAGAAAGAAAACCCTACCTGCTCCACTAGATCTTGAAGCTGCCACACGCCCGAACCGTCAGATCTAATTAAAAGTCCATTTACAAGAGTTAAAACCCAAAAATATTATACATATTACATGGCCCAACTTAGGCCTAATCTAATTAAAAACCCTAACACCTTCTTTGTCTTGCGCAGCCCATCTTGGACCGTCAGATCTGAAGAGAAGATTCAACGGTCCAGATCGATCTGGAGAAAGAAAACCCTACCTGCTCCACTGGATCTTGCAGCCGCCACACGCCCGAACCGTCATATCTGGAGGGGAGATCCAACAGCCCAGATGGCCTCTGACGCGAGAAGTCCTATCCCCGTCTGCCTTTTCCCTAGCGCCGCATCCCTCTCAACCATCAGATCGTGCTTGGGACACCGAACGACCAAGATCGATTCTCCAAGCGCATGTAATCCACGCGCGACTCTCCACTGCCCAGACGCGCGCGTGTAATCCCCAAGCACAAAGAGTGAGTCTTTTTTTTTACCTTTGACGTCGGTCCGTCTTCCTCCAATATTTTGCCCCTCCTTTTCCGGCGAAAAGCCTTCTGGCCTCTTTCGAGGCCACGCATGGTGAGTTAGTGAAGACGGAAACAAAAAATCGATCTTTAGGTCTGGGTTTTCAAAATACAAAAAAGGGGATTTTTTGGGGTATCGATTTTCGAAAGGTGAGGAAGAATAGGCTTTTTGGTTTTAATTTCGTGAAAAAGAAGGGATTCGCTGGTTTTTTGGTTTCGAAGGGTCGAAAAGGGGGGTGGAATGCTTTTTTTAGACCTCTTGCGCCGATTAACGACGACTAGAGCGGGTTCCGGCGTCAAGACCAGAGAGAGGGGGAGAAAGTCTGGTTTTAGGTTTAGGTTTTGAAAAAAGGGGCCAAATGTTTTTTTTAGGTTTGTTTTTATAATGTTTTTTTTTTGTTTTAAATGTGGTTTAATAACATTTGAAACCCCTCAGCGTCGTTTTTATTACGCGTGGAGGGGTCTCCGCGTTTTGAAATTCCACACCTGGTCCTTGAGGGTTTTTGAAAGTTTTTAATTTTATCACTAATTTGGCTTTAATCAGTTTTAGAGTGGTCAAATCACATTTTTAGTCCTTGTAGGTTTCCGCACCTTTTTAATTTTGTCATGTTTTGCATCTTTAATTAGTTTTTGATGGTTTATTTATTGTTTAGGTCCCCGTCATTTCATGCATTTTAATTTTTTCCTCATACTTATTTTTCCTCAAATTCGGTTCTTGTTTTATGTGTTGATATTATGTTTATGGATTTATAATATGTGGCATGTATGTGTCATTTATTTTATATGTGATTGTATGCCTTTTATATTATCTTGTTTAGGTATGTGTTTTTGCAATATATGGTTTTTAGTACGATATAGTTTAATATGCAATTTATTGTTTTTAATGTGTACATAGCTTAAGTTGCTTTTATGTCATTCAGATATATGTGACATGCATTTTAAATGGTCATCATGTGACTTTTAAAATTTTGATGTGCATAATAATTAATTTTAATTATAAAAAGGAGATACTTATTAATTCGCGTATTCGGGTCGAAATATCCTAGCTTCTTGGATATTCCTCGAATATTCGGATTAATTCGCATCGTCTTCAGGTAAAATTCGTAGTTAAAACGAACAAGACCATGACACCATATTTTATCTGCTTGCATCATGCATAAAGGTGACGTACGGTATACAAACACTAAACTAACACGACAGTCAGACTTATATGATGTCGGTTTAGTCTTTGGTCTGGTGTACCGTCATCCTTTTTAATTAAATGTCAAATTAATTCGAAACCGCCAATTTGATAAAGATCGTACGATTAAAGTTCATTTTTCAATTAAGAACCCCTAATTAAATTCATTTTAAATTTCGAATAATTTCTGTCATTTAAAAGCAACAATTGTTTTGGTACCAATTTTCGGGCGTGATGGGGGTGCTAACCCTTCCCCACACGTAACAAACTCCCGAACCCTTTCAAATAAATCTCTGGTTTAGTTTTTTTACGGTGTCCGGCCTACCTCAGTGGCCGATGGCGACTTCAAATGATTTTTTAAGGTTTTTTTTGAAATTCGAATTTTCCCCTTTTAATAAATCTCTTTCAAAAAGTGGGGACACTTAAAAACATTTGTTTTCGAAAAACCTTATCACAGCACGGCGACTCCGCTGGGGACAAATTTTTGTTTAATAAAACAAAAAGAGAGTTAAGCCAAAAAAATAACAATTGTTGCTTTTAATGATGGAAATTTTCGAAATTTAATTTGACTTTAGCGAGGTGGTTCTTCCTTGAAAATTTGTCTTGAATTATATGAGCTTCGATAATGGGTGGTGTTTGAATTAATTTTTCATTTAATTTCTAAGGAAATCACCGACATGTGTTGCATCATGATCATTAAGCTCTATACCCGAGCTTCGTCCCTTAAGTGGGAGTTAAACGTCCATACCCATGTGAGCATCCCTTCACGGGTCGGTAATTCACTTCCAGAATCCATGCCTTTGACACATGAGCAGCCCTCCACGTCCTTAGGTCGTGCTTTCCCTCGAACCGAAACCAATTCGCAAGCTTGTAATAGGCCAGAATTGGGGTTCTTGTTACCTTAGTAGGTGATAAGATAGGTTCGGGTACCCTTGTTAGAACCGAACCCACATGTGTGAGAATTTAAGAAGCCCACCCCAATTAAAGCCATGCGGATAACCGTAGAATTAGAATTCATGCTAATAGGACTTGCATCGTTAATCTGCTTTGGTTTGTTTTCATTTGTTTGTTGTATTCAGTATTCATTATTGTTCGTACTAATCTAGTTGCGTTTTTTGTTTTGCTTAATTATTTTTACATATTCATGGCATTTTCATACGAAGTGTTGATTCTAGAACAGTCTAAAGTTGAAAACTTTCACAATGGGAGAAAGAGTCCATAGCAACGGAGTTCCCGGAACGCACTAGTTTAAAGGGTGGGGACGAGCAAAACATATTGAAAATCGTACCCTATGTATTTATTTTCTCTCCACGTTGTAACAAGACTTGATCTCCGTTATGAAAAGTTGTTTGATGAGGATGTTCGTCGAATCAACACTTCCTTGCATTCTATTGTGTTTTTTAATTTGTTGCCTTTAATCATCTGATTTTGTTATGCATACGACATTGCATGCATTACATCATTAAGTCATGGAATTAAATTGTTCGGGGTCATGGCAGCATTCATGACTATCGAAGATTCTGCATCCACATTTTACTCGTCATCAAAGGAAGCAAATGGAGGAGAGTTTTGCTAAGCTAGAAGTCGAATTAAGGGGTCAGTTGGAGCGAGCCCAACAAGAATTGAGGGACACCATCATCAAGTCCCAACAAGATATGATGAAAGAGATATCTCAGTTGCTACAAGCCAATTTAAAAGGAAAGGGTGTTGTTGGAAACCCTAGTCAAGAGAGGGGAGACCCCTCATTTTCCCCTCGTTTTGTCACCGATACCCCTAAGCCCTCGCAAGGAGCGGCTACTCAAGGAGAAGAGGCAACATCGCATCAGGCGGGCGCCTCAACCCATGCTCCATCAGGTCTGGTTTTTAACCATGTGGAAAATGTCAGGGATAGTGTCCCAGATTTGGATGAGATTGAGAATTTGAACAAGGTCAAGGCAGAGTTCTCGAAGCAACTAGAAGAGACCCAGAAGGACCTCGAGGAGAAATTTCGGACGCAGGAGGAAAAAGAAGGGGCATATAGGAGAATGCTAGAGATCTCAGTTTGGTTCCAGATCTGATAATTCCGCCCAAGTTTAAGACGCCGAAGTTTGAGAAGTTTGACGGGGCAACTTGCCCTACTGCCCACATAACCATGTTCTGTAGAAAAATGACGGGTTTCATCGACAATGAGAGGTTGCTAATTCACTACTTTCAAGACAGATTAGCGGGGCCCGCGGTGAGGTGGTACAATCAGTTAACTCGTGCCCAGATTAGGTTATGGAAGGATTTGGCCAATGCTTTCACATATCAGTATAGGCACATAACCGACATGGTCCCAAAACGACTCATGCTACAAGGTTTGGAGCGAAGGCACAATGAGAGCCTCTGTGAATACGCCCAGCGTTGGCGAGATGTGGCGGCACAGATCCAACCCCCACTCCGCGAGAATGAGATATCCTCTATATTTGTCGATACTTTGTAGGGAACCTTCTATGACCGCATAATAAGCAACCATATCGGTAATTTCTCAGATATAGTTATGACCGGTGAACGTATCGAGGCAGCTATCAAAAATGAAAGGATTGATGGAGGTGAGAATGCTCAGAAGCAGTTTAAGAAGAAAGATCATGAGGTGAACAACACCAGTACCTACGAGGCTCCTAACCTCTTCACAATCTCACCGCCTCAAGCCGCAATCGGGAATACGCAAAGCTCGAACCGAAGAGAAAGTAGGGCTCCCAAGAAAGAACAAGAGAAGATGACCTTCACCCCTCTACCCATACCATACAAAGAGGTGTACAAGAATCTATACGAGGCCGATCTGGTTCGTCCATATCATGTTACTCCCTTCCAGCCACCTTACCCTCCATGGTATGACGAGAAAGCTCATTGTGAATACCACGATGGAGTACCGGGGCACACGATAGAAAATTACACAACATTCAAGAAGCTCGTGCAAAACATGATCAATATCAGGGTCCTCGAGTTAGAGAGGCCCAATGTGGCGACCAATCCACTTCCAAACCATAGAGGACGAGGCGTGAATGCTCTCGAAGAGGTAGATGCAAAGAAAGCAAGGACGGAAGTGTCGGAAGTTAGGTCCCCTCTGAGTTGGGTGTACGAACAGTTGTGCAAGGCAGGCTTGGTCAAGAGTGGTCCAAAGGGAGTATATGATGGCCGTGAATCATTTTGTGAGTACCATCAGACTCCGGGGCATGAGATTCATAATTGTCCGGAATTTAAGCAATTGGTTCAGGAACTGGTGGATAATAAGGAGATTAAGTTCCTCAAGGAAGCTTAAGGGCTATGATGAGTGGCCAGCCTAGGAGTGGTCGAGGGTTTTAGTGCATCCAAGTTAGCTTGTCTTCATTTCATTGCATTTTAATCTTTTTCTTGAAGTAATGCGTGGAGTCAGCTTTGCTACCCTTTGCCCGAAGGTAGCAAAAATCTTTTTGTAAGAGCCTAAGATTGCATATTTTTAAAATTTCAATGAAAGGATGCATTGTGTTTTGTGTTTCAATTATCTCTTCATTTTGTGTATATATTTGTCTACTGAGTCCATGTATATCAATTGCACAAGAGATATTGACCTTGACCCCAAAGGTTGATTTCGAGCAACCTTTGTCTAGTGGAAATCGAAAGTTGTGAAGATGATGAATATATGGCTTACACTCCAAGTTAATTTGGTCATCTATTGAGTACACATAGAATTAGGGCCCTCAGGAGAACAACCGGAAATCTTTCGTGCCAAAAAAATAAAAAGAGAAAAAAGAGAAGGAAAAGGAAAATAGAAGGAAAAAGGAAAAAGAAAGAAAGAAAAAGAAAAAAAAAGAAAAGAGAGAATAATAAAAGCATAACAAAAGCACTCCAATGTTCGAGGCCTGGTAATAGGCATTTTCGGATAAGAGTGTGGATTTTTTTGGGCACTCTGCTGTGGCAAAAAGACCAATAAGGTTGCTATGCACCATTCGAATAAAAAACTTTAGCTACATGAGCTTGAAACAGCTGAAATAGCTCGGGGAGTATTTCACATCTTCAGACATCAGCTCAATTTTCGAGGTCTCCTAGACACATGATGCTTGAGACAATCCTTGGTAAGCCATAGTAGTGTCGTTCGTGCACTTGATATTCGGGGTATTTAATCTAGCTTGATATATCCATAATTTGAAAAGAAAGTCTAGTTTTTGAAAATGCATCTCATTTTGAGATTAGAAGATACAATCTAAATCTTTTTGTGAACACAAAATAGTTTCATTTCATTGCTTCAAGGATAGAGTTTATAATGCAATGCCATGAGTACAAATGATAGCTTGTTGGTGGCCATGGTGAGGACTG
Source organism: Hibiscus tridactylites (assembly GCA_958450335.1). NCBI lineage: Eukaryota > Viridiplantae > Streptophyta > Magnoliopsida > Malvales > Malvaceae > Hibiscus > Hibiscus tridactylites. Next base: position 15,227,157 of record OY288270.1, read on the forward strand.
TAGTAAGGTTCTACAAACTACAGTTCAGGGACTTGAAGCAATTTTTTGTCGAAATGCCTTGATTGGTTCAGAAAATGAAAGTGGACCTTTAATGAACTTCAGATAAAAGTTCAGGGACTTGGGGGCATGTACCTTCCCCTAATTTTGAGAAGAGAGAAAAGTCGTCGTGTTGAGTTAAGACGAAGAGAATAGTTGAGCACCCAGTTTGAATAGGGGGTAATGTTTTGAGAATGAGCATTACGAGAAGTGTTGTGTCTATTTTGACCAGTGGAAGTCAGCAGTCATCTTTCGAGAAGAGACCAAAAGATTGAGATTTGGCAGATATGAGAAAGCCAAAACAGATTAAGAACAAGAAGAGGGTCGAGATTGTCCGATCTGGTAGTGAAAGTGTCCGAGCAATTTTGTTGTCATAAATCATGCATCATTTGTAGTTAGGCATCCCTAGGATTAGGGGCATGCTAACTCACATCATCATATTATTTTTGCCTATTTTTGACATGTATATTAAAGCTTTTCCCAGTAGAAGGAAATCCGCCTATCCGTTCAGGCATAAGGAGAATGGAACTTTTATCTTTCAGAATCCGCCTATCCGGTCAGGCATGAGGAGAATGGAAATTTTATCTTTTAGGACCTGCCTATCCGTTTAGGCATGAGGAGAATGGAACTCGCCTATCCGTTCGGGCATGAGGAGAATGGAACCCTTCTATCCGTTCGGGCTTTTTCAGAATAGAGACCCGTCTATCCGTTCAGAAATGAGGAGAATGGAACTCGCCTATCCGTTCAGGCATAAGGAGAATGGAACCCGCCTATCCGTTCGGGCATGAGGAGAATGGAAACCCGCCTATCCGTTCAGGCATGAGGAGAATGGAACCTGCCTATCTGTTCGGGCATGAGGAGAATGGAAACCCGCATATCCGTTCGGGTATGAAGAGAATGGAACTTGCCTATCCGTTTGGGCATTTTGAGAATGGAAACCCACCTATCCGTTCAGGCATGAGAAGAAGGGAACCCACCTATCCGTTCAGGCATGAGAAGAATGGAACCCGCCTACCCGTTCGGGCTTTTTGAGAATGGAAACCCACCTATCCGTTCGAGCATTTTGAGAATGGAAACTCGCCTATCCGTTCGGGCATTTGTAGAATGGAATCTGCCTATTCGTTCGGGCACTTTGAGAACGGAGCCTTTATTAGGACCTCAAAGGATTGAAGATTGTCGAAATGAGGAAAACAGCTTCAAGCCTCCGCGACTGTTACATTTTCCTGTATCGGCTTCCGAACCGCCAGTAGTTCAAGTGTATGGTGACTCGATATCCAAACAGGGAAGTTGGACAAATTGGTGCTTATGGCCTTTGCTTTATTCTTGTTCCACAAGTATAAGCAAAGGGGAGCAGCTGTAATCACCTATTTTGTTTGGGGGGTTAACTCGTTTTCCTTTTTTAAATAATGAGCTTTATACGTCGTGATAAAAAAAACTAAAAAAAGAAGAAAAAAAACAAGCAATATATTATTATTATTATTATTATTATTATTATTATTATTATTATTATTATTATTATTATTATTATTATTATTATTATTATTATTATTATTATTATTATTATTATTATTATTATTATTATTATTATTGTATTTATCTATTATTGCTATTATTACTATTTATGTTATTATCATTAATTATTATTATTATTATTATTATTATTATTATTATTATTATTATTATTATTATTATTATTATTATTATTATTATTATTATTATTATTATTATTATTATTATTATTATTATTATTATTATTATTATTATTATTATTATTATTATTATTATTATTATTATTATTGTTATTGTTATTGTTATTGTTATTATTATCTATTATTACCGTTATTATTATTTACTATGCTATTATTATTGTATGTTTATTATTATTATCAACTATTATTATTACTATTGTAACATCCGACTTTGGGAGTCGGGTGAAATTAAATTATTAAAAAATAATTTTGGGCTTTATATTTTCAAAACAAATAAATATATGTTGGATTAGTCATCTTTTAAGCCCAAAGCCATGGATTTTATACTATTGAAATTATCCCTATTCATTAAAGGTATTTATGTCCTTTGGCTTTTAAAATGAAACAAAACAAATAAAATACCCTTTTGCTCATCTTCTTCCCCTCCTCTTTCAAAACCAACGACATTTTCCCCTCCCCATTGCAAGTTACTATTCCATTTCTCCTTGCTTGATTCTTGAAGATTTTTCAAAGGTAAAATCGATTTTATGTTGTCCTTTCTATTTCCTATCTAACTTTAGTTTTCATTGTTCATAAAACTCATGTTTCTATATTTTGGGTTCTCCAAAGATTTTGATAAAGGTTGTAGCTTTATGGATTTTTAGTTAAGCTTTTGATTTGTTGTTGTTAGACAAGTTATTTGTAAACCAAAAGGTCCAACATATCTAATTTTTACATGGTTTTAGCTTGATTTTCGGATATGGGTTTTTGTGGGGTTTTAGAGTGTTCAAAAATGGAGTTTGGGGGATGTTTTAGTGTGAAAGTTGATGGCTGATGTTTAGGTTATGTTTGAAGGTTGTTTTGGGTGTGTTAGATGGCATTTTAGATGTTGGAAACATTGGTTATTTGCTGAATTTAAGGGCTGCTCGAAAATGATGTTTTGAGATTGTTCTTGGGTCGAATATATGTGCTTGAATTGTGTTATGGGTTTGCAGCAAGTTTTGGGTGATTGATTATTGGTGTTTTGATTTTGTTGGATGATTAGAGTCAAGGTTTTGTGTTGGCGAAGCCTCAGGAGCGAATCCGAATAGCTTGGTGGATTGATCGGCTAGTGTTGAGCTTGGATAGTTGGTGAGTGGTTCTTCGGTTTTAAATTGGTTTTCAAAATGCCTTGGTCCGAGCATATAGACCTAGGTCGGGCTTGGTAAACCCACCTAGAGTTGGGATTAGATTGGTAGTCTAATCCCAAGCTTTAGTATGAAGACTATGGTTGAACTTGTGAATGTTGTGTTTATGCCTCATGTATTATTTGTGATTGATGTTGCTATGCATATTATGGCTATGTGTAATAATGAGGCATGATGTTTTATTATGCATTGTGATATGCATATGTTTGATGAAGTGTGGGTTGTATGATTGTAAATCATGGTGGATACGTGCTGGGCACGAGAATTGGTAAGGATATTGTGTTATGGTGAGCTTGTGATGAGATAGTATTGGCACTAGTATGCTTGGGTACAAATGATCGATCATTAGGATGTTAGTGTGCACACGAGTGTCGAAATGCGCGTGTGGTCTTGGTGATGGTAGTCACCAAGATGGAGTACGGGTACGCCCGGAAATCTTAATTCATATTTTAGTCGATGATGAGTGGAATCTCATCGACGGGGCGTGAGGATGAGTGGAATCCCCTCCGCGTGGAACGGTGATGAGTGGAATCCCACCGTAAGGTAATGTAATGGTTGAATTGTTGGATGTGAGTTCCAAAGGTTGTTATCCGCGTATTCGGGTTATAGCTAGGTGCTAATACGGTTTGTTGAATGTGATTCATATGGATGTATTATGGACATGTTGAGCATGGCATGATAATTGAAGTTATGTTCATGCATTTCATATTTTGATTCATGTGGTTTCGAAGGTAAGGAAACATGCATTCATCCTTGGTTTTGGTTGCTCGTGCTTGGACCCTGCATTGTCGAGGTTTGTTTTATGAGCTTACCCTCACTAAGATTTGCGCTTACGCTCTCCTTTTTTTGACAATGCAGATCCTTAGTTCGTGGGTTGCTTGTGCGAGGAGAAGGGCCTCCAAGTGTGCTATTTCTACCTTCAAGTATAGACTTTTAAGTTAATTGATGTAATAGCTAAGCAATGGGATTCGAGTATGTTGTTTTGTGTTAAGGAGCTTGTTAAGACTCCTTTAGTGTGTTGATGTTTTGGTTGTGGCTTGCTTATGCCATGTATGTTGGCCATGTGGTCCTTATCTCTATGCTTTTGACATGTTTAATGGTTGGATCCTTAGCTTCTTCTATGGTATGCTATATAGATGTTGTTGATGCTCCGTAGTTCGTTCAATTTGTCATGTATGCTAATTCTTGGTTGTTGAGTGTTGTATGAATGTTTGCTTGTTGCTAGGCGAGTCTTAAATTGCATCTAGAGTTGAGTCTTAGTGATTTTTGCTGCTAATTTGAGTCTTGCAGTGCAGGGCGTATCGGTACGCCCAAGGGCCATATCGATACGGTCCTACACTTTGGGACTCATATTAGACTTAGCGTACTGGTACACGGGGGTATATCGATACGCCAAAAGCTCTCTGGAAATCTAAGATATTGACGAGATTTTTGTGTATCGATATGGGTCTAGGGTGTATCGGTACGGTCTTTTATCGTTGACCGTGAGAAGTTGACCAGTGAGGGCGTATCGGTACGGTCAACCAGTGTACCGATACGGTCACCCTATGTTGACTATGGGTTGCTGACCTAGTCAAGGCGTATCGATACCCTCTTCTAGTGTGTCGATACGGCCTGCTGTACGATCTAAAATGGGTTGTTTTAAATTGCATGTTTTATTGCTTCGCACGAATTTGTTGCTTCCGCTGTCGTTGTTTCACATAGGATGTATTGAAGCCTTTAGACAAGATAATAAATAAAAGAAATTTTTCTAGGGTTGCTAACCGAAGGGGAGCCTTAACGGGTTTCGCTTTGGTTTTCCCCGTGTAACCCACTCGGACCGGTCAGCCGTCCAGGCTGGGACGAGGGGGTTACACTTGTTGGTATCAGAGCCTAGGTTATAGGCTCGTGGACCGTCCCGTGACATCACAGGTAAGTGAGGTAAGTTAAATTCTTGTGTTGCAATTGCACAGTGTTTGCTTGACATATAAGTATGTTTGCTTTCTTATCATGTATGCTTGGATGCTTGTTTAATTGAACGTATGTGTGTGTTGTTTGAAGCATCTTGATGTGTGATTTGTTCGTTAAGTGTTGAGTAGAGTCCCATTGCTTCTATTACATCGTAAAAAAAAAGATTTTTAAGTGAGGAAAACATAATTGAGCCACTTGGACCCTTGCCCTTGCTAACCCGATTTTGTATGTTGTTGTTGTAGTTGTTATTTGTGAGATATTATGTCGAGGCCTAGAGGTAGACCTAGGTTGGTTCATCAGGAACCCTGTGTTGCGGCTCCTACTATTGAGTCGGTGGGTGGGGTAGAGGCTCCTATGGAAGAGCCTGATGTTGGAGTCGGAGCTCCTCCACCACCACCACCTCCTCAGCCTGATGTGGAAGGCGAGGCTAGAGCTGAGGGAGCGAGACCTCAGGTTGGCCAGGGTGGCCAAGGTCCTACAGGGATACACATGGCTCCGCTAGTTCAAGCTATAGCGGGAGCGTTTCAGGCTGCTGCTGCCGGAGCTCAGGCTGCAGCACAGTTGAGAGGAGATGATGCTAGCTTACCCTTAGAGAGGCTTCGTAGCCTCGGAGCGGATGAGTTCAGGGGATCTACGCCTGAGAGATCAGAGTTATGGCTAGAGAAGACGATTCGTATTTTGGCTCAGATGGGATGTGTTGGGGCTCGTAAGTTGGGCTATGTGGTTTCGTTACTTTAGGGTGATGCCTACACCTGGTGGGTCACCATTACTTCCGGCATGCCTGAGGCTGAGATCAGTTGGGATTTCTTTGAAACTGCTTTCAAAAAAGAGATATTTAGGCCCGAGATATTTAGATGAGAAGAAGAGGGAGTTCATGGCTCTTGTTTAGGGAGACACATCAGTGATAGATTACGAGATCCGCTTTGTCCGATTGAGTCAGTATGCTCCGCAGTTGGTTCCTACTGAGAGGGACCGTTGTGATCGGTTCAGGTATGGACTTCATGAGAAGGTTAAGAGGTACACCTTGGCTACAGATTATTCTGATTTCGATGTCTTGGTCACTAGGGCCAAGGACATCGAGAATAGCTTGGGGATGACCAAGTGTTCGGGAGGATCCAGTTCGGGGAAGAGGCACAACAACTTTGATCGTGGTGATGCCAAAAGACATCGGGGCAATGGACAGCAGTATGATCATAGGGGTGGTGGTGGCCACCACGGTAGAGGCCATCAGGGCTAGAGAGGTGGAGGGCGTTTGCCCGAGTGCGCTCGATGTGGGAGACAACATTCAGGAGAGTGTTGAGGAAACTATCATGCCTGCTGGAACTGTGGATCGAGAGACCACTACAGGAGAGAGTGTCCGTATCAGGCGGGACAGGCACCGATTCAGGCACAGGCTTCTGCGAGAGCGATCAACTATCCGAGAGGTCGTGGGCGCGGTCGTTGTTGAGTGTGTAAAAGTTCTATCATTTACACCCTTTTAAACCCATATTTCTGCTGCATTCAAGCATCATTGCATTGCATTTAGGTTAGTTTTCAATAAAACATCACAATTATATAAAAGGCACGGATTCTACTGAAAGATGGTTATTTTTGCAGGTATCTGTCATAGTAGATGTCGAAGGCAGGCGCAGGGCAGATAAGCAGGAGAGCTGAACTGGACAAGCAGCTGAAGAAGACGAACCTGTCATGGACCTGTCGTGACAGCATGGTGACAGCAGATTCATGAAGAGGAAAAAGTAAAGTGGACCTCGATAGATAGAGAAAAATCTGCTCGTCTGTCGTGTGGAAGCCGAATATTTTTCCAAGCCCCGGATCAAGAGATATGTCAAGCCAAAGCTCAAAGGAGAGGAAATCCCTAAAAGCAAGGATGCGGCTGGAAAGTAGGAGACTTTAGAGATTTAGTCTTTATTAGAATCTTACTTTTAATTAAAGTTGTAATCCTTGTTACCTTAGATAACTTGAGCCCAAAGCTTATATAAAGGGCATAGATTAAACCTAGGGCATAGCCGACTACCCCATAACCAAAACCAAAACCCTGCCGTTTACCTGTCACCGATATGTTCTAAATTCCCCCAAGGGCTACGGGTTGTTTTGTAAAGTAGTTGCAAGGGTTGCTTTGTTTTAGGATTTTTCAAGTTCAATAAAATAAACTTCAAGTTCTTTTATCTTGGTTTTAATATCTTGCAAGAGCATCGGGAGAGCATTGTGAGGTTATCTATTTACTTAGCATCGGGAGAGTTAAGTATACGAAAGAGGTAAAAGCGCGTTCTCTAGTTTATAGTTGAACCATCTCGTGCTTAGGGATAAGGCGAGGTTAAGTGGCTAAGGAAGAATTCATACACATCGGTGTTCATCCTTCGATTCACGCCGGGAGGTATCATCAAAGACGTGATCATCGACAGACTTGTGCCTAGGGATAGGGCAAGGCAGATCTGGGATTCTTGTCAAGCTTGAAGTACGGAGTTAGTGTTCGCTGCCGCGACAGCTAACGGACAGACGCCGCGACAGGTGCTGTCGGCGACGGGTGCGACGACAGAACTGGAGATCCTAAGCAATTCAATACCTGCACTACCGAGCAACTCAATACCAGCCCATTCTCTCCATCTTGATATCTCAAATCCTTTTAAATACGTTTTTATTTTATTATTCTCGTGACAACTCTTAATTATTTCTTTTACTTCGTGCAGTGAAACAAGGTGAAGTCATTAGCCCAATCCCTGTGGAGACGATATCTGATACTTCGTATCACTTTACTACTTGCGTCGTGTATACTTGCACTACAATTGCGATAGACTATTTTACACACAACAAGTTTTTGGCGCCGTTGCCGGGGATTGGCAACATAACTACACCTTCTTTTCCTTGCACTTTTTGTTTTTATTTTCGTTTGTGTTTTTGTTTTTATTTTTACTTTTCTTTAATTTTTCTTTTGCATTTTAAACTCTTGCTTTTCACAAGGTTTTCCTGTTTATGCGCAGATCGAAAAGAGGTGAAGATCCTGAGTATAAATTAGATCCGGAGATTGAACGTTCCTTTAATCTCAAGAAACAGATTCGCCACCTCTTAGACCGAAACGAATACCTTGAAGAACAGCTAGAGCAGATGGCCCGTAATCAGCCTGCCGGAGAAGAAATCCCGCCTGTCGGTGACCCGCCCGCGGCAGGTGGACGACGGTCATGTCGTGACTACATGCTGAACGATCATGTAGAGCTGGAGACCACGCTGCCGGATATTGACGTTGACAACTTCGAGCTTAAACCTGTCATGTTTAGTATGATCAACAATGCCGGGCAGTTTGGTGGTTCTGCGACAGAAGATGCCAGGGAGCATCTCAAAACGTTCCAGGAGATCTGTGGTTCGTTTAGACTACCAGGAGTTAGTCTGGAGATACTGAGGCTTCGGTTATTCCCCCATTCATTGAGGGACAAAGCTAAAACTTGGTGGAATAAACTTACACCGGGTTCTATCATGACTTGGGCAGATTTAACTCGTGAATTTTTATCTCGTTTTAATCCTTCACATTTAGCTGAGCGATTACGTAATGAAATTGCTACTTTTCAACAGGAAGATGACGAGCCAATGCACGAGGCCTGGGACAGATTCACAACTCTTCTACGAAACTGCCCAATGCATGGATTCCCCGTCTGGAATCAGGTAACTAAGTTTTATAATGCTGCTAACTTACAAACTCGCATTCGAATTGATTCTGCAGCAAATGGACTATTATTGGATAAAGATCCGGACAAGGCCCTGCAAGTTTTGAAACATCTGGCTAAGAATGAGGAGCAGTTTCCAACCGCTAGAAGAGGGGGTAAACGGGTACTTGCTGTCAAGGATTATGAGGCCGACAGCACTATGAAATCACAGGTAGCATTCCTCACTAAAGCCATGAAACACTTATTGAGTGAAGAGGAAGTACGAGGGTTTGCTGTCGAGGAAGTTTGTGCTACATGTGAGGGAAATCATAGTAGGGATGAGTGCCCTATAAATATAGAAGAAGGAAAATATGTTGGAAATTACAAGCCAAACTACAATTCCAACAATTACAACCCTAATTGGAGGAAAGACCCCAAATTTTCCTGGAGTAACCCTAACAATGCCCTAAATCCGCAAGCATATAATCAGAATCAGGGGGGTCCTAGATTGTTGACGCGACAGCAGCCGCAGCCGCAAAACCTGCCGCAGAACCTGCCGCCTCAGCAACAACAGCAGCCACCACCTGCCACGAGTAGTATATTGGAGCAGACTCTGGCCACCTTTATGTCTCAGACCGGCACGTATATGGATAACATCAATAAGTTTGTCAAGAAAACGGAAGACTTTATGGATGAAACTAAGATGAGAATGACAAACCATGAGGCCACCTTGAAATCTCTAGAGACACAAATGGGTCAGGTGTCGCAGCATATTAAGCCACGGCAGAATGGAGGATTCCCTAGCAATACTGAAAATGCTAGAACGCCCCCTCATGAGCAATGTAAGGCGATTACTACTAGGAGTGGGAAAAAGTTACCAGGGCTGGAAAAAGAAGCTGAAACAGAAAAGAAACCTGCCTTGGATAAGCCTGCCGAGGAAGCTGCCCCGATAGGTAATGAACAGACTGCTGCCGATGAGCCTGTCACGACAGCAGAAGCGACAGAGGAGAAAAAAGATGAGTATCAACCTCAGATTCGCATGCAGTGGGAAGGATGCATTGCTGATTATCGTCCTCCACCACCTTTTCCGCAACGGATACAGCAAGCTAAGCATGAATCTCAACTTAAAAAGATTTATGATATTTTTAAACAGGTTCATATTAACATTTCGTTGTTAGATGCTGTTAGGGAAATGCCCGGTTATGCTAAATTTCTCAAGGATGTCATGTCTAAAAAATCTAAACTTGGGGAATTTGAAACGGTAAGGATGCAAGAAGGGTGCATGAGTATTCTTCATCGACAACCACCCCAGAAAAAGAAGGATCCAGGGAGCTTCCTCATACCTTGCGTAATCGGAGATAAATTTGTGGGTAAGGCATTATGTGATCTTGGTGCTAGTGTTAATCTAATGCCCAAATCTGTTTTTCAGAAATTAGGTATTGGCAAGGCGCGGCCCACGACAGTTACCCTACAGCTAGCCGACCGCTCTTACGTTCACCCCGAGGGAAAAATTGAAGACATCTTGGTAAGAGTGGATAAACTTATTTTTCCTGCTGACTTTCTTATTTTAGATTGTGAGGCAGATGAGAACGCACCAGTCATCCTAGGGCGACCCTTCTTAGCCACGGGAAGATCATTGATTGATGTGGAGAAAGGAGAACTCACCATGCGCGTAAACGATCAAGAAATTAAGTTGAATGTTCTCCAAGCAATGAAACATGCTGATGTGGATGAAGAATGCAAGGCCATCATTGAGGTGACCTTTGATCAACCCTGCATCAGGTCGGGCTGCCGGGATATAAAATTTGGTCACTGCTGCGACAGCCATTTACAAGCCTGTCACGACAGCAACGACGACAGCACTGACGACAGCGACTCCTCTGAATCCGATTCATCTGATACTGAAGGTCATGAGGAGGTAGACTGGTTAGACCATCGCCCAGGTAAGTTATTCGAACCCTTGAATTACACTTCGGATAACCATTTAATCCAAAAGCCATCTACTGTTGAACCACCTGTCTTAGAACTTAAGCCCCTGCCAGGGCAGCTTAAATATGCTTATCTTGGTAGTGATAAAACACTACCCGTAATCATCTCTGCTAAGCTGCCGCAGGAACAGGAACGACAGCTGATCGACATGTTGAGGCAGCATAAAAGGGCGATAGGATGGACTATAGCAGACATTCAGGGCATTAGTCCGGCAATCTGTATGCACAAAATCCTCCTAGAGGAAGATCATAAGCCGACTATTGATGCCCAAAGGCGGTTAAACCTTGCAATGAAGGAGGTAGTACGTAAAGAAATAATTAAATGGTTAGATGCTGGTATTATTTACGCCATCTCCGATAGCAAATGGGTAAGCCCGGTGCAATGTGTTCCCAAGAAAGGAGGCATGACTGTGATAACCAACGAAAACAATGAGTTAATCCCAACCAGGACTGTGACCGGTTGGAGGGTTTGTATGGACTATCGGAAGCTTAACAAAGCTACCCGAAAAGACCACTTTCCTTTACCCTTTATTGATCAAATGCTTGATAGATTAGCGGGTAAACCTTACTATTGTTTTCTTGATGGTTACTCAGGTTATAACCAAATCGCTATTGCACCAGAGGATCAAGAGAAAACGACTTTCACCTGTCCCTACGGAACATACGCATTTAGGAGGATGCCGTTTGGACTCTGTAACGCACCTGCCACCTTCCAAAGGTGCATGATGGCAATATTCTCCGACATGGTAGAGGACTTCCTTGAGATCTTCATGGATGATTTTTCTGTCTTTGGAGACGATTTTGAGAGCTGCCTTGGCAACCTTCAAAAGGTACTTGAAAGATGTGAAAAAGCTAATCTTGTTCTTAATTGGGAAAAATGCCATTTTATGGTAGATGAAGGGATAGTTTTAGGCCATAAGATTAGCTACCGTGGGATAGAAGTCGACAGGGCAAAGATTGAAGTCATAGAGAAGCTGCCGCCGCCAACCACAGTCAAGGGCGTTAGGAGTTTCCTAGGGCATGCTGGTTTCTATAGGAGATTTATCGCAAATTTCTCAAAAATCACGAAGCCCTTATGTCATCTCTTAGAGCAGAACCGACCCTTTGACTTTAATGAAGAATGTACTGAAGCATTCAAGGTTCTGAAGGAAAAGCTAGTGACAGCCCCCATAGTACAGCCACCAGACTGGACACAACCGTTTGAGATCATGTGTGATGCCAGTGACTATGCTGTCGGGGCAGCACTTGGGCAGCGTAAGGACAGGCTATTTCATGTCATATATTATGCCAGCAAAACATTGAATGATGCCCAAGTAAACTATACCACCACAGAAAAGGAGCTGTTAGTTGTGGTGTTCTCCATCGACAAGTTTCGTTCTTATATACTTGGGACGAAAGTAATAGTGCACACCGACCATTCTGCCCTTAAGTACTTGTTCGCAAAGAAGGATGCAAAGCCTAGGTTGATAAGATGGATCTTGCTATTACAAGAGTTCGACCTTGAAATCAAAGACAAAAAGGGGACAGAAAATCAGGTGGCGGATCACTTGTCGAGGTTGGAGTTGGGACAGAGTCTACCTGTAGATGAGACACACATACTATAGACCTTCCCCGATGAGCAGCTCTTTGCTGCCGCAATAGCTGTCGCGACAGCCATGGCGGCAGGTAAGTCTTCTAACCTTCCCTGGTATGCTGATTTCGTTAATTTTATAGTTAGCGGAATATTACCTTCTGATCTTACTTATCAAGCCAGGAAGAGGTTTCAAAATGATGTTAAACATTATTATTGGGACGAACCTCTTCTTTTCAAAATGTGCGCAGATCAGGTTATAAGGAGATGTGTACCACAAGAAGAACAAGAAGACATTCTCCATCACTGTCATGCTTCACAATATGGAGGACACTTAGGAGGTAATAAAACTGCTGCCAAGGTGCTGCAGTCAGGCTTTTACTGGCCGACACTGTATAAGGACGCACAGGAATTTTACAAAAACTGTGACAGGTGCCAGCGGACAGGTAACATCTCAAGGAGAAACGAGATGCCACTGCAGAATATTTTAGAAGTCGAAATCTTCGACGTTTGGGGGATTGATTTTATGGGACCTTTTCCATCTTCATGTGGAAATCTTTACATCCTCCTCGCAGTAGATTATGTCTCCAAGTGGGTAGAAGCAATCGCAACTCAAAAGAATGATGCCAAAACGGTTCAAAAGTTTTTGAACAAAAACATCTTTTCTAGATTTGGCATCCCTAGAGCGATTATCAGTGATGAAGGGAGACATTTCGATAACAGGGTAATTGCTGCCGCCTTGAAGAAATATGGTGTCAAGCACAAGATAGCGACAGCATACCACCCACAGACCAATGGACAGGCTGAGATTTCCAACAGGGAAGTAAAGAACATTCTTGAAAAGATGGTTAAACCAACTAGGAAAGATTGGTCTCTACTTCTGAATGATGCATTATGGGCATACAGGACAGCTTTCAAAACTCCATTAGGCATGTCTCCATTTCGGTTAATCTATGGGAAAACCTGCCACCTGCCTGTCGAGATAGAACACAAGGCATATTGGGCAATCAAGGCAGTAAACATGGACTTAGACAAGGCAGGCCAGAAAAGGCTGTTAGATTTAAATGAGATCGATGAAATACGGACAATGGCCTACAACAACGCAAGAATATACAAGGAGAAAACAAAGAAGTGGCATGACAAGAAGTTGCTGCCACGTCAGTTCTGCCCAGGGCAGCTTGTACTGTTGTTTAATTCTAGGTTGAAACTCTTCCCAGGAAAGCTCAAATCTAGATGGTCTGGCCCGTTCCAAGTGGTTGAAGTTTTTCCCCATGGTGCCATTACAATTCAATCATTAAAAGACGGGCACCAATTCAAAGTTAATGGACAACGCCTCAAGCATTATCAGGGGACTGAAGCCCCAGGAATACAGGAAGTGGTTACCTTAGGTGATGCCCCACAAGGCATCCCTAATTTAACCTAGTTTTTATATTTATTTTATTTTATTAGTATTATTAGGAATTAGATTTATTTTAATAATGTTTTGTTTTTAATTTCAGTTTTTAGGAAATAAAGGAGTCAAGTGAGAAAGAAGAAGTGGCCCAAGACCACCGCCCATCCACTAGCCCAATAAAGCCCATTTATGATAACCTGTCGCTTCGGCTGCCGGCGCAGACGAATTTGACAGGCAGTCAACAGACGCACAGCAGACGAAGAAGCGTGCGGCAGACGCTCAGCAGACGCATTAATGCACGTCAGACGCGTCAGACACGCAATATCCAATCTGTCGCCCCGTTATTCCCGCCTGCCGTTGCGGCATTAAATGGGCAGCTACTCGACCGCTATATAAACCCCTTCTCCCTTTCATTTTTCCTCACTTCTGATTTTTTTTTCTCTCTTGTATTCTCTTCTAGTTTATCTACTTTCTTTCTTTTTCAGCCCTTGCAACCAAAAATGTCTTCACGACAAACTCGTCAGAATGCTGCTGACGCCTCTTCTTCAGCAGCAGCATCCCCGTTCGCCAACAAGGAACTATGGGAAGAACGGAGCTTCATCTATAACAGAGATGCCCCTCTTTTTGGACTCCGGCCGTTCATTATGAAGGCCATTACGGCACAACTTTGGGAAGACTTTGCCGAGCAGCCGGCAGAGCTTAACGACACTCTGGTCAGGGAATTCTATGAGGCGATCGAAAGTAAGACGGCGACATCTGTCGTCGTCCGAGGAGTGACAGTTCCCTTCACCGCCAGCATCATCAACCATGTATTCGGCCTCTTCTTTGGCCCCAATGACGATGCTCATCAACAGTTTTGGGACTCCCTCGACGCTGCCGGCCATGATGCTGTCATGAGGGAACTGACAGAGGAGGGCACGACCTGGAGCACCAGCAAGAAGAACCCCAACTCTGTCAACCGGGCGGAGCTGCTCCCAGAGGAAAAACTATGGAACGCTTTTATCAAAAAGCGTATCCTGCCCTCATCCCACCACACGACAGTCAACAGGCAGCGGCTGGCCCTCATCCACTCTATCATGGATGACAGGCCAATCAACGTGGGCAGGTACATGCGAGACAGCATTCTCGATTGTGCCTTCAGAACAGATTCACGACTATGCCTGCCCTTCACCATTACGGCCCTCTGCCGCTGCGCTGCCGTACCGGAGGACCCTTCAGACAAAATCAAGAAGGGCAGCGGTTGGACCGACAGCAACATCTCCAGCCTCATGGAGATTATCGTCGTATCGCCCCTCAACGCCTTCGATCCAAACGCCCCACCTGCTGAGTCTGATGATGAACCTGCCACTGAACCTGCCCCAGAAGCTGCGACCAACACCGCTCCGGCAGATCAGAACGCCAACATCTTAGCTGCCATCTTGAGGATAGAGGAGCGTCAGATGGGTTTAATGACATTCATCCGCGACTTCTCCAATGCAACGGTAAACTTCATTACCAACACTTTGAATTTTTCGGATGTCATTTTCCCCACCTTCCCCGCCCATTACTTTAATATCCCCTCTCCCACTCCCACACCACCTGTCTCTCCCCACGGAGAATCTGCCTCCTCCACACCCTCTCCGTCAGCAGCCGGCAGCCCACCGGCGGACACTTCTCCTCGAGGCACCAAGCGAGCTGCCACTGACGACAGCCCTCTTGTCCGGAGGAACTTGGACAGCGCCTTCACTCGGGTGAAAAGAATCAAACATGTGGCCAACAAGAGGATGCTATCCAAAGCCATTACGAGTAACAGCTGGGACAGCAGCAGCAGTTCTGATGTCCGACTAGTGGAGCCACCTGCCCTTCAACCTGCTGACGACCCTGTCCCCCAACCGGAGGAAGAACCTGCACCTCAACAGGCTGATGAACCTGTTGACCAACCTGCTCCGGAACCTGCCCAGCCACCTCCCCAACGCAGACGCTACCATCAGATCTGCGTCAGCAGCAGCTGCGAGGACAGCGCATAAAATTTAAGTTTTTATTTCTTTTACTCCTCTTATTGCTGTCTTCCCTTATATATTGTGATGTACTTTTATTTATCATGTTTTTCTTTCTTTGTTTTTATGTCATTTTGCATTGAGGGCAATGCAACCCTCGAGTTTGGGGGTGGCAACCCTCCATATTTAATGGAGTCTTTAGCACATCTTTTGTTTAATTGTTGTGTCTTATTAGTTATTTAAGTTCTTTAAAAAAAATCAGAAAAATCAGAAAATTTGAGCTGTTGGCTTAAAACTGTGAAGTTAACTTACCTGTCATGACGGCTCTGTCGTGGCAGCATCTATAGGACAGGTTAAGGAAAAGTTTAGAGCCTTTCTATAGTTCTAAAAACTTAAACACTTTTGTGACTGTTATATTGCTTAGATTTCTTTTAGCCAAACTAGAATAGGAAGCTTAGAACTTGGATAGCCCCTAGAGGTGCCTAACACTGGCTCTAGGAAAGAAGTTTAGCAAAAGAAAATCAAAAACCTAGAGGTGCCCGAAACCGGCTCTAGGAAGCTAACTAGAGGTGCCCAAAACTGGCTCTAGAAAAACTTAGCTTGAAAATAGAAGAAAAAGAAGCATGAAAATGTGCCTTCTAAAAAGAAAGTAAACTTTGGCATAAAATTCAAGTTAAGGAGTTGAATATTCTAGTGAAACTAAGAGAGTCTTAGCTTATAACTGTTCACAAGCATGCACACACTGCACGAGAGCTATAGGGAGATTCCGGACAGATCCTAACCCTTCCGACAGGTTGCTGCCGCCATAGAGAATGAGCGACAGGTGAGGGACAGTTCACTGTTTGAAGGCCAACACAAAAATTTTCAGTTTTCTTTTAAGTCTTCATTGCTTGAGGGCAAGCAAAAACTTGAGTTTGGGGGTGTGTTGAGTGTGTAAAAGTTCTATCATTTACACCCTTTTAAACCCATATTTCTGCTGCATTCAAGCATCATTGCATTGCATTTAGGTTAGTTTTCAATAAAACATCACAATTATATAAAAGGCACGGATTCTACTGAAAGATGGTTATTTTTGCAGGTATCTGTCATAGTAGATGTCGAAGGCAGGCGCAGGGCAGATAAGCAGGAGAGCTGAACTGGACAAGCAGCTGAAGAAGACGAACCTGTCATGGACCTGTCGTGACAGCATGGTGACAGCAGATTCATGAAGAGGAAAAAGTAAAGTGGACCTCGATAGATAGAGAAAAATCTGCTCGTCTGTCGTGTGGAAGCCGAATATTTTTCCAAGCCCCGGATCAAGAGATATGTCAAGCCAAAGCTCAAAGGAGAGGAAATCCCTAAAAGCAAGGATGCGGCTGGAAAGTAGGAGACTTTAGAGATTTAGTCTTTATTAGAATCTTACTTTTAATTAAAGTTGTAATCCTTGTTACCTTAGATAACTTGAGCCCAAAGCTTATATAAAGGGCATAGATTAAACCTAGGGCATAGCCGACTACCCCATAACCAAAACCAAAACCCTGCCGTTTACCTGTCACCGATATGTTCTAAATTCCCCCAAGGGCTACGGGTTGTTTTGTAAAGTAGTTGCAAGGGTTGCTTTGTTTTAGGATTTTTCAAGTTCAATAAAATAAACTTCAAGTTCTTTTATCTTGGTTTTAATATCTTGCAAGAGCATCGGGAGAGCATTGTGAGGTTATCTATTTACTTAGCATCGGGAGAGTTAAGTATACGAAAGAGGTAAAAGCGCGTTCTCTAGTTTATAGTTGAACCATCTCGTGCTTAGGGATAAGGCGAGGTTAAGTGGCTAAGGAAGAATTCATACACATCGGTGTTCATCCTTCGATTCACGCCGGGAGGTATCATCAAAGACGTGATCATCGACAGACTTGTGCCTAGGGATAGGGCAAGGCAGATCTGGGATTCTTGTCAAGCTTGAAGTACGGAGTTAGTGTTCGCTGCCGCGACAGCTAACGGACAGACGCCGCGACAGGTGCTGTCGGCGACGGGTGGGACGACAGAACTGGAGATCCTAAGCAATTCAATACCTGCACTACCGAGCAACTCAATACCAGCCCATTCTCTCCATCTTGATATCTCAAATCCTTTTAAATACGTTTTTATTTTATTATTCTCGTGACAACTCTTAATTATTTCTTTTACTTCGTGCAGTGAAACAAGGTGAAGTCATTAGCCCAATCCCTGTGGAGACGATATCCGATACTTCGTATCACTTTACTACTTGCGTCGTGTATACTTGCACTACAATTGCGATAGACTATTTTACACGCAACAGTCGTGGTTACTTCCAGCCGAGGGCTGATGCACCTAGGATAGAGGCACCGAGGAACCTTGCTCATGTAGTGGCAGTTCAGCCAGAGGCCGGTGGACCAGCTAGAGTCTACGCACAAAGGAAGGCAGGGAATGGCACAGATGTGATAGCACGTAATTTCGAGTTACAGTCCATGTCTTTGCTTTCCTTAGTCGATTCAGGTTCCACACATTCTTATATTTTGAGCGAGCACGCAAAGAAGTTAGACATACATGTTGAGATTTTAGACATTGGGATGCATGTGACTAGTTCCTTCGGTTAGAGAGTTGTGGTTAGACGGATGTATAAGAGATGTCCGTTGAAGATTCAGGGTCATGTGTTTCCTGTTTATATGATGGAGCTTCCGTTCTACGATTTTGATATCATTTTGGGTATGGATTGGTTGGTTTAGCACAGAGCTAGTGTAGATTTCGAGACAAAGAGAATTTCGTTGAAGCTTTTTGATGACTACGAGGTAGTGGTAGTAGGCGAGAACGTTAAGTTCTTGTCAAACGTTGTGTCGGCTTTAGGGGCTCATAGGTTGATGGACTCCGGTTGTGGGGCTTATTTAGCGTATGTGATGAATCTGAATATGAGTGAGGTTAGACTGGAAGATATCAGGACAGTTTGTGATTATCCGGATGTGTTTCCAGAAGAGTTATCGAGTTTGCCTCTTAATAGAGATGTAGAGTTTGTGATTGAGACTGTTTCAAGGTCTACTCCAGTTTCTATTGCTCCGTACCGCATGGCTCCGAAGGAGTTGAAAGAGTTGAAAAGTCAGCTTCAGAAGTTGCTAGACCGAGGTTTTATTAGGCCTAGTAGTTCTCCTTGGGGTGCTCACGTGTTGTTTGTGAAGAAGAAGGATGGCAGTATGAGGATGTGTATCGACTATAGGCAGTTGAACCAGTTGACAGTAAAGAACAAGAATCCGTTGCCGCGTATAGATGACTTATTTGATCAATTGAGAGGTGCCTCAGTGTTTTCGAAGATAGATTTGAGATCAAGGTACTATCAGTTGAAGGTAAAAGAATGTGATGTACCAAAGATAGCTTTTAGGACTAGATACGGGCATTATGAGTTCCTCGTGATGTCGTTTGGGCTCATGAATGCACCGGCAGCTTTCATGAACATGATGAATAGAGTTTTCTGAGACTATCTAGACCGATTTGTAGTTGTTTTCATAGACGACATCCTTGTGTACTCGAGATCAGAAGAAGAACATGATGAACATTTGAGACTTGTAATGTAGAGATTGATGAGCAACCAGTTGTATGCTAAGCTGAGTAAATGCGAGTTATGGATCAGAGAGGTTGTGTTTCTTGGCTACGTTGTGTCAACTGAAGGTATCTGTGTTGATCCGAAGAAGATTGAAGCCATTGTTGAGTGGAAACAACCTAAGTAAGTGACCGAGATTAGAAGCTTCCTAGGACTAGCTGGTTACTATAGGAGATTCGTTGACGGATTCTCTAGGGTAGCTGCTCCATTGACTAAACTTTTGCAAAAAAGAGTTAAGTTTGAGTGGTCAGATGCGAGACAAAGGGCATTTGAGAAATTAAAAGAAGCCTTGACGAATGCGCCAGTGTTGGTACAGCCAGTTTCAGGGAAAGAGTTCGTAATCTATAGCGATGCTTCCTACGTAGGTTTAGGTTGTGTTCTGATGCAAGAAAGAAGAGTTGTTGCTTATGTTTCGAGACAGTTGAAGGTGCACGAGAAGAACTACCCTACGCACGACATTCAGTTAGCAACAGTTGTGTTTGCGTTGAAGATTTGGCGCCACTACTTGTATGGTGAGAAGTGCACGGTTTACACTGATCATAAAAGCTTGAAGTATCTAATGACTCAGAGAGAGCTGAACTTGAGACATAGAAGATGGCTTGAACTGTTAAAAGACTATGATTTGACTATTGAGTACCATCCGGGTAAGGAAATTGTAGTGGCTGATGCGTTGAGCAGAAAAGTTACAGTTGAGTTGCGAGCTATGTTTGCTAGGCTGAGTGTATCAGAGGACGGTGGTTTGATTACAGATTTGCAAGTGAAGCCTTCGTTGATTCAGATGATCAGGGAGAAACAGTTGCAAGACGTATCGTTAGCTTCACATGTTCAAGACATTGCAGAGGGTAGACCGATAGAGTATAGTTTCAGTGATGAGAATGTGTTGTGTTTCAGAGACAGAGTGGTAGTGCCTGCAGATGTTGAGTTGAGATGTATGATTCTGAGTGAAGCACATTCGAGTCCTTTTTCTATGCATCCGGGCAGTACTAAGATGTACCGAGATCTGAATAGTGATTATTTCTGGGTTGGTTTGAAGAAGGATGTGGCCGAGTATGTGAGTCGTTGCATGGTATGTCATAGAGTAAAGGCAGAACATCAGGTCCCTTCAGGTTTGTTACAGTCTTTGAAAATTCCGGAATGGAAGTGGGAAAGAATCACTATGGACTTTGTGTCAGGGTTGCCGTTGTCTCCTTCGAAGAAGAATTCTGTCTGGGTGATAGTCGATAGATTCACTAAGTGTGCTCATTTCTTAGCAGTGAACACCACAAATTCTTTAAACAAGCTGGCAGATTTGTATGTCCGAGAGATTGTGAGACTGCATGGAGTTTTGAAGTCTATTGTATCAGACAAAGATCTGAGATTCACATCGAGGTTCTGGAGTTGTTTGCATAGTGCCCTAGGCAGTCGTTTGCATTTCAGTACTTCATATCATCCGCAGTCAGATGGTCAATCAGAGCGAGTGATACAAGTATTAGAGGATATGCTTCGTTGTTGTCTGATCTACTTCTAGGTATCGTGGGAGAAACATTTTCCCTTAGTCGAGTTTGCTTACAACAACAGTTACCAGGCTAGTATCCAGATGGCTCCTTATGAGGCATTGTATGGTAGACAATGTAGGACTCCGATCTGTTGGGCCGAAGCGGGTCAGAAGTTGTTACCTATGCCGGATTTGCTTAAGGGGACTACCGATAAGGTGAAGTTGATTTGTGACCGTCTGAAAGCAGCTTCGGATCGTCAGAAATCTTACGCAGATTTGGCCGGAAAAGTAAGTTGAGTTCGAGGTTTATCGGTCCGTATGAGATAGTTGAGCGGATTGGGCGAAAAGCTTACCGTTTGAGATTACATTTAGAGTTAGATAAGATCCATGATGTTTTCCATGTGTCGATGCTTAGGAGATATAGATCGGATTCGTCTCACGTTATGCCCGTTGAGGAGATAGAACTGAATCCAGATTTGTCGTACAATGAAGAACCAGTTGAGATACTTGCTTCGGATAGCAAGGTGTTGCGTGGCAAGACCATAAAGTTGGTCAAGGTGTTGTGGCGACATAGAGGCGTGGAAGAGGCCACGTGGGAGAGGAAAGCCAAGATGCTTGAGCAGTTTCCGTACTTGTTTCCGTCAGGTAATTTCGGGGATGAAATTCCTTAAGTGGGGGAGAGTTGCAACACCTGGGTTTGGGGGTCGGGTGAAATTAAATTATTAAAATATAATTATGGGCTTTATATTTTCAAAACAAATAAATATATGTAGGACTAGTCATCTTTTAAGCCCAAAGCCATGGATTTTATACTATTGAAATTATCCTTATTCATTAAGGGTATTTATGACCTTTGGATTTTAAAATGAAACAAAACAAATAAAAATACCCTTTTGCTCATCTCATCCCCTCCTCTTTCAAAACCAACGACATTTTCCCCTCCCCATTGCAAGTTACTATTCCATTTCTTCCTTGCTTGATTCTTGAAGATTTTTCAAAGGTAAAATCGATTTTATGTTGTCCTTTCTATTTCCTATCTAACCTTAGTCTTCATTGTTCATAAAACTCATGTTTCCATATTTTGGGTTCTCCAAATATTTTTATAAAGGTTGAAGCTTTATGGATTTTTAGTTAAGCTTTTGATTTGTTGTTGTTAGACAAGTTATTTGTAAACCATAAGGTCTAACATATCTAGTTTTTACATGGTTTTAACTTGATTTTCGGATATGGGTTTTTGTGGGGTTTTAGAGTGTTCAAAAATGGAGTTTGGAGGTTGTTTTAGTGTGAAACTTGATGGCTGATGTTTAGGTTATGTTTGAAGGTTGTTTTGGGTGTGTTAGATGGCATTTTGGATGGTTGAAACATTGGTTATTTGTTGAATTTAAGGGCTGCTCGAAAATGATGTTTTGAGATTGTTCATGGGTCGAATATATGTGCTTGAATTGTGTTATGGGTTTGCAGCAAGATTTGGGTGATTGATTATTGGTGTTTTGATTGTGTTGGATGATTAGAGTCAAGGTTTTGTGTTGGCGAAGCCTCGGGAGCGAATTCGGATAGCTTGGTGGATTGATCGGCTAGTGTTGAGCTTGGATAGTTGATGAGTGGTTCTTCGGTTTTAAATTGGTTTTCAAAATGCCTTGGTTCGAGCATATAGACCTGGGTCGGGCTTGGTAAACCCACCTAGAGTTGAGATTAGATTGGTAGTATAATCCCAAGCTTTAGTTAGAAGACTATGGTTGAACTTGTGAATGTTGTGTTTATGCCTCATGTACTATTTGTGATTGATGTTGCTATGCATATTATGGCTATGTGTAATAATGAGGCATGATGTTTTATTATGCATTGTGATATGCATGTGTTTGATGAAGTGTGGGTTGCATGATTGTAAATCATGGTGGATACGTGCTAGGCACGGGAATTGGTAAGGATATTGTGTTATGGTGAGCTTGTGATGAGATAGTATTGGCACTAGTATGCTTGGGTACAAATGATCGATCATTAGGATGTTAGTGTGCACCCGAGTGTCGAAAAGCGCGCGTGGTCTTGGTGATGGTAGTCACCAAGATGGAGTACGGGTACGCCCGGAAATCTTCATTCATATTTTAGTCGATGATGAGTGGAATCCCATCGACGGGGCATGAGGATGAGTGGAATCCCCTCCGCGTGGAACGGTGATGAGTGGAATCCCACCGTAAGGTAATGTAATGGTTGAGTTGTTGGATGTTAGTTCCAACAGTTGTTATCCGCGTATTCGGGTCATAGATAGGTGCAAATACGTTTTGTTGAATGTGATTCATATGGATGTATTATGGACATGTTGAGCATGGCATGATAATTGAAGTTATGTTCATGCATTTCATATTTTGATTTATGTGGTTTCGAAGGTAAGGAAACATGCATTCATCCTTGGTTTTGGTTGCTTGTGCTTGGACCCTGCATTGTCGAGGTTTGTTTTATGAACTTACCCTCACTAAGCTTTGCGCTTACGCTCTCCTTTGTTCGACAATGCAGATACTTAGTTCGTGGGTTGCTTGTGCGAGGAGAAGGGCCTCCAAGTGTGCTATTTCTACCTTCAAGTATGAACTTTTAAGTTAATTGATGTAATAGCTAAGCAATGGGATTCGAGTATGTTGTTTTGTGTTATGGAGCTTGTTAAGACTCCTTTATTGTGTTGATGTTTTGGTTGTGGCTTGCTTATGCCATGTATGTTGGCCATGTGGTCCTTATCTCTATGCTTTTGACATGTTTAATGGTTGGATCCTTAGCTTCTTCTATGGTATGCTATATAGATGTTGTTGATGCTCCGTAGTTCGTTTAATTTGTCTTGTATGCTAATTCTTGGTTGTTGAGTGTTGTATGAATGTTTGCTTGTGGCTAGGCGAGTCTTAAATTGTATCTAGAGTTGAGTCTTAGTGCTTTTTGCTGCTAATTTGAGTCTTGCAGTGCAGGGCGTATCGGTACGCCCAAGGGCCGTATCGATACGGTCCTACACTTTAGGACTCATATTAGGCTTAGCGTACCGGTACATGGGGGTGTATCGATACGCCAAAAGCTCTCCGGAAATCTAAGATATTGACGAGATTTTGGCGTATCGATACGAGTCTAGGGTGTATCGGTACGGTCTTTTATCGTTGACCGTGAGAAGTTGACCAGTGAGGGCGTACCGGTACGGTCAACCAGTGTACCAATACGGTCTCCCTATGTTGACTATGGGCTGTTGACCTAGTCAAGGCGTATCGATACCTTCTTCTAGTGTATCGATACGGCCTGCTGTATGATCTAAAATGGGCTGTTTTAAATTGCTTGTTTGATTACTTCACACCGCTTTTTTGCTTCCGTTGTCGTTGTTTCACATAGGATGTATTGAATCCTTTAGACAAGATAATAAATAAAAGAAATTTTTCTAGGGTTGCTAACCGAAGGGGAGCTTTAACGGGTTTCGCTTCGGTTTTCCCCGTGTAAGCCACTCGGACCGGTCAGCCGTCCAGGCCGGGAAGAGGGGGTTACAACTATATTATCATTGTTATTATTTTTATTATTATCATCGATTATTATTATTATTATTATTATTATTATTATTATTATTATTATTATTATTATTATTATTATTATTATTATTATTATTATTATTATTATTATTATTATTATTATTATTACTATTACTATTATTATTATTATCTGAAAATCTACAAAAATTAATACATATATATATGCCCAATAGAATAAAAATAAAGCCCAAGTTTTTAATAATTAAAAGTCCATTTACAAGTGTTAAAACCCAAAAATATTATACATATTACATGGCCCGATTTGGGCCTAATCTAATTAAAAATCCTAACACATTCTTTGTCTTGCGCAGCCTATCTTGGACCGTCAGATCTAGAGAGAAGATCCAACGGTCCAGGTCGATCTGGAGAAAGAAAACCCTACCTGCTCCACTGGATCTTGCAGCCGCCACACGTTCGAATCGTCAGGTCTGGAGGGGAGATCCAACGGCCCAAATGGCCTCTGATGCGAGAAGCCCTAATCCCCGTCTGCCTTTGCCCTAGCGCCACATCCCTCTCAACTGTCGGATCGGGCTTGGGACATCGAACGGCCAAGATCGATTCCCCAAGCGCATGTGATCAACGTGTGCCTCTCCACTGCCCAGACGCGCGCGTGTAATCCACCGTGTGCCCCTCCAAATCCTTCGTGACCATCCAGATCCCCATCGACGGCACAGATCGGCTCCACATTCACCAAGCCCTCCTCTGGTCCCCTCCATCCCGAACGGCCTCACATGCACACAGAGACAAACAACGTCAGAAGGCAAATGCACAAAATAACCGAATTTCAGAGAGGAAAAATCAACAAATAAGAGACGGGTGCAAACAAAATCATAGGCAACCAATAGGGATTTTACTTCGTTTTCATATAATTCAAAAATGTAATATTTCGGTGCTATAAAACTGAAACCAACAAAATGTAACCCCAAGCAAGTTTGAGAGGGGAATTTTTCAGAAATCAATACAAGCAACCTCAAAGTTCAGAGGTATATCATCGTCTTCATTATTTTCCATTTCAAAGCAAAACAAAAACAAAAAAAACACAGAGCGTGAGTCTTTTTTCTACCTTCGACGTCGGTCCGTCTTCCTCCAATCTTTTGCCCTCCTTTGCCGGTGAAAAGCCTTATGGCCCCTTTCGAGGCCACGCATGGTGAGTCGGTGAAGAGGGCAACAAAAATCGATTTTTAGGTCTTGGTTTTCAAAATACAAAAAGGGATTTTTTGGGGTTTCGATTTTCAAAATGTGAGGGAGAAAAGGCTTTTTGGTTTTGATTTCATGAAAAGAAAGGGGATTTTCTAGTTTTTTGGTTTTGAAGGGTCGAAAAGGGGGGTGGAAGGCTTTTTTTAGACCTCCGGCGCCGATTAACGGCGACTGGAGCGGGTTCCTGCGTCGAGACCAGAGAGAGGGGGAGAAAGTCTGGTTTTAGGTTTAGGTTTTGAAAAAAAGGGCCAAATGTTTTTTTAGGTTTGTTTTTATAATGTTTTTTTGTTTTAAATGTGGTTTAATAACATTTTAAACCCCTCTGCGTCATTGTTATTACGCGTGGAGGGGTCTCCGCGTTTTGAAATTCCGCATCTGGTCTTTGAGGGTTTTTGAAAGTTTTTAATTTCATCACTAATTTGGCTTTAATCGGTTTTCGAGTGGTCAAATCACATTTTTAGCCCTTGTAGGTTTTCGCACCTTTTTTATTTGGTCTTGTTTTGCATTTTAATTAGTTTTTGATGGTTTATTTACTGTTTAGGTCCCCGTCATTTCATGCATTTTAATTTTTGCCTCATATATATTTTTCCTCAAATTCGGTTCTTGTTTTATGTGTTGATATTATGTTTATGTTAATGGATTTATAATATGTGGCATGTATGTGTCATTTATTTTATATGTGATTGTATGCCTTTTATATTATCTTGTTTAGGTATGTGTTTTTGCAATATATATATTTTTTAGTACGATATAGTTTTAATATGCAATTTATTGTCTTTAATGTGTACATAGCTTAAGTTGCTTTTATGTCATTCGAATATATGTGACATGCATTTTAAATGGTCATCATGTGACTTTTAATATTTTGATGTGCATAATAATTAATTTTAATTATAAAAAGGAGACACTTATTAATTCGCGTATTCGGGTCGAAATATCCTAGCTTATTGGATATTCCTCGAATATTCAGATTAATTCGCATCATCTAAAGGTAAAATTCGTAGTTAAAACGAACAAGACCATGACACCATATTTTATCTGCTTGCATCATGCATAAAGGTGACGTACGGGATCCGAACCCTAAACTAACACGACAGTCAGACTTATATGATGTCGGTTTAGTCTTTGGTCCGGTGTATCGTCATCCTTTTTAATTAAATGTCAAATTAATTTGAAACCGCCAATTTGATAAAGCCCGTACAATTAAAGTTCATTTTTCAATTAAAAACCCCTAACTAAATTCATTTTAAATTTCAAATAATTTCCATCAATTAAAAACAATAATTGTTTTGGTACCGATTTCCGGGCGTGATGGGGGTGTTAACCCTTCCCCACGCGTAACCAACTCCCGAACCCTTTCAAATGAATTTCTAGTTTAGTTTTTTACGGTGTCCGGCCTACCTCAGTGGTCGGTGGCGACTCCAAATGATTTTTGAAGGTTTTTTTCGAAATTCGAATTTTCCTTTTTTAATAAATCTCTTTCAAAAAGTGGGGACACTTGAAAACCTTTGTTTTCGAAAAAACCTTATCATAGTTGGGGTACCAATTGACTTGAATAAATCAAAATTTAAAAAATAAATTTTTAAGTTGGATTGAGTTTTGTCCAATCTCAATTATTATATATTTTACGCTTAATTTTTTTTACTTTTAACTTTGCTTTTTAATAATTTATTTGAAATTGAAATTTTCAAAGTAATTTATATCACTACATCAAAACAAGTTTTTAAGTGTCGTTAGATAAAGCACCGTGAGAAGTGCCGCTGAATGGAGCGTCGCAATAGTTAGAGGCGTTTGTGAATAAAAAACGCCGCCAGAGGTCGATATCTAGAGCGGCGTTTGATATTTAAAATGCCTCTATATGTTAGTGATATTTAGAGGCGCTTTATATACAAACGCTGCAATAGCCTGACTTTTAGTGGCGCTTTTATTTACAAATGCCACAATAGCCTAACTACTAGTGGCGCTTTTATTTACAAACGCCGCAATAGCCTGACTTGTAGTGGCATTTTATTTTACAAATCCCATAAGAGCCTGACTTTTAGTGGCATTTTGTTTTTCAAACGCAACTAAGTTTGATTGTAAGAGAAATAAAATTATAATAAAAATTAATTTTTCATTGTTTTTATTTCGTAAAAAAATGCAAATTACAGAGACAAAAAATTGTTAAATAAGATATTTATTTCATCCAAAAATATATTGTCACAATTAACTTAAAATATTTGTTAAACAAAATATTTATTTCATTACAAAAAGTACATTTTATCGTAATTTAATCATCTCTACATATTTCTTTCATAAGCCTCTCTTCACCGATCCACTACCTCTCGGTCACTATTACCGCCGACCACCATCCTAAATCTCTATACCAAAAAATGTTAAATATGAGAAGTTAATAACAGTTTCAGACAGTTAAAACAATCAATATACCTTCTACCATAAGCAATAATAATACTTCTAGAAGAAATAAGAAAGAACAATAAGTTGAGAGTTAAGAAAATAAAGCAAGTTAATAGCAATTTATTCTCTGCTTATGGTAGAGATATATATGTATAAAGACCTTAACATTACCAAGGAAACATATCTCTTTAGCCCGGAGTAAACCAATATAGTAATAAAATTGGTTATCTTGATTTTAAAATAACCATTTGGTGTTAGGTGATGTAAGTATCTTGATAGCTCGGATGACACCACCCCGAATAGGACATCATTAATGGTCTGCAAATTCGCATTCGATCAGAAAAACAAACATAAATGTGAGTGTCAAATACGAGTACGGTTAGATTGATTTTTGTTACTTATAGTATTGGGAATTGCCTTTTTCACCTCCTTCGTGTCTTCAAGCAAGAACCTAGTGGTAACCAATTTCCTAGGCCAGAGTTCGACGCCATCGCCGCCGGAAATCACTGTTTTCCGGTCACAAACAAGAAAAATCATAATCAAAAACTCCATCACAAATACCAAAGTGAACCAAGCCATCTTCAAGAACCCCCACAGGGCAGCAAGCAACCAGAACATGCGCCTTCTTTTGTCGCCATTGGGAATTGATTTTTGTTACATACAGCATTGGAGCATTGAAGCAAAATCACTTTAAAAATCACAAAAACAAGAAAATGAATTTTACATGTGATTATTTCCGCATATCGACATAAACTTTAGTAAGCTTGGACATATCCTTTTCATAGAATCTTGGGAATAAATTCAACTTGGCATAGGTTAAATATTTCCTCAGCAACTCTCAGAATTACACAATGTATTGGTATAACCAGTTAGAGCAAAAAAAACAAATCAACCCTTTAGATCAACCGTTTACTTGAAATAACAAGAATCTATGAACTAATTTTGGAAGCATTGAAGCATTAGTGAAGTTCATTGTTTGGTAGTGGCAGTATAGTATACCAACTCCACAAATTCTGAGCAAGTCTCTCTCTGTTTTGCACATCATTATGAGGGATTAGAAAATTGAAAAGAAATGTCAACTTTTAAACCCAAATATAAAGACTCTGGTGTCAAGGAAATTTCATGACGATTAAATGGATTTTTAGAAAGTGAGATACAAGAAAAAACGTACCTATAATGTTGCTTGCTTTTGAGCTGCTACTGACAGCGAGGGACGAGCCGACGAGGACGCCTGACCGGTGAGGCTGCGAGAGAAAGGGACACGATCGAATGGGGAATTAGGGTTTGATTTGGGGATCAGGGTGAGTTATCGAGTGTTTGGGTGAGGGATTTTTTTTTCAAAACCTAAGAATGTGTTTGTTTTAGATATATCAGATATCATATTGCAGGCTTCCGGCGTTTTCAACTAAACGTTGCTAAAGAAACACCTATTGCGGCATTTTTAACATAAACGCCACTCTATTTGCGGTGTTTCTCCAACAAACGTCACTAAAGCTCTGTTTATCGCGGCGTTTTGCTGAAAAACGCCACTATTTATCATTTTTAGCGACGGTTGTTTTACAAACGCCGCAAGAATTGTCTTTTTGTGGCGTTTGTTCTGTAAACGCTGCAATATGTAGAAATTTAGTGGCGTTTGCTTTGAAAATGCCGCGAAAAGCACCGCTATATATCGAGCTTGGTGCAGTGTATGTTTAACCGATAATATTGGAAGCAAGATGAAAAATTATAGCAATAAAGGAAAATACTGGAGCAAACACTTCTACCGACATGTAACACTAATTATATGCATTGATGTGTATCATTAACTATTTTTAATAACTTTTAAAATTAAAGGGACCTAAATTGTGATTGTTCATTTTTTTAGATTAAAATATTTTTGTGCCACTTTTTCAAAAAAATATTTTATTAAAACGATAATTCTTAATTCAATTTTTAATTAAATTTTATTAAAATAATATCAAATAAAATTTAATTTTTTGTCTAATATTTAACTTGACCTGCAATATAATGGACTCACTTGCTTATATTGTATTCAAATTTAACATGTAGATAATCTTTGATCCCGATTCACATCTAAGTGAACCACCAATACTATTTATTAAGCAACTAAAGTTAAACTAAGTTTTTTATAAATTGAAGTATAAATTTAATAAAAAAAATAATGGAAGTTTACAAATGTGGCATAAGAGAAATTATACTATAGGCCGAGTTCGCGACATTATCTATGGTCCTAACTAATAAAAAAACATCAATGATATTTTTTTACCGAGTGAATCTTCATTTAAATTTATTGTAAATTAAATTAAAAAAACACTTTTTATCAATTGTAGATTCATTTAGTGAAAAGATGATATGGAAAAAATTAATGAAATAGATACTTTTTTATTAGTTGGGACCATGAATAACGTGGCGAGCTGTGATGAAAATCATCTACCCTTTTCGGTGCCCCTACATATGTCTCATGCTCAAAATTAAGTTTAGAGTTTAGGGTTTTAGGTTAGGGTTGTGATTAGGGTTTAGAGAATTTAGGGTAGGATGTATTTTTTTAGGGTATAAAGCGTAGGATTTAAGGTTTAGAATTTATGATTAGGGCTTGAAATTTAATTTTATAGTATTTTTTAGTGTTAGGATATAAGTAAAACACCGAAAAGGGGCAGACGAATTTCATCCAGCGAGTATGGCTATAATATAATTTATCGCGACATAGATTCATGTATACACAGGAAACCAACACTTTGCCAGCTGTAAATCAACATAAAAAAAATACACGTATATAAGTCACACGCTTTTATTTGTCGTTTAATGTAAACCTAAATAACAATTATATTTTTCCTTTTAAAAATTCTCTTTCATAAAATATTTAAATTTTTATCTTATTCCAACAACACTAAAATATTAAGAAAATATAAATCTAAAATCGACATCCTAACCATAAAAATAATTTAAACCAAAAAATCTAGAAAAATAATTTAAAGTATTAGAAGAAAAACAGAAAAATAATACCTAAGCCGAAGCCGAAGGATGCAATTACGGATCATTGTATCTAAAAAATCGGATATTCGAAAAAACCAGATGATCCAATATCCCCACTATATCTTTTTCCCCCGTGGAAACCTTCAATTCAAGCGAAGTTACGTTTCACACACCAAATCGTACATTCAAATAAAGCCTACAAGCACAGCATGTTTAAACAAATAAAGAAACTTTCATCTTTTGTCTCTCGGGTTATGCATTGAAGTGGAACAAGCAGATTCCACACACACTAGTTTCTGAAGTTTATGTAAGTTTTTTTCTTTTATGACATTTGTTCTGTTTTGTTAAGTTTTTTTTTTCTTCAGATGGTTTGCGTCCAAAAGCTTCTCTCTTTTTTTGGTGAATCTAGGTGTGGTTTGATGAATAGTGTGTTATTATCGGATTTCAATTTATGGGTTTTGCTTAAATTCTTCCCTTTCTTCTTCTTCTTCTTCTTCTTCTTCTTCCGATCTTCTGTGCAAGCAAAGCATCTATAATTTTCAGGGGTTTTGTTGACATTTCTGTAGTTTTGCTGGTTAATCAATATGTTTCTTTGGAATGGTAGTTGGTGTTGAACTTAGAGCGCAGACCGGACATATTTTTAGGAAGTTATATTAGAAAATTAAGATGATTAAATTACAAACTTTTAGGCGTACGAGAATTTGAAATTTTACACCGTCTGAGCATCCCTTGGTTCATCCCGGCTTAGAGGTAGATAACTTATTAGAAAAGCTTATACATTACTTGATTATTAAATAAATTTCAATATACCAATTCCATGTAGTGGATAAGAATTCGGATGCTACTGGGATCAGATACTTAACTTGGTAGATGAAAAAGATCAATATGGAGCTGAGCTATTGGTTTTCATTTGCAAACTCAACTTGATACTTTCTTTTTCTTTTTCCAGCAATGCAAGCAGTCTTATAAACCAAACTGATAAGGAGCACTTTAATGTTGATCTTTTGCATATTGATGTCGATGCTGTTATTAGTACCCTTTTGAGTTTTGAGACTGATGATCCCTTTTATTGTTGATCTTTTGCAGTTCAGATTAGTTATGGGTGCTCTTGCAATTGATGCCGAGAATTTGGATTCAGATGTATACCTTGCTTTAGGACTTAAAAAATTAGGTAAAGGAGCTAGTACTCCGCGGGTTTTAACACTTGTTACTTCATTCCTTGAGAAATCTGTTAAGGAAAACGAGATGCAATCAGAGGCAGCAAAGGGTAAAGCTAAGGTTGCAGTTGCAGTTGCAGTCTTCCATGGCAGAAGAGTTCCTACCATAAGCATTCGACAGTATATTGATCGCATCTTCAAGTATGCTCGGTGCAGTCCTTCGTGCTTTCTTGTGGCATACATCTACTTGGATAGATTCAGTCAACAAACTGATGTGCATTTGACTTCCCATAATGTTCATCGGCTCCTTTTAACCAGTGTTATGGTAGCAGCAAAATTTATGGATGACATGTAAGTTTTAACCATCCTCAGAACTCATTTTCATTGTTTTGCAGCGTTTCATTTCGTTCTTTTGCAGGTATTTCAACAATGCATATTATGCCCGTGTTGGAGGCGTAAGCACAGCTGAGTTGAACAGGTTGGAGATGAAATTTTTGCTTACTCTTGATTTTAGACTCCAAGTAAGCATCAATACATTTCAGAGATACTGTTCTCATCTGCAGAAGGAATCCGCAGAACGGCCCATCCGAGCTTGTGTCTTAGAAAATTTGAATGATTAATTCATGTGCCAAAAGTAGTTTTAGTGATGATTCTTGAAGAAACAGCAAACTTGTTCCTTCGCATGTTTGCATTATTTTATGCCATTAGTTAGCACGATTTTTTCATATCTTTTATTCTTTATTTCCTACCTTGTATTTTTACCTTTCTGCAGTTTCCTTGTATATTGAATGCTGATTTTCGTGGTCATGAAAATTAGTGCTTTGGATTTCTCCAATATAAATTTTTCCAAGATTTGGTTATGGCTTTCACCTTTTAGCATTTTTGATGTGGGAAAGGAAAATTTAGGACTAAAAGAAGTATTCTTATCTCATAGCCGGTGAAAACTTTTTGTTTCCACTCAAGGTTTAGAGTTTTAATTTAGAGTTTTAAGGAATGGGTTTATAATTTAGAATTAGGGTTTAGATTTTAGGGTAATATGATTAGAGATTTTAGTTTTAACCTATAAACCTTAAATTTTAATTCAAACCCAAAATTATATTAACAACCCCTAAATTCAAAACTACTACACTTAAAACCTAAACAAAGTCTATAAACCTTAAAACAAAGGCACTTATTTACAAGCGATTATGCATGGAATAACTACCTTAAAAGAAACCTCTAGTTTCCTTTTAATTCAAAGAAAATAATGGTAAGTTATGGTTGTAATATTTTTACAGTTTATTTATACCATGATTACAAAGATAATTTAATCCTAGCTCTAGATTTAAAATATAAAGTAAACTTATAATCATAACCACCCAAAATATCTCTAATATGTGATAAAACTGAAATAATTTAATAAATATTAAAAGTGAACTCATGTGTCTTTATTGTATTGCAGTTCAATTCTCAAAAATGATATAATGAGTGATAAAGGGAATTATTGTCTCTAGAAAGGAATATTTTTACTTGTAATTGCTATACAATATGAAATGCTGAATGAGTACAAAATACAGTGAGATTGGGAATTTTTACAACCGAATCTTACACTACATGAATCTACAGGTTCAAGGACCCTTTGCAACTTTAGGTCATTCAAAGTGCTCCCAACATCCCAGCAGCTTCTATTTAATCAAGATTGTTATAATTTCCACCAATATTAAGCTTATGCTGGGTTACCTCATTTTTCCAACATCAATAGGTCATAAGCTTCCTATGTCTGCTTTTGATAGCTGTTGTATCTTTGAGCCGAGACAATTTCAGACTTGCCAGCAAAATACATGCTACAGTATTATCTAGGAGGTCTCTCCAGTGCAACCCAACCGAATTTCCCTTTCCGAAAATCAGACAGGATACGAAAGGCTGCTTGGTGGACATCCCCGTTGAACAATCGAAGGGATAACTTATCAATAAATCTGAAACGCAGAAGATCAACAACCGAACCAATCAGGAATTCAGGTAAAAGGAAATATCACGATGAGTTTTAACTCTATGAAAGCTTCCTAAATTACATCCTTTTCAGCGTGCATAAGACGGGTTTTTATTTGCTTATTATGGAGCGGTTGCTTATTTATTTTGTTGGCTTGTTCTTCCTTACTGGAAGGATCATCAGCTCATTTTTTTAAAAGTTCAACTGTAAAGTGGCAGATCGAGACATACATTTTACCACTCTGACCATCCACATCAACCTTGTAGCGGTTTTGAAGAGTTTTCATCCCTGGCAAGCACAAAACTAAAATCTATTAGCAGCAGCTGGTTTCAGCCAAAAGTTGAAAGCTTGGACTCCAGTCATAAATTGTAACCAGAAA
Source organism: Hibiscus tridactylites (assembly GCA_958450335.1). Taxonomy (NCBI): domain Eukaryota; kingdom Viridiplantae; phylum Streptophyta; class Magnoliopsida; order Malvales; family Malvaceae; genus Hibiscus; species Hibiscus tridactylites. The sequence goes on from OY288270.1 coordinate 15,261,257, forward strand.
AAGATTCTCGAGGGAATATGTAACGAACTAGACTTATGCAATTCAGAATTGCAAATCAACTGAAAAATTCCCTTTTTGCATCAAGCTCTTCAAATACCACATTGTTTATAGTACATTGTTTCTACAGGCAACAGTTTTTGACAAAGCAACTTCTATCAGTTTGAATAAATAATTTAATTCTGCCGGACTCTTCCTTATCAGGGTTTGATGTCTACGAAGAAAATAACTACAGGAATTTTATTTATGAAAATCGCTTTTTTTCTCTAAAATCTTCATTACATATGGCAGAAGAAAAGAACCATTAGCTTATTCACAAAATGCTTCTTCTTTTTTGAGGGGGGGGGGGGGGGGGGGGGTGTGTGCAAATGCATTCATTATATTCATCCTATCCTAAAAAGAAACAAGGCAAAAGAAGCATGTTATCAGGTCATGAAATGCCTATTGAGATACCCTGTTTTGAATCTCTATTATCTTCAAACTTCTTCAGTTCAGCTTCCCACATCTATTTATAGTCCCCTGAACCTATCGTCATTAAGCCATCTTGATCAAAATAAAAAGGAGAGGAAGAAGACCATTTTTCTACAAAAATTATTAGTTCTTTGTTTTCACCCTCCATATTAGTATTATTATACCACAGAGGTTACTATGAGCTGTCCTTTACTAACATAAAAGATGCCAATGTTAACAGGCCTTTCGGTTTATAGCTTTGCAGCATGTGATGTGCTGCAAATTGAAATTGTGAAGCAAAATTCAATTTGTCGTTAAAGTCCAAGCTATGAAACTCAAGTGCTTTCTTGACAGCAAGGGAAAAAATGAGTACTGCTACGCATAATACATGTACATACCTACTGTTGGAAGCTTTGCTAACATCTGAACAAGAATGGTAGCAACATCAGTAACGTCATAGGACCTCTCTCCAATGTCATCACAAATAGCAAGCTTTATTGCTGCTGTTTGATCACTAATTCTCATTGGAAGTATCCCAGGAGAATCCAGCAACTCAAGATCTTTCCCAAACCGAACCCACCTTTCAAAAGACGTAAAAAAGCAAATGAGTAAAACAAAAAATGCTTTATCATGCCAATTAAAAGAATTTTCAAAATGTTTTTTTGTCACCAGAAATGGAAAATATGTTATATTCAGATGAAATGAATACCAGATCATTTTAATTCTGAAACTCTTACAGAATATTTATCCGAAAAAAAGAAATCATTAAAGTACACAAACAACAAAATTCTAACCGCTGGAAAATAAAAAAAAAGGATTTCACCGAGCAAGATTAGAACTTTTGAAAGTCTTTGAATCCTCTGCTTCTTTAAACCCTCACCTTTCCTCTTCCTCATCATAGTTTCAAGTATATATGACAGTTAGGAAACAAAAACCAAGAGATTACATACTTCAGTTCTCTTGTAACTCCAGGTCTAGGAGCAGCGGGGCACATTCTCCTTTTTAGCAAACGATTTATTAAAGAAGATTTCCCGACATTCGGATAACCAACTATTCCAGCTCGAACCTGGAAAAGAATGTACAAGAACATTAACATTTGATATGAAGCTTTCGAATAAAGGTTTAAAGCTGATATTTAGGTACATTAAAGAGTTTATCTAAATAATCCACCAAGCCTATTGTAAGTGTTAAACACCTTATGTCCAAAATTCATCACAATTGGACTTTCGATGTAAAACTTGTAGACAATCCAAGTCAATGTTTGCATAATAACCAACCACAAAAACTTGCAAAAACTGCAGTGAACTAAGAAGCTAAGGAATAACTCAAGAAGGAAGATACAGGCATGCAACTAATGCAGTGAAACCCACCGGACGAGGAAGGAGACCTTTGGCTCTACGTTTAACATTTACTCCTTCTGCTAAAGACTTTGCCAATCGACCTAGCTTCATAGTCCCCTGCATTTCCCAAATTCAGATGAGTAACTTACCAAAACAATCTTCAAGCCACAAAAAAGCAAAAGGCCGAAATAGAAATATCATTATTAAAATACCATTCCATGTTGCCCATTTGAGAAGACAACCTTGGTTCCCTGCCTCGAGAAATACATTGCCCAAGCATTCCTATCTGCAGTGGATATCATGTCTTCTCGGTTCAAAACCAAAATCCTGTTTCGATTACCGAGCCATAAATCCATCTGTGCACGTAGCAAGCTCAGCACATAGTGATTCAGCTAAACATGTTATAACCAAACAGTTGAGAAAGCTAACCTGAGGATGTGTAGTGGACAAAGGAATTCTAGCATCCCGTACTTCTATAACCACATCCATTAACTTGAGTTGTTCTTTCAGTTCTTTTTCGGTTTTTGCAATGTGCCCAGGATACCACTGCAACATTTGCTAGTAATTCTCATCAGAAATTTATCGATAAATATAAAACAGGCAGTAAAGGTACCAGCTTTATACCTGGACTGGACGAAGAGCCCTGGTCCAGTAGTTAAGATCAGAATCCATTTCCGCCCAATCAATTTCATCCTCACCAGCGTCATTCACACTCCCATTTTCACGCCATGTTGGTGGCTTTCCGCCCACAATCTGCAACGCTTACTAAAGTGAGTAAAGTCTAGGAATAATTGAAGGGAGACCCAAAAAAAAATATGAAACCGTGGGATTGGGCTATGTTTTGGGGATAAAATAAGCTTGCCTGGATGGTGGGTGGAGGCGAGGAGAGAGAGGCTGCGGCTGAGAGAGCTTTCGTTTGAGAAAACTTGGGGTTTGGGTCTGGAGAGAGTCGGCATTGAGTGAAGTGGGTAGATAAAGTCGGGCACGGCAGTAACCACCGTCCGGGTAGCTGTAAAGTCATCTGTGTAATCTCAAAGCAGCTGCTGGTTTGTTCGACTTCCTTTTAGATAAAGTCAGATTCTTAGCTTAATGAACGACGAATCGTAGGACTGGTTATCCGTCTGAGCTTTCAGCCTATAGAGGCAACCGTCGAAGCCCGATATCAAAGTTTTGGGCCTAAACCATTGGGTTAACCAACGTGACATACAAGGACAAGAATTTTCATATTCTTTATTTATTGGTGCGTACGGTTCAGAAAACTATTACCGGTATTGGTACATGATGAGATCCTATTACCGGTACTAGTACATAATGGTACTAAATTACTAATGTGTTTTATGTATTGTTTTCATATTTATTATATTTTAATATTTTTTATATAAATTCAACTTATAGTTATATACGGAATAAACTACGGTTAGAATATATAAATATTAAATGTTAAATTTATATAAAAAATAGAATTAAAATCAAACTAAAGAATGTGTAAAGTATTTATGTCTAAATTTATAATTATATCAATTAAAAGTATGATAAATGGATGAGAAAGTGAATGCGATCATTTATTGTCCTCTTTAATTGCTCACTTTCAAAATTGATAGGAACTAAATTGCTCTTTTTATTTTTAAAGGGTTTAATTTATTCTTTATCGAAATTGAGGGAGGCCAAGCATTTTTTTACAAATTTTTAATATTTTATATTTACACGTTTTACAATTTCACACTTACAGCTCTGATACTCTTACTAAATATTAATATCTATTGATTTTAATGATTAAATTTTTTGTTTATTTTGTTTGATTATTTTAAATTTGTTCATTTGTGCTTATTAAAATTGTTAAAAATATATTTATGCTTGTTTTATTTAAAATTATGTGTTATAGATTATTAATGTGCATGAAATATTAAATAAACATATTTACAAATATATCTTGCATTCAAGCATGTAATTGAACATGTTCGTTATTACTTTCAAATATGTCCATGAATTATAATCTAACAAATCATGCATATATATATATAATCAAACACAAATATTAAAAATTATATTATAAATAAATGAATGCACAAATAATAACAAAATTAAATAAGTAAATAATTTGTTCATCTATAGAAAACATTAAATCTTTACAAATCGACTCCACATCTCATAGAACAATCAAATATCCTATAAAATTTAGTGAACCAAGCTTTGTAACCCCCTTAACCGGGCATAGAAGAAAAGACTGAATTTAGGAAGTTACGATTAAAAATTTAACCCTCAAGAAAACTAATTTTAAAAAGTATACTTTAATATAAAATAAAATAACAATACTTTAATAAATATCTTATAATAAACGAAAACATAAATATCATAATAAATATCTGAATCTTTACATAAAATCTCTGAAATAAAATCATAGTAAAAAATGCTTAAATAATCTGAAAAAACATAAATAGTCTCTTAACTATAAAATTACATCAATGTCTCAAAATAATAAACAATAATCTCAATAACTAAAATAGTTTCGTACTAAATAATAAAATAAACAGATAAAATGTGAGATCATCCAAGTACCACGTCGCCTAAAGTCTAAAGATATTTGTAAGAGGAAATTATGTGGGAGTAAGCTAAAGAGCTTAATGTGTCTCCAAAGTGCAAGAAAAACATGCATAATTATAAAACATATTATTATTTTCTTAAAATTATTTAAAACGTAAAACAAATGGTACCATATCACAAACGTAATGCAATGCACTCATTTACAACCGTCAAGATGAAGTTCCTCAAAACTCTTCACTACAACCACCATATGAAGTGGAACTCAGCCCGAAGGGTGGAACCACTGATCCAAAGCGAAATTCAACCCGAAGGGTGAACCCACTAAACTTCCCCGAACAAATCTCAACCCATGCTCATACATATATGATGTTTAAAACTCAAATTCATAAACACAGTTCCATAAATCTGATATTCTATAAAACGTACTTCATAAATCATAGTCCATAAATCCATAAATCATAGTTACGTAAATATGATGTTTCATAAATCAAATGTTTAATAAGTCATAATTAAAAACACATTCTTAAATTGTATGCACGTGATGTCAACCATACAAGTCGTGATGCATATAAATAATCACACAAGGTGAAAAAGCTATATAGCATAGTAAGAAACACACCTTAAGAAGCAATAGCTCTAACGTCGGGAAGAATGCCTCTCACGTTCGGGTCTAACTGAATCGAAACCTATGATATCAAACCCTACATCAAAAATCTATCAATATGCCACCAAACTAAACAATAATATTAATCTAAAAGAATACTCACATTAAGTTCTCGTGGTACGTGCATGATTAGATCAAATAGGCGAAGGAGGTGGTAATTCGTCTTCCTCAAAGTCTATGTCGTCTAAAACACATATATAAACTATATTAGATCTCATATCCAAAACCCTCAAAATTACTAGGTACAAAATAATTTAAAATTAGTAAAACTAGGCGATGGGATTTACCCACGAGACATAGGGGAAAATAATGGTTATAGTTGAGCGATGTTAGAGACTCACCAAAGTTTGATCGGAATAAAAAGCATAAAAAGATGATCTCGAGAGGTGAGAGGGTATGTTATTCGAATGAGGGTGTAACACCCCTAATTTGTTAAGGCAAAAAAATGAAATATATATATATATATATATATAATAAATGAGTGCATGGAGATAAAAAAATGTGTGCGCTAGCAAGGGGATTTGAACCTTTAACCCCTGGAGATATTAACCATGACTTTGCCGTTTGAGCCAAGTCCAATCTTGGTCTAAGTCTGCTTTGGATCAATTTTAAATTATGCAATTGGGCATATCTTAAAAAAAAAGAACGATTTGAATCCCCAGCTAACCCCAGTATTGTTGTTTTGATCGAGTCTGAAGGAACACAAGAGGTTCTAGTTTTCTCCCTAGCCACCCCAATTTTCTAACCAACGTCCGATCTGCACCACCGCGCCACCGTGACATCCACCGCCTTACCCATCGGAATCGTCGCTTCACTCCGACCAAGCCTCAACCACCACTCGCGCAGCCGTGCCGCCTTCTGTTCTGGAGAATGGCTCAAAGGTTCGATGAGAACCTAAATGTCGTCCCTCGTTAACCCTCGATTCCGGCCACCCTCGACGTCCGTTCGAGAAGCGGCCGCCAGATCCACGCTCCTGGCGAGGTGACGAACAAAACCCCTCTGACCGTTTGCTCGTCCGACACCGGTAAGCCTCTCACCGGAGTTACGCAATTTTCCGACGTAATCGCACCATTCTAGGTAATTTCCGGCTCGATTTCGACTTTATTTCAACATGAATGGTATGGGTTGAACTAACAAGGCCTTTCTCTTTGTTTTTCCGACATAATCGAGCGTTTTGAGCGTCGACGGCGGCATTCCGGTGAAGTTTCCGGTGAGTTTGGGGTCTTGGTAAGTGAACCGGCTAGACCGGTTGAACCGGTTAGCCTAGTCGACCCAACCTGAGTCTGACCCAACCCGTACCCGACCCGTGTCCAACCCGAACCCGACGCCCGACCCGCTAAACCGTTATCTGAGTCAACCCATCCGAGTCAACTCAGTGAGTTAACCCGTTTGAGTCAATTCAGTGAGTCAACTCATCCGAGTTGACTCAGCCAAGTCAACCTAGTTGACCAGTGACGTCAACGTTGACTTTGACCGTTGACCAAAAGTCAAAATTTTCTGAAAACTCCTATTTTATGCTTTTCGACGTCCTGAGTCCGTTTTTGCAGCCTGTTTCGCAAAATTCTGATCCGAAAGCCTCCGAATTTGACCTTGAACCTGAAGTTTTTTATTTATTCAATTATTCAGTTAAGGGTATTGTGAGTAAGGACTGAAATGTGAATTTGTGTAATTGAAGGTACTCAGCTCCCTTATTGCGAATTGTTGATGGACCTCGAATTCGGATTCGAGTGCAATCGAATGGGGTATCGTGAATCGACCGATGTAGCTTGGAGTTAAGGTAATACATTATTACCTTCTGCATGCTTCTAAAACTTGTTGGTATTCGTTTAATGCTTGCACAACTATGATTGAACATGTGATTAATTCTGCTACTGTCAATCAATTAAGGAATAAGAATATTAATGGTCAAGACAAATATTCGCATAAGAGGTCTGATAAATCGAAATGGATTTTCGAGTTCAGTAAACGATTAATAAAAAGGGGTTAATCTCTAAGTCTAATTATTTTAGGCTAATGAATTACGAAAATGCCCTCGATGTATGAAAATGACTAAAATATCCCTATTAATGAGAGTGGTCTAAGGATCTACACTAGATTCGGTAAAACAACCGAACCTTCTGAAAATCGTGAAGTTTGCTTGGGAAGTTATAGTAGCTAGGCTTCACCTTTGAGACTGCAAATTTTCTCAGATTCTTTTTGAGATTAAATAATCTCTGATGGCATTAACAAGAAAATAATTGCATGCTTGGATTAGTCAAAGTCACGTAAATTGCTAAATTGATTGAAATGACTGAAATGTTTGGAAATACTAACAAGGCTGAATCGATCAGAATATCCATAATGACCAAAAGAATAGTCATTCCTCGACATCGGTTGCCCAATTAATCAAAATGATGGATTTACCCTCGAGAACTTTAACGAATGAATAGATGGAAGAACCGATAAATTCTGAATAATTAAAACATTTTCGAGCATCATAATGTTTGAAATACCCTCGAACACCAATAAGACTGAAATGGGTCACAATGACCCTAAGACATGGAATTAGAAATCCCAACAAAGACAAACAAATGTAATGGCCCCAATGTGGTAAAATACGACCCGTAACAGTTGGTTGATTCAGATACCATGATGATAGTGGGAGAATACCGTGTGAAGGCAAGTGCAATTTATTTGGAGAAAGTACATAGTTAATAGTGAAAGGGACATATTCTCCTAAGGCACATTCGATGTCTTGGAATGGGTTCAGATACAATGCACATGTTTGAATATTTAGAAAATACCACTCGAATATATGTCTGATTTTTGGTAATAAGTTCAGTGGACGATTGGTGAAGGTGAACTATTGCTGTTAAGCTTTGTAGTCAGTTCTGAGAGATGAATGGTTGAAGTGTACCTATCCGGTGAGATATTAAGCACTGTGTTAATGGGTTCAGAAACTTGACGAGCAACTAGAAGTCCTAAATTCTGTACAACACCGTTTATACCTTGTTGGTTCAAATTACCAGTTTACCCCTTGAAGGTCAAAATGACCTTAATACCCTCATAGGCTGTAACATTTAATTATGCTCACGATATATCTAAAATTCCAATGATTCTGATGCATCAACTTTCGATGTTGATTCAATCCGTCTTATCGAACTCCCCTATTCGCAGGGACCTCATTCTGAAATCAGTTCAAAATTGTCAAATGTCATCTTCCTGACATCTATCAAGTGCCTCTAAGAAATGAATTGGGCCATAAAGTGTGTACCATGTATCTGTAAATACTTTCTGTTCTAAACCAAGACCATATGCTTACAAATTTAAAAAGTATGATGCTGTAATACGAAAGAAAAATCAATTCTCTGATTTCTGACATCTGATATGAAAAATATATCTGATATATGACATTAAATACGAAATAATAATAATAATAATAATAATAATAAATAAATAAATAAATAAATAAATTTGATATCCATCTTCTGGTATAAAAATAGATTTGATATTTATTTTCTGTATTACTGTCTTCTGAATATAAACTGAAATCATCTTGGTGTATTATCTAGGATATAAATAATGATCTGTAGGCTCGGCGCTGGTAAGTCCTTCTGGACCTAAGCTCCTACGCCCAATGGGCCTAGGGTAAGCCTTTCTGTTAAGCTCCTACGCCCACGAGCCTAGGGTAAGTCTTTCTGGACCTAAGGCATCCCCTTAGGTAGGCTCCTACGCCTTAGGCCTAGGGTAAGACCTTCTGTATGCAGTTCAGGGGGACTGCATTTTGGAGTTTGGTTGGGGTAGTTAAGTAAATTAATAAAACTTTCTGACCTCTTCTGAAACATACCCTACTAAATTAATGTATCAATGTTGAACCCTCAGTAACTTACAATTCACGTATAATAGACCACTCTGAACTCTTTGATTCAACTTCTGAAATCTGAATCTCCTTTGAATCTCTGGCTTTGGACTCACCTCTTACGGTTCGGGTGATCGAATTAAGAACAACTCTGTGACCTCCTAATGCTTCACTGAATTATCGAATCGTAATTTGAGCTTGCCGCTGCCTAATTCTTCATGACAATGTTAAGTTGCCATATACCTGCTTGTACCTTTAGCATCTCTTGGTAGTTTGTATTACTGAGCTTTTCGAAGCTCACGTTGTTTTGCTATCACAGGTTAAGGATCTACCATATTGCAGCTATCAACGTCGGTACGAGAGTTTCTTCGGCTTTGCATGCGGAGTACGGCACCTGTGTAATTAGGGGGCATGTATGTCACGTGTTGTTTTATATTCGAGTATGAAACTTGTATTAACAACTTTTATCACATTTTAGTTTCATTGTCTGAATGTTTCTGAAATTGTATTTTAAATCAAAACTTGATTTACGATGTAACTGGTTTAGCGCTTTGTTTATTTGAAATTTTAACGTGGGTCGCTCCGGTGACCCTAATGTGACTTCTTAAGATCCGATGTAACGCATAGGCGGGTCTAGGGGGTTACAGAGGGAGAGAGAGAGATGCGGCTACCGGATGCACGTTTTAGGGCTGATAAAGGGTTTATATACCCAATTTAATGGGTAATTCATAAGGAAAGCCATTGAACTGAATGGGGGTTTGCAAACTAGCACTTAAGCTTTTCATGATTTACAAATTGACCCCTCTAAATGTCTATATTTAGTCTTATAAATATGATTTTTTTTCAATTTAACTCTTAAACTTAATTAGGGTTTCTGAATTAAATTCTCAAAGCAATAGGGTTTTAAGAATTAAGGATTTTGCGAATCTAGGGTTTACAATTTAGGCATAATTTTTGGGGTATTACAAGCTCCCACTATCAACTTGTTATGAATAAGTATTTCTCACTATTGCAATTAAAAAGTCTAACTCTAACATCATCTTTAATCTCTATGTTTATTTTGTGGAAAGAGTACTTGCACTTGTCTTAAAGGTTTACTCTGTTTTATCTCATTTCTCTCTAACGAAATATGTTAGTTAGACCTACACCAAAACCGATGGAAGCTTGCAAGGACTAGCGCTAACATATTTGATCACCCAAAGAAACATGTTCATCCAACTATTATAAGAAGCTTGAAATTGGCATGCTTGCAATATTTTCTCACAAATTTGAACTAAAAAATGTATAATCAACAAACAAATGATCTCTTAACTCCACTTCATTGTCACGAGTGCACAAAGAAATAACTTAACAAGCCCAAACAAGTAATTTGTTATTCGTTGATAATTTGTCCAAAATCACATTGCACTAAATGAAAGAGTGTTTAAGATTGACATACCGCCCGAATAATCTTAATTCAAGACATTTTTTTTGTTTATGTCTAAGCATCTCCCAAACTTTTCTTGGTTTATAATCACCTTACAAATCATAAACCCATAACAATGCATCTATGAGCTTAAAAATATTTTTCCAAGCCCAACTATGGTCATTTTTCACTTGTATTTGTCAAATAGTACCATAGACTCTCGGCATGAATTATTTTTGCTGGCAATAGGGCATAAAAGATATTGGAAAAGTGTTTGAAAACAGTGCTAAGAAAATCTATTATGTGCAAGTATACACGGTCTATAAGTAATACATCAGTTAAGCTGAGTATCGATCCCACAGAGATTGTGTTGGAATTCAATTGTTTTGTTTGATTACTTGTCTTAAAAAAATATTGTTTTGATTGGAAGTGTTTTGAAAATGACTAACAAGAAAAGAAATAAAACAAAGTAAAGACGTTGGCAAGAAAAGTGTTTAAATGAATGATGAGCGTTGGTAGGGAGTGCTTGGTTTTCACATTAATCGTGACATGCCAGCTTTTAATAAATCATGTCTAGGCATTGTTTGCCGAGCAGATTCAATGGTGGAATTGCCTCGTTCGATGGTTAATGCCATAAATTGTTTATGTTAAAAAACCATATATATATATATATATATATATCTGTAGTGCATATTTTTCTCAAAAATCGATTTGATTAAGTCACAATCTTTACTCCTGAGGGGTAAATTTCACTCCGGAAGTAAGTTCATCTACTTGAATATCTTCTTTTGAAGCATCTCACCTCATTATCTAGTATTCGTTTGCCGCCACCCAAGTCAGTTATGATATTGAGTTGCAATAGGCTGACTATGCCAGCCGTCGCTTAGCATAGTACCTTTAAAAAGAGAGTGACATCTCTCGCTTGGCGGTACACTTGCCAGATATAACAAAAAATTGTCGAGACAGTTATGATTTATTAAAAGCTAAGCATAAAACATAATGATCAACCTAAACACCCCCACCAACTATGAAATTAGTTCATGGTGGGATTAACAACAAAAAACATCATCGTTTTTAACATCAATCATCATTTGAAAAGAAAATAAAATAAAACTAATCCGACTAAGAATAGGCTAGAAGAGGGTCTTTCGATGCAGCTCTCCACAGTCAGGCCTTGGTCGTAAGTTAAACTTCGATCACTTTTTGGCTCTGGTCTCTCCCTCTGTTCTTGATTGATCAAGTATAAATATTACTCAAGAGATAACCTTAGTTTATCTTGGATTTGAATATGAACGTGCAGGGGGTAAGGAAAAGGATCATCTCATCTAGCGTTTGAATCTCAAGGCTGATCGAATTAGGGCTGACGTTATCTTCTGCATCTTCAACCTCAAGCACACACCTCCATTGGAGGAATTTTAAGCTTTTCTATTTCTTCATTTTATCGATATCAAATCGTTGCTATTGACCGAGTAAGCTATAATCCTCAACCGATTATTGAATTCCATGGATAAAACATGATTAATTTTAAGCTAGGGTTTTGACTATCCATGGATATCTCATCATTGTCATCGATATTAAGATCGGTTATTGATTTTGATATTGTTATATTGATTTTGATATCAAAATATCGACTCTAACAATCTCCTTATTGATTTCTGTTGAGTTATGTGGGGCTCGATTCGTTCAACCGATGTTGCTCACCAAGTGGTGGAGAGGTGGATATTTTGGTGGAAGGGTTGTGGAAGCTAAATTGAAATGTGACACAATGATTTATAGTGGTTCAACCTTCTAACCAAGGTCTACATCCACTACCTTAGCTCCCCACTAAGGATTTCTCAATCAATCCACTATTGATTCGTCCCCTTTTCTAGGCTTAGGAGGAAACCCTTACAACCAATCAGGCTTTCTACCCAAAGCCTTGATTGAAACCCTCTTTACAAAGAGATAATGAAAAGCAAACTTAAAACCCTCTAATAGGTGTTTGTTTGCACAATTGAGCACTCACCCAAAACCCAAAACACTTGAGCAAATTTTACAATTTAGGCTCACTAGTGTTTGTCTATACAAGAATTGACAATTTAAGCACTAAGACACTTTTTGATCATTTGATGTTTGACAATATGAGCATTAGCCTTCTCTTGATGCTTGGAGGTCCCTTTTATACTCCCAAATGAGTTTATAGCTGTTACTAGCCGTTGGGATCAAATTGGAGCCGTTGAGGACTTTAATTCCCACCATAAATGCAGTTCTGCAGCTCCCCGTTTCGAAACGCTTGAACCCGTTTCGAAACGCTCTTTAAGTAGAAAGAGTCGTTGCAGTCTGTCAGGGCATCTGTATCGAAACACCCCTTGCAGTTTCGAAACCCGTATCGAAACGCTATAGGCCCATATCGAAACGCCTGCATTTAAAAGTTAGTTGGGAAAATAGCTGTTGGGGTTTATGACTGTTGTGGTCAATGCCACGTTTCGAAACGCTGGGCAAAAATTATGTCCATGGAAAGCTCGTTTCGATACAAGTATCGAAACGATTTTGCTACTGGAACCCCATGTTTCGAAACGCCCTAAGGTGTTTCGAAACACCTGGACAACTTCTTGAAGTTTGGCTTTGAAAAACATGAAAAACCCTTTTAAAAACATCCCTAAATATAATTTCAAGTTGTTTGGACTTTGGAAATGTTTTAAATACTTTTTAAATTAGTCCAAAACATTTTTCAATTATTATATCAAAACATTAGTTCTACAATCTCCCCCTTTTTGATATAATAAAACTCACTTGAAAAATTGTTTGGGATTCTCCCCCTTAATCTTTAAAAATGTGAATAAGAGATTAAAAATTTTAATTCAAATAAAGTTCCCCTTATTCATTTGAAAATTCAATTTTTCAAATCATTTCTCCCCGTTTTTGTTATCTCAAAAAGAATTTAAAACATTAAGTTCAAAATAACAATAGAGGTAAAAACTTTGACAAAAATAAAAATTTGGTTTTAAAAATGGCTCCCCCTTACTCAAAGCATCATAAAAAAAAGTTAGTCCAACATATATGATCATCTAGTTGAATAAACTAAGAATAAAACAAATAAATGCTAAAACAACTAGATTTTTACCAACACTTGAACCCAAGGGAGGATGTGAAGCATTCCTTCTTCAAGTGTTCTTCCTTGTGTGTATGGAGCTCCCCCTCAATGTTTGATTTGTTGAACATCTCCATTACACCTAGCAATAGACAATCAAGTAATTTTTTGTATCCAAATTGCTTTGGATCCATGAACATTAGTAGCACAAATTTTAGTCCCCTTAGGAATCCATTTTTCAATGTCATCCTTTTTAATTGAAGTGGTTAGTCCTTTTGGGACCCAAACACTTCTAAAACATTTACCTTTAATAAATCTAGGGGCACTAGATTGTCTGACATAAAAATTTGATTTTCCAAAATTGTTTTTCTTTTCAAGCTCTTTGGAAATCAATTCTTTTTCTTCTTGAACTTTTTAAAGCAATTTTTGTAAATCAAAACATTTTAATTCAAACTCTTCAAGTTTTGCTTCAAGTTCAAGTTTGGTTTTAGAAAGCAAATCATTTTGAATTTTTAACTTTGAAATCAATTTATTGTTTTTCAAAATGTGGCTTTTAAAATCTAAAACCAAATCATCATAGGCATCTTGTAATTCATCAAAGGAATAAGAACATGAAGTAGATGAATTAGAAGTTACCCTTGAATCTTCTTCGATGGCCATAAGGCAAAGGTTGGCGTGTTCATCGTCGGTGGAGTCATCATCACTCCAAGTAGCCACACGTGCCTTCTTCTTATGGCTTGAAGTGCTTGCCCTCTCCTTTCTCTTAGGTTCTCGTTCAAGCTCTCTCAAGGCTTTATTCATGAACGGGGCACACTTCTTGAAGAGATGAACTATCTCTTCATCTTCATCCTCCTCCTCACTTAAGTAGACATGATGACAAGTGGAGGATTTGAGAGCCATGGCACTTGCATTGATGCCAAGCCCTTTGATTTTCTTCTCTCCCATAGCTCTAATTTCTTCCCTCTTCTTCTCATCCTGTTTGTTCTTCTTCATGATTTGATGAGTAAGGAGTGACCCCATGAGTTTATCAAGCTTCAAAGTCTTCAAATTTTTGGCTTCAATGATGGCGGTCCTCTTTAAGTCCCATGACTCGGGAAATGAGTAGATGAGCTTTCAAACAAGCTTTTCCTCCGGGATGGCTTCTCCATAGCCTTTGAGACCATTGGTGATAGTGGAGAACCTATCAAACATCTTCTCGATGTTTTCTTCCGGATCCATTTTGAAGTTCTCATACTTTAAGGTTAGGAGCCCAATCTTGGTCTCCTTGACTTCATCGGTCCCCTCGTATGTGACTTCAAGCTTGTCCCATACCTCCTTGGCACTCTCACAAGAAGACATCTTCTCATAGATGGTTGAGCCAAAAGCACAAAACAAGATGTGCAAGGCTTTGCAATTAAGCTCCACCTTCTTGCGATCGTCGACACTCCACTCCGCTTTACTTCTTTGAGGCACGAACGGACCATCTTCAACTACATCCCATAGCTTGTAATCTCTTGATTTGTTGAAGAACTTTATTTTTGTCTTCCAATGGGCATAATGAGTTCCGTCAAAGAAAAGCGGTTTGTCGATTGAATGTGCCATTGAGCCGGTTGATGAAAAAGTGATCGAGCTTGCCGGATCTTCTCAATAGGATGTGAATCCCCTTCGATTGAGCCAAGCTTTGATATCAATTGTTGAGTTGTGTGGGGCTCGATTCGTTCAACCGATGTTGCTCACCAAGTGGTGGAGAGGTGGATATTTGGGTGGAAGGGTTGTGGAAGCTAAATTGAAATGTGACACAATGATTTATAGTGGTTCAACCTTCTAACCAAGGTCTACATCCACTACCTTAGCTCCCCACTAAGAATTTCTCAATCAATCCACTATTGATTTGTCCCCTTTTCTAGGCTTAGGAGGAAACCCTTACAACCAATCAAGCTTTCTACCTAAAGCCTTGATTGAAACCCTCTTTACAAAGAGATAATGAAAAACAAACTTAAAACCCTCTAATATGTGTTTGTTTGCACAATTGAGCACTCACCCAAAACCTAAAACACTTGAGCAAATTTGACAATTTAGGCTCACTAGTGTTTGTCTATACAAGAATTGACAATTTAAGCACCAAGACACTTTTTGATCATTTGATGTTTGACAATATGAGCATTAGCCTTCTCTTGATGCTTGGAGGTCCCTTTTATACTCCCAAATGAGTTTGTAGCCGTTACTAGCCGTTGAGGACTTTAATTCCCACCATAGATGCAGTTTTGCAGCTCCCCGTTTCGAAATGCTTGAACCCGTTTCGAAACGCTCTTTAAGTAGAAAGAGTCGTTGCAATCTGTCAGGGCATCCGTATCAAAACACCCATTGCCGTTTCAAAACCCGTATCGAAACGCTATAGGCCCGTATCGAAACGCCTACATTTAAAAGTTAGTTGGGAAAATAGCCGTTAGGGTTTATGACCGTTGTGGTCAATGCCACGTAGGCGTATCGAAACGGCATAGCCCGTTTCGAAACGCTGGGCAAAAATTCTGTCCATGGAAAGCCCGTTTCAATGCAAGTATTGAAACAATTTTGCTACTGGAACCCCCTGTTTCGAAACGCCCTAAGGTGTTTCGAAACACCTGGACAACTTTGTGAAGTTTAGCTTTGAAAAACATGAAAAACCCTTTTAAAAACTTCCCTAAATATAATTTCAAGTTGTTTGGACTTTGGAAATGTTTTAAATACTTTTTAAATTAGTCCAAAACATTTTTCAATTATTATATCAAAACATTAGTTCTACAATTTCCTAGCTCAAGAAGTTGATAAAGGGCATCTATCATCTCCATCCCAAGATAGGAACAAGGGGGTTGTTATCTAAGAGCCTTGAAAGCTTCGGATTGTCAAGGTGAGTGTATTCGGAGTCTAAGGTTTAGGCGAAATGCCTTCCCGGATCATTATTTGATAATTTAGATTACATCGCTAACATTGTTGTTGAAGAAATTGCATTGGATGGTTAATTGGACACTTTGGTAAGTATCAGTAAGTTGTTATTGAGCATTGGACATAGTCATTATTATTGTCATGGTGCATTGTCATTGATATAGTCATTGTTATCGAATTATTGTATTGAGATCATTGAACATTGTTATTGACATTAAATTATGAAATATTGATGATGAGATACATATATTTGTCACTGGTAATATTGAAATCATTGGACATCGGAATATTATTGGTTATTAAAATGGATATGAACATTGCAACCTTGGATTGGAATGGACATTGGATACAATTGGCATGCCATAGAATTCATGAGCTTAGTGTACGGGTGGACTACGGTCCTAAGGCTACGACCTATATTAATTTGGTGAGGCGGAGGGATGTGTATGGATATTGGTCATATTGGCGAGGCGGAGGGACTAGACCATTCATTGACTTGGCAAGGCGTAGGAATTCGCGTATCCACGATCTTTATTCAATCCAAGGATTAAGAATGAAATGAACATGTTTATACATTGCATATTGTTGAATAGCTTTGATATTGTTGGCATGAGATTATGATTAAGTATATTCATGGCATTGTTGTTATTCATGTTGTTTATGACTACCTCACCAAGCAAAGTAAGCCCAATGTGTCTCATCTCACGCATTTTTCAGGTTAAGAAGGTTTGTGTGTCGAAGGATCAGATTGGCAAGCTAGATAAGTCACTATCAGCCCCAAGTTATGTGTTTTTGACTTATAAACTCTTAAGAAGGTGGAAAAGTAGTTGAACTAGTCATTTGTGCCTATTTTGATGTGTTGGTGTATTGCATAAGTTGTAATATGTTATATAGCTCTAAATGGCCTTTTGGTGAAGTTTAAAATGGATGGAAATTGCATACATGGCTCAAAAAGGTAAAAGCATAGTAAACGTATTCATATAGTCATGAAATTTGGCATGCTAGTAGTTTATACCATTGAAATATTGTGTGTAAAGTTTCGTTGTATTTGGACATCGTTTAACAGGTCAAATCGAATAAAAACAACAAAAATCAGTCATTACAGGCCAGGCCGTATCAAAACGGGTGACGGTGTTTCAATACGGGTGTTGTTGGGCTTGTAGCATGCTCGAATCGATCTTCTAAAACCGTCAAGAGGGTTGAATTGAACTCCCGAAAGAATTGGCTAAAACCGATAAAATGATAGACAATTTGCACGATAATTTTAGAGTGGTTTGACTTTCTAACCAAAGTCTACATCCACTACCTTAGCACACCACTAAGGATTTTCCAATTCACTACTATGAATTCTTCCTTTTGAGGCCAAAGGGATAACCTTACAACCCTATCTTTTCAATGGCTAAGATAGAACCACTCTAGTGTTTTCCTTAGGCTAAACTAGAACCTTTCCTTTTACAAGGTAGTTTGTGTAAACAATGAAAACCTCACAAGGTGGGTGTTTACAAGAATTAAGCTCACAAGAGTGTAAAGAATAAAACAATAAAAAACACTCTCTATACAATATATACAAGAGAAATGAAGAATAAAGACTTAAATGCTATTTCTCTTGATCATGAAGCTTGGATATTGTCTCTAACCATCTTCAAGTGTCCCAAGGTTGCTTTTATAGTGTGGAATGATATTCTAGCTGTTTATGGTCGTTGGGGATGTTTTGGAGCCGTTGGGAAGTCATAAAGTCGAGCATAAAATTCCCACCTGCACAGAGGTTTCGAAACCTTAAGGAGGAATTTGTAAAAACTAGCTGCTACAAGGCCAAGGTTTCGAAACCTTTGCTAAGGTTTCAAAAATAGTAGCATTCTACCCAGAAAGGTTTCGAAACCTTATAAGGATTATTTCGAAACTTTCACTTAAAAACCCAATTTTGGCTAATTTTTAACTTTAAAATGTATATTCGATATAGGTACAAAGTCAAAACATTTTAAACATATTTTTCAAGTTTTAATGACTTTTGAATTGTTTTTGAAATCTTTAAACAAGTCCAAAACATTTTTCATATAATTGTTATATCAAAATATTTCTCAACAATCTCCCCATTTTTGATATAACAAAACTTTTTTGGAAAATTGTTTTTGACAAAAGCTCCCCCTTAATTTTTCAAAGACTTTGCTACCAGAAATATCTTCATCGAGCTACAAAAGAAAGCTACCAACAAGTTTTAATTATGGGCAACTTAGCTATGCAAGCTAAGAAACCAACAAAATTAAAACAAGGGCAACTACCTAAAAATAACACTACTTAGTACCCAACAACCAGCAAGGCAGCATCCAGCAACCAGCAATGAACATCAACCAGCAATAAACAACACTAAGTGATAAACAAAAACAATTTATAAGAAAATGCAAAATACAACATAAGTAAACAATGAAACTAAAAGATAAGGAATTAAAACTTACATTTAAATCAGCAACCAGCAATAAAAAACAAGACCAAGTCCAACAACATCAAGTATTTAACAGCAACAAAAACTAAAATAAAAAACAGATAACAATATTAGATTAAGAAACAGAAACAAAACAAAACAAAAAAAACAATAACACAGATAGAGAGAGAAGAATACCTTATTCAGGAATGGGATCTTCAACAGCAACATCAGACAGAAAAGATTCATTCACAATAGAGAGATATTCATCATCTTTATCCTCAGGTTCAAAACCATACAACCAATTACGGGTTGTAACAAAAATCTCAACATTTTTGGGCAAAAGTTTAGCCCTCAACTTGTTCAAAATTCGACCCCCATGCTAAAAGATGATTTAGAAGATACAGAAGTTATTGGAATGGCTAAAACATCTCTAGCCATGAGTGAAAGAGTAGAAAAAGAAACAGATTGCGACTTCCAATAATCTAAGATATCAAACTCAGAATCATCAGAAAGAGGGAGAAGGGGCAAAGATATGTAAGAGTCAACATCAGATTTACCACACCTAGAAGCAGGCAAATTTGCATCAAAGTTCTACAATAACACAGGAAATGAATTAGAAAATTGTAAGTTAAAAAAATAAAAGTGAAAATAGTAGCCAAAATGACACTAACCTGAAACATATTTGACTTTTTGAAAGTCCGAGGCCGATTCGAATTGGACACACTTGTACTTTGAGATGAATTGCATTGGACAGAAGAATTAGAAGAAGAGGAAGAACAAAGAACATTTCTAGAATAATAGATATACAAATTAACAAACTCATTGTAAATAAGATTAACCCTCCTTTCAACCTCATCCTCAACATAGAGGACATCATACAACTCCTTCAGAAGTTGCAACTTATAAAGAGGATCAAGCAAAACAACAACAAACGGAATAGTAAAGTGTTCAGACTAGTATTTCTCATACAGCTCAAGCATAGGTCATGCCATTGCAGATATTTCATCACAAGGATCATTGTGAGCATCACACAAAAGCTTCTCGATAACTACAACATTAGCCAAATATAAATTAGAAGTAAGATACTTGAATCTTGAGAACAGAGTAGTAATCTCATAAAAAGGCTCAAGAAAATCACAGATCAATTGAGCAGTTTCCCACTCATCCTCTAATATAATATCCAGGTCATTCTCTCTATTGACAAACAAATTGATAGCTAACTTAGAATCAATAGCCCTACGTAACATTAAATAAGTGGAGTTCCACCTAGTAGGAACATCCAATACTAACTTACCAGAAAAATCAGAACCACAATCTCTAACAGCATAATCAAAACTACATAGTCTAGAATCAGAAGAGTCAATAAATTTAACAATTTCACGCAACTTAACAACAGAAGAATCAATTACCTTCAATCCTTTTTGAACTATCAAGTTCAGAATATGGGCAACACATCTAATGTGAAAGTACTTACCATTGCAAGGAAAGGGAGATATGGCATGCAAATCGTCTTTGAGACGCTTAACCATTCTCTCATTTGCAGAAGCATTATCAAGGGTTATAGTAAAAACTTTCCTCTCAAGACCCCACTCACATGTCAATTTTTTAACAAATTTATAAATAGACTCACCATCATGGGGTGGGGGGAAACGACGAAAGTTTAGAATTTTTGACTGAAGTTTTCCATTATTATCAACATAATCTGCAGTCAGAGCAATATATGAACGTGAAGTGCAAGCAGACCAACCATCACATGTAAAACAGATTCGACTTGAAATAGAATGCATTGAATCAAGTAACAATTTCTTATGATACTCATGCTTTAACATGCAATGCTTAACAGTATACCTAGAGATATCCTTGACATTAGAATTAAGATAACGATGCAAAATCCTAAGTTTATCATGCTCAACCATGCTCGATGTATATCCATGACACAAAATAGCTTCAGCAAACAAATCATAGTAAGTTTTCTGATCAAAAGAACTTCCTAAACAACTACTGGGATTAGATACAAGGAAGTCCTTGTAGGCTTGGCATTTTTCAGTATGTCTTTTAGGGTTAGAGGTACCAATATAAGAATCAGCTTTATACCTTTTTTATTTGCAATACTTACATTCAGCAAAGAGACCATCATGCTCCTTAACGAAGCAATAATGATCCCAAACAGGAGAAGTTTTTCTCCCAAACTCTGTTGATGAAGCTGTTGAAGTCCTCCTTCTAGAGGAAGGAACAACTGTAGAGGCTTAGTCATTATCATCCGCTTCAAACAAAACATAAACAAAATGAATTAGTGATTGATCGAATAATAACAATGAACTTCTGAAAATAAAAAAGCCAAAAGAGTATACCTCTTTAAACGGGAAACTCCAACTCATAAGAAATATCATCCATAGGCATAGATGTGCTAAACGAATAAAATGAATAACTATGAAATCCTAGAAACGAATCAAACAGCAAAAAATACAATTATAGAATACATGCCAAAGAATCCAGAAACATTAAGACAAACATATAAACATAAATATATCCAGAAAAAAGCAGAAACATTAAACCAGACAAACAAAATGGTTTCAGTTTAATCCTTGTACATGGTGTTGTTTACACCAAACCACAGGGTCCTTTAAAAACCCCATTTGGCACCAGTAGCCCCGTAGGTCTGGTAGTCCAGCCTAAATACTCGGATTAAACCAAGGAAACCCTAGCATGCATACTAAATCAACAACACATAAACAGAAACCAAAAGAAAAAGCAAACAAAGTAGACATGCAACCAAAAGATAAGGCAAATAGAAATATACCAACAACCAAAAGATAAGCCAAACAGAAATATACCAAGGAAACCGTAGCATGCATACTAAAACAACGACACATAAACAGAAACTTTAAAACATATACATAACAAAATCCAGAAACATTAAGGCAAACACATAAACATAAATATATACATAACATAAACAAAAACTTTAAAATATATACATAACAAAATCCAGAAACATTAAGACAAACATATAAACATAAATATATCTAGAACAAAGCAGAAATATTAAACCAAACAAACAAAGTGGTTTCAGTTTAATCCTTGTACATGGCGTTGTTTACACCAAACCACATGGTCCTTTAAAAAACCCCTTTGGCACCAGTAGCCTCGCAGGTCTGGTAGTCCAGCCTAAATACTCGGATTAAACCAAGGAAACCCTAGCATGCATATTAAACTAACAACACATAAACAAGAACCAAATGAAAAAGCAAACAAAGTAGACATGCAACCAAAAGATAAGGCAAACAGAAATATACCAACAACCAGAAGTTAGGGTTTTTAGAAATATATCAACAACTGGAAAGGCAGAGAAGATCGGCTCCCAGAAATAAAAACATGCATATTAAACAGAAACAAAGTTAGCATAAATCACAGTATAAAAAATTAAAAAATTAAAAATAAAATAAAAATAAAAAGAACAGATATTAGAAAAAACTAAACAAATCCGAGAAGAATAGGGCTTTTAGGGTTCTCAGAAGTAAGAAGAAGAAGAAGGGATGTTAGGGTTCTTAGAAGTCAGAAGAAGAATAATGGATATTAGGGTTCTCAGAAGTCGGAAGAATGAAAATGGATGTTAGGGTTTTCTGAAGAAGATGAAAAGATTTTTGAATACGAATCGATTTTGGGGACAAGGGATTAAGGTTTATTGTATATGGGTTAGGGTATCGACTAATTTGGGGGTTTAAGGTAAAACAAATTTGATTTGGGGATTAGGGCTTTGAAGGATTGAAAAGGGGAAAGTAGAAGAACATGATGATGTTCTTGTGAAAAAGTTTGGTTTTGATCGTGAGGAAACATGTTTAGACTGAAGTAGGGTGTTTGTATAGGATCTGGAATGATTTTGGGGAAGAACAATGAAGAACTTGGTGAAAAAGTTTGGTTTTGATCGAGAGGAAACATGTTTAGACTGAAGTAGGATGTTTGTATAGGATCTGGAAGGATTTTGGGGAAGAACAATGAAGAACTTGGTGAAGAAGTAAGGTTTTGATCGAGAATAGATAGGAAATCTGGGAGAAATTGTGTTTTTGAGAGAGAGAGAAAACGAGGAGAAATTTCGGCAGAGTAACGCTAGGGTAAAAATGGTGTAAAGTGGTTGGGGGTGAGGGTTTATTTATAGGGGTGAGCCGGGTCAAAAAGATCTACGTGTTTTTAACGGGTTATACGGGTCTTGCTCTGCAAGCACGCATACTTTCAATTGTTTCAATTTGGTCCTGATTTTTGTGAAATTCAGCTTAAAAGTTTATTTTATATTCGATTTGGTCCTTATTTCAGTTTTAAGGTTTATGGTTGGGTTTTAATTTAAGGTTTAGGGTTTTAATTTAGGGGTTATGGTTATAATTTAGAGGTTAGGTTTAAGGTTTAGTGATATTGTTTCAATTAGTGTTTGAATTTTATGGTTTAAGGTTTTAATATTTATGGTTTAGTGTTTAGGGTTCTATGTTAAAGGTTTAAGGTTTAAGGTTATCAATTTAGGGTTAGGAAGCCTTTGGGTTTAGGGTTCATGGTTTTGACTTTTGAATTTGTGTATCAATCCCTAACCCTAAACCATAATGCCTAAACCATAATCTATAAACCATGAACAATAATAATACCTCATAAAGCCTAATGTAGAACCTTGAACCCTAAATAGTCAAATATGAACCCTAAACCTTAACCCATAATCTATAATCTATAACCCCTAAAACCTAAACGCCAAACCCAAAACTATAAGCCATGGACGATAATGAAAACTTATAAACCCTAATGCAAAACCATAAACCATAAACCTTAACCCCTAACCAAAAACCCTAAACCCTAAACCCTTAAACATTAAACCATAAACAATAATGATAACTCGTAATCCAAAAACAACACCCTAAACCATAGAATATAAACCCTAACCCTAAAACCTTAAACCTTAAACTATAACCCTTAAACCTTAAACTATAAGCCATGAACAATAATGATACATCATAAAGCCTAATGTAGAATCTAAACCCTAAACCTTAAACATTAAACCATTAAACTCTAAACCATAAGCAATAACAATAACTCGTAATCCAGATGCTAAACCCTAAACCCTAAACTGTAAACCCTAAACCTTAAACTATAAACCATGAACAATAATGAAAACTTATAAAACCTAATACCCTAAACCTTAAACCCAAAACTATAAACCATGAACAATAATGAAAACTTATAAAGCCTAATGCAGAACCATAAACCATAAACCCTAAACCTTAAACCTTTAAACTCTAAACCATAAACAATAATGATAACTCGTAATCCAAAAACAACACCCTAAACCATAAACCATCAAATATAAATCATAAACCCTTAACCCTAACCATGAACAATAATAATAACCCTAAACACTCAAATATAAACCTTATACCATAAACCCTACACCCTAAAGCCTTAAACCATAGACTCTAATCCATAAGCAATATTACAATAATGATAACTCATAAACCCTAATGCAACACCCTAAACCATGAACCTTAAACCATAAACATTAAACCCTTCAACTCTTAACCATAAACAATAATGATAGCTCGTGATCCTAACGCAACACCCTAAACCCTAAACCATCGGATATAAACACTAACTCTCAAACATTAAACCTTAAACCCTAAACCCTAAACCATAACAATGATGATAACTCATAAACACTAATGCAACACCTTAAACCACAAACAATAATGGTAACTCATAAACCCTAATGCAACACCCTAAACCATAAACAATGATGGTAACTCATTAACCCTAATGCAACACCCTAAACCCTAAACACTCTAATATGAACCATAAACCCTCGAATATAAACCATAACTCTTAAATCATAAACCCTACACCCTAAACCATAAACCCTTAAGCTTTGAACCATAAACAACAATGATGACTGGTAAACCCTAATGCAACACCCTAAACCCTCGGATATAAACCCTAACTCTCAAACTGTAACACCCGGGTTTAGGGGTCGGATGGAAATAATATTAAAATACTGTTTCGGGTTTCAGTTTTAAAATTTAAAATAATAAAATATTATTTTGGGCTTTAGATATTCGAATAAAAAAAAATTCCTATGTTGGATCAAAATTGTTTTGGGAATTAAATCCCATGGATTTTATGACAAAGAAAGAGTTGCCATCTCATTAATGGCACTACTGTAATTTCAAACCCTTGGAAATTAAAATCCCCTTTTTAATTTAAAACACCAAAAATTTCTCTCCTCCCCTATTTCTTCTTCATTTTTCACGACAAAGAGGGGGAGCTTCTCCAAGTTTTATCCAACCTTCTTTTCTCCTCCATTTTGGCTCGAAATTGAAAGGTAAATACATCCCCATCTTGCTCTCATCTTCCTCTACTTGGAAGTACAAATATATTTCATTTTCATCAATGTTTTAGAAATTGGGTTTTTGAAAGTTTAGGTTAAAGGATGGAGCTTTATGGGTTTTTACTAAAGCTTTTGATTTGTTATTGTTAGATATGTTATCTATGGATCAAATGGTCCAATATATATAATTTTTAGAGTGTTTTAAATGGATTCCCGAATTTGGGTATAAATGGGGTTTTTGAAGGGTTTTGGGCGAGTTTTGGGGGTTGTTTTAGGTGGAAATTGATAGCCCAATGGTAGTGCTATGGTTAGAGGTTGATTTGGGATTGTTTGTGGGTGCTATGGATGTTGGAAACATGGTTTTTGGGCATGGTTTAGGGGCTGCCCGAACTTGCTAAAAATGGGATTTGTTCATGGGTTGCAACATGGTAAATTGCATTTGAATTGTATTCCGGGTTGGTATTTTGATATTGGGCTGATTTGGAATTGTTTGAAATGTGTTTGAGGTTGTTAAGAAGCGGGAATTTGTGTTGGGGAAGCTTCGGGAAGGAATCCGGAATTTTGAGGGAGGTTGCTTGCTTGGCTTGGAGCTTGGAAGCTTAGGTGAGTGGTTAAATATTTTTAAATGGTTTTCAAGTGTTGGTTCAAGCATGTGAACTAGGTTGGGATTGGTAGACCCACCTAGAGTTGGGATTAGGGTGGTGGCCTAATCCCAAACTTTAGTTAGAGACCTTGGTTGATCTTTAAATGGTTGAATTATGCCTCATGTTTAATCATGCTTATGGTGGTTATGCTTATGTTGTTATATATGTATGTGGTGGCATGGCTTAATGTATTGTTACATGCATGTTGATGATAAATGTGATAAAGATATACATATGTATGAAATATGATGTGCTATTGTGTTATTGAGATGCATGTAGTGTTGACATGTGTAATGATGTTATGAGGTGATTGTATGATCCGAGGATCATGGTGAGTTTATGCTAGACATGGAAATGTGGTTTGTGCATGACGGTAAGCCATGGTGAGTACGTGCTAAGCACGGAAGTGTTATGAATTGATATTATGAATGATTAATGAAATGTGTAGTATTGGCACTAGTATGCTTGGGTACAAATGATCGATCATTAGGATGTTAGTGTGTACACATGAGTCAAAAGTCGCGCGTAGCCTTGGTGGCGTTGAGTCACCAAGGAGGCGTACGGGTTCGCCCGAAAATTTTATTTATATTTCTACGTGATGATGAGTGGAATCCCATCCGTAGGGCATGTGGCGATGAGTGGAATCCCGCATATGCAAGGACCGGTGATGAGTGGAATCCCACCGAGGTAATGTTGTTGTTGGAAATGCGTTCCAACGGGTTATCCGCGTATTCGGGTCATAGCTAGGTGCCAATACAGATTGTAGTTATGTTGCCCATATGTGGTTAATTGTGAGACAATATGATTTTGGGATGTGTTGCTAACATGGTTTAATATATGTGATTTCATACGTTGTGGATTTAAACATGTTGAGCATGACATGATATTGAATATATGCTCATGCATCATCTAATTATGGCTCGTGTGGATCGGAGGTAAGATCATGCATCTTATCTTGGTTGTGGCTCGTGCTTGGACCCTGCATTGTCGAAGGTTTGTTTTATGAGCTTACCCTCACTAAGCTTTTATGCTTACGCTCTCTTTTGTTCGACAATGCAGATCAATGGTTTGTGGGTGGCAAGGGCAAGGAAAGGCCTCCAAGTGTTGCTTACGGTTGGCTCAAGTATGATGTTTAAATTTAAAGATTGTAATAGTAAAGCAATGGGATAGGTGTTGTTGATTCGAGTTTGATGTATGTCTATGGTTGACTTGATTGTAAGCATGATGTATCTTGCCAAATGCTTGTGTGATGAATGTTACTCACGCCTAATTGCTTACTTGGGTTGTTAGCTTTATGCCTTAGGAGTTCATGTATGTGCTTGAATGATGATTATATGAATGTATGTTTGTGGGTTGTTGCCATGGTGATAGACATGTCTAAATAATGTTGAAGCATGCTAATGTGGTTGTTATACCTTAAATTGTCTTGTCTTGAAGTTGCTTGGTGGTTTGGTGGTGTTTTGGGGCATCCTTGTGCCACAAAATAGCCCAGACGAGTCTGCAGACAGGGGGTGTTTTGGAACGGGTCCCCCTGTTCCGGAACGGTCCCTGTGTAAGTGGCCTGCCGTTTCGAAACGAATGAGGGTCGTTTCGGAACATTTTGGCTACTGGAATTTTGAGAAATTGGCGAGATGAAGCTGTTCCGAAACGGGCCTTTGAAGTTTCGAAACGGTCAAATCTCGTTGACCACGAGATATTGACCGTCAAGGTCGTTCCGATACGGTTCTCCCCTGTTTCGGAACGGTCACCTTGTGGTTGACCCTGGCCCGTTGACTAGGTCAAGGCGTTTCGAAACACCCTATAGGCGTTTCGAAACGGCCTGCTGTAATGAAGTGAAATGGACTGTTTATGTTTTGTTTGGTCGGGGAATGTTTCGTTGTTTGTATCTTCCGCTGTTGTGCTTCACATAGGAATTAAATATGCATCTAGATAAGACAAAGTTAAAAGAAATTTTCTGGGTCGTTAACCGAGGGGAAGCCTTAACGGGTTTCGCTTCGGTTTTCCCCGTGTGACCCACTCGGACCGATCATCCGGCTAGACCGGGACGAGGGGGTTACATTTGTTGGTATCAGAGCCTAAGGTTTCCGAGACCTTGGGCAGGTAAGTGAGGTAAGTTTAAGTTTTGAATTGATATGCACGGTGTTTGCTTGCTTTGTAAGTATGATTGCTTGTATGACAAGTATGTTGATTGTTCGTTTAAAAGCATGTTGCTTGTTACCCGTGTATGATGTGATGTGTGATTGTTTGATTGAGAACGCATGTTGTTTGATCGTACGCATATGTTTACTTGTTTAGCAAGTAAGCCTTGTTATACGCCTGGTTGAGCATGTATGTGTGTTGATTTGTTTGAAACGTGTTTAGTAGAGTCCCATTGCTACTATTACATCGAAAAAGAGATTTTTAAGTGAGGGAAACATACTTGAGCCACTTGGAAGCCTTGCCTTGCTAACCCAATCTTGTATGTTTTACTGTTGATACTGTTGTTGATCTAATTGCTTTTCGGTAAGTAGAAGTCGTAGTTTCTGAAAGGGTGGACTAGGTTGAGGGAGTCCATCACCTCAGTTAGAGAGGTATGGTTGTACCAGAATTGAGGTACAATTCGTCCGTTTGAGACAATGTGTATATGGGTTGATTCTTGTGGATGAGGGACGGTGTGATCAACTCTGGCATTAGTCAGTAAGAAGAAGTGAAGGCCTATGGGCGGGGGTCAGAGTGGTGTCAATGTTTTATCGAATGAGCCCTTAGTACAGTATCGAGTTGTTTTCTCCAGTTGATTCTAAATCCGTATCTCTGTACATTGTTAGCAAGTATGCAAGTTGAACATGCCTGGTGACGTGTTAGATGGTGACCGTTGGGGGTTGGCCTATGATTTTAATGCAAGACAGTCGGTCAGTGTCCGTGAGTGGGAGCTAGTTTGTGTGATTGAGTCAGTGTACGTTGAGTTGTTTTCCAGCAAGCGGAAGAGATGAAGTCACTTCCGATATAGTTGAGCCGAGAAGGGAGCCTTGAGCTTTGACTTCAGGATTGTTTGGTAGGGGTAGAACAAGTCCAGCAAGACTGTTTGTGTGCGATCAGAATTGAGTCTTGAAGTTACGAGATGCTCTAAGAACAGTTTAGAAGAGTCAGATTTTGTTGAAGAACCAGTTTGAAAACAAGAGGACCGAAGACTATCAGTTGTGTACATGTGAAGTTGCAATTTCTGCGAATACCTCCTTTTGCGTGAGCATGTAAGAAATTGGATATCCTTGTTGAGACCTTAGATGTAGGGACACATGTGACTAGCCTTTTGGGAGATAGTAGTGATCAGAAAGATGTATAGAAGATGTTTGTTGGTGGTTCAGAATTACTAGTTTCTAGTAGATGTGGAGTGATTGTCTTTCTACGGTTTTGATGTACCTTTTGACACGGTTCGGCTTGAAGAGCACAGAGTTAGTGTATACATTGAGACAAAGAGAGAGTTGCCTTGAAGTTGCAGATTTTTGTGAGACTGTAGTAGTAGGTGAGGATGCGAACTTCTTTTCGAATGATTGATCCAGCTTTAGAGATCGAAGATTGACTGAGTTTAGTTGACAGGCTTGCTTAGCAATTGTGATGGATTTGATTTTGAATGAAGATTATAAACCACAAAATGTTAGAATAGTTGCGTTATCTTTTCCCAGAAGTGTTTGGAAGAATTGTCAGTTCATCTCTTGTTAGAGGATAAGAGTTTGATATTGAGACCGTCTTCGAGGTTGCTTATGTTTTGTTTGCTCTGTAACTGGTGAATTCCGGAATAATTGAGAATGTTGAAGAATTAACTTCGAGACTTGTTAGACCTTAGATTCATTAGGCCTAGTGCATCATCCCAGAGTTCTACAGTGTAATTTGTGAAGAGGGAAGAGTGACAGTACGAGGATGTGTTTAGATTTCAGATAGTTGAAACAAGTGACAGTGAATGATTAACCCCCGTTTCTGAGTGTCAGTGATTAGGTTGTCAGTAGTGTGTGCTTCAGTCTTTCGAAGATTAATTTGAGATCCGTTTACTACCAGTTGAAAGTGAGAAAATTTGAAGTACCGAAGACAACTTTTGGGGCAAGATGTGACCGTTTTGGGTTCCGAGTTATGTTGTTTTGTTGGACTAGTGTGTTGGTTACTTTTATAGAAATGTTGAACAGAATATTTTCCTAAGCTTCCTCATCAGTTTGTAGTAGTTCTCATAGATGATACATGAGTATATTCAAGTACCGAAGAAGACCATGACAAGCTTTAGAGTTAGTATTGTAGATTCTATTAGAGAATCAGATGTATGCCAAGTTGAGCCAACGTGAACTCCGAGATTAATGAAGACGTCCTCCTAGGACATGTAGATCAGCTGAGTGTGCTAGAGTAAATCCTTAGTAGGCAAAAGAAGATACGAGTTGAAAGAAATTGAAGACCGTGACAGATATCTATAGTTCCTAGGTCTAGCCTTGTTACTCTCAGAGAATTGTAAATAGTGTTTGAAGATAGTTGCTCCATTGATAGATTGCTACAGAAGAATGTTCAGTTGTGTGATCAGATGCAAGACAATGAGCCTTTGAGAAACTGAAAGGAACTTTGAAGAGAGCTTCGACCTTAAATCAGCTTATATCAGAGAAAGAGTTTGCGAACCATAGTGATGTGTTACATGTAGAGTTAGGTTGTGTGCTTATGCAAGACAGAAGATTGTGGCTTGTTCATCAAGCTAGTTGGAAGATTGTGAGAAGAGTTATCCGATATGAGACATAGAGTTAATTACAGTTGTATTTGCTTCGAAGACTTAGAGACAAAGCTTGTATAGCAAGAATGCACAGTGTGTATGTACATATTATCAGAACTTGAATTGTTAGACAACCTAGGAAGGGTTGGAACTTGAACAACATGAGTTGTTAGAATTGCTTGAAGACTGTGATCCCAAGATTGAGTACCATCCGAAGTTAGCCTCCGTAGTGACCGATGTTCCGAGTTGTATTTGCCGAATTCAGTTACCGAATGTCAGTATTCTTGTGGCCGAGTTTCATGTTGAACCTACATTGAGTCAGAACGCTTGAAGAGAAACAGTTGCAAGATAGATTTGTGGCACCTCACGTGCAAGACATTGTGGAAGGAAGACCGTCATAATACAGTTTCAGAGATGATAGAATTTTGCATTTCAGAGACAGAATAATTGTACTGATTGACATAGTGTTATGAGACATATTGTTTTGGCCGAAGTACACGATATTTCTTTTGTATTGCATCCGAGTAGTATGAAGACATATTGTGGGTTGAAGATGAGTATTTCTAGATTGATCGGATGAATAATGTGGTTCAGTATGAGAGTCAGTGTGTAAATTGTCAGCGTGTCAAGACCGAGCGTTAGTTTTCTTCTAGTTTGTTACATCCGTGGAAGGTTCATAATGGAAGCTAGTAATAGAGATTCGAGATTTCAACTAGAATAATTTTGAAGACGTCTGCATAGCGTTTGGTTAATTGATGAAGACAGAGGATCAGTCAGAGAAAGTTGTGAGTCGAGTGTTCAAGCAGTATTGTATGAGTTTGTGAATCGGGCTAGTTCTGTTGTTATCTGTTGCGGTTACCACCAGAGTTAGAAAGGGGTTCGAGATGTGTTCCATGTATCCATGATTCAGGAATGTGAGTTAGATCTGTTCCGTGCTATGTTTGTTGAAGAGATTGAGTTGAGTTTGAAATTGGCATGCCTTAAAGAATCAGTTGAGATCTTAATGTAAGGTAGCAAGTGTTGTGTGGTAAGTCTTTCGGTTGGTTAGTATGTTGTGGTGAGAAGGGAAGTGGGTTCCTGTCCGATAAATTTCGGGGACGAAATTTCCTTAAGTGGGGGAGAGTTGTAACACCCGGGTTTAGGGGTCGGATGGAAATAATATTAAAATACTGTTTCGGGTTTCGGTTTTAAAATTTAAAATAATAAAATATTATTTTGGGCTTTAGATATTCGAATCAAAAAAAAATTCCTATGTTGGATCAAAATTGTTTTGGGAATTAAATCCCATGGATTTTATGACAAAGGAAGAGTTGCCATCTCATTAATGGCACTACTGTAATTTCAAACCCTTGGAAATTAAAATCCCCTTTTTAATTTAAAACACCAAAAATTTCTTTCCTCTCATCTTTCTTCTTCATTTTTCACGACAAAGAGGGGGAGCTTCTCCAAGTTTTATCCAACCTTCTTTTCTCTTCCATTTTGGCTCGAAATTGAAAGGTAAATACATCCCCATCTTGCTCTCATCTTCCTCTACTTGGAAGTACAAATATATTTCATTTTCATCAATGTTTTAGAAATTGGGTTTTTGAAAGTTTAGGTTAAAGGATGGAGCTTTATGGGTTTTTACTAAAGCTTTTGATTTGTTATTGTTAGATATGTTATCTATGGATCAAATGGTCCAATATATATAATTTTTAGAGTGTTTTAAATGGATTCCCGAATTTGGGTATAAATGGGGTTTTTGAAGGGTTTTGGGCGAGTTTTGGGGGTTGTTTTAGGTGGAAATTGATAGCCCAATGGTAGTGCTATGGTTAGGGGTTGATTTGGGATTGTTTGTGGGTGCTATGGATGTTGGAAACATGGTTTTTGGGCATGGTTTAGGGGCTGCCCGAACTTGCTAAAAATGGGATTTGTTCATGGGTTGCAACATGGTAAATTGCATTTGAATTGTATTCCGGGTTGGTATTTTGATATTGGGCTGATTTGGAATTGTTTGAAATGTGTTTGAGGTTGTTAAGAAGCGGGAATTTGTGTTGGGGAAGCTTCGGGAAGGAATCCGGAAATTTGAGGGAGGTTGCTTGCTTGGCTTGGAGCTTGGAAGCTTAGGTGAATGGTTAAATATTTTTAAATGGTTTTCAAGTGTTGGTTCAAGCATGTGAACTAGGTTGGGATTGGTAGACCCACCTAGAGTTGGGATTAGGGTGGTGGCCTAATCCCAAACTTTAGTTAGAGACCTTGGTTGATCTTTAAATGGTTGAATTATGCCTCATGTTTAATCATGCTTATGGTGGTTATGCTTATGTTGTTATATATGTATGTGGTGGCATGGCATAATGCATTGTTACATGCATGTTGATGATAAATGTGATAAAGATATACATATGTATGAAATATGATGTGCTATTGTGTTATTGAGATGCATGTAGTGTTGACATGTGTAATGATGTTATGAGGTGATTGTATGATCCGAGGATCATGGTCAGTTTATGCTAGGCATGGAAATGTGGTTTGTGCATGACGGTAAGCCATGGTGAGTACGTGCTAAGCACGGAAGTGTTATGAATTGATATTATGAATGATTAATGAAATGTGTAGTATTAGCACTAGTATGCTTGGGTACAAATGATCGATCATTAGGATGTTAGTGTGTACACATGAGTCAAAAGTCGCGCGTGGCCTTGGTGGCGTTGAGTCACCAAGGAGGAGTACGGGTTCGCCCGGAAATTTTATTTATATTTCTACGTGATGATGAGTGGAATCCCATCCGTAGGGCATGTGGCGATGAGTGGAATCCCGCACATGCAAGGACCGGTGACGAGTGGAATCCCACCGAGGTAATGTTGTTGTTGGAAATGCGTTCCAACGGGTTATCCGCGTATTCGGGTCATAGCTAGGTGCCAATACAGATTGTAGTTATGTTGCCCATATGTGGTTAATTGTGAGACAATATGATTTTGGGATGTGTTGCTAACATGGTTTAATATATGTGATTTCATACGTTGTGGATTTAAACATGTTGAGCATGACATGATATTGAATATATGCTCATGCATCATCTAATTATGGCTCGTGTGGATCGGAGGTAAGATCATGCATCTTATCTTGGTTGTGGCTCGTGCTTGGACCCTGCATTGTCGAAGGTTTGTTTTATGAGCTTACCCTCACTAAGCTTTTATGCTTACGCTCTCTTTTGTTCGACAATGCAGATCAATGGTTTGTGGGTGGCAAGGGCAAGGAAAGGCCTCCAAGTGTTGCTTACGGTTGGCTCAAGTATGATGTTTAAATTTAAAGATTGTAATAGTAAAGCAATGGGATAGGTGTTGTTGATTCGAGTTTGATGTATGTCTATGGTTGACTTGATTGTAAGCATGATGTATCTTGCCAAATGCTTGTGTGATGAATGTTACTCACGCCTAATTGCTTACTTGGGTTGTTAGCTTTATGCCTTAGGAGTTCATGTATGTGCTTGAATGATGATTATATGAATGTATGTTTGTGGGTTGTTGCCATGGTGATAGACATGTCTAAATAATGTTGAAGCATGCTAATATGGTTGTTATACCTTAAATTTTCTTGTCTTGAAGTTGCTTGGTGGTTTGGTGGTGTTTTGGGGCATCCTTGTGCCACAAAACAGCCCAGACGAGTCTGCAGACAGGGGGTGTTTCGGAACGGGTCCCCCTGTTCCGGAACGGTCCCTGTGTAAGTGGCCTGCCGTTTCGAAACGGATGAGGGTCGTTTCGGAACATTTTGGCTACTGGAATTTTGAGAAATTGGCGAGATGAAGTTGTTCCGAAACGGGCCTTTGAAGTTTCGAAACGGTCAAATCTCGTTGACCACGAGATATTGACCGTCAAGGTCGTTCCGATACGGGTCTCCCCTGTTTCGGAACGGTCACCTTGTGGTTGACCCTGGCCCGTTGACTAGGTCAAGGCGTTTCGAAACACCCTATAGGCGTTTCGAAACGGCCTGCTGTAATGAAGTGAAATGGACTGTTTATGTTTTGTTTGGTCGGTGAATGTTTCGTTGTTTGTATCTTCCGCTGTTGTGCTTCACATAGGAATTAAATATGCATCTAGATAAGACAAAGTTAAAAGAAATTTTCTGGGTCGTTAACCGAGGGGAAGCCTTAACGGGTTTCGCTTCGGTTTTCCCCGTGTGACCCACTCGGACCGGTCATCCGGCTAGACCGGGACGAGGGGGTTACATTTGTTGGTATCAGAGCCTAAGGTTTCCGAGACCTTGGGCAGGTAAGTGAGGTAAGTTTAAGTTTTGAATTGATATGCACGGTGTTTGCTTGCTTTGTAAGTATGATTGCTTGTATGACAAGTATGTTGATTGTTCGTTTAAAAGCATGTTGCTCATTACCCGTGTATGATGTGATGTGTGATTGTTTGATTGAGAACGTATGTTGTTTGATCGTACGCATATGTTTACTTGTTTAGCAAGTAAGCCTTGTTATACGCCTGGTTGAGCATGTATGTGTGTTGATTTGTTTGAAACGTGTTTAGTAGAGTCCCATTGCTACTATTACATCGAAAAAGAGATTTTTAAGTGAGGGAAACATACTTGAGCCACTTGGAAGCCTTGCCTTTCTAACCCAATCTTGTATGTTTTACTGTTGATACTGTTGTTGATCTAATTGCTTTTCGGTAAGTAGAAGTCGTAGTTTCTGAAAGGGTGGACTAGGTTGAGGGAGTCCATCACCTCAGTTAGAGAGGTATGGTTGTACCAGAATTGAGGTACAATTCGTCCGTTTGAGACAGTGTGTATATGGGTTGATTCTTGTGGATGAGGGACGGTGTGATCAACTCTGGCATTAGTCAGTAAGAAGAAGTGAAGGCCTATGGGCGGGGGTCAGAGTGGTGTCAATGTTTTATCGAATGAGCCCTTAGTACAGTATCGAGTTGTTTCCTCCAGTTGATTCTGAATCCGTATCTCTGTACATTGTTAGCAAGTATGCAAGTTGAACATGCCTGGTGACGTGTTAGTTGGTGACCGTTGGGGGTTGGCCTATGATTTTAATGCAAGACAGCCGGTCAGTGTCCGTGAGTGGGAGCTAGTTTGTGTGATTGAGTCAGTGTACGTTGAGTTGTTTTCCAGCAAGCGGAAGAGATGAAGTCACTTCCGATATAGTTGAGCCGAGAAGGGAGCCTTGAGCTTTGACTTCAGGATTGTTTGGTAGGGGTAGAACAAGTCCAGCAAGACTGTTTGTGTGCGATCAGAATTGAGTCTTGAAGTTACGAGATGCTCTAAGAACAGTTTAGAAGAGTCAGATTTTGTTGAAGAACCAGTCTGAAAACAAGAGGACCGAAGACTATCAGTTGTGTACATGTGAAGTTGCAATTTCTGCGAATACCTCCTTTTGCGTGAGCATGTAAGAAATTGGATACCCTTGTTGAGACCTTAGATGTAGGGACACATGTGACTAGCCTTTTGGGAGATAGTAGTGATCAGAAAGATGTATAGAAGATGTTTGTTGGTGGTTCA
Organism: Hibiscus tridactylites; assembly: GCA_958450335.1. NCBI lineage: Eukaryota > Viridiplantae > Streptophyta > Magnoliopsida > Malvales > Malvaceae > Hibiscus > Hibiscus tridactylites. The sequence goes on from OY288270.1 coordinate 15,297,088, forward strand.
GAATTACTAGTTTCTAGTAGATGTGGAGTGATTGTCTTTCTACGGTTTTGATGTACCTTTTGACACGGTTCGGCTTGAAGAGCACAGAGTTAGTGTATACATTGAGACAAAGAGAGAGTTGCCTTGAAGTTGCAGATTTTTGTGAGACTGTAGTAGTAGGTGAGGATGCGAACTTCTTTTTGAATGATTGATCCAGCTTTAGAGATCGAAGATTGACTGAGTTTAGTTGACAGGCTTGCTTAGCAATTGTGATGGATTTGATTTTGAATGAAGATTATAAACCACAAAATGTTAGAATAGTTGCGTTATCTTTTCCCAGAAGTGTTTGGAAGAATTGTCGGTTTATCTCTTGTTAGAGGATAAGAGTTTGATATTGAGACCGTCTTCGAGGTTGCTTATGTTTTGTTTGCTCTGTAACTGGTGAATTCCGGAAGAATTGAGAATGTTGAAGAATTAACTTCGAGACTTGTTAGACCTTAGATTCATTAGGCCTAGTGCATCATCCCAGAGTTCTACAGTGTAATTTGTGAAGAGGGAAGAGTGACAGTACGAGGATGTGTTTAGATTTCAGATAGTTGAAACAAGTGACAGTGAATGATTAACCCCCGTTTCTGAGTGTCAGTGATTAGGTTGTCAGTAGTGTGTGCTTCAGTCTTTCGAAGATTAATTTGAGATCCGTTTACTACCAGTTGAAAGTGAGAAAATTTGAAGTACCGAAGACAACTTTTGGGGCAAGATGTGACCGTTTTGGGTTCCGAGTTATGCTGTTTTGTTGGACTAGTGTGTTGGTTACTTTTATAGAAATGTTGAACAGAATATTTTCCTAAGCTTCCTCATCAGTTTGTAGTAGTTCTCATAGATGATACATGAGTATATTCAAGTACCGAAGAAGACCATGACAAGCTTTAGAGTTAGTATTGTAGATTCTATTAGAGAATCAGATGTATGCCAAGTTGAGCCAACGTGAACTCCGAGATTAATGAAGATGTCCTCCTAGGACATGTAGATCAGCTGAGTGTGCTAGAGTAAATCCTTAGTAGGCAAAAGAAGATACGAGTTGAAAGAAATTGAAGACCGTGACAGATATCTATAGTTCCTAGGTCTAGCCTTGTTACTCTCAGAGAATTGTAAATAGTGTTTGAAGATAGTTGCTCCATTGATAGATTGCTACAGAAGAATGTTCAGTTGTGTGATCAGATGCAAGACAATGAGCCTTTGAGAAACTGAAAGGAACTTTGAAGAGAGCTTCGACCTTAAATCAGCTTATATCAGAGAAAGAGTTTGCGAACCATAGTGATGTGTTACATGTAGAGTTAGGTTGTGTGCTTATGCAAGACAGAAGATTGTGGCTTGTTCATCAAGCTAGTTGGAAGATTGTGAGAAGAGTTATCCGATATGAGACATAGAGTTAATTACAGTTGTATTTGCTTTGAAGACTTAGAGACAAAGCTTGTATAGCAAGAATGCACAGTGTGTATGTACATATTATCAGAACTTGAATTGTTAGACAACCTAGGAAGGGTTGGAACTTGAACAACATGAGTTGTTAGAATTGCTTGAAGACTGTGATCCCAAGATTGAGTACCATCCGAAGTTAGCCTCCGTAGTGACCGATGTTCCGAGTTGTATTTGCCGAATTCAGTTACCGAATGTCAGTATTCTTGTGGCCGAGTTTCATGTTGAACCTACATTGAGTCAGAACGCTTGAAGAGAAACAGTTGCAAGACAGATTCGTGGCACCTCACGTGCAAGACATTGTGGAAGGAAGACCGTCATAATACAGTTTCAGAGATGATAGAATTTTGCATTTCAGAGACAGAATAATTGTACTGATTGACATAGTGTTATGAGACATATTGTTTTGGCCGAAGTACACGATATTTCTTTTGTATTGCATCCGAGTAGTATGAAGACATATTGTGGGTTGAAGATGAGTATTTCTAGATTGAGCGGATGAATAATGTGGTTCAGTATGAGAGTCAGTGTGTAAATTGTCAGCATGTCAAGACCGAGCGTTAGTTTTCTTCTAGTTTGTTACATCCGTGGAAGGTTCATAATGGAAGCTAGTAATAGAGATTCGAGATTTCAACTAGAATAATTTTGAAGACGTCTGCATAGCGTTTGGTTAATTGATGAAGACAGAGGATCAGTCAGAGAAAGTTGTGAGTCGAGTGTTCAAGCAGTATTGTATGAGTTTGTGAATCGGGCTAGTTCTGTTGTTATCTGTTGCGGTTACCACCAGAGTTAGAAAGGGGTTCGAGATGTGTTCCATGTATCCATGATTCAGGAATGTGAGTTAGATCTGTTCCGTGCTATGTTTGTTGAAGAGATTGAGTTGAGTTTGAAATTGGCATGCCTTGAAGAATCAGTTGAGATCTTAGTGTAAGGTAGCAAGTGTTGTGTGGTAAGTCTTTCGGTTGGTTAGTATGTTGTGGTGAGAAGGGAAGTGGGTTCCTGTCCGATAAATTTCGGGGACGAAATTTCCTTAAGTGGGGGAGAGTTGTAACACCCGGGTTTAGGGGTCGGATGGAAATAATATTAAAATACTGTTTCGGGTTTCGGTTTTAAAATTTAAAATAATAAAATATTATTTTGGGCTTTAGATATTCGAATCAAAAAAAATTCCTATGTTGGATCAAAATTGTTTTGGGAATTAAATCCCATGGATTTTATGACAAAGGAAGAGTTGCCATCTCATTAATGGCACTACTGTAATTTCAAACCCTTGGAAATTAAAATCCCCTTTTTAATTTAAAACACCAAAAATTTCTCTCCTCCCCTCTTTCTTCTTCATTTTTCACGACAAAGAGGGGGAGCTTCTCCAAGTTTTATCCAACCTTCTTTTCTCTTCCATTTTGGCTCGAAATTGAAAGGTAAATACATCCCCATCTTGCTCTCATCTTCCTCTACTTGGAAGTACAAATATATTTCATTTTCATCAATGTTTTAGAAATTGGGTTTTTGAAAGTTTAGGTTAAAGGATGGAGCTTTATGGGTTTTTACTAAAGCTTTTGATTTGTTATTGTTAGATATGTTATCTATGGATCAAATGGTCCAATATATATAATTTTTAGAGTGTTTTAAATGGATTCCCGAATTTGGGTATAAATGGGGTTTTTGAAGGGTTTTGGGCGAGTTTTGGGGGTTGTTTTAGGTGGAAATTGATAGCCCAATGGTAGTGCTATGGTTAGGGGTTGATTTGGGATTGTTTGTGGGTGCTATGGATGTTGGAAACATGGTTTTTGGGCATGGTTTAGGGGCTGCCCGAACTTGCTAAAAATGGGATTTGTTCATGGGTTGCAACATGGTAAATTGCATTTGAATTGTATTTCAGGTTGGTATTTTGATATTGGGCTGATTTGGAATTGTTTGAAATGTGTTTGAGGTTGTTAAGAAGCGGGAATTTGTGTTGGGGAAGCTTCGGGAAGGAATCCGAAAATTTGAGGGAGGTTGCTTGCTTGGCTTGGAGCTTGGAAGCTTAGGTGAGTGGTTAAATATTTTTAAATGGTTTTCAAGTGTTGGTTCAAGCATGTGAACTAGGTTGGGATTAGTAGACCCACCTAGAGTTGGGATTAGGGTGGTGGCCTAATCCCAAACTTTAGTTAGAGACCTTGGTTGATCTTTAAATGGTTGAATTATGCCTCATGTTTAATCATGCTTATGGTGGTTATGCTTATGTTGTTATATATGTATGTGGTGGCATGGCTTAATGCATTGTTACATGCATGTTGATGATAAATGTGATAAAGATATACATATGTATGAAATATGATGTGCTATTGTGTTATTGAGATGCATGTAGTGTTGACATGTGTAATGATGTTATGAGGTGATTGTATGATCCGAGGATCATGGTGAGTTTATGCTAGACATGGAAATGTGGTTTGTGCATGACGGTAAGCCATGGTGAGTACGTGCTAAGCACGGAAGTGTTATGAATTGATATTATGAATGATTAATGAAATATGTAGTATTGGCACTAGTATGCTTGGGTACAAATGATCGATCATTAGGATGTTAGTGTGTACACATGAGTCAAAAGTCGCGCGTGGCCTTGGTGGCGTTGAGTCACCAAGGAGGAGTACGGGTTCGCCCGGAAATTTTATTTATATTTCTACGTGATGATGAGTGGAATCCCATCCGTAGGGCATGTGGCGATGAGTGGAATCCCGCACATGCAAGGACCGGTGATGAGTGGAATCCCACCGAGGTAATGTTGTTGTTGGAAATGCGTTCCAACGGGTTATCCGCGTATTCGGGTCATAGCTAGGTGCCAATACAGATTGTAGTTATGTTGCCCGTATGTGGTTAATTGTGAGACAATATGATTTTGGGATGTGTTGCTAACATGGTTTAATATATGTGATTTCATACGTTGTGGATTTAAACATGTTGAGCATGACATGATATTGAATATATGCTCATGCATCATCTAATTATGGCTCGTGTGGATCGGAGGTAAGATCATGCATCTTATCTTGGTTGTGGCTCATGCTTGGACCCTGCATTGTCGAAGGTTTGTTTTATGAGCTTACCCTCACTAAGCTTTTATGCTTACGCTCTCTTTTGTTCGACAATGCAGATCAATGGTTTGTGGGTGGCAAGGGCAAGGAAAGGCCTCCAAGTGTTGCTTACGGTTAGCTCAAGTATGATGTTTAAATTTAAAGATTGTAATAGTAAAGCAATGGGATAGGTGTTGTTGATTCGAGTTTGATGTATGTCTATGGTTGACTTGATTGTAAGCATGATGTATCTTGCCAAATGCTTGTGTGATGAATGTTACTCACGCCTAATTGCTTACTTGGGTTGTTAGCTTTATGCCTTAGGAGTTCATGTATGTGCTTGAATGATGATTATATGAATGTAAGTTTGTGGGTTGTTGCCATGGTGATAGACATGTCTAAATAATGTTGAAGCATGCTAATATGGTTGTTATACCTTAAATTGTCTTGTCTTGAAGTTGCTTGGTGGTTTGGTGGTGTTTTGGGGCATCCTTGTGCCACAAAACAGCCCAGACGAGTCTGCAGACAGGGGGTGTTTCGGAACGGGTCCCCCTGTTCCGGAACGGTCCCTGTGTAAGTGGTCTGCCGTTTCGAAACGGATGAGGGTCGTTTCGGAACATTTTGGCTACTGGAATTTTGAGAAATTGACGAGATGAAGCTGTTCCGAAACGAGCCTTTGAAGTTTCGAAACGGTCAAATCTCGTTGACCACGAGATATTGACCGTCAAGGTCGTTCCGATACGGGTCTCCCCTGTTTCGGAACGGTCACCTTGTGGTTGACCCTGGCCCGTTGACTAGGTCAAGGCGTTTCGAAACACCCTATAGGCGTTTCGAAACGGCCTGCTGTAATGAAGTGAAATGGACTGTTTATGTTTTGTTTGGTCGGTGAATGTTTCGTTGTTTGTATCTTCCGTTGTTGTGCTTCACATAGGAATTAAATATGCATCTAGATAAGACAAAGTTAAAAGAAATTTTCTGGGTCGTTAACCGAGGGGAAGCCTTAACGGGTTTCGCATCGGTTTTCCCCGTGTGACCCACTCGGACCGGTCATCCGGCTAGACCGGGACGAGGGGGTTACACAAACCTTAAACCTTAAACCTTAAACCCTTAAGCTCTAAACCATGAACAATAATGATAACTAGTAAACCCTAATGTAACACCTTAAACCCTCAAATATAAAACCTAACTCTCAAACCTTAAACCATAAACCCTAAACAATAATGATAACTCATAAACCATAATGCAACACCTTAAACCCTAAACACTCTAATATGAACTTATAATATAACATATAAATATATATACATATAATATATATGTATTCGTATATAATAATTAATATAACATATTATATATATATATATTAAAACTTATAATATAACATATAAATATATACATATATATTATATGTATTCGTGCATAATAATTATTATAACATATTATATATATATATATATATATATATATATATATATATATATTAAAACTTATAATATAACATATAATACATATATATATACATATATATTATATGTATACGTACATAATAATTAATATAACATATAATACATATACATATATATTAAAATTTATAATATAACATATAAATATAATTACTATATATATATTAAAAGTTTAAAACTTATAAGTTATATAAGGTATATATAATATAATAATAAATAATAATTATTAATAGTTTGGGCCTTGGGGCTTTAGCCTTTGCCCTTTGGGCTCATATCCACCACCCATTCATTTTAGATTGGCTAAATATTTTGTAGCCCTTTAAATTTTAGATATTTTTCATTTAAGACTTTTAACTTTTAGTTCAATTCAATTAAGTCGTTAAAACTTTATTTTTAGTCCAAATTGACTCTCATTTATTATTTGTTGTTCATTATAGTCCATAAAACTTTGTTTTTACTCGAAATTGACCATATTTCAAGTGTTTAATTTACTTTATTATTTTAAATATGAATCATTTATGATATGTTTATTCATTTCTAGTGCCAAATTTTTATTTTTAATGTGATTCCATGAAAGACGTTAAATAATAAACTCAAAATAAATATCGACTTCTTGTAGAATTGTACCGAACTAACAAATAATACGAATTCAAAACCCGAATTAACACGACCTGAAATTACCCGACCTGAAATGAACCCAGACTGAAATGAACCCGACCTGAAGTCTACTCGAGCCCGAATTAACCTGCCAATTACTTGGTTCGGACCCGATCTGTTTGAACCGGACCTGAAATGGACTCGACCTGAAATAGACCCGAACTGAAATGGACCCGACCTGCTACTGACCCACACCCGACCCGAGTCGAGTCAAATTTTTTTTAACCTGAATTGACATGTATCTGATTTGACCCAAGCTAACATAACTCGACCTGAAACCGATCTGATTATCTGTTTTTACAACCCTACTCGTAAACGGCTTGTGAAATTTCCCTACATAGAAATAAAGCATAACAATTAAAATGCTTAGAAAACTATTAAACCCATCATCTAGCAAAACGGTGGAAAATTATTATGCATCAAAATCTGGCATAAGGCTCATAGCCGTAAAATTGCTTCAAACATCAATACTCAATTTGTATTCTTGTCGAACTGCTACTTGGATTAAAATTCGATTTTGTCTTAAAATTATTAGAAAAATTGTGTTAATTCAAAAATAAATAATAAGATAAAATATTATTATTTAACGAACAATACAAAATTACTGACGATACAACAATATGTAAATAAACTCAATTAAAACGAAAATCCTAAGAAAACGTGTTGAAGCTTGCACGAACGCAGTTTCCTTAAGACAAATTCGTCCGCTCCTATGGTACTTGAGAAACGTCGGGCGTCTATCTCCCAAGATACAACAACATAATGAGCACAACAGTAGCGCGTCTACAGTAATCAACGAACCGTAACCTCGCATTCTCCTATCATAGAAAACCACTTGTAAAATTTATAGAGTAAATTAATAAAAAATTTCTGTGGTTTTTGAGTTGTGTAAAACCTAGAAGATTTACTCACTATTTAATTATAGGAGTGTCATGAGGGTATAGGTGAAAATTTGACCTATTGGAGCATTTAATATTGAGAATCAATTGATTTTTCTATAAAGCAATTTCTAAAATTGCTATTTGAATTAAAGATAACTTTCAATATTTACCCTTTTAATTTTAAGATAAAATTTGACAAATATATGTTCTTATTTGAGAAAATTTTCATTTTAAATTAGGGTCAAAATATCCCCGAGCTTATGAAGGACCAGACCGATTCAGACATTTGCGTTACCCACATCGTGCACGTCTGCACATTTACGAACCAATAATTGGTTCCATATTTTCCTCAACAACATTTGAATCAATTTCTCATTCAAAGCTCCAAAATTATCAAATTTTTCCAACAATGATCGGTACAGAGCAAAAATCTTATGTACTTTTTGGGTGCATTTATATATGTCTAATTAACACTAAAAGATTAAATCATACACTCTAACATTAAATAGTTCGAAACATCCTTTTTTTTAAAAAAATGCTCTAAAACAAACACTCCCAAACCCTGTTTTTCTATTTCATTTTGTAATACCAACGAGGGCTCCCTCCGATGGTTTTGGCGTCGCCAGGCGACAACAATCCAACCACGACCTTCAATTCCCTCTCCTCTTGGTCTTGGCTGGTCTCTCTTTTCTTTCCCAGTTTGAGATCTTCCTTGGAGGACCTGATTTGTTATTCCTTGGAACTTGCTTCTCTATATGCATCTTAGGGTTAATTGACCCCACTTCATTTGTTGAGATACAGGGTTAACAATACCTCATACTCCATTTTAATTGCACTATATGAAAATATTGACTCCACCACTAGAGACACCAGAAAAGATAAATGATTTCTATTTATTAATACTAATTGTACTTTGCTATTAAGTAATATCATGGTATAAACAAATATTGTTTGTGTCGTTAAGTTCCAACCAGATCAGCTTAATTTGGGGGGAATCTCTGGCTAGTTGTTGGTTAATTAAGACCAAGATTTTCTTTTGAATCTAGATACTCCTCCTATAGGCTACAATTTGGCTTTATGCCTGTTGGGTTTAGACCCAAAAGCCTAAAGATACTGCCAGTCAAACTACCTCTTCCCATGTTTTTCTAGTTTCTACGTCGAATATAATCTCTCTCCACTAATCAGTAATCCATTGAGTTGTGTCTGAAATCTGAATGATGCCATTAGAAGATGGACACGACAGTAGTGTGTAAATATGGCGCGCGCACGAGGTGTACCGAAACACGATCCCGCCGCCCCTGCATGGCTGCCAAGTGCTTCCGAATGCATGTTATTCAACGTAGATGATCAGTTTCATCCATGTGGTTTGCAGCTAACGATGAGAAATGGAAAATGATTGAATGAAACAGTAAAAAGGGTGTATGATATAGTCAGTCATTGAATGGGTTCTTGTTCTACATTTTGAAGTTATTTTGGAATCTCGTGACTCAACCATACAGCACTCGGGGCTTTCACTTCCCACCTTTTTTCTATGGACACAGAATTTAAAAATCCCGATCGATTCCCCACACCCAAAAATATTTCCAACATCTAAATGACTTGTTGCCCCATCTGTGCTTTTATAATTTCCATCAGCTGACCTCTCACTTTCTCCACTTTTTAGGTCATGGTTTTCTTCAATATATATATGTTTTGCTTGATTGACTCATAAAAAATGTGTTTGTGGGGTAGGGTTCGAATGGATCCGACGGTCAAGAGAAACATATATACACGTAGTTTAATTTAATTTTGTCGTTATTGTATGAAGAAAGAAGACAAATTAGTGGGGACTGGGAAAGGAGAAAATTAACCTCTAGGAGACAAGATCTTATCATGATCTATAACAAGTACATAAACATAAGTTTTAAGTTCATATTTTTATCATCATTCATACGTACTAAGCATATCATAACTTCAATTAAACTACTTATATATATATATTGCATCATAACTTCAAACTACTTGTATATATACTAAATTTTAGAGTATTTTTCAATATGATAATCGAAACCGAAAATTTTCATTAAAGTCTAGTCATTGAACTATTAAACACACTCTTTTAAAATTAGGCAAATCACAGATTTTGGTGACCATAATAAAAGTATCATAAAAATTCAGTGACCATAGTATAGTTTACCCTAGATTTTATTTATTTGAGAGCAGAGAGGGCAGTTGAGTTGTATAGTAACCGTACGTACTAGTAAGGGCATGGTCCGTCCGGAGGGCTTAAAATATCTGTCTCTTAGAGGATGAAAACAACCAGAGATATAGGGTTTGGGGTGTATAGCTAAGGTAGGTGATCAGTGAGTCAGACTCAGCGAGACTGCACCCCCGGCCCCACACGATACCACATCTTAACTTATTTATACCTACCGCTACCAGATGTCCAGATCTCATTTATAAGGTCGGGCCATCCGTATGTACGTCCACTTTGTACAATGTATAACCAGGCTGATCTGTTTAAGTTGCCTGGTCCTGCTCGCTCCGGCCGATCACGACCACACGTTGTATGCGCGAGTAAAATTGTTTAAATTGTATTGAATTCAGGAACCGAGTTAGGATTTGGGGTTAAGGAATCAAACTATAAATGTTTAATTTGGTCAACAAACTGCATTCAACACCAATAAATTAGTTCAGATGTATTCATGAGATTGATTCAAACAAGTTACTAATAAAGACTGACCCAACTAATCCGTGTTATAGTACACCAACAGGCAACAGGTCAAGCCAATTTTAATTACTGGGCTCATAAAACCACCATTCAACTGGTGTAGACTGTAACATCATGCCTGAGTGTAGGCTATTAATGAATAACTAATTAAGAGCCGCCATTGCCGTGCCCATTTACAACAAACAAAATATCAAAATGCACGACACTCAGATCAGGCATTACATAATGATATGAGAACAAGGGGGTAAAATTAATTATTTTAAACAAGAAATTAGAGTTGTTTTGGAGGGTAGAACATCAGTTGGCTTGCAACGATGCCTTTTGGATGAGATTCAAACTTTTTTTAATTAGAGAGTTAGGTTTTATTTTACAGACGCACATTTGTCTGAGACAAGATCTTAGAAGGGGTGTCCTCATATCCTATTTACTCTTAAAGATCTACAAGAGTTTAATTTGATCCAAGTTTCAGCGTTTCCCTATCATGTAATCAAGAACAACAAAACCTCGATAATATTAGGTAAATCTTAAATCGAACATATTATTATCTCTTATTTTATGCTATGAATTCGTTTTGCTAGCAACTTTCATGTTTATTTTACAATTTATGTCCGAAAGTTGAGTAGTTAAGACTAATTAAACTTGTAACACCTACCTTCACCTATAGAAGTAGGTTGTCGACAGAACCAAAGAGCTTAACATGGTCCTGACTTGCAAGTGAAACTAGCAATAGCTGAACGTATGGTATACAGATTTAATAGCTTGTTCGTTGCAATTATAATTGAACACACATTAATGGGTCAATTCCATAATTAAATGCATAACGTAATTAAGCCAATGAAGTATCTCGCAAGCATGCTACGTACGCCTTTTTCTTCTTTCGTCTTCTTCTGCTTCAACCTTACACATACTTTCTTCTATTTTCTCCCATTGCAAATTCTTGAATAAGATGGGTCACTAACTATGACTAATCTAACATTAATTCGGGATTAGCTTGTTAGACAGGCTATACATCCACAATTAAACCATTGATTCCCTTATCCTTTTGATTCACTTCACTTAACCAAATTGGTGGGACATAGTTTCTGTTATATTTTGATTCAAATTCTAATTGATAATTAAGTTGAATATTATTATAATTATAGTGGTTGAAGATTAGTTGGTAACATTTTTACGTTGTTACCGGTTTAGACTTTGGTTATTTACCGCATATACAAATTCCTAACATCTTCTTAAGGGGAGTATTACACTTTGGAGAAACAAAAGGGTGATGGAATCTGCTTTACCAAAAGAAGAAAACAAATCCCCCCTTGAAATAATTTAAGTGAAGGTGGATGGAAAAAGTCTAGTAAGTAGTAACGATAGCTACTTGAAGCTTTCTTAAACGACATTGTTAATTCCGAGCAAGGTTAAAGTTAAAATACTACATGCCAACTTTGGAGCTTCCCCAGGGTATCATATAATCCCCAACTTTTTTTTACCATTGTGCTTTGTGCATGGCTTCTTCACTTTTTTTAAAATATATATATTTACAGAGGGTAATCAATAATTACTGATTAAGAACATTACTTAATTGGTTTTAATCACGATTAACTAGAAAGGTTTAGATGGAAGTGAAATTGAGAAGAAAGATGAAGCTAGCTTACCTAATAGGCTAATACGTAGTGATGGTTAATTTATCCGCGTGTGTAAATTAGAGGTCCCCTCCATGAAAACCGTAGGGGCTAGGGACAGAGCCGAGGGAGATCGGCTTTATTCAAGGTCTATTTGAACAGTAAAGTACATGGTAATTACAAAAAGAAGAGTAAATGGACCACTAGACTCATAGAGTTTCAGTTGATAATTGAGGTATCAATCTATCAAAAATCAATTCAACTGACACACATTTCACATGCCCAATGCTACCACCCTGCACTAACAGAGTAACAGTAAAAGATCTTCTAGACTCGAACCTTAAATTGTAATAGATTATAATTTTTATATCAAGGTAAGTAATACCATTGGTCATTAAACTATTCTCGTTTTTTTATTTATCTACCGAGGGAAAAGTCGGTTTCTCTTTCTCCCAACTTTTTATGGTTGATCTTCAGAAGGGTAACTGTTTTATTTAAGAAATTATTGGTCTTTGACAGTGTAGGATGAAGAGGATTCGATTCCCTTTCCATGTCTATTCTTCTGTTTGTGTCCACAGCTGCAACGTTTGCAAAAGGGACGGGAAGGGGCTTGGTTAAAAGGGAAATTCTATTTAATGCACCAATGGTACGGTGCCCCCACCCCGGTCACCTACTTGGATCCCGTGGCCTTGTTTGCCAGTGCCTGCTTGGTTCACCTTATCATACTGCTTGTCATGGTAGTTGAGCTCTGTTCATCTACTACTTACCTCATTGCTAAGATATTTCTCCATTGGTTGATATATCAATGTGAAACACTTGAACCAACAAGTGTTGAGTGTGGTCGTAAAATATATTATTATATTGTTCAGAAACAAAAGTAAAATTTAGGATTTAGGAAAAAAACTTAAATATTTAAAAAATGAGGGGAGCAAATGTGCAAATAATCTTTTCTTAAAAAAATCTACCGAGGACAGTACGGTATAGATTGCATCTAACAATGCCCTTTAAGCCTTAAGGCATGGGTTCAACCCCTAAGCGGTATTCTTCCTCCAATACGACACTTCTCTTTCAATTTGCCATTTAATCCTCCAATCTCTCCAATATGATCTTTATTGCTATGCGCTCAAATCAACCGGTAAAACAACACCAAACATCTAAGAATAGGCATACAATACCATTTAATTGTTAAGTGTTCAAATCCATTGCGCAATCAAAAAATACCTCAATACTACTTACGAACAGTAGCGCATGACATTCTTTTCTTTGAAAGGGAACAACCGAGAAAGAAATTCATAGATTTTGGCATAGCGTCCACCAGACAAAAGTTATTTTTTGCTAATAATACTAGGATTAACTTTTTTTTGATCAAAATAATACTAGGATTAACTTAATACTGATTAATCTAGACTAATTAATTGATTCGGCCACAATGGAGACGTTATTATTCGACTGATTAGCACCTTTTTCTTTTTTTAACTCTATGGTGGGGACAGTTAAAAAAAACCTTGAGGAGCCGGTCGGTTGGTTACAACTTACAACGGGTTAAAAGAGGAAAAACAAAACGAGTGAAAAAAAAAGGTTGTTTAACGGCCGTTGGCAAGCGGACTAACGGCTGATTCCTTGCAGGGACTTGGAGGAAGGCTTGTTTTTCCGGAGGCAACAAGGCGTTGCACAAAGCCCTCAATTCTCTGTCCGTTAGTTTCCGTCAGTAACCGCTTCCCGCCAAACGGTAACGACTCCACTCCTCTTTCATTCAGTACCTCCTCCATTCTCGGCCCCATCATCCTTTCACTCCCCACTCCGTTTGCCTGCACGTTTCAAATCCAAAATTAAATAATAATAATAATAATAATAATAATAATAATAATAATAATAATAATAATAATAATAATAATAAGATTAAATGTGTTTGTATACTGAGAAAAATGAAAGAAAATGTTGATAAAAAACATTTTAATGCAGTCAAACGTATTTAACTACGGATTAAAAAAATAATGATATGCACACAGCACACCTGGATTCTAACGTAGTCTGCACGGTTCCAACAAAAAGCGTTCCCCAACATCTGGTCCACGGTCTCCGAGACTCCGTCGAGCACAATGTCAACGACGGAAGAAGTTGAGCATTCTCCGTAATTACAAACCTTCGACCTTCCACACGACGGACCGTTGCCTAACGACAAAACCAGCAGATCCTCCAGGCCGTTCACCGACGGGAAATCTCTCTTGTTATGGAGCACGTGCGTGATTGCAGCTGCGGTAGGATTATTCATGACCAAACCGCCTTCCACGGCGGAGCACGAGGTCTTGCCGTCCACGGATATCAATGGAAAAGGTTTGAAGAGGCTTGGAGTGGATGACGTGGCGCGGCATACTTTCCACAGCTCGAAGTTGAAGCTCGGTGTTTCGGAAGCGTCGGCACGAGAAAAAACAAAGGGAGCGGAACTCTTGAGGTCAAAGCAAGGAACCAAGAGAGGCTTACACGTGTCCTTCAGTGTCAAAACCGTCCCGTCTTCTCTCTTGAACATTTCCTTGAGCACCTTATCCATGCTCTTGGCGGAGAATCTCTTCTGACGGTGAAGAACTCCGGCGAGTTTATTAACTTTGAAGAGCTTGGAGTTATTCTGTGTGATGAACTTGACAGCTTCTCTAGCAGTGAAAAGCGGATGGCCAGTTCCATCGTCGGCTGAGAGCATGGCGGCAATAATAGCACCGACGCCAGTGCCAGCTAACATGTCAAAGAAATCGGCAATTTGAGCATGAGGATCACCGGTTTTGAGGCGGATCTGATCTTCAAGGTGTATAAGAGCGGCAGCGGCGACAATGCCGGTGGTTCCACCACCGTCAATGCTGAGAATCCGAACCTTTTTGGTGGTTTCACAGTGAGATAGCCATTTCTGCTCAAGTTTCGTGAAGATCTCCAAAGTTACTTGACTCAGCTCCATTTTAGAGAGTTGAAGAAAATGTTTGGAGAATTTATATTTTGCTTGCTGGCGTCTTGAAAGTCCTTTAAGAAAGCAAAGAGCCTCTGTTCACGCTATGTTGCTGATAAGCATTAATGGCGGCAATAAGCAGGAGTATAATGTTTCGAATTAATATCTATGTGCTGTAGCCTGAGGAATGAAATGTGAGAGGGTAAGGTTTTCGGTTTTCTCTGTGGGCTACTCGGGAGGGAGAGAGAGTTATATCCAGGGGTGAATGACCGAGTTGCGCGAGTCAGGAGATGAGTTGAAAGAGGATGGTTAAGGCTTTGGTTTGGTGGTGCTGATCTTTATATACGCAGAAATGCTCGTTGTTTTTTTTTTTTTTTTGACAAACACAGACTGCTTCTTGTTGTTCAGCTGTTTTTTTTTCTTTTAATTCTAGAGTGAACTATATGGCTAGGTCCTTCAGTTCTTTTTTTATTTGTTTCTTGTCATTAATTATAAAAATGTTAACATTTTAATCATTTACATTATCAGTTTATTACATGGCAGTTTACACTCTAGTGAAAAAAAAAACAATTATTTTAATATTACCCCTAAATTTTGAATAAAATATTAGCTTTTTAGGAAAATAATCCAATTAAATTATAATTTTAGAGATACAAGGTATGTTGAAGTTTATATAGCAAATTAGGATATTTGCTAAAGTGAAAAGAGAATTCATCGTGTGTTCTTAACGAATTTTTTATATTTATTATTTTTTTAATAAAGTATAAAGAACTCGTCATGTGGTCCTAACGAGTTTTTCATGTACTATTAAAATAAATAAATGTATAAAACTAGTTAGAAACGCACGATGTATTTCCTTTCATCGTAACAAATATCTTAATTTATTGAATAAACAGCATGCTATATTCATAATATTATACTTTAGTTGAATTATTTCCCCTAAAAAACCTAAAATATTTAGGCTCACGTGTTTGAAGTTTGTACTGTTCTTCCAAGTGTTCTTATCGGACTATAATAAGTGTCAACTTCAACTTTTAAAGGGATGAAAATTCTTACTCTTTTCAGTATCTCTACATATGCTTTCACTCTCAAAATTAATTTTAGGGTTTAGGATTTAAGATTTTAAATTAGGGATTGTGGTTAGGATTTAGAGAATTTAGAGTAGGGTATATTTTTAGGGTATAGGGTGTAGGGTTTAGGGTTTAAAATTTAGGGTTAGAGCTTATAATTTAATTTTAAATAATTTTTAGTGTTAGGGCATATGTAGGGACACTGAAAAGGGGCAGACGAATTTTATCCGTAAAAGCCCATTTCGCATTGCTTAAAAAAAATTTTACTAAAAAATTTGTATCAGTCTGTATGTATTTCTTTTTTCTTCTTAAATTGGTATCTTTAGGTCTAATGTCATTTTGACTCTCAAACTTTTTAAAAAAGGCTAGTTTAGTCCTTAAAATTTTCTTTTTGGCCCTCGAGCTTTTGATTTTGTCAAATTTAACCAACTAACAAAAAACAACATATATTTTTAAGTTGATCTTATATATTTTGTTTTTTCCTAATATTTGTAGTTTTATTAAATATTTTTTCATAAATTTTACAATTTTTAATAATTTAAATACATTTTTATTATAGAAAAATATTATTATTATTATTTTAGCAAAAAATAATATAGTTTATATCTATTTAACATGTTATTTTTTTTCGTAAGTTGGTTCAATTTGAAAACAAAAACGTTCGAGAGTCGAAAGAGAATATAAAAAATATAAAGACCGAATGACTTTTTTTATAAAAAAAGGCTATACTAGGCCTATTTATAAATATAAATGAACTTTGTCAAATTTGAGATTTATATTTAGAGTTGAATAAACCTAAAGTACATTAATATTTTTCATGGGTTTTATCCAAACAAGCCCAATTTGACCCATGGATACTTGTACATTATATGCTCAATGACCTATTATATTGAGTTGTTATATATGAGAGAAATTATGTGACTTAAACTATATATGATAGTCATAACCCGCATTTGTTGTTATTATAGTATGATAATTGTGATGGCTATTATGCTCATTCCCTTGTGTCCTGGTGGCAAATGTTGATGTTCATCATCCCTTGAGACCTGAGTTTGAGCACCAGTAATGCATGTTGTGTGTGCCGTCAATGAAAAGACTAAAAAAGTTGAACAGATGTTACCCTTGCATCGCACCAGCATATTCAAAAAAAAATTGTGATGGTTATAATAAGAAAGATATCTTGTTATGAACTAAACTTTTATTTTTTTATTTTATTGCTATGGAGTGGTTACAGATAATGTTTGTTCATTAATCTTAATCCTATGATAATGTACACATATCGTACAAATAAATTATTTGAATCCAGGTCCCTAAGAATAACAACATTTTATTCTTTGCACTACTTGAAGGATTATGTTTTATTGCATTGAGACAAGTGGGAGAATATAAAATTTTAGTCCATATTTTATGTGTTATATTTCGATACATGATGTGATGATCGGTGTAAAAAAGGTTAAACAACTCTAAATCTTAAATGCTAAACCTACGACTTAAATAATAAACTAAAATCTTAAACTCTTAGTTTGATAAACTTGTAAAATTTACATAATCTGTGTATCCATTTTTTCTTATATTTTATGGGTCAAATTAGACTTGTAACGTCCCGGGTTTAGAGGCCGGGAGATAATCGGGTTTGGTTAAACCGGTTCGAGTTTAAGTTAATTGAGAGAAAATACTTTTATTGAACTAAAAAGGGGTATTAATGGAAAACGTCAAAAGGAGAAATTTGGAATTTTTAAAAGGGGTTTCTTTTAAAAATATCATCATATTCTCCAAGTTTTTCCTTTTCACGTTACTTTACAAAAAACCCACCATTGTTACTATTCCATTGCCCCAACCTTCACCACAAACAAGTTTTCAAGGTAAGTTATCCCTTGTTTTGATTTTTGGTTTCCTTAAAATTCGTTATTAGTTAAACTTTCCTTAAAAACTCATTGTTTAAAGCTATTTCAAAAATGCCTTGAGTTTGAAAAAGAGTAAAATGAAGGACTTTCGTTTGGGTCTTTTGGTGCCATGTTCAAGGGTGTTTTTAATCATGTTATGGTATCCTAAAAATGCTAAATAATGGCTAAATGTAAGAAACCCAAAACTAGTAAAAAGAAGGGGGTTTTGGAGTTGAAAATGCGAGTTTTGGGGTTGTTCTTGTGAGGAAACTTGGGCTGGTGGTTTGTAGACTTTGGGTAAGTATTTTGGATGCTTAAAGAAGTAGTTTTGATGGTGAACTTGTTAGGTTTTGGCTACTAGTTGTTTTGGGACGTTTTGATGGTGTTTCCAAGTGTTCTAGGTGTTCTAGGTGTGAATCGATGTGGTTTTGATGTTGAATGATGAGTTTCTATGTTGATGTAAGTTTGGAGATTTGTTTTGGGTCTAATGCATCATATTTGGATTGGCTAGAAATATGGGAAACAAGTTTGGGTCCTTTGGACGCAAGACTGAGTAGTTTGAAGGCTTGAATCGGGGTTCGGCTATCGTTTCGGCTCTATCGATGAGTGGAAATATTTTTAAGAGTTTAGGTTGGGCTTGAAAAGCCAACCTAAGCTCGAGAGTAAGTGTTTAAAGTTCACGTTTTACTTTTCCAGAATTTCCTTTTTAAGCTTGTTATGCTTTGTTGATATGAGATGATTGTGTGAAATCAATTTATGAATGTGGAAATGCTATGATGGTTTATGTGATGGTTGAGTATTGGCAAATATATGAGTCTTACCGAGTATAATTGGTCGACCATAGGATTAGTGTGCACTTGTAAAATTCGCGCGTGGCCCTAGTGATGTAAGATGCCATTATGGAGAAGTACGATGATGTAAGATGCCACCGGAAACTTATTTGTAGACCTCGATGATGTAAGATGTCATCGTGAGTCTTGTTGTTCTTATAGATTCGGTGATGTAAATTGCCATCGAGTCCAATCTGTGTATCCTAGTAACATAACCATAATTGCCATAATACTCTTATGTTGGAAGGTTGAATGTTATCTTGGTGAATATTGAGAGTCATGCCATGTTGTTTATGATATAGCATTGCTTGATGTAAGATGCCAAGCTCATGTTAGATTGTTGATATTCATGTTGGTGGAAATCATGCTTGTGGCTTTGTTTTCAATTCTTAAATGGTTTATCTAAAAACTATATTGTTGTTGTTGTGGTTTGAGCACCACTCACTAAGCTTTATGCTTACGCGCTCCTTTCCAACAATGCAGATCATTAGCATTCCGGGAAGCAAAGGAAGGCGAGGGAAAGGCTCTGGTGTTCGTAGCTTAAGCTCAAGTATGATTTTTAAGTTGTAATAATGATTTAGCAATGAGAATACTTGTGGTTGTCTTTAGGGAGGTTGTTGTAGACTCTCATGTGTTTGACAATTTTGCTACATGTTATAAATGTTGGTACCATGCTATATTGAGGCTTTTTTAGGCTTTTGGCTAGTTGACATGTGATATGGCTTGTTGGTGTTTTTGGAGCTAAGTGGTTCTTATGAGCTTTTGTGGTTGAGATCCATATTTGTGTGTATGATTATTTGAAACCTGTTTTTAGGGTGTTTTGCCTCTAGATTGTTTGTTTAATATGTTGACATATGGGTTTTGATTTTTTGGGGTAAGTTTGGGAACGTTTAGGGATGCCAAAATGCTTTTTTCGGGCCAATCTACGCCTAGGCATTTCAGAATGTCTGGTATTGTTTCGGAACGACCAAGATTTTGGGGCACCCGTATCGGAACGGGTTAAGGGTAATTGGAATAGTAATATAAATGTGTTTGACAATCTATCTGAGTTTACGGAAGCCAGACATAAGTGGAATAGTGAAACTTTTGGCCACATTGGGAAACAGAAGGTGAGGTTATTAGCTAGAATCCACGGGGTTGAAGCTTCTTTAGACAGGTATCAGAACCCTTTTCTTATTAATTTGGAGCTGACACTCAAAAAGGAATTAAATGAAGTTTTAGCGTAGGAAGAGATTTTATGGTAATGGAAGTCCCGGAGTCAGTGGATTGTGAATGGTGACCGCAATACGAAGTTTTTTCACTCTAAGACCTTGGGGCGTAGGCGGTGTAATTTCATCAGGGTATTAAGAGATGAGAACGGTAATTGGTGTACTGATCCACGTGCGTTGAAAGAGCTAGTTGTTAATTTCTTCTCTAACTTATTCGTGGTTGAGCCAAGGCGTATTTCTTCGCCGCCTCTTTGTGGCGGTTTCATGCAGTTATTGCCGAGTCATGCCAACATTCTGGTTCGACCGATTTCTTATGAGGAGGTAAAAAGCGATCTCTTTAGTATGGCCTCATCCAAGGCCCTTTGGATTAATGGTTATCAGGCGGGTTTTTTTTCCAGAAGAATTGACATGTTGTGGGGGAATCGATGGTCCGATTTGCGCAAGATTTTTTTAAAACCGGGAACCTGGATGTTTCGGCTAACCGTACTCTTTTAGTACTCCTCCTGAAGGTACCACATCCGGAGAATATCAAATAGTTTAGACCCATCAGTTTGTGCACGGTACTGTATAAAGTGATCTCGAAGATTTTAGTAAATCGCTTGAAACCACACTTGCCAGGTTGGGTTGAGCAAACACAAACTAGCTTTGTCACGGGCAGACAGATCACTGATAATATTATTTTAGCTCAAGAGGTTATTCATAGTATGAGTCAGAAAAACGATACTAAATCATGGATGCAATCAAGGTGGACTTGGAAAAGGCTTATGATCGGCTAGACTGGAACTTTGTCAAGGAAGCATTACATGAGCTGTAGTTGCCTGAAAAGTTCATTGGGTGGATAATGACTTGTCCTTCCTCCGTTTTGACTCAAATCTTGTGGAATGACGAGGTAACAAATGTATTTATGCCTTCTAGGGGGATTCGTCAAGGCGATCCACTATCGTCTTATCTATTTGTTCTTTGTATGGAGCGATTATCACATGCAATTCGGCGGGCAGTAGACTCTAGGATATGGAGGCATACCTGGTTAACTCGTGGAGGTACATGTCTTACTCATCTTTTCTTTGTTGATGACTTAGTACTATTTGCAGAAGTCTTAGTTGAACAGGTGGATGCTATCAAGGATATTCTGTTAGAGTTCTATGACTATTCTAGACATCGAGTTAGCGCTACAAAAACTCAAGTATTTTTTTCAAGAATTGTTCTTCCAAAAGGCGTCAGTTGCTGACTGACAGGTTCGGGTTTCAGATGGCGGATGATGTTGGGATGTATTTAGCTGTACCGCTTCTGCACCGTAGGGTTAATGGTGGTACTTATAAGTTTTCGCTTGAGAAGATTCAAAGTCGGTTATCGGGTTGGGCTGCCCAGTAACTCTTTCTAGCGGGGAAGATCACTCTGGCCAAGGCTGTGCTCCAAGTCATCCCGACCTACGTAATGCAATCCACTTGGATTCCTAAAGAAGTATGTGATGCAATGGAAAAATTGATTAGACGCTTTATTTGGGGTGCTTCTGAAGGTAAACCGACAATGGCTCTTATTGAATGGGAGGTACTCCAATTGCTAATTTACTTAGGTGGGTTGGGGTTTAAGAATCTTGCTTATCATAATAAGGCGTTGCTTATGAAAATTGCGTATCAGTTAGCTACTTCTGCGAATAAATTATAGGTACGTGTTTTAAAGGAAAAATATAAGTGGCAAGGTATTTTACCAGCTCAAATTAAAAAGCCAGGGGCATCAAGACTTTGGCAAGGGCTATGTCAAATTTGGGAGGATACCCGTAAGTGCTTATGCTGGCAGGTTCGAGATGGTTGGTCCGTCGATTTCTGGTGGGATGAGTGGCTGGATAACTTATGTTCTCTTGCTAATTATTGTTTGGCATCCGTGGCACCCTCAAGGACACCTATGGCAAGTATGGTTTCTTTCTCTGGGATTGAGATTGGTCTAGGTTGCGGAATCTCTTACCAAGCGAAGCTTTATTGTGTAACAGATGTGTTATTCCTCCTCGCGCAAGTTTAGGGTGTGACCAACCGGGTTGGAAATGCACTGAATCCCGGTTGTTTACAACTGCGTCAGCATATTCGGCGTTGGTGCAGTCGGTATCTAATGTTGATCATGGCATGTGGAAGGTGGTTTGAAAGCTTGCAGTGCCACAACGCATTCGTTCTTTCCTTTGGCTATGTATGCACGATAGGGTCTTGACTAATGTTGAGAGGATAAGGCGACATCTTATGCAAGATAGTTGGTGTCCAATATGTTTAAACGAGGTGGAAGATTTGGATCATGTTCTCCAGCGATGTGTGCGTGCCGAGGTAATTTGAAGGCATCTCCTCCCTCAAGATATGCAACTGTAACCCCCTCGTCCCGGTCTGGCCGGATGACCGGTCCGAGTGGGCCACACGGGGAAAACCGACGCGAAACCCGTTAAGGTCCCGCCTCGGTTAGCAACCCTAGAAAATTTCTTTTATTTATCTTGTCTAAATGCATCACCATATCCTATGTGAAACACGTCAGCGGAAACAAGAGCAATACAAAAACGATCATTCAAGACACCACCTTTAAAACAGCCCATTTTCTGTAATTAAGTAGGCCGTATCGATACACCTGTCAAGGGTATCGATACGCCTTGACCAAAGTCAACACCCAACAGTCAACACGGGAAGACCGTATCGATACAGCCCTTGAGCGTATCGATACGCCCTCCCCAGTCAACATCTCGCGGTCAACGAGATAAACCTGTACCGATATGCTAAGACACCGTATCGATACGGTAACATCTCACCAAAATCTCAGAATTACAGTGAGCAAAAACCGTATCGATACACCCCCGTGTATCGATACGCCTAGCCAAACTTGAGTCCTGGAGGCAATAGCGTATCGATACGGCCCTTAGGCGTACCGATATGCCCTGCACTGCAAAACTCCCAAACTCAGCTAAAACATACAAGACTCGAACTATAAACCCGGCTAACTCCTAACCCCAAAACACGGGTGTTACAACAACCTTCGTTTTTCATGGGAAGCTTTGATCAATGGCTGCATGGGAATCTAAAAAGCTCGAGTGTAATTAATTCAAAGGATAGTTGGAATTCGCTGTATGCAATCGCGCTATGGGCGTTATGGAAGAGAAGAAGCGATTTGGTTTTAAGGATGTGCATGTGATTCACGACACATCTATTGCGTATATTCCGAGTAATGGTATGAAATTTCAGCTGCTGCAGATTTGGGAAAAGAGGACGTATCCAGATTGCAGGTTGGTAACACCGGACAGCTTCATTCGCCACAGCCTTGGCGCGTTCCTCGTCTCGAATGGGTGAAGGCAAACACTGATGGCACGATTGGGGGTGTCATTAATCGAGCTGCTATTGGAGGAGTGATCCGAGATGAGTCAGGGACTTGGTTATTTGGGTTTGCCAGAAGTTTAGGTATTTGTTCAGTCTTGAAAGGGGATCTATGGGCAACGTATAACATCCTTTTACATGTCTGGCGACTTGGATATCGCCGTGTTTAATTAGATTTGGATAACTCAACGGTGGTGAGTATTTTAAAGGGGGAATCTTTGGCATTAGCAGGGGATGCGCTTGTTTAGGATTTACATGATATGCTACGTCGTGACTGGATGGTGCACATAAGTTATATTCGACGTCAAGGTAATGTGATTGCGAATGCACTAGCGAAATCAATGTGTGGCTTGCATATGAGTGAAGTATTATTTGAACACCCTCCGGCGGATGTTCTACCGTTAGTGTTAGCAGGGACTCCAGTGGTTTGAGTACCTATGTATGTAAGTTGTTATCCTCCGAGAGTTACATGGTTTTTCTAGCATTCTTGTAAATACCGCTATGAGTATTCTTTTCCTTCATTTAGGTTTAGGGAGGTTTTTAACGAGGCTCATAGCGGTATCTCTTTTTATATCAAAAAAATATTTTTTATAATCAAAGGGTAAAATTGTCATTTTATCATCATTCCTTTAATATTCTTTAACACTATTCCAATCAACTAAATAAAATAATAACATTCAACGAACACATTTAGCCGGTTGGCCAAGCTACTTATCTTTGTTTTCTTATATTCTCTTAGGTCATAAGTCTAGACTCACTATGAGTACCTCTTCCCCTATCCTCTAAGTAGGTTATGATTAGAATTAGAATTTTTCAAAAATATAATAGTATTACACATCTATTAGATTCAATTAACCAAACTACCTAATACATATTACTAAGGTGAACAAAACTTAATTCGACTAGAAAAAATATAAATTTTTTAAATTTGAATTATTTGAGTCATTTTGAATTAGTTGGTTGGTTTTGAGTTCAAGACGAGTTCAAAATTTACCAATTCAAAAATCAAAAAAATGAATTTCCTTGTTTTGCATTTTGGATCTTGATTTTCTCATTTAAGTCAGGTTTGACGGATTTGAACTCGTTCTTGACCAAATATGAACTACATGCTCTTCAATCACTTTGGAATACTTATGTAACTTCAACTTTTTTGACAACAAATTTCTTCTTTTTGCTATTTAATCCTTTAAATTTTCATTTTATTCAATTGGATCCTCCAAATGTATAATTCTTAGCAAATTATTTCTTCCCACCAATTTAGTCTATTGATCAATGAAAAGGTTGTGTTCTTCGATGAAACTGAAACCAAAACTTTTCAAAGGTTACTCAAATAAAGTCGAGAATGTTGTAACTTATAGGTCATATTACGATTTTTGTCTCTTTGCTAACATTATATCTATTTATCAACTATTTTTTTATGCCTGTGACTTTAGATTAAGACATAATATTCATAACAATAAGAAAATCATGTTAAAGTATAAAAACTCAAATAACTTGACTCGGTCGAATATAAACCTCTACCTATTAGTTCTCGATTCCATTCACATTTCCTTTTCTATTTCATTCCAGCAAACCAAACATACTTCGTTAATGTTCCAGTTTTCTCACCCAACAATGCCAACAGTACAACACTATTCATTGCTAAATGAAGTTCCAAATTTACTCATATGTTCATCAATTAGATGAAAAACGTTAGACAAAAACAATCGGATAAATCAATAAAGATGGACAAAGTTGATGGATAAACCATCATAAGGTAGAGAAATAAATGAGTTAGTATTAGATCAGTTTCAAAACTTTGAAATTTAAAATTCTATATTTTAATCATTACCTGCATTTATTTCTTTTATATGTAAAAGGTTACTTAACAATAATAATAAATGTCCCCAACAACATGAAATGGATGTTTAATAAAATATGGTGGTTTTGGGTATTATGTTTGGTACATCCATATCTAATTGGTTTGGCTTGGTGAAGACACCTTCACTGTCTCTTGCACTAGATATCATTTAAATCATGGGTGCGACCGTCTTCTATAAAAATTTAAAATTTGTATATAATTTAAACTATTTTATATATTTTTTATTGAAATTTATTTTCGTCCCCGTAAAATTTTGTAAGTTCGGCCTCTTATAAAATTTTATAAGTTTATCCTCTAATATAAAATTTTATGTCCGTCCCTAATTATACTTAATCGAACTCCATTCAAATCTTGTTGTTGTAGGCAGAGGAATTGGCAATGATTTTGATGGGATTTTCTGCCCCCCCATGCACCGTTAATTTCTCAGGGAAAACCGTTGAAAATTGATAACTTCTCACTTTATGAACATTGGTCCCATGTTGCAATTATCCCATTGATTCTATTTCTATGCTTAAGCAATAACAAATCAAAGTTGTATTCTTTTGGTAATTCACATTAACACACATAATAAAAGGCATTAACAAACTTTAGCCATGATGCATGGCGCAATTGCTGGACAGAAAAAAATCTTGGTTCGAAACTAACATATTTTTTAATAGAAATATTTATTATTATTTTTTAAAAATATTGTTACGGTTCTTATCAGTAAAATTGAAGTTATTGTACAAAATCAACCAATAAACAGATGATAGTTACTTAAAAGATATCAGTATTGATATACAAATATTTTGCCACGCATATGAGAAAGATCCATTTATAATAGTTTAAAGCTAAATGAGTTTACACACTTTCATAACTTTTTCTATGATTAACATTTTAACAATCAAGCGTTAAATAATTTATCAATATTATTATACTTGTCATGCATGTAAATTTTTGAATCAATCTAATATCTTTATCATATTGATAGAAAGTAATGTCTTTATTATAATATATATTTAATGGTTGGATTCTTTACATAAAATAAATAGTTGGCCTTTTTAATTTACTTAAGTTTTAATACGCGTGATCTACAGAATAAAATAGAAAAATTAGCATGTGGAATATTAATAATAAATCATACATAAAGTTAAGAAAGTGCGTAAAACTAAGTTAGTTTTACATTAGGATGTGACTATAAAATACTTAGAAAGGCCCCTGCCTCCACACAATTTTTTGGTCAAATGACACTTTAGGTCAATATCACTTTAGGAATGATTCAAATTAAGCATTATTCCCTAAAATTTTGAGTTTGAATACTTATACTCCTTTGAAATTAAACAAGTTAGTCCTCCCAATGTATAATCCTAATTTTGTCCATAATTGTATAGTAGCCAAAGTTAAATAAAACTAATGCATACATACACACTAGAAATATTTTATGTACAAATATTAATGGGGAAAGCTACCCTTTGATCATTTCTACTTGTCTAAATGATATCCAGATTCCAGATTACGAGGTACGATGCAATGGTGGAAATGTTTGTTGAATTAGGTGGAAGCTTCATATGGACGTAGATGTTGCAATGCTATCAATTGGGCTAGCCTCCGACTGTTGTTTTGCCGGCAAATGATGGTTTTGGACTAACTCTTGGGCGTGTGACCTATAATCTCAACTTTCTGGCCCTCTTAATAGTGGATGGAACATTTTAAATGTTTTAGTCATGTGCTATAAACTAATCCACTGATAAATGTATTAAATTATACGTTGTTGTACACCAAATATAAACTCTAGGATAGGGATGAAAATTCTCTCTTCCTTTTCGGTGCCCCTATTTATATCTCAACACTAAAAAGTACTACAAAATTAAATTCCAAGTCATAATTATAAATTTTAAATCTTAAACCCTACCCTAAAAAATACACCCTACCCTAAATTCCCTAAACTAAAACTCTAAACCTAATTTTGAGCATGGGGCATAAGTAGGGGCACCGAAAAAGGGCAGAGGATTTCCATCCCTAGGCTAAAGGGTACTTTTTCCTTTGAGTTCGACTCAAAAAATCAATTTCACCCATCGCTAAAAAAATCACCTAATTTAGCCTCCAGTCCGCTAAATTGATCAAATTGACTCTTTGACCGACGTTGACCGTTACAGTGATGGCGTGGCAGTCCACATTGCTGACATGACGGTCCACGATGATGACATGGCAGTACATGTGGGATAATGATGTGGCAGAGGGGCTAGAATTGATTATTTTAACCGAACTCGAGGGCTTAATTGATGTTTTTACCGAATTCATAGGCATAACTGATTTTAATTAAAAGTTTGATAACTTACTTAATATTCAAGCTAAAAAATTAAAAATATTAATATAATATTTATAAAATATTAAAAAATAAAATCACTATAATGAATTTAAAAAAGTGAGTAAAAACATTTAAATTAAAATATCAAAAGTTATAAATATAAAAAATTGAAATTTAAAATTATTTATAAGCCATCAGAAAAGTCTTCGACTGTTTTTCGTTATGTTAAGCGTACTAATGTTTCTTGAACATATTTTCAATTGAAACATCCTTATATAAGTGTAGTAATAAAACTAAAATTCTCTTTATTTTTTCTACATCAAATATTAATGAGCATCAATTTGATGTAAAAAAACGAAAAAAAATTTAAATTTTATTGTTACTCTAATACAAGGTTGATTCTACTGAAAATTTGTTTAGTGAAATTGATGAATTCGAAGACATTTTTGATAAAAGTTCTCAACTTTTTAATACTGTATAAACCTTCTTTATTAAGTTTTTATATTTAAATTTTATAATTTTATAATTTCTAATATATATTATTTTTTTATAAAATTTTATTTTTAATAATTTTTTGAATATTTTATTTATTTTTATTAACTTTATGATTTTTATTAAAAAAACATTTTAATTTTTTATGAGAGTTCTCACTTTGCTTATTTTAAATTATCAAGGACCCAAATGACATTTACACCCATTTATTAATCGATTTTTCATATATTCAATTTATAAAAGTTTAACTCGAAAAACCAAATTATTTATCTAATTTTATTCAAAATCTAAATAAATCGATTAAATTAACTTAAAATCTAAACAAATTATTCATCCGGTTTTAATATTTTTAAAATTTTAATAATTTCCTAAATTCTTACTTTTTAAAATTAAATATTAAATAAGTTATTAAAATTTTAATTAAAATTCATTATGCCCCTGAACTCGGCAAAAAATATCAGTTATACCCTCGAATTCGATTAAAATAATGAATTCAGCCTTCTTCTCCACGTCATCATCCAACATGTATTGCCATATCAGCATTGTGGTCCGTCATGTAAGCATCGTGGACTGTCACATCATCACCATTAACTGCCACGTTAGCATAGTAACAGTCAATTTAGTCAATTTTACGGACTAAAAGGACACATTGAATACGTTTTTCGACGAAGAGTAAAATTGATTTTTTTGGTCGAACTCAAGGATAGCAGTACCCCATTAGCTTAAACTCTAATTTAAAAATATATAATTCATAATAAATTTCGAATGTTCAAAATGAAGAAAATTAAACATTGATTTCATCTGGCAATCAAGCAAAGCCTAATACATTGATAAAATATGGCCTAAACATGATAACGCCGCCCCCAAATAGTCCAAGCTCTAAACAAAAGTACAAATCATAAGCACCGGAAGCCTAGAAGTAGAAGGCAAAACCAACGATACAAGCTGCGACAAAGCTGGAAACCTTGGAGGAGACGAGAGACAGGGCACTGCTCTGAGCCGGGCCAGGGGCAGTCACCACCATTTCCGAAGGTGAGCTTGCAGGAGACGAACCCAAAGTAGACGGGCTAGGACTAGGACTTGGACTTGCGGTTGGGCCTTTAGATGACGGTTTAACCAAAACATCAACTTTCTGACCGGCTTGGCAGTGTCCCGGGACGCCGCAGAGGAAATAAAAGTGGCCGGGCCTTTTGAGGGTTACAGAGTCAGATCCGGTGGTGTAGGAGGCGACGGCGGACGTTCCATTGCATGACTGGTAATCGTTGTGGGTGACTTGCATGACGTTGTGGAATTGTGGGTTGTACTCGAAAACTGCATGGTCAAATCAAATAATCAGTTCACCAAAAGATGTTTTTGGTAGCAGAAGATAGAGTAGAAAAGATACGTACGAAGAGAGTCGCCGACATGAAAAGTTTTGGCGGAAGCCCACTTGAGGTAGTCAATATTTCCGAGACTAGTCCAGCCAGTGGAGTCACCCACCTTGTGAACCGCGGCGAGAGAGACTCCGACGAAAGCCAGCATCAAAACAAAAACCACGCTTCTGTTGGTAGCAACCATCCTCAATGACCCACGGGAAACCTAGGCAAAATTAGTAGAGTAGTTGTTAATTTATGAGAGAAAACCTCAGAGTCTGGTCTATATAAATAAGGAGCTTTTTTTTGGCATTACGTGGAAAGATTTCCTAATCCCAACGGCACTTAAAAGGAGCAATTTCTGGTGCTACTGCTACTTTTAATGAAGTGCAAAAGATATGAACATTCTCCATGTTGAATCCGGGACGTACATGTGTGCTTTTGACTGACTCTAAGCCCTCGGATTTCCAACGGGAACAGTATCAAAGTTTGTTTCAATTCTTTGAAGTGGGGGCTTATGAATTATGAGAGTATAGCGGTGAGTCCAACACAATCAGTGGCTCGGTGGTCCACTGCAAGTTTAAACAAATGGGAAGGTGACCCATTGCTGAAAGATTAATTAGTAGGTTTCGGTTCACTCCGGACCTGGAACTCTGCATTTACACTTTTTTTTTCCTTGTGGACAAACAAAATGAGAAGTGCGAAATCATTTGATGCAACACAGATTTTCAGGGCGTTCGATATTGCGGTTTTCAGCAGATTGAGGGAAGAGGACAGCTGTTTCCCATAGAGTAAAGGAGTTCACGAGGAAGAAATTTGACTGTCAAATGTCAGACGGGCATTGTTTGAGTTTATTTCGTTAGTATATGTTCCACAGTTTTTTTAAGGGCTTAAATTACTCAAATGACCACTTAATTATAGTATTATTGTTAATATGATTATTATATTTTTAATTTTGACAATTTTATCACTTAACTACTTAAGCGGTTTCAATAAAGCCATCATACGTCAAAACATAATGAAAAGTCTGAAGTAGCATTTAATAAAAATTCATATAATTATACATTTAATCCTTGTTACTTACATATTATATCAATTTAATATTAATTTTAACTTAATTCAATGGATTAATCATTCAATCATATGGTGACATGTGTCACCACATGTTGGGTAGAATTCAAACAAGCATGCAATTGAATAGAATGGAGTGCTCTTATCACTGAGCAAACTATAACATTTGTGATATGTATGACAACATCTAATATATATTTTAAATGATAGTTAATTCCATGACCAATGAAAATAAAAATGGATTACAACAATCATGCTTCACCTTTGGTATGCATTTCATTCGAAAGAAGAAGATGAAGCGGTAATTTTTTTTTATTTTTTTCCTGGAATTAACTACGATATAAAATATATATAAGATATTGTCATCAATATCACAAATGTTATAGTTGGCTAAGGGTGAAGGTTCAGCATTTTACTCAATTGCACGTGGGTTCAAATCCCACTATCTTAAATACGTGTTGCTATTTTTCAAATTTGTGTTAACTGTCAATTTAGTCTTACCGATTTTCACAGATGGTGGTTTGATTGAAACCACTTAAATAATTAAATAGTAAAATTGTCAAAATTAAAAATATAGTAGTTATATTAATACCAACCCATAGTTTAATGGTTATTTGAGTAGTTTACCCTTTTAAAAATAATACGAAATTCTATTACCAAAAGAGAAAAGTTACAACAAAGACGAAAGTTTAAGTGGTAAAAAATTGAACCAGTTTCTAGGACAAGAGTTCAAACTGTTTTCTCTTGCGGCATTTTTATATCTAAAACCTATTTTTATTCAATATCTAGAAAAATGACCCACAAACATTTATTTGCAAAATGACCTCCAAATCTGCCATTTATGAAGAACTCGCGTTTGGGGATAGTGAGACACGAAATCGTGCTGCGCAGAGAGCGGGGTCTTTATACGTGGCAACACTTTTTAGAATAACGAACTTAACAGAAACTCATGTTCTGCGAAACGCGAGTTCCCCGAGAATTTAAAGAGGCGACTGAATTTATCGCGGGGAACTCGCTTTCAGCAGAAAGCGAGTTTTTTGGAACTCGAGCTGAAAGACCAAGCTTCGATAGGCATGTTCGAGCAATATTTCAGGCTTATTAATCGTATATTTTTAGTAAACATTCAGTTTGGGTTCGTAGTACTGGAACGTGTCTTTCATTTGACACCAATATGGCCAAGTTCGGTTCGTTCTAAACTGACTAAAATTCGCTCGAAAATAGTATCGTAGCTTGTTTTATGAAAGAATGAAATTATAAGATGGCCTCATAGGCTTCTTCTGCCAAATTTTTGAGGTTTTTAATCAGAGAATTATCACAATTTTTGACCTTACACCATTGTAGTGGAACTTGTCTTCTATTTGAGACTGATATTGGCACGCACGATATATGGAGAAGGGTATAAAATTTGCCTTGAAAATGGTTCCAAAGCGTGGTTTTGTGTATGAACGACAAGCCGGAAAGATAATTTTTAAAACGAAATAGACTAATTTTTTTAACTGATAGTTGAGGGACGCAGATAATAAGAAATTACAATGTCTTAGTTGATACGAGGGCCCGAGCGATTATGGCACTTGTTACGCATGTGTCCAGGATTTCTACATATACTACATTAATGTTTCTTTTGTCCAATTTTTTCTCTATGTTCGACCAGATCCTCGGCAAAGTAAATTCGTGTCGATTGTGGATGCCTCTTTTCTCTTATTAGTGCTGGATCTGGGCGTATAGCCGGTTCAGCGTCAACGACATAAGGATCAATTTCATTTCTGATGGGAGGAAACTCTTTTTCGTAAACCTTGAATACCGTTTCGAGTAAGTATATCTGATCAAGCAGTCTCATGTAGTTAATCTGTTGGTTTGAACAAGCAGCAATAGCGTGTGCGCACGGGTATTTGAATGTTTGGAATACTTCGCACTCGCAGGATCTTTGCCTAAGATCTACCACGTACGCATTATGATGTATGCCTTCCAACGGCCTCGAAAATTCTGAAACACGGAACAAATGTCCTTCTCGCAAGAAGAGAGTTGTAGTCATCTCATTTGAAAGACGCACTTGAGTTTGCAATTTTTTGAGGAAGTCCGGGTAGACTTTCCAAGGTTGCAAATAGGGTAGCCAAACGATAGTAGGTAGCTTTGATAACGGAAGTGATAGGAAAATGCCGCACTCCCTTGAGTGCTGAGTTGACTGCCTCAGCAAATTTCGTTGTCATGTGACCATATCATTTACCTTCGTCATATGATCGAAGCCATTTTCCCTCGGGATTTTGGCAAGGTAGTCTGTGCCATTTTTATTTCTAGCTCTCAGTTCTTCGAATAGCTCCTCTACCTCCTATATGTAATGCGAGTTGCCTAGGGAATGACAGTTGAATAGTTAGGGGAGAACAACACATGCAAAGATATCACAAATGAAAATGACCTAAAAGACGTACTCATTTGAAGCACCAAAGCACGTTCATCATGGTCCTTGTACTGCTGCAAGTAGTTTGCCGCAATGTGTCGCAAGTAGAAACAGTGGTAAATGTAGGGAGGCTTCCAAGAATCGCCTAAACATTCTATTGCCCACAAGATCTGTAACCCCCTAAACTCAACCCAAAGGTTATGGGCCGAATCTAGGAAGTCGGATTGAAAACGTGTCCCTCAAGTAATTTAAAAACGGTGTCGTTTAACATTAAAACCCATATTTCGAAAACGCAGTCGTATAGATAAAGCAATCTAAAATAAGTAGCAAAATATCCAGTTAAAATTCTCATGCGCGCTAAACCGTTTAAAAATCCCCAAATAAATATAAAAGTAATCAAATTTACATAAAAACCCCAAATAATGAAATAACTAGAATAAAACCGAAATAAATCTGAAAACTAAAAATATTCATACTAAAACAGTAATAAATCTGATAACTGTGGTCCTCCAAGTACCGAACTCCTATGTCTGAGAATCTGAAATAGAAGCTAAGGGGGAGTCAACTATTAAGCTTAGTTTGTCTCTAATGTGCATCAGATAGAAAATCACAAGAATCATACAGTCAACACAGTCATCTCAACAGTCAATCGAATATACAGATATGCAAAGCACGATGCACCTAAGTCTATGTCATGAACCCATCTACATCATCGTCCGAAGAGTAAGGTTCCCCTGAACCACTCTCCACATCGTCACCATTCAAAGTGGAACTCAACCCGAAGGGTGGAATCACTGATTCGAAGTGGAATTCAGCCCGAAAGATGAAACCACTGAACTACCGCCGTACATTTTCCCACACGAATGATATGACATGAATGTTCTGATTCCAATCCGTATGCAACATCATTAGTCCGAAAATGCATGAGCATTTAGTTCGATAATTATTATTCAGGTTCTGATGTATGATGCTTAACAGAACGACATACAACGTATCACATAGCTCAGATCACAACATATTTTACAGTCAAACATCACATAGGGCGCAACCCTTTCAGGAACCAATCGTAGGGCGCAACCTTTTCAAGAACCAATCACACTTCTCCTTTTCGGTAGACACCAGCCCCGGAACATAATGGATCATTCTCATAAACTCAATTTCATAATCATTCACAGACATGTCGTTCTGCTTCAGATTCATGAAATCATCTCGACACTTTGCTAGATACTCAGCCCCAACATATCGGTCACAAAAAGCCTGTCGGAAATAATCCCAAGAAATCTGACCAGCTGGAATAACATGCTCCTCAGCCTCCCACCAATTCTGAGCTTCACCCTGCAAAAGTGATACAACAACTCTAAGCTTCCGGTCGGTAGGATAATCCATCTCAGTGAACAACCTCTGGAGCTTCTTCAACCAATACTCAGCATCAACAGGATCGGTACCCGTCTTCCCATCAAACATAGTCATCCCGACAGCCAAGAACTCAATAGATATGAGCCTCCTAACACCCTCAGTCTGACGAAGATAACAGAGCAACTCCATGTACACTGCAGCAACATCCATGCCCGCAGTCTCAGCATCTCTAGGCCCAGGTGGTCCACCACCCGGTGTTTGTTGGGCTGGCTGATCCTCACCACCAGCCCGTTGGGCCCCAGTCTGTTTTGCCCCGGTCTGTTGAGCTCCAATCTGCTGAACCCTAGGCTGCTGAACCCAGACTGCTGATCCACGACCTGCTCCTCCTCATTAACATCATGAACATCGTTCTGATACGCTATTTGTGAAGCACCACTCTCAACTACTGCGGTACGACCTCGACCTCTCCCACGGCCTTGGCCGGTCGCTAACCTAGTACTCCTACGTGGTGGCATAGTAGTCTATCTACAAAACAATTAGAAATAATACTAAGATTAAATTCGATACTTGGAGTTCTATTCAAAAATATGTCAAATTACCAAAAATGTTCACTTTCCAAAAATATCCTTTCGCCCGAAAATATTTAGTATGCATGCAAAAATCATTTCATCTTAAAAATTTTATGTGAGCCACACAGTCCGAGGGTTGAACTTAGCTCTGATACCACTAAATGTAACCCCCTAAACTTGACCCAAAGGTTATGGGTCGAATCTAGGAAGTCGGATTGAAAACGTGTTCCTCAAGTAATTTAAAAACGATGTCGTTTAACATTAATACCCATATTTCGAAAACCCAGTCGTATAGATAAAGCAATCTAAAATAAGTAACAAAATATCCAGTTAAAATTCTCATGCGCGCTAAACATTTTAAAAATCCCCAAATAAATATAAAAGTAATCAAATTTACATAAAAAAACCCCCAAATAATGAAATAACTAGAATAAAACCGAAATAAATCTGAAAACTAAAAATATTCATACTAAAACAGTAATAAATCTGATAATTGTGGTCCTCCAAGTACCGAACTCCTATGTCTGAGAATCTGAAATAGAAGCTAAGAGGGAGTCAACTATTAAGCTTAGTGTGTCTCTAATGTGCATCAGATAGAAAATCACAAGAATCATACAGTCAACATAGTCATCTCAACAGTCAATCAAATATACAGATATGCAAAGCACGATGCACCTAAGTCTATGTCATGAACTCATCTACATCACCGTCCGAAGAGTAAGGTTCCCTTGAATCACTCTCTACATCGTCACCATCCGAAGTGGAACTCAACCCGAAGGGTGGAACCACTGATTCGAAGTGGAATTCAGCCCGAATGATGAAACCACTGAACTTCCGTCGTACATTTTCCCACCCGAATGATATGACATGAATGTTCCGATTCCAATTCGAATGCAACATCATTAGTCCGAAAATGCATGAGCATTTAGTCCAAAAATGCATGAGCATTTAGTCCGATAATTATTATTCAGATTCCGATGTATGATGCTTGACAGAACAACATACAACATATCACATATCTCAGATCACAACATATTTTGCAGTCAAACATCACATGGCAACAACATATTTCACAGTCAAACATCACACAGTAACAACACATATAGTATAGAAAAAGTAGAGAACACACCTCAGACAGCTAATAACTCAACGTCGGGAGTGACGTCTCCCACGCTCAAATCTAGAAGCAGGCGGAACAGGAACGACACCTACAAAGGTTCACTATGTCAAAATTCTCTACTACTATGTCACAATCTACTAAACAGAAACTTATTTAAATTCACATACGTGCGAAACTTGAAGGTTGAGATGCAGGAGGTCGACCAAGCGGAGGAGGTGGAAGAATCTCAGTGTCCGAATCGATATTACTTGAACGCAAAATAACTCGGTTCAGAATTCTAAATACACAATTTCCAAGTTAAGCATAAAATAATTCGAAGGGTCAAAAATGATCGTTTGGGATCGAATTTAGAAAAACGGGCTACGAATCTAAAACCGGGACGTCGAAAAACATAAAGTTGACTTTTGGCCCAAAAAGTCAATGCTAACGTCATCATGGTCAATGGTGACGTCATCGCTGACGTCAACCTGCATCATCATCCCATCAGCAGATGACGTCACTACTGACGTCATCCGACTTGTCACAAAAGGTCTGGTTCGGTTTAGAGGGTCCAACCCAGTTCAATTTCAGGTCTGGTTTAGTCCATATTTTCTGGTTCGGTTCGGTTCTCAAAATCCCCAATTCCAAATTACCAATCCTAACCCTAATTTCAATTTTACAAACCCTAATCTCGATTATTTCCCCAAATCAATTAACCAAAACCCTAGTCAACTATCAAACCTAAACACTTAACCCCTAGCGGTGACTAACAAAAACTGACGGCGGCGACCGCTCAACGCAATAGCGGCGGCCAAAGCTTACCCAAACAGATCTGACAAGGAAACGGCGGAGGGACAGCGACACGTGCGAGGATGTTCTCGATGAAGATAGCGGCAAGGAGATGAATAAACCAAGGTAAAATGGACGATTTGAACCCGTTCCCAAGCTATCGACGACGACGAGGTAAAATCCAAGTCGTGGTTTCAGTCGGACGATCATAGAGAGCACGCCGATGGCCTCAGAACGACGAACTGACAACAACGGCCCCTTAATCGGAGCTTGAACGGAAAAGTGGGTGAGGGGGTTTTGTTTTTGAAAAGAGACGGGAAAGGAAGAGAGAACGACTGAAAGTGACAGATGAAGAGTCTCACAAGACTAAAAGGGTTTTACCCTAAAATTTTGGGTAAATTACCCATTAAGGGTCTCTACTTCTACCCGCATCATAAAAGGGCCATCTAACTTCCATTTTAATCCAATCTAACCCCTAACTCAATTAGGTTTTAAACAAAATTCCCAATTAATTTTAGGTTTTAAAATTAGGGATTTTATATATTAGGGTTTTTAATTTTAGGAGTAATTTAGGGTGTTTCAAGATTGTTGTGCCTCTATAAAAAATAAGACATATCCCATCGTCATTTACCCGCATTACAGGAGAAAGAACATGTATTTGTAGGTTCTTAAGGAAGAACATCCAAGACTGAAGATCCTTCTTTTCGACTATTTTGAAGATAACAAGAACAATTTTCTGATTGCCATCTTGTGCAACCGCCAGAAGTAGGATATGTGTATATTTCCGGTACAACCATGTTCCGTCAATTTGAACCATCGGTTTGCAGTGCTTGAATGCAATAATGCACTGCAGGAATGTCCAAAATAGCCGGTGGAATTGACAAGCACCTCGAATGACACAATCATTTTCGTATGCCGGAACCGTATCAAGTTTGACAACGGTTTCGAGTATGTGTTTCTGCTTCATGTTTAGCCACGGGTGCAACTCTTTGTAAGATTCCTCCTATTGGCCAAGTAGTTTTTCTACGGCTCGGTTCTTTACATACCATGCTTTATGGTATCCAGGATAGTAGCGGTGGACCTGTTGAGCTGCAGCCTGATAGGTGTAAATCGTTACCCGGGGATTTGCTTTTACCAGTGGCATGAAAGTGTCGTAGAGGATGTGCACATCCAGGTTCTTGTGATCCTGACTTAGGTTAGTAACGGTGCATGTATGGGGCTCTTCAAGTTTTGTGATTCTCCATAGGCCGCCCGCCTTCTTCAATTGAGATACACGAATTTTCCATTTACATCCTTGATTCTTGTGGGTGCACACCGCCTTGTAGAAACTCTCTTGGGTTTTCTCCACACTCGTCATAACAGCCAGTGAATGTTGTATTGCTTAATTGCGGCCACTGCTAGTTCTTTTGTAAAAAACGTCAACCCAATGGCTAGTTTACCACCAGCACGGTTGATTCTGTCATTAATTTTTTGGTATTGTGAAAATTCTGGAACGTCCAACGCATCCACATCAACCATTGTAATGTGGGATGGTGGCTGGTAATAAGAAATATGGGTGACCGATATTAGAATGTTGCTTGATGTCGGGTGTTCTTCGTTGCCTTCTAAATCTTTGAAGGACCCTGATGGAATGATCACGTCTTCTTGTTCTTTATAGAAGGGCTCTTGCTCGTTGCCTTCGGGTTTGGGTTCCCTAAGCGGTTCTTCGTTAGAATTATCCCCTTCGAACCGGCATAGTTCAGCATCATCGATCGCTACCTTTTCAGGCGAGTAGGCTGGTCGTCGATCACGAGACCGCTCACGAGACCGTATTTCCAAGATCAAAATCGAGAGCACCAACACAAGAATGTTTCCCTATAGGTGGTTGAACGTACTCCATGCTATGGACATATGCTGAGTATCGTCCATATGAGGAATCATCGAAGGGGTTAAATGCTTTATGGTCGGACCTCATGTAGGATGATGACGTTGCCTCCCCCAATAGTATACGGATTGTACAGATTGTACGTTGTAGGTCTTGGCGCATCGAATTTATCGTTCGGGGGCTGGTTCAAGTTGAACCCGAAACTAGCTACGCACAAATGTCTTGGCACAACAGATGACGATACACTGAACTCGTTGCGTGGACTGTATGTAGTTAGCATGTTGAAATCATTTTGTAAACTGGTCGTCGGGCTATCAACATTGGCATTCGGATCGAAGTCGAAATTCACCCGTCTCTAGCTTGAGATTTCGATAGCAGGATTAGAATCAGAAAACGATGCATATAGCTCTAGAAGCCCGCCTAATGAATAGTCCAAGTGGGTAGACAGCATCAGCTCCACATCACCATTGTCTGCAATGCAGCATACGGAGTACGTTAACGAATCTATAAAGATCGGCAGACGATACTTCAAGTCGGACAGATTTTGGTTTTGGTCATGCGCGACAGTGCTCTCCAGTTTATTAATCAACTTCTTGTAGGATAATCTCCTCGAAATCGTTAGTGTTACAATATTCACGGATTGAAAATGACGCCTAGTGAGGCATCGACGATTATCTCGCCATCGTAGTATACTAGAACAGCAACACCTCCTCGTCTCGACATTTTTTTCGGCAATTGAAAGACTTGATAAAATTGAAAGACTTGTTTTGTGAATGTTATACAATACCAGTATTGCATTCTGCTTCATATAAGGGAACAAAACGACTTCTAGTATCTTATTCATCCAAAAATCCCGAAGAATCTCACTTTTACATACGTGTCAGGAAAGCAAAGAACTCTCTTTCTACATAAAGCGAGATCTTATAGAATTTGTGGATCTCACGTTCTACAGAAAGTGAGTTCCTTTGGTGCACGCGTCTTGCGGAACACGAGTTCATTATTGAGTCAGACGTTGACAAAGCTGAACTGACACGTCTGAAAAAGCAAAGATTAGGTTCGGGTGAATAATAATTGTACTATGTACCCTTATATCAAACAAAATTGAATACATGTTTGAATAATTAAAGCAATGGTTGGTAAGTAATGTTGTTTGAATATTTGAAGTAAATTGTATTCTCCTACTGTAACGTGGTGGAAAAATATAATTGAAGATGATTTCTACCGAATAATGATTCACATAAATAAATGTTGATAAATTGCAGTATTGCAAATACTTAGAACATTAATAAAGGATGAAAAACCAACACATAAAACATAATTCGGCGATGATTTCGGGAGTGAAAGGTTAATCGGAATCATCGTAGTTAGTTGAAATGTCTGAACTTAAGTTAAGTTCTTTGATCATTTTTTTGTCTGCGCCTGTACATAAAAAGCTTTAACTCCTCTGCAGATGCATCAACATTCGGTGAAGACGGGGCTTGTTCAGTGGTTGCTACGAGTGCAGATGGAGCAGCTTCTACGGATGTAGACGTACTACCTTTGCCAGCGTTGACATCATCGAACTTAACATTTAAATGGATGTATTTAGCTCCTACAGAATTGAGCTGGTCATACATGTTACGAATGTCAGTTTCGTTGGTAAGTTTCAGAATGTAGTACGTTTCAGCTGCCGTCGGTGTTGGGATTTTATATTCCAAGTAAGAAATTTGCTTGTCAGTGCGTTTACTAACCTTTTTTAATATCAACTACCATAAATCACCGAGGGCCATTTTGCTGGTGATTGTTGAGTCAAAATAGGTACCGAGAAAATAAAATGTTGCGAAAAATTTAGCCATGAGAGGAGCAAAGAGTTGAGTTAGATGTTTTGGTGAAATAGACATGAGAAAATAAAACTTCAATTCATTGGTTTTTATAGTAAATGAAAAAACACCACATGAGTAAATTTATTTCGAATGAAAAAATGCGAGTAATAGTACCAATGGGTGCGATTCTTGATGTGTCATGAGAACTCGTGTTTTGTAGAACGCGAATTTGGTAGTGAGAACAAGCGTTTTGTAGAACGCAAGTTTTATATAACACAACATTTGGCTTGCCTCGATATATATATGTCGATGTCGATCAATATAATATGTCGAGACGAGAAACTATTACATCTTTGGTATACTAAGACCAATATAATATGTCCAGACGAGAAACTATTACAGCTTTGGTATACTACGATGGTCAGATAATCAATGATGCATCTGTCGGCGTCATTTTTCAGTACTCAAGTGCTATATTGCTTCCGCTGCCATACACCATATTGTATAAGAAGTTGATGAATGAAGTGAAGAAACATGTTCCACATAGTCCTGGGAAAAAGCTTCAACCATTGAAGTATCGAATGTCGACATCGTTAGAACTATTAACGTACTCATTATTCCACATTATTAACAACGCTGATGTGAGAATGATGGTGGAATCTCACCTACAGTTTTGCTCAAGGTGGGCCCTTGAGCTTGAGTTGTATGCAAAATTTTCTGATCGTAGTGATGTTATCGGAGTCCGAAGTATGTAAATTTTTAACGATTCTTAAAATATTTTTTGATCGTGAGTACGCGATAATCATCATCATCCAAGATACATATATCACCAACAATGTTATATGTGGGGGTCTTAACATAGCTTCAAAAACACCGAAAATGGTAGCACCTTTGACCCGCATTATCAAATGTAATCGGCACCCACCATCAGAGAGAACCCTAGGCAAGACACCTCAAGTTGCACCAGCCATCAGAGAGAACCCTAGACAAGACACCTCAAGTTGCACCCGCCATGATTTCGCGATATCGATCACTTTCGTGGCACACCACCACGCGTTTCGGGATATTGTGATTTGTCGGTCATTGACCCACCATGTCTGCAGACTCCTTTTGGCTGTTTTAAGGCACAAAGGTGCCCCAAAACACCACCAAAACACCCAACAACACTCTAACAATTAAACCTAAGGCAAACCAACATACAAGCATGCTTGAGCATCATCATAACAAGGCTAAACACTGAGGCACAACATCACAAGCCATGCATTCATACATATCATTAGAGATATTAAACTTTAACATACCCAACACTTAGGCAATTCTAGATAGCAAAATACTAACATGATTTTAAGCATAGCATGCATCCCAAAAGATAAATTAACATGCACGAACGAGGAGACCAACATGCTCCAAGACAACATCCATAGCAACATGATCCAAAAACATCATAACACGACACCTATCCCATTGCTTTACTATTACAATCTTTAAATTTAACTATCATACTTGAGCTAACCGTAAGCAACACTTGGAGGCCTTTCCTTGCCCTTGCCACCCACAAGCCATTGATCTGCATTGTCGAACAAAAGAGAGTGTAAGCATAAAAGCTTAGTGAGGGTAAGCTCATAAAACAAACCTCGACAATGCAGGGTCCAAGCACGAGCTACAATCAAGATAAAATGCATGATCTTACCTCCGATCCACCCGAGCCATAATTATAAATGATGCATGAACGTATATTCAATATCATGTCATGCTCAACATGTTTAAATCCACAACATATGAAATCACCTATATTAAACCATGTTAGCAACACATCCCAAATCACATTGGCTCACAGTTAATCACATATTGGCAACATAAACTACAATCCGTACTGGCACCTAGCTATGACTCGAATACACGGATAACCGTTGGAACTCACATCCAACAACACAACCATTACCTGACGGTGGGATTACACTCATCACCGTTCACGCGGAGGGGATTCCACTCATCCTCACGCCTCATTTCACGCGGAGGGGATTCCACTCATCCTCACGCCCCGTCGATGGGATTCCAC
Source organism: Hibiscus tridactylites (assembly GCA_958450335.1). Taxonomy (NCBI): domain Eukaryota; kingdom Viridiplantae; phylum Streptophyta; class Magnoliopsida; order Malvales; family Malvaceae; genus Hibiscus; species Hibiscus tridactylites. Next base: position 15,339,168 of record OY288270.1, read on the forward strand.
TCATCATCGACTAATATAAATACAATTTCCGGGCGTACCCGTACTCCTCCTTGGTGACTCAACGCCACCAAGGTCACGCGCGAATTTAGACTCATGTGTGCACACTAACATCCTAATGATCGATTATTTGTACTCAAGCATACTAGTGCCAATACTACACATTTCAATAATCTTTCACAATACCATTTCATAATAACTTCCGTGCTTAGCACGTACTCACCATGACTCACCGTCATGCACAAACCACATTTCCATGCCTAGCATGTACTCACCATGATCCCCAGATCATACAAACACCTCATAATATCATTTCACACGTCAACACCACATGTACATCATTAACAACCATATCACATCATATTTTACACATGTGTATAACCATATCATATATATCATCAACATGCATATAATAATGCATCAAACATGTCTCAACATACATGTATACAACGTATACATAATCAACACCATCACAATTTAACACGAGGCACATACAAGCATTAAAGAGTGCAACCAAAGTCTCTAATCGAAGCTTGGGATTAGGCTACCACTCTAATCCCAACTCTAGGTGGGTTTACCAAGCCCATCCTAGGTTCACATGCTTGAACCAAATACTCAAAACCATTTTAAAAATATTTAACCACTCACCTAAGCTTCCAAGCTCCAAGCCAAGCAAGCAACCTCCCTCAAATTCCCGGATTTCTTCCCGAGGCTTCTCCAACACAAATTCCCGCTTCCAAACAACCTCAAACACAATTCAAACAATTCCAAATCAGCCCAACATCAAAAGACCAACCCGGAATATAATTCAATCACAATTTACAATGTTGCAAGCCATGACCAAACCCCTTATTTTGCAATCTCGGACAGCCCACTTACCCCTTCTAAAATCCATGTTTCCAACACCCGTTGCACCCACAAATGATCCCAAATCAACCCCTAACCATAGTACTACCATTGGGCTATCAATTCCCACCTAAAACAACCCCCAAAACTCACCCAAAACCCTCCAAAACCCCATTTATACCCAAATTCGTGAATCATGTTAAAACACTTTAAAATTCACTTATGTTGGACCTTAAGAGTTGCAAACAACTTATCTAACAATAATAAATCAATAGCTTAAGTTAAAGACCATAAAGCTCTCATTTTTAAACAAAACCCTAAAACTTCACATTTCAAAATCATGAATAAAAATGAGAAATATTGGTACCAACATGAAGAGGAAGACAATACCAAGTCAAAAATGTCATTACCTTGCAAAAATCACCAACAAAATCAAAGGAGATGATGAAATAGAAACTTGGAGAGAAAATGGGCATTTCACGTTCAAAGGAATAAAGGGGGAAGAAGATGGCATTTTTTTTGTGTTTGTTTGAAATATAATAAAAGGGAATGGCTTATTTGAAAAGATTACCCATTTTCAAAAATGCCATTAAAATGGCTATTGGGCCTTGTCATCCAAATTTGGGTCCAACTCTTCAATTAAATTTTTCTAAACAAAACCGAGGCATTATTTTATTTATTAAATTAGAAATCGAGACTCAAATATTATTTAAGTATTATTTTCTCCCGGCCCCCAAACCCGGGTGTTACAAAATCCCCTCCCAGAAATTAAAACTCTTTCATTTTATTCATTCCATAATCGAAATCAGTTGTTTCTAGTTACGCGAAGGGTTGTCAATGGAGAAAATTAACCGTCGAAATCATCAAAAGTCTGTGAATTACGGTAATATTTTGTAAAACTTTAATCTGAGTTATCAAAACTACTAATTTTTGAAAACTAACAGTTGTTTTTAGGTTTTGAATTCAAAATTCATGAGAACTGCTAATGAGTCTTTGCTTGATTGCACTAAAGCTTATATTTTTAAAATTTGATCTCAATAAGCTTAGGCTCTAATTTAACAAATTTTTGAAAGAGGTTATCAAAGCTTAAGTTTTACTTTATTGTTGTTATTTTCACTTTTTTTGTCCTTATTCCCCTTTTTTGTTTATAAACTATTGACAAAATTTACATGATCACTTGGTAATGAATTTGGGACCACCATTGTTAAGTTATGGACCACCATTGTCGGAACAATTGTCTTATGCTTAATTTTGGACACTATACTTGCATTTAATAGCAATTAAACAAGTAGTGTCTATGGTGTAGGAGCATGTTCTCTGTTCAGTGGGTAAATAAGTTTTTGCATTGAGTTGATTCTAGTTTAGATGATCATTTAGCTTTGATTCTAGTTTTTGCATTGAGTCGATGTCATTGTCTAGGTACTATTTTTTTAATAATAGTTAATTTTTTAATAATAATGCCTTTAAAAAATGATTGTGCATGAGCATCAAATTGTTGGTTTAGAAAGTTGTTAAAATATTCTTTTCTTTCTTGTGATGAGTCGATGCATTGAGTCTTCTTTTTCTTAATAACAGTTCAATTTTCAATCTAGGCATTTTTTTGGTTTAGAAATTATTTTGTTTTGATTCTAGTTTTTGCATTGAGTCGATGCATTGAGTTCTTTTTTTAATAACAGCTTAATTTTTAATCTATTTTTTTGTAGTCTCGTCTACATCTTTTACAATGTTCTTTTCTTTTTTTGAGTTAAAAAATCTTTAAATTGTCATGGGCATCAAATTGTTGGTTTAGAAAGTTGTTAAAATGTAAAAGCTTCTTACTTCAAGGGTCAGTATGGTAAATATGGTGGTGGTACAAGTTATAGGTCACATGTTAGTTTAAGAATTGAGGAACTAGCTGCTGAATCAGAATTGGATTCCTGTAATCATAGGACTTAAACAACTTATTTCGGATCCTTAAGTTTAAGGTAATTTTGATGAGTCAGACATCTAAACATGTATTGGCATCCAACACTCATAATATACATGTTTGAGGCGTAATATGCTGCATCTAATTTCTCCCTTCACAAAATTTATAGTGTTGATGCTATCTCATCCTCTTTACATTCTGCCCTTATTGTAACGAAATTTGATTTTTCCTTTGTTCAGTAGGTAAACAATTGTTTAATTAACTATTCAGTTATTGATTCTTGTTTAGATGGTTTTTAGTTTTTGATGAATTGTTAAATATTGTAAGCTTTAAACTTTTTAGAGATTATCAAACTTTTACATGTTTTGGGAATAAACTAAACAAGATGGGTTGCACATGGTCTATGTACTATTTTTTAATCTGAATGAGCATGTATTTTTTTAATTCCCATATAGTTTTATAAGTGCTTTAAACTGTTTACTGTTTGCCTACTTAGTTTAGGTACTATATTTTTTTAAATATAAATGAGCATATAATTGTCTGATTCCCATATAGCTTTATAGGTATTTTGGTTTGGATTAATAATTGTTTATTTTCTTATATTATAATTTAGGATACTATTTTTTTAAAATAAATGAGCATAAATATCTTATTGACGAGCATTTATTATTTATGTATGTCCTTATTCAGATTCATTTATTGTTGTAGTTCATTATGGTGGTAAGTTTGTCATGAATAGGGGTTTAAAGTTTGTTGGGAAACAAAGCAAATGTTATGATATGGCCAGTAAAGATAAATGGTCAATGTTTGCCATATGTGCTATAGCTGATGACATTAAATTAAAATATTGTTTAAAAGTTTATTGGAAATTTGAAGTTGGGGCATTGACTGTGAATAATGTCCAGTTATTGAGACTGATTCAAATGTAGTTAGCATGTTAGAGTCTATCTCAACTAATAATTCTGTACACATTTATCTAGCAGAAAATGCTGATAGGAAAATAGATGAAAGTGTTGGTGAAGGACTTTTTGAAGCACAAGACCCTGCTAATGAAGAAGATGTGAGAGAACCATAAAATAATGCAACTGGAGAAACAAATAATGCAGCAAAAATAGTTGCAAATGATGCTACAGTAGAAACTGAGGCAAATAATGCAACAGTAGAAAAAGAAACTGAGGCAAATGAGGCAACAACAACAAATGATGCACAACAATTGTTAATGCAGTACCAAATGATGCTGAAAATGCATTAGAAGAATATGTGGTGGAGGAAGAAGTAATGAAAGAAGGTGTATTTTCTAAACCAATATGTAAAACAGATTCAGTTGAAGTTGAAGATGTAGTGGAAGAAGATACAGATTTCAATGAAGTTGGAGGAGAAAATAAAATGAGTGAAGAGGAAGAAGATGCTGACTCAGAATTTTTTAATAGTGAAGCTGATGTTGGTGAAGATGAAGTTATTCAAGAGGATGTCTCCAACATAGTGGTAAAGAATTTAGAAGGTTTGTATGGTGATTGGGGAACACATCTAAATGCGAATGAGAATGAGACTGATGGTGAAAGTTCGGACTCCTTTCATAGTGTACACGAGTCTGACAGTGATGGTCCCACATGGCCAGAGTTTAACACATAATGTGATATGGAGAACCTTAAATTTAAGGTGAGTTTACTGTTTCCTAACAAAGGCATATTGAAAGAGGTTGTAAATGGGAGAAAAAATAGGTATTTTCTAATTTTTGACATAAATGACAAAAGAAGACTTCGAGCAATTTGTAAAGATGCTACATGTCCTTGGAGTATACGGGCTTCAAAAATAGATGCTGACAGTGATACCTTTCAGATTAAGACAATCAATGATGTGCATACATGTGCCAAAGTGATGAAGAATCGAAATTATCACTTCTAAGTTCATTGCAAATACTTACCTGCACAAATGTCAAGCTGATAGAAACTATGCTTCTAGCTCATTGAAGGCCGATGTTGAAAAATATTATGTGGCCCTTTTGAGTGAAACCAAATGTATCAGGGCTAGGAAACTTGTCCTAAAAATGATAGATATAAGTTACAATGACTAGTTCAAAAAGTTGTACGAGTACCTAGGAGAGCTTAAGGAGACTAATTCTGGAAGAACCATCATTTGTCAGTTAGATGATAAGTTATTTGAGAGGGTTTATATATGTCCCGAAGCATGTAAAAATGGTTATAAGGCTGGATGCAGGCCTATGATCAGTGTTGATGGGTGTTTTCTGAAAGGTCCTTATATTGGTTGGTTACTTGCTATTGTTGGGATAGATGCTAATGATGGTATTTATCCAATAGCATATGCTGTTGTAGAAAGTGAGAATTTTTCAGCATGGTATTGGTTTCTTTGTTTGTTGAAAAATGACCTGGAAAGTACAAATTCTAACCAAATCAGTTTCATGTCAGACAAACAAAAGGTATATTCTCTTACTTCTTTTTATTGAATATTAATATACTGAAATTCATACTAAACCATTGTCAGTAATTATCTTGTAGGGACTCAAAGAATCATTGGAAGAATTGTTTCCAGATTCTGAACAACGAAAATGTGTCAGACACATGTACACAAACTTCAAAACAAAAAAAACTAATAGAGGAAAGACATTAAATGCATTTTGAAAAGCAGCAATATCTACATATGTCACCCAATTCAATGCAACCATGAATGAAATGAAAGCAATATCAAAAGATGCTCACGACTGATTTGATGATAAACCCCCTTCATGTGGTCCAAATCACACTTCTCCACAAGGAGTAAGTGTAACATGCTGCTAAACAACATGTCAGAGTGTTTCAACAAGGTAATTCAATTATTACCTTGCATCATATTCTTCATAGCTAAAATGATCTTGCTGAAAGTTACAAAATGGTAACTGTACTATATGAAAGTTATAAAATGGTTACTGAACTATATGAAGTAACAAAATGGTTACTGAACTTTTTGTTTATTTTGTAGATTATACTGGAGGCAAGAGACAACCCAATACTTACAATATTGAAAATTATTAGAACCAAGATGATGATAAGAATAGTCCAAAGAAGACAAGAAGCAGAAAAATACAATGTAATTTTGTGTCCTAAGATTCAAAGGAAGCTTGATATTCAAATTTAAAACTCCGTTAGGTTAGCGTTGATATAAGTGTTGGGATGTGTGGGGCTCGATTCGATCAACCAATATTGCTCACCAAGTGGTGGAGAGATAGATTTTTGGGTGGAAGGGTTGTGGAAGCTATAAAGAATAAAGACACAAAGATTTATAGTGGTTCGACCTTCTAACAAGCACCTACATCCACTACCTTAGCTTCCCACTAAGGATTTCACAATCAATCCACTAATTGATTCGTCCCCTTTTCTAGGATTAGGAGGAAACCCTTACAACCGATCAAGCTTCTACCCAAAGCCTTGATCAAAACCCTCTTTTACAAAGAGATAAATAAAGCAAACTTAAACCCTCTAATAGGTGTTTGTTTGCACAATGAAGCACTCACCCAAAACCTAAAACACTTGAGCAAATTTGACAATTTTGGCTCACTAGTGTTTGTCTATACAAGAAATGACAAATTAAGCACTAAGACAATTTCTTGATCATTTGATGTTTTACAATATGAGAATTAGCCTTCTCTTGATGCTTGGAGGTCCCTTTTATACTCCCAATTAAGTTTGTAGCCGTTACTAGCCGTTGGGATCAAAATGGAGCCGTTGAGGACTTTATTTCCCTTCATAAATGCACTTCTGCAGCTACCAGTATCGATACACGTGGAACGGTATCGATACGACCTTCTTGAGGAAATAGTCGTTGGGCTCTTGCCAGCTGAGGCGTATCGATACGCTTAAGGGCGTATCGGTACGGGTCCATATTTGAATAGCCGTTGGGAAATAGCCGTTGTGGTAGTTGAAAAGGGATCGGTACGCTGACGTGGCGTATCGAAACAACCCATCTCCGCATCGATACACTAAACCCTTGTATCGATACGGGTTTTGACAGTGGCCAAACTGAGGCAAAATGGTATTGGTACGGGTACAACCGTATCGATACTGGTGCTCTGAAATCACAAGTTTGGCTGTTTAAAACATGAAAAATCTTTGCCAAAAACCTCTTAAAATGCCTCAAACATAATTTCAAGTTGTTTGGACTTAAAACAAGTTTTAAATTCTTTTCAAATTAGTCCAAAACATTTTTCAATTATTATATCAAAACATTAGTTCTACAATCTCCCCCTTTTTGATATAATAAAACTAACTTGAAAAATTGTTTGGGATTCTCCCCCTTAAACTTTAAAAATGTGAATAAGAGATTAAATGTATGAAATCAAATAAAGCTCCCCCTTATTCATTTGAAAATTCAATTTTTCAAACCATACTATTTCTCCCCCTTTTTGTTATATCAAAAAGAATTTAAGACATTTAAGTTCAAAATAACAATAGAGGTAAAAACTTGACAAAAATAAGAATTTGGTTTTAAATTGGCTCCCCCTTGCTCAAAGCATCATAAAAAAAGAGTTAGTCCATCAAATATGATCATCTAGTTGAATAAACTACACATAAGACAAATTAAATCAAAACAACTAGAAATTTTACCAACACTTGAACCCAAGGGAGGATGTGAAGCCTTCCTTCTTCAAGTGTTCTTCCTTGTGTGTATGGAGCTCCCCCTCAATGTTTGACTTGTTGAACATCTCCATCACACCTACAATAGACAATCAAGTAACTTTTGGTATCCAAATTGCTTTGGATCCATAAACGTTAGTTGCACAAATTTTAGTCCCCTTAGGAATCCATTTTTCAATGTCTTCCTTTTTAATTGAAGTACTAAGTCCTTTTGGGACCCAAATACTTCTAAAACATTTTCCTTTAATAAATCTAGGGGCACTAGATTGTCTAACATAAAAGTTTGATTTTCCAAAATTGTTTTTCTTTTCAAGCTCTTTGGAAATCAAATCTTTTTCTCCTTGAACTTTTTGAGGCAATTTTTGTAAATCAAGACATTTTAACTCAAACTCTTCAAGTTTTGCTTCAAGTTCAAGTTTGGTTTTAGAAAGCAAATCATTTTGAATTTTTAACTTTGAAATCAATTTATTGTTTTTCAAAATGTGGCTTTTAAAATCTAAAACCAAATCATCATAGGCATCTTGTAATTCCTCAAAAGTGTAAGAACATGAAGTAGATGAATTAGAAGTTACCCTTGAATCTTCTTCGATGGCCATAAGGCAAAGGTTGGCTTGTTCATCGTCGGTGGAGTCTTCATCACTCCAAGTAGCCAAATGTGCCTTCTTCTTATGGCTTGAAGTGCTTGCCCTCTCCTTTCTTTTAGGTTCTCGTTCAAGCTCTCTCAAGGCTTTCTTCATGAACGGGGCACACTTCTTGAAGAGATGAACTATCTCTTCATCTTCATCCTCCTCTTCACTTGAATAGACATGATGGCAAGTGGAGGATTTTAGAGCCATGGCACTTGCATTGATGCCAAGCCCTTTGATTTTCTTCTCTCCCATAGCTCTAATTTCTTCCCTCTTCTTCTCATCCTCTTTGTTCTTCTTCTTGATTTGATGAGTAAGGAGAGACCCCATGAGTTCATCAAGCTTCAACGTCTTCAAATTTTTGGCTTCGATGATGGCGGTCCTCTTTGAGTCCCAAGACTCGGGAAGTGAGTAGATGAGCTTTCGAACAAGCTTCTCCTCCGGGATGGCTTCTCCATAGCCTTTGAGACCATTGGTGATGGTGGAGAACCTATCAAACATCTTCTCGATGTTCTCTTCCGGATCCATTTTGAAGTTTTCATACTCAAGGGTTAGGAGCCCAATCTTGGTCTCCTTGACTTCATTTGTTCCTTCGTATGTGACTTCAAGCTTGTCCCATACCTCCTTGGCACTCTCACAAGAAGACATCTTCTCATAGATGGATGGACCAAATGCACAAAATAGAATGTGCAAGGCTTTGCAATTTAGTTCCATCTTCTTGCGATCGTCGGCACTCCACTCCGCTTTACTTCTTTGAGGCACGAACGGGCCATCTTCAACTACATCCCATAGCTTGTAATCTTTTGATTTGATGAAGAACTTCATCTTTGTTTTCCAATGGGCATAGTGAGCTCCGTCAAAGAAGGGCGGTTTGTCGATTGATTGTGCCATTGAGCCGGTTGATGAAAAAGTGATCGAGCTTGCCGGATCTTCTCAATAGGATGTTAATCCTCACTGATTGAGCCAAGCTCTGATACCAATTGTTGGGATGTGTGGGGCTCGATTCGATCAACCAATATTGCTCACCAAGTGGTGGAGAGATGGATTTTTGGGTGGAAGGGTTGTGGAAGCTATAAAGAATAAAGACACAAAGATTTATAGTGGTTCGGCCTTCTAACAAGCACCTACATCCACTACCTTAGCTTCCCACTAAGGATTTCACAATCAATCCACTAATTGATTCGTCCCCTTTTCTAGGATTAGGAGGAAACCCTTACAACCGATCAAACTTCTACCCAAAGCCTTGATCAAAACCATCTTTTACAAAGAGATAAATAAAGTAAACTTAAACCCTCTAATAGGTGTTTGTTTGCACAATGAAGCACTCACCCAAAACCTAAAACACTTGAGCAAATTTGACAATTTTGGCTCACTAGTGTTTGTCTATACAAGAAATGACAAATTAAGCACTAAGACAATTTCTTGATCATTTGATGTTTTACAATATGAGCATTAGCCTTCTCTTGATGCTTGGAGGTCCCTTTTATACTCCCAATTGAGTTTGTAGCCGTTACTAGCCGTTGGGATCAAAATGGAGCCGTTGAGGACTTTATTTCCCTTCATAAATGCACTTCTGCAGCTACCATTATTGATACACGTGGAACGGTATCGATACGACCTTCTTGAGGAAATAGCCGTTGGGCTCTTGCCAGCTGAGGCGTATCGATACGCTTAAGGGCGTATCGGTACGGGTCCATATTTGAATAGCCGTTGGGAAATAGCCGTTGGGGTAGTTGAAAAGGGATTGGTACGCTGACGTGGCGTATCGAAACAACCCCTCTCCGTATCGATACACTAAACCCTTGTATCGATACGGGTTTTGACAGTGGCCAAACTGAGGCAAAATGGTATCGGTACGGGTACAACCGTATCGATACTGGTGCTCTGAAATCACAAGTTTGGCTGTTTAAAACATGAAAAATCTTTGCCAAAAACCTCTTAAAATGCCTCAAACATAATTTCAAGTTGTTTGGACTTAAAACAAGTTTTAAATTCTTTTCAAATTAGTCCAAAACATTTTTCAATTATTATATCAAAACATTAGTTCTACAATAAGTTTAATATTTCAATTCTAACTTTTTTATTTATGTTCATTATGTTTAAAGCTACTAACACCAAAATTATTTGTCCATTGTGTTCATAGATGTCAGCCAATATATGCCGATAACTTCCAATAACAAGTTGAATGTGGCCAAGGAGAACAACATGTGGTGAACATCCAAAATCATACATGTACATGTAGAAGATGGGATCTCACTGAAATCCCATGCAATCATGTTGTTTCAGTTATACACAACGACAATATGAATGTAATTTGATTTGTCGATCCGTGCTACAAGAAGGACACTCAACTCTCAATTTATGGGCACTACATTAACCCTATTAGAGGTTTTAATCAGTGGACCAAAGTAGAAGGCATGAAACCTATACTTCTACCAATTTTGAGAAGACCAGCTGGAAGACCAAACAAAAAGATAAAATTAAAAAGAGATCAAGTTCTTACTAATGGAAAAGTATGTAAAAAAGGTGTGCAAATGACTTGCACCAAATGTGGTAGAACTGACCATAATATAAGAACTAGCAAAGGGGAAATTGGTGAAAACAAATATCTCAAAAAATTTGTAAGTTTTTATTACATTATATTTAAGTTTATACTTATACTTGATGTTTAGTTCAAACTAATTATTTTGTTTTATTTCTGTCCACATAGGGTTCATAAAGGCAACATCAAGGTTCAAGGCAGCCTTCACGGCAGCACCAAGGTCCAAGGCAACCTTCAAGGCAGGACCAAGGTCCAAGGCAGCACCACCAAGGTCCAAAACAACTTTCTAGTCAAAAGTTGCCAACAAGAAGAAGGCAACAATCAGTCCACAAACAACCTCCAATCCAACATTTCACAGGGCAAAACCAAACTCCTTCAATTACCACAGTAAGGTGGATGATGTCTACACAAGAAAGTTCTGTCTCTAACCCACCAACACAAGCCTCTAATGCACATGATTGAAGGATTTGTTCGACTTATTTTGTCTACTTTTTGTGGCCTATTTTGTGGCATATTTGTGCTTATTTTGTGCCTTGCTTTATATAACCACAAACAACATTTTATACATGAACGAGATAGTGATATACTATGAGTAATCTTCACTCGAGTAAAGGAGGTTTAAAATCAAAAGAAAACAAAAGAGACTGTGACAAATCCAAATTCCCAACTTTCAATTACATAAATTACTTCTAAAATACACCACAATCAACAAAAACCCATAACTATGAAAGCATGTTCCTTAACACACTTAGAAAGCAGGATTTTAAATTCCCAATTTTCAATTACATAAATTACTTCTAAAATACACCACAATCAACAAAAACCCATAACGCTAAACAACACTTCTAAAATACCTCTAGTGACAAATTCAAAATAACATCATTAGACTGATGAAACAAACCCATATAATTCTTTTCTTCTTTCTCCCCCTTTCCAAAGCATTCAACTTTTTCAGAAGCCCATTGAAAACCACTGTTACTCGAGGCGACATTGGAGGATCGTACTACTGCATAAATCGACACGATTTGTGCCTACGCGAGCCATAATTTTTGCAGCCAAAGAATCTTCTTCTAGGATTTCTAGATGTCCACGATGTTTTCATCTCAGCTAGCAAGTTACAATGACAATATGGTCTTCGAATAGGATCATCCATTGTTCTCTCCTATTTGTTTTCTTCTTCGTCTACCTTACATAGCTGCCCAAAAAAAATGAAGAGAGTTTAGAATGAAATGTTGTCGATAGCTTAGGGTTTCATCCTTTAAAAAAGTGATTAAAAATGATTTATTTTTAATTTTTAAGGAATATGACGTGGAATAGGATTTTATTATTTTTTAGATATGAGGTGGAAAATAGGGTGGGATGTGGCATACCCAATCAGATTTCCGTTAGAGGTTAACGAGGTTTAACGCCCTAGTTACCGTTTTGTTTCAAAATATAAAGTTTAATTGTCATTTCGTGATTTTTGAAAGTTTGGTTACCATTTTATTTTTTTACCAAAGTTTAGTGACCATCTGTGTACTTTACCCAATAATTTTCTTCAAAGTTATGAGAATAATTAGAAGATGATTTATTTCCTTTGAGGGTTATAAGAAAATCAACAACGTCCAAATGAGTTGGGCCAACAATGTCCAAATAAAGTTGGACCAATATCATCTTCGTCATTTTTCGCAAACAAAATCATTCAATGATTGTTGATTTTTCAACGTACGACAAGTACGAGACCAATGATTTATAATATCGCATTGGTAATAAAAAAGTTTTTACTTCATTAGAATAACCTTTATCACTCTTGCCATCCTTATAACCTCACTATCGATGGGTAGAAGTATCCTTAAAATGACCGTATTTTTCATATCTATATTCATAGTTTCAATCACTACCACAACTTCTAATGTGGCTTTCATTCTTTTCATAATATAATATCACATTTACTCCAGGGAATGAAGTTGAGCTAGTGGGCCTTTGAAACTTTTTTTCACATATTTTTATCACAGAGAACAAAGATTTAATCCTCGTACGCGGCATTGTTAAACCAGTCCACAAGGTCCTTTAAAAACCTCCTTTGAGACCAATAGCCTCGCAGAACGGGATGTCCAACCAATATACTTGGATTATATCGAAGTTATGTTACCAATTAAATAGTGATTTACCATGTTTGCATTCTCTTCAGGGAATGAAACGGATCCAATAATTGCATAGAATAAGTATCATGCTTGCATTCGCTTCAGCGAATGCCTCATCATTGATAACTACATGGAATAAACACCATGCCTCCCACAAAATTCTTGTCAAGATGAATTTTTGTAATTTGACATTGGAAGAAGTCTACAGTTGAGTTTTTTGATGTAGAAGAATTATTACTTTCGAGCAAAATCACCATGATTTATCGCACTTTAAAATAATAATATAAAGAATAAAAATAAAATCAAAATTTACCGATATTGATTTTTCTCTCGAGGACAATGGAGATATAAATAACCAAGACAGCTCCTCATAATCTCTTTATGTGATATCTCTTTCCAAGCCGTTTTAAAGACATGTAAAACTTAAAACACGGTTAAAATATCATTTCTCAACGATAAAATAATATATATAAAAAATAGGATCCATAATTGCAATTCGTATGATTGGATTTCTAATTAGCAAAATCGTGTTAATAGACTGCATGTTATTTCCCACCTGAGATGATCCGTAAAATCGACGAATCATACCTGAATGTTGTCACTATTAACTTCAATAAAAAATGGCCGAACCCTTAATCAAAATTATTAAAACAAGACAATAACCAAATAATAGATCAAGATATATTGACCTTAATTTAAGAACGATTCAAAAAATATACCAAAATTTCCAAGATAGTTTGAATATATAGTGGATGTATTCTTCAATATCATATTGAAATCTTTTCCGAGAATCACCAACAAAACCACGGTAATTGAGCGAGATCGTGTTTTGAGTTAAAATATGTTTCCACGCCATTAAAAAATTGTGAGAAATCACAAACTCATATCTGCCCAATTGTTAAAATTCAAATACAATTAAACATGCTTCCATGTCTTTCAAAAATTAAAAACCAAGTTAAAATATAAACATACATATAATCAGTAACTAAAAAAATAAAGGGAAAAAAGAAACTTATCTTTGGTCATTCTACACTCGAATTCTTTCCAGTAAATTCTTTTGGATTTGAACGATGAAGACCTCAGTTGATTAGAGTCTCGTGCTGATAACGTGTTGTGAATAAAATAAAGAAGAACGAGAATAAGAACGGAGAACAAGAAGAACAAAGAGATGAGAAAAAGAGGAATATTTTTATTATTCTCAAATATAGACTTGTGTACAATGCCTTCAATAAATCATCTATTTATAGGCATAAGAAGTACATAATACATTAAACTCTAATTAATGTAGATAATATTCTTAATGATAAAGTAAGTTAAATCTCCTTGATAAACTCCTTATCATAATAGACATCCACATAGATAAATATTCATAACAAAAATATATTTTTCGATCTTTTTCCACTAAATCAATATACAAACTATTTAATACCAAACTAGGTAAACTTTTAAATAATAGTGTAAATACCGACTGAGTTTTTCTTTAGTGAGATGTTATTGGTACAACATATAAGAGTATATGAGATTGAACATATTTAAACATTCATTATCTTTTAATTTTTGAATAGATAAAGTTTGAATAATATAAACATTGTATTCAAGGATGGGGTCATACATTGCGTTTGGTTCACGGAATGTAAGATTACCCCTGAAAATAGATTTTCGAAATGTAACATTATTTGACACATTAATGAGAATGTTACATTACCTTGTTTAGTTTATTTGTTAAGAATGTAAAATTATTGTGTTTGGTTGGAGGAGTATAAGATTATCTAGAAGTAAAATTTACTAAATTGTCATAGTTTCTTTTTAACACGTTAAACTTTCAATATTAAACTAAAATATATTTGCATAAAAAGTTATAGAATTATATAATTTATCGTATTACTAATATAATTATTATATTAACTATTTTTAAAAATATATATTTTATATTTGCATATCATCATTACTCTCTATTAAAATATTTTTATAATTTTTTAAATGTTAAACATTTAAAATGTTCAATTTTTCAATTTTTATTACTTGTGACAAATTATAAAATAAATTAAAGTAAATAATAAAATAAATATAAAAGTTATATAATACTGATAAGAATTTTACATCATAAGTTTAACCTACTAAAATATTTTATAAGACGGTAAACATCTTATAAATAAAAAATAAAATTAAAAACAAACTCCTTATCTTATTAATTCTTAACCAATATGCAATCTCAACATATAACATATAAACATTATATATAATATTAATAAAAATATATTAAAATAGTAAAACAATATTTAAATATGTGGAACACCATTTAAATATTATATAAAAATATTTAATTGATTTACACCACAAATGTTTAATCATCTAATTAAATTCAGCAAAGGATCCACATGAACAAAATTTATTGACTTAAGGACAATATGATCTAAACGGATGAGAATTGATAAATACCTAAGAAATTTAAGGGAATTACATTCCCACTATTTAATTAAAAAAATGATGTTGTTTGAAAATAATATTACCCTTTAGAAGAAATATTTTCAAACTAAACGTGGATATATGATTCTAAAATTTCGTATAGTAATAATCTTTTCCGCGAATCAATAGTGTGGGAAAGTCTATTCCTAAAGTTTTTTTTGGGCTGATACAGTTTTTGAGGTTTTTTTACATCTCATCAATAAACTTTTTATTCTTGTTGAGCAAACAAAATGGAAGATTCTAGACTCTATTGCTCTCCCACAGTTTTTTACCTTTATAGTATATATTTAAAAAATAGATTAATTATAATTTTCCCCCTTATTTTGAGATATTTATATTTTATACTCTCAACTCTGAACTCTGACTCCGTTATTAATTATATTAAATTGCATGTTAAAAGAATGTTAGTGTAAATACTTTACAGGCTGATTTGAATAGTGGAGCGGCCCATACGGGTAAGTAAAAGCCGATTCAGGTTAGAATAAACGTAGATGTGTAACCAAATAAAAACTCCAGCGGAAAGTTCTTATCCTATCCTCCCCCACTTTCTTCCCTCTCTTAGCCGAAGACCAAGCTCTCAACTTCAAAACGCCTACAAAATCAACACCCATTTCTCCCTTTTCAGCCCCAATCTTAATCCTCCCAAGTCTTTCTACTCTCCTTCAGATTAGAAACCATTGCAACTATTGAAGAAATCAAAGCTGAGAAATCTTCCATCGAGAAAGATGCTGTGAGTGCCTAGATTCGGGTTCTCTCTTGATTCAGCCCTTTGACAAGTCCAGGTATGGTATAAATAAGCTAGATCTTATAAACATTAGTTCAGGTTTGTCTCTAGTGTATGTAGTGTGCTTCATTCGTCTTCTGCCATATATATGGCATACATTTATGAGATAGATTTTCAGGACTTTTTATTTGAAAAGGTATGACACATAAAAGTCAAAGCTATTTTACACATTGTATTTTATTCATATTCCGACAAACTTTTCTAATAAGAGACTAAGAGAGATAAAGTTGTTGAATTATATTGTTTTAACAAAATCTATTCTCCTCTTACGTCTTTTTACAAGTGTGCCTTGTGAAAGCATCTACATGCTTCCTCTGAAGTTGATCAACAGCTGATACTATGAAATTCAACATTTTCAGCTTAAAGTCTATAGAGAAAGCTATAGTCAACTCTGATCTTGGTATGACTCCGAACAATGATGGTGAAGTTATTCGCTTGTCTCTCCCTCTACTGACAACTGAAAGAAGAAAGGTATCTATTCTTTTTCTTAATATTTGGCATGTAGGTGACAAAAAATGTTTTTACAGCCTCCTGCATTCCATGTTTCAAAAATTATCTATTGTAGAAGAACTATGTTCCTAAAATTATAATTTGCTTTTAAAATAATTTTTTCACTTTAGTAGTGAGGCTTGGCTGTACAACAGACTCGTTATTTTGTGGATTTTGATGCACTAACAATGCTCTATAGCAAGTGCAAATACAGTGAAAATTACCCGGGTTCTTGGAAATGCTTTGGAGAGTTTGCAGATATGATTATTAACACAGTGGAAAACTTGTTTTGGATATTCCTAAGAAAAATGGTTGCACGACATACTTTTTATAGTAGATAAAATGGCAGCATTGATGGTAACTTTCCAATATTTAGGATATTGTATTTCTTTAACATGGTTCTAGAATGTTTGATTATTGTTTTACTTTACATTTTACATGATTGCAGGAATTGTCAAAGGTTGTGGCCAAACAAGCTGAAGAAGGGAAGGTAAAGCTTTTGTAATTTTGGTTTGGATTTCAGCCACTACACTTGACGCTTAATTCTTTTTATTACACGTACAAATACACACTCTCACCCTCTCTCTCGAAAAGCATTTTTGGGATATTTAAGCTCAAGATGCATGTATCCTCAGTTATCCTGAAAAGAGATCACTCATTCAGCAAGAGAGAGAGAGAGAGAAGCAACGAATGCAACAATAATTGAAGATATTTAACATAAATTGAGTTTTCTTTGTCAATAACATTAAAATTTGGTTTAAGGATAAAAATCCTTGGTGGATTATAATTGTCTCCAAGCACATGGAAGTGTTCAGGTTTACTTGTATTGAAACATGGATTTCTAATTGCATGCATTCATTGAGAATATTTATCTAATGGTGACTGAATTTGATCACTCACTCACTCACTCACTTAAATCATCTTTGTTGATCACTTGTTATAGGTGGCAGTGAGAAATATAAGAAGATATGTTCTTAAAGCCTATGAAAAAACTTGAGAAGGCTTGTATCTTTATAGCCCTCCTTCCTTATCACTTTTGGTTCATGTTTCTTTACATTGTTTTGACTGCGTTTTTTGAGTCATATTTTCTTGATATTGTTTTTCAATTTTATCCAGGAGAAAAAGCTGTCTGAAGACAATGTGAAGGATTTATCAAGTGATTTGCAGGTGACTTGAGATTTTACCTCTCTCTCTCTCACTCACCATCCTTGCAAACAAAGTCAAGCAAAGACGTTTTTGTCACTATAAGGTAGAACATCATATGCAATTGGTTGTTGGTTACAAGACCAATTAGCAATAAATGGCTTGGATAATCAAGGTGATCCACGATGAATGGGGCTTTTGCCACTTGGGTTTTATGGTTTCATCCAAATGCCATGATCAAAGTGTTGTAGGTTTATGAAAATTGGGTGACCGCTCATTTTACTAAATTCAACTTTCTTGGATATTTCCAATAGCTTTTTTGTAGATAGCGGTGCTTTTACAATTTACCTCCCGAGTCCCGACTATTATAGTCCAAAGTCCCTCTTGACAGATATATGATTTTCTGACAACTCCCTGTCTTGAGGGCAGCCCAAATATAGACTTCAGAGGCTTCTTATTTTCTTTAATTTCTTCTGTCCATAACTCCATGTGCAGTGAATGTGTTTTTGCATTAGTGTTTAGGCAATCATGCATGTATATTTCTGGTCTGATTAATAAGTCAGTCTGGTGGGTTGCTCATTCCCTTCAGTGTTCAAGTTTGTGAAATCTTCTCTCTTTTTCACGCAGTAACTCACAGATGAGTACATGAAGAAAATTGATAGCATCTACAAGCAAAAGGAAAAGGTATGCTTTGTCAAAAAATGAAGAAAATAGTCCATTGTTTTCCTTTTTGCTCGAAGACCACTTTTTTTGTGTTTCCTTTTTGGCTTCAAATTTGGCCTAATGCCTCTTGTATGTAATAACATCGATGTTTTACTTGTGTCTATCATGCTTTGGCTTTTGTCTTTCAGGAGTTGCTGACTGTCTAACGATTGTTTGTACAAAGTTGTAAAGTCTCGATCTTGCTTTCTATTGACACTAAAAGAAGACTTATATATACGTAGTTGTCTTTGACTGATGGATGGAAACTTGTGGTGCATAGTATCTATATATTGCAGAAGAGCGTTTCGAAAGTTAATATGTTAAATTTTTCTGTTGATGTACAAGATGTGGAGCAAGGAACAAAGGCCAAGTTTAGATTTCGGAATGTTGATGCTTAAAATTTCTTTTCAGTCGTGAAGTGTGTATGACATTCTTATAGTAGAATTGGCTACCCCTTCTTGCTGGTAATCTCAGAATTGAGGTTAAGCCAATATGATGTATTGTTATCGACATTGACGGCTCTTGATTGTCCTAGAAAACGCTATTCGATCATGTTCAAAGCCGTAGACCTGGCAAACTTGACCCGAAATCCGAACCGAATTATTTGAACAGAGATTCGATTTTGACTCGAACATGATGATCTGAAGTTGAGCCGAAACCCAAAATAAATCGAACCGAACCAAAATCGAGCCAAAATTTTTTATTGAACCGAAATAGACCCGAACTGATTTGACACGAATCAAAAGCTGAACCGAATATCGACCTGATTTTAACCCGAAAATTAAGGTAAAATAAATGAATAATTTATTTTTAATATTATCTATTTTAACAATATAATAAATAATAAAATGAAGTATATTTTATTATCTTTTTGTACTATATCATGAAAGAGACCGTTGCTCTTGTCAAAGTTGTGGTACAATACCCTTTTATGTTATTTTGGCTAAAAATTAAATTTTAAAAATTAAAATGAACAAAAATATCATTATATTAAATTAATAGACTAAATTACAAAGATTGTTTAATTTTAACTAAAAATAACTTTTTAGAGACTAAATATCACTACGGGGAGGGGATTTATATATCTGAAGTCTAAACCGTGGGGATACTTGTGACTAAATTAAATTAAACTAAAACTTAAAGTTGAATATTAGTACTAAAATGTAACATTTTAAATGTAACATGACCTAAAAAGTAATTAATCTCTAGCTTAAAAATTGATGGTTTATTTCCCTCCAAAATTTTATCTTTTCCCTATTTATCTTTACCAATTGTCTTTTTTTTCAATCTAGCTTCAAAATTTTGTGGGTTATTTCCCTCCAAAATTTTGTCTTTTCTCTCTCTATTTTTACCAATTGTATTTCTCCTTTTCTTTTTCTTAATTTAATTGAGTTTCAATTTAAATTAATTTAAGTGAAATTTCACAATAAGTTTTAGAATTATTTTAATTATGTTCGTGATTTATGCTTCTCGATTTTAGTTAGCTCAATTAGATCCTAAGTTTAATAAATTAATTCATTTCAAACATTATTATTATTATTATTATTATTATTATTATTATTATTGTTATTATTGTTATTATTATTATTATTATTATTATTATTATTATTATTATTATTATTATTATTATTATTATTATTATTATTATTATTACATATAATAAACTTTGATTTAATATAATTATATACAAAATTTTGATATGGATACACGAAGCTTTGATTTAAATATTTAATCAAATTCAAATGCATAGATTAACAAGTTGAATCAGAATTAATCTCGTACACCAATAACTCTAAACTAAACCATAAATACTAAACTTCAAACCCTAAACCCAACTCAAACCGAATTGACCCAAAAATTCAAATGTTGACCCGACCTAAAATCGACCCGAACGACCTAATTTTGACCCGAACCGAACGACCCGATTTTGACCCGATCCGATATTGACCGACCCGAAAACAATCGATCCGATTTTGACCCGATCCAATACCCAACCGGATCTGACTCATCACAGACCCGAATTAGACCCGAACTCGAACTGAGCCGACCCGAACCAAATCTAAACTGATTCTAGATAGACCTGAAACGACCCGAACCGAACACGAACCCGAACTGATTGCCATCTCTATTCAAAGGGTTACCTACCCATATCAGATTTTGGTGCGTTTTAAGTGCTAATGGGGGTCATATTAATTTGAACTTATTTTGCACTTAATGTGGTCCTCAAACTTGGGGAAAAATCCAATGGGGGCCATTTTGTATTATTTTGTTCCTTTACCCTTACTTTATATTATTTTCATTCTTAAAGCATCGTCTTTTAGCTCCCTTTTGTCTTCTCATTGGAGGTCTAACCTAGAGTAGGTGAACAATCAACCATGAATGACTGAGAGTGAGCCCAAATCTGTGTTCATTTGATTAATATAGCAATAGGCCATTAGTTCATTGTGGCTGATCCAGTTTCTACATATCTGGGCTTATTCTCCATACTTAAAAGCATCACCTCAATAATAATAAGAGTAAACTACTACAATGACCACCGAACTTTAGGGGTATACTTGTTTTGACCACTGAATTATCGAACTCGTTAATCAAACTATTTAACTTATTAATTGATCTATTTTGGCCACCACCGTTAAAAAACTAACGGAAGGGTGACGTGGCAATTAACAGAAATTTGTAAAATTACACATTTAGTCCATGTTATTTACCTATTATATGAATTTTGTCCAAATTTTAATTTATTTAATTAAATATTAAAATAAATATATTAAAATATATCAAAAATTAAAATAAATTATTCAATTGGGTGATGATTAATTTTAATTAATTATATTAAAATTTGGACCAAATTGATATAATAGGTAAATAACATGGACTAAATGTGTATTTTTACAAATTTTCATTAACTGCCACAACAACACTCAGTTTTTTTAACGGATGTGGTCAAAATAGGCCAATTTAATAAATTTAGTAGTCTGATTGACGAATTCGATAGTTCGGTGGTCAAAATTGGTACGCCCCTAAAGGTCGGTGGTCATTGGAATAGTTTACCCTAATAATAATAAAACTTCTTTGATAATTGGAGGAAAGTGGAACATTCAGCCGGCCAACTCAATAGAATTTTAAAATAACATTCACCAAAGTGATGAAATTAATTATAATTTATAATTAAAGGGCAACTCAATAGAATTTTAAAATAACATTCACAAAAGTGATGAAATTAATTATAATTTATAACTAAAGGCCTAAGGGCACTTGAAGTCCTTGAATTTTTTTATAGAAAAAATTAATTAAGTTGTTGAACTTTTTAAATTTTTTAAACTAATAAATTTAATCAATTAAACAATTTGACTAATTTTGACCATCAGATTTTAATGGGTTTTTTCTTTTGAGATATTACTTTTACATGACACACTGCAGTTTTGTTATGTGACATTTACTTATATTTTTAAAAAATTATTTTTTATAATTTTTATACGTTTTTATACAAATTTTAGTACTTTTAAGAAAGTTTTTAAATAAAATAATAATTTTTTGAAAATACTAAGTGACAGCACTGTAACACGACACATTATACTAACTGATCGAAAAAATTTATTAAATTTAAAAGTTAATGTTGATTAAAGTGGTGAATTTGTAAAATTACGGAGTATAAAAGTTTAATTGGGTGAAAAAAAAATTTAAATACCTTAATCCTAGGTGTTCCTCATTCTTCACTTGCTTGTCTTTTTCCAATAAATTATATTGCTACAATCTAAGCTTTTACCGAACCCCATCTTTGTTATGCATGAGTCTGAAAATGACATTTCTTTTATAATTTAGAAATTGTATTTATTCATATGATGAGAAAAATAATTATAGTTTTTTAATATATTTTTTGAATAGTTTAAAGGTGATTATAAGGTAGTATTTGTTTATATATATTTTTAACTTTTTGACAATACACATACGCCTTATAGACAAAGCGATTTGAACTCGTGTCTTCTAAAATTAATATCATCTGTTTTTTTATTGAGACAATTATTGAGTTTTTTTTAATATTTTTTAATATATTTTAATATAGTTCTTTTTAATATTAATTATAAGCACTACTGCACTACTTATATTTGTATTAATTTTAGTCGGGGAATATAGTTTCCATTAATGTTTAAGCGTCACTCAGAAGAGATGGAAATTTTTTTAAATTTAATTTAATTTTTTTAAAAAATTGATTATCATTAGACCAAAATAATATAGATGTACGTACACTGATTCCATGTACAACTTGCTACTAAAATGTTGAATTGATTTATTTTCTCTCAATAAGTACAATTAAGGGTGTAACCCCCTCGTCCCGGTCTGGCCGGATGACCGGTCCGAGTGAGCTACACGGAGAAAACCGAGTGAAAACTCCCTAAGGAACTCTCCCTCGGTTAGCAACCCTATTTTTTTTTTTCATTTTAAATCTTGTCTAGATGAGCATTTAGTCCTATGTGATCACACAGCGGAACAATATTTACGAAGCAGTCAAACGAACCCAAACTAACATTTAAAAGCCCATTTTTAAGGTTATTCTGCAGGCGGTATCGATACCCTTAAGGGGGGTATCGATACCCCTTTGACTAGGTCAACAGGGTTTGGTCAACTTGAGGAGGCAGTATCGATACCTCCCTCAAGGGTATCGATACCCTCTCCAAAAGTTGACTTCCCACGGTCAAAGCTAAGACAACGGTATCGATACCCTAGAGGTCAGTATCGATACCGAAATCGACAGTGGCTCCAGTGGCCAAAAAGGTATCGATACTCCCCTCGAGTATCGATACACGAGGCCTGAAACCCAAGGGCAGTATCGATACCAGACCAACGGTATCGATACCCCAGCTACGAATCTGCAGGTTTGAGCTGATTTAGAGCACAAGGAGGCCCCTAAATCCCTCTAACACTTCAACCAACACACTAACATCAATCCCTAAGGCAAACCAACCATAAAACATGCTTCCACAAGAACCAAGGGCATTAAACAACACGAAGAGGCACACATACAATCAAGCAACTTTAGCAATCTAACACCATCTAAGCATCCATACATGGCCTTACAAAGGGGCAATTTAGCATATAAGGGCATACATAGAACTCATAGGCCTTAAAAGGTACATGATAAGCATAAAGAGGTTTGCACTATAACAAGGCAACCTAAACGTCTATAGACATGCCACCATACACAAGCATACATCAAAGCATAACATGCTTTACAAACCAAGGCCAAATCAAAACATCAACATACATCCAAACTCAGACAACAATACCTATCCCATTGCTTAACTATTACATTCTATCACTTAAAATTCATACATTGAGCTCACCAAAAGCAACACTTGGAGACCTTTCCTTGCCCTTGCCACCCACAAGTCATTTATCTGCATTGTCGAACAAAAGAGAGCGTAAGCATAAAAGCTTAGTGAGGGTGGCTCATAAAACAAACATTCGACAATGCAGGGTCCAAACACGAGTTATTTCCATGATGAAATGCATAGCCTTACCTCCGGTCTGCCAAGCCAAGATGAACATGATGCATGAGCATATAGTCAACATTATGCCATGCTCAACAACACATAAGATCAACTTACAAAGATACATATAGCCATGTACTAATAACAACGTATCTCAAAGCATATGGAACTCACATTTAATATCATATTG
Organism: Hibiscus tridactylites; assembly: GCA_958450335.1. Classification (NCBI taxonomy): domain Eukaryota; kingdom Viridiplantae; phylum Streptophyta; class Magnoliopsida; order Malvales; family Malvaceae; genus Hibiscus; species Hibiscus tridactylites. The sequence continues at coordinate 15,363,099 of OY288270.1, forward strand.
GCAACACATCTCAATTCATAAAGGCGTCACATTCGTATCATTTAAGCATGTATACATAATCTCATATTAGTTTACGCATACAACCTCACATTGGCACCTAGCTATGACTCGAATACGCGGATAACCCGTTGGAACGCATTTCCAACAACAACATTACCTCGGTGGGATTCCACTCATCACCGGTCCTTGCATGTGCGGGATTCCACTCATCGCCACATGCCCTACGGATGGGATTCCACTCATCATCACGTAGAAATATATAAAAGCTTCCGGTGGAATATTACATCACCGTACTCCTCCTTGGTGCCTTAACGCCACCAAGGCCACGTACGTTTTGACTCAATTTGTGTGCACACTCATCCTAATGATCGATCATTGTACCCAAGCATACTAGTGCCAACATTAAACGCAATCCATTTTTCGTAGCTACATGCATATGACAAAGCATCAAATATCATGTCTCACTTACATGTATTTCACAACCCAATACCATGCCTAGCATGTACTCACCATGATCCTCATCATGCATAATTTATAATCCAATCCACATGCATAGCAATGCATCAAATCATGCCTCAACAACATGTATAACACAATATATATAACCACCATAAACACATATAAATAAGAGGCATAACAAGCAATTAGAAGTTCAACCAAAGTTTCCTAAACTTAAGCTTGAGATTAGGCTACCACCCTAACCTCAACTCTAGGTGGGTTTACCAAGCCCAACCTAGGTCCTCATGCTTGAACCAATGTTTAAAATCATTTAAAAATATTAACCACTCACCAACCACTTCATAGCACAAGCCGACTAGCCTACCAAGCATCCAAATTCCGGATTCGAGCCCGAAGCTTCTCCATCGTCTTCTCTTGCCTCTTTTAAAAAGCTCCAAAAATGGAGGCAGGATCGAGTGGCAAAGCTCAAAGGGGGAAGGGGGAAGCTTACCGTGAAAATGGAGAAGAGGGTGGGGGAAGATGATAATAAAATAGATGATTTAGAATAAAAAGGGTTTTTATTTTGCAAGTCTCATTATTTACAAAAGTGCCACCAATGAGATGGTCATCCATATCTATACTAAAATTCATGTAATTTGATTCCCAAAACAATTTAAATCCAATATAATTGTTTGCTTCGAATATATGAACCCAAAATATTAAACTATTATTTTAAATTATAGAACCAAAACCCGAAACAATATTTTAATATTATTTTCTCCCGGCCCCCAAACCCGGGTGTTACAACTCTCCCCCACTTAAGGAATTTCGTCCCCGAAATTCATCGAACATGAAGACCCACGGAAACTGCTCCTTCACACTTTCCTTTCTCTTCTCACTACAACATACTCACTAACTCGGTAGACTTACCACACAACACTTGCCATCTTACGCCTAGATCCCAACTGATTCTTCAAGGCATGCCAATTTCAAACTCAACTCAATCTCTTCAACAAGCATAGCACGGAACATGTCTGACCACACTCCCGAATCATAGATACACCGAACACATCTCGAATCCCTTTCTAACTCTGGTGGTAACCGCAACGGATAACAACAGAACTAACCCGATTCACAAACTCATACAATACTGCTCGAACACTTGACTCATAACTCTCTCTGATTGATCCTCTGTCTTCATCAATTAACCAAACACTATACAGACGTCTTCAAAATTATTCTAGTTGAAATCTCGAATCTCTATTACTCGCTTCCATTATGAACCTTCCATGGATGTAACAAACTAGAAGAAACTGAAGCTCGGTCTTGACACGCTAGCAATTTACATACTTACTCTCATACTGAACCACATTCTTCATCCACTCAATTCAGAAGCATTCATCTTCAACCCACAATACGTCTTCATACTACTCAAGTGCAATACAAATGAACCACCGTGCGCTTCGGCCAAAACAATACGTCTCAAAACACTAGGTCAATCGGTACAACTGTTCTGTCTCTGAAATGCAAAACTCTATCATCTCTGAAAATGTATTCTGAAGGTCTTCTTTCTACTATGCCTCGCACGTGAGGTGCCAAGAATCTGTCTTGCAACTGTTTCTCTTCAAGCATTCTGACTCAGTGTAGATTCAGCATGAAGCACAACCACAAGAACACTGTCATTCGGTAACTGAATTCGGCAAATACAACTCGCAACTTAACTACCAAGCTAACAACAATTACCACTCGAAACATCGGTTACTACGTTGACTATCTTCGAATGGTATTCGATCTTGATATTTCAATCTTCAAGCAGTTCTAACACTTATGTTGTTCAAGTTTCAACCCTTCCTAAGTCTTCAAATATTTCAAGTTCTGATGATATGTACAAACACACCGTGCATTTCTTACTATACAAGCTTCGTCTCTAAGTCTTCGAAGCAAATACAACTGTAAGTAACTCTATGTCTCATTTCGAATAACTCTTCTCTCGGTCTTCCAACTATCTTGATGAACAAGCCACAATCTTCTATCTTGCATAAGTACACAACCTAACTCTACCTGTAATGCATCACTATGGTTCGCAACTCTTTCTCTGATATAAGTTGATTCAAGGTCGAAGTTCTCTTCAAAGTTCCTTTCAGTTTCTCAAAGGCTCATTGTCTCGCATCTAACCACACAACTGAACATTCTTCTGTAGCAATCTATCAATCGAGCAACTATCTTCAAAAGGCTATTTACAATTCTCTGAAAGTAACAATGCTAGACCTAGGAACTATAGATATCTTTCACAGTCTTCATTTTCTCTCAACTCATGTCTTCTTTTTCCTACTTGAGATTTACTCTAATACACTCGGATGATCTGCACGTTCTAGGAGAACATCTTCATTAACTCGAAGTTCATGTTGCGCAACTTGGTGTACAATCAGTTCTCTGATAGAATCTACCATACTAACTTCAAAACTTGCCATGATCTTTCTCGGTACTCGAACATACTCACGTGACATCTAGAAGAGCTACTACAACTGATCATGAAACTCAGAAAATTATTCTGCTCAACATCTCTATGAAGGTAACTAATACACTAGTCAAACAAAGTGGCATAACACGGAACTTAAAGCGATCATATCTTGTCCCTAAAGCTGTCTTCGGTACATCAACTTCTCTCACTTTCGACTGGTAGCAAACGGATCTCAAATTAATCTTCAAATAGACTGAAGCACACACTATCCGACCAACAAACCACTGACACTCGAAAACGGATACTAATTATTCATTGTCACTTGTTTCAACTGTCTGAATTCTATACACATTCTCGTACTGTCACTCTTTCTTCTTCACAAATTGTACTGTCATACTATAAGATGACGTACTAGGCCTAATGAATCTAAGGTCTAACAAGTCTCGAAGTTAATTCTTCAACATTCTCAATTCTTCCGGAATTCATAAGTTACAGAGCAACAAAACTGAAGTAACCTCGAAAACGGTCTCAATAACATACTTTTCTCTTCTAACAAGAGGTAAACCGGCAATTCTTCCAAACACTTCTAGGCAAAGAAAGCACAACTATTCTAACATTCTGCGGTCTAATCTTCATTCAAAATCAAATTCATCACACTTGCTAAGCAAGCCTGCTAACTAAACTCAATCAACATTCGACAAGAAGTTCACCTCCTCACCTACTACTACAGTCACACAGAAATCCACAATTTCAAGGCAACTCTCTCTTTATCTCAACGTACACACTAACTCCGTGCTCTTCAAGCCGAACCTTGTCAAAAGTTACATCAAAATCGTAGGAAGACGATCGCTTCACACCTACTAGAAACTAGTAACTCTAGACCATCAACAAACATCTTCTGTACATCTTTCTGATCGCTACTGTCTCTCAAAAGGCTAGTCACATGTGCCCCTACATCTAAGGTCCCAACAAGGATATCAAATTTCTTATATGCTCACACAAAAGGAGGTATTCGCAGAAATTGCAACTTCACATGTACACAACTGATAGTCTTCGGTCCTCTTGTTTTCAGACTGGTTCTTCAACAGAATCTGACTCTTCTAAATTGTTCTTAGAGCATCTCGTAACTTCAAGACTCAATTCTGATCGCACACAAACAGTCTTGCTGGACTTGTTCTACCCCTACCAAACAATCCTGAAGTCAAAGCTCAAGGCTCCCTTCTCGGCTCAACTATATCGGAAGTGACTTCATCTCTTCCGCTTGTTGGAAAACAACTCAACGTACACTAACTCAATCACACAAACTAGCTCCCACTCACGGACACTGACCGGCTGTCTTGCATTAAAATCATAGGCCAACCCCAACGGTCACCAACTAACACCTCACCAGGCATGTTCAACTTGCATACTTGCTAACAATGTACAGAGATACGGATTCAGAATCAACTGGAGGAAACAACTTGATACTGTACTAAGGGCTCATTCGATAAAACATTGACACCACTCTAACTCCCACTCATGTGCCTTCACTTCTTCTTACCAACCAATGCCAGAGTTGATCACACCGTCCCTCATCCACAAGAATCAACCCATATACACACTGTCTCAAACAGACGAATTGTACCTCAATTTTGGTACAACCATACCTCTCTAACTGAGGTGATGGACTCTCTCTACATCGTCCACCTTTTCCAAAACTACAACTTCTACTTACCGAAAAGCGATTAAATCAACAACAATATCAACAGTAAAACATACACGATTGGGTTAGCAAGGCAAGGCTTCCAAGTGGCTCAAGTATGTTCCCCTCACTTAAAAATCTCTTTTTCGATGTAATAGTAGCAATGGGACTCTACTAAACACGTTTCAAACAAATCAACACACATACATGCTCAACCAAGCGTATAACAAGGCTTACTTGCTAAACAAGTAAACATATGCGTACGATCAAACAACATACGTTCTCAATCAAACAATCACACATCACATCATACACGGGTAACGAGCAACATGCTTTTAAACGAACAATAAACATACTTGTCATACCAGCAATCATACTTACAATGCAAGCAAACACCGTGCATATCAATTCAAAACTTAAACTTACCTCACTTACCTGCCCAAGGTCTCGGAAACCTTAGGCTCTGATACCAACAAATGTAACCCCCTCGTCCCGGTCTGGCCGGATGACCGGTCCGAGTGAGCTACACGGGGAAAACCGAGTGAAAACTCCCTAAGGAACTCTCCCTCGGTTAGCAACCCTATTTTTTTTCATTTTAAATCTTGTCTAGATGAGCATTTAGTCCTATGTGATCACACAGCGGAACAATATTTACGAAGCAGTCAAACGAACCCAAACTAACATTTAAAAGCCCATTTTTAAGGTTAATCTGCAGGCGGTATCGATACCCTTAAGGGGGGTATCGATACCCCTTTGACTAGGTCAACAGGGTTTGGTCAACTTGAGGAGGCAGTATCGATACCTCCCTCAAGGGTATCGATACCCTCTCCAAAAGTTGACTTCCCACGGTCAAAGCTAAGACAACGGTATCGATACCCTAGAGGCCAGTATCGATACCGAAATCGACAGTGGCTTCAGTGGCCAAAAAGGTATCGATACTCCCCTCGAGTATCGATACACGAGGCCTGAAACCCAAGGGCAGTATCGATACCAGACCAACGGTATCGATACCCCAGCTACGAATCTGCAGGTTTGAGCTGATTTAGAGCACAAGGAGGCCCCTAAATCCCTCTAACACTTCAACCAACACACTAACATCAATCCCTAAGGCAAACCAACCATAAAACATGCTTCTACAAGAACCAAGGGCATTAAACAACACGAAGAGGCACACATACAATCAAGCAACTTTAGCAATCTAACACCATCTAAGCATCCATACATGGCCTTACAAAGGGGCAATTTAGCATATAAGGGCATACATAGAACTCATAGGCCTTAAAAGGTACATGATAAGCATAAAGAGGTTTGCACTATAACAAGGCAACCTAAACGTCTATAGACATGCCACCATACACAAGCATACATCAAAGCATAACATGCTTTACAAACCAAGGCCAAATCAAAACATCAACATACATCCAAACTCAGACAACAATACCTATCCCATTGCTTAACTATTACATTCTATCACTTAAAATTCATACATTGAGCTCACCAAAAGCAACACTTGGAGACCTTTCCTTGCCCTTGCCACCCACAAGTCATTTATCTGCATTGTCGAACAAAAGAGAGCGTAAGCATAAAAGCTTAGTGAGGGTGGCTCATAAAACAAACATTCGACAATGCAGGGTCCAAACACGAGTTATTTCCATGATGAAATGCATAGCCTTACCTCCGGTCTGCCAAGCCAAGATGAACATGATGCATGAGCATATAGTCAACATTATGCCATGCTCAACAACACATAAGATCAACTTACAAAGATACATATAGCCATGTACTAATAACAACGTATCTCAAAGCATATGGAACTCACATTTAATATCATATTGGCAACACATCTCAATTCATAAAGGCGTCACATTCGTATCATATAAGCATGTATACATAATCTCATATTAGTTTACGCATACAACCTCACATTGGCACCTAGTTATGACTCGAATACGCGGATAACCCGTTGGAACGCATTTCCAACAACAACATTACCTCGGTGGGATTCCACTCATCACCGGTCCTTGCATGTGCGGGATTCCACTCATCGCCACATGCCCTACGGATGGGATTCCACTCATCATCACGTAGAAATATATAAAAGCTTCCGGTGAAATATTACATCACCGTACTCCTCCTTGGTGCCTTAACGCCACCAAGGCCACGTACGTTTTAACTCAATTTGTGTGCACACTCATCCTAATAATCGATCATTGTACCCAAGCATACTAGTGCCAACATTAAACGCAATCCATTTTTCGTAGCTACATGCATATGACAAAGCATCAAATATCATGTCTCACTTACATGTATTTCATAACCCAATACCATGCCTAGCATGTACTCACCATGATCCTCATCATGCATAATTCACAATCCAATCCACATGCATAGCAATGCATCAAATCATGCCTCAACAACATGTATAACACAATATACATAACCACCATAAACACATATAAATAAGAGGCATAACAAGCAATTAGAAGTTCAACCAAAGTTTCCTAAACTTAAGCTTGAGATTAGGCTACCACCCTAACCTCAACTCTAGGTGGGTTTACCAAGCCCAACCTAGGTCCTCATGCTTGAACCAATGTTTAAAATCATTTAAAAACATTAACCACTCACCAACCACTTCATAGCACAAGCCGACTAGCCTACCAAGCATCCAAATTCCGGATTCGAGCCCGAAGCTTCTCCATCGTCTTCTCTTGCCTCTTTCAAAAAGCTCCAAAAATGGAGGCAGGATCGAGTGGCAAAGCTCAAAGGGGGAAGGGGGAAGCTTACCGTGAAAATGGAGAAGAGGGTGGGGGAAGATGATAATAAAATAGATGATTTAGAATAAAAAGGGTTTTTATTTTGCAAGTCTCATTATTTACAAAAGTGCCACCAATGAGATGGTCATCCATATCTATACTAAAATTCATGTAATTTGATTCCCAAAATAATTTAAATCCAATATAATTGTTTGCTTCGAATATATGAACCCAAAATATTAAACTATTATTTTAAATTATAGAACCAAAACCCGAAACAATATTTTAATATTATTTTCTCCCGGCCCCCAAACCCGGGTGTTACAAAGGGTATCTTTAATTTTTGTTCAAGAAAACTTTAAAGACGAAGAAGAATGCGTTGCGTTTTGATCATATGGAAATACAAGTGAATTACTAGTGATTAAGTTATTAAATAAAACATGTAACCGAAAATTGATTTTTTTTTAATTTTTATGTCTATTTTATAGTTTATGTTCGATTTCGGATTTACTCATTCAAAAAAATATCATTTTTAAGATTCAAAATTAAATTTTCTCCTTAAAAGTGCACTCTATTTTACTATTACACCCAATATTTGTTGGTGGGAAATTAATTTTTTCTTCTGATCCTAATTAGTATTATAATTTTATCCATATCGATGCTTTTTTTTACTAAATTAAATAACTAATAGGTCTTTTAACTCGTAAGCAATGTCATCGCTGACAAAGCAAACATTATGACCCATCTCGTTTGTATGTGGGAGGGATAATTTCTAGCTTAAACAAACGAATCTTAACATATATACACACACAAATATATTAAAATCAAAGAAAAACATATGAATACTTAACGCAAAAAATCTTAGTAAATAATAAAAAGTGAACTGAGACACTAACATATTTGTTTTTGAGAATTCTTTATGTGCTTCTATTATAGTAATATCTAAACAGTTTTTAACCTTTAATAAAATTTATAAAACATTTTACGGATAAAACTGTTCAAACACAATTTTCATTAACAAAATATCGTAATAAAAAATGAAAGAAGACATTAACATAATTTTCTAAATCGCTAGAAAAATGCTTATCGTATAAACGGCAGAATCAATGCAATTAAAGAGATAGAGAGAGCATCAAAGGTATGCCAAAAATGATTAGATTCTTAGTGGAAACAGACATTTGAGAACTTGGGAACATATTAATTAATGTAATATTAGGTTTGGTTCCTGTCATTTTTCGACAATTACATTTTTCGTTGCTTTTTTTCTTTCAACTAAACAAAACCTTAATTTAATTCTTTACTCAATTGACCATTATTTATTCTTTCTTTTACCATTTTAATTTATTTTTCAAATTATTAATTACTTGAATTAGAGTTTTGAATTTAATTTCTTCTTTTAAATTAATTTCAAAAATAATAATAATTGAATACTTTTTTTATACGACTGGTTCCAATTTTTTGATAAATAAAGAAGGGAATACTCCCACGTGCCTCATTAAAAACTTTCCTAAGCTTAAATGGAGGAAAAGAGTACACATAAAGTATTTACATGAGCCTAAATGAACACAAACCGAAAAACCCTAAACAAAGCCCTCCATATCAGTGGCGGATCTAAAAATTCAAGAATGGGGTTCAAAATATTTTGTTCCTTAAATGGGTATGCAAAAATAAAATTTTCCTCTACATACTAAATTAAATTAAATTTTTCCAAAAAAATAACACTAAATTAAACTTATTTTTTTAAAAAATAAAAAATAAGGATGCAGATGCACCCCACCAAGGATGGGTTCATCCGCCACTGCTCCATATCAGCGTGTAATGCTGCCAACACCTGTACAAGTGGTTTCGAGAAGATCCAAATACCCAATCATTATATTTTAGGATAATTATTTGATACACTTGTTGGAGTATGCCCAAAGACAAATCATGAGATGGTTGTAAAAGACATATTTATTTCATCTTGTCTGTTAATATAAAATTATTATTATTATTTTAGTCTTATTCCGTGCATTTATAAATAAACTGAATTTTAATAAAGTACTTAGAATAATATAGTTACTCTTGAATGTCCTTAGTCGAGTATTATTGTGGGCATGGACAACAATAATATATTAAGACTAATATGTAGTTGATTGATGACAAAGCGTTGTCACTAACATGGAGATGTTAAAATCAATACATAAGTATGTGTTAGAGAACAACATACTATACTGACTTGCTATGAGCATGTTTCTTGGATTATTATGTGATAGTCACGACATTGCTCATGATGATAACTACATGTATGATCCTTAGACTTGAGATCATTATTATTTCAACATCGTGAGTGACATATTTTGATACGGTCAAACGTGTGTCGTAACTGACTACACTATAAAGACTGACATTGGATATGTCACAATCTATGTAGCGAAATGTGGTTGATCAAGATAGGATTTGTCCCTCCTACATAATAGGAGTAATATCATAGGTCACTTGATTGAGTGAGACTAGAAAATGTATGACAATGCTCGAATAAATTGATATGAGATATCATGGTTATTCATTTATAATAGTCTACTCAAGATATCAAGAAATATTAGATGGATTATACAAGTGCGACTAATCCATGACTTGTGTTCGATCTAGATATGAAGACAAAAGGATGTAATATATAAAAGAAGTTAATCACGGAAAAATGTAAAGTCGAACTATGACTTCATGTAACTTAGGTAGCAATGATGTATTGCTAGATGCCACTCATTGCTTATAATATTAGAATTGTTCTGGATACTACTACTAATGTTACATGAACCTACAAGGGCCACACCCTATGATTGGAACGAACAAATATCGACTAAATAGCATGTGTACAAACTTGTTGTACACGTAATAATTATTAAAACAAAATTATTATAATTATTGTAATTATAGATAATCTCGTATATATATATATATATATATATATATATATATATATATATATATATATATATTAATACTAGATAATTATTGTAATTATCAAATACTATTAATATGTGTATATATATATATATAAAGAAACATAATTAAAGTAGAATTAGATTCTACATATTTAATTATATTTGGTTAAATATATTGTATATTTAATGAATTCGAATTAAAGTAGAATCAGATTCTACATATTTAATTATATTCAGTTAAATATATTGTATTTTTAATGAATCCAAATTTAATTAGAATTGGGTTTTTGAATGCTATATAAAGGAATACGGTCTAGCAACCAATATATGCTTTTTCGGAAAACCTCTCTAACAATTAGAGAAGAGAAAACATTGTTCGTTTCGTTCAGATGGACTGTGTAGAGGTTGGAACGCGGTTGTGATGACTCAGATTCGATTTGGATTCTCATATACTCCCTGTAGTTTATTAAGGTAACATTTCATCATTTTCAACCTGAATTTGTTCATCGTACATGGATCTCTGGAGGTAATCGCCGGATATTTTTTTCCGCTGCGCCATGGGGTATACTGACGTTTCCCAACAATACTTGCGGTGAAAACTTTTAGTTTCCACAAGCATCTTAGTTTTAAGGTTTAGGGACTCAGTTTAGGGAATAAGATTTAGGGGTTTATGTTTATTAGTTTTATAATTTTGTGATTGTGAATAAAATTTAGGGTTTATAGGTTAAAATATAAATCCTCAACATATTACCTTAAACCTAAACCCTAACCTCTAAACTCTAAATACTAACCTTAACCCCTTAAATTATAACCTTTACCCCTAAATTCTAAACCCATATACCTAAACCTTAAATCATACACCATAAACTAAGTCCCTAAATTTTAAAACTAAGGCGCTTGTGGACCACCGGTGTATCAGATATAAATATTATATTTTATATTGTATTCAAGATTTATTGTATTCGTGTAAATCATATTGATGAGTATTAAAAAATAAATTTTAAGAGTAGACAAAAAAATTAATTTGCATGTAAATTATACATTTTTATTACGTTCAAAAAAATTATCTAATAAATAGCTTCGTGTCGGGGCATGCAATAATGGATAATATTATCATCACTCAGGATGTGATACATTCTATGATTAAAAAGAAAGGGGCGAAGGGTTGGATGGCAATTAAGATTGACCTGGAAAAAGCTTATGATAGATTAGAATGAGATTTTATTGAGGATACTTTGTCTGATATAGATATCCCTTTGGGCTTGCGTAGGTTTATCATGAGTTGTGTGTCAACTATGTCCACACAAGTGTTGTGGAATGGGACCATGACTTTGCCGTTTCTCCAATTCGGGGGTATTCGACAAGGCGATCCGTTGTCCCCCTATTTACTTGTGTTGTGTATGAAATGACTGGCTTAGACTATTCATACCGAAATTGGTCGAGGGTCTTGGATACCGTTTCGTACTTCGAAGCAGAGTCCTACGATCTCGTATATGTTTTTCGCCGATGACATGCTCTTGTTTGTTAAAGCTAGTATGGATCAGATGTCCGTTGTAAAGAGAGTGCTTGATGCATTTTGTTGTGCGTCAGGCCATAGAGTCGGTCAAGTTAAGACCAACATCTATTTTTCGAAGAATATCGTGGCCATTACACGGAATGATATCAGCCTTGCTTTTGGTTTTACGGAGGTGACGGATCTAGGTAGGTACTTAGGTGTTTCACTCCTACACAAAGGGTTACATCGACTTCTTATAGCTATCTGATACAGGCAGTGCAACAGAAATTAAATGGTTGGAAGGCAAAGACTATATCTCTTGCTGGTCATATCACCTTGGTGAAAGTTGTTCTTGTTGCCATTCCGATCTATACTATGCAGACTGTGGTGCTTCCGAAACGTGTTTGTTTTGATCTTGAAACGTTTGTCATGCAATTTATTTTGGGAATTACTTTGAATACTTGAGATGTTCACTTGGTTAAATGGGATGACGTCTGTTGTCCTTTACAAAGTGGTGGATTGGGATTCTAAAAAATGCGGGAAACAAATGAGGTTTTTCCCATGAAATCGACATATCAGTTAGTATCTCGCCAGGATGCCTTATGGGTGCAGTTCTTAAGGGCAAAATATAAATGCCAGAATCTAGTGCTAGATGAGCCGCGGTCAGCTAATTGTTCTCGTCTCTGGCGTGGCCTGTGTATTGTGTGGTCCGATGTCCGATCGAATCTAAAATGGAATATTGGGGATGGAAGGCCAGTAGATTTTTGGTTTGATTCGTGGGTGAGTGATTATGGTCCACTCGTGCACTATGTCCCTCCACATATGGTCGGTAGCTTACGGTGTCTCGATTGCAGCCATGGTGTGGGCCGATGAGTCTTGGAACTAGCTTGCATTCTAGGACCTGTTTCCACATGTGGTACTTTTGCGCATTGTAACATTGTTACCCCCTGGACCTGCATTGCGAGCTGACGAGATTGGTTGGTCAAAGAGGTCTAATAATCGATTCATAGTGAAATCATCATATATATATCGTATGAGTTTCACGGATAATAATCATGATGCTCTATGGCCTTGTATACACAAATATAGGGGACAACAACGAATCCGTATTTTCTTTCGGCTAGTGGGGAAGGAAAAACTTATGACTAATTTGGAACGGGTATGATGTCATTTTACGACTAGTGCTCGCTATCCGAGTTGTCGCGAAGCCACCGAGGATGTGAATCATTTGCTTCGATTGTGCCCTTCGGCATTTTCGATTTGGACATCTTTGATTAATCCGGAACGTCTTGATGAATTCCTTGTCATGGGTTTGCATGAGTGGTTACTTTGTAATTTATCTCGGCATGAGTACTTTGCGAGGGATGCGGCTAACTGGGATTTGTTGTTTGGACCGATTGTGTGGAATCTTTGGAAGGATAGGAATGCTATGGTTTTTGTCCATGACGAGAAGGGATGGGCATTAGTGTTGGAGCACAACCGTGCCCTCAAACAACAAGTTATCGTTGCTTTTAATGAGGCACCAAAGTATGCATATGGTTCGTCTTTGATTCCACGAGGCTCGGTAACTTGGATTGCACCGGAGGATGGTTGGGTAAAGATCAATAAGGATGGTGCTCGGAACGGCCACATCGAGAAAGCTTCATGCGGTGGCATGATACGGGACCCATTAGGTACTTGGCTTGGTTGTTTTACTAAGTTTCTCGGCATTTGTTATGTGCTTGATGCAGAGTTGTGGGGTGCGTATCTCGGTCTGTTATGTGCTTGGAATAAGGGACATTGGCAAGTTATTATGGAACTTGATAGTATATAGACGCTTCAATCTCTCTGGTCGGGTAACATTTGTCGCGGATAGACAACCATGATTGCTGCTCTAAATGAACTGAGTCATAGGTCTTGGGTTGTGCGTATTCAACATGTATTGCGCTCTTAGAATAAAGATGTGAACGAGCTTGTAAGACTAGCTTCTTCGGATCACCTTGATATGATTCAGCTGTGTATGCCTCCTTCTGGGTTTTATCTTTGTTGCATGCAGATAATTTAATTTTTTTATTGTATATACTCCCATGTGTACTATTTTCCTTCACCTAAGGGAAGTTTTTAATGAGGCACGTGTTAGTATCTCCTTATTTATCAAAAAATATCTAATAAATACATCAAATTTCAAATGGAAAACTTCATAAAATTTTATTAAACACCCAACCACTCATACAAAGCAGTTTCTAGATGCAAAATTACTAATAATAATGTCTGTATCAATATGGTCTAACATATTTTTCTCAATACATAAAATAGTTAGGCCATTCAACTTTTCTTTTAACATTGACGACAGTGACGAAACTGTTCATGTTGTGGGAGAGGCTGCTGCCCCCCCCCCCCCCCCCCATTTTTAACCCACTTCTAATTTATATTATAAAAAATTACATGTATATTAAATAGGTTTGCCCCCATATTAGAAATACAATGCATTGCCCCCACTGACCCTACGGTCCCACCACTGCAACACATATATATAAATTAATTTATTTAATAAACCTAGAAAGTTTCCCGCAACAAAAGTAAAGGGAAATTAATATTTAATAAAATCATATTTTGAAGTCAATTGTTTAAAAGGTAAAACTGACTTTTCAACTTACATTTGCTTTTGTCTGTTTGCACAATGCAATTGTCCATTCATATTCATTTACAGTCTCCATTTTCAAATAGAAAAAAATCAATCTTATTTTTCTGGATTCCTCAAATCTAACAACAGACTATCACAATTCCAGTCATTTTCTCCTCCTCCAGTTAAGTATTTTTTATATTATTACTCATATAATTAAACATAGTATATGTGTTTATAATCATAGTAATGTTTTAATTTTTAGAATGCGATACAAGTCATTATTTTTGTAACTTATTTCTTGTTTATCAATCATTGCAACATTCTTACTTAGTAGCTACTATTATTTTTACTCAAGAAAATTAGAAAATTAGAAAAATATAGTAATATTATTTGAATTGCTTTAGGATCTTTGTTTTTCTCCCAATAGAGCAATGTTTATTGATGAAAAAATAATATGATTAGTTATATGATTGAAAATGGAGGCAAACATTGTTATCCACTATAATTTTTAATTTGAATAATTTTGATTGCTTATATAGTTGTATATACAAGCAAATAGGAATTACATTCATTATAATTTTATATATTTTTACAAATCCTTATTTAAAATCTTAATTTTATAGTTAAAAATAATAAATGTACTTTACAAAATTTTATTTGATTTCACATGTAAAATCCTTTCATGACACGTGTTTATTCTATTAGTGTGAAGTTTTTTTTTACTTTTTTGTCATAAATATGTCTTTTGAATTTGTAAGGTTTCATGTTATTCTTGTGACTATCAATGTTTATCTATAGTGGGTATTATCATTTTGCTAGTATAATTTTGTTAAATAATTTATTCTTATCTAATGTTGTAGATTAGTGTAGTCCCTAAAGATATTGGAACAATTGAAGCATTTAGGAAAATCTCACACCGAAAGAACCAGGATATTGTAGATTTTGAATTCAGTTCAAAAAAGGTATGTTTTTAATAATATTCTACAATTGCAATTGATATATATTATATATTGGTTGATATTTTGTGATTAATGTATATTATAGATTAGTTGATAATTTTTAATGATTGATATATATTTTATAGTTAGTTTTTATATAATCATGTGTTATGTGTAATTTGCGAAAAACCAGTAAATCTGGGTGGTGGCTCCTAAGAGACCTGGGTGGTGGTCTATTTATTTATGTGATTTTTTATATATTTTTAAAAATTATTATTATTATTATTATTATTATTATTATTATTATTATTATTATTATTATTATTATTATTATTATTATTATTGTTATATTTGTGTTTACTCTCGTATAATAATAAAATTATAATTTTTCATATACTTAAATAATTTATAGTTTAACTAATTAAATTTGGGTAATCTTCATCAGTGGTCCCTTTCGTTTAGGGTGTGTTTTATTTTGGTCACCAGAATTCAAAAAAGATTATTCTAGTCACTTACGTTTAGAATCGTTTCTATTTTGGTCCCTTGGCCGTTAGTCTCCGTTTCTTAAAAAAATAGTTTCTAATTTAACCCCTAAACTTTCAAAATTTTATTTTTCACCATCTTCCCCAAAAATTATAAAACTAAAACCCCAGAAAATTAAA
The DNA here is from genome assembly GCA_958450335.1 of Hibiscus tridactylites. NCBI lineage: Eukaryota > Viridiplantae > Streptophyta > Magnoliopsida > Malvales > Malvaceae > Hibiscus > Hibiscus tridactylites. Next base: position 15,379,053 of record OY288270.1, read on the forward strand.
TCAATGGCTATAAACTCAACACTACAACTCATTCCCCAAGATTAAAAGTGTCAGCTTCCATTGCAAATGGCTATAACCCAACACTACAACACATTCACCCAAACATTCGAACATATCCCCGATCGAATGCAAAACAACCAAGTAATGCCAACTAGCACCATCCCAAGTTTCAAAATCTTGCACTCTACTCTGCTCGGGATTGACCAGCACGAGAAGAGAGGATGATACCGACGATGAGTCCATACAAAGCCAAAGCCTCAGCGAAAATGAGGATAAGAATCATTCCAACGAAGAGCTTTGGCTGTTGAGTAATGGCTCTGCAAATAAATGCACAGAAAAACTATATCAAACAAGCATATTCTCACAATTAATGGAGTCCTGAAACAAGGATGGGGAGGGCCTAATAAAAAATATTAGTTGGAGAACTTAGAGCGTTCTTATTATTAAATTGTTTCATTCTTTGTACCAATATTCAAGGATCTATGATTTGCTGTGAATTTGGAATTTTAGTGTTTTTCAAAATGCACCCTTGTTGCTTACTCCTTAAAGATAATTTATTTATGAGATGCTGAACACTTGTTACTCAGGAAATTCCAAGACACAATGGCTTCTGGTTTTGAGAACAAGAATATTGTTGGCAATGCAACAGGTTATAGCCTTTAAATACGTACAGTCATATTGTCCCCTCCCCCTTCCCAGTTTTTCGTACTATCTTAAAAAGTTTTCATTTTGCATTGTTTTTCGTTTATACAGATCTTATTAAGGGCATCAGATTTATTTTACCTAATTTTAATAAAAAATCAAATCACTTCATGTCTATGTGGTTTCAACTTGAACAATTTGATTTTCCCTTTATCATGATAAGTTTTTATGTTTGTTAGACAAAACTATAACTTTATGCTTCTTATTGCATTACATATCTCAAGTCAATATCCAAAATCTTGTTTTCTACTAATAGTTTATCACAAATACCTCTGGCTTTCTTAAGGTAGTTAAGCTTAAGCAAAATTTAGTGAAAGTTGTGTCAAACAATTACCACGATGGATTGATCATCGGAGCAATTCAGAAATAATAGAGAGTTATGTTTTAGATATAAAATTATCATATAACATAAAACTATATGTGTTCATTTAGGGATTGCAACAAAGCGAGTAGTGTTGGGTTATAGCCATTTGCAATGAAAAGTTTGGGGATATATTCGAAAGTTTGAGGGAATGAATTGTAGTGTTGGGTTATAGCCATTTGCAATGGAAGTTGACGCTTTTAATCTTGGGGGAATGGGTTGTAGTGTTGTGTTATAGCCATTGATTTAATTTTCTAGGTTTTAGTTTTATAATTTTTGGGAAAGATGGTGAAAAATAAAAGGGAAAACTACACCGGTGGTCCCCTAACTATCACCGTTCTTCTGTTTTGGTCCCAAAACTATGTTTTTCGGCAAACTCGTCCCTTCTGTTACATAGTTCTCCTGTTTTGGTCCCTCGACGTTAAATAACTAACGGTTTTGCTGACGTGGCATTTTTTAATATTTTTTAATCATTTCTCTCTCCTCTTATATATTATTTTTATTTAATTTTATTCACCCAATCATGTTGTGACACGTGTCACTACACTATTAGATGAAACCCCCCCCCCCCAAATCCTTAAAATTGAACTTGGTGCCGCTGGGATTCGAACCCAGGACCACCAGCGCACCAAGTATGCACTTGAACCAACTAGGCTAGGCTAGATACTTAATTCAAATCTACTAACACTTATATTTAATATGTACAAATTAACCCAAAAAAACCTAAAAACATAATTGGTGCTGCTGGGAATCGAACCCAAGACCACCAATGCATAAGGCATGCGCGTGAACCAACTATGCTAGGCTAGTTACCTGATTCAAATCTACTAACATTTATATTTAAGATGTACAAATTAACCCAAAAAAACCTAAAAACACAATTGGTGCCACCAAGATTCGAACCGATGTTACTAGCATGGAAGGCCAACGTGTAAACCAATTACAATAAGCCAACTATTTGGTTTAAATTTTCTAACATTTATATTTAACATAAACAAATTAGAAACAACACATTCGAACGCAATACCTTATTGATTTTTTTAAAAATATTTAACCACCAAGTTAAACTAATAAATTGTGCTATTTTTAAATTAAATATATTTAACTAAATTATGTTTAAAATTAAAAAATCAAACTAATTTTTTTTACTTTGATTGATAATAACAAAACTAATTAAATATTTATTTATTATTATAAAATTATTATAAATTAATATTTATTTATTATATTAAATATAATATTAATAAATATTATTAGTTTAATTTAAACCAAATAGTTGGCTTAGTGTAATTGGTTTACACGTTGATTTGAATCATGTTTCCAGCCTAAATATAAGTGTTTAGGTTTTTTTTGGGTTAATTTGTACAGCTTAAATATAAGTGTTAGTAGATTTGAATCATGTTTCCAGCCTAGCCTAGTTGGTTCAAGCGCATGCTTGGTGCGCTGGTGGTCCTGGGTTCGAATCCTAGCGGCACCAAGTCCAATTTTAAGGATTTTTGGGGGGTTTTTTTGACCTAATAGTGTAGTGACACGTGTCACAACATGATTGGGTGAATAAAATTAAATAAAAATAATATATAAGAGGAGAGAGAAATGATTAAAAAATATTAAAAAATGCCACGTCAGCAAAACCGTTAGTTATTTAACGTCGGGGACCAAAACAGGAGAACTATGTAACAGAAGGGACGAGTTTGCCGAAAAACATAGTTTTGGGACCAAAACAGGAGAACGGTGATAGTTAGGGGACCATCGGTGTAGTTTTCCCAAAATAAAATTTTGAAAGTTTTGGGGTTAAATTAGAAACTAATTTTTTTAAATAACGGAGACTAACAGCCAAGAGACAAAAATAGAAACGATTCTAAACGTAAGTGACCAGAATAATCTTTTTTGAATTCAGGTGACCAAAATAAAACACACCCTAAACGAAAGGGACCACTGGTGAAGATTACCCATTAAATTTTTGTTAGTATTTGTTGTGCATTTTTATAGGGTCTAGTTTAACTAATTGAATAGTGATAAATTTTATAGAAAAAATTTGAATTATATACTTAGTTTTTTTTGTCTCATATTAATATTAATAATTAATATAAAAATGTATGTGTATTTTTTATAGATGAAAAAATCATCTACAATTGATGCTTTTTTCAAGAGGAAGAATGTAGAAACATCATGTTCAACCGAGCAGTCAAATACATGTACAAATCTCAATCTTTTGAGTTCAGATGTCAATCTTACTAAAGTTCGAAGGATTGATGTAAGTAAAGGTTTTGATATCAGTTTATTGAAGCGTGATCTAGGATTACGAAAGCAAATATGGCAGTATCCTGTTAACATGCAAGATGAGATTCGACGAGCTTATATTAAAGCTGGTCCATATCAAGTCATTCTTACAGAGTATCCAAGGTCTGAGAAAATTCCTCGAAGAAGCTTTCAAGCATCACGGTTTAAGCAATTTCTATCATGGTCAGAATATTCTCCTGGCAAAGATGCAACATTTTGCCTTTCATGTTTTCTTTTTCACAAGGAAAATGGTATTTCTGGTTTAAATGCTTTTACTATTGATGGGTTTAGAAATTAGAATAAGGTAAGAGATGACAAGAATTGTTCATTTTTAGCACATATCGGGAAGGATCACAATTCTCTTCGTCGAAATGCTGAGAAAGCATGCGCGGACTTGATTAATTAGTCTTCACATATTCAAAAAAATTGAACAATTTTCATCCCAAGAAGCTATGGAGAATAAAGTTCAATTGAAAGCTTCAATTGATGCAGTTATGTGGCCTACATTTCAAGGATGTACTTTTAGAGGTAATGATGAAAGTAAAACATCACAAAGGCTGGGAAATTTTCTCCAATTGCTTCGTTTAATATCATCTTACAATGATGGAGTAGCAACGACTGTAGAGAAAGCTCCAAAAAATGCTACATACACTTCACCACAAATACAAAAGGAAATCTTGTATGTCCTCTCAAACAAAGTAAAAAATGTCATTCGTGAAGAAATTAGTGATGCAAAGTTTTGTATAATAGTTGATGAAGCTCGAGATCAGGCGAAGAGAGAGCAGATGTCTATTGTGTTGAGATATGTTGATAAGAATGGGTATATGAAAGAACGATTTTTTGGGCTTGTTCATGTTAAAGACACAGTTGCATCTACATTAAAGAATGCGATATGTTTTACCCTTTCGCAATATAATTTGGATGTTCATAACATTCGGGGACAATGCTATAATGGTGCAAGTAATATGAGAGGTGAGTGGAATGGCTTAAAGGCTTTGATTCTAAATGTATGTCCATATGCTTATTATGTTCATTGTATGGCACACCGTCTACAGTTAGCATTAGTTGCTGCTTCAAAAGAAGTTATATGTATTCACCCTTTCTTTAATACATTAACTTCCATTGTTAATATAGTTGGTGCCTTATGCAAGCGTACTGATCAACTAAAAGATGCTCATGCTGCAAATGTTGCTTATTTAGTTGGTATTGATGTGCTTTAAAGTGAAAAGGAACTTAATCAAATTGGCACTTTGCAAAGACCAGGGGATACTCGATGGAGCTCACATTTAAAATCTGTTTCTAGCTTAATCAACATGTTTAGTGCAACATGTGAAATTTTGTTGAACATCATTGATGATGGAACTACTTCAGCTCATCGTGCAGAAGCATATGCGGCATATGAAGCTCTAAATTCTATTGAGTTTGTTTTTATCTTACATCTGATGAGGAAAGTTCTTGAAATTTCCGATATGCTATGTCAGACTTTGCAACAACAATCTCAAGACATTTTGAATGCAATGCATCTTGTTTCATCTACTAAGTCATTACTTTAGAAATTAAGGGATGAAGGATGGAATGACTTAATTGTTAAGGTGAGATCCTTTTGTGACTCGATTAACATACCTATTCTAGATTTGAATGCTTATTATGTTGCAAGAAAAGGAAGGGCACGCCATCAACAGGATGACATTACATTGTAGCATCATTATAAAATAGATATTTTAATAATGTGATTGATACTCAATTGCAAGAATTGAATGATAAGTTCAATGATCATACAATAGAATTGTTTACTCTTAGTTCAACATTAGATCCAAAAGAGATACACGCTTTATTTAGAATTGATGACATTTGTCAATTGATTCACAAATTCTTTCCTTCGGACTTTGCTGAACACGAGATGATGCAATTAATGATGCAATTTGAGCATTTTGATTATGTGCGACAACTTCCAAAATTCAAAAGTTTAGAGATTATTTCTGATTTGTGTCAATGGTTAGTGAAAACAAGAAAGTCCGAGATTTATCCTCTTGTATACAGAGTGGTGACTCTCATTCTTACACTTTCAGTTTCTACAGCTACTACAGAACGATCATTTTCGGCGATGAATATCATTAAAAACAAGCTTCACAACAAGATTGAAGATGAATTCTTATCTAATAGTTTGTTGCTTTATATCAAAAAAGAAATTACTGAAATATTTAATGTAGATTCGATTATAAATGACTTTTGTGATATAAAGGAGCGACGTGTTCTATTTTGTTAGACTGTATATTGACATGTTTTGAAACTATTTCAGTAATAAATGTTATTTTGTTTCGTTTGATTATGTAGCTAATTATACTCCCCCCCTATAATCATGGCTTCGTCCTTGATTGACGACCTTCGACTATAATTATGAGTACTTAAAGTATTCAGTCTCAATGCACTCCAACTATTTCTATGTAATTATTTTTATAATTTTTTGTTTTTTATATCTTTATCTCATTAATATTTTTCTCATAGAAGTGATTTTATTACCATTTTCTCAGTTTTCGTACATAGAGCTCTACCAAAATTCATTTACATGGTGATTATTTTTCATTTCCATTTAATTTTTTAAAAGAAAAACATCGTTAAAAATTCTCTTATTTTTTTAAAGTAGGCCGAAATTTGTATCCAGACATTGAAAGAAGAGAAAGAATGTTCAAATATATTATTATCATTTATGAACCAACCAGTCACATGATACATCGGAAAGTATAAGCATAAGTGCATAACAATTCATAGCACTTGCTACACACAAACAATTGCCTAATAATCAAATCAAAGCAATCACTTGTCAAATTGGGGATGGTTTTTTTTAACAAATCTAACCACAAAAGGAATCAGGATATTGGGATACAAACCCTTGAATCCAATGAATTCTTCTTTTTTTTCCTTTGTCTAAATCCAACGAATTAATTAGCCCAAACTCAAATTTAGGCAGTAAATATCTCTCGCCCATTATGGATAGGTCCACTAACTCTATTTATTACTATTAGCCGCATAAAATAGATGAATAAAATTAAAAACTAGAAATACTAATATCTCTAATGAAAAAAATAAAATGTTTAATTTTATTCATCTATTTCATTGTTATATATTTAGTGTAAAATTAATAGAATTTTAGACCGTATAAGTAGATTGTAACGGGAATAAAAATTGTCTGCCCCTTATCATACCCTACTTTAAAATAGTATGTTTAGGGTATAGGGTTTAAGTTTAGGAGTTATGGTTTAGGAAATTAGGGGTAGAGTATATATTTTAGAGTGTGGGGTTTAGGATGTGGAAATTACGGTTAGGGTTTAAAATTTAATTTTTAAGTGATTTTTAGTGTGGGGTATAGAAGGGGACATGATTAGAGGGCAGAGGATTTTTACCCGATATGGATGGAAATCGTTTGCCCCTTATCATGCCCCATTTTATGCTCCCACTTTAAAATATTAGGTTTAGAGTTTGGAGTTTAAATTTAGGGGTTGTGGTTAGGGTTTAGGGAATTAGGGATATGTTGTATTTTTAGGGTTTAGGGTTTAGGATGTGGAAATTAGGGTTATGGTTTAAATTTTAATTTTTAAGTGATTTTTAGTGTGGGGGCATAAAAGGGGGCATGATTAGGGGCAGAGGATTTTTACCCCATATGGATGGAAATCGCCTGCCCCTTATCATGCCTCCACTTTAAAATAGTGAGTTTAGAGTTTACGATTTGTAGTTAGGGTTCAGAGAATTAGGGGTAGGTTTATTTTTTAGGGTGTAGGGTTTTAGGATGTGGAAATTAGAGTTATGGTTTAAAATTTAATATTTAAGTGATTTTTAGTGTGGGGCATAGAAGGGAGCATGATTAGGGGTAGATGATTTTTACCTCATATAGATGGAAATCGTCTACCCCTTATCATGCCCCACTTTAAAATAATGGGTTTAGGGTTTAGAGTTTAGAGGTTGTGGTTAGAGTTTAGGGAATTAAGGGTAGGGTGTAGAGTTAGGATGTGAAAATTAGGGATGAGGTTTAAAATTTAATTTTTAAGTGATTTTTAGTGTGGGCATATAAAGGGGAATGATTAGGGGCAGAGGATTTTTACCCCATATGAATGAAAATCGTCTGCCCTTTATCGTGTCCCACTTTAAAATAGTGGGTTTACGTTTTAAGTTTAAGGGTTGTGGTTAGGGTTTAGAGAATTAGGGGTGGGTGTATTTTTAGGGGGTAAGGTTTAGGGTTTAGATGTAGTAATTATGGTTGTGACTTAAAATTTAAGTTTTAAATAATTTTTAGTGTGAGGCATAGAAGAGGACATAATTAGGGGTATAGAATTTTTACCTCATATGAATGGAAATCGTCTACCCAAATTATTTAAAGTGATGATCCCATGCACTTATCAGCAGGAATCACCATGGGAAAAAGAAAAGGACAGGAGTGCCCTCGGTTGTATAGATTTGGATGATCCCATGCACTTATTAGCAGGAATCTCTTGGGAAGTTGTTTCTGTCTGCTTCCCCTTCCTCCTCCTCCTCCTCCTCCACTTATTAAATATATGCTGCTGCTGCTGGCACTGCCAGTGTGTTTTAGTTTTTGCTTAGCCTACTAAACATGTTCTCCAATTCCCTCCACTTTCTTCTCTCCCTCCCCTCCCCCTCCTCCTATCCTTCTTCCTCTTCTGTTTCCTTCTCAAACAATCATCCGCCCTTACCCTTTGCAGGTATCGAATTCTTGTTGTGTTTATGTTTTGATACATGGTTGAACAATCAGATAGAAAAAAAGGAATTCAAAGTTCAAACACCATTTCCTTTTGTTCCTTTGCAATATGGATCTTTCTTCTCTGTTCTGTTTTTTTGGTTTCTGATATAACAGACATTCGAGAGAAGAAAACTTTGAAAAAACCATAGCATTTTTGTATGATCACAAAAACAACATGCAATTCCACTTGTTCCTGCTGGAGGGACAAAAGCATTAATTGATTACGTTTCTCTTCTTCTTTTTCTCATCTTGTTGGAAGAGGAATTTTACTTGACCACAACTTTTTAACTTTTACTTCGTCTCCTAGTCGTTTTCACTACTGCTTTTAGTTTCTTTATTTTTCCAAAGAAACAAACCTTTTGCAATTATTTTAATTACCAGTTCAAGTCCAGGAAAATATATAATTAAATTTTAATTTAACAACAGGCATTTGGCCATGGGGTAAAGATAAAGGAGATAACTTTGATATACGGCTCTTATGCAGAGCTATATCCAAACCCCGCACTCAAGGTACCATGTTTTTACTTTTAACATTTTTTGTTCTAATTTCTAATAATTTTTTATTCCGTTTTAGTAATGTTGTTTATGTGCCAGAATATGCTGGCGTGTTACAAAATGGTATGCCAGTGATAAAGTGGGAGGAGATCGTGGATGATGACATACAAGAAGCTGAGGAAGCTCTTAAGGTGAATGATTTCAACAACAACCAAACACCTTTTTTATTTATTTATTTATAATTTGAATTCACATATGGTGGTGTGATTTGTTCTCTATCCGGAAAAAAAAAAAACAGTTTTTCGAATCCAATAAGGTAAAGGAACGTGTCGACACCGTTAAATCCATATTGGGTTCCATGGAGGATGGAGAGATAACCAGCTCGGCTTATGACACAGCCTGGGTTGCTCTCGTGGAACACGTCGACGGCAGCGGTGCTCCCCAGTTTCCGTCGAGCCTCGAATGGATCGCCAACAACCAGCTCCCCGATGGATCATGGGGTGACAGACAAATATTCATGGCACATGACCGATTGATCAACACATTAGCTTGTGTTGTTGCGTTGAAAACATGGGGACTTCATCCGGACAAATGCCAGAAAGGTGTTGTAAATGTTTTTGTTTACAGTAATGACTCGATTTGCAGAGATTAACAGATATTTTTTCATACACGCATGCTTCAGGGCTGTCATTTTTCAAAGAGAACATAAGCAAACTCGAAAACGAGAGCGAAGAGCACATGCCAATAGGGTTCGAAGTGGCTTTTCCATCGCTTCTCGAAATAGCTCGAGGCTTGGACATCCAAGTACCGTATGATTCCCCTGTCTTTAAAGACATATACACGAAGAGAGATCTGAAGCTCACAAGGTATAGGTTCTGTTTCTTTTGACAACTCAAATTCATTTCCCATGCTTCCATAATTATTATGTGTTAAAGTCATGATATTTCCATGTATGTAACGTAATAATTATGCGTGCGGGATAGGATACCAAAGGAGATAATGCACAATGTGCCCACAACACTACTCCATAGCCTGGAAGGGATGCCGGACTTGGACTGGGAAAAGCTTTTGAAGTTGCAGAGCAAAGATGGGTCGTTCTTGTTCTCGCCATCCTCCACCGCCTTCGCACTCATGCAAACGAAAGACCGGAATTGTCTTAGATACTTAATGAATGCTGTCCGAAGATTCAATGGGGGAGGTAAAGTGGAAGTGGTGGTTGTTTCCAGATTTCGAATGCATGTACTCCATTTTTAAACTCTAACATGTTGGATTAATCATGTAGTCCCCAACGTGTACCCGGTTGATATGTTCGAACATATCTGGATCGTGGACCGCCTGCAACGCCTCGGGATTTCGAGATATTTCGAGACAGAAATCAAAGAATGCCTGGACTATGTTTATAGGTAATGGCCAGCAGGCCAGCACCAGCATGTGACTAATAAAACACCAGGATCAATTAACTTCCTCCTGATCATGATGGTGTCTTGAAATTTCAGATACTGGAGTGAAGACGGGATTTGCTGGGCGAGAAACACTCGGGTTCACGACATGGACGACACGGCCATGGGGTTTAGGTTATTAAGATTACATGGATACGAGGTTTCAGCAGGTATAATATAAGCTTTTTGGGGCCCTGGCCCTGCCACTGTCTGTATTGTATTGTCTGCAAATGGATTAATATGTGAGATGAAAACAGATGTGTTCAGACATTTTGAGAAAGGTGGGGAGTTCTTCTGCTTCGTGGGGCAGTCAAACCAAGCCATAACAGGGATTTTCAACCTGTACAGGGCTTCCCAGGTGGTGTTCCCTGGAGAAAAGATTCTTGAGGATGCCAACCGATTTTCCTCCTCTTTTTTAAAACAAAAACAAGCTGCTGATGAATTATTAGATAAATGGATCATTACCAAAGACTTACCCGGTGAGGTAATTAGTAATATATATTCTCGTTTTATTCCTTTCTTTCCCTTCCTTAATCCTACTGGCTGCTTTTATTTATTTATTTATTTATCCTAAGAAACTCCAACAGTCCAACTAGACAAAGCACTTCTTTTGAATCTAAACATTATTAATAATTACTGAAAAACAAAGGCTTTTTCAAACACCCCCCTCTCACAATTGTTTAAGCAATTATCTATACCATTAGTTAATTTTTTTAGTGAGATTAGTGGTTCCAATAGAAAAGAAAACGTTGTTATTCTTAGCAGATTCGAGTTCGACTAGCTTATTTACTTGGTGTGTGTGCCTTTTTAGAAGACTAAAAAACATATACTATCATTTACTCACACTTGAATGTTAAAAAAATAAATGGATACTTTGTTTATAGAAAATAATTACTCCATTATTTATTTTAAAATATATTTTTTATAATTATTTTATTTTATCTACTTTTGTAGGTGTACCATTATATAAAGTAATAAAAATAGCTTTATTTAAATTTAATTACAGGAACAACATTTTAATAATAAATACAAATGGGCATTCAAACTGTACCTAGATGCATGGACAATTGACTCATATTTACTCTATATGGACTGCAAAAGTATTTATTTTAGGTTTAATAAGCTTTGAACATTTGAAAAAAAATAATTAAGTATTTAAATTTTTTTAAATTCAATTAAGTTATTGAACCAATAAGTCGAATTAATTAAACTTTTGAATTAAGAAATTGAATCAATTAAGTTATTTGACCAATTTTGACCATTAAATCTTGACCATTTTTTGGATATATTGGTGTAGTGCACCATATTACAATTTTTTCCATTAACATTTTTAAAAAAATTATTTTATATAAAAATTCTTTAAAAGTTCTAAAAACTTAATATATATATATATAATATTTTTAAAAACTATGTAAATGTAACATGATACAATGTATTGTATTATGTGTCAGTAATATCTAAAGAAAAATATTGTCAAGATATAATGACCAAAATAGGTCAAAGAACTTAATTGATTCAATTTTTTTTAATTCAAAGATTTAATTGGATAAAAAAATTAAAGATTTGATTAATTTTTTCAAAGGTAAAAAGATTTTTTACATTCTTAAAGACTTTATTTTATTAAAAGAGATTGGAAGTTGTTTTTGGTATTCCATAAAAAGAGACCTTTGCAACTCATTGTGGTTAAAACATATAGTCCGCACATTATGATTATTTGATTTGATTCCCCCTTTTACTAAATCTCCTCAACTATTTATGATTAGTCGGCAGTCGGCACTTTCCACACTGTCTTTATCTTGTTGTTTTGGTTCATGCACACACTTCTGTGAGTTATTAGGGAAATAAATAATGCCACAAACCCTACGTTTGTAACCCGACCAACCAGGCATAAATTTAACATCATTGCCACATCGTTTTCCAAAATCAGAAAACTAATACTATCAATACTATTGCTTAATAAACAAGGGGAAGAAAAAAGAAGAAGCCCCCCATTTGCCATGCCACTTGTTACTTGTACAACTTCAAAACAGTCATCATCAACATTCAACAGCAAAACCACATTCACGCTTAACACAGCTGACACTCTAATTATATATATATATATATATTTTTGAATTAACCGCACATTTTTATTTATTGATTAATTAATTCAGATCGAGTTTTACAGATGTCTATTATAGGGCAACCTTCGCAACTAGTTTTTCTCTATTTATGATTTGAATTTTTTTATCATGCTTAAGAGATTTAACGTCCCATCCTACTAGACCAACTGGTTGCTGATACTCTATATATTAATACACTAATATCGAATATTTTTTTTAACCACATTATATATACCACAGGTTGGATTGGCATTGAAGCTTCCATGGTATGCAAGCTTGCCTAGAGTTGAAACCAGGTTTTACATTGAACAATATGGAGGCGAAGATGACGTATGGATTGGAAAGACTCTTTACAGGTTGCTTTTTACTCTTTATTTTACAATATTATAACCGGAACAGTTCAAAGATTTATAAGACCGGTACAGTTAATTAAAGTGAGACCCTTTGATTTATAATTCCAAAATATATAAGGTGTTTTTTATAATAAAAAATATCTTAGTAAAAAATATATATAAACCCTCTTTAAAATCATTTTTTATATTTTCTTTTGTAATTTATTAAACCAGATTTTTTTTCTTAAATATTTAATTTTTTTTTTAAGTTTTTGTATGATCGCTCATATTGTATACGTCCAAAACCCCACCAATTGATAGAATCATCGGAAACAAAGATGTGTGTAGAATCAGACAAAAAATAATTAATTAATGTTTTCACTATCTTTTCTTTTTCTTTTTCAATTATATGAAACTGAAATTGGATAATGACATCATCCATTTCCTTGTCTTCACAACTTCGTTAAAAGAAATTAAAAACTATAAAATAATGTAAAGTCAGCTAGGGTTTTTGGTCATAATTGCCATCATTAGTTTGATTTGTAGCATTAATTTGTGTCATAATATCGGCTGTCTCAGACCAACTTTTAAGCTGAGAGTCCTCTCGAACATTTGTTTTGTTTTGCAACGTGGCATGATTAATTAATTAATAATTGGAAGTGCCATTATGAGTGTGCATGCTTCAAGTTTAAATTAACCGTGATTATTAGCGATACATATAGAATTATCAGCTTTTTGGGTGGCTCCAATCAACCAAAAAAAGATTGGAACTAGTTTTGATATTGATTTCATGCAGGATGCGGTATGTGAACAATAATGCGTATCTTGAGCTTGCAAAGCAAGACTACAATAATTGCCAAGCTGTACACCGGATGGAATGGGATAGCATGCAAAAGTAAGCAAAAAAAAAAAAAAATACCCAAATCCCAATCACGGTTAATGGAATTGTGATGTGTGTGAGTTGAACAGGTGGTACATGGAAATGGGTTTAGCTGAGTTCGGTGTAACTCCAGGATCTCTTCTCTTAACTTATTTTATGGCGGCCGCCAGCATATTCGAACCGGAAAGGTCCCAAGAGAGACTGGCGTGGGCTAAAACTGCCTTCTTGGTCGAGACCATCGCCTCTTCTTTCGACAATGCAAGCAAACCTAAAGAGCTTAGGCATACATTCGTCCAAGTCTTCAGAATCGTGGTTGATGCACGATTTAGGCACATTAATGGAAGGTGATTAAATTCTTATTTATTCAACAGAATTGGGGTACATTGTTTGTACAAACTACAAAGTAAAATCTTGTACTTTTAATGAAAGCCATCGATGTAGGGGCCAGTTCGTTGGAGTCGAAGAAAGTGATGTTTACATGTGAGTTTTGTTGTTGCAGGAAGTTGGACTCGAACAGGACAGTACAAAAGATGATAGACGCATTGCTTCGAACCCTGAACCACTTATCATTGGACGCACTTGTGGCTCATGGTCGCGACATTAGCTGCAGTATTCTCTTAGCTGTAAGTAATCATTTCCCCCCCATATCCTGCATCCCCAAAAAAAGTATCTTCGCTTTTCAGACATGGGATTGGCAAACAGTCAGTCTTTGGGGGTAAAAAATCATCAGTTTCAGTGACTTTTTTTTTAATCCGTGGAAACAGTGGGAAAAGTGGATGCTGATGTGGGTGGAGGATGGTGATAGGCACCGTGGAGTTGCGGAGTTGGTCGTGCAGACCATAAACCTCAGCTCCGGCCGTTGGTCTTTGGAGGAACTGTCGACTCATCCCGAATACGATCGACTCTCCAGCCTCACGAACACAATTTGCCATCAGCTTTACGATCACCAAAAGCTAAAGGTGTGTTGCGTGATAACATAACATGTCTACTTAATTAGTCCATGCATAAAAATCCCATCGCATTTCTGACTGCAAAATATCCATGGTTGCAGGTGCATGACATGAATGGCTGCTACAACAACGAAACAGAGAATGACATGATCGAGAAAATAGATTCCGACATGCAAGAGCTTGTTCGATTAGTACTGCAAAATCCCTCGGACACCTACTTCGAGTTGAAGCAAACATTTCTGACGGTGGCGCGGAGTTTTTACTATGCTGCACACTGTGACTTAGAGACCATCACATTTCACATTGCTAAAGTTCTCTTCGAGAAAGTAGGCTGATTGTGTGATCTGGTCATCAATTTTCTCCTTTTTCAAGGTTCATATGATGATCACCGTTATTTCTTCACCAAAAATTCATTTGTGTAAAGAAAGCTGTAAAAAAGAAATTATGTATAAATAAAATGGTTCCGAGGGCGACATGAAAAATAAAGCAAATCTTTTTGGTTTTCAAGTAGAAGGAAATGGACAACGACAAAAAGCAAGGGCTCATTTGTTTCGACAAGATCCTTAGATTGTTGTTGAATTATTAAGTAAAATATCTGGTTTATCAATATTAATTCGATCCATTAATAAAGTCAGTGATAAATGAAACGACAATAAAAAATCCAAAAATGAATAATTTAATTGATGATTATAAGAAAAGTTAGAAAAAAAGATAAATCTGATTTCAACAACATTTGGTACCGATCACACGTACATAAATCGATGTTTAAATGTCCCTTTTTCTCTCCACCCACCGACATTAATAGCTGATATTACTCCATTCAAAGAATGAGGATGAAAGAGGTCACTCCAAAATGTTTGTATAGTTATGGTCTAATTGCTAATTTAGCTACATAATCAAAATCATATTTCTAAGCAGAGGCAGTTTAAAAATTTTGGGGGTCCTGTGCAATTTATTAAAATATAGCTCTTAATTTATAATCAGTAAGAGATATAAGTGTTTTTTCAAAAAAAATACTTTAATACAAAAAATATTATTAAATTGTCCTCTTGAGAACTAAAAAAATTGACTTATAAACATCTAAATATCAAACATTTTCACTTCAAAATTATCATTCTTTTTCAAGGTTTAAGTTTTAGATAATTTTTTATATAAACATAATTATATATATAATTTTATAATTTTTTACAAATATTTAATTTAATTTAGGTTCCCTATTTCCGGCCCCCTCTCTCTTGGGGACCCTGTGCGATCGCTCATGCCGCGCCTGTCCAAACCCCCCACTGTTTCTAAGCCATTAACTAATTCAAAGTTGTATTATTATGGTCTTACTAGGGGTGAAACAAGAAACTGTTGATTGTAGAGTCAAACTTTGAAGAATTGAAACATCTAAAAAATTGTATAAATCAATGTAGCTCTGTCGGCAAGTACAAAATTGAACGCATAACTTCAAGTTGATGTCTAACTCAAAATTATCGATGAATTATTAATACAGTAATAAATAATTTACGTTGTTTAAATTTTTTGTTAACATCAAATTTTATTACTTAAGGAACAAATACATTAAAAAATAAAAAAATTGTCAAAATTTTTAGAGTAGGTGGTTAAAATTTTCAGTTGACAACATCCCTTCATTTAAGTTGTAAGTTCAAGACTCAGTAGAAACAAAATTTTTCTTCTCTGATAAAAATTATTCAAAAAAATCAAAAAGTTTGATGAAAAAAAAATCCAAATTATTGTTCCTAGGAACAAAGACACTTAAGCTTAGGATGATAAGGGAACCGCAAGTTGTTTATTATTAATAATTTCATTAACAACGGTTCCCAAAATGACCAATTGACAAGTCCATAAAAACAAGAGAGTTTTGGACAAATATAGATAGTGGAGACATCCAGTTAAACCACAAAGAAAATGTTTTACTTCCTTTGAGCTTATTTTTAGAATGCCTCACCCCCAAAGCATACCAAAGATGGCAGACAGCATCTGATTTGAAACAAAGGATGAGGTTTGGTGCTCCTTTCTAACATGAGGTGGCCATTCAAACATCCAAACCACTTTGATATTAGAATTGACATGGGCGGTTTAATGATTTTAAGGCCTATGTAATTTATTAAAATAAGTCATTAATTTATAATAAGTAAGTGACCTAAGTGTTTTTTAAATTACCTTAATAAAAAAATATTATTAGATTATTTTCTTAAGCAATAAAAAATTGGCTTATAAGCATTTAAAAATTAAATATTATTATTTAAAAAGTGTCATTTTTTCTTGTTTTAAGCTTTAGATAATTGTTTAAGATCCACTTACACAGTGTAAAATTCTTTTAAGTTTTATCCGTTTTCTAGATCGTTGTATGGGAGAAATGAATGATTGGGATTAACTCCTTATTTTTTTTTCCTTAATGATAATCTTAACCCATCTGTGTTAATGATAATCTTAATGACATCAAAATCCACTAACTTAACCCATCTTCCTCTCCAGAATGATAGCGCCTACTACCCGTTTCTATATTTCAATCCAAGTTGTAAAAAAGGAAAAGCCGGGTGAGCCACTAACACATGCAGGGCACGAGAGAGCCATCGTGGACCCTGGCACTTTTGGAAGCATTTTTTTCCCATTGAAACAAACTGGTTTAACGGACATGCTCAAAGAATTAATATTTGACGTGCAATATTTCTAGAACTCTCTCTTTCTTCAATATTGCACTCATACGAATACAGATACGGGATGAAAAAAAGCAATTTTTAAAATTATATGGTACGGATGTTAAACTGAACACGGTGACCGGAATATGATATTTGAGAAGGAGGATAATCAGAAACTGTTCATGTAATACAGTTAGGGATTTTGATCAGTAAATTGGGAGAGTCTGTTTATTAAACTGATAATTGTGTATTACAAACGGGTTGGGTTTAATGACCCATTATATGTGATTTCATAGTCCATAGCTATCAGCAGTTGTAACAACCCAACTGACTTGATTCAATATTGTTTAACATTTCCCTTATTTTCTTCAACTTCTCAATTTCTGAAAAATCTCGAACATAGAGTTGAAATTTGAAATTCTCAAACTTGTTGATGGAGAGTGGCTTAGTAAACACATCAATAATTTGATCAGTAGCAGGAACATAGTTGATTTAGATTACTTGTGACAACACCTTTTCACGAACAAAGAAAAGATCCAGTTCGGCATGTTTAGTTTTAGTATGCATAATAAGATTTGCAGCCATAGCTACTGCACTCGTATTGTCACTCCAGATAGTAGGTATAACCTCAAGTGAGGCTGACATATCTTTCAGCAAGGCTTTCAACTAAAGCAACTCTGACGCTGTAACACCTCCAAAAAGTAATCCCAAATTGTAAACCTTAGATTCGAAATATCCCTAATTTTGAAATCTCTAAATTTAAAACCTTAAAAATTGAGAATTTAAATATGAAATCCTAATTGAGAAATTTAAAAATTAATTGAATTTTTAAACGAATTTAACGACCTTTTTATAAAGAATTGATATTAGGTACCTATTTTGTGAACCTTAAAAAAGTACAAGGACTTATCATGCAATTTATCCAAAATTTTGGGTTATATAAGTCACGATTAGCTGTTTCCCAACAATTTTGTTTCTTTTGCTGCAGTCGGTCTTTCCCTCTCCCTCTCTCAATTTTCTTTTTCTTTTTCTTTTTATTTATTTATGTAATTTGACCAAATCCCGCTGAGCCTTTAGAACCGCTCAAATTAACTATGTCTTCGGTTGATTTGAAGATCAACTATTTAAATTAGATAAGTATTCTTGTATCATTAAATTTCGTTAGATAAGTTTATAAGAGTAACTTTTTGGTCATAGTCATAATAGTACTAATATAAGAATCATTCGTATAGGTTCTAATACAACTAGATCCAGTGCTTCTGATCGTGAGAGACAAGATTTGCTTTTGGCTAAGGTGTGTTTTCTTCCGGTGCTATAAATAAAGTATATATTATTTTTCTATGTGTTGGTGTTTTACCCCTTATGTGATTATTTATATGTATTATGGCTTGTATGGTTAACATCACGAGCATACGATTTTCAAAACGTGTTTTAATTATGACTTATGGAATATTTGATTTATAAAACATCGAATTTACGGATCTATGATTTATGGATTTATGGATTATGACATATGAAGTATGTTTATGGAATATCAGATTTATGGAATTGTGTTTATGAAATTTGAGTTTTTAAGCATCATATGTGTATGACCATGGGTTGAGATTTGTACGGAGGAAACATTGGTTTTTACCACACATCGATTGGTGACGTTGTAGCGAGGGGTTCTGAAGAACCCTACTCTTATTTGGCGGATGTAGTTGGGTGCATTGCATTGCGCTTGTGATTTATGTGTTATGGTTTAAAGGATTTTAAGAAAATAATACTATATTTTACGACTATGGTTTTCTTGCACTTTAGAGACACACTAAACTCTTTAGCTTATTCCCCTATAGTTTCCTATTACAGATATATCAGAGGCATAGGCAACTCGGTATTTGAAGCATCTCGTATTTTACTCGGATAATTAATCATCAGTATGAACTTTATTTTAGACTACCAGATTGTTTTAAATTTATGTTTTTGGACATTTATGTAATTCAGATCGTGAAACTTTATATTTTTGGATTATGTTTTAGCATGTAATTACAGACTTTATTTTAGTTTTTTTATTAAATGATCGAAATATTTTTGTAACGTCTAGATTTTGTAAACAATTGTGGTATTTTACGGTAATTATTTGTAACGCCCCGAGTTTAGGGTCGGAAGATATCGAATCAGTTAAACCGAGTCGGGTTTAAAACCTCCATTTTGAGTACCCTTCAGCAAAACAATTCTTGACTTTTCATCCTTCACATAGCAACAAGATGGATGAAATTCAAAATAAAATGAGTTATCACTCCTAAAGTTTGAAACTGACAAAAGGTTACGAGTAATCTTAGGAACATGGAAAAGCTTATCTATAATAAGTGGTCTAGATGATATAGCCAACATAGACTGCCATACATGAGAAATTGAGAGAGCTGTATCATTACCAATATGAACTTTACCCTGGCCAATGTATTGATGTCTAGAGCGAAGATGAGAAGAGTCATTAGTTATATGGTGCGTGGCTTCTAAATTAGGAAACCACTGAGTCACAGGTTGAGCTGTCAAAGAGTTGACCTGCACTGATTTAGTAGAAGGGAAAACACTGGAGATGCCAGAACCTGTAGGAGAACTAACACATGGAGAGTAAGTGTGATCAAACATTTCAGGAGTGCAACAGCAAGTATGAGCCTGAGATTCAGAGACACGAAGAGAATGTGGCTGAAAGTTAGAAGCATTTCTGAAATTTTTGTCGAACCTGTGCAAACATCGTTCGACTAGATGGCCAATCTTACAACAGTGTTGGCACAGTGGCATGGTACCACGACCCTTGTATCTACCACCACCTCTAAATCCACCACCACGAGATTGATAGCTATATCTCTCATGAGCCACATCTTGCATCTCATCAACAAAATCATTAGATGCAGACTTATAGCTTGTGTGATTAATGCCCACAGGAAAACGTAGAGCCTCAACATCAACAAGTACAGAAACAACACTATCAAACGAATACGGCTCATTGTTAGTCGTGATAACAACAACAAAAGGCTCAAACTCATGAGGTAAGCCATTCATGATGGTGGCTACTTGCTCAATATCAGAAATAGGGCTTCCACAAGTAGCAAGCAAGTCACATATCTCTTTAATCTGATTTGTAAATTCACGCATAGAGACTAAAAAAAACCTAGACGTATATTGCCCACTTTTATTTAAAGAATTATTTTTAGGAGGTTTCGAATAAATTGTTTTTTTTATGAAAACTGGAGTCGCCACCAATCATTTTTTTTAAAAGAGGGTAGACCAGACACCAAAAAAATAAAACGAAAGATTTAAATGACTTCGGGAATCGGTTACGTGCGAGAAAGGGTTAACACCCCGTCACGTCTAAAATTGGTACCTAAAAGTTCGTATTACAATTGACTAAAAAGATATTTGAATTCGGCCTAACTTGATTTTTAACCCGTAACGTGCATGAATGCATGGCCATACGGGTTGAGCAAACTAACTTGTAACCCACGAAGCAAGTGAACTGTCTTGCTTTATAAACTTCAGATACGTCAAATTTGGCACTCGATCTCCGCCATTATTAGCAAGAAACTTGGCTGGAGGTACAAAATCCTCATCAAGAAAGTACTTAAGACCAAGGCCGCGAACTAACAACTTGACTTGCTGCTTTTATAGTAGAAAGTTATTGTCATCGAGACGGACGAAGATCCGCTTATTAGAAAATGTTTGAGCGACGGCACTGTCGTCAATCAAATCGGTAACAATTTCAGTTTTTGGCATTACGACGTGAGAGAAAAACGAAGCGAGCGGGAAAGAAGAAACACCGAAAACACAGGACCATAATCAAAGAGGATAATCGGAAACCTTTCATGTAATACAGTTAAGGATTTTAACTCACTAATTTGGGAGAGCCTGTTTATTAAACTAATAATTGTGTATTACAAACGGGTTGGGTTTAATGACCCATTAAATGTGATTTTATAGTCCATAGCTATTAGCAGTTATAACAACCCAACTGACTTGAAACGGCGCAACTGAATTGAAACTAACTTGATTCAATATTGTTTAACGGATACGGCAAAGGTACGACAAATCTAAAATAAATTTTATATTATAAAAAATTAAAAAAGTCATAAAAAACCAGGTGAGTATGGATATTACACATACTTATAGTTGAATCATGTGAGCAAAAAAAAAATCGAAAAAAAAAAGACAGATAAAGGATGAGTAAATAAAAGAAGAAGAAGAAGTAAATAGATAAAATACTAGTGGTATCCAAGTCGTACTCAATATGTATCCGGTACAGGACTTATCGAGTTCGTGATACGGCTTTAGATTGAAGTAGTTGTGCTTCATAGTCCATCTCTGTCACTGCCATTCCATGGAAAGAAACATAAGCATCCTGGCAAGTTTAATGTTCTGGACATGGTCCTGTTTTTCCTTCTTTGATTAGCATGTATGGAATTTGCGAGAGTAACATGCTGATAAGGCAAAAGTATTGTCCTCTTTTGATGTTGTTGTGCTGAACTAACACACCTTCGAGGTTTTGTTCCTACCGTGAAGAGAGTTGAGGGGTGTTAAAATTTGAAAGGAATACTTCATTTCATTGCATTATCTTAATTTTGCAATTTAGTTACTCAACTTTATGAGGAGTATCATAATTCACGAGGAAAGCTTAGATGAGGTTGATTTTTTGGTAGTCTAGAACTGCCCGGCTAAGCCACATAAAACTTGCTGTCACAACAAACCTGTCATAAATTTGTTAAAAGAATTGCAATTTGCAATGACGATGGCTGATGTTAAATTAACATTTTCATTCGATAAGCCATAAAATACATCTACGTTCTACATACAAACAAATAAAGAATGGACAAAATCATTGATTCTTGCTCATTCCAAATGTATCTTCTTCACCATTCATCACCTTCTCTCGCCGCTCAGCTATCATCTCCATATAAGCCTGAAATGAAAATAAAGGTTGATTAAGCTCTTCAATTCTTCTGGTTTCTCCATAAGCTATGACAAACATAATGTACAAGTAACTATCTCTGTTCAGAAAGACCCAGTTACAGGCTAACATGATTAAGCTCTCAGCAAACTCCAGCCAACCCATAAGCATTTCCATATAGAAACCCTTTTGCATGACGTAAACAAGATTTTATGTTAAAAGGGTGCAAACTTTTATACTTTGTAAAACTGCATGGGTATGAAATTAAATCATCAACAAAAATACAAAGAAAATTTTTAAAATATATGAGATCTGCAGGGAGTACGACTGTCCCCTAGCACCCCTTGGTGCTAAGTAATAACATCAGCAAAAAAACTTAATTATTACATGAGTTTTAAAATAGTTTGTCATAACATAAAAAAGAATGAGTACAAGGATGATGTTCATCTTACGAGACCCGGGTTCGAGCACCTATGAGTGCAGGGTGTGTAACTTGTCAAAGGGTTAGAAAAAGTATGAACAAATCCACCATGTAATAAAACCAGTATATTTTAAAAAAAAGAATGAGTACAAATTTAAATTTGAAATTAGAAAGATTGATAAAAGCTTATCAGTAATTTAGAATTTAGATTTTAAAGAAGGTTTGTATAATATTTTTTTTACTCAGCTTGTGTATTAAATATGGATTATTATCCTATACACTAGCGGTGAAAACTAAAATTTTCTACAAGGGTCTTAGTTTTAAGGTTTAGGGGCTTAGTTTAAGGTATAGGGTTTAGGCGTTTAGGTGCAGGGATTTAAAATTTAGACATAGTGATTAGAATTTGAGGTTTAAGGTTTAAAGGTTATGGTTTAGTTTTTAGGGTAACACGGTGAGAATTTAGGTTTTAATCTATAAATGCTAAATTATAACCCTAAACTATAAATTTCAACCACAATCCCTAAATTCAAAACTCATACACCTAAACCACTAAACCATACACCCTAAACTAAATCTCTAAACCCTACAACTAAGACGCTTGTGGAGTTTAGTTTCCACCGCCAGTGTATCAAATAATTACCCTTAAAATATAACCCTTTATTCATTCTCTTTATTTAATCTAAGTCAGGTTGTGTAAAAAAATTACACAACATTTCCTATTTAAACTATATAATCTAAAATATAAATATCTTACCCTAAATTCTAACTATAAATGCTAAATTTCTAAACTTTTAAATTGACAAGCACTTGTAAACTAAAGTTACACAATATATTTATGAAAGTATTTTCCTAAAAATTACCAAGTGAAAGTTAATTTATTGCTAAACCATGTACTGAAACATGAAGAATATATAACACTATCACCAATCGTAGGATTAGAACCTTCTTTCTTAAGATGTAGTCAGTAGAATTTGGCTTACACATCATGAACCTTTGTAGGTTTAATTTCAAAAGATGGTTCATTCTAGTTCAACTGCAAGAAAAACCATGAATGAAGGCCAACTAAACTGGAAAGACAATTCGTCAAGAACTTGCATGCTATATCCATTATCTTCAAAAGCAAATGATGACAACATGGAAAAAATGAAAATAAAACAGTAGAATGTGTACCCTGGGATAAGAATAGAGAAAGATGTACCACCATGTGCATATCCCCAAAGTGGCAAAAGCTGTGGCCACAACTGAGTGCAAAGTTACCCAGCTAGCGGCAATCACCAGCAATCCAGTAAGGGTAATCGTCCATGGCTGACACCTACCAACCAAATGGAAGCTTAAGACCAGACCCAAAGTAATCTCGATACATAAACTAATGTCAGCTACAGAAACAAGAAAGCTGACCAGGAAGGCTTTGTGTCCCAAACTGATTCGTATTCCAGAGATAGGTTGTTCAGATAACCGTCCATGTCTTCCACGACACCGTTTTCGTCCAAGAACAGGAATTCTTTCTGCTTGGGGTCGGTCGGGTTCCCCGCTAAAGCCACCGCCTTGGATCGAATCTTTGGCGTGGAAGAAGCGAAGAAAATTGGGTCATAAAAGTGGGTTTTCGGGGCAAAGTTATTGAGAGGTTTTGGAAGTGCAGAGGCAGAGGGTGAGAGGGGAAACAGAGAAGATAGAGACCCCATGTTTTTTGCCTTTTGGATACAGCTGAAAGCCCCTTCCGCCTAGGAGGTTTTATTAGCATCCAGAAACGACGCCGTTTTGTAGGTTAAAGACTCAACTTTGCATCTTTTTCACCTTATAAGAAGCTAAATAAATGCAGATGAGAAAATTGTAGCACACCTGTTCCATGCCTCTCCTCATTGTAGTGTAGTGCATGATAATATCCTGAATGTCATGGCCTTACATCTATGTTACATGTACTTTATGTCAATCACATCTGTTACATGTACACTTCTATTCATGTTTCCAAGCATACAATACTAATGAAAAACCCAGACCCTGCAGTTGGTGATCTCTAAGCTTTTGAGAGCAAGACCGTGTCAATACAGACAGATCAAATGCAGACTGGCCCATGGAGACGCAAGTTTGAAACATGAAAACGGCATTCCCCGTAGCATTGCCGAATAGCCAGTTGTGCACATCCCAGAACACTTCCACCGGAAGTCCATCCACCAAAATGGTATGGTTGCCACGGAACTTCCACTTGAGCCTCTTGACTTGCATCACCGTTTTACTATCGATGCGGATAACGAGGTTCGGATCCTTAAGATCGACGGTGTCACACTCGATCACGACATCGTGAATCAGTCCCTTGTCACAAAACTGAGCCTTGGCACCATAAAACTTCTTCCCAAAAACATCTTCTCTCTTGGCAATGAAAACAGCATCTGAAATTGAATTCAGAGGAGTTGTAATGTCAATCTTCTTGTATGCTTCCATTTTCAAATCCCCAAGGAGCAACACCATTTCCTGGTCAAATGCAACAGCCAGGTAAAACCCTTGAACCGGTTCTGGTCCAGAACCAAATCTAGCATTAGACAAGTCCCAACATATAACAACTTTACCAGAATCTACATCTAAATTCTTCCATCCTTTTCTCTTAGAGAACAACCAAGGCTTTATGTGGACTTTACACGAACATTGATTGGCTGAATCATCGATTGAAACAGCAAGGCCTTGACCCATCAGATTCTTGGTCCATGTAACCTTAATTAAACATGAACGGCCTTGTAGTTTACACTGATAAACACATGTCACCAAGTTTTGAGCAGCTTTTGCTGCACTTGAAGACGATGAATCAGCTACTTGAACACCGTTTTCACCAAAACAAGAAGGAAAGTCCCTCATTATTATAACCATAGAAGGCAACCCCCCCCCCCCCCTCTCTACCCAAAAAAACACACACACACACAAAATAATCCTACCTCAGATGCTTTATTGAGGATGAACTTGAAAAACCGGGTTCCTCAATGCTCCAGTGTGATACGGGTGTCGGGTTTCGGACAACTTTTAAGGTTGTAAACAAGTGAGAGAGATGGAGAAGACTTTAGATTTGCTTTACTGCCAATGTCTGTTTTAAGTACATATGAGGAATGGCCAAAATGTTTTATTTTAACAAACAAAAAAAAGGAGACGTAAGAAAAACACAGAGGAAAAAAGAAAATATAATAAATAAATGAAAATGGCAACTGGGTATTCGCTGGAAAGGGCTGGGATTATATATACGACATTACACAAATGTAAAGCTATAAAAAAAAGTGACCCTTTCTCTCTTTATCTCTTTTATTTGCAATTCACATACACTCCTTCCTAATTTTATTTTTTATTTTTTAATTTCTTCTTTGTATTTTTTAGGGTTAAATATCACTTTAGCCATTGAAGTATGCCTTGTTAGTTAAGATGGCCATTTAAGAAATTTTCCTCTCAATCTCATTACTTAACTTTTTTGTCATCACACATTGTTGTCACATAATGTTGACATGACATAATATGACAAATATATTAGGCTCACTTAAAGTAAATAATTTATTTTTTCAATGAATAGTAACTGAACAAAAATACTTCGTAGTAAATTAAGAGGATCGTAACAACATTATTTGACCAACTGGATATGCTTGGAAGCTTAGATAAACACCAAATGAAAAAGACGACAACATATGCATTCTCACGTCGGGGCGCGTGAGACACTAGTCGATCCTTCAATTACTAGAGATGACAGACCGATTGGAAATGAGATGGTGCATCTGTCGAAGGTGACCATGGGAAAAATGTATCAGTGTTGAAGCTTTGAAAAGAACATTGATATGGAATAACTTAAAAAATCAAACATTTTTAGAAGATTATTTTAAAAAAGTGATACACATCACTCATTTATTAGTCAATTTATGTCACGTCAGCATTTTCGAGTGAATGAATGTTGTGATTTAAAAAAAATTGAATGATCAAATTGAGAGAAAGAAAATTTTAAATGGCCACATTGTTAGATAACATATAGTTAAGTGGAAAAGTGATTGATGAAAAATAGTTACCGGCTGAAATAGTATTTATACCCCATTGGATACAACTGAACTTTATGAATTGTGTTGTTTAGATTATTAAACTTTTAATTGTTTTAATTATAGTATTAATTTTTTTTGTTTTAATTATACCATTGGATCGTTAAAAATAAAATGATGACGTAGATTAATCCTTCTATTACTGTGATGACGTGGCCAAAACATCATTTTTTGTGTGTGGCTATTGGTGCTCAAAACGACGTAGTTTTAGGTATTAAACTTTTTGGTTGTATTGAATTTATCACTAAACTTTAAAACGATTCTATTTTTGCCAATAAACATGTCGGTCGCCACAGTCGTTTAATCATCGTGTGTCTCAATCATAATTCGCGACATGATCGGTACCAAAACGTTCGCATCTACTCATCTTTTTTTCTCTGATTTTTCATGAAACTCATTCAAAATCGACGAAAATCTACCAAAATGTTTAACGCGTTAATACTATGATCTCATCTGGCGGTCATCCGATGGTGCTAGTTTCGATGTATGTAGTTCGTCTTATCAAAAGAATGCTTCTCAATGTTCAAAATTTTTAAACAAACACCTCAAATTCGAGAATGCCCTAAACCCTAAAAATGATAATTTTTTATTTAATTTCATCGATTTTGAATGATTTTATATAAAAAATGATTTGAGAAGAAAAAAGACAAGTGAAATGAGAATGTTTTGATACCGGTGTTGTCGCAAATGGTGACTGAAGTCAGACAACGATTGACTAATAACGGTGATGTTTAGTGCCAAAAATATAATCGTTTTAAAATTTAGTGGCAAAATCAATACACCTCTAAAATTTAGTGCCTAAAACAATATAAATTTGGACATCAATAGTTACACTAAAATGACATCATTTGGTCACATCATGGTTTCGTTTGAATTTTAACGATCTAATGGTATAATTGAAACAAAATAAAAATATAATGCTACAATTAAAACGATTAACAATACAA
The DNA here is from genome assembly GCA_958450335.1 of Hibiscus tridactylites. NCBI lineage: Eukaryota > Viridiplantae > Streptophyta > Magnoliopsida > Malvales > Malvaceae > Hibiscus > Hibiscus tridactylites. Next base: position 15,406,336 of record OY288270.1, read on the forward strand.
AACCTAAAATTAAATTGATTAAATTCGTAACTGATAAAACACTTAATTTACTAAATGAACCCAAACGTTTTTTCTTTTCCCGAATCTCTATTTTAATAGTTTAAATCTATAACTGATAAATTAATGTATATGTTCCCGAATTTCTATTTACAAGGCCTAAAGTTAAATTGGTTAAATTGATGATATTCTTTTTCCGAATTGATTATATTCTTCGTCACCTAATTTTTAGTTCGATTTTAATATAGTCACTAAACTTTTAGTTCGCTTTCAATATGATCCCTCTCATTACTTTTAGTTGGAAAAGCTGACGTCAACCTTAATGAAAAAGGTAAACTACACTAATCATCGCTCAACTTTCTTCTCACTCCTATTTTGGTCACTCGAGTTTAAATTTTTTTAATTTAATAATTTAACTTTCGAATTATTCATATTTTGGTCACTCTCAAATGACATGTTTATACAAATAAAAAAATTCGATTAATATTTGAAAAATTATTTTGGTTAATTGATAAATTCAGATTATTCAATTATCAATCTTATATTATACCAATTAAATCAGATAATCGATTAACCAATTAACCAAAATATTTGATTATGGAAATGTTTTTTTTACTTTGTTTATTAATATGATAATATGGTAAATGTTGTGAATAAAGTAAAGAAGAACAAAAGAGATAAATCAGAGCAAAGATGAGAGACAAAGAGAGAGACTTTTATTATATTCCCAATGTATGGTTGTGTACAATGCTTTCTTCAAAAGTCTATATTTATAGGCATAAGATGGAAACCCTAATTCTAATGGGTATTAAACTATAATAATAAAGCCCATTAAAGTCTCATTTAATATATGGATATCCATCATAAATAAAGATATTCATAACACTCCCCCTTGGATATCCATAGAGATAATGTGCCTCGTTAAAACCTTACTAAGATAAAAACCCCGTGGGAAAAAAAAATTAGTGAAGAAAAAAGAGTACACACATCTTTGATACGCATAACATGTTGCCTCATTAAAAACCTTACCAGGAAAACCCATTGGGACAAAACCTCGATTAAGGGAAAAAGAGTGCAACGCGTATTTACTCCCCCTCATAAAAATATCACATAAGATCTTCGAATCTTCTTAACTCAATCTTGAATATAATCTTCAAATGTTGAAATAGAGTATGCACTAGTGGATGAATCTTCCAAATTATTGCTTGAAATGATTCATCAAATACTATTCTTCTGAAGATCATGAGGGACGAAACTTTAAAGAAATATGTTTCGTTTTATCACATTTGATGTATCCACCTTGAGATATAAATTCTGCATTATCTCTACATAAGATAGCTTGCATCTTATCTTGTGAAAGCAATTCACATATCTTCTGGATATGTTTAACCAAACATATATTTCGGCTTTGCCTCATGCATAGCAATTATTTAAAGAAATTGTCTCATAGCACTTAGATAATATTTCTGGACCAACTAAGATACGATGCTTCCAGATCAATTAATGTATATATGGTGCTTTTAGACCAAGAATATCATCACTTTTTTCTCGAGGGGTGGAATGGATCTTTGTTTACATTTAGAGACCTAACAACCAAATAGTGATCAACGAATATGCATTATGCATGTAAAGTCTCTTTAAACATTTTTCTGTGTATGCCGATTGCTGCACAAGGATTCCATTATTAAGGAGATCTCTTCATAGGTCTCAATGAATCGCCAACATACAGAATAAAAACAAAGACAAATCCAGAGCTAAACCTCTTAATAAAATGCTCCGAAAATTAAATCATTCTTATAGCCTTCCGCTAATAAGTATTCAATGGGGCGATTATACCAAATGTGCCCAAAATGTTTTAATCCATAAAAAGATATATTCAATATAATTGAATAATGTTCTTGAGAACTTGAATTAACTGCTTTTGGCAGTCTAAATCCTTCCAGAAGCTTCATGTAAATGTTGTTATCAAGAGGCTCATACAAATAAGATGTAACAACATCCATTAGGCGGAAACTGAGTTATTTCATTTATTGTTAGACTATCTAAAAGTAACTGCATCCACCACCGAGGAATACATTTTTTTCATAATCAATTTCATGTCTTTGTGAGAATCTTTGTGCAACCAAACGAGCTTATATCTCGTGATTTCTCCTTTTAATTTCTCTTTCTCACAGAGGCTCATTAATATCCATGAGCTTTACACATTTCAATATACGGGTTATAGGCCCAAATACTTCTTTTTTTTCAAAAGAGATCTTAGTTTCGCCTCAATTACTTCTTTCCATATTGGTCAATCATTTTTTGTTTACATTGTCCAATTGAAAACGATTCATGATACACATCATCAAATGAAATCTCTAGTGCTATATTGCATGCAAATGTCTTATTGACGTCGATTTGATTTCAGTTCTACTTATTACCAGACATGACATAATCTATTGAGATCTCTTTATTATCAGGTACCCGAGTCATGTTAATGTCTCTATTGGAAACCTTTTAATCTCTTCTTGAGATTTTTATAATTCATTGATTCCTCGATCAGACCATCATAACTATAGCTCCCTTCTTCTTTTTTCGAAGATTTTTACCTTTGGAACCTACTTGTCTACCACGCTACATGCGCAAGTTAGACTCATTAGCAACTAGATTTTGTCTTTTGGGACATCAAATTTAAACGGAGCAGTCATAGCTGGTATATGTGACTTAGTCACTCTATTAGGGTCAGGAAAATCACCTGGCAATTGATTTGCTAAATGAATTATCCTTTGAACTTATAGTTCACATTGTTGAGTACGTGGATCTTCATTCTAATTTATTTCTTTTTCCAGCTTTTTTATTTTCCTCCCTTAATGTTGGAAAAACCGACTCATTAAAATGATAGTAGTAAATCGAGCTGTAAATAAATTCCCTATCAAAAGCTCAAGATATTTAATTATCAAGGGAAATTTGAATCTGACATATATTTCCAACCTTCTTTGAGAACTCATCTTTGTGCGTTGTGGTGGAGGAATTAGAACATATACCGCACAAAAAAATCTAAGATGAGAAATATTTGGTTTTGACCAAAAACCATTTGTAATGGGGAGAACTTATGATAATTTGTTAGCTTGATGCGAATTAGAGATACATGTAAAATGACATGTCACCACCATTATCAAAACCGATTGTCTTTATAAGGTAATCTGGAAAATGTGCTCATAATTTTATCAACTGAGCAAGCAGCCTCGCAAACACCAAGTTACAAGTTGATAACAAGGATACATATGACCATCTATTCGATGCATCGATTAAAATCGTAAAATATCTAGATGGAATGTAAGAAATGTGTATGGGCCCACATATATCACCTTGTATCCGTTCCAGAAAATTAATAGATCCACAATCTATCTTAGCTGATGATGATTGAATAATCGATTTGCTTTGATAGCAAGTATCACATGAAAAATATTACCTTAAAGAAAATTTTAGTTCTTCATTAATGACCACATGAAAGTGTCAACAAATTTTTTCATCATAATTGAATCGAGATGGCCTAACCGGTCATGCCAAATAATAAAGTTATTTGTAAACTTCTGATTTACAATAGCATGAGCTTCATTTTGTACTAATTCTTGTGTGGTACAATATGGATGACAATGCATATATTTTTTTCAAGATTTTATTATTGCCTTGAGTTATACTCATAATATTGATATAGTCAGCACCCCCTCGACTAATATTCTCAATATATTTATGTAAAAATCTTTAAAATTCAATCAGTCTCTTTGCGTCTTTGACGAGTATAATGCACTGTGAAAATGGAATAGAGTTCCATTTGGCAATAACATATTTGCTTAGTCGAAGCCTTCTGTGATATTAGTACTTCCGGATATAATACTCACATTATTCCCTTGCATTTTAAATGGGAAAATATGCATAGTTATGCACCTTTCAAAATGTGCTTTGTTTCATTCACTTCGGGGAATGGAAATATTAAATATAACACATCATATCAAATCGGTTATCTATCAGAGATAAACCCTCAAGAACTTATTGCTCTTACGAAGCATTGATATTTTAGTACTTTGAGAAATAGTACTCATATTTGTTCCTTGCATTTAAATAGGAAAATATTTCTTACGCTTAAGTATATTATGAGTATTTGCAATGTCTACTAGGCATAAATAGCCACAATTCATTGTATATTTTATTTCGAAAGTAATCATATTCTTCAAAGAATAAATTAACATAAAACATAAATAATATATAAAACAAGTTAATATAAAATAAATTAACATAAATAAATAATAAATTAACATAAAACAAAATAAATAAAAGATCAATTATTCCCTTTAGAGGGAAGGGAAATAAAATAAATGGCGAATTATTCACTTCAAGGATTATGAAAAAATTAACAATATCCAATTAAGTTGGACTAACAACGCCATAATTATTTTCACCATAAACAAAACTTGTTTATATTTTCTTTCATTTATCATTCATGCTTATGGATAAAGTCTATAATACTTTGGCGTTTGACAAGTACGAGACCAATAGTTTGTACCATCGTATTGATAACATAAAAAGTTTGATATGATATCTATCATTCTTGTCATCCTTATAATCCCACTTTCGGTGACTATAAACATTATCAAAAGGATCATCTTATCCATGTCTATTTTTATGGCCTCAATCGCAACCACAATTGCTAATGTGACATCTATTTTTCCCGCTATAAAAATATCACATTCACTTAAGGGAATGTAGCGGAGGCCAATAGGTCTTTAAAACCTCATTAGTGATACTCTGGCACATACCTGAGTTTTATTCACTAACCATATAGTAAATGATCATGTTTGCATTCACATCAAGGAATGAAACAAATCCAATAATCGCATGGAATAAACATCATGCTTGCATTCACTTTAAGGAATGACATAAGTCCAATAATCGCATAGAATAAACATCATGCTTGCATTCACTTCAAGGAATGCCTCCCATAAATTTTTTTGGATCAAGACGATTTTTGTAACTTGAACTTAAGAGAAGTTTATAGTCGAATTTTTCAACACAAAAATAATATTGCTTTCAAGAAAATATAGACTTTATAAAAATCATACTATTAAAGAATAATTGAGCAACCAATATATATATATATATGCGCGCGCGCGTGTGTATATATATATATATAATACTTATAGAGAACAAAGATTTAATCCTCATATGCGTCATTGTTAAATCACCATAATTTATAACACCTTAAAAATCATAAATTAAAGAATAAAAATAAAAATAGAGTTTACCGATATTGATTTTCCTCTCAAGGACAATGGAGATATACATGACCAAGACAACTCCTCATAATCTCTTTTGTCTTTCCAAGCCATTTAAAGATATCATGTAAAACTCAGAATATGGTTAAAATACCAACTTTAACAAAAATATATATATATAATTACTACAAAATAATTGTCATTCTTAAAAAAATAAACAACCATAAGGTTATATAAATAAGAATGATTAATCAATCGCTATATCGAAATATATGGTAGATGTAGTTACCAATATCTTGTTAAAATCTTTTTCGAGAATTGTCGACAAGAACCACGGTAATTGAGTCACTCTATGGCTACACTAACACCAAACAACCAAAGATTTTTCAAAAATTAAAAGTCAAGTTAAAGATCAAAGAAAGAAAGAGAATCGATAATTAAAATATAATTGAGGGAGAAGAACTTATCTTTGATTCATGCTAGTATCAAATTCTTTTCAATAACTCCTTTAGGATTCGAACGACAAAACACCTCAGTTGGTTAGAGTCTCGTGCTGATAACGTGTTGTTAATAAAGTAAAGAAGAACAATAGAGATAAATAAGATCAAAGATAAGAGACAAAGAGGGAGACTTTTATTATATTCTTAATGTAAGGTTGTGTACAATACTTTCTTCAAAAAGTCTATATTTATAGGCATAAGATGGAAACCCTAATTCTAATGGGTATTAAACCCTAATAATAAAGCCCATTAAAGTCTCATTTAATATATGGATATCCACCATAAATAAAGATATTCATAACAGTAAATTTAATAATTGTTCAGTTGTGATAAACGTGTAAAAACAACTAGAAAGTCAAAAATTGAAAGTTTACACCTATTAATCCTACGCAGAGTCAAAACGTCTCTTTTTAAAAAATCATAAGAGTGTCAGAATCACTAGACTATAAGATATTGTAATGCATAAAATTTAGAAATATTGTATATAATAGATCAAAATCACTAGACTATAAAATAATGTAATGCATAAAATAATTTATTTTAAATTTTTTTACCGAAATTGTGTTCGATTAATCCTTAAAAATTATTTTGGTTCATTGCTAAATTCAGATTATTCAATTCTCGATCTTATATGGTACCAATTAAATCGGATAATTGATTAACCGGTTAATTCTAATATTTGATTCAAGTAATAATTTTTTACTTTACTTATTAAAATATCAAACATGATAAATTTAATAAGCAAAGTAAAAAAAATCATTACCCGAATTTTTTTCAATGATTAATTGAACTTTTATATTTGTATAATCATGTCATTTGAGAGTGACCAAAATATGAACAATTCAAAAGTTAAGTTATTAAATTGAAAATTGTTAAACTCTAGTGACCAAAATAGGCATGAGAAGAAAGTTGAGTGATGATTGGTGTAGTTTACCCAATTTTTATTAAGGAAAAACGAAAACCAACGCCAACTTCTAACGGAAGATAACGTGAGGGACCGTATCAAAATGGAACTAAAAGTTAGGTGACCTTATCGAATATTTTTAAAACACAGTGACTAAAGCGAATTTACCCTAAAAGTTTGGTGACCATTTGTGTAATTTACCCAAAAATTTATTTGAGTCGTCCTAAAGAAGAAAAACAATCCAAAGTTAAGATCCCAAAATGGCATACCTATTTGAAACAAAAATCTACATCACCGATTCACTTTTGTATAGTCGTACACCCATGGCCATGGCCATTCTCTGTCAGATCTCAGATAATAATGTAAACTATTTATACACTTGGATAACATTTAAAAAATACAGTAGATACTTGTACCATTCTTTTTTTTAAACAAAATAAATAATGACAGATGTGTAGCTATGTTTGCTGAGCATTCAATGGGAATGGCTTAACATGTTACATCATGGCTTTCAGTTATGAGACGTATGCTTGCAAAAGCATTTAATATCAACTACGCTAATTCAACGTTACAAGTAGTCTCATTCAAAAAAAAATGTTTATATTAATATATTTAAGTTTAAATTATTTTATTTGCAAGGTATATATATTGTCAAAGAGTTAAAAAATATATATGAACAGATACTACTTCTTAATTAACTTAAGACTATTAAAAAAACTATGCTAATTAAAACTATGCCAATATAGCCACATACCGTTAAATCCTAACGGGAAGATGATGTGGCAGTTAAAAATAAATTGGTATAATTACACATTTAATCCCTATTACTTAGGCATTCTATCAATTTAGTCTTAATTTTTATTTAATAAAATAATTAATTATTTAATTAAGTGATGCCACATGTCACCACCTCATTGGAGGACTTTAATTATTTATATTTTTGAGTTAATAATTTTATTTTACCCTCCAATGAGGTGATGCCACGTGTCACCACCCATTAAAGAAAGAAAATAAATTTTACTTTACAATGAGAATAGTAGGGTTCAAACCAAGGACCTCTTGGTGAGAGGTGCATTTGTTTACCATCAAGCCAAACACATAAGTGTGATTAGTTATACAACATTTATTATTTATCCTTAAATGATGGTAAGACTGGTGGTGGCTACCAGTACCAGCCAACTGCACCACCACTGACAGTTGTTTGTTATAACGGGAAGGTAGCTGCTCCTTTATTTGACTCGTTTCGGTTTCAGAAATATCAAATATCTACGTAGTCTTAATACCAGTGTTTTTATGGTTTCTTTAACCTATTACATTCAGTAGTGGATTTTGAAGTACCTTTACCCTTTAAGGTAGATGTTGATTTTTGTTCAAGAACAACCATCATTAACTTCCATAACTCCAAAATTTTGCCATTAGATGCTCGAAAACTCCATGTTTAGAATTTGTTTGAAACTATGGGAATATGCCTTATCTCACTCATATTGTCTGGATCGACTTTCTGGAAACATTATGAACAATTTTTTTTAATCGAAGGCTGTACTGGCAGCTCAGTAAATACATCACTTCATGTTGTTCTTCAGTGGTGAGTGATATGTTCCTTGCTTCCTATTTCATATCAGATCTTTTAGACTGTGTTGATATTCCAACCATGAACAAATTCTCCCATTCCCTTTTTCCCTCTCAAACACCATAATACAATTTGCAAAATTAGAGAGAGGCAATCTCCACTGCTATTCCCTCCAAAACTTGGCCTGAATTCCTCTTTTGGTTGTTTATGTAGGAAAATGTCTTTTCGCTGCATGAAAAGGGAATGTCAAAGGTCAATAAAGATGAATCCCTTAGCATTCAACTGATTTATTCAACACCACATTCACAGATGGGTGCAAAGGTACACTCGCAAAAGTGAGTTGAGTGTATATAAATGACAAATGCGAGCCATCATTAATATGAACTGTTCGAACAGCAGTCTTAAGACTGTCTTCTTTAAGCTTTCCATCATATGTAAATTCCTCCATGTGTTGCATCTCACACATGGATGCACACCAAACACAATGGATATAAATTGGATCATCCAACTATTTTTTGTTTGTTAGAACCCATGTTATCTGGCTTCCTTTTTCTTCTAAAGTTTAGCATCCGACACCCATGTCTTAAAACATTTTTGAACAAGGGTTTGGAGATATGACCTTCGAAATATTTGAAAAAAAATTGAGTTGCATCATAATAAATAAAAATAAACTCACAGTGCGCAAAGTCCATTGGATCATCAGCTAGCTGGTGATGCACTAGTAACCACCTTTAATTGTTCAAATAAACATTGAAATTTGTGCCTTTCTTCAAGGGTCATCTTAACTCCCGAAGACTGCAGGAACAATAGGAAAGAGAACAAGAACATATGAATTAATCACACAACCCCGAGCTAATTTGTTGTTGCCTAGTCCAAAGAATTAATTGAAAAATACATTCATAAATTTCAAAACCGTATGCTGTCAAAAGGTACTAAACACAAAAGCAGCAAGAATCATACAAATAGATCCAATAGGAATCAGGTCCGGCCGGCAAAAAGGATAAATAATAAAGGAGCAGCTGCCTTATCGACTATCGTTATAACAAACAGCTGCAAGTGGTGGTGCAGTTGGCTGGTACTGGTAGCCACCACCAGTCTTACCCTCATTTAAGGATAAATAATAAATGTTGTATAACAAATCACAATTGTATGTTTGGCTTGATGGTAAACAATTGCACCTCTTACCAAGAGGTCCTTGGTTTGAACCCTACTACTCTCATTGTAGAGTAAAATTTATTTTCTTTCTTTAATGGGTGGTGACACGTGTCACCACGTCATTGGAGGATAAAATAAAATTATTAACTCAAAAATATAAATAGTTAAAGTCGTCCAATGAGGTGGTGACACGTGACATCACTTAATTAAATAATTAACTGTTTTATTAAATAAAAATTAGGACTAAATTAATAGAATGCCTAAGTAATAGGGATTAAATGTGTAATTATACCAATTTGTTTTTAACTGTCACATCATCTTCCCGTTATGATTTAACGGCAGGTGGCTATATTGGAACCAATTAAATAGTTATGTGGTATATTTAACACAATTGAAAATATAGTGGTCAAGTCGACACCAACCTCATAGTTCGGTGGTCATTAGTATAGTTTACCCTAAATATAAAGGTCTCATCAAAACTATAAATTAATAATTCATAAATATTACAATTATTACTTTAGTAACTTGCTAAAATATGAATCTATTGTAATCTGTTTCTTTTTAAATTCAAATCTAATTCAATTTCATCTCTAACTATAAAATAAGTACATGCATTAGTCTAGTTAACTATAAACATCATCTACTTATTTTTAATTAATTGAAATATTATGTACAATTTACAATTTATTTGCACACAATATCTTTATCAAAGTTATATTTGTTGAATTGAAAATTTTTCTTTTAATTAATACATTATTAATTTATTAATATATTAATATTTCTCTAAATTAATAAAATTTTATGATCTCAAAGATATTAATTTATACAGATTTTACTGTATTAAGTGTAATATTAAAGTAATTTACACATTATAATTTTTTTTATGAAATAAAGAAATGAAAAAACTACTACTCAATCCATGTATATGTTAGACCTTGAATGTTACCAGCGGAATGAAAAATATGTAGAATTGCAATCGAAGGAGAGTGGAAGAAACGGCAGTTAAAAGTATCCACTGCAGTAAGTTTGATCAAACCATCTGTCAATGGATTACCTTCGCAAAACACATGTCAAAAACTTCAAACATATATATATATATATTCAAAGATAATGTTGTTGAAAAAAAAAACAGTCAAAAACTTTAAACATAGAGGATAACATGTGAACTATCGTAACATAAAAATGTCTTCAACCATATTTCTAAATAAGTTTGTATTAACTTTTAATTTTTTTTAAAAAGTGAAATATACATAGTATTTTAGCCAAAACAAAAATATGATACCGGTGGTGAGCTCAGAGCTGTATTCGTCTAGTTTTTGTTTTTTTGTACAATCGATGAGCTTTTTCATGTTTAATTAACATATATGATGCTTGGCGTGTTACCACAAAAATCATGCCACTCTCAGTCACGGGAGAGCAAAATTGGTCCATGGTGGCACAAGCAATGAAAAAGAAACTAATAAGAGTATTATTTCTTGTATTTTTCTCGTCTATTTCACGATTCATAATTGAACTTTATGATTACTTTAAAGAATATCATTTGGACTTGAAATATCTTTTAAATTGGTCATGACAGTTGACTGACAAAGCAAAGCAAAGCAAAATGTCATGAGTATTTATATTATTTTATTTTATATGAATTCAAATATCGTTATTTATTTTAAAAATATATTCTATTTAATGAAAAAGGAGCAAAGCAAAGTGGCGGGGAACAGTGTTGCATCTACTTCCTAGGGAATTTACCCCGCTAAGATAACATATAACATGATAATTAAAATAAATATGCGTAAAAAAATTAAAATTTTTTTCAAAAATTTGACTAAGTAATACAAAGCAATTAATATTTTCTACTAATTCATAATTTCCAAAACCATAAATGCAATGTAATTAATTCATTTTTACGATACATAAATACTATTAAACCAAATAGCTAAACATATTGAAATTTTAATTATTTCAAAAATAGGAAAGAAAAAATAGAAAATAAAAAATAATACTAATATATTTTCTTAATGTACAAATTGTCCTCTAACATTTTTCCCAATTTAATACTCAATGTCATTAATAATCCTAATATCAAGGAATTTATTAGCAAATTGTATACTTCCGCTAATATTCTTGCTTTATTGGAGAATTCATTAGTAACATTAGACTTGTGTTTTCTTTAAATATAAATTTACCATCAAATATCGATATTAAATTTTTAAGTTTTTTTTTGACTAATTAAATTTTTAAGTTTTGATTTTGCTAAGGGGACAATTTGTGTATTAAGCCTTATAGTTTACACAAGAAATCAATATCAGTGATATATTGTAAGCACTTAAGCCTGAAGACGTAAGGATAAAATTTTGGTTCGTTTTTTACTATTCAGTTTTACTGTTCTTTTGTTTGTGTCTTGTACACTCGAAAATAAAATTAAATTATTTTAAATTTATATATATATATATATATATCAGTACGATTATTTATTTTTTGTTAATAATATATTGAACATTCATCTACTTTTAAAAAACTGACTTATATTATATATTTTGATATCAAGTGAAGTATAAAAACACGTAACAAAAGTCAAGTTCAAAGAGTAGAAATCGTCTGCCCTTTTTTGGTGCCCCTACTTATGCCTCATCATTAAAAAATTAGGTTTAGGGTTTATAATTATAGTTTAAGGTTAGGGTTTATGATTATGGTTTAGAGTACTGAGTGTATAATTTAAGATTTAAAATTTAAGGTTAGGGCTTAGAATTTGATTTTTTGGTATTGAGACACAAAAAGGCACTAAAAAGGACAAAGAATTTTTGTATATGTTCAAATATCAATTTAGACTAAAAATATAAATACAAACTACAACTATAAAACTAATTCCGAATAAAAATATTGTCTACTTATTAATAGTAGTTGATACAAACATATATGTATGTGAGCAATACCTAATTTTATAATGAGATATGTTATTTTTTTAATGTAGATAAATATCCAATACCTTTCTCCACATTAGATAAATATATGAATTTAAAACGAAAAACACTTAAATACACAAGTCTTTCAATTTTAGGTTCTAGGGTTTTAGATTAGGGTTTAGGGGTTTAGTGTGTAGGGTGTAAAATTTAAGGTTTATGGTTAGAATTTAGAGTTTAAGGTTTAAGATTTAGGTTTTAGGGCTAAGGATTTGGATTTTAGATTTTATAGCTTAAATATGAAAGGTTGTGTAATTTTTTTTACATAGCTTGTGTATCAAAATATAACTCAATTTAGAACAATTGTTTTTGCTTTTGAGTATATAAGACGTAAACAAAAGTAATGACAAAACTGAATAGTATGAAATAAACCCGAATTTTATTCTTTCTTCTTCGGGCTTAAGTGCTCATATTCTATTACTCGTATTGATTTCTTGCCTAAAATATAAATATTATTTATTTACTTTCCATTCTTTTTTTCCTTTCCTATTTCTAAAATAATTAATTTTTTTGGAGTAAAAAAATAATTAATAGAGTAATAATTTTTGTCTTCAATATTAAATTAATGCTTCCTCATTGTTTTTTGGATTTGAATAAACTTTCACCTAAACTGCCACGTCAATTGGATAAAAAAGGGGTAAAACTTGGTATATCTACTAGGTAGATGACCCAACTAATACGACATTTTGATTGGTTAATCTCATTAAATATAATGTAGAAATCATAAATTAATAACCCTTTTAAAATCATCATTAAATTTTCACACTAAATTTTAAGTGATAATTGCAATTGGCTCACCCATTTAACATTCTGAATGATAAATTCTTAAATCCGTCATTTTTAACCTTAAATGATAATTTTTTAATTCAAACCCTTTAAAATTTTATAATTTATATTTTATTCATGTATTATGAACGTAAAAATTTGCATAAAATAAAAATATTTAACTATTTATTGGGTGTGAAAAAAATCAACTATAAGTATATGTTAATAGAAATAATATTTTGAATCGATAACGATCTTGATTCAAACATCATGTGTATAAAAGTCAAAATCATATTTTTTAATACAATAGTTAAATTATTAACTGCTTCACATTTTCTTTCCGAATTTGAAGCTTGGTCGGCTAAAAATCTACCAAAATATGCAGCTTCAGTCCATGCTAGTCGTGGCACCAAGCGTCGATCTCCGATCCAAGTAGTGCTCCAGCCGAAACGGCCGAAACCAACTCCACTGACCTCAAAGGATAAAATTAGGATGAGCAGCGGTAAAAACTCTTCTGCGGCGATTGATGCTAAACCTCGCCGAGGGAAATGATCATACTATGCTGGAACTGCTAGGGTCTCGGCAAGGCCCCGACTGTTCAGAGACTAAAGCAACTAGTTGTGAAGACACGCCCAGATGTCCTTTTTTATGCGAAACTAGATTGAATAAAACGTCATGTGAACGACTTAGGTTGAATTTAAATATGTTTGGATGTTTAGCTATTGACTCTAGCCCATCTTGCTCGGGCCTTGCTTTATTTTGGAGTAATAATGCGAATATTGATTATCTTTCGTCCTCAGATCACCTTATTCATACTATTATCCATTTACGCAATCCGTCTTTCTTATTTACTGGTATGCATGGTTATTCGAAAACAAATCAGAAAACGCGAACTTGACAATTGTTGGAATCTCTTAAAATTTCACCTTCTATGCACTGGCTTATTGGGGGCGATTTAAATGAAATCCTATCGGATAATGAAAAATAAGGCGGATGCCGACATGCGAGATCTCAAATCCATATTTTCAAGATTGTCTTTCACGCAACGATCTCTTTGACTGTAAACCACATCAAGGTTGGTTCATCTGGACTAAGTTTGGGTCGAACACTACCACGATTCTTGAGCAAATTGATCGCTTCTTGGGCAACTCGCCTTGGCAACTCTTGTTTCCCTCCTACCTTGCTACCTCTGAATTTCACCCACGGTCAGATCATTGTTACATCCTTTTGGATACTGCATTTATTCACAGCCCAAATCGCCATCCTCCTAACAAGCACTTTCATTTCGAGAGTTGTTGGGCTGACAATCCCGACTATATCACTCTAGTTCAAAATACTTGGGCCACTACTACCGGCTCGACGATTGACAAGCTAGCCGCCATTGGATCCCATCTTAGTGATTGGCAATCGCACCAACGTTCCAAAACTATGGGACGTATCCAAATTCCTAAACAAATGCTTACGGCTACCGCTAACGGCTGCGATGGATGATTCTTACCTTGCTGCTCGTGCTGAACTATCCAAACTTCTCGATGAACAAGAAACTTACTGGGACCAGAGGTCGCGTGTGATGTGGCTCTCTCAAGGCGACAAAAACACGTCATTTTTTCCTCTTTGATGTGCACAACATTTGGCAAGTCATGGATGACAAACTTTCAAAAATAGTCACTGACTACTTTCAAAACCTTTTTTCCTCTTCTTCTCCAGAAATCAACTCTCTTCTTCTTGACAAAATTGAGCCAACCATTACGTTATCCATGAATGACTCCTTAACTCGGCCCTTCGCTGTTGAGGAGATTGTTCTTACTTTTAAAGACAACGACCCATGCAAATCTCCTGGAATAGATGGCTTACATGTGGCTTCTATCATCAACACTGGGATACAGTGGGACATGATGTCATTCAGCTTTGTCTCGATCTTTTTTCGGGTACTGCAGACTTGGCTGCTATTTACCGAACGATTTTGGTCTTAATCCCTAAAGTTAAGGAACCCACCACTATGCGTCAGCTACGGGCAATATGTCTATGCACGATCATCTATAAAATTGTTGCTAAAGTTTTAGTGAACCGAATGAAAGAGACTATTCCTTTTTGTATAAGCCCAAACCAAGCAGCTTTTGTCAAAGGGCGAAACATTTTCGATAATATCCTTATTGCACATGAGCTGGTCCACTTCTTAAATACTGGATACTCAGCTATCTCAAAAGGAGCGGCCCTTAAGCTAGATATGGAAAAAGCATTTGACCGTGTCAAATGGTCTTTCCTTCAATAAGTAATGTTACGACTAGGTTTTAGCCCACTTTGGGTCTCTCTTATCATGCGGTGTATCACATCGGTCTCCTTTTAACGCTCGTGTCAATTCCTCGCTCTCGCTGACCTTTCATCCAACTCGGGGGCTCCAACAAGGCGACCCTCTCTCCTCATTCCCATTCCTTTTCTGCACTAGGGTCTATCAGCGATTTTAAATGCTAGGAAAGATTATGGTCAACTTCCAGGTCTTTGTGCTAGCCGTTCTGGTCCTTAGGTAAACCACCTTCTTTTTGTTGACGACTATATGGTCTTCATTAACAGTAAGATGGACGAAGCTGATGCTCTGCGTTTAGCCTTTCATACGTATGCCTGCATCTTCAGGTCAAACAGTCAACTTCGAAAAATCTACAATTTTCTTCAACCCTCGTACCCCTCGAGCGACTAGACAATGTATCAATGACATTCTTAACGTTCGGGAAGTGGAAAACCCAGGCATCTACCTTGGTGTTCCTCTTCTCATTGGCAAAAACAAAACCGAAGCCCTAGGTTTCACCAAGGACAAGGTAAATGAGCGACTCTCTCATTAGGATAAGCACCTCCTTTCCTATAGCGGTCGAGAGGTTTTTTTTATTAAAGAAGTTATTCAATCCCTTCCCCAATATACGATGCCGTGCTATCTACTTCCCAAAAATATTATCAATGATATGACAACTTCCATCCAACACTACGGGTGATCTGGATGCTCCAATAAGAAAGGTTAGCATCTCCTCCCTTAGGAACATATATGCCAACCTAAATCGGCGGGAGGTCTCGGTTTCTGTGATATCCACCTCTTTAATCTAGCTTTATTGGGTAAGCAACTTTTGCGCCTCATTTGCGATCCTAATTCCCTTATGGGACAAATCTACAAGGCGAAATACTTTCCCTCTAGACAAATCCTTGATGTTGATCCCCCTACCCGAGGCTCCTTTTCTTGGCAAGGGCTTTTCCAGGCCATGCAACAACTCTGTAGTGGCTTCCTTTACCGTCCTGGGATTGACAGTCGCATTTGCATTCTCTCTGATGCTTGGGGGGTCATCACCAATTCAACTATATGGGGAATATGAGTCGACAGATGAAATCCCTCTTCGTATAGGGGATTTTATGCTGCCCGGGCAAGCACGATGGGACCCTTCCAAAGTCTGTAACTTTTTTGACTCTAACGATGCTAACGCTATTCTTAATGTCCCTATAATTAACGACTTCTGTGACACGACTCTCTGGCATTTCCACGATTCTGGCACATACTCGGTCTGCTCCGGTTACTCATTTCTTCAACGTCCCCCAGCTCCAGTTGTTCGTCCCTCTCACGTTTGGAAGGCTCTTTATAAATTAAGAGTTCTACTGAAGATTCACACGTTTAGGTGGCGCATTGGATGTGACGCCTTGCCAGTAGGCAATAAACTCCAGGCCGCTAATCTAGGCACTAGAGTTTGTCCAATTTGTCAATCTTTTCCTGAAACAACTCTGCATGCACTCAGGGACTACCCTAGGGCTACGGACGCCCTACGTCTAGAAAGATTATCGGCTTCCACTTTTGCCAGATCTACTGACTCGCCCATTCGCCGGTTAGAGGAAATGGCTACTACATTATCTGTGCAATGTTTTGCGCCCTTTCTCACGGTTCTTTGGAATCTTTGGAACCAGCATAAGGATTGGATCCAAAATCACCATCTCCAGCCACTGTGGCTAACGGCCACTACACCAGGCTTGATATATAGCGGCGCTTTTTTGTGGCGTTTTAAGAGAAAACGCTGCTATTATTAAACTTATTACGGTGTTGTTTGGAGACGCGAGATTTTGAGTCTCGCGGGTTCAATTCTCGTCGTTCGCCCATTTTTTAATTATTTAATATATATTATATATTTTCTATTTTTTGTTTTTGTAAAGACGAAGAAAGAAATTTTCTCTCCTATTTACTACGGTGACGAAGAATCAAATTATCACTATATTTATTCCTTTTCTACTTCTTCTTCCAAGTGCAGGATAACCCCAAGGGGTTTCGGGTTTTTTTCTACCAATTGGAGCCCTCAAACAAAATTCAATTAATGAAATACAAAAAAGAGAGCGTGGATGATTCATATCTAGCTTTGTATAAATTTTTCTTTATTATTTCCTCCCCCCTCTTTTGTTCTATTCATACTAATAAATTTATTATTCGTATTTCTTATTACTATGCTACTATAGAATATTGCTACTCTACTATAGAATATATTCTATAGAATACCGTGTTCTATAACAACAAAACCAGATTTTATGGAGCTAATTTTATTGATATAAAATATAGAGAAAAAAGATCAATTGAATAAATGAAGTGAATAAATGAAGTAATTGCGACACCCATCAAAGGAGTCGTTCCCCATCCAGGGGCTACCTTACCATATTCTGAATTCAATGGTTTCAAAAAATCCCCCACAACAGTTCGTCTTGGACCAGATCTAGAACTACCCTCACCAGTTTGTGTAGCCATAAATCTTATTTTGTATTCAGTGATATCTGTTGACTTTGTATATCATTCCGCTGTAAATAAACGATCTTATCATAGATCTATTGTGATCTTGAAATTATATAATAATGGAAACAACAACCTTAGTCGCCATCTCTATATTTAGTTTACTTGTAAGTTTTACTGGGTATGCCTTATATACTGCCTTTGGGCAACCCTCTCAACAATTAAGAGATCCATTCGAAGAAGACGGGGACTGATTGAAGTAATGAGCCTCCTAATATTGGGAGGCTCGTTACTTCAATTGAGATAATGAAAAATCATTTCATTTTTTAATTGGAACTTTAGGCGGTTCTCGAAAAAAGATAGCGAAAAAAATTATCCCTGGAGTAGATATTAAGAGGAATGTATAAACTAATGCTTCCATAAATTCGATCGTGGTTTACAATTATAGCTTCCGTACCTGTTTATTTGGAATCATCTCCCGACTAAAATAAGAAAGAACAAGAATCAAAGAAAAGGAAAAGGCAGCGATTTTAATCAAGATTTTTCCGACAGCCTATGTCAAATCACAAATAGAGAATAAAAGTGAAAAATAAGAAAGCAATCTTGCATCAGACTACTTGTCTTCTTGTAGTTGGATCTCCAAGTTTTTGGAATGCTCCAAATTCCACTTGAGCATCCAAATCCGGATCAATACCGACAAAAACATCTCTGAACAGGGTTCTAGCACCAGGCCAAATGTATCCGAAAAAGAAAAGCAAAGCAAACGAAGCATGCCCAAAAGTAAACCAACCCCTCGGACTACTACGAAAAACACCATCGGATTTCAAAGTAGCACGATCTAATTCAAAAATTTCACCCAATTGAGCACGTTTAGCATATTTTTTCAAAATGGCACGATCTAATTCAAAAATTTCCTATACCCACTTATTTTTCGAGAGTATATTTATGCACTTGCTCATGATCATGGTTTAAATAAATCGATGATTTTTTTGGAAAATCAAGGTTATGGTAATAAATTCAGTTTACTAATTGTGAAACGTTTAATTATTCGAATGGATCAACATAATCATTTGATTATTTCTGCTAATGATTCCAACCAAAATCCTTTTTTTGGGCACAACAATATTTTGTATTCTCAAACGATATCGGCGGGATTTGCAGTCATTGTGGAAATTCCATTTTTCTTACAATTAGTATCTTACTCACAAGGGGAAGAAGTCGCAAAATCTCATAATTTACAATCAATTCATTCAATATTTCCTTTTTAGAGGACAAATTATCACATTTAAATTGTGTGTTAGAGGTACTAATACCTCATCCCATCCATCTCGAAATCTTGGTTCAAGCCCTTCGCTACTGGATAAAAGATACACTTGCTCATGATCATGATCATGGTTATACATACATTTTCACAAGAAAGAATCTTTGGATCTAATACAAGAATACAAGAAAGGACGCCTCACAAATATTGATTAGTAGAATTTTTTTATTTTATTCTTTGCTCTTTTTTTATCTATATCTAATACTATCGACTACTATTACTTGTTATTAGATGACTAAGCAATTCCTTAAAAAAAGAGGGCTTACAACAAAAAATAAAGCCCCTTGCGCAACTACGAAAAAAAGTAAATTTTTAGATTTCGCATCTAATTGACTTGTGGAAATATGATAATTTCCTTCATGAATTATTATAAACCAACTCGTTGGATTCACAGGGTAAACCACCGCCTCTCAGGCCCTCGACTGATTTTACCATAGAGGCCAACGATAGACAATAACTCCCCCTGAACACAGCTTACAACTTTCATCGTACTGTGCTCTCCAAAGAGCAACTCTTCTCAAAATCTCAAAAGGTGCTGAGTTGGAATCCCATTCTAACTAAGGATTCTTGTGGTTCCGGAGGATCCAGCTACAGGAGAACCAGGAACGAATAGCTTTCCCCCCCTCTGACTCTTTGGTCTTAAGAATGCTGGTTTTAAGAATGAGTAATTGCCCTTCTTCGACAAATGGAAATCACATTAGTAGGAATATACGCTGAAACGTCTCCCGACTGGGTCTCAACTATTGGTAAAGCAGTCATACTTCCTTCATCTAACTAAGAACTTGATTTGGCGGCTCTTTCTAAAAGGCGTGAATGCAAATAAAAAACATCTCCTGGATAAGCTTCACGACCCGACAGTCTTCGTAATAGAAGAGACATTTGGCGATAAGCCTGTGCTTGCTTGGAAAGATCATCATAAATGATTAAGGTGTGTCGTTCACGATACATAAAATATTCAGCCAAAGCTGCTCCTGTATAAGGAGCAAGGTATTGTAATGTACATGGGGAATTCACCGTTTCGGCTACCACAATAGTCTACTCCATCACTCCCATTTCTTGGAAAGTGGTCAATACTTGAGCCACAAAAGATGATTTTTGACCAATAGCTACATAAACACATATTACATTTTGCCATTGTTGATTGAGAATCGTATCCGTGGCTACTGCTGTTTTACCGCTCTGTCTATCCCCAATAATTAATTCTCGTTGACCACGTCCTATAGGGATCTGCCACCCCAGCGTCTATTATTGAATTCACCCGACCCGATAGTACCCATTTTGGGAACGTCTAGTGCCAAAGTCACGGAATGGGTAAGTCGCCAATCCCTAAAACGGACTATGTAATGTACTTTATCCGATGGGTTAAGGGGGCATTTTACCAGAGGTTTATATTGTATCAATCTACCCTTGTGTGCGTGATTCCTGTTGAAGCATATACTCGGGGGTGGGTGCAGGACGAACGATTTCAAAGCGGACTCCCCATTCATTAGATAGAGAAGATCACCAAGATCTCGTGATCCGCTGCCAAACTTATTCCAATTCAATGAG
This sequence comes from Hibiscus tridactylites, assembly GCA_958450335.1. NCBI lineage: Eukaryota > Viridiplantae > Streptophyta > Magnoliopsida > Malvales > Malvaceae > Hibiscus > Hibiscus tridactylites. The sequence goes on from OY288270.1 coordinate 15,427,043, forward strand.
CATTCTCAATATTATGCCTTGAAGAGGACTCGAACCTCCACGCTCTTTAGCACGAGATTTTGAGTCTCCCGTGTCTACCATTTCACCACCAAGGCATCTTGAATGTGAATCGTATTCCATGAATATGATATTTATCTAGCCAACATTTAGATCCGACTCTACCCAAACTTTTCTGGTTCACCCCAACATTCCCCACCTGTTCGACTGTTGCTGAGCAGTTTTTGGATATCAAACGGACCTCCCCAGAAGGTAATTTTAATGTGGCCGATTTCCCCTCTTTTGCAATCAGTTTCGCTACAGCACTCGTTGCTCTAGCTAATTGTCCACCCCTTCCAAGTGTGATTTAGAAACTTTAGCGGCGTTTGGTAGGAAATAGTGGCATTTGTTAGGAAAACGCCGCAAATAGTTAGGTAATAGTGACGTTTGGAGAAAAAACGCCGCAAAAGGTATTTCGAATTTAGTTGCGCTTGTTATTAGACGCCACAATTGGTCATTCTTTGGTGGCAGTTTTTGAAAAAACGTCGTCATAGGTTAAACGCAGAGTTTTAATTATAACTCAGTTTCACCACATTTTTCAGTCTCCCCAAATTATTTCGTGAAAAATCCCTAAATCACGTCACCGTTCTCCCCGTCTCCGTCCTCCTCGCTATTCTCCCCGTCGAACGTCCCTCAGGCCGATCGGTCGCTGCAACAATTCCTCACAAGGTTTGGTTTTGTAAAATGTCGAGCTATTAGATTTTTTCTATTTGTTTGCTGGGAAAATTACTTGAAAATGCTGCTGATTTCTCAATAACCGAAGCTAAGCTTGAGAGATAGAGAAAGCTTGAGCAATTTCTATGGAAAAGGAAGGAGTTAGTTTGATGAATCAATCCCTTTTAAAACAAAGATCGGAAATATCAAGTAGGAAGGTAAACCAACTCTTCCTTCTTTTAATTTTTTATTTTTAATTCGAAAATTGGTTGTTCACCCTCTCATGTGTAATTGATTTGTGTAAATTGGTTGTTCCTCCTTCTTCCTTAAATCTGAACCATGTATGTAGCTTGCGAAAATTGATTTGTTTAATTGAAGAATCTTCAAGGACTGTTTTTAATTCACAACCCCAATAGCACTTTGCTGGGCTTTCTGGGTAAGCTGCACTCTCAGTTTAATTGATACACATGCTTATATGTTGCAGATGTGATTTGCTTGGTTTACTTTTAAAAAAAATTCTAGTATTCCGTTGCAATACAACTGTATGTTTTTGCTGGCTATTCTCTATAGTCTATGCGATGGGTGATGATTCTTCTATTGCTCCTGCTAACAGGTGGTACTTAAGGTTTATTTGCACAAAAAAACTCTAGAGATCATCGATGATGTTCTTTCAACCTACAAAAATTAAGGTAGGTTCTTTCACGAGGCAATCTTATGTAAAGAAACAGCTTTGATTTCATATGCTTCTATAATCTAACACACTTCTACATGTTTATTTTTGCTTGAGAAGGTGGTTATGATCTGTTGGGGCGAACTCAAGATCAAATTAGAACAACTGAGCAAGTTCAGGCTGCACTAACTACCTGCAATGATTTGAAGTTGGATGGCCTTGTAATTATTGGAGGTAAATTATTTGATAAGGTTTAAAATATGTTATAAAAAGTGAAAAGAAATTACTAAGAGTTATTTTTGGCTTGTAGGTGTAACATCAAACACAGATGCTGCTCAACTTGCTGAAGCCAAATGTCCAACAAAGGTAACTTCCATGACAAGATCTCTATACTGTAACAAGTTTTTTTGGTTCTTCCATCTCTATTCCAATTGGATGTTTTCCCTAATATCTTGAAATGTGTCTTGCCTTTCCAGGTGGTTGGTGTTCCTGTTACACTGAATGGAGACCTTAAGAATCAATTTGTTGAAGCTAATGTTGGTTTTGATACAATATGCAAGGTATCAGTCAATCAATCTTACCCATTTAGGAATTTACATTGTAGCAGTAGTTAAAAGCAAATTCAGGAGAAAAGACATCAAGCAGATTCAGTAATTATTTACTTGTTGATGTATATGGTCTCATGGACAAACAAAAACAATTAAAAAGTTGATTCTGCAGAAAGTAAAGCATAATGGCAGAAAGTAAATCATAATGTTTCATACTTAGCAAACTTTTAAATTTGATGTTCAATTCTCTTTACATCGTACATGTCAATTCTCAACTTGTCAGTAATGTCTGCACTGATGCTCTCTCTGCCGAGAAGGTAATTTTTTCCATCCTAAGATAGTATCTCCATTTGGTTATTATTTATAGTTGCCTTTAATCTACCGTCTTATTTGATAATTAGTGAACTCTATTAATTAGACTAAGCTGAATCATTTTTCAAAACCTTACTTTGTGAACGTTATGCTGACTAGGATTCAAGTCCATACTCTCTCTTGAAATTTGAATTCTTTAAATCAAGTTGAAACTTAGCTCTGTTTAGTTGACGGTAACCAGATTTGTTTGATTGGAAAAAGTGATTTTCATTTTCAGTTGATACTTTTATATTTCAGAATTAATGATCTACCATTTGTTAACTCAAATTTGTTTTCCTTTGCAAGTTTTTATACATTCAAGGGTGTTTTTCTCCTTTCCATTTTTCCTGTTATTTGAGGGGAAAGGAAAACTAAAATTTAGATTGAACAGAAAAAGGAGCTTATTGAGAGGCTGATATGTCTGCTAAGCTTGCTGATGTAATTGTTATTCCTATCAATCTCCAGTATCCAGCTGGCAATGACCCTAAGCTTTTTTTTAACTTGTGAAGGAATTGTGCTCATCAAAAGAGGTTGCTACATCCAACAAGGAAAGATTCTATGCTGAACTATCAATTGTGAGTACCACAAAATTTATATTTTTATGCTTGAACCCCCTAGAACACGAGTATTGGAAATCTAACGTGATACTTAATCATTATATAAAGAACTTTGACTTTCAACCTTAACATAACATATTCTTTTCAACACCAAATAGGTCTGTAGTAACATCGTGGGAATTGCTTTATGTCATCAAAAAAATTGACTTTCAACCTTAACCTAACATATTATTTTATATAGGCTTAAGCATACTGTCAATTCGTCTAAGGTAGATGTAAAGTCAATTGCTGGGTCATTCCATTTCAAAAGTGGTGAACGAGCTGAAAGAAGAAAAGAGACAAACGAGCATGTTGTCATTCTTAATTTTTTTTATTTGTTTAGTTTAAGGATGAACTTTAATGCGCCTATTCTTTTTTTCATAAAATGTTGTCAGTTTTTAATGAAATTGGAAGAGAAATTTATGGACCAGATTTAAGGGATCAAATTTTTCTCTTTTAGTTTAAGGATGGACTTTAATGTAATGCATTTTAAATTATTATATAATATGTATGCTTTATTTGAATTTTTTTTGAAACATTGTGTTATTCGCGGCATTTGTAAAAAAATGCCACTATATAACATGTTCTCGCGGCGTTTGAGTTTACAAATGCCACTAAAAAACATATTTTCGCGGCGTTTGAGTTTACAAACGCCACTAAAGAACAGGTTATAAGAGCGTTTGATTTTACAAAACGCCACTACAGAACAATCATTCGTGGTGCTTGTAAACACAAACGCCGCTATAGAACTTGACTTTTTGCGGTGTTTGCAAAAACAGACGCCACTAAAGAACATTTATTCGCGGCGTTTGTAAATACAAACGCCACTATAGATCTTGACTTTTTGCGGTGTTTTTTACCTAAAAACGTCGCGAACTATTGCGGCGCTACTTTAAGCGGCATTTCTTGTGGCGCTTTCTTAAGCGCCGGGAAAGTTTTTAGCGGCGCTAAAAATGCCGCTATAGGGTTAACAAAATGCCACTAAAAACAGTTTTGTTGTAGTGGGCGGTTAACTCTTGGCACTGATGCCACTTGTTAGAACCAAAATATATTCATACGAACATAAACATAAGATTCATACATGTCAAATCATTAAGAACAGAAACTAGATTTGTGGAAGCGTACCTAAATCCATTGATGGAAATTTTTCAGAGGGTTTGATCTTCCAAGATGATAGATTACCTCTTGCCATACAACTATCTGGCGGGGAAGGAAAGATATGCAAGTTAACCTATATCTTGGGGACCACTACCCATTATATAAACTGATTTAAAACAGTTTATTAATATTTACAACTTTGCCCCTCATTGAGTTATAAATATGACTTATGGTATCTACACTTTTAATTCCATGACAATTTAATACTTATAACACGTGTAACATAATTGGTCACTTAATTGCGTGTTAAACTTTATAATAGCAACATACATTATACACATGTGCCTATTGTTATTGAATTTTAGTCCAACATCACCTTCACACAAAACAAACCCCTACATCACCATCTCCTAACCGATCTGCCAACAAGAGATGTGTCAACCTCTTAACCGAAAATTGTCCCTTTCTATTAGGCTTTCAAATAAACACATCTGAAACATCCCGTTTCAGCATCATCGGACAAACCAACTCAATCAATTTCCTCAAGCTCTGACCCTCAAACACATGCAGCTTCATACGAAAGATTGAGCTCCACAATCCATGATCAAACGAACCCACCACCGCATAATCTTGCACCAAGGCCAGTTTGTTTATGGCTAAGGAAAATAAGCACTGATATACATCTTTCAATGGCTCTTCAATACACCACGGATCCCACCAAAACATCAACTTCGAACCCTCACCCACTTTCCATAAAAAAACTGGACAATTCCAAAGACGAACAAACCTCAACGCTTGATGCCGATTGCACAATCTGTTTCCAAACAACATACATCGAATTCAAACGCGTAGAATCAAAACGCCACCAAGGAATAGCTTCCTCATATTTAGCTACTATCAATTCATGCCATAAAAACTTTAGATTTTGAGCGTAACGCCACGCCCATTTAGAAAGCATAGCCAAATTTTTTGGATTCTCAAATGTTTTTTGGATTGATATTGACACGATATCGATTATATTGATATTAAAATTTCTTTCGGATTCTCAAATGTCTTACACTAAATAAAAAAGGGCAAACGTTGTCGATTGAGTCTTAGTACCTTTGTTACCATGGATATAGCCACTCATGAGGTGGGAGGGGTTGTTGTCCCTCCAAAATTTTTCAGTATAGTGACATTTTAGGTTATTTTTAGTTTAAATTAATTAAAACGTTTTCTCCTCCCAATTTTTTAGATTTAAATAATTAATTCGTGAAACGGTTCTCTTATAGTATCATGAGAATTTGAGAAACATTAAAGGGTACTAGAGATAAAAAAAATTAAGAAAATAATTAAAGTTTATCCTTTCCTCCGTAGCCGATAGTAGATGAACAAAATCAACAAGTTTAAGGGGTTGGGTCTTCATAGAAATTAAGGTGAGATAAAGCTTAAACTCGTAAGCTTTCTTAGTTCATATATGATATTTTGTTTTTTATTTGATTGAAAAAACTAGTAACATGCTGAGATTTTGGAGGAATTGCATGCATCATGATAGTATGACAGACAAAAATGTATTTGAGTTAGCTTAGTTTCTCTTTTTATTATATTAAAAAATAAAATATTAATTATAACATATTTATAATTTTAAAAATTATTTATTGTGTAAAGATGTATTAATTATATAATATTTATAATCTTAAAATTTGTTTATTGATAAAAGATGCATTAATTGTTACATTTATTGTTTTGAAAATTTTATATTTTTTGAAACATTAAAAATTGTATATTAAAATATATTATATCATTAATTATTTTGCCATCTAAATTGATTAGATGACCTAGTGAATAGATATACATTGCCAGTAAACAAAGTTTTCTCCGGTGGTTGGTAGTGTTAGAGTGCGAAGCAAGTTGCCTTGAAAGCCTCATCCCTTGCTTTTTCCATATGCAAATCCCCATTCCTCGCGGCGGCTATTGTTTGATCCCAATACGTGTTTTTGCCTTTCCAGGACCATCATTACTTTAATGCTTCACAGAATTTGGTGACCAAACCAAACTTATTGTTTTCTACTGCCACTTAACTGCTAGTTTTATGAGTAGAAAAGTTGCTTCAATTTCTCACGCTCAGCAGAATACCTGTTTTCTTAATGTTTGCAAGACTATAAGAAAACGACGTACACTAACAGTAACTCCACTGCCACCACTGTGAATGTCAAGGGGACAGGGTCATCAAAATCAAATGCAATTAAGTTTACCATGCAAAACATCAATCAACATACTGCAATCCACAAAACTTGCACGTTCAACAAATTATGTAAATATGACCACAGGAACTGTCATTAATGAATATAAAGATGAGTTGATTTGATATGATTAATCCAAGCCCTCTATGCCTTTCTGCTCTTTTAACTACTGCAGTCTGCAGTTGAGTTGTTTTTGTTGACCAATTTATAGACAGATTGATAAAACGAAAAGCCTAAACTTTTACACCTTTTTTTCCTTTTCGAATGCTTCTGCAAGACTGCAACCAACTTCATTCCCATGTGCCCGAAAGCTTCAAATCATCTAAAGATGCATGGTCCCATATCTCCATTCCTATTTCCTATGCTTATATAACTATCAATATATACATCCGAGAATTATCCCATGTACAAGCAGTGCAATTTATTTTTACATAAACATACTTGATTCAAAGTTCAAATTTAAAATTTAAATTTCCAACTATAAACTCTAAACATTAAACCCTAATCTTCTGTAACATATTTTGTTTTTCCTTTGACCCGCCTTCTACACCAATGGATGCCCAATGAGGTAGCCTTATTTAGGCCCGGCAATGTGACCTTTAGCTGATCTAATGGGTCTGTCAAACACAAACATGGCCCCCTAAATGCATTCCAATGGTACATTATCTATGTTTTGCAATGCATCAAAAGAGTTCATGCATTCTACTAAATCTAAATCATTAATCTTAAAATTTTAAATCCTAAACTTTAAACTCTAAATTTACACTCTATCTTTAATCTTAAATTATAAACCATACTACCTAAACCTTTAAATAATAAACCTAGAATTAAACCTCTAAACTCTAAATTGAACAAATTTGTATACATTGTAATTTATACAACTTGTGTATTAAAATTGATAATAATAATAATAATAATAATAAATATTTTTATTATTGGTATTTTCCGGTAGGTAAACCGTTCTTCAAAATATATAAAGAGAAGAGTAGAAGTTGTATGAGAAATCCTCCGTCCTTTTCGGTGCTTCTTTTATGTCCTCACACTAAAAATTTAAGTTTACGGTTTATGGTTAAAGTTAGAGTTTAGGGGATTAGGGGTACGATATATTTTTTAGGATTTAAAATTTAGAGTTAGAACTTAAAATTTAATTCTTTAATGTTGGGACATAGAAAAATACATGGAAAGGGGCAGATGATTTTTGTTCGTATAAGAATCAAATGTGATGGGTTTGGTGACAAAAACAATAATTATAGGTAAGAGGCTTAGACTCTCCCGGGACTTCCCTGTCCGTAGAGAAGTATGTAACATTGACATAACCATGTGACCACTCTTTGATTCACAGCCATAATCTTCGATCGGTACAACATGGACCAATGCTCCATGCCAACATTAATCATGCACACAATTATTATATGAACCACTAGCTGTAATAAAAACACATAAAATGAATCAGGGTTTCGCAACATAAAAAAGAAAGGTAAATGAAAATTAAAGGACAAAATTCAAGAATCCCCCGGTCCTATCCTGTTCGATGGGTAATTGTTTACTGATTTGTCTGCATTGATAAGGATTCCAAGGGCGGATCTTGGAGACTTGTTAATTACTGGGTCACATACGTAAACGGACAAAAATATTTTTCTGTTTGCTTCTGCGTCCAATTGAAGTAAGTAAATTTTCTACACTCCATTTATGACTTTATGTGCTTACCACCAATGCTCGCTGATTCCAACCTCACATGCAATTTAATATTTTTTAATCTTCTTCTTTTATTATTATTGTTTTCTTAGTCTCTTTCACTTAACTCGAAAGAAACGACGGAGCGTGCATGTAAAAGACAAATTGCGTACATAAATTTCAGATAAGAACATGCTAAATTTAATTTAATTTAAAAAAAAAACAAATGAAAAGAGATGATGCTATATGACCACTGAAATTAAGCAAGAAAATTTGGGGTAGGTGTAGCGGCCATGAAATAATGCACATTGCATGACTTGGTACTCAAGAGTAAATTAATTATATAAACCTTCAAATTTTTAATTAGATACATAAATCCAACAAAGGGTCCCAGTGAAAAGGCGGATGATGTTTATTCTAAGAGACCCTGGTTTAATCACTCTGTCCACAAATATGTTTGTGCATTGTCCAAAGATTAAGAATATATATGAATATATACTACATTCTAATCATCTTTAGACTATTTTATTTAGTTTTGTTTCATTTAAGTATCTAAATTTAAATTTTTGGATTCAATTAGACATGAACTTGACAATTTTTATTCAATTCCATATTTACGATTTTTAATTAATTTGAATAATTAAATTAAGTTTAGGTACCAATTAAAAAAAGTCTAAGTCCAAGTACTTAATTGTATAAAAATTTTAGGTATTAAAACTGAACATTGGAATCATGTTTAAATCCTAACTGATCGAAGAAAAAGTTTAGATAGCAAATTATATTTTGAAGTCAAATTTAAACAACAAAATGTATATTAACCCTTCAAAAAGAGTAAGTATATATTTGTCGTTGTCTACTACCAATCAAATAATTTTTAGTTAGAGATTTACCAATTGACTTAAAGGTTAAAATTTTCCTATTACCTCATTTTATATGAGTTCGAATTTCGGTATGAGATTATAATACTTCTTTATTTAATAAAAAAATTAACTACATTATTTTTGGACCATTCAAAGTAATAGAAATAAAATGTATTGCATAAAATTTATTTTATACAAGACTACATATTTACACTATAAAACTCATTTAGTACCCCTAACCCCTAAAAATTAAACTCTAAACTCTATACCCTAAACACAACCCTTAAATTCTAAACCCTTAAATTTAAATCTATAAACTCTAAACCCTAAACTAAACTCTTAACTACTAAAATTAAAAGACTCGTGTAAATTGAAGTTCGCATAACCTGCGTATAAAAAAAATTCTTTAATAATTACATACTCTTCTAATTACAATAAATTAGAATATTTATAAAGATTTAGTTGGTAAGGTGTAATCTCACATAATTTAGTAAAAAAATTAATATATAATTTAGTAAAATTTGATTATGTATATGTTCAAATAATCAAATTAAGTACTATATTTGTAAAAAAAAAAGTCAAATTCAAGTATTAAATTAATTTAAAAAATACTAATAAGACATTTTTAAATTGAAATACCATATATGTAGCTTTGGGTAGCTGCATATATCATATTTATAAAAACAACAAATTCAAGTAGCAAATTGTATATTAAAAAAATTCTATTGACTAACGAGAGAGCCGTTTCACAAAATTGTTTCAATGCAAACGAAGACAAGCTTCCTACATACGAGAGCACCGTTCCAAAAATCAGCTTTACTTGTTCTAGTGTGTTTTTAGAAGCTGTTATGTTGTAAAAATGTCACAATTTGTAATGTCTCATACAAGAACCAAAGCATGACAGCTTAAAGGATAAGGTAATATTATTGCAAGACAAATGGGACCAACTTTTTAGTTCCCATGCACATGTATATATTACTAGATTTAATGTAAACAGATTAGATAATTAATTAATTAGTATTCTGGTCGATAAACCAATTGGTGGTAGTACATATTTTTACATGCATTGCTCTGGATTAATCTTACCGCCGGTAACCTCAGCAATCTTTCCGCCGCTACCCTCCGCCGCCATCAGGCTAACAAGAAGATCGGAAAATGCTCCTATAATGAACTTGTGTGTACTTTTGGGATTCAATGCAAGGTAACACAGGAGAAGCTCATGCAAGTATTCGCAGTTAGCCTTGACGTCGATTAAGTCACGTGCCTCCACCATTTCCTGCATGGATCTCCTGAAATCCATGTATGGGTTGGGAGATACAGTCGGGACGGCGACACTGTTTTCGACGGTCGTCGGGGGGATATGTTCTTGACTGAGTCGATCACAGCAACCGTCGTTGGATGATTCATTTGCGTTATCGATGGGATCAATGGAACTGCTGCTGGCTAGTACAGTATCTGATGACTCTGGTGTAGTGGCGATTGATGACGGCGGTGTTGATTCAATGATGGAGTTGGAGCTACCCGGAGAGGTGAAAAAGAAGCGCTGCGAAGCAAAAACGGTGGCGAAGTCGGGTTCGGAGTCGGATTCGGGCTCTGGGTCGAAGGAGAGAGATGAGGAGTGGGTTAAGGATTTGGAGGTTGAGCAGTCGAAGGTGTTGTCATAGAGGGAGTTGTAGTTTTTGAAGATGGTAGATGATGCGGTGGTGGTGGTGGCGGAGGAGGTTAGTAGACGGCGGCTATCATCTGGGGTCAGCGGCTGCGAAGAGGAAGGTTGGGAGGCTAATGGGAATCTGATCTTTTTGAAGCAGAGATTGAGATTTTTGGCCAGGGTGTTTGGCATAATTTTGGCCTCAACTCTCAAGTTGTAATCTCAAAGACGGAGAAGGAAAATGGAGTGCGACTTGTCTATTTCCGTGTACTGTTTTGTTAGAAAGAAAGTTTAGAAGGAGAATGAAAGGCGAAGGCTCCATTAATATATTTGTGAATATTGGGGGTGAGGAGAGAGAGATGATGGCGAGGTTCCAAGGAGGCAAGAAGGTTTTGATAATGAAATTCATCAATCATTTAAATCCAAAAATTACTCATACATATATATATATTTTTTTCTTTGTTACCCTTTACCTTTCTTAAAATTTTGTCTTGATTTATCTAAATTAATTTGGGTCTTATATTTTTTATGGATATAATTTTTAACAAAAATTTAAGATTCAAAATTTACGACTGTTTAATCGATACTAAATTACTTATTACTTAAACAAATTTCGGTTGGTGTTATATATACTGTTTGGTATTGTATAGGTTTAATATACTGTTTGATATTTGAATTTGTTATTTTTTTATAAATTTATTTCTTATTTTTTTAAATAATTATATATTTGTCAAATACTCAAAATTATCATTGTTTACAATTGTAGTACCTGTAATTTGTTGAACCAATTAGTACCTCTATTAATCAAACATTACACATTTAGTACTTGTATATGTCAAACATTATACAAAGTAACTAAAAAGTAATTAATTAATTAGTTAATTTCAAATTACAACAAATTGGAATCTGAATTTATTTTTAACATTTGACATTGATTTAATAAATATATGTACCACATATGTAATATCTAGAAAAAAAGGTATCAAATTGTTTAAAAAGAAAACACATGTATTGTATTTATAAAAGTATAAATATGTAACGTTTGACAAATACTAATGTCAAATTGGTTAAAAAAATATAAACATTACAATCGTAAAAAATGACAAATTCAAGTACCAAATAGTATAAAAAATCTATTATATACCAATATTGCACGAGATCACAACATTTAATGGTTAGAGTGAGCCTGATTTATCTAGAGTTGGACTTAGCCATAAACATGGGTCAAACTTTGGAATAAAAATTATTTTTTTTTTGTCTTTCTCTATGCCTCACACTAAAAATTAAGTTTAGGGTTAAGGATTAAGATTTAAAGTTTAAATTTATGATTAAGGTTTAGAGAATTAGAGGTAAGGTGTATTTTATAGGGTTTAAAGTTTATGATTCATGATTTAGAATTTAAAATTATGGCTTAAAATTTATTTTTTAGTGTTGAGACATAAAAAAAGACACAAAAAGGTCGATGATTTTTTCCCAAACTTTATTGTTCTTTTCGTCGATAAAAGTTGAACTAAAAACCTTATTTAATATGTTCTGAATTTATTATCACTCAATCCAACATATATAAGTAGGGGTGGCAATCGGGTGAGGAATAACCGAAAAACGTAGGGATCTGAACCAGGGACGGAGTTAGGATTTGAAGTTGGGGGCAAAACATAAATTTTGAAAGGTGAGAGGGGCAAATTCACAATTATCCCAATTCTTTCAGGAAAAATATAAGGAATCAAAGGGTAAAAAAAATCCCCCTACCCGAGGGGGCCACAGCCCCTCCCATTGGAGTTGTGGCTCCGTCCCTGATCTGAACCGATGGGCATGGGAAATAACCGAAATCCTTACCCATGGGGACGGGGATGGGTGAAATTTTATAACCGGAGCTCAAATGGGGATTGGGATGGGGATTGTTATATCCGAACTGTGGGGATAAACGAACCGTACCCATATAAATCATCGTGGGGATCCCTAAAAATATCCGCAAGAATCCCCAAAAATATCTGTAGGGATCCTAATATTTTACGAAGTTTGATGGCCATAAGGGTAATTTACCTATGTTTCATCAAAAATCTATTCTTACCTGAGCATGGCCGGCTAGAGTAAGTTTGAAAATTCTTTGTAAATTTTATAAAAATAATTAGAACGTTATCTATACATTGTTGTAAACATGATTTAGTCTAGTTTTGTTTAAAATACACAGTGATTGATTTATATATGTATTCTAAATTATATAAATATTTGAATGTTGAAAGGTCATAAAAAATTGGCAGCATATTTCTTAAAAAAGTTTTAGTAATGAATTTGAAAAATCACCAAAAATTCTACAAGTTAAATTAGGAAGTGAGCGTTATATTTATATAATCACACGAAAGTCTAGATTTGTTTAAAACAAAAAAATTATTGATTTCGAGTTACATATTAGGAATTATTAATTTTTGAGTAAGCAAATGTTAGAAGAAAAGACAATATATTGTTTCGAAAAACAACAATAACAGTGACTTCAAAAATTCATCATAAATCGTACGAGTAAAACTAGAATAAGTAATTTATATGATTGGAAAAATTATCGAATCTAGTTTCTTTTAGAACAAACATACCGTTATTTGAAACTATAGATTATTAATCACATATTTTCTTTTAAAGGTAGTGCAAGATATCATGTTTCGAACGGTTAATGTTTAAGTCATGTTTTATAGTTTTGAAATTATTTGTTTGTTGTTTGATAAAACTAAATTTATCTTTTATGTTTGTAATTTTGGAGATTTAATGTTGAATATTTGTTTTATAAATTTTTATATTTTTTAGGTATGAGGATTAACCGAAAACCGCGGGGATCCGTAAGGGATGGGTACGGGGACGAAAAAATCCCTGAAATGTTTAATGGGGATTCCCCAAAACCGTACCCGCAAGTGTTGGAGACGGAATGGAAAATGCAAAACCCCCGATCCGCCCTGTTGCCACCCCTATATATAAGTGAAGTTATGTTAAAATCTGAGTTATTGCTATTTTCTTCATGGAATTAAATACTCTTATCCCAATAATTTGGTCACTTCGTTGATCATGCATAGTTTTAGGAAGTCAAAACTTTCACAATTCAGGCCATATAAAAAAGTTGAGATGACAAATTTTTTTTTAAGGTTGAAGGATAAAAGAAATGGAGGGAAAAAAGGGGTTAGCAATGGCATGGAAAGAAAGAGAGAGGTCAGTGTAGAGGAAAGAAAGATGGTCCAATTACTGTTAAAACGAGCAAAGGAAGCACATGGTGGTGGGAGCCCCAAGGTCGACCAATCCAACTAACATATCATCTTGCTTCAGATTGAATCCAAAATGACCCGCATTCTCCAGTCTCCACCCCCACCTCTACCAGCGGTGAAAATCAAGAACTGTTGCTGTAGTTTTCAGAGAAGGACGTTGCATGAACAGAGTGACCACTGCGACATTAGGAAAATAAAAAGCCGAGCATGTGAAATCAACATCAATCGGAGCAGTCCACCAAACTACAACTTTGTGTAGTCGCCACACTCGATCGTCTGTTTGTTACTGTACGTGCTAGTAAGCCAAACTAATTCCTGCTTTTAGCACAAGGTTTCGTTTTCAACTAATTTCCCATAATCCGACAACTGATCATCACAACATTGGGATCTCATGTTTAGTGGATAATATACGACCATTGAAGCTCGCTGTTAATTCAATCATACTAAAACTCTGCTGGCAAAGACAGAGATATCTCAGTTTGCTCTTATTAACAATAAATAAAGCCAACAAGTTTCAAAGCAACTTCCACACGTGATCACTGATCACATGGCATGGAAGGGTTTTTGTTCTCGGTTCATGGATTAAAACCCATCCTACCAACAACTAATCTACGGGATGAGGCCTTAGGTTTCTTAAATAAAGTCATGAGTTTGACATCTAATATTGTGAATGGGGAAATTTGTTAGAACCAAAAATTATTCATACGAATATTTAAATCCAAGATCCATACATGCCAAATCATTAAGAATAAAGATTAGATTTTTGCGGAAGCGTACCTGAATCCATTGATGGAGATTTTTCCAGAGAGGGTTTGATCTTCCAAGATGATAGGTTACCTCTTGCCACACAACTCTCTGACGGGGAAGGAGAGATATGCAAGTTAACCTAGATCTCGGGGACCACTACCCTTTATATAAACTGAATTAAAATCAGTTTATTAATATTTACAACTCTGCCCCTCATTGAGTTATAAATATAACTTACGGTATCTACACTTTTAATTTCATGACAATTTAATACCTATAACACGTGTAACATAATTGGTCACTTTAATTTTCGTGTTAAACTTTATAATAGCAACATACATTATACATATGTGCCCATTATTATTGGATAACCCAACAATCTCCCACTTGGGCAACATATGTTTCCTGACAAATGTATAACCTTATGAGCTCAAAATATGCTATCATACAATAGGTATTCTTTAACAATCTCGTCCATCAACTATATCTATATAGGATCAAAGCGATCTTCGCCATATCAATCATGACTGGACCTATCAATGGTCACGTATACAAACACAATCAAATGACATAGATCAATCATGGATGCGTAGCATGGAAATTACATGTAAATGTGAACCGAACATGCCTATTTCCAACTGGTCCTCTTTAAACTTAAGTGAGGTCCTTATCAAAATAAGAAAAGAGTGAATAAACTGAATACTTAATTTCTGATCAGAAAAAAATAACCGAATACATAAATGTCCAAAATAAAACATAAAGTAAACAAATAACAAACTCCCACTCAAACAATAATATCCTCAAATGATACAACACCCATATGAGCAGTGTGCTCATGAAAGACCTTGGGTGGTAAACCTTTTGTGAGCGGATCCGCTATCATAGAGTTTGTCCCAATGTGTTCTATGGATATTTGTCCACTTTGCACTCTTTCTTTTACAACTAGGAACTTTATGTCTATGTGCTTTGACTTAGACGAGCTCCTATTGTTGTTGGAATATAGTACTGCTGACTTATTGTCACAAAACAATTTAAGCGGTCTTTCTATGTTCTCCAAAATACGCAGCCCAGTGACAAAATTTCGCAACCATATTCCATGATTAGATGCCTCATAACATGCTACAAACTCTGCTGCCATAGTGGAAGAAGCTACAAGTGTTTGTTTAGCACTTTTCCAGGATATAGCTCCTCCAGCTAATAGATAAATATAGCCTGATGTAGACTTTCTGCTATCTTGACACCCAGCGAAATCAGAATCCGAATACCCTACGACCTCCAAATGATCTGATTTCCTATAAGTGAGCATGTAATCTTTTGTTCTCTGAAGATACCTCATAACCCTCTTAGCTGATATCCAATGGTCCATACCAGGGTTGCTTGAATATATGCCTAACATCCCAACAATGTACGCAATGTCCGGACGCGTACAAACCTGAGAATACATTAAACTCCCAATAGCTGATCTATAGGGAATCTTATGCATTTCTTGAATTTCAAGGTTACTTTTAGGGCATTGGGCAAGACAAAACTTGTCTCCTTTAGCGACAGGGGTGTCCATTGGTTTACTATTTTGCATGCCAAACCTTTTAAGTACTTTATCGATATAGTTCTTTTGTGATAATCCAAGAATACCTCGAGATCGATCTCGATGTATCTGAATTCCTAAAACAAAAGAAGCGTCCCCAAGATCTTTCATTTCAAAATGTTTAGATAGAAATCTCTTGGTTTCGTGCAATAAGCCTATATCATTCGTGGCAAGCAAAATGTCATCGACATATAAAACCAAAAATATATGCTTACTCCCACTGAACTTGTGATACACACAATCATCAACGATATTCATCTCAAAATCGAACGAGACAATTACTTGATGAAACTTGTGGTACCATTGACGAGAAGCTTGCTTGAGTCCATAGATGGATTTTGTTAATTTGCAAACTATACGCTTTGGGTCTCCCGACTCAAAGTTTTCTGGTTGCACCATATAAATTGTTTCTTCAATGTCTCCATTGAGAAACGCAGTCTTAACATCCATCTGATGTAACTCAAGATCAAAATGAGCTACAAGTGCCATGATTATCCTAAAAGAGTCTCTCGATGAAACCAGAGAGAAAGTCTCTATAAAGTCAATGCCTTCTTTTTGAGTATATCCTTTAGCTACAAGACGTGCCTTATACCTCTCCACTTTTGAGAGTTAATACTTTGTATGGCATGATGAAAGTTGATTGGGTCATCTTCCATCATTCCATTATCATCCTCATTTTCTTGGAGAAATACAATATAATCATCTGGAATAGCATTTCTCCTTTCTCTCGTGGATCTCCTTAATGGCACTTGTTGTTGAGGTTGTTGAATTTGTTCTTCTGGAACAATTACCTCATCCTGAATAGGAGGAAGTTGTTCAACATTATCTTGTTGAGGTTCCGGATTCACTTCTTGATTAATGATAGGTATGGGAACCTGAACATTATCAAAAGTGATAGTAGGAATTGAGTTGGAACTCAATTCCTCCTCAAAAGTAATGTCTCTAACCTTATTTCTCCCTCCAAATTCAACATCCTCAAAAAATGTTGCATTTCTCGTCTCAAAAATATTCTTAATTGTGGGATCATAAAATTTATAGCCCCTAGATCGCTCAGAATATCCAATAAAGTAGCTGCTCACAGTTTTGGAGTCTAATTTCTTTTCATGTGGCCTATAAGGCCTTGCCTCAGCTGGACATCCCCAAATGTGAAAGTGCTTTAGACTAGGTTTTTGACCCATCCAAAGCTCATAAGGTGTCTTTTCAGCTCCTTTAGTTGGTACTCTATTCAGAATGTACGCTGTTGTCTTTAATGCTTCTCCCCAGAGGGACTCGGGTAAGGTAGAATGAGCAATCATACTCCTTACCATATCCTTAAGAGTCCTATTACGTCTCTCAGCTACACCATTCATACTAGGTGATCCTGGCATGGTGTACTGTGGGACAATACCACATTCCTCTAGGAATTTCGCAAATGGTCTTGGACATTGTTCACCTGAGCCATCATATCTACCGTAGTACTCACCACCACGATCAGATCTAACTTTCTTAATTCTTTTGTTGAGTTGATTCTCAACTTCAGCCTTATAAGATTTGAACACGTCCAAAGACTGAGATTTCTCATGAATGAGATATAGGTACCCATAACGTGAGTAATCGTCTATGAATGTTATGAAATATTGTTGACCATTCCAAGATGCCGTAGGGAATGGCCCACAAATATCAGTGTGAATTAATTCTAAGACGTCTGTAGATTTGTTGGCACCTAACCTCTTAGTTTTGGTCTGTTTTCCCTTGATACAGTCAACACAAACATTAAAGTCTGAAAAGTCAAGGGACTCCAAAATACCATTAGATATAAGTCGCTCAATCCTACCTTTTGAGATATGACCTAAGCGCTTATGCCATAATGATGCCGAATTTTCCTTATTTAATTTGCGTTTAGTACCACGTGATTCCACGTGCAAGGTCTCATTATATGATGCAACTGTATCTAGCAAATAAAGGTTGTCATAAGCATTTAAATAACCAGTTCCGACAATACTTGAATTTAAAGACAAAGTAAACTGATTGTTTCCAAATGAACAAGAATATCCAAATTTGTCCAATAAAGAAACTGAAACTAAATTCCGCCTAAAAGACGGAACAACAAAAGTGTCTTTCAAATCCAAATAAAAACCAGTTCCTAATAACAACCTAAAATGCCCAATTGCTTCAACTTCTACCGATTTTCCATCGCCCACAAAGATGTTTCTTTCACCATCACTTGGCTTTCGGTAGCTCAGGCAACCCTGCATAGAAACACTTATGTGAGTAGTAGCACCAGAATCTAACCACCAAGTGTTTCTAGGTACTGAAGCTAAATTAACCTCAGAACAGACCAAAGTAAGATTCATACCTTTCTTAGCACGCCATGCGTGATACTTGGTACAATCTTTCTTCAAATGTCCAGGCTTCTCACAAAAGTAACAATTACTTGGAACTCGCTCTTGTTTCTTTTGAGCTGGACCCTTAGCAGCTTCATTCTGATACATTCTTTTCTTGCCCTTATCCTTAGAGGCACTGGCCAAATGAGCACTTTCAGTTTTATCACGCTTCAACCTATCTTCCTCTTGAACACAATGAGAAATGAGCTCATTTAGAGTCCATTTCTCCTTTTGACAGTTATAACTAATTTTAAATTGGTTAAACTGTGCAGGAAGCGATACCAAAACCATAAGAACGAGCAAGTCTTCAGAAAGCTCGATTTTAAGTGCCTTAAGTTTTGAAGCGATATGGAACATCTCCATAATGTACTCCCTTATATTTCCTTGACCCTTATACTTCATAGACATCAAAGAATTCAGAAGTGATGTCATTTCAACCTTATCGTTTTTAGCAAAACGTTGCTCAAGATCGTCAAGGAAAGACTTAGCCTGAGTAAACTCTTCAGATTCAGTGCCCCTAAAGGCTTCCGGAATGCTGTGTTTCATGATCATCAGACTCATGCGATTAGAACGATCCCACCTCTCAAAATCCCTTTTGGCATCAGGGGTGCTATCCGCAGTGAGAGGTGCAGGTTGTTCTTGCCTTAATGCAAGGTCTATGTCCATACAGCCAAGTACTATAAGTACGTGCCTTTTCCATTCCTTGAAATTTGTCCCATTAAGCATGGGTATAGAACTGATATTAGCAGATATTGTGGCAGCAGAAGAACTAGCTGAATATAGAACAAAAAATAAAAAAAATAAACAGGCTCACATCAATATTCCATAATAAACAAATAAATTCAAAGAAGTGACTAATTCCCCTCAAGATACCAAACACAACATTAATATCAAGTCTTTGGACAGTAATATTAACAGTAAACGATACTCTTGTTGTAGTAATCAAACATTGACAATAAATTATGTCGAACAACAGATTAATCTTTGGACTAATGTATTGCACACATAAAAAAATACCTTATAATTGTCACACGTTTATTACCACAGGTGTCGTTGAAATTCGGCCAAATATTAATTTTCCTTTGGGCCAATTAATAAACGCATGAATTACAAAAACACAAACATCTTGATATTTTAAATAAGTTAATCTACGCAGAAGCGGTCACTTTGGTGACATTGTGTTTCAATTAACCCACTAAAATATTAGACATAGCCAAAACATGAATTTTATTCGTTTCTAAAAATTTATCTTTATACCTGATGATCAAAACTAAAATTTTGATCCAACCAAAATTAAATACATATTTTAAATAAAATATATATTCCATAGGTTAATAACAATGTAAATTAAATTTTAAAAAAATTAACCTAAATCATGATTGCCGTGAATTGTTGCCGCCCAAAACAAATGTTGATAGAAACAGAAGCAAACAAAAAACCATAATTATACAAATTGAAATCGGCAGACATGAAATCAATATGAATCCAATGAAATTGGCAAATCTTGTAATCGCACAGCAACATCGAAAACAAAATACTCGATTATAAAAGCACGATTGCAGAGAACATATATCGCATAAAAGAAATTCGGAAATTTTACAATATGCGAGAGATCAAACCCTAATACATAATCAAAAATTTCGATTACGATCTTAATGATTCGACAAAACTTGGCTCGATGCCCACTTGTTAGAACCAAAAATTATTCATACGAATATTTAAATCCAAGATCCATACATGCCAAATCATTAAGAATAAAGATTAGATTTTTGCGGAAGCGTACCTGAATCCATTGATGGAGATTTTTCCAGAGAGGGTTTGATCTTCCAAGATGATAGATTACCTCTTGCCACACAACTCTCTGACGGGGAAGGAGAGATATGCAAGTTAACCTAGATCTCGGGGACCACTACCCTTTATATAAACTGAATTAAAATCAGTTTATTAATATTTACAACTCTGCCCCTCATTGAGTTATAAATATAACTTACGGTATCTACACTTTTTAATTCCATGACAATTTAATACCTATAACACGTGTAACATAATTGGTCACTTTAATTTTCGTGTTAAACTTTATAATAGCAACATACATTATACATATGTGCCCATTATTATTGGATAACCCAACAAAATTAGGTTAGAAAGGTCACCCTCATATCAAACGTCTACAAAATTCGATTCGGACTAGTCGACCAATCAGTCGAACACAAGTGGTTAAACGAGAAAAACATCCCAACTATAAGGTGTTCAGCACCATATCATTTCCAAAGAAATAATATAGCATATGCAAGGACAGGAAGACCACAACATGACTAATCATTGACCTATAATTAAATGTTTAAAAAAAGGAAGACCCTCATTTCTCATACTTGTCATGTGTGCGATACAGTTGATTAGGTAAGAGGGAAAGAAGCCGTTCAGAAGGAGAGCATAAGGATTCAGATCTTAGAAATGAGCTGTAGAAATTGTCCTGGTTTGGGATCTCTGCCCCATAAGCCAGCCAAACGTGTTTTGTGAAACTTCCTCGCCTGCCAGGCTCTGCAATATTATGGGATATACTATTATTTTGTGACACTAATATCAATTAATAGTCTTTAAGATTTGTATATTCTGTGGCTCTTGTTCTTATCAATTTGCAATATTATACATTTCTTTTTCATAAATTTCCCTCTTGTTTTTTATAATTTTCTATTACTTTTCCAAACTCTTAATGTGCTTTTGTTGTTTTCAACCTCCTCGTTATATCACCAAAACTTTTAAGATTTATATAACAATCACTAAACTTTTGGTTTATTTTCAATACGATCATTGTCGTTGATATTTTCGTTAAATCATTTTTCTCAAAAATTCTTTACTCTAGCAATTGACAACTTTCGCAAAAGATAGCTTTTATGACGGTCACTAGACAATCCCAACGGTTGGAAGACTTTATTTGGCTAGAAGATTAACATAGTTTGGTTTCAAGTTGATATGACGATTAATAGTGGTTGATCAAAAAATTTTAGCTTTTAATTTTTATTGGACTGCCTTCTCCTTTCGCCATCGTTTATGTCATTGTTCAGTGATTTCTTTGCTCAAAAAGAACATCAAACTACTCACATTTTTCTTTTCTTCCTTTCCATCGATTCAAAAGCATCAGAAAACCTCTCAATCTCCTCAAATTGCAATCAAATCCCAATTAAAACAAAAGGATTGGATTTTTTGATTCATCACTTTCAACTTTCAGAATAGCTTGAAACCAAGCTATGTTAATCTTTCTGCCAACCAAATCCTCCCACCATTGAGATTAGCCGATGATTGTCACGTTCATAAAAAAATTGACCTCTTTAGCGGCTAGAAATGTGGAAAATTAGAATTTCATTTTAGGGAAAAGACTTTAAAGTGCCACATCATCATTTATTAACCAAACTAAAGGTAGTGACAATAATAAAAGTGAATTAATAATTCAATGATTGTAATGCAAGTTTTAAAAGTTTAGTGACTAAAGTAAAAACACTCTAAAGTTCAGTAACTATCAACATAGTTTACCCTTACAAACATCACTAACATTATTTTTTGTTGATTCCCTAGGAGGGATTTCATGAAAATAGAAGTTGCAATTTGTGGGGAAGCTGATAGTGGTGGGAAGATTAATACTAGAACTGCGCATCAAACCAAGTGATTTGGCGCCTTTTCCTTCATTTACTCATTTGCAAAGCTTAGGGTCCGTTCCGTTGTCGTCGCCTATTCTAAATCACTATCTTTTTTAACCTTTTCCATGTTCCAAATACACGTTAATATTTGATGCACCGCTAGTGAAATTTTTTTTCTGCAAACGGGCTTCAAATTATGTCGCATGTGATTTTAGGGGCACTAAACCGTATACACTAAAAATTAAACTATAAATTTTAAATTCTATACCTTAAACTCTAATCTTAAAATAACTTTAAACTCTAAAATCATAACCCTAAACCCTATAAATACACCACCGCATCAAATCATTTTCTATATATATATATATATATATATATATTATGTTTGAAGTTTGTGACTGTAATTCTCAACTGAAACAAAGTAAAATATTTTTTAAATAATTTTAAGGTGATTACAAGGCATTATTTATTCATTCATTTTCTTAATTCTTTGATAACATGCGCACACATTGCAGGCAGCGATTGAGCCAGTTGTTTAAATTTGAAATGATCAGGATTATAAAAAGTAATTAAATCATAAAAAATTTAAAGATTTAGGATTTAATTTCACTAATTTTAACATTAAAAGGTCTTAAATGCAATTAAAGTATAAAAATTGGGGTTAATGCTTAATTTAATTAGTTTAAACTGATAATGTCCTAAAAGTAAATTATATTATACACATAATTTTGCCCCTGCTTGCAGGCAAGGCTACTTGAATTTGAATCTCCTAAGAAAAACATTATCTTTTTTTCTACTATTATCACTTGTTAGATTCAAGTATGAGATATTTTAAGAAACTAGAAATGAGTCATGAACTTTCATGGAAACAATTATATAAATTTATCAATATTAGTTTGTAACATTATAACTTCTAGAAGCATTAAATTAATATTTTTTATAATTTTAGGGAGTTAGAATATAACTTTATCATGTATTGATATACAGAATTATAATCTGTAAAGGAACTTGTGAACAAATTTTCTATTTTAGAGGAAGCCATAATCCCTGCAAACCCCCTCTAATTTCGCCCTGCTTTCCAACAAGCTTTTATTTATCCCTTTAAAACTGCATGATTTAGTTCATCCCCGACGGGAGACTCATCGGGCCGTAAGCCCAACCAAATAAATGGATGCGTCGCCAGCTTCTATTACAAAAAGTGCACTTAAATTTTAAAAAAATGTAAATTGAAATTAAAACTTAATAAAATTATATTTATATTAAATAAAAAATGTGAAGTTTATTATATTAAAATTAGATTTATTTTTATAAAAACCGATGAAAATTATATTTGTTTCGATCCAAAATTATTTTAGATAAGTTTGTGTATATTATCCAAGTAAAAGCAACAAAACTGCTACAAGGAAGCTAAACTATCTTACAAAAACGCAGATATTCTAGCATATACCCCAAAACGTGCATAGAAAAAATCCACTTTTTTTGAGTTTGGGACTTGATGGGTTTTGGGTGTTCTTTTTATAGATTTATTTTGTAAATCTAAACGATTGGAAACATTATCCTTAAGTCGAATAACATACTTCTAAACTAATCTTATTCGATAATAGACATAAAAGATTAGAGCATTGGGTGGTCGAAACTATGAGTGAGTTTCTATAAATACTTTATTTTAACAATCTCTAGAGTAGGTGGTCAAAATTCTTAATTGACACCTCCTCCTTCCCTGGATTATGGAGTTCAAGACTTAATAAGAGCAAAATTTCTTTTCTCCCTCTCTAAGTAGAAATTGTTCAAAAAAAAATTAATATTACAAATAGGCATAATGTCAACATCTATCTCCAATGTTGGTCAAATAATTATTTTAGTCCTTAATCTTTTTATGTACTTTACTCCTCAATATTTTTTTTGGATCGAAATGATATTTGTTTAGATTATCATTTATTGTTGACTAAGCTAAGCCACGAGTAAAATGGAGTACTAACATGATATTTTTACATGTAATTAATTAATGAATGAATCAACACAATACCACGTTAGAAAAAAATGTATCAATTTTATCGAAACGGAATGAATTCGAGTGAAAATGAACTCAATTGATAAATAAACTCTACCTCGGTTAATGTTAAAGTGGAAAAGGCAAGTGAGATTAAAATGCCCGCGGGTGTGCATTCATCAGACAGACATGAATAAAATCCACAATTCCAAGTTGAGAAAATATAAAAGGAATTAAAGGAAACCAAAGGATGTGTATTTGGAAAGCAGCTACAGCACTGGTTAACATTTTTTTTTGTACGCAAACTGAAGAACGTAAACCAAGCCTGTAGGGTGTAGAACAACACATAACTTCCTTTCCATGAAAGAAGACGTGAATTAATCATAAGTTCTAAGTTGTTGAATTCTCATTACGCCTAGCTGCTACGGCCATGGCCGCACCCACTCCACCAAGCGTAATTGTCATGTCTGGATTAGTCCGCAGCTCCGCAGCTACAATCTTGTCAGCATCTTCACGAGTCACCACTCTATCCTTTGGCAACATCGAACTAGCATCCTGCCCAAAATACAAACTCCATATCTCGTAACACAAAAATAATAATAATAAATTCCATTTGTAGAATTGGTAAAACAAACTAATGTTATTACTGCTAAAACGTCCGAGAGAGTGGCTTGCTCTTCAAACCGTTCGGTTTGGGAATTCCGAGCGGCTGCAGATTGAGCTTCGGATGCTATACCGCCGGGCTTTATCTCGCAACTGCCAGTAGCTCTCATTTCCGCAGCTCGAATTGCTGCCACATCGCTCTGGTCAATTGGTTTATCGGCAGCAGAGAGGGCTGCCACCTCTAAAGCCTCTCCGATCGTAATTAAACCAGGATCATTCAATGTTGATGGAGTCGTAGTGTCGGCCGGTTGACTGTATGGCGCGACCACCCCTCCACCAACGGATTCTGTGTCCAAAACCTCGACATCTTTCTTAGATTCAATGGCGGTGGCTTCAGATTGCATGTCGGGCGCAGGAGCCCTTTGTTGTTGTTGCTGGCTCATGGTTTGGTTGATCGGTTGGCGTCTGGAAGAGGTAATGCAGTTAAGTAGTAATTTGGCTGGTTCAGACAAGCAAAGGGGATGCACTTGGCAACGCGCTATAATCTCTACATACTTCTTGAATCGCCATTGGCGGCCAGGAGCAACTACAGGCTAGGAGTCCGCTACAATTTAATTCAGTTATTTGATTGAATTTCAATATTTAGTAAATTCGAGATTTGTAGCTAATAAAATTTCGGGTATCAAATGAGTTGTGATTTTGCATTCAAATTCCTCATCCCATTAAATTGGGTTATGCTTATCAAGCCCATCCTGCAACAAAACCCACGAGGTTTATAAAGCAATTAAACTTGACTACGGAGAAACAGAAATAATTTGAAGAGCAAAACTGTTGACGAAAAAATTATTTTTTTAATCAACTCGAGATGAAAAAACTCAATTTGTCTTGATTTGACTTAAAAGTTTATAAACTCGAATATACTTAAAAAATTTTAAATAAACTTCAAATTGTAAAAATGACACGTCAACTTAAACAACTCAAAAAAAATTTAGTCAACTCGTTCAAACGCTTACCCCTACCCAGTGTATCAGCGGTGACCCCAACCATGCAATGTACATTCGTCATGTCTTGTCTGTTGTGCCATATTACCTCTTCACTAGTTTTTTAGTTGATTCGCATCTGAATCGAAAATTTAAGACTTTCACCCAAATTCAAACTCAATTCGATATTTTATGATGTTTCATTCGATCTGAACTCGACCTAGTATGTCATAAATAATTTTTTAAAAATTTTATTCGATAAAATAGGAAGTCAATTGAAAAAATATAAACAGAGAGGACATTAAAATAATTATTTCTTTTTATTAGACAAATATAAAGAGATAAACATTATATAACAATTATATTTAAATATTTAGAATAAAATCAAATTATTATTTATAGTATTGTAATAATTATATTTAAATATTTAGAATAAAAAATGTTTACACTTTCCTTGTTATTTAATTTAGAGTTTTCAACTAGGGTGATTGGTGTTACACTAGAAGCCGACCCAAAAAAAAGTCATGAGACTGATGAATCCCAATTTGAAAAGGCCAAGACAAGTTGGTTCAATGGACGCTTTTATCAAATCTTCTACACCAACAACAGGCAAACGAAAAACCATTAATAACACCTTTAAGAAAGAACAAAGGGAGAAGGCATGTGCGAACTTTGCTAAATGGATGTATGATGATGCAATTTCTTTTAATGCTCTCACTTATCCTAATTTTAAAGTTGCTATTGATTTAATCACTAGAGCTGGAATTGGAATGAAGCCGACAAGTGCTTATGAAGTAAGAGTCCCTTTCTTGAATAAAGAAGTTGCAAATACCAATGAGAATATGAGAAATTACAGAGAAGAATGGGCCAAAACAAGATGTTCTATTATGTCAGACGGATGGACTGATCGACGTGAAAGGACAATCATCAATTTTTAGTTAATTATTCGAGAGGAAGCATGTTTCCAAAGTCCATTGATGCATCAAGCTATTCAAAGACTGATGATAAGCTACATGGCATACTAAGTAGTATTGTGGATGAAGTAGGTGAAAGCAATGTTGTACAAGTTATAACAGACAATATAAGCAACTTTGTGGCTGTCGGTGCACTCTTGATGGCAAAGTATCAGCATTTGTATTGGACTCCTTGTGCGACCCATTTTATTGATTTGATTCTTGAAGATATTAGAGCAATTCCTGTTATTGATAAAGTCTTAAAGAGGATAATTCAGATTAATATTTTCATTTATCAACGTCTAGATCTTTTAAATATGAAAAAATTTGTGACTACCTTTATCACACTTTCATCAATACACAAACAACAAGACAACTTAAGAAAGATGTTTACATCTTAAGAATAGAGAACTAGTAAATGCGCCAAGAACTCCGGGGGAAAAGAGCTGCCGATACTATTTTGATGCCTTCTTTTTGAAATGACATTGTATATGCATTAAAATTAAGTGTTTCTTTAGTTCGTGCATTAAGATTGGTTGATGGAGAGAGAAAACATGCCATGGGATACATATATATCAGGCTATGGATCGTGCTAAAAAAGCTATTACAGCCTCATTTAATGGAAATGAGTCCAAGTATTCTGAAGTGTTTAAAATGATTGATAAGAGATGGGAATGTCAGCTACATCATCTTTTACATATTGATGGCCACTTTCTTAATCCTGGATAATTTTACGATAATCCTCAACTTCAAGAATGTGAAGAAGTGGTAGATGACTTGTATAAATGTATCTTAAGGTTGGTCCGTGCACCTGAAAAGCAAGATAAAATTATGGAGGATCTCACTGCTTACAAGAGAGCACATGGACTATTTGGGAATCAATTGGCTGTAGACACAGGAAGATTAAGGCTCCAAGTAATTAAAATTCAACTCTCATATATAAGATATATCATATACTTGTATTTATCTAAATCTAACTTTTAATGTTGCAACTGATTTATGGGCATGTTATGGTTCTTCAACATCTACTTTGCAACAATTTGTCATAAAAATTTTGAGCCTTACCTGTAGTGCATTAGGGTGTGTGCGAAACTGGAGCAATTTTGAGCAAGTAAGTCATACCAATCAATTAATAAGTTATTTAATCAGCAATGTTAAGTTCTTGGTATTGAGGTATTACGATAATTAGAAATTAAATATACTTCTCTCACTATCTTATAGATTCATACCAAAAATAAAAATAGGCTCACACAATCCAGACTAAATGACTTGGTGTATGTCAAATACAACCAAGCATTGGTTGAACGGTATGAGTTGCGAGATAAAATTAACCCAATACCTTTGAAAGACATCGATGAAAGCAACGGATGATTGACCGGAAGGACAGAGAAAGATGCTTAAGATGATTTTTTATGCGAAGAGAATGAAGGTCTTACTTGGGGACACATTGCGACTGTTGTCAGAGTTCATGAAGAACGTTTTAATTTGAGATCAAGATGGAGCGCAGCAAGAGGAAGAGATGGTAGTTCAAGTCAATCGTTGAGACAAGAAGATGAAGATGACGAAGAACATGAGGAAGACGACGAAGGCTACCACTCACTTGATGAAGATGATATGGAGGCAAATTTAATCGAGAAAGATGATCATATATAATGTCATATTATCTTACATCCGTTTGAAACTATTATACAGCTATAGCTAGCTTTTCCTATTTACAATATAAAAAAATTTGCTAATGCATGATAAAATGCTATAACATTGCTATTTTTTTATTAGAATGTTAAAAGGAAACTAATGAAGTGATAAACTTTTGTTGAACTTTTAATCGTTTTTATAGTGCTAAATCTTCACCGAATAGGCATGCCACTGTATAGTGAGATCAAGTACCTATTTTAGTTTTATGCGTCTCCTTAATGATTGTTTTGCAGAACCAACAATTTCAGACTTCCAGACTTCTAGTTGAAATATTTGATCATGTGAATGTCCTTAGTCCTTAGAGATTATTTTGCAAAATCAATCTTTTTATGCATGTCCAAATGTGATGACATCTTGCCAAATGCCAACATAATTGTGCAGAGTATTTGGGTAGTGATGTTAAAATTCTCATTCAGTTTAGTACTTGCAAAATTAACAGGTTTGTTCTTTTCGAACAACTTATTCTTGATTTTAATAAAGTGCTTAGTAAATCAAATGTTGTTGATGAATATCTTTGATGTTTACATTTAGGTTTAATGTAAATAGCATCATTTAGTCTTTCAAAGACGAAAACAAAAATAAAAAACAAAAATAAAGCTGGTAATTTTCACTTGTTGTTCTTTTTGCTTGACAGTATAGAAATATAAAAAATCTGTATATTTTTAATTTTCAAATGGTGCGCCTTACTTCAATAAGGCGCTCGCCTCTCGCCTTGCACCTCGGCTATGGGACCTATATCGCCTCAGTGCGCCTCACCATTTTTAACACTACTTTGGAGCAAACTCCACCATCGGTAGCAGACTAAGGTGAGCTATGTAAGGTAGCCAAATTAAGCACTTAAGTTCGAGTTCATTAGGTAAACTCGGGACCAACTCAGTCGAAAAATAAAACTAAATATTTAAATATATTGCAATTAAATTTTTCATGTGCTTATATATTGAAAAAAAAGGGAAGTTTTTGCAATTTAACCTAAATATTTAAGATGATAATGAAATCGATAAAGTTTGGACTAAATTAATATAAATGTATAAATTTGGGGACTAAATTGTTATTATCCCAATTAAAAATAAACCACTCACCAACTCCATTAATTTTTAACGGTCATGGTACCAAAATATAACAAAAATATAACGTTAGGTATTATTTTGCCAAAGAAAATATAGTTGATGCATTAAAAAGTAACGCGATAATAGGTGGGGTATTAAATATGTAGTTATCCCAAAATTTTAATTGTCATTTTGTAACATTTAAAAATTTAGTTACCATTTATTTTTTAACAAAGTTCAGTGAACATTTTAATAATTTACTCTTTCTTTTAATATGTATGTATGGTAGATTCTAAAGTTTCTCTTCATGATTATAATTACCATTCATCATTTAATCATTAAAATGTCATTTATTGACACGCGTTGTAATGTGTCAAGAATAATTTCTTTCTTTCGAATAATAAATAAATAAATAATTAACTAAATATAGATAGGGAAGTAGGAGTCGAACCCACAAGGACTTAGAACTTTCTTTGTCGCACTTTTGTAGTTTCTGAACCAAGAGTTGTTGATGGAACTATGTTGAGGTGATTTAGGTTGGTGGTTTGTTGTGATGAAATACAAATGTTTAAGAAAGTAAAAGAAAGCTTTTGAAATAGTTTAAAGCAAATATGAGATTACCAGCCTCAGGCTCCCGCGTTAACTTGTTCTACTTGATTTCTTGGTAAAGATTTTTATTTCGAAAAAATTGTTGGCAAAATTACTTCAAGGTCAATCCTTGAGTTTTTGTTTGTAAACTGAATTTTCAGTATCAATTTTTGGTTTCAGTTTTGATAATTTGTCTAAACCAACTCAATGTTTGAGAAAACAAATTACCTAAGCTCGTAACCAACTCAAAAAGTCATTTCTATAAAAACGATTCGATCTCAATTTCCCTTCCACGTGATAGATTAAAACAATTGTTTTTCTCTAAAGTCAATCTTTGGGTTTTAACAAATCATTTTGATTTAGAAAATAAGTATGAAAAAATCGAGAAGAAGTTTTCGAAATGTTTGAAGCATAGTTTCAAACCTCGCCTTGAGAACGCGTCATTGCAAAAGCTTTCGGGTTAAAAAGATCAAGCCGAGCATGGTTATCAAATTAATCATGTTCGACATATAAAAAATAATTAAAAGAAAAAATATAAGAAAATAACTAAGTAAAAAACTAAGAAGAGGGGAATTCCCAAGAAAAATGATGTTCAATTGCTAATTGAATGATGACAAGACTTACCTCAAAGAGGAGTATTTATAGTGTTTCAAAATAACCTAGGTAAAACCTAAAAGATAATTAAAATTAAACAAAATAGTTATCTAAAGTTTAAAATTTAAAATTTAAAATTCGAAGATAAGCTATATGATAAACGGCCTGATAAGTTATCACTACTGCTGATGTCATTTTCTAGAAGACGCTGACGTGACGCCCAATCAGCATTCATGCCCTAGTTCATGCCCATGACTCCACCAGTATTTTCTGTAGAATTTCAGCTTATTTTTAGCATCACGTCTCATGCATGAAATCATGATAAAACAGCCCAATTAAGTCCCTTAAACTTATATTTAATCGACAAAAAATACAACTAAAATAAATACTCATCATTTATATTTTTAGTGTGCCAACTTCAATAGTCTCCCCGTCCCTTTTTCTCTTTAAAAAGAAAATGCCATTATGTACCTCATCAAAATATCTGTAAATTTAATTGAGATATATTACAGAAATTTACGAGATAATTCGACAAAAATTACGAACAAAACCAACATTCAACCTAAATATTATGCAGGAAAAGGCCGTCCTCCTGCAGCAAATGCTCAACCCCAGGTGGAGGAATCGCAAAAGGAACCAACTCTAAGTTTGCACCATCGACCGCTTCTGTCATCCAGTCTGCAAATTTGTGGGCTCGGCGTGGTGTATACTGAAATAACACTCTCCAATCACGGTCACAAAACTCTTGGATATGCAACAATAGGGCAAACGTTCATGGCCAGTACGATGGGTTATCAGTCTTAACCTGTCCTAGCACTCAGATTCAATCACCACATAGGTATAACCGTATAACCTAGAGCACACGCAACCGATAATCTAGAGAGAATACCCCACAACATGACAGAACATCTACCTATGAATCTCAAAAAACCACGTAGCCAATAGGTGGCGTGATCACAAAGCACACCCCCGGACACATAAGCATTTCTTTACCGCCAAAAATTCCAGGACACAGCCGTGAATAACAAGTCCCAATTAAGTTCTTCGCCTCCAAAATAATTCAGTGTAGAGAGATTGGCCGTAACCCACTCCTTCAAAGATAACGACATACACATATCAAATTTCCCTGAGGACATGGTAAACATCCTTCACACTCGCTTGTTAATTTTCCACGTAGTTTTAAAAAATACCAAAAAATATATTAAAAAATTGGTTGTAAAATGACAATTTTATCATTAAAATTGAAAATTTTCACTACATACATATATAAAACCAAACATTTCGCTACAACAAACACTTCATTTTTTATCATCCCGATTTACCCTAGCAGCTGTAGCCAAGGTATCCGCCACTCCTCCAGGCGTGGGCATTGACTCAGGTTTGTTTCTCACCTCCGCGCCTCTCACGCCATCGGCATCTTCACTTGTCACTGCTTTATCGCGAGGCAGCTTTGCAGTAGCATCCTGTCCCAAAAAAAAGTTAAATGATTAATTAATTTGCCTACAATCCAATTTGTTAAGCGATCAAAATAGTTTAATGATTTATTACCGACAAAACGTCAGATATGGTGATCTTATTGTAATCATAAGTCGCACGATCATTGAAATCGACAGCAGCTTGAGCTTTGGCGCCAAGACCAGCTACGCTACTACCAGCGGCTCTTGCCTCAGCTGCTCGTATTGCTGCTACATCGCCACGGTCAACCGGTTTGTCGCCGACGGAGATAGCGGTTGCCTCCAAAGCTTCTCCAATGGAGATGCCACTCGAATCAACAACACCCGTTGTAGTTGCCGTCGGTCGCATGTCTTCGGCATTTGGTATTAGAGATGGGGAAAGGGTTGAAGGCGCGGCACCGATGACATCGAAAACATCGACGAAGTTGATAGCTTCCTGGTCAGAAGGCTGGGGTCTTCTCGGTTGTCGTTGGCTCATTGTTCAAAGGAGTGGAGGGTTCCGGAGATGCATTAGAGGGCATATAAATGTGCGTGATTTACATGTAACAAAGTTTGCACGTTTCAGCTGGGCAAAGAGACATTTGGAGCTTAGGCGGTGGACTGTCGGGGGTAATTTGTAGCCTCCAAATACGAACAACAGCGACATATGGCAAGGGATAAGGATTAGGTTTAAGTTGAACTTGAACCTGGTCGGTCATTTGTTGTACACTTGTCTAAATCCGAGCTAAACAACTGCAAAGTTCAAGGAAGTCGAGAAAAAACAAATCAAATACTCTTACATGCTAATTATTTTTAAATGGGATTTTCGTGGCCCAATACGCCTAGGCTTTGAATGGGATAAAACTTTATTTACTCGTGTAACTTACCCACCTGAGTATATTTAATTGTTGTATTGAAAATATATATGATAATTAATAGGTTAATTAATGTTAATTTCTTTGTCAATTAAAAAATTATTTTTTAATTATTTTTTTCATTTATATGATGTAAATTTTAGGAAATATAATCTTATTTTTTTACGTTTATTATTTTTAAATAATTAAAAAATATTTTACTTTGATAGATGATAATATAATTTTATTTTTAAATTTAGACAAAATTTTTGTTTAAAAGACATTTATATACGAAAGAAATTCGTCTACCCTCAGTTTCTATTCTATTCATTGTCATGTTCACGAAGTATTGTCACATAACTTTAATTAATTAGATTTTTTTACATTATGTCATATTTACATCTAACAAAATATATTTTTTATTGTACAATAATTATGAAATCTATTAAATTAAATTGTTCCATATATTATATGTTACTTATAGATTTAGTTCTCATTCTCCAATTTAATAATTTTAAATCATATAATTTAGTTATATTGTCTTGGTATTATGAGTCAATTAGAATTTCGAAATTTAAAAAGTACATATATCAAACCCAACGAGTGATCTCATTCTCTAATGGATGAGTCTAGAGCGGGTGTCACACACCACTAAACACCACTAACACCAGTGGGGGTTTTGGACAGGCGCGACATGAGCGACCGCACAGGGCCCCAAGAGAGAGGGCCCCGAAAATAAGGAAACTAAATTAAATATTTGTAAAAAATATAAAATTATATATATAATTATGTGTATATAAAAAAAATATCTAAAACTTAAAGCATGCAAAAAGAATGATAATTTTAAAGTGGAAATGTTTGATTTTTAGATGTTTATAAGTTAATTTTTTGTTGCTCAAGAGGACAATTTAATAATATTTTTTATAAAGTATTTTAAAAAAACATCTATATCTCTTATCGATTATAAATTAAGAACTCTATTTTAATAAATTGCATAGGGCCCCCAAAATCTTTGAACTGCCCCTGACTAACGCAATACAACATTGAAAACTATTATTTTTTTAGTAATTTTTAGAAAGTATTAAAAATTTTAAGGACTCAATATACAATTAATCATGTTGAAAAACACATAATTTTATAACATAGACTTCAAATCAACTATGATAAAAAGACTGCCAAACGATATCTGGACCTTCATCCATTTGTCCCCTACTCTAGATCTCCCACTAGTTCATCAATTCTCCTAACTCATCACATAATTCTTTTAATTCTTCTCTTTTATTCTCTTTAATATTTTACAAGATTTTCTCAATTCGGCATCTGACATTTGGGTTCTCCTTTCTTCTTCTTCTTGCTCTGTTTTTAAATTGTAGATATTTGTTATAATGGTAGAATTATGAGTCAACTGTGAGATTTTATATGTGGCGACAGTTTGAATTTTCTTTTATTTTATATATCGTTAATTTTATATTTAAAAAAAGTGATAAACTAATCATCAATTAAAAAATAATAATTGATTTTAATATGAAATAGAAGATGGGAGTAATAACCCACCAAAGATTGTAGAAAAAGAAAAGGGTAACAGTATTCTTAAAACTTTAGCTGGCACCCATGGGTCTCGCCTCCTCACAATCCCACTTTTTTCTCATGTTTACTCCTCAGTTAAATTTGTCTAAAAATTTAAATTTCATGAAATAATTATTAATATGGTTGATTTCATATTAAGTCCCCGTGAATTTTAACATTCATTTAAAAGTTTTAATAATGTGCAGTGGTGTGTGTGTGTCGCTCGTTCTAGAATTTTTTTCCAATTTGATAAATTTAAGTCATATGATTTAATTATAATGTCTTGTTATTATGGGTAAATTAAAATTTAAAAAGTTAAAAAGTATATGAATCGAACCCAACGTTTGGTCTTAGTGGAAAGAGAGACTATATTATGCTTATCTTAAGGGACTTGGGTTTGAACAGTTTTGTTTGCAAAATGTATTTGCAAATTGTTAAAAAAGTATGAACATATAAACTATCATGTAATCACACCAATTTTATTTAAAAAAATACATGAATCGAAACTACCAAAATTAGAATACATGAACTATTGACTAAAAAAGAACAAAAATCAACTATTTCATCTTAATTTCGAAATATTATATTTCTTCAAGGGTTGTTATTTAAAGCAAAGTCACACTCGTTGATCCGAAAACTAGTGGAACATAATATTATGACGGGT
The DNA here is from genome assembly GCA_958450335.1 of Hibiscus tridactylites. NCBI lineage: Eukaryota > Viridiplantae > Streptophyta > Magnoliopsida > Malvales > Malvaceae > Hibiscus > Hibiscus tridactylites. The sequence goes on from OY288270.1 coordinate 15,461,941, forward strand.
CAAAATATATTTTAGTTAGCTTAGTTTCTCTTCTTATTATATTTAAAAAATACAATATTCCATTAAAAATAAAATATTAATTAAATTACATTTATAATTATAAAAATTGTTTATGTGATAAAGATGTATTAATTGTATTGTAGTTATAATCTTAAAAATTATTTATTGATCAAACTTAAAAAGGTGTATTAATTGCAATGCATTTATTACTTATTAAAATATATATTATATTACATTTATTAGTTAATAAATTATGTGTCATGATAATCTACCCATTGAATAAATGTAGCATTCCCCCCTTTAAATGTATTAGTCCTTATTAACATTTAATGTTAATCTGCTCCCAATGAACCTAATCCATGAATTATTGGCTAATGGGTTTTTTCTCTCTTAACCCAATTATATTATCTTCTCACCATTTGCAACTCTAAACCATTTAATTTTTTATGGCCAAAAAAATAAACCATTTAGTTTTTATATTCTTCACTATTCTCTTTTTTTTCTTCTAGAATATTATATCATATTATATTTTATATTTTTATTCTCAAGAAAATGTTGTATATAAATACATATATTATGGAGTATTAAGTGTTTTTAAATAAATAATGTGATTGTTGTGAATAAAATAAAGAAGAACAAGAAGAACAAAGAGATGAGAGAAAGAGGGAGATTTGTATTATTCTTAAATATAAAATTGTATACAATGCCTTCAATGAATCATCTATTTATAGGCATAAGAAGTACATAATACATTAAACTCTAATTCATAGAGATAATATTCCTAATAATAAATAAATCAAACTTCTTTGATAAAGTTCTAATCATGATAGACATCCACACAGATAAATATTCATAACACTCCCCCTTGGATGTCTATGAAGATAATGTGCCTCGTTAAAACCTTACTAAGATAAAAATCCAGTGGGAAAAAAATTCTTTAGTGAAGGAAAAAGAGTACACACATCTTTGATACGCATAACATGTTGCCTCATTAAAAACCTTACCAGGAAAACCCATTGGGACAAAACCTCTGTTAAGGGAAAAGAGTACAACGCGTATTTACTCCCCCTCATGCAAACATCACCGAAGATCTTTGAATCTTCATAATTTAATCTTGAATATCATTTTTCTAAAGATCGTGAGGGATGAAAACTTTGGAGTAATATGTTCCATGATGTATTCACTTTCAAACTGAGATATACATCTTGCGTTATCTTCACACAAGATAGCTTTTATCATATCTTGTAAAAGTAAATCCACATATCTTTTGGATATGTTGGGTCAATAGTCTTAGCCAAACACATTTTTTGGCTTGCCTCGTGCATAACAATTATTTCTACGACATTTGAGGAGGCATCAACGAATGTTTGAAGATCTAAATGTAATGATCTTTGTATATTCATAGATATTTCTTGACCAACTAATATATAGTGCTTCAAGACCAAGAAAAGATATAATTATCTTTATTCACATCCAAAAATCTTACAACTATTGGGATACTCAATAGATATGCTCTATTCATATTGAATCTTCTTTAAGATTCTTTCAGCTTATGTCTATTCATAGACAAAAGAAATATATAAAAATGCTCGATCTTCAGGTCGAGATAAACTTGATGTCAAGATTAAAGTACTTGTATTGAAAGTACTTCATGAGTTTCCAATTTGAAGCTCTTTAGGAGTTCTAAAATTATCATAATGGATCTTGATCCAAACTCTTTTATAAAATACATAAGGAAATCTGATCATTCTTATAGTATTTTTCTCAATTAGTATTCACTAGGGCGATTATACCAAATGCGCCAAAATATTCATGAGACTTGTCTAAATAAATTTCCTCAGAAATTTCCAATTGCTTATAGCATTTTAGATCCTTCAAGGATAAATATGGATCCACAAATAATTAGACGCATGTAAAATTTTTAAAACTGCCAAAGTAATTACATCCACCATGAAGTAATTAAAACTTTTCATAAATCATAGTTCAAGTCGTATTTACGACTACTTATTTGTGCCTCACTTGCATTACATCTTTAGGTGTTTGGACTGGTGGTCCAAATACTTCTATTTTAGAAGTTCAAAACGTCTTTCAACATTGGCCAATTCAACATCTATACTTCTGGATAGATTTTATACAAGATCCTCAATTTCTTTCTTTACTTCTATAGAAGTATTTTATGTAAAATTGTTTGTAAAATCGTTGTCGACAACTTTCCAATTTTTCTAGTTCCATTCTCGTAATGACATAACTCATCGAGATCTCTTCAAGATTTCAATCTTTATTTCAGGTACCTGAAACTCTTATAGAGTTTTATTATTTGTTATGTCTTGGGTCTCTTCAGGAGCACCCACCTCCAATATATGACCATCTCATATTACTTTCTATTTACGAGAATTTTGATCATTGGAACAATTTCAACTATCATGCTTCAGGCATGATTTACATTCTCTCGCTCTAACATGTAATTTAAACTTAGAGCATTTCAGCTGATATATGAGACTTAATTACTCTCATTGGGTCAGTAAATATGTCTGGCAGTTGACATGTAATAACATGAATTATCTTATGAACTTCTAGTTCATATGCGAGGATCTAGATAATGATAATTCATTTTCCTCTATCCAGCTGATTATTATCTCCCCCTGATGTTGAGAAAAATCATGTCATAAATGATTCTCCAATTAATGTTTAAGAATTTAAACATAAAATGAGACTCGTACTCAATATATATTCTCAACCCTTTTTATTTACCCATTTTGTGCGTTGTGGTGGAGCAATTCACATCGCACATTCAAAAATCATAAAATTGAAAATGTATGGTTTCTGACCAAAAACCAATCATAACGAGGAGTTTATTATAACTCGTTGGCTTGATTCGTATAAGTGTTGCTATATGGAAACACCATATAAATAATAACTCTTTTGTTCTCATAGTTTAGCTATTAAATAGGAGGCATCCAATTGAAATTTTGCTAAACTATATTTTTCATAATCAATAGGCTTTGTAACAACTGATATAGCCTAAAATATAAACCCACTAGCTTTTCAAGACGAATAGTCTAACTGCATAATCTGAATCTTTTTAGAATCAATCTCACAAACTTCTGGTTGTAAGTCGATAAAACAATGTAGATGCATCTACTAAAATCATATAAAACTTTCCACATTTGTGGATATATGGGCCCATATTTCGTTCACATATGCAAGACATGCAGTCTTAACTTCAGTACAAGAACTTTAAGTTCTAATTCTTTTGGTAAGTGGGATCATCTATATCCTTTGAGAACAAACAACACAAGAACTTCATGTTCTTTTAGTAAGTGGAATTTAATCAATTCCTTTAAGCAACACAAGAACTTCACGTTCTTTAATAAGTGGAATTTAATTCATTCCTTTGAGAATAAGCACCACAAGAACTACAGGTTCTTTTAATACATGTGCATGTAAATCTCAATAATTTCTGCACCATTATTGATCAGGATGGTCTAACTAATCATGCCAACTATATATATGTGTGTATATATCTCTGAATTTGTAAACTTCTTGTTTACCATAACATGTAATTCAATCTTACTCGTGCATGTCTAGTACGACCATCATAATTGTTCCTTTAAATAGGAATATATTTAGCTCTTTCGGAGCTTTCAATTGAAATTATCTTTTGGTAGCAATATATAGCTCTCCTAGAGCTTTCAACTGACTTTTTGGCTACCAGAACTTATATTCATATTGGCTTATTTCAAATGCCAATTGATAACATATGTTATCTATAATTTTCAAGGGGATATTTTGCAAACTCATATTGCTCTCTTAAAAATTCCACTTATAGTGGTGACGATATTATTACCATTAGCGGTAATTATTGCAATATTCGCAATTCTGCACTTTTTATAATGTGCTTTCTCTCAAGAATTTATTGCTCTTCTAGAGCATCAATATTTTCAGTACTTTGAGATACAGTACTCACATTATTCCCTTGCATTTAAATGGGAAAATATATATTATGCTTATGTTGAGCATAAATCGTCACCATAGATTGTATTTGACAAGTAATCATGTTAAACAAAATAAATAAATATCATAATATATAAATATAAATATAAAACGTAAATAATTAATGTGTGTAAAATAAATAAATGTAAAGTAAAATAAATAAAAATAAATAAATAATTCTCTTCAAAGTTATGAGAATAATTAGAAGATGATTTATTTCTTTCGAGGGTTATAAGAAAATCAACAACGTCTAAAAGAGTTGGACCAACAATGTCCAAATAAAGTTGGATCAGTATCATCTTCTTCATGTTTCGCAAACAAAATTTGCTTCTATTTTCTTTCCTTTATCATTCAATGATTCTTAATTTTTCAACGTACAACACGTACAAGACCAATGGTTTATAACATCGCATTGGTAATAAGAAGAGTTTTACTTCAATAGAATGATCTTTATCACTCTTGTCATCCTTATAACCTCACTACCAGTGGGTAGAAGTATTCTTAAAATGATCATATTTTTCATGTCTATATTCATAGCCTCGATCACGACCACAACTTCTAATGTGGTTTTTATTTCTTCCGTAATATAATCTCACATTCACTTCAGGGAATGGAGTAGAGCCAGTGGGCCTTTAAAACCTTTTTCACATATCCATATCACAGGGAACAAAGATTTAATCCTCGTACGCGGCATTGTTAAACCTGTCCACAAGGTCCTTTAAAAACCTCCTTTGAGACCAGTAGCCTCGCAGAACGGGATGTCCAGCCAATATACTTGGATTATATCGAAATTATATCTCTAATTGAATAATGATTTACCATGTTTGCATTCACTTCAGGGAATGAAACAGTTCCAATAATTGCATGGAATAAACATCATGCTTGCATTCACTTCAGGGAATGCCCCATCATTGATAATCCCATGGAATAAACATCATGCTTTGCATTCACTTCAGGAAATGCCTCCCATAAAACTTTTTAGATCAAGACGAATTTCGTAACTTGAAATTGGGAGAAGTCTATGGTCAAGTTTTTCGACGAAGAAAAAATATTGCTTTCGAGCAAATATAGACTTTATAATAATCTTCTTGTAAATTCAAAATCATCATGATTTATCGCACTTTAAAATTGTATTTTAAAAGATAAAAATAAAAATAGAGTTTACCGATATTGAATTTCGTCTCAAAGACAATGATGACGTAGCAAATGAACCAAGGCATCTTCTCATAATCTTTTTTACGCCATGTCTCTTTCCAACTCATTTGAATACATGTAAAACTCAAAACACGGTTAAAAGCATCGACTTTTATCAATAGAATAAAAAATTATTTGAGACTAGATCAAAAAGTATAAAAGTAGTCATAGATCAAGTTGAATAAACATAACTATAAGTGATGTGATCAAATTATAAACAACCATAGTTAAAATCAAACGTCATTTTGATGAATGTATAAACACATCAAAGTAACGTATTCCTTTTGCCTTTGATTCACATACAAAGTAATTGATACAAATAATAAAGTTGTTTTATATCTCGAATTTATTCATATAAATTACCATAATAATAATAATAATGATAAAACAAATATATAACAATCACATGACAACACAATCTTTGAATTGAATCAATTATAAATTAGAATGGAATAATAAAAACTTTGAATAAAACTAATATACTGTGTAATAAAATGTTCCAACTTGTGCGCTCAATAGCATTTAGCTGAAATCCTTGAGGGCTTTAATTGGGTTTGCTTTATCAATCCATCTAATGAAGTACGACGATAATTTTAATTTTCGTTAATTCAAGAGTTACTTCTAGTATGAATAAAATAATAATAAATTAAAATAATAACCAAATAATAGATATGAATATACTAACTTTTGGAGAATGATAAATCAATCACTATATTAGTATATAAATAAGTAAAACATACCATACTTTCCAAGGTAAGCTGAATATATGATAGATGTAGTCACCAATATCAAATTGAAATTCTTTTCGAGAACCACCAACAATAATCACAGTAATTGAGCGAGCGAGATCGTGCTGATAACGTGTTGTGAATAAAATAAAGAAGAACAAGAAGAACAAAGAGATGAGAGAAAGAGGGAGATTTGTATTATTCTTAAATATAAAATTGTATACAATGCCTTCAATGAATCATCTATTTATAGGCATAAGAAGTACATAATACATTAAACTCTAATTCATAGAGATAATATTCCTAATAATAAATAAATCAAACTCCTTTGATAAAGTTCTAATCATGATAGACATCCACACAGATAAATATTCATAACAGTGATATACATTTTCCCCTTTTTTTATACACGTAAACAAATAATATAAGTTTTTTTAAGTTGTGTGATTATAAGATAATATTTGTTCATTAATTCTAGTCTTTTAAATAAACACACGTCATGAAGACTAGAGTGAGCAAAACTCGACTTGACTAAAAAATCAAATTTTTCTAATTGACGCGAGAAAACTCGACTCGTCTTGACTCGACTCAAAATTTCATAAACTCAACTTGAAATTTTTTCAAATAAAGTTTGAGTTGTGAAATGGAAATTCGAATAACTCGGAATTTTTAATAATTAGTTGATCGATTTTAAGTTCGAGTCGAGTCCTTCAATTATTCTCGATATATACCACATATGAAGAAATATATGTCACAAATGAAAAAATATGAAGAAATATACACGTGTAATGTGTAACACCCCGGTTTAGGGGTCGAGTGAAAATAATATTAAAATATTGTTTCGGGTTTTGGTTTTAAAATTTAAAATAATAAAATATTATTTTGGGCTTTAGATATTCGAATCAAAAATTTTATGTTGGATCAAAATTGTTTTGGGGATTAAATCCCATGGATTTTATGATAAAGGAGAATTTGCCATCTCATTAATGGCAAGATGGTAATTATGAGAGCCTTCAAATTTAAAACCCCCTTTATGTTAAAATAAGCCTTGTCATCTTCTTCTCCACCCTTGTTTCCCCATTCCACTACAAGAAGAGAGTTTCTCTTCATTTCACCATTTCAACTCTTTCAACTTCATCTTTGGAGCTTTTTAAAAGGTAATTGTGTTTTTGACTTAGCCTTGACTTCCTCTTCATGTTGGTACCAATATTTCTCATTATTGTTGATTACTACCCATAAGGTCCAACATAGTTAATTTTTACATGGTTTTATGTGGAATCCCGAATTTGGGTTTTAATGGGTTTTTTTGGAGGGTTTTGGGTGAGTTTTGGGGGTCGTTTTAGGTGGGAATTGATAGCCCAATGGTAGTACTATGGTTAGGGGTTGATTTTGGGATCATTTGTGGGTGCAATGGGTGTTGGAAACATGGATTTTGGAAGGGGTATTAGGGTTGTCCGAGATTGCAAAAATTGGGGTTTGGTCAAGATTTGAAATATTGAGTTTGATGTTTGATTAGTGTTCCGTGTTTGCTACATCAATTGGTGGATTGATTTGAGGATGTTTTGCTTGTGTTGAGGTTGTTAGAAACGAGATTTAGAGTTGGTGAAGCTTCGGGACCGATTTCGGAAGTCATGGAGGCTTGTGTCGGCTTTGCTTGGCTTGCTTAAGGAAGTGAGGTGAGTGGTTAAAATGTTTTAAATGACTTTGATCAATTGGTTCAAGCATATGAACGTGGAAATGTTTTCAAGAATCGTTTTGGTTCAAGGTTGGTTTTGAAAGAGTTTAGTTGGGCTTGAAAAGCAAATTTTAAAGTCAAGAGTAAGTTGATGTGAATCGCCTCTTTAATTTCCCCTTTTTATCATTGTTTTTCATTGCTTGAAATGATATTTTGATATACATGAAATTCCAATACTTTGGGAGGAAGCATGTGGCTATTTGTTAAATCGTTGATTATGTTTGGTGGTAATAATGGTGTTGTTGAATATGCCTTGTAAGATGTGTGTAAGTTGGTGCAGGTTGTGCACGAAAATGGTGAGTAAGACCATTTGTGATTGGTAAGGTTGTAAGTAGTAAGTGATGCCTAATTGTGGATTTTGTTACCACTTGTTTTGGTTGTGCATGATATAGTGAGTACATGTCGCATGATAGTGAGTGTATATTGTGTTGCATGGTTGGTGTCGAACCTCACGTGATGGTTGCCGTTGCTCCGGTGATGTGTAGTCCCGCCGGTAGCAAGTGGTATAAGACTCCGGTGATGTGTAGTCCCGCCGGTAGTGACTAGTAGAAGAGTACTTTGATGTGTAGTCCCATTGGAAAACTACTAGTCGAAACGGTGATGTGTAGTCCCACCGTGTGTGTTTTGGTTATGCTTGTGCATACCATGTGTGTTCATGTTGTGTCTCACTATATCATTCATTTTTATGGTTTTGCTTTAAATTAGGATCATGCCTTTATGCATACCATGAAGTGTAATGCCACGATATATGCCTATATTGTTGACCTTTGGTTGAACTTGTATGTTAGTATAAGGATTAGGTCGTTGGATGACTTGTATGTGTTGGTCTTTACTTTTAATGAAAGCTTTGAACCCTGCATTGTCGTAGTTATATTTTAGAGCTCCGCTCACTAAGCTTTATGCTTACGCTCTCCCTTTTCCGACAATGCAGATCTTTAGCTTAGAGTTAGCAAGGAGCAAGAAAAGGGCGTCCAAGCGTGTGGTAGTTGCTCAAGTATGATTTATTAAATAATGTAGTAGTCTAGCAATGGGAAATGCTACGTGTTTTAGGAGCTTGTATCTAGACTCCTTTGTGTTGGCTTTATGTTGTTAATGCCTTATGTTGATGTTTCGGATTGATTATGGGTTGTAATGCATGAATGTTACGATGAATGTTTGTGTATGGTGGCATGCCTCTAGACGTTTAGGTTGCCTTGTTAGTGATGCAAACCTCTTATATGTTGACTTGTGCCTTTTGGGCCTTTTGAACTTTTATGTGTGCCCTTTTATGCTAAATTTGCCCCTTGTTTGAATGCCATGATTGGATGCCTTGATTTATGTTTGATTGCTACCTATGACTCATGTATGATTGCTTAAATGTTTGTATGTGCATAGGAGAGTCTAAAAATGCATCTAGAGTCTTGATTGAGGTCACCAAGTTGGAATTGGTGGAATTGCAGAGCAGGGTGTATCGATACGCCTGAGGGCCGTATCGATACGGCCTTGCCCAAAGGCCACGAATTTTGCCTGGCGTACCGATACCCTAAGGGTATCGATACCCTCCAAAGTTACTAGAATTTGGAGAAGTTGGAACGAGTAGTGCGTACCGATACGGGGTTCCCGAGTATCGGTACGGGTCTACTCTGTTGACCAAGGAGGTTTGACGGAGAAGGGCGTATCGATACGCTCAAGGGCTGTATCGATACGGTCTTCCCGGAGTTGACTCCTTGGGTTGACCTGGTCAGGGCGTATCGATACCCCTAGTTAGGGTACCGATACGGTCTGCCCTGTAAGCTTATAAATGGATTGTTGTGTTTGGTCGGTGTTCGAATGTGGTCTTTCTTTGGATGCTTTCCGCTGTTGTGAATCACTTAGGACTTAATGTTCCTCTAGACAAGATTAAATTAAAAAGTAAAAAAAAATAGGGTTGCTAACCGAGGGGAACCTTAACGGGTTTCACTCGGTTTTCCCCGTGTGGCCCACTCGGATCGGTCATCCGGCCAGACCGGGACGAGGGGGTTACATAATGTATATGGATATAGAAAGCCGTTTAAATTAGAAACAATTAAATTTGTACAGAAACTAAAAAAACTTGACTCGAATCGACTCGAAGTTTATAAACTCGAATCGAATCGTAAAAAACTTAAATGAAGTTTGTGTCAAAAAATAGAACTCGTAAACTCGACTAACTCGAAATTTTTTACTTGACTCGACTTGATCGAACGCTCACCCCTAACGCAGATAAGCTGCTCGAACTCGAACCATTTATAAATAACGGTGTTTCATTTTTCATCGAAACCATTTGATGGATTCCAAATATATGTTTATTAAAGACTATAATCTCTACATTTTTAAAAATGAATAATATATTAAAAAAATAAAGAAGTAAACATATACAATGGGGAGAAATTATATTATATGCTATTCTCATCTCTTTATTTATGGTTTCAACCAATAAAATTCATTTAATTTTTTATTTTTTTCATATATTTTTTTACAATGTGAACCTTCACGTGGTTAAAACTGTTTTTTAAAGTAGATATAAATAAAGATTCATTAGTAAAATATGACATGAAAAAAACTACTGGTTTTTATTTGTAGGACCAGAAATAACGTTACGAGAAAAACTTATAATTACTCCCAAGGGAATGACATGGCACGACACTTGAGGATTTTTTGTTTTAAAATTATTTGTCCATAAAAAAAGTTTGTTTTTGTTTTTTTTTTTAATTTTATCTATTTAATTTTATTTTAGTTGATATAACTATAAATTGTTTATATTTATTATTAGATTAAACTTGTAGATATCTGTCAAATTTATTTGAGAAATCTCGAGATTTTATAATTTTTACATAATATATATTTTTAATATTTTTTAATAGTCTAAAGTTGATTACAATGTAGAATCTGTTTATATATATATTAACTCTCTCACAATGCACACACCTTGCAGCTAAAACGATTTAAACTCGGGTCTCCTAAGATGAACATTATTCACTTTTTCACTGGGACAATTTGTTGAGGTCATATTTTTAAGGGTTAATTACTCCGTTAGTATATGGACTATACCGAATTTTCACTTTTTCATACAAAATATTTTAAAATTTTCAATTTCATACATATGGTATTTCACCGTCAGACACTTTACCCACTTTCGTTACGGAAGCTGACGTGGACCCTTATGTCTACTAATAAATTGACACGTGGAATTAATTTATTTTTAAAAAAATCTCCATTTATTTAAGAGTTAATAACAACATTCGTCCTTCATATTATGTTAGTTTCTAATTTCACCCTAAATCTTAAAAATACAGAATAAATATTTATTTTAAAAATCGAACCAACTACATAAAATTAATTAAAATTAATAATTCACGAGTTTTTTTTTTCTTTCAATTTCACCCTTTATTAACATCTTTAATTAATTTTTGTTTTATGTTCTTAATTTCTACCTCTCCAACAAAGAAACCCCTAACACGTCTGCTTACACCTTCTGAGTCAGACCTTTGTAGTTACTTGTCGGCGGCGACGTTCCGAGCCAGCGAAATCACGACGGACAATTCTCATGCTTTTATTGCGCACTGTTCAAAGCCTCGGCTTCTAACCGTGCTTCGTGCGCTGGCATTCGACCATGCCTCCTCTACAAAACCACTCGCTAACCATGAACCACCCTTATTCTGCAGTTCGTTTTTCCTAAATCCCAAGCGCCACCCTTGCAACCTTTGGCCATTGTTGTTCACGCCGCCCGTCGGCTACCCTCATGTCTACAATGGTCGCGCGAAACCCCCAATCTCAACCATCTTGAAACCCAGGTAAATGAGCAAAATCTCCACCAAAAAATTCACAATCTCAACCCCAATCTTATTTTTCTTGCATCAATTTCTTGTTTTCAGTTCCTGTTTATATTTTTCATTCCTGAGTTAGCTATTTCTGTTTTTCATTCTTGGGTTAGCTTTGTTCAATTTGGGGTTAGGGTTTTTATATTTACCTTCACAACCATCGCGCCACCCTTGTTTTTCTTTCATTTTCTTTTATATTTTCAATCTCAAGAATGAAAAACAGCAATCACAACCTTGTTTTTATATTTTTCATTCCTGAGTTAGCTATTTCTCTTCGTCCAAAACCAGCAATCAACACCTCATTATTCTCTTCGATGTAGTTTAAGTAAAATGTTAATTGAATAAAAGAAAATGAAAGAAAAACAAGGAAATAAGAAACAACGAAGAGAAGAGAATTAATCGGGAAAAACCAATTAGTTGAACAAAAAAGTTAATAAGATTTAATTGAAAAAAGAAAATGAAAAGATAGAAAGAAGAAGAAACGAGAGGAGAATTAATCGGGGATTTTTCAGATAAAAGAGGGGAGAATTTGAAAAAAATCAATAAAATTATAAAATATTAATATTGTAATTAACCTTAAGTAAATGGATTTTTTTTAAAATAAATTAATTTCACATGTCAATTTAGTAGTGGACAATGAGGTCTACGTAAGCTTCCGTAATAGAAGTGGATAAAGTGTCTGACGGCGAAATACTCTAAGTATGAAATTGAAAATTTTAAAATATTATGTGTGAAAGTGAAAATTCGGTATAATTTATGTACCAACTGGGTAATTATATCCTATTTTTAAAATACATATTCTCTGAATGATATATTTAAAGTGATTTGTTAATCTTTATTCTCAAATTAATTTTTAAGTACTTATGTATATATATTTAATTATGTTTTCAAATATTTTTTTGTTATTATATATATATATATATATATATATATATATATATATATTTCGGCATAGGATTTGTATCCAATATCTTTGAAAAAGTATTGAACAATTTGTTTTTAGAATTATTTATCCTAAGTTTACTGTTGAGATATTTAAATTCTCTAATGTTATAATATATGAAATATATCAGCTTAAATTATTATAAAAATATGGGTAAAATACTGAAATCATCCCTCAACTTTGGTCATTTGATCTATTTTGGTCATTGAACTTTAAAAAGACTCAATTTACTCACTAAACTTTACTTTTTGACCTATTTTGACCACTTTAGATTATTTTATTAATATTTAAGTATGACCTGGTATATTTTATTATTATTAAATATAAAAAAAATTAAAATTAAAATAAAATATATTTTATTATTATTATTGAATAAAAAAGTACAAAAATAAAACCCAAAAATCCCAAACCCATTTTTTCTTCTTATTGCCGCCGCCGGCGTTCTTCTTCCCTTGTCGTCACTGTCAAAATAGGATCTCATGATCGGAGATCCAAGGATTAATATTATTAGAAAAAGAAGACATGGATGGCTAAGGTTCCAGTTATAGATTTCTCAAAAAAAAAATACTTGAAATCGGGCAGCCCTGAATGGGATTTAGTGAAATCTCAAGTCCGAGAAGCAGTGGAGGTATATGGGTGTTTCGAGGCTTTGGTTGACCAAGTCCTAGAGCTCCGACAGCCAGTATTTGGAGCCTTGGAAGAGCTCTTTGACTTGCACAAACAAAAAAGCTTTGTGTTTCCGACAAGCCCTTCCGTGGCTATTCTGGGTACCCGTCCAGATTGTTTGAAAGCATGTCGGTTGATGATGCACATGTTGCTGAAAACATTGAACGATGCCTCACCTCTACTCTCTGGCCTCAAGGAAACACTAACGTCAGGTACTTTGTGGCATGTAATTTATAATGGGTTTTTCCTTCAAGTCTACCTTGCTTTATTCATTTTTCTCTCTTCAGCTTGGTTTTTTTTCCTTTATTGAACTCTTGTTTTTTGGCCTGCAATTTCTCATGAGCCTGCCATGGCATGTATGAGCATAAAATTTAGGATTGTCTAAATACATTATTCGTTCATATTTTCTGTAGTGATTTTGTAAATTTAGGATAAAATATGTAGAGCAAGAATTGCCGAAGAAGAGAGCAAGGAACATGAATGGGAAAAAAATTTTCTGTTGGATCTCCGATCTGATCTTATTTTGACAGTGATGACGAGGGAAGAAGAACGCCAGCGGCAGCAAGAAAAAGAAAAAATGGGTTTGGAAATTTTTAGGTTTTATTTTTGTACTTTTTTATTCAATAATAATAACAAAATATATTTTATTTTTATTTTAAATTATTTTTTATATTTAAAATAATAAAATATACCATGTCATACTTAAATATTAATAAAATAATTCAAAGTGACCAAAATAGGTCAAAAAGTAAAATTTAGTGAGTAAATTAAGCGTTTTTAAAGTTCAGTGACCAAAATAGGTCAAATGACCAAAGTTGAGTGATGATTTCAGTATTTTACCCTAAAAATATAAAAATTATTAATAAATATATTTTTAACGATTATACGTGTTCTATGAAAATATAACAAATTTGAAATATTTTATTTAAAAAACTTGACATGAATAAATATATATTATTTTAAAATTAAAAAATAATTATTAATTATATAATTATATATTCGTAAAGAATTATAAATTTATAAATTATAAATAAACACAATAGTAAATAAAGGTTAAAATTGTAATTTAGCTCTCAAAATCACTTTACAACCACAAAAGCTAAAAATTTAAGCTTTTGCATTTGAGTTGAAAATCACTTTTCAAAAGCAGATTTTTCTCCAAAAGCTAGCTGTTTAGATGTAACATCCCGGTTTTGGGCCCGAGAGATAATCAAGTTTGGTTAAACCGGTTCGGGTTAAATTAATTTGGGAAAAACTATTTTTAATGAACACTAAAAGATTTTAATGAAGAATGGTAAAAAGGGAATTTTGGAATAAAAAAAGGGGGGAATTGGGGTTTTTCAAAATACCATCATCTTCTTCAAACTCTCTTTTCACGTTACTTTTTTTAAGACACCATTTCTACTATTCTATTGCTCCAACCATTCATCCAAGCAACTTTTTAAGGTAATCCCCCTTTTGTTTTAATTTTCTATTCCTTAAACTTTTTGTTGGAGAAAATTTTCTTTAAACCCATTGTTTAAATTTGTTTCCAAAATGCTTTGTGCTTGAAAAGAGAAAAATGAAGAGATTTTCGTTTGGATTGTTTGATGCCATGTTTAAAAGTGTTTTTAACCTTGTTTTGGTGTTCTAAAAATGTTGGGATAGTGGCTTAATGTAAGGAAACCCGAAACTAGTAAAAAGGAGGGGTTTTTGGAGTTAAAAATTTGGGGTTTTGGTTTTTCTTGTGAAGAACTTTGGGCTGATGGTTTCTAGGCTTTGGGTAAGTGTTTTGGATGTTGAAAGGTGTAGTTTTGATAGTAAATTTGCTGGGTTATTGCTGGATTTTGTTTAGAGCTGATTTGATGATGTTTTCGGATAATTTCGGCTTCAAATCGATGAGCGAATGTTGTTGAATATTGTGTTTGTGAATTTTAGTGGGTATGTATGTTGAAAAGTGTATTAATACTCTGTTTTGAATTGTTTAGAAGCAGCGAAAACGGATTTGGGTACTTCGGACACGATACCCGGAGTGACGGAGGCTTGAAATTGATGTTTCGGCTATCATTTGGGTTCTATCGGCGAGTGAAAATGTTTTTGAGAGTTTGGGTTCAGCTTGAAAGGTCAACCTAAGCTCGAGAGTAAGTATTAAATGTTTACGTTTTACTTTTCTAGAATTCTTTACTTCAATCTTGCTCTGCATTGTTGATATGAGATGAGATGAATGTGTGTAATTGATTAATGAGTGTGGTATGCTATGTTGGTTTACATGATGGTTGAGTATTGACAATTATGAGAGTCTTACCGGATATAATTGGTCGATCATAGGGTTAGAGTGCACTTGTAAATTTCGCTTTACATGATGGTTGAGTATTGACAAATATGAGAGTCTTACCGGATATAATTGGTCGACCATAGGATTAGAGTGCACTTGTAAAATTTACGTGTGGCCCTAGTGATGTAAGATGCCATTAGAGAGGAGTACGGTGATGTAAGATGCCACCGAAAACTTTATTGTTAGACCTTGGTAATGTAAGATGCCATCGTGAGTCTTGTTATTCTTATAGATTCAGTGATGTGAGATGCCATCGAATCCAATCCGTGTATCTGAGTAATGGAACCATAGTTGCCAATATATTCCTTGTGTTATAAGATTGAATGTTATTACGTTGGTGGTTGAGAGCTATGCTATGTTGTTTATGTTGTTGCATTGCTTAATGTAAGATGTCAAGCACATGTAAAATTGTTGACAATCATGTTGACGAAATTTATGCTTGTGGTTTTGTTTACAACTCATAAATGATTTTTATTAAAAATACATTGTTGTTGTTGTGATTTTGAGCCCCACTCACTAATCTTTTATACTTACGCGCTCCTTTTCAACAATGCAGATCGTTAGTGATCTGAGAGGCATAAGAAGGCGATGAAAAGGCTCCGGTAATCGTAGCTTAAGCTCAAGTATGATTTTAAGTTGTAATAATATATTAGCAATGAGAATACTTGCTTTTGTGGTTAGGGAGGTTGTTCTAAACTCCAATGAGTTCTTTATGTTGCTACATGTTTTAAATGTTGAAACCATGCTATGATGAGACTTGCTTTAGCTTTTGATATATGCCTTATGTTTTGAACTTATTGGTATTTGAGTTAAAGTGTTTCCTTTAAGTTTTTAAAATTCGAATCCATGTTTGTGTGTATGCATGATTGAGACGTAATTTTAGGGTGTTTTACCTCTAGAATAATTGCCTTAAGTTGTATGGATGTTTTGAAGTTAATTGGGTGCTTGTATGTGAGTTGTGTTATTTTCCCCTTATGCTAAAAAATTGTAGAAACTAGTCTTTCTAGGCAGGTCATATCGATACGCTCAAGGGCAGTATCGATACGGTCCCCTGTGTAACACCCTAAAAATACCCTAGAAGAAATTATAAAAAAACGGAAAGAAAAGTGTAAACATTTTTTTACACTTGAACCAGGATTACAATGAAACAAGATTTATAGCTAACCAAAATAAGCTATGTCACACTTAATTCACATTGAAAACAACTATAACATGAATTATATATATATATATATATATATATATATATATATATATATATATAGTTAAATGAAATGAAAATAATTATGAAACATATACATATATATTATATTACATTCGGTGGCCTGGTTAGGTAAACTACATTATGTATGTATATGCATAATATATGAAAGTAAATGAAGGCTATTATGTACATGTACGAATACATTTAATGGAAATTATTCTTGGGTATTATACTTTCGGAGGAATAATGATATTGTATGTATAAATAGAAAATAGATATTAAAAATCAAATAAAATAAATCATAATATCATAAAATTTTAGTGTAATAGAGAAGTAAGTGATAATACATGGTAAATAGACACTCCATGTGTCTTTGTATTAACCATAACCAGCCATGCATTGTAGAAAGGATAACAATTGTCCCAATTAATTTTTTATCATCTTTTTTTTCATATAAACCCACCGAAACAAAGTAGAGAGAGAGAGAGGGTGCTGAGAATTGAAGAATTGTGCTGGAAAAGTTTATAGAATTCATGCATGTCCATCCTAGACCTATGTAAGTGTTATAGTTGATCACCTGATTTGTTTGTGATGTTCATATTGTTTTTGATTGAATTTTTATTAAATGGTTGCTGGAAAAATGTTGTTGAATGCTTCAATATGTTGTTATGTTTCTGGGTTCATGTTAGACTTGAATAATTTCTGGAAAAATTGCATGAACATTAGCTTAGGTTGAATCTACCCAGATTAGGGTTCATGCACTGCCCTGTTTTGTATTGAAAATTTGAATGGGTTAGGGTTAGGGTTCGAATTAAGAAAATTTTTGTGAATAAAAGTTGTAGAGCTGAATGAGTACTATAGAAAAATGGCCTTATGAGTATGAAAACGACATAGGAAGTGGCTGGAAATTGAATTACAAACAGACTACTCAGAATTGAATGAATCTGGAAACTACTTAGGTTAAATTATAATTTTAAAAATGTTTAGGGGTTTAATTGGTGCCAATAAATTTTAGAAAATTTGTTAGAAACAAGGGAGGTATTGTAGGAATGTAAATTAAATAATTTAGCTTGAATTATATATCAATTGATAGTTTAAATATCATTAGAACACATAGAAGATCAAAACGGATTAGTTTGTAAGGATTGATAATTTGAGGACTTATATGACCTGTTTTCATGGTTGCTGGAACAACATTATTATGTTAATATGTGTAGCTAAATGTGGTTAAAAGTTCAAGATTAATGGTGTAGTGAAACATAGGTTATAAATGCACTAAACTCACAAATTAAGCATTGACAGATTAGGTTTCTGAAAATGCCCTATGTTCAAGTAATAAACTGTATTGATAGAAAAATGATAAAATTATGTGCCATACATGGTTGTAAAGGTGTGTTTATAAGCTTTCTAGAATGGTAAAAAACACTTTATTTGGAGTTGGGAGTAAAAAGATATGACTAGTTTAGTAGAGGTTACTCAAACTGCCAATTTAGGGGGCAGATTCACTTGTCTAGGTGATTATGCTTAAGTAAATGAATTTATATGTTTGAATTAATTACTAATTGATATTTTATATGATATTTTATGATTTAAGATCACATTGGTGAAGAATTTCAAGAAGATTCAAGGAGTGATCAAGCAAAGAGAAGGGGGAAAGGAATCATCATCAAGGATAACAACTAAACTTGAAAGTATTTGTGAGTGTAGCTAGTTTAGGGTTGAGATTAGTATCTCAACCAATGTGTTTATGTTTCTTGGATGATTTAAAATGAAGAATGTAATGAACTTAATAATGGATTGGTAAATTTAAATGCTAAGGAAGAAGGACTAAATGAAAGAACTATGAACTAGGTGTATGATGCTATCTAGATATGCTAGTTGATGTCTACATGTGTTGCTTTGTGACATGAGCTGTTTGAGCCACTTGAATTGATTTAATGGGTGATTTAGCTACTGTTTGAAGATGATTATATGATTGAAATGATGCTAAATGTTTGCTGGAAATTCGATTGAGCATGGCTTGAATGTGCACAATGTAAACATGATTGAATGTGTACATGACTTTGTGACATGTGTTTGATAAACAAGTAAAATGAACTTGTTCGACATAAAAGATAAGTTAAAGTCCTTGGTTGATTAGTGTCTATAGGTAGAAGGGCATGCCTTAGAGTCATTGAGCTCATCTGATCTTTGTTACAGGATGGTGGTTAGTCATCTATAAACCTGATAAGGTGGTTAGTCACCTTAATAATTGAATGGTGGTAAGTCACCATTGATGCCTATGCATCCTTTGTTATAAGTTGAAATGAGAAATCGATACTTTGAGTATCTAAAGTTACATGATACATGAAGACTTGATTACATATTTCATTAATCATCCAAGGCAAAACATGAATAAATCAATGATATTGTGTAAATGAATAAGTTGAATAATGACCTTAAAGAATTGACATGAATCATGTGCATTGTTTGTTGCTAATATGACTTGATTTATATGTGCTACTTGCTGCTAAGATGAAAATGTTTATATGAGTTGCTTACTGCCAAGTTTAGTATGAATTACATGTATTGGTTGATGGCCAATTTTTATATAACTATGAACATTGCTTGCTGCCCAATTTGACATGAATTGTATAAGTTGCTTACTGCCCAAATTGGAGTGAATTATGTGATTTGGTTGTGGCCCAAATTGATATGTTTCATACAAATGCTTGCTGCCCTATTGGTTAGTACATGAAAATAACTATGTTAACTTGGTTTTGATAGACTAGCTAGGTATTCCAATACGTGCTAAGCCTAGTTAAGTAACCTTAAAGATTGAATAAGACTTTAAAAGATTGAAACTAGTAATGTTTAGGGCTGCCTCACTAAGTACATTAAGTGTACTTATCACTCTATTGTTTCCTTCTTCCAAATAACATGTTCGTTGATATCCGAAAGCCATCCGTTTTGTTCCGAGAGCTTCGCAAGCCAAGAACAAGTATGATATATTCTTACTTAGTCTCCTAGTTGGTGGCATAGCCTAAGTTAGTTTGTCATGCATTATGGAATATGTAATTGATAAGTTTGGTTTGTATAAGACTAAGACATGTTATATTATGTAATGACTTGATGAATGTTTATGTAAATATGGATTTGATGAGATGAATGATCTATGTTTAAAGTTAATTAAGCTTAGTTTGAATTTGAATAATTTAAAGGGTTCATGTGTTTGTAGGATTTGAATGTTTGAGTATTGAATTGATATTAAGCTTGAATATAATAAATGATATATATATATATATATATATATAGGCATGATGAATTCGGATGAATTCGCATGAGTAAGTTGAGTTCTATGTTTGATTAGGAGCTTGCATATATGTTTGTTTTGTTTCTTGTTATAATTCAAATGGTAAGGTTGATAGCATCAATGTATGTATACATAATTAGGAAGTAAAATGATAATTATGTTTATATATATATAGGTTGTATTTCGAATGGATCACATGTATATAAGATTACTAGTCGAATGTTTAAATGAGATTGGTTAGGTTGTTTTAGTTCATATATGAGATATAAGCATGTAATTAGGTTCTATTTAAGTGTAGTTGAATGTATACAAACATATAATCGATTGATTGTTTGTTCTTGATTGTTTAAATGTATACACGATTGAGTTATGTAATAAGTCATGTTATATGTTAAGTTAAGAAGCTAAGTTATATGATAAGAAAAGTTTAAAATAACCCACTTTTGTTTAAATGATTTTGTGTATATGTTTTGATTACTTGGTTGTGTGATCACTTGATGAAAATCATATAGTGGATTGGTTGATATGTTTTCCAAGCATGTGTATTTTGTTATATGTTTCTTATTGTTCGAATGTGACATCTCTCGTTCTTAACCGGGCGAGGGGTGTTACATAAATTGGTATCAAAGCTTCGGCTTAGTCGATTCTCAGACTAAATTGGGTCTATTGCATCATATAGGTTAAACTATGCCACCTAGGAGTTTTATATCAAACTGCTTGCGATTGCGCTCTCTAACTTCGATCTTTTCTGAAATCTTATTAGAATGTCCGAATCACGTATGGCTCGTGATAATGGAAGTTCTCGGGAATCATCTAACGAGGATGGTAGCGTTAGGATGAAAACCAACGCTCCAGGACAATCTAATCCTCCCGAGCAAGTGGACCCTTCGAGAAGATCAGAACCGCGAGAACCGACTCCGCTCCCTGAACCGAATCAGACAACTCCGACAATTCCGACTGTTCAGAGTGCTCAGCGGGAATGTCTCCTAAGTATGAAGAAGATGTTCGATCAATTAGTAATGAACATCCGACGAGAACAACCGACTCCGGTGGTTGCTGCTCCGAGTCGAGCCCCTATCGACAAGCTCGCGCAGCATCGAGCAACTACATTCACCGGTGAAAACGAGGAAAAGCCGGAAGAAGCTGAGAACTGGCTCAAAAGAACCACTCAAATCTTAACTCGTCAACTTCAATGTTCGGATGAACATAAACTTGAATGTGTGATTGCACTTCTAGCCGACGAAGCTCTAAGTTGGTGGGAAACAACGACCCTGACTGCCCCTGCCGAGTCAGTTACCTGGAAATTCTTCGTTGATGAATTCAAAAAGAAATATATTAACGAACAATACCTTGCTGATCGGAGGAAGAAGTTCTTACATCTGAAACAGGCCAATCGGCCGATTGAACAATATGTTGCTGATTTCTGCAAATACTGCAAGTATGGCTCGGAGTACATCAAACCCAAGAAAGATAAATGCCGAATGTTCATCGATGGGCTGAGTGATGAATTGAGTCCGATGTTCACAGCACTTGACATTACGGATTTTCAAATCCTTGTGAATCAGGCCATCGCCACTGAATCTAAGATGCAGAATGCCGAGAAACGAAAGAGTGGATTCCAAACTGATAAGAAACGGAAGAGTGACGACAAGTCTCGGTGGTCTAAGAAGCCGAAACATCAGAAGGAATAATCTCCCACCTATATACCATCTACTTGGAATAATTTCCAACCACAACACTCCAACAAGATGGCTACTCCGGTTGTTTCCGTCAACAATACTGGAAATGTCGACAGACCTCTTGTTTGCAAATTCTGTTAGAAGAATCACTTTGGCCAATGCCGAGCCCAGGCGAACCTCTGTTATGCTTGTGGCGCTGACGATCATTACATCCGAGACTGTCCAAAACGAAATGATCAATCTTTTGTTCGACCGGCTAACCAAATTTCTGTGTCGTCTAGCCGAGGCAAACATCCGAGACAAGTTCAGTCGAACAATCCCGGGAAAGGCAAGGCTGCCCAATCAAAAGCCACCACTTATCAGGAGTCCCGAGCCCCAGCTCGTGTCTATCACATTCGTTGCAAGGAAGAAGAAGAGTCTCCCGATGTCATTGCGGGTACGGTTGAACTTAACCTTAAACATGTTTACGCATTGATAGATTCGGGATCAACCCATTCATTTATATGCTCATACTTGTTAGATGAACTTAAATTGAAACCTGAAACTGTACAAACTGGGCTAATTGTTTCGAACCCTATAGGAGGTAGTATGCCTATAAATTTGATTTGTAAAGATTGTCAAATAACAATCTGAAATGTACCATTTCCTTGTAATCTATATGTATTACCCAAATGTGAATTTGATCTAGTTTTAGGACTAGATTGGTTGGGAAAACATGAAGCCTGGGTAGACTGTCAAAACTGTAGGTTATATTTATGGGGTTTAGGAAAAGAATCCATCCTATTGATAGACAAGAAACTGATCTCTATTTTCGCCGCTATGGCACTGCAAGACGAGCTTGATTTCGGTTTACTTGAAATGCTTGTTGTATCTAAATTTTCTGATTTTTTTCCCGAGGAACTCCCTAGCCTTTCTCCAACTCGGGAAGTTGAATTTAAGATCGAAGTTCAACCCGAAACTAATCATGTGTCCATTACACCTTATCGGATGACACCTGTTGAACTCAAAGAACTAAAGAAGCAAATTCAAGAACTCGAGGATAAAGGATTCATCCGACCTAGCATCTCTCCCTGGGGTGCTCCTGTCCTATCGTGAAAAAGAAGGACGGTACGATGTGACTTTGTATCGATTACCGGCAACTAAACAAAGTAACCATCAAGAACAAGTATCCGCTATCGAGAATCAAAGATTTGTTCGATCAACTCAAACACGCAGCCGTGTTCTCTAAGATTGATCTTCGGCCCGGTTACTATCAAATGAGGGTGAAAGAAGAAGATGTGCCCAAAACAGCTTTCCGAACTCGATATGGACATTATGAGTTCTTAGTAATGCCATTCGGTTTAACGAATGCCCCTACTGCGTTCATGGACCTGATGAATCGAGTATTCAAGCCTTATCTTGACAAGTTCGTGGTTGTTTTCATTGACGACATCCTTGTATACTCTCAGAATGTAACACCCCAAATTTGGGATTAGAAGTTTATGGTCTGAACCGGACCAGTCTGAGAAACGGTTCGAACATAAAAGGAGGTTTTAGGGAACGCCTAGTTCGGGATGTTTTAAAAATATAGAAAAATATCTAAAAATCCTCATTTGATATATAAAAGAGAATGGTGAAATCAACTTTACAAAATGAAGTTTGGAAATATTACATTTTGATGTAGTGACCAAATCGCAGTTTTTGCAAAAGTGAAATAGTGACTGTTTTGTAAAGGATTGAAACTTTGAATCTTTAAAGAGCTAATTTACCCAAAATGTTTTTCTCCAGATTTTTCCT
Source organism: Hibiscus tridactylites (assembly GCA_958450335.1). Taxonomy (NCBI): domain Eukaryota; kingdom Viridiplantae; phylum Streptophyta; class Magnoliopsida; order Malvales; family Malvaceae; genus Hibiscus; species Hibiscus tridactylites. The sequence goes on from OY288270.1 coordinate 15,485,283, forward strand.
TAATTTGGGTAATTTTATTATTGTTTTAATTAAAGGAAATGAGGTTTAATTAAATGAGAAACTAACTTTGACTATTCATAACTACTTTCTACAAATTTTCCCTCTCTTAATTTTCTCTCAAATTCCTTTCAACCAAACACATTTCTCCAGCAAACTTACTTTGATTTTACACTTCATTTGATGAGATTTCAATTCCTCTTTGATTCTTAATCAATTGCTCATCAAATCCACTTGATTTCTACATTGAATTTTCACGGAAACTTGCCCAAATCAAGGAGAAATCATCATTTAGAGGTAAGCTTGTTCTTCTCCTCTAAATACTCAGTTCTTTACTGAAATTCTCAAGTTGTCAATCCTTTATTAAAGTTTTGTGAATGGTTTTAATGTTGGAAACAAGATTTTGGCTTAAAACTCAAGATTTTGGAGGAGATCTTGAGGATTTTCGTGGATCTTTGTTAGGCCCTGTTTTGAGGATGTTTTCTAATGTATTTTGGATGTTAATTGATGTTACAAATGAGGTTTTATCAATCAAATCCCGGATAGGTTTGTTTTCCTAAGTTTTGATTGCTAGAATGGTGGTTTTTGGGGTGGTTTTGGTGATCTGCTGTTGCTGGAGGTATAAGGTCATGTTTATGTTGCTTTTTGATGTTAATTGATGTTTATAAAAGGTTAGAATTGATAGATCTTGGCTGGGCTTTGTTTTGGGAGAGTTTGGAGGTGATTTTGGTTGTTTTTGGTAGCCGAATATAGGTTCTTGGGTAGAGCAGCGAGTTGGGTTGTGTTGCTGGTGATTTTAATGCATGGTGATGCATTAATCCTCTGTTGTTATGTGTTTAAAACAGGGGAGAATGATCCGGAAGCAATAGAGGTGGCGTTGGAAGTTTCGGATGCTTGGAAGGCTTGTCGGCTAGCATAGTTTTGTGTATCGGTGAGTGAGATCATGTTTTCCAGCTTTGGAATGGTTTTGAGAAGAGGTTTGGGAACTTAAATTTAGGCTTGAAACACCGGTTTAAGTTCGGAAGTAAGTAATGTGGAATTCTCTCTCAATTGTGCTATTATTGTTTTGGAAACTATCAAAATGGGTTTTGATGTGTTTGATTTGTCAATGTGGTTTAATATGTTGTTTGAGCATGGTTTTTAAAGCATGTTTTAGCATGATTAATGCTGGTTTTGAAAGTCATGTATTGAAGGATGCTCAAGGTAAGAGATCCTTGGTTTGACTTGTTATTAATATGATTATGTTGCATGAAGATGCATGATGATAAGTGGCTTTGATTAATGCTTTAAACAGTGAATTGATGATTGTATTTGATGTATATGGGCAAGTGATGTAAGTGGTTTTTGGTTACTTTAATCGGATATAGTTAGCCGGCTATAAGATTGGGTGCACCGTGAATAAAGTCGCCTTGGATGTTGAGGGGTTGTAATTGTACCGTAAACTCCATCCAAGTACCCTAACGAGTGAGGTAAGATCACAACGGTGGTTAAAAGTCCGTGTGTGGATCGTGTGTTTTGTGTCCCTTGCTCTCGTTAGTGGAATTATACAACTACCGATGAGTGATGTTGAGGGGTTGTGATTGTACCGTTAAACTCCATCACGGGTTTTGTGGGGTTGTGATTGTACTGGTAAACTCCACCTTGTGTTGTTCGGTAGTGTGTATGAAGCGTGTGGGACAACGCTTGTAATCCGCATATCTGATTGTGTCTTGTGTTGAAATGGTTTGTGAGCTATCACTTGAAAGCCAATATAACGTATTTGAATGTAATGAAGCGAGATATGCTTGAAAATGATGCAAGGTTACATGAGAATATGTAAATGATGCAAGAATGCATGTGATACTTGTTAAGCATGAGCAAAAGTATATCTTCTATTGTGAATGGTGCATATGTGCATAGAATTTCATAAGTGCATTGAAGTCTTGTGAAGGCTTGTTTTAAAAAGGCACGTAACGCAAAATGTTGCTTTTGTAGTTCATGAGTTTGCATTTGTTAAATGCATGAGATAGATAGGAGGAACTTGGTTTTTAAAAGGCATTTTTGCTTTGAAATGATCTTTAAGCATGAGAAAAGTATGGTGTGAAGTGGATGTAATTTCCAAGGAAATTGAGCTAAACTTTGCATGAGGTGTTCATGCATGGAAAGGTTAAAATGATAGTATTTGTAAGAATGTGGTTTGGGGTGAGTTGTTTGGCATTCAAAGTTAAAGGTTGGTTTTCATGTTGAGCAATGCATGATTTAAAGCAATGTTGTTTCAAAGGAGGTTTTCAAACAATGCTTTGGTTTATTGAATTGTATCTACATTTAAAGAAGGTTTTATGATTCGCTGCATTGATGGTGTTTTGGTTTTGAGCATTCCTTACTAAGCATTATATGCTTACGCTCCTTTTTGTCCATCAATGCAGATTTTTGAAGTTGGGACAACAAGAAGAAAGGGATTCAAGAAGAGCTCCACTTGAGAAGTATGTCTTGGTTTATAGCTATAGATAATAAAGGCAATGGGGAAGAGTCTTTTATGTTGTTGTGTATTGAGATTGTGTATGTTGACCATGTTCAGTTTATGGTTTGAACCTTGTTGTTGATCGCTTTGCCATATTTGAATCTTCTTCTTCATAAGTTGATATGTTATGCTCTTTGATTAAAAGCAAGATCATGTGTTGGATGTGATGAATGAGTAGGTGTGCTTAATGTTTGTAATGTATCTAGTCTTTGATGAAATTTGATAGTTATAATGTTTATCTTGCTGATGATGTGTTATGAAATGGTTTCAATTATGTTTGATGGTGTTTTGAAGTGAAAAACCAGAATTTTCTGCTGTTTCTGGGCAGGGTGTATCGAAACACCCTTGGCTATTTCGAAATGGGTGCTTGAAATGGCTTGGGCGTTTCGGAACGGCTAGAGGTGTTTCGAAACACTTTGGCTACTGGAAGTGCCTGTTTCAGAACTGGTTTCGGAACATACCCGCGTTTCAAAACGGTCAACACCGTTTCGATACGGGCGTACGACACGAGTGTTTCTATACGGGTGTCAGTTTTTCGAAACGGGTGACCGTTGGACACAGTTTCTGCGAGCTTTACATTTTAGTCCTGAAAGTTGTAAATGCTATTGCTTGAGCTTGAGATGTCTTTTTAAGCTGAAATTTGGCAGAGAGGCTTGTAATATGTTTAATTGAGGTTTGGTAAAACTAAAATCTTGGAAGTCCTTTTATTTTCCAAAATTTACATTTTGGTCCCTAAAAGTGTATTTCTTGCGATTGAGTCCTTAAAAGTTTTCGATCGCTGTGCTTTTCTCTTCGGATGTTCTTGGGCTTTCACATAGGTTTAATGCACATCTAGAGAAGTTAAAAAAAGAAGAAAAAAGGGTCGTTAATCAAGGTTGACTTTTGGGTTGACTTTGGTTTTCCCCGTGTGATCTTCGTAGTTCGGGTCTAGCGTCTAGGCCGGGCTAATGGGGTTACATTTGGTTTTATTAGAGCTAAGTTGCGAATATTTGGGGCGATGGTAAGTTTGTGGTAAGTTGTTATAGTAAGTGTTGGATGTTTATTCTGATGTGTGGTTGAAAGTTTGTTGAAAAGTACGTTTCTGAGTGAATTGTTGATGTTTTTATCATGCTTTTTGGTTATGAATCTTCTGTGAGCTAATGTGAACATTTGATGGTGATATGCTGGTGTTTTGAGTTGATTTTCTGAATAATGAAAATGTGATGGGTATGATATGTTGATATTATGCTGTTGAGGGTGAATGTTGTTTGATGAGAGCATGATTGAAGTTTGCTGATTGATATGCTCGATGTTGTGATATCCATGTTTTTATTGATTGCTATGTTGTATAAAAGGGGAGAATTCGGGATACCCATTGCCTTATTATTATAGCTATTGTGTTATGTTGAAGTTGGAGTCTTGAATCCTTGCTTGAAGCTAACCTGATCGTTTTATTTGTTTTGTTATCATTGCTTGTTAATAATAGCACAATGGGATCAATGATAGAATGGCAGTTGGGTACGATGGTTGCTGCTTTAGTACAGGTTGTTAAGGGGTGGAATTCCCTTTTTGGTAGGAGTGTACCGCTTTGGTCGACAGTGCTTGGAGTTGAGGAAGTAAGGCGGAATGAGGAAACTGGTTCTGTGATGAAGGATTCATCATCTGTGGTTCAGGAGATGCCGGGAACGTCTCAAGCCGTGGTAAATGTGAGGCCTGTGTGCGTGCCGATTGTCGGACATGCGAGTTTGTCAAAGCAGCGCTTATATGATTTGAGAGCTGTGGAGTATCACGGTTCGACACCTGAGGCGTTCGAGGCTTGGTTAGCCAGAATAATTCCGATTTTGGATCAGGAAGGGTGTGACTACGCCTGTAAGCTGGGAAGTGTTGCGTTGTTAATCTTGGAGGATGCTTGTGCTTGGTGGACATTTGTGGCGGTGGCAACGAATATCCACGATATAGATTGGGAGTTCTTTGTGTCTGCTTTTAATGGAAGATACCTTAGAGAGAAGTTCTCAGGGGTTAAGCAACGTGGGGGTGTGGCTTCAGATTTTGCTGGTGAGAAGAGTATAAGCAAAAGAGCTGTGGGTACTGATCTCAAGAGTGGTCAGCGTAAGAGGCTACGTGATAGAAGGGTTTGCTTGAATCGAAGTTTAGGTGGTAGTGCTAGTGTGAGTCAAGTGCTACATGACCAAGGAGTGGTAGCTTGGTTACCGATGTGTAACCACTGTTGAAGGCGTCGTATTGGAGTTTGTTGGAACTGTGGTTCTAAGGAGCATGTGAAGCGAAATTGTCCTCAAGTGATGGGATCAGTTTCAGTGGGTGCAAAAGGGTCTCAAAAGGGTCGTGAGCGCGGCTGAGACAGAGTTCGGAGGTGGCAAGAAAGGCAGAAAGGTGTGAGGAGTTTGGGGGATGGATCTTGTTGGAATTGTGGGTCTGTTGGACATTTGAGACGAAATTGTTTGGAGTTAGCTCGGGGAAGTCAGGGTTCTTTACCGCAGGGAGACAGTGATGACCTTAAAGTGTTGGTTGATGCTGCGGCGGTGCGGCCAGAGAATGATGGTTCTGCGAGGAAGAGAGTTTGTCTGTTGGAGCTCCGGGGCAATGAGGTGATTACATGTAACCTTGTTAAGTAATCTTTGCCCTAGTTATCTTTGTTTGGTTTCGGTTTGGATTCCCTTGCGTGGTGGGTAAGGTCTTATAGCTAGCAAGTTGGGGTAGTAGCCGGTGTTGTTTTGAAAACAACTTTAGTATGAAGAGGGTATTAGTGGGGTATTTTGTGGTTGGCAGATTGTTAGAATGGTAGAGCTGAGAAAGTTAGAAGTGATGTAAGAGGTTGTTCTTAGTCGGATCTTGAGGATGTTGTTGGTAAGTGTGAACCGACATACATGCACAGTTAAAACCATTTGTTATATTATATATATATATATATGTTGGTACATGCATACATGCGACATGAAATTAGAGGTTTTGCATACATGTACACAGGCATTGATAGGGCATATTGGTGACCATGCATACGAACGTTCACACTTGCTAATAGCTAGTTGGGTCCGTTAGTGTTGTGGTAGGATTAGGTTGGATGGTGGGTTTTAAGCGTTGTTTTGGTGCTAGAAGTAGTGGAAGGTAGTAAGCGAGTTGTCAGTAATAGTGAGTGTGATCTAGCATGTTGGCAGAAGGAAGGTGTTTTGGTGCTTAAAGAGTTTAGTGGTGTGGTGGTGAGGAGATTACCGGTTGAAGTTAGAATCGGTCAAAGTGGTTGTGAATAGCTAATGGGTGTGGTAGTTTCTTTGTGTTAAATGATGTTGTAGGCTAGTGGATGTGTTTCCGGAGTGTTGAGTCGTCTTGGCGTTAATGGTTGCAATAGGAGGGTTGTTTATGTAGGTGATGATTCGTAGCAACCTTCGAGGAGTTGAGTGGAGGTTGTGTTGAGAGCTGTAGAGAAGGTTTGGCGTGGGAGGAGTAGAGGTTTCGTAATCTTAATATGTTTGTATGGAATGGGTGGTATCCAGATAAGGTTAGTGTTATGGTCAAGCTTGGAGTGGAAAGGCAATGTAAGTTCAAGGGCCATTGTTGGTTGGCCGGGTTCTTGTAAGAAGTGGGTTGTTAGTTGAGTATAAGTAAATCTTTTCTAAGTCAGCTAGGGGTAAGTGGAACAGCTGGTGGAGTTAAGGTTGGAGTCTTGTGGCATGGGTTTCGAATGTTGTGTGAGTAGTTTTGATGAGTTGTTATGGTAGTGATAATGGCAGATGTGAAGGAATGTTATCAATACATTGAGAAGTTTGTGTAAGCAGTTGTTGCTTAAAAAAATTTGCTTGTTGTGGTAATCTTTGAAAGGAGTTGAGCAGTTTTTTTTGCAAGGGGTTTTAGAAGCAGTGAAGGTTGTGGGTCACATGGTGGTTGAAATTGGATGGGTTGTGTCACCGTGTGTGCGAGTTTTGTTGAGGGAGTTATAAGATAAGACGGAGTATGTTGTGAAGGTTTGAAGGTTCTTCGGGTTGCTGGGGCTGTGATCAGTTCGAAAGTGTGAAAGGTTAAGCTGAGATTAACAACCGAGTGTTCTGGAAGTCTTGAACCGTAAGTAGTGGTGTTGGATTTGGGTATAGTGTGAGTTTGATTTGAGGAGGAGTTGATTTTTGTGGTGTTTTGGGTGGAGGATGTTTCAATGGTGGTTAAGTCTCCTGTGTTACATTGTGTGTTGCTTTGGGAAGTTTGGTATCGTGCTCTTTTCGCATGTTTAAATTTCGAGGACGAAATTTCCTAAGAGGGGGAGAGTTGTAACACCCCAAATTTGGGCTTAGAAGTTTAGGGTCTGAACCGGACCGGTCTGAGAAATAGTTCGAATATAAAAGGAGCTTTTAGGGAACGCCTAGTTCGGGATGTTTTAAAAATATAGAAAAATATCTAAAAATCCTCATTTAATATATAAAGGAGAATGGTGAAATCAATTTTACAAAATGAAGTTTGGAAATATTACATTTTGATGTAGTGACCAAATCGCAGTTTTTGCAAAAGTGAAATAGTGACTATTTTGTAAAGGATTAAAACTTTGAATCTTTAAGGAGCTAATATACCCAAAATGTTTTTCTCCAGATTTTTCCTTAATTTGGGTAATTTTATTATTGTTTTAATTAAAGAAAATGAGGTTTAATTAAATGAGAAACTAACTTTGACTATTCATAACTACTTTTCACAAATTTCCCTCTTTTCATTTTCTCTCAAATTCCTTTCAACCAAACACATTTCTCCAGCAAATTTACTTTGATTTTACACTTCATTTGATGAGATTTCAATTCCTCTTTGATTCTTAATCAATTGCTAATCAAATCCACTTGATTTCTACATTGAATTTTCATGGAAACTTGCCCAAATCAAGGAGAAATCGTCATTTAGAGGTAAGCTTGTTCTTCTCCTCTAAATACTCAGTTCTTTACTGAAATCCCCAAGTTGTCAATCCTTTATTAAAGTTTTGTGAATGGTTTTAATGTTGGAAACAAGATTTTGGCTTAAAACTCAAGATTTTGGAAGAGATCTTGAGGATTTTCGTGGATCTTGGTTAGGCCCTGTTTTGAGGATGTTTTCTAATGTATTTTGGATGTTAATTGATGTTACAAATGAGGTTTTATCAATCAAATCCCGAATAGGTTTGTTTTCCTAAGTTTTGCTTGTTAGAATGGTGGTTTTGGTGATCTGCTGTTGCTGGAGGTATAAGGTCATGTTTATGTTGCTTTTTTATGTTAATTGATGTTTATAAAAGGTTAGAATTGATAGATCTTGGTTGGGCTTTGTTTTGGGAGAGTTTGGAGGTGATTTTGGTTGTTTTTGGTAGCCGAAAAGAGGTTCTTGGGTAGAGCAGCGAGTTGGGTTGTGTTGCTGATGATTTTAATGCATGGTGATGCATTAATCCTCTGTTGTTATGTGTTTAAAACAGGGGAGAATGATCCGGAAGCAATAGAGGTAGCGTTGGAAGTTTTGGATGCTTGGAAGGCTTGTCGGCTAGCATAATTTTGTGTATCGGTGAGTGAGATCATGTTTTCCAGCTTTGGAATGGTTTTGAGAAGAGGTTTGGGAACTTAAATTTAGCCTTGAAACACCGGTTTAAGTTCGGAAGTAAGTAATGTGGAATTCTCTCTCAATTGTGCTATTATTGTTTTGGAAACTATCAAAATGGGTTTTGATGTGTTTGATCTGTCAATGTGGTTTAATTTGTTGTTTGAGCATGGTTTTTAAAGCATGTTTTAGCATGATTAATGCTGGTTTTGAAAGTCATGTATTGAAGGATGCTCAAGGTAAGAGATCCTTGGTTTGACATGTTATTAATATGATTATGTTGCATGGAGATGCATGATGATAAGTGGCTTTGATTAATGCTTTAAACAGTGAATTGAGGATTGTATTTGATGTATATGGGCAAGTGATGTAAGTGGTTTTTGGTTACTTTAATCGGATATAGTTAGCCGGCTATAGGATTGGGTGTACCGTGAATAAAGTTGCCTTGGATGTTGAGGGGCTGTAATTGTACCGTAAACTCCATCCAAGTACCCTAACGAGTGAGGTAAGATCACAACGGTGGTTAAAAGTCCGTGTGTGAATCTAAGATCACAACGGTGGTTAAAAGTCCGTGTGTGGATCTTGTGTTATGTGTCCCTTGCTCTCGTTAGTGGAATTATACAACTACCGATGAGTGATGTTGAGGGGTTGTGATTGTACCGGTAAACTCCACCTTGTGTTGCTCGGTAGTGTGTATGAAGCGTGTGGGACAACGCTTGTAATCCGCATATCCGATTGTGTCTTGTGTTGAAATGGTTTGTGAGCTATCACTTGAAAGCCAATATAATGTATTCGAATGTAATGAAGCGAGAGATGCTTGAAAATGATGCAAGGTTACATGAGAATATGTAAATGATGCAAGAATGCATGTGGTACTTGTTAAGCATGAGCAAAAGTATATCTTCTATTGTGAATGGTGCATATGTGCATATAATTTCATAAGTGCGTTGAAGGCTTGTTTTAAAAAGGCACGTAACGCAAAATGTTGCTTTTGTAGTTCATGAGTTTGCATTTGTTAAATGCATGAGATAGATAGGAGGAACTTGGTTTTTAAAAGGCATTTTTGCTTTGAAATGATCTTTAAGCATGAGAAAAGTATGGTGTGAAGTGGAGGTTTTCATGCATGGAAAGGTTAAAATGCATGAGATAGATATGAGGTGTTCATGCATGGAAAGGTTAAAATGATAGTATTTGTAAGAATGTGGTTTGGGGTGAGTTGTTTGGCATTCAAAGTTAAAGGTTGGTTTTCATGTTGTGCAATGCATGATTTAAAGCAATGTTGTTTCAAAGGAGGTTTTCAAACAATGCTTTGGTTTATTGAATTGTATCTACATTTAAAGAAGGTTTTATGATTCGCTGCATTGATGGTGTTTTGGTTTTGAGCATTCCTCACTAAGCATTATATGCTTACGCTCCTTTTTTTCCATCAATGCAGATTTTTGAAGTTGGGACAACAAGAAGCAAGGGATTCAAGAAGAGCTCCACTTGAGAAGTATGTCTTGGTTTATAGCTATAGATAATAAAGGCAATGGGGGGAGAGTCTTTTATGTTGTTGTGTATTGAGATTGTGTATGTTGACCATGTTCAGTTTATGGTTTGAACCTTGTTGTTGATCGCTTTGCCATATTTGAATCTTCTTCTTCATAAGTTGATATGTTATGCTCTTTGATTAAAAGCAAGATCATGTGTTGGATGTGATGAATGAGTAGGTGTGCTTAATGTTTGTAATGTATCTAGTCTTTGATGAAATTTGATAGTTATAATGTTTATCTTGCTGATGATGTGTTATTAAATGGTTTCAATTATGTTTGATGGTGTTTTGAAGTGAAAAACCAAATTTTTCTGCTGTTTCTAGGCAGGGTGTATCGAAACACCCTTGGCTGTTTCGAAACGGGTGCTTGAAATGGCTTGGGCGTTTCGGAACGGCTAGAGGTGTTTCGAAATACTTTGGCTACTGGAAGTGCATGTTTCGAAATTGGTTTCGGAACATACTCGCGTTTCGAAACGGTCAACACTGTTTCGATACGGGCGTACAACACGGGTGTTTCTATATGGGTGTCAGTGTTTCGAAACGGGTGACTGTTGGACACAGTTTCTGCGAGCTTTACATTTTAGTCCTGAAAGTTGTAAATACAATTGCTTGAGCTTGAGATGTCTTTTTAAGCTGAAATTTGGCAGAGAGGCTTGTAATATGTTTAATTGAGGTTTGGTAAAACTAAAATCTTGGAAGTCCTTTTATTTTTCAAAATTTAGATTTTGGTCCCTAAAAGTGTATTTCTTGCGATTGAGTCCTTAAACGTTTCCGATCGCTGTGCTTTTCTCTTCCGAGGTTCTTGGGCTTTCACATAGGTTTAATGCGCATCTAGAGAAGTTTAAAAAAAGAAAAAAAGGGTCGTTAATTAAGGTTAACTTTCGGGTTGACTTTGGTTTTCCCCGTGTGATCTTCGTAGTTTGGGTCTAGCGTCTAGGCCGGGCTAAGGGGGTTACACAGAACAAGGAAGAACATGCTGATCATCTTCGGATTGTACTTCAGACGCTCCGAGATCACCAATTGTTTGCCAAATTCACTAAGTGTGAGTTTTGGTTATCCGAAGTTTCATTCCTCGGACACATCATTTCTGTCGAAGGAATCAAAGTTGACTCCAAGAGAATTCAAGCTATTCTTGATTGGAGACCTCCGAGAAATGTGAGCGAAGTCTGAAGTTTCCTCGGATTAGCTGGCTATTACCGAAGATTTGTGAAAGGATTTTCCACTATTGCCGCACCATTAACTAAACTCCTCCGAAAGGATGTAAACTTTGAGTGGTCAGAAAAACAGCAACGAAGTTTTGATCAACTCAAGCAAACTTTGACACACGCTCCTGTTCTTATTCAACCCAAATCGGGCAAATAATTCGTAGTGTACAGCGATGCATCACACTCGGGCCTAGGTTGTGTTCTGATGCAAGAAGGCAATGTGATTGCATACACATCCCGACAAATGAAGCAACACGAATTGAATTATCCTACTCACGATCTCGAGCTTGCAGCCATTGTGTTCACGCTCAAAATTTGGCGACACTACTTGTACGGTGAAAGATGCAAGTTGTTCACTGATCATAAAAGCCTGGAGTATTTACTCACTCAAAAAGATCTGAACCTTAGACAAAGAAGATGGTTAGAGTTGCTCAAAGACTATGACCTGACCATCGATTATCATCCCGGAAAAGACAATGTCGTTGCTGACGCTCTGAGTCGAAAACCGAACCTCTGTAAGTTACTCGAAATACTCGAAAATTCGAAAACATTCAATCTTCAAATTTAAAGTGATCATTTGAATTCCTTCTTGATAGTCAAGGAAGAATTTGAACACTTTCCTGTTTAGCAAGAAATCCTTCAAATGAAATTTTGTAACCTAAGTAACGTCTTCAATTTGTTTATTCGTAGCTTCTTTGGCTATCAACGCTCATTTCTGGCTATGCAAGGCTCAGAATTATCTGAATGAACTTCAAGTTCAATCTACTCTGATCACCAGGATCAAAGAACTTCAACAAATTGATCCGGAACTTCAGAAAATCAATTCTAAGCTTGAGTCTAATCCTGACTTCTCTGTTAAGTCGAACGGTCTTCTATACTTCAAAGATCGTATATGTGTCCCTAATAACAAAGAATTACAAGATGAAATCCTACAAGAAGCGCACCAAAGTTCTTTTTCGATCCACCTTGGATCAGTTAAGATGTACAAGGATCTCAAGCCCTTGTGTTGGTGGCCAGGAATGAAAACGGTTATCAACGACTCTGTAGCGAAATGTTTGAACTGCCAACGGGTTAAAGCCGAGCACCAAGTCCCTACTGGTTTGCTCCAACCTCTCAAATTTCCGCAATGGAAATGGGAACGGGTCACAGTGGATTTCATAACCGGTTTTCCTTGTTAGCCAAGAAAGTGCGACGCTATCTGGGTGATCGTTGATCGTTTCACCAAGTCAGCACACTTCATTCCGGTGAGAATAAATCTCAGTCTTGAAGCCTTGGCTGAATTATACATCCGAGAAGTAATTCGTTTACATGGAGTTCCAATCTCAATAGTCTCCGATCGAGATCCCCGATTCACAGCTCGATTTTGGAAGACTCTACATAAAGCTCTCAGAACTAAACTGAATCTTAGCACAGCTTTCCATCCGCAAAGCGATGGTCAATCCGAACGAGTAATTCAAATTCTCGAAGACATGTTCAGAGCTTGTATCATTGACTTCGGAAAGAACTGGGAGAAATCGCTACCTTTGGTAGAATTCGCCTACTACAATAGCTTCCAATCTTCGATTCAAATGGCTCCTTTCGAAACGTTGTATGGTAGAAGATGTCGAACACCTCTGTGTTGGTCTGAACTCGGTGATAATAAATTTTTGAGACCACAATTGCTTCGGAAAACCGAAGAACAAGTTCAAATCATTCATTCTCGATTGAACCAAGCCTTTGATCGCCAAAAGTCTTACACTGATCTGAAACGTAGAGACATTCAACATAAAGTCAGAGATAAAGTGTTTCTTAAAGTCTCCCCGTGGAAGAAAGTATTCCGATTCGGTAAAAGAGGCAAGCTAAGTCCTCGGTTTATCGGACCATTTGAAGTAGTTGAAAGAATTGGTCATGTAGCTTATCGACACGATCTTCCTCCCGAGTTTGATAAGATACACAATGTCTTCCACGTCTCAATGCTTAGAAGATATTGATCTGATCCGTCTCACGTTCTTGAGCCTGAAGAAGTTGAACTCAATCCTGATCTTTCATACGAAGAAGAACCTGTTCAAATCCTTGATCGAGAAGTCAAAAGACTTCGCAATAAAAATGTTCCTCTTGTCAAAGTTCTTTGGAGGAATCATAATGTCGAAGAAGCGACGTGGGAACCTGAGGACACGATGAAGAAGCAATACCCTCATCTATTCGATGCAGGTAAAATTCGAGGACGAATTTTCTTTAAGGGGGGAGGAGTTGTAACACACTAAAAATACCCTAGAAGAAATTATAAGAAAACGGAAAGAAAAGTGTAAACATTTTTTTACACTTGAACCAGGATTACAATGAAATAAGATTTATAGCTAACCAAAATAAGCTATGTCACACTTAATTCACATTGAAAATAACTATAACATGAATTATATATATATATATATATATATAGTTAAATGAAATGAAAATAATTATGAAACATATACATATATATATTATATTACATTCGGTGGCCTGGTTAGGTAAACTACATATATGTATGTATATGCATAATATATGAAAGTAAATGAAGGCTATTATGTACATGTACGCATACATTTAATGGAAATTATTCTTAGGTATTATACTTTCGGAGGAATAATGATATTGTATGTATAAATAGAAAATAGATATTTAAAATCAAATAAATAAATCATAATGTCATAAAATTTTAGTGTAATAGAGAAGTAAGTGGTAATACATGGTAATAGACATTCCATGTGTCCTTGTATTAACCATAACCGGCCATGCATTGTAGAAATGATAACAATTGTCCCAATTAATCTTTTGTCATCTTCTTTTTCCATCTAAACCCATCGAAACAAAGTAGAGAGAGAGGGTGCTGAGAATTGAAGAATTCTGCTGGAAAAGTTTATAGAATTCATGCTTGTTCATCCTAGACCTATGTAAGTGTTATAGTTGATCACCCGATTTGTTTGTGATGTTCATATTGTTTTTGATTGGATTCTTATTAAATGGTTGCTGGAAAATGTTGTTGAATGCTTCAATATGTTTTTCTGTTGCTGGGTTCATGTTAGACTTGAATAATTTCTGGAAAAATTGCATGAACATTAGCTTAGGTTGAATCTGCCCAAATTAGGGTTCATGCACTGCCCTGTTTTGTATTGAAAATTCGAATGGGTTAGGGTTCAAATTAGGAAAACTTTTGTGAATAAAAGTTGTAGAGCTGAATGAGTAATATAAGAAAATGGCCTCTTGAGTATGAAAACGACATAGGAAGTGGATGGAAATTGAATTACAAAAAGACTGCTCAGAATTGAATGAATCTGGAAACTGCTTAGGTTAAATTGTAATTTTAAAAATGTTTAAGGGTTTAATTGATGTCAATAAATTCTGGAAAATTTGTTAGAAACATGGGAGGTATTGTAGGAATGAAAAATAAATAATTTATCTTGAATTATATATCAATTGATAGTTTAAATATCATTAGAACACATAGAAGATCAAAATGGACTAGTTTGTAAGGATTGATAATTTGAGGACTTATATGCCCTGTTTTCATGGTTGCTGGAACAAAATTATTATGTTAATATGTGTAGGCAAATGTGGTTAAAAGCTCAAGATTAATGGTGTAGCGAAACATAGGTTATAAATGCACTAAAGTCACAAATTAAGTATTGGCAGATTAGGTTTCTGAAAATGCCCTATGTTCAAGTAATAAACTGTATTGATAGAAAAATGATAAAATTATGTGCCATACATGGTTGTAAAGGTGTGTTTATAAGATTTCTAAAATGGTAAATAACTCTTTATTTGGAGTTGTGAGTAAAATGATATGGTCAGTTTAGTAGAGGTTACTCAAACTGTAAGTTTAGGGGGCAGATTCACTTGTCTATGTAATTATGTTTAAGTAAATAAATTTATATGTTTGAATTAATTACTAATGGATATTTTATATGGTATTTTATGATTTAAGATCACATTGTGAAGAATTTCAAGAAGATTCAAGGAGTGATCAAGCAAAGAGAAGGGGGAAAGGAATCATCATCAAGGATAACAACTAAGCTTGGAAGTATTTGTGAGTGTAGCTAGTTTAGGGTTGAGATTAGTGTCTCAACCAATGTGTTTATGTTTCTTGGATGATTTAAAATGAAGCATGTAATGAACTTAATAATGGATTGGTAAATTTAAATGCTAAGGAAGAAGGACTAAATGAAAGAACTATGAACTAGGTGTATGATGCTATCTAGATATGCTAGTTGATGTCTACATGTGTTGCTTTGTGACATGAGCTGTTTGAGCCACTCGAATTGAATTAATGGATGATTTAGCTACTGTTTGAGGATGATTATATGATTGAAATGATGCTAAATGTTTGCTGGAAATTTGATTGAGCATGATTTGAATGTGCACAATGTAAACATGATTGAATGTGTACATGACTTTGTGATATGTGTTTGATAAACAAGTAAAATGAACTTGTTCGACATAAAAGATAAGTTAAAGTCTTTGATTGATTAGTGTCTATAGGTAGAAGGGCATGCCTTAGAGTCATTGAGCTCTTCTGATCTTTGTTACATGATGGTGGTTAGTCACCTATAAACCTGATAAGGTGGTAAGTCACCTTAATAATTTAATGGTGGTAAGTCACCATTGATACCTATGCATCCTTTGTTATAAGTTGAAATGAGAAATTGATACTTTGAGTATCTAAAGTTACATGATACATGAAGACTTGATTATCTATTTCATTAATCATCCAAGGCAAAACATGAATAAATCAATGATATTGTGTAAATGAATAAGTTGAATAATGACCTTAAAGAATTGACATGAATCATGTGCATTGTTTGTTGCTAATATGACTTGATTTATATGTGCTACTTGCTGCCAAGATGAAAATGTTTATATGAGTTGCTTACTGCCAAGTTTAGTATGAATTACATGTATTGGTTGATGGCCAATTTTTATATAACTATGAACATTGCTTGCTGCCCAATTTGACATGAATTGTATAAGTTGCTTACTGCCCAAATTGGAGTGAATTATGTGATTTGGTTGTGGCCCAAATTGATATGTTTCATACAAATGCTTGTTGCTCTATTGGTTAGTACATGAAAATAGCTATGTTAACTTGGTTTTGATAGACTAGCTAAGTATTCCAATACGTGCTAAGCCTAGCTAAGTAACCTTAAAGATTGAATAAGACTTTAAAAGATTGAAACTAGTAATGTTTAGGGCTACCTCACTAAGTACATTAAGTGTACTTATCACTCTATTGTTTCCTTCTTTCAAATAACAGGTCCGTTGATATCCGAAAGCCATCTGTTTTGTTCCGAGAGCTTCGCAAGCCAAGAACAAGTATGATATAATCTTACTTAGTCTCCTAGTTGGTGGCATAGTCTAAGTTAGTTTGTCATGCATTATGGAATATGTAATTGATAAGTTTGGTTTGTATAAGACTAAGACATGTTATATTATGTAATGACTTGATGAATGTTTATGTAAATATGGATTTGATGAGATGAATGATCTATGTTTAAAGTTAACTAAGCTTAGTTTGAATTTGAATAATTTAAGGGGTTCATGTGTTTGTAGGATTTGAATGTTTGAGTATTGAATTGATATTAAGCTTAAATATACTAAATGATATATATATATATGCATGATGAATTCGGATGAATTAGCATGAGTAAGTTGAGTTCTATGTTTGATTAGGAGCTTGTATATATGTTTGTTTTGTTTCTTGTTATAATTCAAATGGTAAGGTTGATAGCATCAATGTATGTATACATAATTAGGAAGTAAAATGATAATTATGTTTATATATATATAGGTTGTATTTCGAATGGATCACATGTATATAAGATTACTAGTCAAATGTTTAAATGAGATTGGTTAGGTTGTTTTAGTTCATATATGAGATATAATCATGTAATTAGGTTCTATTTAAGTATAGTTGAATGTATACAAACATATAATCGATTGATTGTTTGTTCTTGATTGTTTAAATGTATACACGATTGAGTTATGTAATAAGTCATGTTATATGTTAAGTTAAGAAGCTAAGTTATATGATAAGAAAATTTTAAAATAACCCACTTTTGTTTAAATGATTTTGTGTATATGTTTTGATTACTTGGTTGTATGATCACTTGTTGAAAATCATATAGTGGATTGGTTGATATGTTTGCCAAGCATGTGTATTTTGTTATATGTTTCTTATTGTTCGAATGTGACATCTCTTGTTCTTAACCGGGTGAGGGGTGTTACACCCTGTTTTAAGCCCATCGTATCGATACGCGGGGGGCGTACCGATACTATTTTGGTTCTCTGGAAATCTGAGATTTTGGCGATAAATTAGAGTATCGATACGGGCCTTAGGCGTATCGATACGGTCCTTGAAGTTGACTTTGGGAGTTTAACCATTAAGGGTGTATCGATACGCTCAAGGGCAGTATCGATACAGTCTCTCGGAGTTGACCTTGGGGAGTTTGACCGTTGCAGGCGTATCGATACGGGCTTTAGGTGTATCGATACGGGCTTTAGGTGTATCGATACGGCCTGTAGAAAATTCATAAAAATGTTACCTTTGATGTTTGTCTTGCTTGGTTCATGTTCGTGTTTGTTTTTCCGCTGCATGTCACCTCACATAGGTTAAAGATGGCATTTAGACAAGATAAACTTTAAAAGAAAAAAATAGGGTTACTAATCGGAGTGAGACCTTAACGGGTTTCACTTCGGTTTTCCCCGTGTAACCCGTTTGGTTCGGTCTGGTGCTTAGGCCGCGTCGAGGGGGTTACATTAGCACAACTTTTTACCTCAAATCAACTTTTGAAACCAAAAGCTGGTTTGAAAAACAATGTTAAACAAAGCCTTAATATCCATGTCGATCCAGTAATAATACAAGTAGAAGCTAGCCCCACAAGTTTTTTTTCCATCCTTATTATTTGGTAGACGATGGTATTAGTTTTAGTGTTGGTTGCTGACTGTCGATGTTCATTATTTCACGTACTTTCTCGTAATTATGTTTTTATTTTATTTTTAGTTTTTTTCCAAATTTTAATGAAAATCTCTATTTTTGTGACACGTTTTTTCTCTGCCTTTGCGACACGCTTTCTTTTGCTTTTGTTACGTTATCTCTGTCATTTGGCATGGTTTTTGCACACCGTAGCGGCTGTTTGGTGCTCGTTCAGAGAACCTCATAACCCTTGCTTTCTAATTTGGATTTGTTGGTGGTCATAGAAAGTTTGACTCCTTTGGTGGTTGTTTGTTGATGTAAACATAACTGTGTAGCAGATTAATCTATCTGATAGTTTGTCTCGCTCACCACTCTTTTTTCACTTCGTAAAGCATCTCGTTTGTATAGAGATAGGAGAGTGAAATTTAATATTTTCACAAGATAAAAAGCAGATGAACATCCTTAGCCACTCAACCAATTACTAGATTGCTTCTAATTTTTTTAATAAAATTCAATTGTCATTACTCAAAAAAATATCCATATACATTTGTACTAATAAATAAATAAATAATTTTATTTTGTTATTTTTAAGATAATATACTTAAAGTGATTTTTACACCCAAGCGTTTGATTATAGGTTGATTCAGAATCAATATCTAATCTTATAAAAACAAATATATGCTAGACAATAAGATTTAAATGTATTTGTTTTGACAAATTTTAATTATAATCCTAATTTTATTTAAAGGGGACGAGAATGGGGTACTTTAAAGAAAGAATGGGGTGTTCTTAGTGGGTTTAGAACTTATAACCTAAGGGAACGAGGGAACAAAAATGAGCAGCTTAGCCAACCGGCCAAATGTTCTTACTCGATTCAAATGTATTTTTAAATATTAATACATAAAGTACGAAATAAATAAGAAAAGGTATTTGATGCACTAACAATGTACAACTCTATGCACCATCAGTGAACTAGACGATGACATGTCGTCAAAAATAAATTTAAATGATTTTAATTTTAAAATTTTATGACAATATGCCATCATTCAATTCTCTAACAACACATAGAATTATACATAATCAACGCATCAATTATTTATTATATAAATAATTATCACCAGTGGCGGAACATCACGGGGGCCTACGGGGATGTGGCCCCCGCCAATTTACTAATTTCTTTAAAAAAAAAAGGTAAAATCAGTGTGTTAATCCTTCAATTTTTATAAAATTTTATTTTAGCCCCTCTCAAAATTTTTAGTCTCATTTTGGTCCCCTCCTTTATAAATTTCTAGTTCCGCCCCTGATTATCACAATATTTTCAGCTTATTCTAAGCATATAATTCAAAATCATTAATTAAAAGTAAAAAATTTAAATTGAGTAGGTTTTTTTGTTACGTAAGTTTTATTTATAATCAAGTAATTATCCTTTTAAATAGATACTATGATTATAGTCAGAAATCAAGTTGATTTCACAAATATCTTGTAATCTTCTTTATTTCCACATTAGAGAAACTTTTTCTCTTTTGTCTGTGAAATTTATTTTCGTAATTTCTTCTATTATAATCAATTTGATACTACTCATGCATTGTTATTGTGCCAATCTAACACTTTATCCTTTTGGGTCCCACTTAGTCCTTCGTTTTTATGAAAATTGTCCAATGGCACATGCGAATAGAGACCCAATCACCAGGCTTGAATAAGAAATAATCTTTATCATAGGTGAAAAATTTTAACCGAGTTCCTTTTAAATTTTTAATGAATTTACGCAGGAACAAAGCAAGGAATTGGGGTTGAAAGAGGACAAACTATAAAGGTTTGAAAATGGAGGATAAATTTATAAATAAATTAATATTTAAAAAAATAAAAAATAAAGGTAAAAAAAATTTCTTCGGGGTGGGGGAATGATTACCCCTCCCCACCCTATGTAAATAAGTCCCTGGATTTACGAACCCCTAAAATAAAGAAAAAATAATACTAGATAAAAATGATGGGGTCGAATCAATCAATTGATCAACTGAAAATCGTCAAGAGGGGTTGAAAAGGTCTCTTAAAGAATTGGGAGAAGCTGATATAAAATGGTCAATTTGTACAATCGATTTATAGTGGTTTAATTCCCAAACGAAATTTACTTTCACTACCTTATCTCACCACTGAGGATTTTTCAATTCACTAACAATGAATTTTTACCTTCGAGACAAGGCGTAACCTTACGACACATATCTTTTCAATAACTAATATAAAATCTCTCTAAGTTTTTTAAGGCTAAACTAGAACATCACCCTTTTACAAGATTTAATTTTGGTAAACAAACATACATCACAATGTGGGTGTTCACAAAGAATTAAGCTCACTAGAAAGAGTATAAAGGATAAAACAACTAAGTACTCTATACACTATGTACAAGAGAAATGAAGAAATAAAGACTTAAAGACTATTTTCCTTGATCATTAAGCTTGAATGTGTGTAGTAGCCTTCTTTAAGTGTTCTTGACTTGTATTTATAGTATGTAATGATATTTTGACTGTTTATGGCCGTTGGGATGTTTTGAAGACGTTGGGAAGTCATAAAGTCGAACTTTAAATGCCCACATGTACAGAAGTATCGAAACCTTTGTAGAGGTTACGAAACCTTTAAGGTTTTTAAAAGAAAACAAGTCGTTAAAGCTCTAAGGTATGGAAACCTTGGTCAGAGGAATCGAAACCTTTGTGAAATGTTTCGAAAGCTTTTGCAAGGTATGAAAACTTTAGTTTAGGTTTTAATTCCAAAACCTTCCTGCCAGCATGGTTTCGTAACCACCTAAAGGGGTATCGAAACCTTCGTAAAAACACTAAAAAATTGACTAGATTTTGACCTTTTGGAGATATATTTAATATAGGTTTTTAGTCAAAACATTTTAAACATATTTTTTAAATTTTTTATCTTTAAATTATTTTTGAAATATTTGATCAAGTCTAAAAACATTTTGCAAATCTTTGTTATACCAAAATATACTACAAAAATAGACATATACCGACGCTTTCTTATACTATATACCGAAAAAACACAACACTGTCGATAAAAGTGTTGATTTTTACCGATGGATGTATTATACGTCAGTGTAGACAAAATATATACCGACGGAAGACACAAAATCGTCGGTATAGATTTAATTTATACCGGTGAACCATAGTAACTGTCGGCATAGATAAATTATATACTGATGAATAATTATGTGTGTCAATATAGATATAATTTATACCGATAATTATCATATTATCCGTCGGTATAAGGTAACCATATACCGATGGTTTATGTTGTGCGTCAGTATATCTGTGAGTGTGTTATTTTTTTATTACATTAATAAAACACATAGTTTTAACCTCAGTCTCACTACACTCAACCCGATCCCAAACCAATTGCAACCCCTAATCGCCTCTCACTCTCCATCGTCAGCGATACTTTGCTGCAGTGCTGCCCCTCTTTCCGTCATCCTCTTTGTCAATTTTTTGTTTCTTTCCCAGTTTTCTTTAATATTTGAACTTTTTATGCAGGTTAGAACCTGATTTTACTCCCGACTTTAGGTCTAAACTTCGTGCGGTATATATCAAATGCTTATTATGCCTTCATTTCCAGAGCCAGGATTGTTCTTTAGAATTCGTTTGAATTTTCAATGGCAATATAATTGCGTTGAAACCATTAAATCTTCACCACTTGATTAACAAATCCAACGAATCATTAAACTTCGTCGCCGCCATTTTCCCTCGCCCCCAGTTCTGAATTGTAATGAATTAAGATTATCAAGTCTGAAAATGAGAAAAATGTTGTTTTACTCGTTGGAAATGGCTCATCTTCATACGCACAACAGATATTTTAGGGTTATATGATTTTGATCATTAATGGTGTACTTTTTGTGGATTACAATTTAAGGTTCGGTTTCTTTGCTCTCTGTTTTTGTTTTGTGCTTTAGGGATTTCTTTCGCTTTTCGTCTCTGTTTTTTTTTTTTGCTTTTAATTCCATTTGAATGCTGAAAAGCCTAAGAATTTGGGTGTATTTAGAATTTGAGTATAATATCAATATTATAGATTCCTCCTCAATTTTTTCAGTTCTCACTCATGTACTTTGTTTCATTATGGCTAAATTAGAATTTGGGTGTTTTTTTTTCTCTCTCTATCTGCTTTAACATATGAGCGAAAGGGAGTTGCTGGTCTCATTGTTTCCTAAAGCATCACTTACCTCTTTTCTTTGTGTGTAACTGTGTATGTGTGTTTGTTTTTCATCATTTAATTAGGTTTTAATTTTATGAATGTAGTGCCTTCCTTTTCCTAGAAATTTTCCTGCTATTGTCTTTGACTCTAATTTCTCTTTAAACATTTCTGTTGCTTAGGAATTTGACATGAAGCTGCAACTAAGGCAGGATGAGAGAGAAGTTGTGTCGAATATGTTCATGCCGCCCACCGCTAATCAGTCGTGGGCATGGGCAATCATCTTAATGGCCATGAACCGATCCTCTTTAAAATCTTCGATAATGGCCATGAGCAGCAATTCTAGGGCTAATGAACCTCAAATGATCTTCGGGTAGCACTTGCTGTTGCCACTTGCCTCATATGATTAAATTCCATTTCAAATAATATATTTAGAGTGTACTGATATTAAGTTTTTATTTCTTTAGGGTCTTCTTTTATAGTAAATAAACTGATTCTTTAGGGTCTGTTTTCCTTTAAAAAAATAAAATAATTTTTGTTATAATAGTATTAGTAATTTTAATATTTAAAATTTTAAAAAATAAATGCCACGTTTTCCCGTCGGTAAAGGTAGAACTTAAAGCGATGGTCGAACCGTCAGTAAAACTTTATCAGTATATCTGGTACATCTATACCGACGGATGGTGTCTGTCGGAATAGATACACTAATTTGCTTGGAGAGACCATACCTATACCTACAGATATGTTCGTCGGTTTAGGGTCTCAACATCTTTACCGACGATTGTTCTGTCGCTATAAATTTATATTGACTAACGTTTTACTAATGGCTTTTTGTCTATCAAAATATCTCTTTTATCTGTTGTTACAGGGTTTTAAACGATATACCGACGGATTTGTAGTATTTTAGCGATAGATTTTAGTTGTCAATATATATTGTTTTTTTTTTGTAGTGATATATTCGACAAATTTTAAGTTATTAGTCGAAAAATATTCCCTCCTTTCCTTTGCACGAATGAATGTTTATTTTTAATATTCTTTCTATTTCTTTTCTCCCTTCCACGTCTTTCTATATTTGTGTTATGTGTGGAACCACTCACCTAGTTTTGACATTTTATTGGACTTTTATACTCTTTTTCTCTTTGCACTAATTTTTTTTAAAGAAAAAAGTATCGCATTTCTCAGTTCCTCCTCACGAAAATTATAAACATTTACATTATCAAAGGATAAATCTTCAAGACAAAAAAATGGAATTGACTCATTTAGATTAAACTCTAGTGACAACTCTCACCAACAATGTTGTCACCAGGTTCACTATCACAAATCTCTTCGTTACAAATTATCTCATCAATACCATCACATTTAGGATAAGACATGAGTTGTAATCAAATATCACAAAACTTTTTTTTCTTGAAAATAAGATTTATTGGGATATTCATACCCTAAATGACCCTTTTAAAAATAATAATGACATTTAATCTCGAAAATAGTAAAATTTAATAGGATATTTCAAGTCATTATTAAGTATTTCAAAAGAAACAAGAAACAAGTCTCATTTGTTACCGCTCTCAAAGAAAAATGCTCAACGAAGCAAGTAATTAATATTATAAGTTTTAAAGTTGCCTCAACAACAATTGATTGTAACAGATAAAATCAAGTAACATGATTTTTTGAAGAAATAAATCATCGAAAATCTCTCTGACACTAGAGAGCCGTAATTTTTATTCATTCAAGACGATAAAGAAAACCCTTCACAAAAGTCTGGATGTTTAAAACCCTACAAACAAAACGACAGCGTTCGCTCTATAACCACAGAGGCAAAACGCACCGTATCATTAACACTAAAACAGTAATAAACTTAAACAGAAGTATAAACCATTTCAACTGTTATAACAGAAGGTTCGTTACAATGCCCCTCCCTTCAACAAATCCTTGACCTCAAGGATTAAAGTCTGAGAATTGTGTCTGAAGCTGATGAAGAACCTCCCAAGTAGCATCCTCTGGGAAGGAATTAGTCCACTCGACCAACACCTCAGCGACCGCTCTATTGCCTTTCTTCCCAATCCTCCTCTCTAAAATCTTGATTGGTTCCTTGCTTATGCTTCCATCAGGTCCAATAATTGGCAGGTCAGATTGTGCAAAGTCACTTCCAACGTGCTTCTTTAATTGGGACACATAAAAAATAGGATGCACTCTTGAATTTTCTGGCAGTTTCAGTTTGTAAGCCACCTTATCTCTCTTTTCCACAATTTCAAAGGGTCCAAATCATTTGGCAGCCAATTTCTGACACAGTCTGCTCTTCACAGATTGTTGTCTATATGGTTGAAGCTTCAGAAATACCCAATCTTCAGGCTGAAATTCACACTCAACTCTTCTGTTGTCTGCATGATGTTTCATCCTATTTTAGGCCATTCTCAAATAAAATTTTATCATCTTAATAACTGCTTCTCTCCTCTGCAAAGTTCTATCAACTGAATCAACTACAGAATCTCCAACAATATAAGGAAGATGAACATGAGGGGTTGTCCATATAAAGCCTGGTAAGGTGAAGTTTGAATAACAGAATGAAAGGAAGTGTTATTCCACCATTCTGCTAAATGAAGCCATTCAGCCCATTCCTTTGGCTTTTCTCCAGTCATGCATCTCAGATAACCTTCCAAGCACTTATTAAGCCTTTCAGTTTGTCCATCTGTTTCAGGGTGATAGGCAGTGGAGGGGTTATGGTTACTTCTAATTTCTTGAACAATTCTTTCTAGAATATACTCATGAAG
Organism: Hibiscus tridactylites; assembly: GCA_958450335.1. Lineage (NCBI taxonomy): Eukaryota > Viridiplantae > Streptophyta > Magnoliopsida > Malvales > Malvaceae > Hibiscus > Hibiscus tridactylites. The sequence continues at coordinate 15,509,920 of OY288270.1, forward strand.
ATCTTGTCTCTGTCACATACTATATACCCAGGCATCCCATGTAGTTTGAGTACATTCTCTAAGAATACTTGGGCCACATCTTTAGCTATAAAAAGGGTGGTTCATGAAAATAAAATGACCATATTTGGTTAGCCTATCAATCACCACAAAGATGCAACTTTCTATTTTGAAACTAGGTAATCTTTCAATAAAATCCATACCCAAGCAAGACCAAGCCAGTTCAGGAATAGGAAATGGTTGTAGCAATCCTCTAGGATGCTGAAGATCCTCTTTATTCCTTTGACAGATGTCACATTCTCTTACCAAATTTCTCACTTCCTTTTTAATCCCCTTCCAATAGAACAAACTGGCTACTCTTTGACTAGTAACATGAGCTCCAAAATGACCCCCAATTGTGCCACTGTGGAAATAATTTAAAATTTCCTTCCTCAACTCTGCATTGTTCCCTACCACCAATTTACCCTTCCTTTTCAAATGTCTGCCATCTCAAGAATACTTATCATTTCTTTTAGTGCCTCCTGTAACTCATTAATGATCTTCTTCAATCTCTTATCCTCTTCCCACGTGTCGGCCACTCTGTCTAAAGTGTTAGTAGTAACACTACTAATATTCATGTCCAAGCAACTCACCCCGCTAGGTCTTCTTGATAGGCAATCAACTACAATATTATGGATTCCACTTTTATAAATGGCTTCATAGTCAAATCCCATCATCTTAGTAACCCACTTTTGTTGAACTAAAGTAATGGCTTGATTTTCAGCAAGGAATTTCAGGCTTTAGTGACATGTTTTGATCTTGAAGTGTCTACCAGCCAGGTAAGGGAACCACCTCTTCACAGCCAAAAGCATAGCTATGAAACTGATAAATTGATTTTGATATAACTAAAGAATTTAAGAACTAAATTGAAAATGAGAAAACGAATTTTTAAGTCCTCAAACCTCTCTATATGCTTAAAGGAAAATGGTTAAGTTAAAAACTCAATTTGTCAAAACTTTTCTAAGTGTTCTTGAAGCCAAAATAGTGATTTTCGAGTCACCGTTTCGGAACGACCTTAGACGTTCCGGAACACTTTTGAAACCGTGAACCTGTGTTTCGAAACGTGTATCGAAATGATTTTGAAACTGTGAACCTCTGTTTCGAAACGGCTTAAGAACATCAAAACGGTTTGACCCGTTTCGATACGGTAGTATCGAAACGACCTCAAACGTTTCGAAATGGCATTCAAAACTGATTTCAAAAATATGACTGTTAAAGTTTTTAACTGATTTTAACTGAATTTATACTTGTCGTTAAGGCGTATCGAAACGCTTCCAAGCCGTTTCGATACAGGCCTTGACAGTGGCAAAGTGTTTCAAAACGAGTTTCGAAACGGGCTCTTACCGTATCGAAACAATCGTGACCGTTTCGGTACAGTCTCTTTAATGCACCCCAACGACTCTTTCTTTTTTGGTCTGTTTCGAAACATGATCGGGCATTTCAAAATGGGTGGTTGCATACTGCATTTATGGAGGGAAGATAACATCCCCAACGGCTCTATTGATGAATGCAACAACAACAACGGCTAGAATTTAATGAGAAGGTATAAAAGGGACCTCTGAAAGCTTCAGAAACAATTACTGATCTAAAAGCAAACATCCAAACATCAAATTCAAGCAATTGAGCCTAAATCCCATCATTTCTTGTAAACCCCAATTGTGAGATTGTAATTTCCATTCCTATCCTTTCAAATTGGATTGAGTGCTTGTAATTGGGCTACTTTGTATATTGAGAGATACTTATTTAGCCATCAACTTCTTTGTAATTCTTGTGTGAGGATTGGGTCAAATTTTGGGTAGAAAATTTGACCGATATTGTAACGGTTACCTCCTTAGCCTAGAAAAAAGGAAGAACAATTAGTGGAATTGTTGAAAATCCTTAGTGAAGCTAAGGTAGTGGATGTAGAGTTCGATTGGAACTTGAACCACTCTAAATTCCCTTGTCTATCCTTTTATTTGTCAATTCCACAACCAAAAAGTCTAAAAATCCAATTCACCCCCTCTTGGTTTATATCGATCATTTGATCCACTCAACAATTGGTTTTAGAGCCTACCTCTTTGAAGAATTAACAACCACAAGAGGAGTTCCTAGGAAGAGTGTGATCATCCAAAAATCAAGCCATGGCATCTACCTCCGGATCTAGCATGTACGAGTCTCAATCCACTACAAAACCGCCATTCTTCAATGGTGACAACTATCCATTTTGGAAGAACCGGATGCGCCTCTTCATCAAGTCCAACGATTACTAGGTTTGGGATGTCATTGAAGATGGTCTCTACATTCCATTGAAAAGAGATGATGAAGGAAAGTTTATTCTAAAGAAGAAGATCGAGATGAGTGAAGATGAGAGGAAGAAGATCAAAATAAATGACAAAGCTCTTCACATGCTCTTTTGTTCTTTCGGTCCCGACATCTACTCCAAAGTCTCATCTATTGAAAGTGCCTAGGAAGTGTGGGATACTCTAGAGACCACCTATGAAGGAACCAATGGTGTGAAGGAAACCAAGATTGGAATTCTCAATCTTAGTTATGAGAATTTCAAGATGGAGCCTGACTAAATTGTGTCCAAGATGTTTGATCGCTTCTCAACCATTGTCAACGGGCTTAAGGGCTTTGGAGAGACTATCCCAGAAGACAAACTTGTCCGAAAGCTACTCTATTCACTTCCCGAATCTTGGGATGGGAAGAGAACTGCCGTCATCGAGGCCAAAAACTTGAAGACTCTAAAACTTGATGAGCTAGTGGGTTCTCTCCTCACTCATGAAATAATGAAGCAAGGAAGTGAAGATGAAAAGAAGAAGGAAGAGAAAAGAGTGGAGAAACTAGAGGTAGAAAAGAAGAAGAAAATGGGAGTGGCTCTCAAAGCTTCACTACTTGAGGAGAGCACTTCTAGTGAGGAGGATGATTTAGAAGAATTGGCTATGATAGCCAAAAGATTCTCACGATTCATGAGGTCCAACTGAGGAAGGAAGATTGAAAGAAAGATGGACTTCAAGGGTAAAAACAAAGAAGAAGAGAGGGATCAAATCATTTGCTTCGAGTGCAAAAAGCTCGGTCACATTCGTTCAGAGTGCCCTCAACTCAAGAAGAAGGGCTTTGAGAAGAAGAAGAATCTCAAAGCCAAGCTTGCTACTTGCAGTGATAAGGAGTAATCCGAGGATGACGAACAAGAAGTGGCCAACCCTTGCCTCATGGCACTTGAGGAGGATTCCTCCATGGTAACCTCTAACTCATCATCTTTTGACTTTACATTTGATGAACTAAATGATGCATATGATGAGTTGCAAGAGGTTTATGATGAGTTAGTTGAGAAGTACAAAGAGTCGGACATTAGAAATAAGAAAATTATTTTGGATTTAAATGATAAAAATGACTCACTTTCTCAAGCTAACTTAAAATTTGAGAAAAAAGATTTTAGGTTTAAAAGATGAACTTAAATTCTTTCAAGATGAAAATGTATACCTAAATAATCTTCTTTCTCAATGCAATAGTGAACACCAAAAGGTGTTAGATGAGCTTAACAAGCTCAAAGAGTCTTTTAAAAATGTTGGTAATGTGAAGCATGAAAAAGGTGAATCATCTAAAACAAACCAACCTAGGAGAAATACTAATAACTACAAACAAAGTAACTTCCCTAGACATAATATAACTAAAAAGATTAGGAGTGTATGGGTTCCTAAGGAACTTGTCAAATCTAATAATATTGTTGCTATGTCACCTTGGATTCCTAAGGGAACCAAGCTATTGGGAGCTAACACTCGTGGAACCAAAATGATTTGGGTACCAAAAACAAAAGTTTAATATCTTTGTTTGTAGGGGGAGCATTGCTACAAGGCCAAAGCACAAAGTCAAAATTCATGGTACCTTCATAGTGGATGCTCGAGGCATATGACCGGAGACAATAGTAGATTCATGGACTTAAAGCCAAAAAGTGGAGGAGTAGTGACATTTGGTGACAACTCCAAAGGCCACATTAAAGGTATTGGCTCCATAGGTAACCACTCTACCATTCTTAATGAAAATGTTTTGTATGTCGATGGTCTTAAACATAATTTGTTGAGCATAAGCCAACTATGTGATAAAGGATTTAATGTCTTATTTGATAAAAATGGGTGCAAAAATGTTGACCTTAAATCAAATAATATTATGCTCATAGGTCATCGCATAGGTAACATTTACATGGTGCATTTAGATGACATACATACATCACATGCATGTTTAGTAGCTCAAAATGAAAATGATGCATGGCTATGGAATAGGAAACTAGGACATGCTAACATTAGTGTTTTAGAAAAATTAGTTTCCCTAGATCTAGTTAGAGGTTTACCCAAAATTAAGTTCTCAAATGATAAAATTTGTGATGCATGGTCTAAGGGTAAACAACATAAGTCATCCTTAAATCCATTAATGATGTTTCTACAAGTAGGTGTTTACAACTTATTCATATGGATTTATTTGGGCCTATTAGGACTATGAGCTTGGGTGGTAAATCTTGTGCATTTGTACTTGTTGATGATTTTTCTAGATTTACTTGGGTTATATTTTTAAGTACTAAAGATGAGGCTTTAGAAAAATTCATCACATTTTCAAAATTAACCCAAAATGACATTGAACTTAGAATTTCTCATATTAGAAGTGATCATGGAACCAAATTTCAAAATATAGGGTTTGAAGAGTTTTTAAATGAAAATGGTATTAGCCACAATTTTTTGGCTCCTCGAACTCCTCAACAAAATGGGGTAGTTGAGAGGAAAAATAGAACTTTACAAGAAATGGCTAGAACCATGCTTTGTGAAAACAAATTACCTAAATATTTTTGGGCGGAAGCCACAAACACCGCTTGCTACATTGTAAACCGAGTAATGATTAGGCCAATTTTAAAGAAAACACCATATGAGATTTTAAAATCTAAAAAGCCTAACATTAGCTATTTTCATCCATTAGGTTGCAAGTGTTTTGTTTTTAATAATGGAAAATATAACTTAGGTAAATTTGATGCAAAAAGTGATGAAGCTATTTTCATAGGATATTCCTTAAACTCTAAAGCCTATCGTGTATTTAACAAGAGAACTTTAGTAGTAAGAGAATCTATACATGTTGTATTCGATGATAACCTCCTTTCAAGGAAGGATTCTTGTGATGATGATGATGTAGGAATCATTAATGCCTTTGATGGAGGACAAACTTCAAAGGAGGATGAGATTCCAACAAAAGAAGAGGATACACAAGATCCACCTCTTGAAGCCTTGAAGGACTTGGCTCTTGAGGAAAAGGAAGTGAACTACCCAAGGGAGTTCAACTATGTCAAAGATGGTAAAATCTTGGGTGATCCATCCAAGGGGGTAACCACTAGATCTTCTCTTAAACTTATGAACCATGTTGCATTTATCTCATGCATAGAGCCTAAAAATATCAAAGAAGCATTAAAAGATGATTTTTGGATTTTGGCCATGCAAGAGGAATTAAATCGATTTGAGAAAGTGATGTTTGGACATTAGTTGATAGGCCTAGTAATCAATCTACTATAGGAACAAATGGGTCTTTAGGAACAAACTAGATGAGAGTGGTAACATTGTGAGAAATAAAGTTAGATTAGTAGCACAAGGTTACACTCAAGAAGAGGGAATTGATTTTGATGAAACCTATGCTCCTGTAGCTAGAATAGAAGCCATTAGGATGTTGCTTGCATATGCATGTTATCATGATTTCAAGCTTTTTCAAATGGATGTTAAAAGCGCATTTTTAAATGGTTTTATAAATGAGGAAGTGTATGTGGAACAACCACCGGGTTTTGAACACTCAAAATTTCCAAATCACGTTTTCAAACTTACTAAAGCACTTTATGGTTTAAAACAAGCTCCTAAAGCTTGGTATGAAAGACTTTCAAACTTTTTGATTGAAAAAGGTAAGGTGGACACTACACTTTTCATAAAAAGGTATAAAAATGACATATTAGTAGTACAAATTTATGTTGATGATATCATTTTTGGATCTACTAATGAGTGTCATTGCAAGGAGTTTGCTAAGTTAATGCAAGGTGAATTCGAGATGAGCATGATGGGGGAGCTCTCATTCTTTTTGGGACTCCAAATCAAGCAAAGGAAGGATGACACCTTCATCAATCAAGCAAAGTACATCAAGGATATGCTCAAGAAGTTTGGCTTGGAGAATGCAAAGCCTCAAGCCACACCTATGAGCTCATTTACAAAGCTTGACAAAGATGAAGGAGGTAAGTGTGTTGACTCTAAGCTTTAACGTTCTATGATTGGATCTTTGCTTTACCTTACCGCAAGTAGACCGAATATTTTGTTTAGTGTTTGCTTGTGTGCTAGGTTTCAAGCTAGTCCTAGAGAGTCTCACCTTATATCCGTTAAAAGAATCTTTAGGTACCTTAGAGATACCCCTTGTTTAGGTCTTTGGTGCCCTAGAGACTCAATCTTCAACCTTCATGCTTATTCGGATGCAGATTATGGGGGGTGTAAAATCGATAGGAAGAGTACTTCGGGAACATATCAATTCTTAGGTAGTATGCTCATATCTTGGTTCTCTAAGAAACAAAATAGTGTAGCCTTATCTACCACCGAAGCCGAGTACATATCCTTATGGAGTTGTTGTGCTCAAGTCCTTTGGATGAAACAACAACTCTTAGATTATGGTATTAAAGTTGAAACCATACCCCTTAAGTGTGATAACACTAGTGCCATATGTTTGACAAAAAATCCCATCCAACACTCTAGAACCAAACATATAGAAATAAGACATCATTTCATTAGAGATCATGTCCTTAAGGAAGATGTTGTTATAGAGTATGTTGAAACCTTAAACCAACTAGCGGACATCTTTACAAAGCCTTTAGATAAAGAGTGTTTTTGGTTCCTTAGGAGAGAGTTAGGTCTAACTAGCCTATCTTGACCTTTTAGGGCCCCTTTTGTGCTTAAATTGCTTGATCTCTTGAAAATGTCATGTTTATGTGTTTTTACTCCTAATTCCATCCATGCTAATAGTTAGGGGGAGTATGTTTTTGTTTATACATGTCTTTCCTGCTCATTCATGTCATTCATGCAAATTAGGACTTCATAAAATTCATTTTTCTGCAATTTTAGAGTCTCGTCTGCACTTCCAGGCCCAAGTGTATCGAAACGGGTCCAATTGTTTCGATACGGGTGCCTTAAAAATCCATCTGAGAGAAGGGTGTTTCGAAACACCTTCCAAGGGTTTCGAAACGTTTTTGCTACTGCCAAGGGGTGTATCAAAACGTGTTTCGATACGAGTCAACATGGGATTCGATACAGTCAAAGCCGTATCGGAACGGTCAGCTGGACTTGAAACGTCAGTCAACGTTTCGGTGCCCACGTTTCAGAACGGTCGAAACCTGTTCCGAAACGGGTTAGCGGATAGCTTTAAAGAGACCTTTTAATGTTAAAGTTTCACTTTAATTAAAACTCCTTCAAAACCCTAAAAACCCTATATCGATTTTTCCTATAAAAACCCTCTAAACCTCATTGTTTTTCACCAAATCTTAAGGGCTTTTACACTCAAACACAAGTCTAAGCAAGCATCAACAATTTTGTGCAAGTTTTTCCATCTATTCATCCAAAATCCCAATCTAAGGTATATTTTCATCTTTTTATTTTTCCTTCAATTTTTATTCGAATCCTAGGTTAGAAAATTTTAATTTTTTATAGATTATGTGTTTTGCTACTTGGGTTTTTCAAATCTTGTAAAAAACATTTCAAAATCTTAAATTTTTTTATTCGAATATATTGTTTTTCATTTGTATTTTTTTTACTATTTTTTAAAATTGTATCTATGTTCTTAAAATTGTTTTAAACCTAAGTGGGATTTGCCATTGGATTGAATTAAGGATTTTCATGCATACACTTCAATTTTTTTACAAATTGCTTGATTTATGTTTTTAGGGTTTTCATGCATACACTCATACCTCAATCGGGTGAAGCTTCAAACCAAGCCGCTATCTGTCCCAACCTTACTCAATTTTTTCTCAAGAGTCTTAAAACTCCCCCAATGAAGGATCGTTTCACTTATGTCAAGGAGATTGCCGTTCGTCGTGAGCGTGTTGTTGACATCTCTTTTCTTGACTCAGAGCGCTTTCACTTCCGTTATCTCAACCGTTTACAAGAATGGGGCTTCATTAGTTTCTTGAGTATCCCGGATATTTGGTACAAGCACATGGTTCTCATCTTCTACTCGAATACCCAACTTATTAATAATGAAGACCACTTCGAAGTTTTTGGCATTGAGTCTTTTATCTTGGGGAAGAATATTGTCATCGACATCCCTTATTTAGAGACTACTTTTGGTCTTAAGAGCGAATGCATTGAGAATGAGACACATTTTGGTTCTCACACCGGTTCCGTGCTTGCCTTGGATTCTCATGATAGGTTCCTCCACTTGATGATCTCGTGGTTTATTCGCCCCTCTGGAGGTAAATTCTCTCACGTTCGTCAAGTAGATTATTTTTGGCTTGAATGTTTTCGTCGTGGAGAGCGCCCAAATCTTGTTAAGATCATGTTTGCTGAAATGGTCAACAATGTGAAGCTTCAGGAAACTGATGCTCTCAAATCCTTCACATATGGGATTGTTTTAAGCCATATCTTTGGCGTGCTCAAACTTGATTGCACGTATGACTCTTCGGAACCCCGCAAGCAAAAGATTGGTGAAGCTTCTCTTCAAAAGTCCGGATTTCATTACACCAACAATGGCCAATGGGAACGAGTTAATAGGGATGCCCCTCCACCTCAAGTTGAACCTCAACCACAAGCTCCGGATCCTAACAATGAAGCTCTTATGGATTTTCTCACCGAGCGGTTCAACACAATGGAGTCGGGTCTTGGTGTTATAATTACTCGCTTGCAATCCGTGAAGGATCGTCTCACCTCCCTTGAAAATCAACATCAATCTATGTACTTGTCATTCTCCACCTTCTATGGTCAATGGATGGCTTTTCGTCGCTCTCAAGCTAGGAACGACGATGATTCCTTGGATGGTGACGACGACGAGGCTTAGGATTTTCATGTCATATCATATTAGCTTATCATATTAGGACTAAGTTTGCATCTTTATTTCCTTTATGTTTTATGAACATATGCTTTGATTACTTTGTTTGGGATTAAGCTTTGAACCTTATTATTTAAGTTTTATGTTTTGGATATTTGAATTCTATGAATCTATATTATGTTGTTTATTGCTTATTGCTTTTAACCTTGTTTCTTCTCTTTGGGCCTTGTTTATTATTTTTGATCTAACAAAAAGGGGGAGAAGTAATCTAAGAGCCAAAATTTGTTTTAAGTGTTTTTGGGTTTTAAAACTTGGATTTTAAATCTTTTCAAAACTTCAAAACCCATCTTAAATTGAGGGGGAGTTAGAATGCATTCAAGATTTTCAAAACTTTTAAAAATTCTAACTTTGGTTTTATTATATCAAAAAGGGGAGATTGTGAAACCGATAAATTGATTTTGATATAACTAAAGAATTTAAGGACTAAATTGAAAATGAGAAAATGAATTTTTAAGTCCTCAAACCTCTCTATATGCTTAAAGGAAAATGGTTAAGTTAAAAACTCAATTTGTCAAAACTTTTCTAAGTAATCTTGAAGCCAAAACAGTGATTTTTGAGTCACCGTTTCGGAACGGCCTTAGGCGTTCCGGAACACTTTTGAAACTGTGAACCTGTGTTTCAAAACGTCTATCGAAACAATTTTGAAACTGTGAACCTCTGTTTCAAAACGGGTTTCGAAATGGATTAAGAACCTCAAAACGGTTTGACCCGTTTCAATACGGTAGTATCGAAACAACCTCAAACATTTCGAAACGACATTCAAAACTGATTTAAAAAATATGACTGTTGAAGTTTTTAACTGATTTTATACTTGTCGTTAAGACGTATCGAAACGCTTCTAAGACGTTTCGATACAGGCCTTGACAGTGGCAAAGTGTTTCGAAACGAGTTTCGAAATGGGCTCTTAGTGTATCGAAATAATCGTGACCGTTTCGGTACGGTCTCTTTAATGCACCCCAACGGCTCTTTCTTTTTTGGTCTGTTTCAAAACAGGATCGGGCGTTTCAAAACGGGTGGTTGCAGACTGCATTTATGGAGGGAAGATAACATCCCCAACGGCTCTATTGATGAATGCAACAACCACAACGGCTAGAATTCAATGAGAATGTATAAAAGGGATCTCTAAAAGCTTTAACAACAACTATTGATCTAAAAGCAAACATCCAAACATCAAATTCAAGCAATTGAGCCTAAATCCCATTATTTCTTGTAAACCTCAATTGTGAGATTGTAATTTCCATTCCTATCCTTTCAAATGGGGTTGAGTACTTGTAATTGGGCTACTTTGTGTATTGAGAGATACTTGTTTAGCCATCAACTTTTTTGTAATTCTTGTGTGAGGATTGGGTCAAAATTTGGGTAGAAAATTTGATCGATATTTTAACGATTACCTCTTTAGCCTAGAAAAAGGGAAGAGCAATGAGTGGAATTGTTGAAAATCCTTAGTGAAGCTAAGATAGTAGATGTAGAGTTCAATTGGAACTTGAACCACTCTAAATTCCCTTGTCTATCCTTTTATTTGTCAATTCCACCACCAAAAAGTCTAAAAATCCAATTCACCCCTCTTGGTTTATATCGATCATTTAATCCACTCAACAACAGCCAACATCTCCTTTTCATACACTAACAATTTTTGGTGCTTAGGCTCTAAGCCTTTACTGAAAAATGCCAAAGGTTTTCCCCTTTGAACCAAAACTGCCCCCACTCCCAAATCAGAAGCATCTGTTTCAACTGAAAATTCTTCTTCAAATTTGGGTAAGGATAACATTGGAGCTGAACATACAACTTCCTTTAATCTCTGAAATGCCACAGTTTCTTCCTCTCCCCAATTCCAAGCTCCATTCTTCTACTGATTAGTCAAGGATCTAGAAATCACTCCATAACCCTTGATGAACCTCCTATAATTTCCAGAAAGTTCTAAAAATCCCCTTAATTCCTTGAGGGAAGTAGGAACAGGCCATTGTAGAATATTCTCCATTTTAGTCTTGTCCATAGCTATTACCCCGTTGGATATAACATATCCTAAATAATCGATCTCTTCTGCCCCCAAAACAACATTTGTTCATCTTGGCAAATAAGCTATGGCCTCTTAAAATGCTCAAAACTTCTCTTAAGTGTTGCAGATGAGACTCCCAGTCCATTGAATAAATTAAGATGTCATCAAAGAACACCAACACTGTCTTCCTCAATTGCTCCTTGAACACCTTGTTCATCAGCCCTTGGAAAGTGGCAGGGGCATTAGTAAGTCAAAAGGGCATTACTAGGAACTCATAGTGTCCCTCACGAGTCCTAAATGCAATCTATTGAATATCATCCTTCCATATTCTTATTTGGTGGTAACCAGACCTTAAGTCTAGCTTTGAAAAGACCTTTGCCTTCCCCAATTCATCTAATAGCTCTTCAATTACTGGTATTGGAAATTTATCCTTGACAATGGCTTGGTTTAATTTCTTGTAGTCCACACATATTCTCCAAGAGTTGTCTTTTTTCTTCACCATCACCACAGAAGAAGAGAAAGCACTATTGCTATCCCTGATCACCCCAGATTCCAATATTTCCTTGATCATCTTTTCAATAATATCCTTCTGCCATGAAGGGTACCAATATGGTTTCATTTTAACTATAGCCCCTTCATCCACTAAGGTAATTCTATGATCTTGCCCTCTTTTTGGAGGCAATCCACTAGGCTCATCAAATACATCCCTAAACTCTTGCAACAATAATTGCATTTTCATAGGCAATGACTTCATTCTCCCCTTAAACTCCATTTGGGCATTCAAGACCCACAAAAAGGTCGTATATAAACTATTGGTTCCCTTTAACACCTTGGAACATTCCTTTGAATCGATCCATCTCAAGGGTTTGGATTGAATCCCTTGCAACCTGATAACCTTCCCATCTTGCTGAAATTCCATTTCCATTGTTGCAAAATTCCAATGAATATCTCCAAGAGAGGCTAACCATTGGATACCTAAAACAACATCACTTCCCTTTAAAGGTATCACTAGCAAATCTATAACAAATTGCTGATTCTGAACTCTCCATAATACTTGCTTACATATTCCCACAGTTTCCAGAGTCTTCCCATCTGCTACAGTAACTTTGAGCCTGTTCCTTCTTTCCATACTCAACCCCAACCTCTTGACTGCATTGATACTGATAAAGTTGTGTGTGTTCCCTGAATCCAACAGTGCTATCAAAGTCCTCCCTTCCATTTCAATTTTCAGTTTCATGGTGTTACAACTAGTAGCTCTCCACATAGCTTGTAAAGAGACTGTTGGTCCTTCAAGTTTTCTGTAGAACTAATGTTTTGATATAATATTTGAAAAATGTTTTGGATTAAATTGCAAAGAATTTAAAATATGTTTTTAGTCAAAAACAACTTGAAAATATGTTTAAGGGTTTTAAAAGGCTTTGGAATAATTTAAAGTGCATTTAAAGTAGTTAAAACCAAGCTTTTCAAGTGCCCGTACCGATACGGTCTTGGACTGTACCAATACGCGTTAGGGTTTTCAAACTACCGGAATTCTAGTAGCCAAAACCCGTACCGATACGCTTAGCCGTATCGATACGGTGTGCTTTGAAATAGCCCAACGGCTAGTCGCGTACCGATACAGTTGTATCGCGTACCGATACGCCTAACTACCCCAACGGTCATTCTCCCAACGGTCTTTTAAATGACATGACCGTACCGATACGCGAGGTAAGCGTATCGATACACATCAGCTGAAGAGCACAATGGCTAATTCCTCTTCGAGACCGTATCGATACGGTTTGACGAGTATCAATACGCCAAGCTGCGGAACTGCATTTATGGTGGGAAATAAAGGCTCCAACGGCTCCAATCCAATCCCAACGGCTAGTAACGGCCAGAAACTCATCAAGGAGTATAAAAGGGACCTCCAAGCATCTTGTAATGGTTAATGCTTCAATTGTTACAACATTATGATGTCAAAATTTGTCTAGAGCTTAAATCATTTATTTCTTGCTTAGACAACACTTGTGAGCTTACATTGTTATATTTTCTCAAGTGTTTAGGTTTTGGGTGAGTGCTTAGAATTGCAAACAAACACCTATTAGAGGATTTTCTAGTTTGCTAAGTCTTTCTTGTATAAGAGAGTGTTTCCTCAAGCTTTGGGTAGAAAGCTTTGAGGGTTGTAAAGGTTACCTCCTTAGCCTAGAAAAGGGGACGAAATTCTTAGTGAATTTGTTTGGAAATCCTTAGTAGGAAGCTAAGGTAGTGGATGTAGGCTTTGGGTTAGAAAGTCGAACCACTCTAAATCATTGTCTATCATTTCTTTTTAGCTTCCACCAAATCACCCAAGTATCCAATCTTCTCCAAACTTGGCAACCACATCGATTGAACTAAATTGAGCCCCTAAAATCTCAACAATTGGTATCAGAGCTTGGCTCAATCGAAGAGGATTAACACCCTATTGAGAAGATCCGGCAAGCTCGATCACTATTTCATTCAACTGGCTCATGGCGCAATCAATCGACAAACTGCCCTTCTTCGACGAAACACACTATGCCCATTGGAAGACAAAGATGAAGTTCTTTATCAAGTCAAGGGACTACAAGATTTGGGACATAGTAGAAGATGGTTCGTTCGTGCCACAAGGAAGAAAAGCGGATTGGAGTGCCGATGACCGCAAGAAGATGGAGCTAAATTGCAAAGCCTTGCACATCCTTTTTTGTGCATTTGGCCCTAACATCTATGAAAAGATATCTTCTTGTGAGAGTGCCAAGGAGGTGTGGGACAAGCTTGAAGTCACATACGAGAGAACCGATGAAGTCAAGGAGACCAAGATTGGGCTCCTAACCTTAGAGTATGAGAACTTCAAGATGGATCCGGAAGAGAGCATCGAGAAGATGTTTGATAGGTTCTCCACTATCACCATTGGTCTTAATTGCTATGGAGAAGCCATCCCAGAAGAAAAGCTTGTCCGAAAGCTCATCTATTCCCTTCTCGAGTCATGGGACTCAAAGAGGACTGCCATCATCGAAGCAAAAAATTTGAATACTTTGAGGCTTGATGAACTAATGGGGTCACTTCTCACTCACCAAATAATGAAGAATAACAAATAAGGGGAGAAGAAGAAGGAAGAGATTAGAGCTATGGGGAAGAAGAAGATCATGGTGCTAGGCATCAACGCAAGTGTCGTAGCTCTCAAATCCTCTACATGCCATCATGTAGATTCAAGTGAGAAGGAAAGTGGAGATGAAGAGATGGCCTATCTCTTCAACAAATTCACCAGGTTCATGAAGAGCGAAATGGATAAATCCAAGCATGAATCGAGAAAGAAGATGAAGGACTCCTACAAATCCAAAAAGAGGGGATCATCTTCCAAACAAGCATATGTGGCCACATGGAGTGATGAGGACTTCGCGGATGATGAGGTAGCCCACCTATGCTTGATGGCCCTCAATGAGGGAGAGATAACTTCTAACTCATCTAGTTCAAATTCATATTCTTTTGATGAGTTACAAGAAGCCTATGATGAATTGGTTTTTGAGTTCAAGGCTTCATTTTCGAAAAACAAGAAATTGATTTCAAAATTGAAAACTGAAAATGATTTGCTTTCTAAAACCAATTTAGAGTTTGAAGCAAAAATCAAAGATTTTGAGCTTAAAGTTTTAAACTTACAAAACTTGCTTCAAACAATGGAAAAAGATCACCAAAAGGAAGTTGATGATCTTAAGAAGAAAAAAGATTTGATTTCCAAAGAGCTTGAAAAGAAAAATAATTTTGGAAAATCAAGTTTTTATGTAAGACAATCTAGTGCCCCTAGATTCTTGAATGGAAAATGGTTTAGAAGTGTTTGGGTTCCAAAAGAACTAATTACTTCAACTAAAAAGGATGAAATTGAAAAATGGATTCCAAAGGGGACTAAACTATGTGCTACTAACGTCTATGGATCCAAAGCAATTTGGATACCAAAAATCACTTGATTGTCTTTTGCTAGGTGTGATGGAGAGTGATCAACAAGTCCAAATTTGAGGGGGAGCTCCATGCACACAAAAAGGGAACACTGTAAGAAGGAAGGCTTCACATCCTCCCTTGAGTTCAAGTGTGGTAAAATCTAGTTGCTTTTGTTTTCATTTGATTTATTTTCATTTATGTCAACTAGATAATCATATATGTTGAACTAACATTCTTATGATGCTTTGAGTAAGAGGGAGCTAATTTTTAAACCAAATTTTTAAGTGTGTCAATTTTCTTTTTACCTCCTAAGTTATTTTGAGCTAATGTCAATTTTAAATTCTTTTTGATATAACAAAAAGGGGGAGAAATGGTTTGAAAAATTGATTTTTCATGTTTTTCAAAAGAATGAGGGGGAGCTTTTATCAAATTTAAATTTTAAGTCTCTTATTCAATTTTTAAATTACAAAGGGGAGAGAATCCCAAACAATTTTTCAAGTTGGTTTTATTATATCAAAAAGGGGGATTATAGAACTAATGTTTTGATATAATATTTGAAAAATATGTTGGACTAAATTGCAAAGAATTTAAAATATGTTTTTAGTAAAAAAACAACTTGAAAATATGTTTAAGGGTTTTAAAAGGGTTTGGAATGATTTAAAGTGCATTTAAAGTAGTCAAAACCAAGCTTTTCAAGTGCCCGTATCGATACGCCTTAGGGTTTTCAAACTACCAGAATTCCAGTAGCCAAAACCCGTATCGATACAGTGTGCTTTGAAATAGCCCAACGGCTAGTCGCGTACCGATACAGTTGTATCGCGTACCAATACGCCTAACTACCTCAACGGTCTTTTAAATGCCAGGACCGTACTGATACGCGAGGTAAGCGTATCGATACGCATCAGCTAAAGAGCACAATGGCTAAATCCTCCTCGAGACCGTATCGATATGGTTTGACGAGTATCGATACGCCAAGCTGCAGAACTGCATTTATTGTGGGAAATAAAGGCTCCAACGGCTCCAATCAAATCCCAACGGCTAGTAACGGCCACAAACTCATCAAGGAGTATAAAAGGGACCTCCAAGCATCTTGTAATGGTTAATGCTTCAATTGTTACAACATTATGATGTCAAAATTTGTCTAGAGCGTAAATTGTTTATTTCTTGCTTAGACAACACTTGTGAGCTTACATTGTTATATTTGATCAAGTGTTTAGGTTTTGGGTGAGTGCTTAGAATTTCAAACAAACACCTATTAGAGGATTTTCTAGTTTGCTAAGTCTTTCTTGTATAAGAGAGTGTTTCTCAAGCTTTGGGTAGAAAGCTTTGAGGGTTGTAAGGGTTACCTCCTTAGCCTAGAAAAGGGGACGAAATTCTTAGTGAATTTGTTTGGAAATTCTTAGTAGGAAGCTAAGGTAGTGGATGTAGGCTTTGGATTAGAAAGCCGAACCACTCTAAATCATTGTGACTATCATTTCTTTTTAGCTTCCACCAAATCACCCAAGTATCCAATCTTCTCCAAACTTGGCAACCACATCGGTTGAACTAAATCGAGCCCCTAAAGTCTCAAAATTTCCCCCCTTCTTGACTAAACACTTCACCATTTTCTTCACAATCCAAAAACTCCTCATGTTCCCCTTCTTCCTCTAGGCCTTCAACCACAATCTGAAATATCTGGGACTTAGCACATTTGTACCCAGGAGAATACTTGGTCGCACACCAAAAATAGAGACCCTTCTTCCTCCTTTCTTCAATTTCTGTAGGATAAATGTTTATGCCCTTTCCTCTATTCTCATTGATGTTCCCGTTCTTTTGATTAGTGGGGCTCAGCACAATATGGGAATTATTCTAGAAGCAGCTGAGAAATTTGTACTACTACCAGGACTGAAAGAACTACGATAGACACTATTGTTCAGTCTCGAAGGAATGGTTAAGACAGATGGAGCTGAAGTTTTAAAAGAGCTACTCCCAGACAATTTCTTCTGACCAGGATAAAACATACATTCCACTCTCCTAGCCATGTTGAAAGCCTCTAGCAAAGACTTAGGTTGCAAAAATTCTAAGTATTGACTAATCTCCACTCTCAGATGCTTTTTAAACATGCTCAATACGTAATTATCAGGAAGTTGTATCTGGTTGAGGAGATCCACAAATTCTTCATAGAATTTCTCAACCGACTCCGACTGCCTCAATGCTAGTAACTTCGTAAATGGATCTTGAAAACCCTCTGGAGCAAATCTCTCACAATCCATCTTCAAGTAGTTATCCCACCCAAACTGATTCAAATCGCCATAAGTCTTAGCCAAGAATTGATGCCACTGTAAAGCCTTGCCTTCCAAATGTAACATCACTACTCAAATTTTGGCTCTCTCAGGAACGTTTTCTACCTCAAAATACTGTTCTAATTTGGAAATTCATCCCCTGAAATCCTCCCCATCAAATCTAGGGCATAATAACTTAAAGGCGAAATTGGCCTTCTGAATAGAACTCTCTTAACATTTATCCTCATCGAGCTCAACCACCACTATCGGATTTTCAACATTTGTTGTCGCGTTCTCGAAACTCTAGCCGATCGGTGTTGTACCGCCGACGCCATCTTGCGGGCTGGGCATATATGTTGTTCTGATCTTCTTCCTCATCGCACTTTCCAACAAGCGATGCAAATCTGTCATCATCGATTCCCTCATTTCTTGAAACTTTGTGTCCATTCGAGCTTCCAGTAGACCTTCCATTTGGGTTAGCTCAAATTGTACTGATGTATTCACGTTTTGCCCTTCCGAGATATTCTGCGTTGCCGTCGTCGTTTGAGTGGCCACTGCTGATTGATGTCACGTCATGACTCCGTCTACCATATTTGAGGATCAACCTGCGCTCTGATGCCTTTGTAACAGATGAAATCAAGTAACATGAATTTTTGAAGAAAAAAATCACCGAAAATCTCTCTGACACTAGATAGCCGCAATTTTCATTCATTCAAGATGATAAAGAAAACCCTTCACACAAGTCTGGGTGTTTAAAACCCTACAAACAAAACGACAGCATTCGCTCTATAACCACAGCGGCAAAACACACCGTATCATTAACACTAAAACGGTAATAAACTTAAACAGAAATATAAACCATTTCAACTATCATAACAAAAGGTTCATTACATTGATCTTAAAGAATAAATGATGATCAATTGATCGTACACTAGCAAAGCAAACATAGGCACTAAAAGTCTAAAAAAAAGATTTGACATCAAAGAAGTTTGTTGCACTAATAAAGAAAAGTGTAGCATTGTATTTCTTACTAGTATAAGAAATAAGAAAGTGTTAGAAAACATAAGTAAAACAATAAAAAGCTAAATAGGGGATTACTAAGTACTTTTTTTATAATAGAAAAATTAATGCTAATAATTAAACAAAATACAAAAACCAAATAACCAAAAATTGTTAAACAACTTGAAAACTTCGTTCGAACAATTTCCAGTGTAAAAATCACAAAATTTTACGAGGTGTCTCCTTAAATATCGTAGGTCTGATCTGGATCGTTTGAGCTTTAAATTCTTTCAAATGATTTTTTTTTCATTTTCTTTGACCAAAATAAACTTTTTCAAAAATGTGTAGAGAAAAAAAGACGTAAAATTTAAATGAGTTGATCATTAGTCATGTGCATTAGAATATAATCTTTAATTGTAATTAGTTGGAAATTAAGTGTAATTAGTCAATAGTTTGTTAGGGTTATTGGACTTGTTGGGTTAGTTACAATTTACTCATATTGGGCTATAAAAGCCACAAGTGTAACAAGCCATGTATCCTCTTTTATTTAGGTTAATAAAGTTTTCAGTATTCAATTTTTACCTAAAATCTAAAATTCTTAACCACCGCCACTCTTTTTCCCTCTTATCTTCACCGTTTACATCTCCGTTAATTATCACCGGCCACCATGGCACCATTCTCACATGGTATCATTCATCGTCGATCTTGAGGCCATTGTGATTCTGCTGCCGATCTAGTTCAGATCTTGGTGCTGTTCGTCTTTCAATTTGACGCTGGTTGCTCGTTTCTCATTCTCCGATTGTGCTTGTCTTCTCCGATTTTGCTCCGGCGTTCTTGTTTTCCGGTTTCTAGTTTTCGTTTTCAAATGTGTTTTGTTGTGGTGATTCAGGTGCGTCAGTTCTTTCTTCGATTCTTTGCTTCGGTCTCATTTTGGCTTCTGGTTTCCTTGACATTTGTCATTTCTCTATGGTAACTCTTACTGTCGACGACGTTTCTGGTACGACTCGAGGAGGCGATGAAGCGTCCAGCCAGATGTTTTATTTTCTTTCGCAGCTTTCGTTCATTTCATGCTTTGTTTCTCATCCGTCGAGTGTTGTTTGTTGATTCATGTTGTGATTCATGCTTTGTTTTAGTCGACGATCAGTTTTCTTTGATCGCTCGTGGTTTTCTAGATATCTGATTTCAAATCTGTTGTGTTCCTTGATGTTGCGAATTTTGAAGACCTAAAATGGATCAAAGTTCCTGCCTCATTCAATTTCTGCTCGATTGTTGTTTGCTACGTTTTCAGTCATTCTCTTGTAATTTGATCTCCACTTTGTTTGATGCTCGTGATGCTACTATTGGAAGCCAATAGATTGATTTGGGTGAGATTTAGAAGTTTGTTTCTGCATATACGTCCACTAGTTTTAGATTTGATTTAGTTTTGGTAGTTATAATTTGATTTGTGATGTTGCTGGTTGTTCATTCTGCTGCTATCTATTCTCTTGTTCGACTAATATCATGTGCTTCTACTGCTATTGGTGTATCTCTTACTGCCGACAGTTTTGCTATGAGGATTGTGGTGTTTCACTAGTCGTGTTGAGAATTAATTTCGCATTGTGCAACTATAGTAGTCTCTGGAGTCTATAGTTATGCAATGTGTGCTTCTCCTAATTGCTTGTACGACTTCAACATACATTCTACACTTGGTTTTTGAATCTTCAATTGATGCTAGAAGTTGTTGTCACTTTGCTATTGTTTGGATCTGCAAGTCCTTGAGGTTATATATAGCTGGTGGTGATTTGGTTTTATGCTTATTACTGAATGTTGGTTACCATTGCTAAGGGATTATGATGCTCAAATTGTTATTAGTTGTTTTAGAATTCTACTTGCCAGTGATAATGGAACTTGATACTGGGAGTTTCATCGTCTTTTGCCTTTGTTCACAAAGGGTACCTGAAACTTTGGTTTCACAACCAAGTTTGCAGGATAGAAAATATCTGGGGGGAGTATAGAGTTTAACAGCCTTGCTCTCCATTAACCAGACATAAGCGGGTGTCTTCTTGCTCGAAAGAGGGCTTCAGATTGCATCCGGGAGTTCGTAGCTTAACCGCCTTACTCTCAACAAAAAGAAGGATCGAATAAGTGGTGAAGGAAGGCAATGAAGATGAAATATAAAAGTTTTTGGATGAAATTTCAGAAGAAAAGTCCTAGGATAGAAAGGTGAGTAAAGAAGAACAAAAGGAAGAAGAATTCCTTCGATTCTCGGTAAGCCACCAAGTAAAGAGTACAAGTTTTTTCAAGGAATTTCGCTTGAAAGAATGAAGAAAGAAATCAATTTTTTAAGTGTGTACTAGCTCTACCAGTTTCCAGTTTCCAATTGATTCAACTTGAAGATCTTTATATTTGATTCATCTTGAAGAAGAAGAATAATAAGATATTGAATGAAGGTATTTCAAGGAAGCACTTCACTTGCATGTGTACTTCCAGCTCTATGTTTTTTAGCAGTTCAATTTGAAGAAAGAAGAAAAGAACAAGAAAGCAGGGTGAATGTTATAATATAATCATTAATTGTAATTAGTTGGAAATTAAGTGTAATTAGTCAATAGTTTGTTAGGGTTGTTGGACTTGTTGGGTTAGTTACAATTTACTCATATTGGGCTATAAAAGCCACACGTGTAACACGCCATGTATTCTCTTTTATTCAGGTTAATAAAGTTTTCAGTATTCAGTTTTTAGTATTCAAGTTAACTTATTTGATCCAATGGAATAAGCTTCTCCAAGCTTGGTAGAATACTTTAATTTACTTCAAACATGATGTCTCTCTTTTGAGTCTTTAATATAGGATTTTCAAATGTGTTGTGTTCTTGGAGTTAAAGTAGGTCATTTGGCTTAAGAAAGTTCTCTTCTTCATTCGTCTCATGTGTTTGCTTCTGCTGTGAAGTAGTTTCATTAAAAAGTTGAAACCAATTGATTTTTCTAGTGTTGAGATGTCATCGCACCACGTTGAGGAATTCAACATCGAGCTTTGAGATCCTTTGTTATATTTCGAGCGTTGAGATATCTCTGCTCTGCATTGAGAAGTCAAAAGTTGAGTGTCGAGTTCCTCATACATATGTCTAACGTTGAGATCTCACTTCTTCATATTGAAGAGTTCTACATTGTTTCTACAAAAGTATAAAACATCAAGATCTTATGTCATGTTGGTATTATTTTGTAATGCAAAGAAGTTATCTCACATTGGTTGGATAGTAGCAAGGTCTAGGTTTGGCCCAACTCATACCCATGTGCTCGTATGCGTGTCTTTTGTACACCATCCACATAGAGTTTTTAACTTACATTAAATCTTTTATTTAATTAAGATTTTTTAAGATATTAAATATATTTTATTTTTGAATTTTGAATTAAGAACCAATCAATGTGGACCAAGATTTTGTGTGGTTGTGAGTAATTTTTGAGATTTTTTATTATTTGAGATGGACAATTTTATCTCCAACTTTTCACTATAAAAAGAGCCTTAATGCTCCTCATACCACACACTGAAAAATAATTATCTTTTCTCATTTCTCTCTACATCTCCCACCACCACTTTCGAAAAGGGCAACTTCCATTTTAGTTTCAATTCCTTTTTCGGGTATACGAAATTAGGAAGATCGTGTTAACCTTAGGGGCCATCGTTCAATTTTAGGATTACACGCATCCGGACGTAAATGCTTCTAAGGCAGTGACTACACGACACGTTAACAATTTCATTATTTTTGTTCTTTAACTTATATATTCTTCAGTCAGTACTAATCGTGTTGTTTTGCGGCAGTAGTTTTTCCTACAATTTAGAAGCATTTAATTCGTGTTGCTGAAACATGAAAACTGAACATTTCAATGTTACTCCGATTAATTTTTACATGTGTTAAAATCTGAGTGTATTGATTAAGAACGCGGAAGATGCCATCAGACCCTAGTGGAGTTCAAAGACTACATTCTGTGACGAGAAGAAGCCAGAGGATAAAGCCTATAACAATCAATGGCTTCATTGCTACACTTTGCCATGATTGTTGAAGCCAATGGGGATAGCTAAACTTGATGTTACTGCTTTAACGAATTAATTCTTAGATGATGTGAGTGCGACAAATATCATCTTAGAAATGATAACGTCAACAACGGTGAAGAGAAATGACAAATGGAGGAACGAATTGGTAAGCTTTTCTGTTACCAAGTCTAATCTTGATGTAACCGTGAACGAAGAAGGCAAGAGAGATAGACCAATAGTGGATGACCTTTGCATCATCTCAATTATCACAAAAAAATGCAAGGTTGGTGACAAGATAAGTTTCTTACTTTTGTTTTCCAACAATTACTCTCACATTATTGGTAACGGTAATAGCCTAAGTTCTCACCACTCATCATTATAATTGATGATTGTTATGCAAAAAATGGTATAGGAATATTTAGTTGGGGGTGATGCAAATGTGTTGGGGACAATGATTTTAGGGACTCCGTTTCAAACAATAACAACTTCAGTTTAGACTAAATTCAAGCGGTGGCTATAAAAGCAACGTTCACACGAACTCTCTAACGACCACGATTCTCGAGTGCCACTTAATTTCAAATTGGAATCTAAGAAATTGGTCAACCTTGGAAATTGGTGGCCTGGATTATTTAAACAGTTGTTGGGAAATATATTAGTGAAATAGGAGTCAAGCCATTGTTTTCTTATTAGTGGGTCCCTCGATTGGTGCTTGTACATAACCCAAGTGGGGTTCGAGGCTCAAATCCTTAGACACTTTGAGTTTTTCGAGATCTCCGACTACAATTGAACTCGTATTAAGATATCCATCTCTAACTTATATTTAATTTTACTTTTTGCACGCTCAGAAGCTAGATTTAATTCTATGGTTATAATATCTAGAGATACATGTTTTTTTAAAGAAAACAGGCCTTATTAAAGAAACCCACTAAAACTAGCACTGGACCGAGGTGAAGTGCTAGCGCCTAAGAGGGGAAAAAGAGTGCCCAAAATGTATTACTATGAAAAGGGTGACACGTTATCGCGAACAGTAGTGATAATAATCTTAGGAAAAACTGAGTCAAAAGACAAAGAGGATGAGGACTGAATGGACCAAGAACCTAAGCAATGAGCAACAACATTCACAGAATGCGATACATAGGATACTCTATAGCTACCATTATGAACAACCAAAATGCCACGGGCCAGGCCAAGGTGACAATCTAACAAATAGATATCCTCTATAGTTCGATTTACTTTGTTGACGACGGCCACCGCGTCTAATTCGAAAGAGACATGAGTCTAACATCTACTATGAGCCAACTGCAGGTCGACCATGAGAGCGTAAGCTTCTACGTGAGAAGCATCGGGGCAACTAGTGGCAGGTTGGGCCAAACCACCAAGGACCATGTAGTGCTCATCCCGGGCAATGACACCAATGGCGGAAGAATGGGAGAGAGAATTAAAAGCTCCATCAATTCAGCTTGATGCAGCTAGTAGAAGGAGGGTGCCATCTCTGCTCTAAGAGAATCGTGGAAAAGGCAAGCGTCTGTTGGTGGGCCGAGGACGAGACCACAGCATTGTAATCACAATGAAGGCAAAGGGAATTAGAAATCAATACCCATACAGGCCGCAAATACTTCTCGTGGACCCAGTCATTCTGCCATCTCCAAAGGTACTAGAGGACAATAAGGAGGAGAGCAAAGGAGTCCAAAGAGAGAGATGCAACAGCTTCCTCCAACCATGCAAGAGTAGAGGTTTCTGGATTGGTGACAAGAGGACAGAGGAATCCTGCGAGGAGGAGGGCTTCAGCTGAGGCTGGACAGTCTCTAAAGGCTTGGAGAGTAGATTGAGAATCATACAAAAACAAAGGACATGACCAAGGGGAAAGTCCTGCAGCGTGGAGTCTATTCCTAGTAAGAAGGGCATCACGCCCGATGCGCCATACAAAGGTGCACACCTTAAAGATAACCGGCAACCTTGAGAGGAGCTTCAAAACACGTGAAGGCCTGCTAGAAAAGGAGGCCGGATGTTGAAGGTACAAATAGCTTAACCACACAGTGTAGAGTCCAGAGTAATGATCACCCTAGAGAAGGGTATCGAGACGGGTAACAGAGATGGGCACATGAAGGATCACATTCGTATTATCTGTTAGAAATACATTAAAAACAAGGCGATCATTCAACAGAGATTGACCCGGGACCATGAAGTCACGACAACGAACCGACAACTCCTCATTATCCATATATATGTACGTGAGATTAATGGGAGATGCCCCCCCAACGCTCTTGGTGCATACAGACCAAGCTATCAATATCGAGAGTCTAGAAGAAACCCTATCGCAGCCTTGACAACGCATGGTAAAGACCTTCCTACGCAAAAGAGGCTCTCTTTGATGAAAAGGCATTAAGAATATTCCCAGAAGGGAAATATTTAGCATTGGAGAAATGAGAGAGCAGAGAATTCGATTCTGGGATAAAACGTCATAACTGCTTCTCAAGGAAGACAACATTGAAGAGATGCGTATCCCAAAACCCAACAACACCAGCAGACTTCAGTGTGCACATGGTGGCCCAATTAGGGCTGTAAATGAGACGAGACAGATCGTGAGCTACTCAAGCTCGACTCGGTCAAATCTTAGTCAACACTCGACTCGATTGGACTCGACTCAAGCTCAAACTTGGCTTAAGTTCTTAACGAGTCGAGTCGAGCTACTTGATACCCGACTCGAAAAGCTCGCGATCTACTCGAAAATATAATATACTCATTTTTTTAATTTAAAATCTAAATTCCTAAACCTAAAATCCTAAAACATAAACCCTAAATATAAGTCCTAAATCTTAAATTCTAAACCCAACAACCTAAACCACTAAACTATAATCTAACACCTTAAACTTGTGTATCAAAGTTTTTTCCCTAATATGGCTTTAAATGGACGAGACATATCACAAGCTACTCGAGTTTGACTCGGTCAAAGCTCGATCAACACTTGACTCGATTGAACTCGACTCAAGCTCGAAATCGACTCAAGTTCTTAATGAGTCGAGCTAAGCTTAGATTATTCAGGCTCGTTAAAAACTACTCAAGATCGAACTCGACTCGAAATTTTAACGAGCTGAGTCGAGCTTAGCAGGACTCGAGCTCGACTCGGCTCGTTTACACCCCTAGGCTCAATAGACAAGAGGTCATCCGCGCTTATTATTACGACTAGACCACCAGAAATTGTGCATCGATTGAGTCATGTTATCCACATGGTTCTATGGCAAAAGGTAGCAAGACATAACATATTGAGACAGGGCTTGTGCCAACGACTTAAGGAAAATCTCTCGGCCGCTATATGAGAGTAGATGATTAGTCTAGTTGAGGTATTACGATCCCTCTTGTGCAAGCCATGTCACTCTAGATCGATGGGCCTAGTAGGCTTCCTTTTGGTCTAGCAAGTGTCAGAGCTCACATTTTTCTGCAAGAAAAATATCCATGTCGGATGTGGAAAGCTGACGGTTGAGGCACGAGTTGATCTAACTCTGAAGATCCTTGATATGCTTCCAAGAGCTGCCACGACGATTATCTTGCCATGGCTTGAGTGCTTCGCCGACCGCAACAAGTTTATATACAAACTCTCAACCTTATTCATATTGATTAGTAATGTCTAGGTTTGGCCCAACCCATACTCGTGTGCCTGCACATGTATCTTTTGTACACCGTCCATAGAGTTTTTAACTTACATTAAATCTTTTATTTAATTAAGATTTTTTAAGATATTGAATGGATTTTATTTTTGAATTTAAAACCAATCAATGTGGACCAAGTATTTTCTGTGGTTGGGTATAATTTTCGAGATTTTTCTATTAGAGAGACAATTTTATCCCAAACTTTTCATTATAAAAGGAGACTTAATGCTCCTCATTTCACACAATGAAAAGTAATTATCTTTTCTCATTTTCTTTCTAGATCTCCCACCACCACTTTCGAGAAGTGCAGCTTCCATTTTAGTTTCACTTCCTTCTTTTGGGTGTACGAAATTAGGAAGATTGTGTTAACCTTGGGGGTAGCGTTCAATTTTGGGATTACTCGAATCCGGACATAAATGCTTCTAAGGCAGTGACTACGCTGCTTCTAAGGTAGTGACTACACGACACAGTAATAATTTCATTCTTTTTATTTTTTAACTTATATATTGTTCAATCAATACTAATCATGTTGTTTTGTAGCAATAGTTTTTCCTACATGTCATACATCTAGCATCGAGATGCATATGCTCCACATCAAGGAGTTAGAAATTGTTTCTTCATAGACGTCGAGATGCCTCTGCTCCACATCGAGGAGTTAGAAATTGATTCTACATGGACGTCGAGATGCCTCTGCTCCACTTAAAGAAAGCCTACTCGATTTCTACTAGAGTCATGATGACAATACCTCCAATTATTGAATTCTTCGCACTTAGTCAAATTTATAAAAGGGACACCGAGATCATTCGCTATATGTTTAGCATCAAGATGTCTCTGTACCCTTAAATAACAACAAAGGATAAACAAATCCACCATAATTCAAACGACAAGCACTACAACCGAAAATATAGTGAAATTCTTGTTGAACTAGAATTTCTTTACAAAATCCTATGTATATTGCAAAAAAATCTAATGTAATGCTGAAACTTCATTCTTCTCCAAAACATATGGTCTCAATTCGCGCTTTCGATTCACATGAATGACAGAAAATATAGCAAGCACAACTATTTCAAACCCAAACTTTAATTACAAGTCTCAATTCATCTCATTTTATGACATTCCCTCAACTAAGGGGTCAAGTGTTGTACCTCCACTTTTAAATTTTCTGCTCTTCTATTTTTCCATTACAACTCCTCTGCATGAAGGGCCTATGGAGTTTCACTAAGATACTTAGGGCTCATTTGGAGGTAATCTCGATGTATCTTTGGCTAAGTTATTGTCTTTGGCATAATCGTTGTCAAGTTAAACTTTCCTTCCAGCTGACTCCACTATCTGACAGCCAGATTTACGTTGCCAACCCATTAATACTTATCGCTCTTAAGATTGACACCAATCATCAGTCAAGTACATTTATTTAACCACAAAGAATAGGCTGAAGAGGGATCTCTGAACCCAAAAACACAATTCATCATCTTTTCTACCACCTCTTATATCCCTCGTCTTCTCCACACATCTCTACTGTTAATGGCTCTCCATCCAAATTAGAAAAGACAAGATAAACCGCCTAAAACCACCCTCATCCCATTTTAACTATCAACCATTCTCTTTTTAACTTTAATTTCTTTTCTTTAGTTTTCTTTTCCATTATGCTCCCCTATAATTGTTTATCCAAAAGGAACGTAAATTATAATCTTCTGCAGAAGTTTGAATTCGGAGGGAAATGAAAAATAAATTGCTTATATTATATTAGCTTAGAAGCAAAACCCGTTTCCATCTTGGTCCCGGTGTAGCCTGGATGCCGGCCGGTCACAAATTCTGGTGGTTCTCAGCGGAATTGAAGTTGTATTTATGGATAAGTGCTGTCAGCTTTTTGGCCGAAGTTTCTACACCACATTTCCCGTTGACAAATTTTTATATTTATTATTGAAAAGTTACTTTCATCTCGATTGACAAATAGTTCAAATAATTTTATATATTATCGATTACATTATTCACACGCAACACCATCTTGTATACCAACTTGAAAGAGGGAAAGTGAGATCCGATCATCAATCGTAAATAAAGTTGAATGAGAGTTGGACCACAGTCCATACGTGTCCATATAATAATTGTGATCATAATATTAATATGTGACCAAAGCATGTAGAGAAAGAAATTATTTCAGTCCAACGTTACTCTATAATATATATACCTTTCATGTTTATTGATATTTTCGAACAAAACAATTATTGATATTAAAAGTATATTGAATCTAATGAGTGGTTACAATGAAAATATTTATTTTAGAAGATTCAGACTTGAGAAATTTTGTTGGTAAAGTGTGTATATCTTATCAAAGAATTAAAATATATATATAAACAAATAACTATTTAAAAATATATTGATGAAATTATCCGAGTTTTAATTTCTTTCGTTTATGTTTACTCAGCATCACATCTATTGTAATAAAGTTGCATTTCCATCTCTTTCTGTTTAAGTTGCTTAATTACAAGTTATCATTTAAATATACAAATATATTTCTTTTCATCGTGAAAAGGAGCAAGAGGGGACCTGGCAATGATGTTGGGGTGATAATTCACGTTGAGAAACCCCCTCGTTACAAATTTTTAATATTTGGACTTATCCCTGCACACAGTATCAAAATTCTCAACTACTACTAAATTTTTAAGCATTGATCTAGAAAGAGACAAGACTTCAGATCTATTTCATTAAAAAAAGTCAGTTTTATACATCAAAATGACATAAATAATCAAGAATTAAGATATGCTTAAGGTTCTTAATATGTTTTCTGAACCAACATAAGCATAGTTGGAAATGAAAAGGAAGAGAGTTGTATGAGTGAAGTACGTAATTGGGTCTTGAATGATAGGTATGATGATTGATCTGATTTGAGGGGCAAATTTAGTTTTCAATCATGTATCTATTACTGCAACGGTTAATTTAAAAATTTTATTTTTAATATAATTAAATGATAATGTCTAGAAATAACGTGTTCATCTTATTATTAAATATTAATGAAATCAACCGAAGTTGTAGCCAATAGGGAAAAGGCAATCATTTAAATAATTTACTCATACAAAATTTAATCTAAAGTCTACATTATCTTATCTCATCCTCTCTTATCTCTTATCTGCAGGGGAGAGGGTAAAACAAAAACCAAAATAAGAACAGGCAATATTTGGTTTATGGAATCAATGGTTTCTTGAAGCAGGAATGAAAATTCTTAATTATCCTCTCCGTCCAGGAGCATTTCTTGATATCGGCACTCCGGACTGCAAAAAGCTTTCTCACCTCTGCATTACAGACCAAAAAAAAACCAAAACATTATAAACATTGATCAGATACTGCACTAAAACCAAACGGAATCGAGTTTTAATTTTCACCTGTAAATGTAAATGTCTACTTTCTGTTCAAGATTCTTCTTGCATGTGTGACAAAAGCTAAGGAAACTCTGGGGTGTAGGCTTCGGTTTATTATCATCCGGTACACTGAAGTAGCTTTCCACAACGCAGTTATCGAATATATGTGTGGTTCTGGGGTTAGGACCGTGAGATATCACGCATGTATAGTCCTCAGACAGCTCCATTTCAGTAACGGGAAGAACCTTCGGACGGGCACCAGGATCGGGAGACCCGAATGTTGGCGATAAATGTGAATTCCTGCTCCTGATTCCAAAATCAGTCGGTGGGGGTGGAGGAATCTGGACTCTGAGCTCGGTCCCGAACAAGACCTTTCTGCTGTTCGGCTCGCAACAACTGTTGTCTTCACTTCGGTTATCGTTGATGAATGCATCGAGTATAGCAAGACCGATGCCTTTCGGTTCTGGATTTCCAGGTGAGAAAAGTTTTGGGGTTTTTGGTCGGGTTAAGGCAAAGGGGTTACAGAAGGTGAAGAATGGTTTGTTGTCGAGGATTGAAGTAGGGCTCTTGATAGCTTCGGTTTCAGTGTGGGATTTCAAAGTGAAAGCTTTGAATCTGGGGGAATCGAAGAAAGATGGGATTGGGTTAGTGTAATTGTTGGCAGGGGATGCTTGAGAGCTGTGATCAGCCATTAAAGCTTGCTTGCTGGTCACTGCTCTGGACCTATTCCTCAGCATAACTAAAACTAACCCTATAGTATCAGATGTATATCAGAATCAGAACAGGAAAAGTAGAAGAACCAAGCAAAGAACTCACCTGGAAATGATTAATGTCACACAACCATAAACTGAATGGAAAAAAATGAAACCTTTTTTTTAATTAATTAATTTCTAAAGATGCAGAAACGCATAATCTGGGAAATTGAACTGCTTTCTAAATCTCTGTAGCCTCCATGACAGAACATTGAGGAAAAAAAACAAGGTTTCCCAAATTTTCTTTGTCTTTTTCCGCTCAGATTCTTAATCGATTGGCTCAACAAGGACAAGGCTGGATACCCATCATAATAACTCGCACGCAAAGCACATGATGAAGAGCAGAGCAGGTACGAATAACTGCTCTGCCATTTTCTTTTTACTGGAAAACAAGTATATGGTTGTTTCAGGCAAAAATGGTATAAATTTGCACTACTCCCAAAACTATCATCACTCTCAAAGTTGAAAGATTGTTAGTGGGCACTTTAACTGTTCCACTGCCAATCTCTTGCTTTATTCAGACCAAAAAAGGGGAAAAGGTAAGAGCCAAAAGAAGAGAAAGTTGAAGCCTAAACAGGTAGAGATTGGTCGTTGGGTGTGGGTTTTTAAAGAGAGAGAGAGAGGCGTATGTAATGTATACAAGTATGCATGAGATGAGAATTAGTGGGGGGTTTTTGCAGTAAAAGTATGACACAAAGTTTGGCCAATAATTTCACTTTTCTTGTTTATTATTTTCAAGTTTTCCTTTTTATATAGAGAAGGGTGAAGCGAGTTTTGTCAGATTGGGGAGGTGCAGATTTTAATGGTATTTTGTCCAGACTTTCTTGTTGTGTTGTCAGTCAGTCAGCCACGCACGCACTCTTTAGGGAATGATCATTGTTTCTCACAAATTAGCTTTAACGTCTACCGTTTTTCAGTATTTACCGTTGCCATGCCAAAGCCAACTTACCTGTTTTCTCTGCTAATTAAGTGCCCGTTCAGCAGTGCGTTTGAACAACGTTTGAAAAAAAATCAGCTGTCAAATAAAAAGGCCCGCTGAATATTTTGTGTTTGTTTTTCTTCATTGTATTTTTGTATTTAAATCTGGTCCTAAACATCCGTTTTAAAAAAAGTTATTTTTTTTTTATTTTTTTAACGTCTGCTTTTTCACCGTAAATAATCTTCTACCGACAGAGGTGAACGGACCCTAAAAGTTCTGTTAATAACCCAAAGTGACGGTGAGTTCCCAGATATTTATGCAGATTAACAACTTCTTGTATTATTATTAGTTACTAATAGTGTTTAAGTTTTAATTTGTAATTTTGTCGCATTCTTCCCCATTGTGTATTAACTCATAGTCATCACTGTCCTCTTTGTCCAAACTCTGACCCCAATTAAAACAGAGCAGTGTTGCTGCGGAAAGACATGAAATGGGACCCTGGAACTCCACTTTTTTTCAAACCATGTAATAAAAATATGCATGTGTCAATGTCCTCCATAATCATTAATCCATGCGTCCAATCCAATCCCCACTGCCATTTCTTGCCTGTAATTTTAATTAAATCTTATATTTGTGTTGATTAGGTTTGTTCTAAATTTTTTAATTCAAGTCATGGTTACAGTCGGATAACTTATTATATTCAAATAATAATGGGAACAAAATTATAGGTTACATAGGTAATAGATGCTTCGATTATATACGAAGTAAATTGCTACATATTATGACATTTAAATTCAAACGACGTAGCCTATGGAGTATAGGTTAGGCATGATGGACAAGCAACAGTGGTGTTAAAAGGTGACAAATGGCACCAATAATTAGTGAGATAAGACGTTAAATCTCTTAAGTAACATTAAAAGTTCAAATTTTAACATTGTAAATAAAAAATTTAAATTGAGATGGTCTCTCTCTTACTCTAACTTTATGAAATTCAATATGAATTAACCTGTCAATAAATAATCGATAATTAAAAAATTGAGAATTGTAATGATAACCCTAAAACAGAAGGAAACAATGCACAGAGAGCATAGGCCCGCAGTTTTACCAATCAACAAATTCAGCATCCAAACAAAATAAGTTGGGCCCACCAATTATGTATGCTTTTT
The DNA here is from genome assembly GCA_958450335.1 of Hibiscus tridactylites. NCBI lineage: Eukaryota > Viridiplantae > Streptophyta > Magnoliopsida > Malvales > Malvaceae > Hibiscus > Hibiscus tridactylites. The sequence goes on from OY288270.1 coordinate 15,542,063, forward strand.
TTGTCTGTTTGGGGTCCATTAGTGGAACTGCTGGCCCCCCTTTGATTGTAACGCTTTCTGGTTTTTAATTTTCTTTGAGTGTGGCCGGACAATAAATTCTAGGGTAAATTTTTAAAAACATCACTAAAATATGTTGAAATTTTATTTTGGCCATTGAATATTAAATTTATAATTTTATTACAAAATAGTCATAATTCTATTAACTGTTGCTAAAAGGTGATGTGATAATTAAGAAAATTTATATAATAGCACGTTTGGTCTTTTATATTTACACATCATAAGTTTAATGTCGACATTTGAAAGTTGAATGACCAAAATGAATATTTTAACATAGTTTAATGATCACTTTTGAACTTTATCTTAGGATATTAGTTTTTTAATAAAAAAAACTTATATTATTTAAAATTTCAGGTTATTTTTATAAATATTAAAAAACATTGTGTTATTAGAGTTTTATGAGTAAAAGAAATATAAGATAAATAATATTAAAAATAAAAGAATATGTTGTTAGATTTGTAAAATAATATAAACATTTATAACAATAGAGAATATATACGTATATATTGAGATTAAATAAAAGAATATCTTAAAATTTACAGAGTACATGTATTAAATAAAATAAAAATCATGAGATTTTTATTTAAAAAAAATCCTTAGGCAAAACTCGAGGAAGAAATTTGAGTTACCCAAATCTCTTATTGAAATTCCTTATAATTTTTTTTTTCATTTTAAATTAAATACTTAAATAAAACCTAACATCTCATGGTTGTTCATATAAAGTACCAACCTTTAAAAACGGTTGAATAAGGACCTAGCGGTTTTAAATCAACTCAAATAAGAATCTAATCTTTCAAAGCGGTTGAATAAAGACCTGCTTTTTATAATATACTCAAATAAGGGCCTAACAATTTATAATCTAGAGTAATTGTTGTAAAATGTTAGACCCTATTTAAACAAACTTAGAAGCATTGGACTTATTCTATCATTCTCAAAATTTAAGCCCTTTCTTCAAAAAAAAAAATCAATTCATTATTTAAACATTTAATCTTATTTTATACAAATATATAAATTCATTTTCAGAAATTTAACTCTATGATAAATATAATTCTTCTATGAATCTTTCCTACAACGCACTTTTACAAACCAAATTTTACCGTGGTTAGCGATGCTCCTCTTCAATTTTTTACGATGTCAATGGCAACATTAATTTTGTTGATTATCAATTGCTGATGATTCTTATTTTTTTTATTTTTTATAAAGAATCTATTTGTTTTAAATTTCTCTCTTTTTTTTTACATTTTAGCATATTTTTTCCCACAACCCCATGTCACGATATTCTTTTACATTTGTGCTAGTTTAATTTTTATGTAGAGATCATTACAACGTATATATTTAATTAAAAAAAGTCCACAATCTTGTATGACTAGATCTACTTTTATTGCAGCTGTTAATATTTTCAGAACTATTAGTAAAAAATATTCAAGAATGATTTTGTAATTATCACTTTTCCTACATCACTATTTATGGGTTTAATAAGATAAAGGCGTGAAAAATTTAATTGTTGGATTTCTATATATAATGAAGGATATAATATTTTTTTTTATTTCTACATTTTTTCTTCTTTAAATTTTCGTGTTTTTTATATAAGATTTTTTTGATGAATATAATCACCCAATTTCACTTCATCTTTTAAGCTGTATTTCATTATACAATCTTTGATTATAATGAAAACTGACATCTTGTTTTTTTGTTAAAGAGCCGTTGTTATTTTTAGTTTTAGAAATTGATCAAGTCAATTAATTGAAGAGAGAAGTGGGCCCTACCTTACTAGGCTGACTCAAACCGTGGGCCCAATTATGTGTGGGTTACTACTAATAGGGGAAGTCATCCAAGGAATGATGAGCATATGGTTATGTATGCATGGGTCCAACTATCCTTTTCACCATAACAATCATCAATAAAACAAAATGATCAACCAAAAGCAAACAATTTCTATTATTTTTTTACTAATATGTAACATCGATCCAATCAATAATTTAAATAGTGTAAAGACGTAATTAGGGATTGCCATTTGATCCATACTCAATAGGTTTTGATCCGACTCAATTTTATAGAGTCAGATTTTTTAAAAGAAAATTTAGGTTCATGTCGGGTTTTTTGAAGGTGAGATCAAGTCGGGTTTAAGTTTAAGGTGGAAAATACCCTACCCGACCCGAAATAATAGTTTAATTTTATTCTAAATATCTAGGTATAATTACTACAATGTCTCTCTCCTTTTATATATATATATATATATATATATATATATATATATATATATATATATATATATATATTTCAATTATCTCCCTATTTTGTCAAATAAAAATGGAATGATTATTATAATGTTCCCTCTTTATTTGTATTTTTGCAATTAGCTCCTTATTTTATCGAATAATAATAAAAATTGGTAATGTTTTATTTATGTCGGATCAGGTTATGTTCAGATAGGGTAAAACGTCATAAAATATTGGTTCAGGTCAAATTTAAATGTATGTATTAAATTTTTGGGTCGAGCTCGAATCGACTAAAATTCCGACTCATGATCATCCGTAGAAATAATACTGTAATTTTCACCTTCATTAACATCTCCTTGGCATTATTAGCTACTATATCAAAAGCTTGACTACAAATATTAATTAAATAACTAATAAATCAGGTATTTTTGGAGAGTATAATAATTTAGCAAAGAAATAGTCTACGAAAAGCTTGACAATTTACAAATACTATACTAAAAGATGATCTTAAAAAAATGATGGAAGAACCAATACCATGATTATTACCCTGAGGAAGTTTAAAAATATGATAACGACTACTTTCGATAAGATAGAAAGGAAATGAAGTGACATTATTATTTGGTTTTATTTAAAATAAATGCTAAATAACACAGCTATTATGTGACAAGACATGTGACATTATAATGTGTTAGGTATCATGCACTAATGTAAGCTCCATCAACTTGTGACACTACTCATCTATGGGTAAGGTCATCTTACAAAAGCTAATTTATTTTTTTCTTTTAATAAATTCATACGTTATAGAGGCCACATAAATATAAATTTAATTAGTTATTTAAGTTAATTATATCTATTTAAAAGTTTTTGTTAGATTAATATTGTTTGAGGACTTCAGCGAATATGATTTGGTATGAATAGAATTATTTTTAGACTTTAAATAAATAAAACATTTATAATTATGCTAATCAAGATTAATTAGCAAGTTGCAGCCGCAATTCATCTAAGCTTCAGTCAGAGTTACGTATTTTTCAAGTTTGTGGACATTGATATTAATACAACACTTTTCAGTTTCCAAAATTTTCTTCATACTGCAAAATAATACATATTCTACGGTTCCACATTTTCATTTACGAAAACTCGATGATGTCCCTCTCATAGTAAGCTTCGTGTCACCAGGAAAACCTAGTTTTCTTCAAATATATATCACTAACCTTATCACCACCATGAATTTCTTATCTTGACAGGCACTGCCACGTCCCTTTCGGTTCAGGCTTAGGTGGCATGATTCCAGCTGTCACTAGTGCCACTTGGCGACACACAAGAGGAATTATGTATGTAGAAAATTGCCGTTGAAAATTTTACTCACCAAAATTAAGTAAAATGTAGGTCGATTCAGATTAATCATGATAAAATCATAGAGAACCGAGGCATGATGCATTTAGACAAAAACAAATCCCACCACTTTTGATTGTTTCTCTCATATATAATATAACAAGAGATGATGATCGGTAACAAAGTTGACAAAATTAGCTAGCTAGGCCCCTTATATTCAATTGAGTGGATTGTTGTTTCTTTACCTTAGCTAGCCACATACACTTTAGAATATTATTTTGCTGATATTCCATGTTTCGACGGTGATCGATACTTTATTCATATAAATTATCTAATGGTTTTATTGTCACGAGTTAATTGAAGAACCAATTTAATAAAAACAAGATTAAAAATTAAAAATTTCAAAACAAATTCTTTTATTAAAAGGGTATTTATGTTTTTAATGATTTATATATTTTTTAAAAATTAAATAACTTCAATTATAATGTTATAAGAAATCTCAAAATGAATGAATAGTTAATTTAAAATATTTTAAAAAATAAATAAATTCAGATTTAATTTTTAATATTGATATTAATTTTGTGTGTTTTGTATATATATTGTATATAGGTCTCGAGATCGAGGCTTTGTATATGCAGAAAATCTCTTCTGAAAATTCATCCACCATAATTAAATGTATGACGCATGTTAACTCAAATTAATCAAAACAAAACTCTATGAAACTGAAATTACAACAAAAATACACATTTATATCTGAAAATGAAATGCCTAAGTGTTAAAGGTTTTTCAGGCTTGGTATTGTGTGTATGGTATAAATTATGTTGCATTACGTCAAACCATCTTTTTGACAAAGAAAGAAAGAAAGAAAATATAATGTTAGGTTACCGCCAAAAGAATGGAACGTAATGAAATGGTTTATTTGATTATGACACCCATTTTATCTTCTATATATTTGATTTAATGATAGTATACGTATTTATTTATCTAGTAATATTGTTTATTTCAATAAAAATAAAATTAAATATAGCTAACTTTATTTTTAGTAAATTAACATCATTTTGTCGCGACTATTTGTAGAACTAATGTTTTGATATAATAATTGAAAAATAATTTTGTACTAAATTGAAAAGATTTCAAAAGTGTCTTTAAGTCCAAATAACTTAAAAATATGTTTGATGATCGTTTTAAGAAGTTTTGAAGTGTTTTCTAAAGCCAAATTTTACAAAACCACCCAGGTGTTTCGAAACACCATTGGGCGTTTCGAAACAACCATTCACAGTTTCAAAACGTTTCGATACAGCTCTGTCTGTTTTGAAACGAGCTTTAATCCAGGTGAGGATTTTTACATAGCGTTTCGATACGAGATTCACCGTTTCGATTTACCTATGTAGCAAAGACCTCAACGGTCAAAATCTCCAACAGTAATTTAATTTACAGCCTAACTGTCAATCGTACCGAAACAGGTTGTAACCGTTTCGATACGTCTAGAAGGATTTCAAAACGGTCATAGGTGTTTCGATACGGCCTGCTGCATCAGACGTCAACGACTAGTTCTTAAGAAGGCTGTTTCAATACGAGCTCGACTGTTCCAAAACAAACAACATCAGAACTGCAATTAATTTGGGAAATAAGGTCTCCAATAGCTCCAATTCAACCCCAACGGTCATCAACGACTATAAACTCAAAAAGGAGTATAAATTGGACCTCCAAACATCAAGAGAAGACTAATGCTTCAATTGTCAAACATCATATGATCAAAGCTATGTCTTAGAGCCTAATTGTCAATTTCTTGTATAGACAAACACTAGTGAGCCAAAATTGTTATATTTGCTCAAGTGTTTTAAGATTGGGTGAGAGCTTAATTGTGCAAACAAATACCTATCAGAGGGATTTGAGTTTGCTTATTTTTCATCTTTTTATAAAGAGGGTTTGATCAAGCTTTGGGTATAAAGCTTCATCGATTTTTTAAGGGTTTCCTCCTAAGCCTAGAAAAAGGAACGAATCAATAATGGATTGATTGAAAATCCTTAGTGGGGAGCTAAGGTAGTGGATGTAGACCTTGGTTAGAAGGTTAAACCACTATAAATCATCTTGTCATTTTCATTTTAGCTTCCACACCTCTATCACCCAAAAATTCAATCTTCTCCAAACTTAGCAAACACATCGGTTGTAGGAAATCGAGCATCACAAAACCCAACAATTGGTATAAGAGCTTGGCTCAATTGAAGAGGATTAACATCCTATTGAGGCGATCCGGCAAGCTCGATCAACATCTCAAACAACCGGATCAATGTCGCAATCCATCGACAAGCCGCCCTTCTTTGACGGGACCAATTATGCTTATTGGAAGACGAGGATGATGTTCTTTGTCAAATCCAAAGACTACAAGCTTTGGGATATCAATGAAGATGGCCCGTTCGTACCACAAGGAAGCAAGGCGAATTGGAGTGCCGACGACCGCAAGAAGATGGAGCTAAATTGCAAGACATTGCACTTCATCTTTTGTGCACTTAGCCTAAATATCTACGAGAAGATGTCTTCTTGCGAGAATGCCAAGGAGGTTTGGGACAAGCTCAAAGTTACATACGAGGGGACAAACGAAGTAAATGAGACCAAGATCGGCCTCTTCAACCTAGAGTATGAAAACTTCAAAATGGATCCGGAAGAGAATATTGAGAATATGTTCCACCGATTCTCCACCATCACCAATAGACTCAAATGTTATGGAGAAATCATTCCGGAAGAAAAGCTTGTCCGAAAGTTCATCTACTCCCTTCCCTAGTCATGAGACTCAAAAAGGACCGCCATCATCGAAGCCAAGAATCTCAAGACTTTGAAGCTTGATGAGCTCATGTAGTCACTTCTCACTCACCAAATTATGAGAAAAAACAAAGAAGATGAAAAAGAGAAGGAAGAGATTAGAGCTATGGGGGAGAAGAAGCTCAAATGGCTTGATATCAACACGAATGTCATTGCTCTCAAATCCTCCACATGCCATCATGAAGATTCAAGTGAGGAGGAGGATGAAGAAGAAGAAATAGTTCATCTCTTCAAGAAGTGTGCCCCTTTCATGAAGAAAGCCTTGAAAGAACTTGATCGAGAATCCATGAAGAAGAAGAGGGCAAACACTTCAAGCCATAAGAAGAAGGCATATGTGGCTACTTGGAGTGATGAAGACTCCACCGATGATGAACAAGCCAACCTTTGCCTTATGGCCATCGAAGAAGATTCAAGGGTAACTTCTAATTCATTTACTTCATGTTCATATTCTCTTGATGAATTACAAGATGCCTATGACGATTTGGTTTTAGAATTTAAAAATCACATTTTGAAAAACAAGAAAGTGATTTCAAATTTGAAAATTCAAAATGACTTGATTTCTAAAACCAAAATTGAACTTGAAGCAAAACTCAAAGAGTTTGAACAAAAATGTTTTGATTTACAAAATTTGCTTTATAAAGTTCAAGAAGAAAAAGATTTGATTTCCAAAGAGCTTGAAAAGAAAAATAATGTTGGAAAATCAAATTTTTATGTAAGACAATCTAGTGACCCTAGATTTGTAAATGGTAAAATTTTTAGAAGTACTTGAGTCCCAAAAGGACTAAGTACTTCAACTAAAAAGGATGAAATTGAAAAATGAATTCCTAAGGGAACTAAATTTTGTGCCACTAACGTCTATGGATCCAAAGCAATTTGGATACCAAAAATTACTTGATTGTCTTTTGCTAGGTGTGATGAAGAGTGATCAACAAGTCAAAAGTTGAGGGGGAGCTCTATACACACAAGGAAGAACACTTGAAGAAGGAAGGCTTCATATCCTCCCTTGGGTTCAAGTGTGGTAAAATCTAATTGTTCTTACTTTTATTTGATTTATTTTTATTTATTTCAACTAGATTATCATATGTTGGACTAACATCTTTTGATGATGCTTTGAGAAAAGGGGAGCCGTTTTAAAACCAAAAATCTTATTTGTGTCAAATTTTTCTTAACCTCCTAAGTTATTTTAAACTGAAAATTATTTAAATTCTTTTTGATATAACAAAAAGAGGGATATTTTGGTTTGAAAAATTGCATTTTCAAATGAATAAGGGGGAGCTTTATCTAACTTTAAAATTTTTCATCTCTTATTCACATTTTTAAACATAAAGGGGGAGAATCCCAAACAAATTTTAAAGTTGGTTTTATTATATCAAAAAGGGGAGATTGTAGAACTAATGTTTTGATATAATAATTGAAAAATAGTTTTAGACTAAATTGAAAAGATTTCAAAAGTGCCTTTAAGTCCAAACCACTTAAAAATATGTTTGAGGATCGTTTTAAGAAGTTTTGAAGTGTTTTCTAAAGCCAAACTTTACAAAACCACCTAGGTGTTTCGAAACAACCATTCATAGTTTCAAAACGTTTCGATACAACTCTCTCTGTTTCAAAACGAGCTTTAATCTGGGTGAGGATTTTTACATAGCGTTTCGATACGGGCTTCACCGTTTTGATACGCCGATGTGGAAAAGACCTCAACGGTCAAAATCCCCAACGGCTATTTCCCAACGATAATTTAATTTGCAGCCTAACTGTCAATCGTACCGAAACAGGTTGTAACCGTTTTGATACGTCTAAAAGGGTTTCGAAACGGTCATAGGCGTTTCGATAAAGCCTGCTGCATCAGACTTCAACGACTAGTTCTGAAGAAGGTCGTTTCGATACGGGCTAAACTGTTCCGAAACGGACAGCACTATAACTACAATTAATGTGGGAAATAAAGTCTCCAACGGCTCCAATTCAACCCCAACGGTCATCAATGGCTATAAACTCAAAGAGAAGTATAAATTGGACCTCCAAGCATCAAGAGAAAGTTAATGCTTCAATTGTCGAACACCATATGATCAAAGCTATGTCTTAGAGCCTAATTGTCAATTTCTTGTATAGACAAACACTAATGAGCCAAAATTGTTATATTTGCTCAAGTGTTTTAGGATTGGGTGAGAGCTTAATTGTGCAAACAAATACCTATTAGAGGGATTTGAGTTTGCTTATTTTTCGTCTCTTTGTAAAGAGGGTTTGATCAAGCTTTGGGTAGAAAGCTTAATCGATTTTGTAAGGGTATTCTCCTAAGCCTAGAAAAGGGGACGAATCAATAGTGGATTGATTGGAAATCCTTAGTGATGAGCTAAGGTAGTGGATGTAGACCTTAGTTAGAAGGTTGAACCACTATAAATCATCTTGTCATTTTCATTTTAGCTTCCACACCTCTATCACCCAAAAATCCAATCTTCTCAAAACTTGGCAAACACATCAGTTGTAGGAAATCGAGCATCACAAAACCCTGTAATCACTAATTTTGTCCGGACCTTGAACTCTCTTTGATTTATGTTTATCTTGGGCTTATTAGGGCTATTAAATAATTAAATAAGAAGGAAAAAGAAAAAATGAAAAAAGGGGAAAATATATATACATATATATAAATAGTGCTACCCTTATTAACTTGTGTCATTATTTATCATATTTGAAAAAGAAAAAAAAATAAAATATTATATTATCATGGTTAATAACTGGTGTGTTTTATCATTCATTTATATACATATGTGTTTTTGTTAATTATTACTATTAGTAATTATCCTTGCTATGTTTATTATTTATTGTATTTATTATTTATCTTGTTATTATTCATTTCGTTATTATTATTTGGTAATACTATTATTCTACTTATCTTTATAAGTATTATTATTATTATCAGAATAAAAAAACAGATAAGGCATGAAATAAAAGCCTGTTTGGATTAATATGGTCCAAAATACAATGAGCCCAGAATAATATAACAAAATAAAATACATCTAAGCCCAAACAAATACATGGCCCAACCGAAATAAGGAAACCCTAACAATTTTCTTTGGGTTGCAGCTGCAGCCGCCACTCCTCAGCCGTCCGATGGGAGAGAAGGTGGATGGTCCAGATGAAGCCCGAGAGACAAACCCTAGAGGGGGTCTCTCCTTGCCCTAGCACCGCTGCATCACTGTCGTTCGATCTGGGCGAGATCAACGGCCCAGATCGCGTCTGGAGAAAACCCTAACGAGGGTACCAATGTCCCGCGCCGCTCACACGCCCCCGCCGTTAGATCGAATTTGATCTGACGGACCAAACTCGCGCGTACGTTGCACCAGACGCCCATTCGTTCTCCACGCGCGCATGACTCGATCCCATCCGCGCACGCCTCTGTCGTCTCTGTCTGAAGGCACGCCAACGACACTTTGGGAAAAACTCAACATGCAGCAGCCGAAAACAAGACATCAGATATCCAAAATTGTAAACCAAGCCAAAAACATCAAAAGGTCAACCAGACATGATACCAGAGAGAGAGAGTGTGTACTACCTGTATTGTTTTATTCTCATTGTAACCCGGTATAAGAGTAACCGGGATAATGGTTGTAACCCTTCTTCCTTAGCGAAAAGGAGAGGGATTTTTAAGAAAGGCAGTAAAAGCAAATATATTCAGAGGTATCCAAATCTCAGTTTTTCTTTGAATCCGTCGCATGCATGAGAATATAAAAAAGGTTTTCGTTTTTACCTTTCAAATGTTGCTTCCCTCCTCCGCTTCTGGATTCGGACCGGCGATAATCCCATCGGTTCCTGTTTAGGGAGTCAACCGGGGTGAGCCATCGGAGCCGCGGAGAGAGGTTTCCCTTTCTTAGGTTTTTCAAACACTTTTTGTTAGGGGAGTTTAGGGATATCTGTTTTGGGGTTTCGGTGGGGTTAAATCTTTTCTTTTTTCTTTTTCATTCCTGCGTCGTCAATGGCCTGAGTTTCTTGAGGGTTTCTCTCCGCTTCTCTGAGAGTCCCGACGCCGAGAATGGCCGACGGTGCCGGAAACCCTTTCCCGATGAGGCTAACCCTAACCGGTTGTGAAGAGGGGGATGAGGTTTTTCTGGGTTTGAGTTTAAAATTGGCAAAAGGCTTTCATTTTTTTAGGTTCTGTTTTTATATTGATTTTACGTTTTAAAAATGGTCCAAGCCTTTTCTAGTCCCCCTGTGTTTCCGAAATATCACCCTTAGCCATTCCGCTTTTTGAAATCACATCCCTGGTCCTTGCTTTTTTAAAGTGTTTTTCAATTTCGTCCCCTAATTTGCTTCAGTCAACACCGAATGGTTTAATAGCCATTTCGGTCCCTACAGATTTCAGTGTCTTTTAATTTTGGTCCCAGTTTTGACAACTTGACCTTTTCTTTTATGGTTTAATTCTCTCATTAGTCCCTAGAGTCTGTCCAGAATTCACTCTAGCCCTTTTAGCAATATGGCTTTCATCCCATGCATTTTTAATTTTCTAACTCAATATTTATATTCATTTGCTCATCTTAATCTATGTTTTATTTACATGTTCCATATATGTTTGACGATGTATATAATTATTTGTGCGATTTATGTTTGCTATGCCATCAATGCCATGTCATTTACTTTGTGTTTAGTTATCTCGTTTTTTTTAAGTTTGCATCTCAGTTTATAAATTGCAATGTGAATGCCTTTTTATTCGGGAGTGAACGAGGCCAGTACCAGTCGTAGTGGTGGTGGTTCGAACGTTCTCTCTCGAATATTAAGGCTTTTAAAATTTACTCGATCATATAACCAAATTTCGATATGATCCGTCACTTTAATTCGCAAAATTTAATATTAATTAAGCGGTAATGTTTTTGGTACCGATTTTCGGGCACGACGGGGGTGCTCATCCTTCCTCGCGTGTAACCGACTCCCGAACAGTTTTCGAAAAGAATCTCTGGTTTTTATTTCGGTGTCCGGTCTACCATTTTTAAATGGCCAGTGGCGACTCCTTCTTTTTTACAAATTCGACTAAAATTTTCGAAACCATTTAAAACCCGGTTCTTCTAAGTGACACCGAGGTATTTTTTTTGGTCGCAACAGATGGCGACTCCGCTGGGGACAAAATTTTGTTTTCAAAAACAAAAAGAGGGTCGAGCCAAAAAAAACTTTATCGCTTAATTAATATTAGAAGTTGCGAATTAAAGTGACCAAATTGATCGATATTTGTTTATAAGTGCGAGTTCATTTTAAACGCATTTAAAATTGGCATTTAAACCCGTTTGTTTAAGTGGGGGGAAAACGCTAGTGCTTTCTTGGGGATATTGTTCCTCCGTCTGGGCCTAGCAAGTACCTTCGGGGCTCGAGTACCCTATATCTTCATGGGAATATCGTTTCTTCGTCTAGATATAGCGAAAGGGTCCCCTCGAATTGAACTCGGTTGAGAGGAGCCTATAATGGGTGATGACCGGGGGCCTTGCTACCCTTAGTAGGGGACAGCGAGGACAGTTTGAGTATCGCTTAGAACCAAAACTGCATGTAGAGAACTAGAAAACCCACCCCTTTTAGAGCCATGCGGATAACCTAGGTTTCATAGAATAATAGGGTTGTTTGTTTAATGCGTACTTTTCTTCTTTTCTACTTAATGTGTAAAATTACGATTATTCGATACTAACATGCTCTCTTTGTCTTTCTTTTTTTCCCTTTCTTTTTGGCATTACTTTGGCATTTGCATTGCATATTCTAGGGGTGTTGAATCAAGGTGGTTTTACTCAGTTTCAAGGCATTCATTATGGACGGAAGGCTACTCAGAAAGGAAGAGGTCAACTCCCAAGTTAGACTTTGGTCGGAGACGAATCAAAGAGTTCAGGGGGACAGCCCACCAAGTAAGCGCATTGTACCAGGCTACACGTATGTGAGTCTTCAACAAGGCGATCTCTACGAGTTAAGAGAAATTTGGGAAAGTTGGGATGGGAGGTTGCAAGGTTTGTTCCGAAGTAATTACGGTGATATAGCGGACTTAATCTATGTAAGGATCAATGAACCGTTATTCCGTGCTCTGTTTGAATTTTGGAATCCCGCTTTCTGTTGCTTTACTTTTAATGGGGAAGATTTGATGCCCACAATCGAAGAGTATACGGCCCTCCTTCATCACAAGGGAGTAAACCGGGATTGGATTTATTCAAAACCTCATAAATCTCAAAACTATCCGACTAAGCTCCGAGAGGCGGCCGGAATGAGCGCAGATTGGGTTAAGGGTCTGATTGAGCAAAAAGGGGACAACATGGCTTTCTCATGGGATTGTATCCGGGATTTGATACCGTCACACCCTGATGAGGTAATGAAGATGGATCTTTTTGCCATAGGAGTATACGGTTTGATCATCTTTCCAAGGGTCCTAAATGGTATTGACGTGGCTGTCTTAGATGTGTTTGAACGGTTGAAGAAAAAGGCAAACCCTGCCGCAGCAATCTTGGCCGAGACTTTCATTTCATTAAATGAGATCCGGAGGCATGAGGAGGGACGCTTTAGAGGTTGCGCTCAGTTACTCCAGGTTTGGATCCAAAGCCACTTTTGGGTGACGCCAAAAAGGGTCTTGCCAGGTGTGTTGTTCGAAAATTTCTCGCCGCTGCAAGTATATTTGAGCAAGGAATGGCGGGAGGACATTAAAAAGGCGCAATGGGCCACGATCCTTAGGAACATCCAAGAAGGTGATATAGTTTGGAGGGCACCTTGGTTGGGTCGGGTTTCCTACTTTCTCTATCGTTGCGGAGATTATAATTGGCTTATGCTCTTGGGGCTTTACGGGGGAGTTGGATGTGCCCCTCTCTTAGTGTCAAGACAGTTTGGGTCTCGTCAGTTCGTACCTTTTACCTTCGGTTTGAGTCAGAGTGAATTCCTTTTTAAAGGCGAATTTAGGGCAAAAATTGTGAACGCCACTCGGGCGTGGGATCATTGCTACCGTATTCGGATTGAAGAGAATGCGTCCAGTATGATTACTCCGGACTACGACTTTTGGAGGAAGTGGAGGACCAACGATGAAATTCCGAGGCCCGATCAAGGGTCAGTCATGACTATGGAGGAACATATGAGGGTTATGCCTTCCGAGGCGGACATAACAAGAAAAGAACTCGAAGAAATGAGAAAGAAATTGGAAACTTTGCAGACCAAGCATGCCGACGAGCTTTTTCAGTCAAGCTTGGACATCGACGTTAAAGAGGGTACTATCAAAGATTTGAGGAAGGAAAATACCGAGTTAAAAGAAAAGATTACCCTTTATCAGCGAGACGTCGTCAGAATGCAAACCTCCTTAAGAAGAGCGAGTCAGAGGAAGCTCGTGGCGGTCGAAAAGGAAAGAAGGTATGGTTTGTGATTGGTTGAAGAAGAGAAGAAAAAGGGTAAGCTAGAAGTTGAAGAAGAGAGAAAAGGAAGTAAGTTGGTGTTAGAGAAGGAGAGAAAAGCCCTGAACAGTGTGATCAGCCGGGAGAGGGGGAAGGCAAAACAAGAATTGGAAAGGGAAAGGGATAACTCAGCTGCATGGAAGAGGAAGGCACATGATCACAAGAATCGAGTGCAGGAGCTGCAAAGCTTATATGAGCTAACCACCGAGAACTTAGACCATAGTCAAGATTACATCACTCAGCTAGAAACGAGAGTGGAGGAATTAGATGTCGCCTTTCATGAATACCGTGAACGCAATGGTTTTTTCGAACTCCAGAACACCCAGCTAGAGAACGCTACTCTCCAAGCGCAAATCGAAACCTTAAGAGCCACGGTAGAAGATTGTGAGGCTAAGCTTTTTGTTCTCGAGGAAGCTGCAGCGGGTGGAGACGATTATTGGCGATGGAGGCTCCGAGACGCGACCCGGATGATCCAAGATAGATACGATTACTTCACTACCCTGATGGTGCAGGTACAAGAGGTGGCCCGGCACGTAAAGAACTTGTCTGCGGAAGCCGAAGCATTGCGCCCTTTTGTCACTCCCGATGTGGCCGAAGCCCCGAGATTCGCCCAGCTACTCCAGGCGGTGGGAGAGTTAGGAGTTAGGGCAGCAGCTTATCTTTAAATGACTGTTTCAGCTATTTTGTAAGAAGGGTCTCCCATTTTTCGACGTTGGTCCGCCTATCGGATAACGTCTTTTGTTAGTAAGCGGGGGGCCCATGGGCAAAACTTTGATGTTATGACTTTTATTCCAAAGGGACTTCCCGATTAATGAAATGTGGCCTATGAGGAGCCACCCTTATGATCAACACCTTAGCTTACATACATGTTTGCATACATCCGTTGCATCCTTCATTCATTCCGCAGCATTACATGCATTGACTAATTAACATCACTAAGTTAATAATCGAAAAATATTTTCAGAGAGAGAGATAGAGAGAGCGGAAGAACCCCAATCTACAATCATTCCGCGGTCGTACGATACCCGTTCCCAGTCTAGAGCAATGGAGGATAGAATGACAAGGGTCGAACAAGGCCAGAAGGACCTCGAAACTCGGATAGACGAAATTGAAAACATCATCAAGGATCAAATCACCCAGTCACAAGCTAGCATCATAGCCCAATTAACCGAGCTACTCACAAAGAAGTTCGGTAAGGAAGGGGGCTCAGGGGAAGGGATAGAGGAAACCACGTCACACATTCAGCCGGAACTGCCTGCCACGGGGAAGAGAGTCCACATCAATCTCGGAGGGACCTCCAACCCGGTTGGCCCTCAAAATCGCCCCATGGGCT
Organism: Hibiscus tridactylites; assembly: GCA_958450335.1. NCBI lineage: Eukaryota > Viridiplantae > Streptophyta > Magnoliopsida > Malvales > Malvaceae > Hibiscus > Hibiscus tridactylites. The sequence goes on from OY288270.1 coordinate 15,557,206, forward strand.
CCACGGCTAACCAACCATTGGACGTAGGAGAGGGCCCCGAACATGAGGTCCCAGATTTGAACATGATGAGCGAGGTGGAGGAACAAATCAGAGCCGAGGTGGAAAAGAAGTACGAGGAGAGGTTTCGTTTCTTTGAAGAAAGGTTCAAAGCATTGCAAGGAATGGATGAGCAAGGGGGTGACGCTAGCGATCTGAGCCTCGTGGCGGATCTGGTAATACCGCCAAAATTCAAGGTTCCTGACTTCGCTAAGTACGACGGAACGACTTGTCCTTCTGCCCACGTCACCATGTACTGGCAGAAAATGGCGGCCTTCATTAAGGATGAAAAATTGCTCATACACTGCTTCCAAGATAGCTTGACAGGTTCAGCAACCCGTTGGTACACCCAGCTCAGTTGAGCCAATATAAAATCATGGAAGGATCTCTCGAGGGCCTTCGTGGAGCAATACAAGCACGTGACGGATATGACCCCTAATCGCATCATGTTAGAAGGAATGGAGCAAAGGTCAAACGAGACTCTACGCCAATATGCACAAAGATGGCGTGACGTGGCCGCCCAGATTCAGCCTCCGATCCCCGAGTACGAGATTACTCCTATGTTCGTGAATACCTTGAGGGGCACTTTGTTTGACCGTCTAATAAACAACACCACTCAAAACTTTGCCGATATGGTAAGGACCGGCGAGTCAATCGAAGTAGCTATAAAGAGCGGCAGGATCGATAGCGGGGAGAATTCCCGAAGGAACTACAAGAAAAAAGATAGCGAAGTGAATACTGTGGGGACCTACAACACCTCGAAAAACTTCACTATCTCCCAGCCGAGAAACGCGAGTGGAGGAGGGCCAGGCCCAAACAATAAAGATTCAAGGCCTCCGAGGAAGGAAAACGAGAAAATGTCATTTACTCCCCTACCAGTCTTGTATGTCGAATTATACTCGCAATTGCACAAGGCCGACTTGGTTAGGCCTCATTATGTCCCTCCATTTGAACCCCCGTTTCCCGCATGGTACGATGGGAAGGCAAATTGTGAGTATCATGCTGGTGTCCCAGGGCACACAATTGAGAATTGTATTGCGTTCAAGAAATTTGTGCAAAACCTAATCAAGACGGGAGTATTACAGTTAGACGAACCAAGCGCAACTAACAACCCCTTACCCAACCACGGAGGACGAGGTGTTAACGTTGTCGAAGAGGATTGCGCTAGAAGGGAAAAACAAAGCGTGTCCGAAATCAGATCCCCGTTGAGATGGGTTTTTCAGCAACTATGTATGGCCCGACTAATTGATCGAGGCATGGTAATCGTACAGAAAGGTCGCGGCCCCTATTGTGAGTATCACCAAGATCAGGGACATGACATCCAAGATTGTGAGGGTTTCAAGCAACAAATCCAAAAAATGATGGACAATAAGGAAATCGCTTTCTTTGAGAGAGTTGAAGGAAAGAAAGAATGGGAAGTCTGTACCTCAGACGGCCCCAAGATTTCATACAGAGTCGAGAGACCGTTCAGAATTTCTGTCAAACCAAAGGAAGAATCACTCCAAGAGACAAGTGTCAAGGAGGCTCCCAAGATTGTAATAACGGCATCAGCGTCGTTTCCTTTTAAAGACACCCGGAGTGTTCCATGGAATTACGCCGCCCAGATCTCTATGCCAGAAGCTCCCAAGTTGCAAGGGAGCGAAGAGACAACAAAAAGGAAGAAACCAATGCAAGAAGAGTCAACGGAGTGTGACTTTGGACCGGTAAATGAAGTGGGACATTTCACGAGGAGTGGTAGGTGCTATTCGCAGGAGATGACTAAGGCTGCAGAAGAAACACAGAGAGGATCCACCGCCCAATATCCATCAACCTGTCACAGAGACACAGGCTCAGGAATTCTTGAAGTTCCTAAAGCATATTGAATATAGTATCGTGGAACATCTCCGGAAACAACAAGCCAAAATTTCGATACTCGAGTTACTATTAAGCTCAGATAAGCATCGGGACGCGCTACTGAAGGTGTTAAATCAAACCTTTGTCCCAGATAACATATTAGTGGGAAAGCTGGACCGAATAGTGAGGCACATCGCTGCCGACAATTATATTACTTTCAATGATGACGAGATCCCGGATGGAGGCATGGGATCAACTAAAGCTTTAAACATCACTACCCACTGTAAGGGGCATATTTTACCCGGCGTGCTCATCGATAACGGATCGACTTTGAATGTGTTGCCTATGGCCACCTTGTAGAGGCTGCCAATAGACAGTTCACACATGAAGCCTTGTCATAATTCCGTTAGGGCTTTTGACGGAACTCAACGAGAAGTGATTGGGAAGATTGAAGTACCACTGGTGATTGGACCGACCGAATATGTTATTGATTTTGTAGGGATGGACATCCGGCCGACTTATAACTGTCTATTGGGTAGGCCCTGGATTCACTCGACGGGCGCTGTACCCTCATCATTGCATCAGAAAGTCAAGTTCGTCATTTACGGAAAGTTGGTAAGCGTGGGAGCTGAGCAAGACATCATTGCATCCGTAACCACTGACGCGCCTTATGTGCAAGCAGAGGAGGAGGCCTTGGAGTGTTCATTCAGAGCCTTAGAATTTATCAATGCCACCTTTGTGGCGGAAGGAAGTCAAATTCCGCGCTATCGATTAACCAACTGTACCAAGATGACAGTTCAAGAGACGTTGGGACGAGGGGCCAAGAAAGGAAAGGGTCTCGGAAAAAATCTCCAAGGCTGTTTGCGTGCAAGAAGTGTGATTAACAAGCAAGATAAGTTTGGATTAGGCTTCAAGCCCAATTTTCAGCAAAGGAAACAAGAATGGAAGAAGAGAGAGGAGCGCAGAAAGGCCAGGCTCAGGGGCGCAGACATCCCTTGGGAGCCCATGACTTACGTTGATCTGGAAAAGATCTTTTTTATCCGGAGGGATAGTCAACGTAGAGCAGAAGATAAATGAGAATGACCAAGAAGTCGCCCAGCTCCTCAGGGAAGAAGCACTCAACGAGGCTTTTGAAGAAATGGACATTAACGTCATAACCAGTGACAAGCACAGTGGCCAACTGTTAGCCGGAATTCGCCCATGCCGCCCAGGAGAGGCGCTCAAAAATTGGACTAGCACGGACCTACCTTTAGTTTCTAGGTCAGCATCAAAGTAATGCTTGGAATCAACCCTATCCGCTTTTGCCCGCGAGCGATAGGGATCTTTTGTAAAGGGCTCCTGTCTTAGCTTATTCAATGAAAGGGACGCTTCCCAATATTTTCACAAATGGCAAACGTCTCATTCATTACATTCTTTGATTATTTATCTTGAAATCGCGTTATTCTTTCGATTCCCTATATACGTTTTTCTTAAATTCTGTTTCAGGGCTCTTGTAATCAGTCACGTGAATGACCTTGAACCTGGGGCCAAGGTAGATTTTGATCAGCCCTTGTACGCCGTCGAGTTCGATGAGGGGGAAGAGGATGAAGACTGTGAGGTCCCAGAGGAATTGCTTAGATTAATGAAAAGTGAAGAAAAGCAAATTCTACCCCATCAAGAGAACTTAGAGGTTATCAACCTGGGGACTAACGAAGAAAGAAGAGAAGTGAAGATTGGCGACGTGTTCTCATCCAAGAATAAACATGAGTTAATTAAGTTGCTCATAGAATTCAAGGATGTTTTCGCTTGGACTTACCAAGACATGCCGGGGTTAAACACGGATCTTGTGGTACACAAGTTACCAATAAAGCCCGAGTGTAGGCTGGTGCAGCAGAAATTGCGTCGAATGAGAGCGGATATGCTATTAAAAATCAGAGAAGAGGTAAAGAAGCAATACGAGGCGGGCTTTCTCCAAGTCGCCAAGTACCCCGAATGGGTAGCTAATATAGTCCCAGTTCCGAAGAAAGATGGGAAGGTTCGCATGTGCGTCGACTATAGAGATCTTAATAGAGCAAGCCCTAAATACAACTTCCCGTTACCCCACATCGACACTCTAGTAGACAATACTGCGGGGCACTCATGGTTCTCATTCATGGACGGTTTCTCAGGGTACAATCAAATAAAGATGCACCCCGAAGACATGGAAAGAACCACTTTTGTCACTATGTGGGGAACCTTTTGTTACAAGGTGATGCCTTTCGGATTAAAAAATGCCGGGGCCACGTATCAAAGAGCTATGGTAATCCCTTTTCCATGATATGATGCACAAAGAAATCGAGGTGTATATAGACGAAATGATAGCCAAGTCACAAACCGAGGAGGAGCACATCAAAAACCTAAGAAAGCTCTTTCAAAGATTAAGGAGGTATCAATTAAAGCTCAACCCGGCCAAGTGCACTTTCGCCGTCACATCTGGAAAACTACTAAGTTTTGTGGTTAGCCGAAAGAGGATCGAGATTGACCCAGACAAAGTCAAGGCTATTCAAGACCTTCCCCCACCTCAAACACAAAAGGAAGTCCGAGGGTTCTTGGGGAGATTAAATTATATATCTCGGTTTATTTCTCAATTAACCGACAAGTGTGACCCTGTTTTTAGATTACTCCGAAAAAACAATCTCGGAGTATGGGACGAACAATGCCAAGAAGCTCTAGACAAGATCAAGGAGTACTTGACTAACGCACCCATCCTAGTGGCCCCAACGCCAGGAAGGCCTCTGATTCTGTACCTAACAGTGTTCGATAACTCAATGGGTTGTGTATTGGGGCAGCATGATGAATCCGGAAGAAAAGAAAGGGCCATTTATTATCTGAGCAAGAAATTCACTGACTGTGAGACCCGATATCCACCCATCCAGAAATTGTGTTGTGCTTTGGTATGGGCTACTAAAAGGCTCCGGCAATATATGTTATACCACACCACGTGGATAATATCAAAGTTGGACCCATTGAAATTCATGATGGAGGCGCCAGCTTTAACCGGGAAGATAGCACGATGGCAAATGCTCTTATCTGAATATGATATTGTATATGTAAGTTAGAAGGCGATAAAAGGAAGCGTAGTAGCTGATTTTCTAGCCAGCCGAGCTTCGGAGGACTACGAACCCTTGGATTTTACATTCCCCGATGAAGATATAATGCATACCTCCATAATAGAGGAGGATATCATAGATGAGGGATCGTGGAAGCTTTATTTCGATGGCGCCTCAAATGCCTTAGGGCATGGGATAGAGGTAGTGCTGATCTCGCCCGAGAACGTCTACTACCCGTTCACGAGTCGGTTAGAGTTCTTTTGCACCAACAATGTAGCCGAGTACGAAGCATGTGTCATGGGGCTTCGTGCAGCCCTCGAAAGGAGGGTCAAGGTCCTTCAAGTTTTTGGGGATTCGTCTTTGGTAATCTTTCAACTTAGGAAAGAATGGGAAACCAGAGATTCAAAGTTGGTCAAGTATTACGACCTGATCCAAAAATTAATCCAGAATTTCGAGAAAATCAGCTTCGCATACCTCCCTAGAGAAGATAACCAAATGGCAGACGCTTTGGCTACTTTGGCCGCCATGTTCAAGGCAAGCACCGAAGCGGAAATGAGACCAATCGAAATGCAGACTTTCGACTCACCAGCCCATTGTTGCGCTTTAGAAGAGGAGGCGGATGGAAATCCTTGGTTTTTCGATATCCTCCAATTCATTAAGCTCCAAGCCTATCCCCGAGGAGCCAATGAAAATGACAGAAGGACCATCAGGAGAATGGCAGCAGGATAAGTGTTAGACGGGGAGGTTCTCTAAAAAAAGAGCAAAGACCAGGTATTGCTGAGATGCGTCAATGCTCAAGAGGCCAGGAATATTCTAGCTGAAGTACATGATGGATTGTGCGGAACCCATGCCAACGGTTTCTCTATGGCTCGCAAAATTATGAGATACGGGTATTTTTGGTCGACCATGGAAGGGGATTGTATCGACTATGCGAAGAAATGCCACAAATGTCAGGTGTACGCTGACAAGGTCCATTCTCCACCATTACCACTGCACACCATGAATTCACCATGGCCTTTTGCTGTCTGGGGCATGGACGTCATCGGGCAAATTCACCCAAAAGCCTCTAATGGGCATCGTTTTATCCTCGTGGCCATCGACTACTTCACTAAGTGGGTGGAGGCAGCCTCCTACGCTAACATTACAAAGGCAACTGTGTGCAAATTCTTGAAGAAGGAAATCATCTGTCGATACGGTTTGCCGGAAAGAATCATCACTTACAACGCTGCTAACCTAAACAACAAAATGATGGATGAGGTGTGCAAACAATTCAAGATCACCCACCACAATTCCACCCCTTACCGTCCCAAGATGAATGGAGCGGTGGAAACGGCAAATAAGAACATCAAGAAGATCATTTCAAAAACAACGAATACCTTTAAGGATTGGCATGAGAAGTTACCATTCACCCTCTTTGCTTACCGGACATCAATACGAACATCCACGGGGGCTACGCCTTACTCCTTGGTATACGGCTATGAAGCGGTTCTGCCCATCGAGGTAGAAATCCCGTCGCTTCGAATCTTGAATGAAGTAAAATTAAAGGATGCCGAGTGGGTGCAAACACGGTTCGACCATTTAAATCTCATTGAAGAAAAAAGACTGAAGGCTATTTGCCACGGTCAGATGTACCAGAGAAGAATGATGCGAGCCCATGATAAAAAAGTTCGCCCAAGGGAATTTTGGGAAGGGGACCTAGTACTTTGGAGAATCCTACTTAATCAGAAGGACTCTCGGGGAAAATGGATGCCTAATTGGGAAGGCCCATTTGTTGTCAAGAAGGCCTTCTCTGGAGGGGCGTTAATTTTAACAGAAATGGATGGAAACGAGCTAAAATACCCGGTGAATTCAGACGCGGTGAAAAAGTACTATGTATAGGAAGAAGCACTCCTTAAAGAGGAGAGTACCCAAGGCGAAAACCCTTAAAAGGGTGCCTCTAAAAAAAACAGGGGGGCTCACAAACAAACAAAAGGAGAAGGAGGTGGGGAGATCATGCTCAAGATAAATCACGGACTCCGATACCCTTAAGTCAGAACTTTCGGTATAGTACGAGGAACTTCAAGATCCAGCTTGGTCAACGGGTTCTCGGCCATTCACGCAACTAATACTTGAAGTCTTGTTTTGTTTTCGTTTTTGTTGTTTTGTTTTTTTCGCTTTTTTCTGTTTGCCATGACTTTTAAATCATCCAGGAATTATCAATAAAATTACGTCTTTTCTTATCTTTCGCCCCAAGGTGTTCCATGAGTAAACTGAGGTAGGGATTATAACAAGCAAAAGATTTCCTAGCATTACTATGATTTAACCATTTAAAGAGTAGATTGTCCAAGGGCAAGCACCAACGTCAATTACTTCCAAGTCAGAACAGGCCATCAAGAGAGCTCTAGCAAAAGTCAGTAAAAGGTCTCAAAAGAGATAGGGGCACCACGAAAAGTCAAACCCAGTGAGAGTGCAAAAAAAAAATCTAACGAGGATAGGAAAAGGAAAAAGAAGTGGACAAAGAAAAGAGGAGACGCATTGGAAACCCGAAAGGCACTTTGGGAGTAAAGCAAAAATTAAAAGGACACTTCAAGACCACGAAACTCGCGGCAAAGAGGGTAGAAACTCAAAGTCAAGAAATTTCAGAGCGAAGGAGGCAGATACTTAAAGCTCGAGACAAAGACATACGATATCCGCTAATCTATTCGAGCATTTGGAGAATAGAATCCGCCTATCCGTTCGGGCACTCGGAGAACTGAAATCCGCCTATCTATTCAGACAGTCAAAAAAAAGGGGGGGAAGAAGGTTTCACAGTGAAAACCCGAAAGAGCACTTTGAAGCAGACAATTCCGTAAGAAGGGATCAAGAACAATGGTCCGGGAGAACCGGGAGGAGAGGCAATCAAAGCAAGAAGCAGCACCAATGGACACGATGTCAATAGAATTAATATGACTAAATAACTTGCAAACCCCAGTCATGCATCATGAGTAGTTAAACATCCCTAGGTTAGGAGCATGCTAACTCATGACATCATATCATTTCGTCTTTTTCACAGGTACCCGAAAAGCGAGTTGGGCCCCTTTCATAAAAGGAGTGAGCGACAAAGCGAAACCCTAGAAAAGATTTTGGAGCAGATGAGCCAGATACTCAAAGTGTAAAAAAAAATTAAACTCGCCACATCATGATTTCAGGGGAAAAGAGACAAAAACTCAAGACCCAAGAATTTCGGAGCGAAGGGGGAAGATACTCGCCGCTCAGATATTTCAGGCGAAGCCTTTCAAGCCGCCGTTCCAGAATGTCAGGTGAAGCTTTCATGTTTGCCACTCAAGGATTTCAGATCAAAGCTTTCAAGCTTGCAGAAAGATCTCAAGATGAAGGATCCTACAGAGTAAGGGTCCAAACAAGCTCTATATAGGAGGAACTTGCGACTTCAGGATCTCGAAAGTAGAGGGTCCTATTGAGAGAGGGACTTGTAGATCCCTGATTTCAGAGGAGAGTTCCATGAAGAAGGAACTACTACTCGAAGAGTACGCTAAGGAAGAGGAGTTCTGTGGAGAAAGAACTCAGAATCCTAAGGCCTCAGGTCTCAAGAGCGGAGGGTCCTATAGAGAAACGACTTGGAGACCCTTGAAATACAAGGACAGAAGTTCTATGAAGAAAGAACTACCACTAGAGGAATATGCCAAGAAAAGGAGTTCCGCAGAGAGAGAATTCTTGAAGGCTTCAGAAAGAAAATTGCTTAGTCTAACGCGTGGTGGTCGGCAATAAGCCTACCAACAGGAAAGTAGGACAAAATTAGTGCTTATGGTCTTTGCTTTATGCTTGTTCCACAAGTATAAGCAAAGAGGGGCAGCTGTAATCACTAATTTTGTCCGGACCTTGAACCCTCTTTGATTTATGTTTATCTTGGGCTTATTAGGGCTATTAAATAATTAAATAAGAAGGAAAAAGAAAAAATGAAAAAAGGGGAAAATATATATACATATATATAAATAGTGCTACCCTTATTAACGTGTGTCATTATTTATCATATTTGAAAAAGAAAAAAAAGACTAAAATATTATATTATCATGGTTAATAACCGGTATGTCTTATCATTCATTTATATACATATGTGTTTTTGTTAATTATTACTATTAGTAATTATCCTTGCTATGTTTATTATTTATTGTATTTATTATTTATTTTGTTATTATTCATTTCGTTATTATTATTTGGTAATACTATTATTCTACTTATCTTTATAAGTATTATTATTATTATTATCAGAATAAAAAAAACAGATAAGGCATGAAATAAAAGCCCGTTTGGATTAATATGGTCCAAAATACAATGAGCCCAGAATAATATAACAAAATAAAATACATCTAAGCCCAAAGAAATACATGGCCCAACCGAAATAAGGAAACCCTAACAGTTTTCTTTGGGTTGCAGCTGCAGCCGCCACTCCTCAGCCGTCGGATGGGAGAGAAGGTGGATGGTCCAGATGAAGCCCGGGAGACAAACCCTAGAAGGGGGTCTCTCCTTGCCCTAGCACCGCTGCATCACTGCCGTTCGATCTGGGCGAGATCAACGGCCCAAATCACGTCTGGAGAAAACCCTAACGAGGGTACCAGTGTCCCGCGCCGCTCACACGCCCCCGTCGTTAGATCGAATTTGATCTGACGGACCAAACTCGCGCGTACGTTGCACCAGACGCCCATTCGTTCTCCACGCGCGCATGACTCGATCCCATCCGCGCACGCCTCTGCCGTCTCTGTCCGAAGGCACGCCAATGACACTTTGGGAAAAACTCAACATGCAGCAGCCGAAAACAAGACATCAGATATCCAAAATTGTAAACCAAGCCAAAAACATCAAAAGGTCAACCAGACATGATACAAGAGAGAGAGAGGGTGTACTACCTGTATTGTTTTATTCTCATTGTAACCCGGTATAAGAGTAACCGGGATAATGGTTGTAACCCTTCTTCCTTAGCGAAAAGGAGAGGGATTTTTAAGAAAGGCAGTAAAAGCAAATATATTCAGAGGTATCCAAATCTCAGTTTTTCTTTGAATCCATCGCATGCATGAGAATATAAAAAAGGTTTTCGTTTTTACCTTTCAAAAGTTGCTTCCCTCCTCCGCTTCTGGATTCGGACCGGCGATAATCCCATCGGTTCCCGTTTAGGGAGTCAACCGGGGTGAGCCATCGAAGCCGCGGAGAGAGGTTTCCCTTTCTTAGGTTTTTCAAACACTCTTTGTTAGGGGAGTTTAGGGATATCTATTTTGGGGTTTCGGTGGGGTTAAATCTTTTCTTTTTTCTTTTTCATTCCTGCGTCGTCAATGGCCTGAGTTTCTTGAGGGTTTCTCTCCGCTTCTCTGAGAGTCCCGACGCCGAGAATGGCCGACGGCGCCGGAAACCCTTTCCCGATGAGGCTAACCCTAACTGGTTGTGAAGAGGGGGATGAGGTTTTTCTGGGTTTGAGTTTAAAATGGGCAAAAGGCTTTCATTTTTTTTAGGTTCTGTTTTTATATTGATTTTACGTTTTAAAAATGGTCCAAGCCTTTTCTAGTCCCCCGTGTTTCCGAAATATCACCCTTAGCCATTCCACTTTTTGAAATCACATCCCTGGTCCTTGCTTTTTTAAAGTGTTTTTCAATTTCGTCCCCTAATTTGCTTCAGTCAACACCGAATGGTTTAATAGCCATTTCGGTCCCTACAGATTTCAGTGTCTTTTAATTTTGGTCCCAGTTTTGACAACTTGACCTTTTCTTTTTATGGTTTAATTCTCTCATTAGTCCCTAGAGTCTGTCCAGAATTCACTCTAGCCCTTTTAGCAATATGGCTTTCATCCCATGCATTTTTCATTTTCTAACTCAATATTTATATTCATTTGCTCATCTTAATCTATGTTTTATTTACATGTTCCATATATGTTTGATGATGTATATAATTATTTGTGCGATTTATGTTTGCTATGCCATCAATGCCATGTCATTTACTTTGTGTTTAGTTATCTCGTTTTTTTTTAAGTTTGCATCTCAGTTTATAAATTGCAATGCGAATGCCTTTTTATTCGGGAGTGAACGAGGCCAGTACCAGTCGTAGTGGTGGTGGTTCGGACGTTCTCTCTCGAATATTAAGGCTTTTAAAATTTACTCGATCATATAACCAAATTTCGATACGATCCGTCACTTTAATTCGCAAAATTTAATATTAATTAAGCGGTAATGTTTTTGGTACCGATTTTCGGGCACGATGGGGGTGCTCATCCTTCCTCGCGTGTAACCGACTCCCGAACCCATTTTCGAAAAGAATCTCTGGTTTTTATTTCGGTGTCCGGTCTACCATTTTTAAATGGCCGGTGGCGACTCCTCCTTTTTTACAAATTCGACTAAAATGTTCGAAACCATTTAAAACTCGGTTCTTCTAAGTGACACCGAGGTATTTTTTTTGGTCGCAACAAACCCAATAATTGATATCAGAGCTTGGCTCAATTGAAGAGGATTAACATCATATTGAGGCGATCCGGCAAGCTCGATCAACATCTCAAACAATCGACTCAATGACGCAATCCATCAACAAGCTGCCCTTCTTTGACGGGACCACTTATACTTATTGGAAGACGAGGATGATGTTCTTTGTCAAATCCAAAGACTACAAGCTTTGAGATATCATTGAAGATGGCTCGTTCGTACCACAAGGAAGCAAGGCGGAGTGGAGTGCCGAATACCGCAAGAAGATAGAGCTAAATTGCAAGGCAACACACTTCATCTTTTGTGCACTTAGCCTAAATATCTACGAGAAGATGTCTTCTTGCGAGAATGCCAAGGAAGTTTGGGACAAGCTCGAAGTTACATACAAGGGGACAAACGAAGTAAAGGAGACCAAGATCGGCCTTCTCAACCCAGAGTATGAAAACTTTAAAATGGATCCGAGAGAGGATATTGAGAAGATGTTCCACCGATTCTCCATCATCACCAATGGACTCAAGGGTTATGGAGAAATCATTCTGGAAGAAAAGCTTGTCCGAAAGCTCATATACTCCCTTCCCGAGTCATGTGACTCAAAAAGGACCACCATCATCGAAGCCAAGAATCTCAAAACTTTGAAGCTTGATGAGCTCATGGGGTCACTTCTCACTCACCAAATTGTCATTAAATTATCAAAGCTGTAATGGACTAAATTAAAAAGAATTAAAACTTGAAATAAAGCTAAAAGAGACGAAATTGAATTAAACTTGAATTCGGAGAGCCAAATTACAAATGTTTGGTGACTAAGTTGTGAAGAACCATAAAATTAAGAAGTCAAAATAGGAGATCTAGAATAAAAGGGCGCGAATCCTCCTGCCCAACCCGACTCGGTCATGCAGGTTGAGTTAACCCGGCACCAAAACGATGTCGTTTAACTCAGGCTATAAAAGCCATGAGACCGAATTAAATCGGCCATTTGACACTTCCCCCTCTCCTTAACTCTATTCTCTCACCAAATTCTCTTAACTAAAATGCCTTATCCCCAGAAATCATTCCTTAAACCGATCAAAACTCATTTTTTCCTTCATGTTCTTCATCAGTTCATCTTTTTTCTCTGCTTCAATCCATAAAAGCATGAAATTTCATTCATTTTCGTGTTTTTAAAGATCAAAACCCCTAAAAACCTTTGAATTCTTTCATTGTTCTTCAACTTTACCTTCTCCGATCCAAAGCCTCCGCCATAGCTCTTTCCCGACCTGTTTGTCGGCCGCCACTTTCGGCCGTCTTCAACCTTTCTTCGATCACCTCTTCAACTTCCGATCACCCCTAACCTTTCTTCGACCGTTGTGCTTCACCGCTGGAGCAATTTCCGACCACTACCAAAACCCTAAAAACTACCAAAAAGCTCTTTTTCATCCTAAACCCTATTCTAGAGCCCAATTTAACTGAATCACCCTTCTTCCCCGGTCTAAGCTACCTACCCGAAACCAAAATCCCCTTTTCTATCATTTTCCACTCCTCTGTGAAATCCTAAATTGTTTTTATATGTTTGTGGTTTGGATATGGAATTAAAACTATGTTTTATTACAGGGAAGAAGATAGAGATAAAAAAAATATAACTTTTGACGCGTGCTTTCAACTACGGCAAGCTTCCGATGACCTTTTCTAATCTCCAACTCCGGCGATGGTTCAAATTTTACGGGTAGTATCTTCGTCTTCTCCTCTCTCTTCATTTATGACTGGTTATTTAATTGTCTAATCATTAGCTCATTAATTAATTATCTCTCAATTTATAGCTGGTGAGTCGGCTGACGTCAGCGTGGTTGTGATTCGCGTGAGAGGTGCATGAACCAATGAGGTGTTGCCACATGTCTCTTTTGGCGGGCTCAAAAAGTACAAGTGTGCTTGTTTAGGCTTTGTTGCCGATTTGTAGGCAGATTTGGGCGGGATTTTTTGTATATTAGGCTTGTTGGGTTGATTTTTACTCGAAATGTGTTATATGTGAGCTGTCATAGGATATAAAAATTGTGTCTTGTTTGTAATTTGGGCTTTGTATTTATAAAAGGGACATTATATGTAATTTGTACTATTTTGGATGGACTATTTTATTATATTTTTTGGGTTTTATTTTATTCATTTATTTTGGTTTTATTTATAGAGAGAGTGTATACATATATATACCTGGATAAAATACGGGTTCTACACATCTTTTTATTAACGATGTAAATTTGCACACTATAAACACACAATAGTTTTTTGTATATATAGTTTAATTCGATAAATTATTTTATAGTCCATCAATATTATATTGATTAATTTCAATTTTGCTGTATTAACTTTATGTTTTGAGATTTTATTATTTTGATAAAATAACTTTATTTTATGGCTTTTAAACATTATTTGGTAACTTTTAATGTTTTTTCATTAACATTTATTATTTTTTTCAATTAAATAAAATATAATTAATGATTCATTATAGTATTTTAAAGTTATTTTACTATTTTTAGTATAAAATACTTATTTTTATATTACAAAATTATTAAAATTAAATAAAATTTAAATAAAAAAAATTGGTTCGGTTTGACTAGCCAAAATTTTTGAACTTATAAATCATAAAACGTCGAAACACTATGATACATATCGATTTTTGGTTTTTGGTTTTTGTTGCTCAGCCCTAGCTATAACAATTAATATAGACATAAGCTATTATGAGACAATCCTCCCAACCTAATTACTTTATTTATAATGTTAGAATTTAAATTTCTGGCCTTGTTAAGGATTTAGCTCATTATCCACTACAAATATATAATATAAATCAAAACTCCCTATGTCCTATGAAGTTTGTCCAATATTAACTTTTGGGGGTCAAAATTTTTAAATTTTAACTCGTTATTACTTTAAATTTATTACTGATAAAAATAAAAATTGTTATAAAATCCTTCAATCAACCAATTTAAAATACATATTTTATAAAATTTAATTAAAATATCTAAAATAATTATAGTCAAAGATTAAAAATTTTGACTTTAAAAAGTTAATACTTAACAATCTTCATGGGACAGAGGGAGTACAAAGTATGTCACGAAATTTTTAGGGTATAGTTTACGAATGGTAACTGAACTTTGGTGAATTATTCAATTTGGTAACCAAACTTCCAATTGCTTCAATGTTACCATTGACCCTTTAACATTAACAATAATTAAAAATATTTTTTTATAATAACACATTTAGTCATTCATGTTTGTACATTCAAACAATTTAGTCCTAATTTGAAAAAGTAATAAATTTAACCCTCATTATTTAAATATTATTTCAATTCGACCCTATTTTTATTAAAAATAGTTTAACCCTAAAACTTAAATCTTAAACCATAAACCTTTAAACTCTAAAACCTAAACCTTATACCATAAACCCTAAACTCTTAAACCATAAATCATAAACTCAAATTTTCCTTTCGTATAATTATTATTACTTTTTCAAGGTAGTGATTGGGATAGGAATTGAATGGATGGATCCTACTGTAAAATGCACAATTTTGTTAATTCTTCTTGGATTAGATATTCACTGGACAGATTCGAACAAATTCTTTCCTTTTTTTCTCCATTAATTTTGATATTTTGAAGTGTTCATTATTTTGAGTCCCCCTCTTTCTTTTTTATTGATGTTATAGTGCTGAATGCTTTTTCCATAAATGATTACGAACATTGCAAAAATGTGGTTAAAAATGTTCAACTACTTCGCTTAAATATTAACACACAGAGGATAAGCACACGCAGAAGAATTTACTTTTCTTCCTTTATGAACACACAAACGATTAAATTATTATATTTAAGGATTTAATGGCTTAGGGTTTTGAGTTTAGTATTTGAGGTTTAAATGTTTAAATGTTTAGGGTTTAAGCTTTAAGATTTAGAATTTAAAGGGTGTAGGATTTAGGGTTTTGAGTTTAAGCTTTTGAGTTTAGAGTTAAATATTTTAATAAAAAATAGGCCTAAATTGAAATAATATTTAAATAACGATGGTTAAATTTATTATTTTTTGAATTAGGACTAAATTATTTGAATGTACAAATGCGGAGGATTAAATGTGTTATTATACAAAATATTTTAACGGTTTTTAACACCTGTTAACAGGTCAGTGGTAACATTAAAACAAAACTAAAACTTTAATAGTAACATTGAAGTAGTAGAAGTTTGATTACCAAATTAAATAATTCACCAAAGTTCAGTTATTATTTGTAAATTTTAACCAATTTTTTAACACAAAATTTTAACTATGAAGGATTAAAGCAGCTAACAGGATGTGTTACGAACTGAATAGGATGATCTTGAAGTGTTTGGAGAGTGTACACATATTTGGACAATATCAATAAGATAGGATATCTTATCATATAGAAGATGAAGGATCCTTATATAAAGGAAGAGTTTAGACTGAGCGGATTTTGACAACTCAGATTAAGGAGGTTTATTTAGAACTTTTAAAAGTTTTAAATGTTTAGTTTAAAAAAAATTAAAACTTTAAAATTTAATGATAAATTTTAAAATTTTTTAAGAGGAGACTTAATTAAAATTATTTAAAAATTAGTTGGTCATTACTGTATAGGTGATTTGCGGATTGGTATACATTGTAAAATTGTTAATTTGTAGTATAATTTTGCTTCTTTGGATATAATACATGCATCATTTATTCAAAAAAATTATAATATAATAACGTTTTTTAAATTTATAAAGAGTCCAAATTAAAAGTTTTAAAAATTTTAAAGGATTAAAAATTAATATCTCAAATTTTAAAGGGAGTTAAGGTCTTTACATGCTCATGAGAGCGTCCTGTCATGGACTTATCTTTCTCTCGATGATTCGTGCAGCGTTAGCACTCCCGACACAATGTTAACAAGTTTTTCTCACGCGATGTGATGGCTAACACACACAAGTATGGATAATGCAAGAACACTTGCAAGGAAAAAAACTTTGTATTAAACTTAAGAAAGCTTTACAAGAGAGCTAGACTTGAGAACTTATAGGATTTATGGGATTGATTTACAAATGACCATGGCTTGTCTATTTATAGGCTCCCACCTCCTCAATGGACGGTGGAGATTGACTCGATCTAATGGCTAATATTTCGCCTCCAAAAATATCTACAAGACCTATAATATTCTAGAGATATCTACATTAGTCCCTAATTGTCTAAAGTGTTGTAGAGAATTCCACATAGTTCTCTATATCTAAAAGCTTCTAGAATGTTCCGGAGATGTCCAGATTAATCCCGAGCTGTCCTGAGCCTTCCGGAGTCTTCTAAATTCTCCTGGTTGAGTCTAGATGGGTGTGTAACGTCCTGAAACCTCCTAAAACATGGTGGAATAGTTTCAAGATGGTTATAAGCCTCTCTAGGCCGTTCTAGATGCCTCCTTGGGTCATGCCCTCCTTTGATACGCCCAAGGAACTTAATTTGGCCTCGGTTGACCTTGTGCTCGATGGTAGGGCGTGACAGTCCGCTCCTGGATTTGGTATGGGTTCTCTTGGAATGATGTTTTACTATATCATATATAGACAGAGTCGCATAAAAGATTGTGGGATTAATTAATTTTATAAAAAAATAAAAATTAATTATACAAGTACTCAGATTTCTTCCATAGTTTTTTTAAATTTCCCTAATCACTGGTAAATTTTCTTGAATTTTATTAATGCCTTAAGCCATACCTTTAGCAAAAGAACATGGATGTGGCAATTGGCATTATGATCTAAATTTCAAGCGACAAATAAATAATAATGATATATGTTACAATGCTACTCTGTGTCTGTGTTATGAAAATGAAAGATATCTTTATTAAAAATCTGAAAGAAAAAACAAACTCAAAATGCCCGATACAAATAGGGATGACAATTTGATCCGAATCCGATCCGAATCCGATTCGATCCGAAAGAATTTATCCGATCCATATTCGATTGAAAAAAATCCGAATCCGAATCCGAGAAAAATGTCCGAGTCCTAATAGGAGATGGGTTGGATATGGATCATGCCAAGATCCGATCCGAATATGATCCGAATCCGATCCAAATCTATGTCCGATCCGAATCCGACGCATCCGATCCATATCCGAGCCCGAATCAAAACATTTAGGACTTTTAATTCCTTAAAACAAAACATCATGTATAATATTTACATTAAAACAAGAAGACATCATAAATAAAGTAAAAAAGTTAAACTAAATACATTAAAAACATAACTACATATATTTTTTAAACGAGAACATAAATATATATTAGGTAATTTTGAATAATGGTAAAAACAAAATTAACTTTATTTATATATATATATATATATATATATTAAAAGTGATAATAAAAATATAAATGTGTTAAGAATGTAAGTTAAATAATAATAATATTTATTATGATTTATATATATTAATTAACCTTAATATAGTGTAATATATCTATTTATATCATATGCATGTATAAATAAATATGAAAAAGATAAATGCAAGATCAAATCATAGATAAATAAACAATAAAATAAATACAATAGAGAAACAAATAAATGTAAATATCAATGAATTACTAAAAATTAAGAAAGTTAATGAGTGCAATAGTAAGTAATGTGCAATCGATAAATAAAGTTATATATTATGCTAAAATTATGAATTAAAATAGAAAGTAATTTAAAACCATAAACAATAAACACAAAAAATTAAATGTAGTCAACAAATAAGGGATAAAAATGAACAAGTGTAGAATTAAATAACATAAATTAAATGCGTAAGAAATTAAATATATAAAATTATGGATTGATTTGCACTAAAATAAAATTATTAGAGGGCCAAAAAATAATATACCCTAAATACGCTAAAATTCGCGAATCTACCCTTCAAACTTAGGTCAAGACTAGGGATGACAATTTAATCCGAATTCAAAAACTCTAATCTAAATGCGGTTGAAATAAATCCGAATCCGATCCGAAAAATTCCGATCCAAAAACAATCCGATCCAAATCCGTTTGAAAAAAATCCGAATCCAAATCCAAAAAAAATATCCGAGTCCGATTGTAATGGATTCGGACTTGGATTCTATACAATCCGATCCAAATCCGATCCATTGCCATCCCTAGATACAAATTTCCAAGAAATTATTCATTTCCTCCTAATAATTTAATAACATATTGAAAATACAAAATTAAAAAAAAAATGAAAAGAGAAAGCTGTAATCCTTGTGTATAGTCCACCAATGGCAAAATGTGACAAATTTGAGATAAAGATTGAAGCCTAGGCCAAGGCGATGAAGAGCAAGAAGAAGAGGCAGAGCAGTGAAAATGACAGCTTCGTGGAGTTCCCAGTCGATGTGGTATCGCCTGTTGTCGGAACATTACTCTTCGAACCACCACCACCGGATGAAGGAGAATTTGATGTTCCTGATGGAGAGTCAGAAGGCGAAGAAGCACCATTGCACTGGCTAGCAGGGGGAGTCTTAACATTACACGCAGTCGGGAGAGCCATTGCCTGAGTCTGGTTAACACTGACACCGAGTGACGAAGCACCGCCGTTAAGGACCTGGCAGAGGCACTGAGGGTTCGACCTCACGACGTTAGCGAGCTGCGAGCAGCACGAAGAAGACGGTCTCGATGAGTTTCCTTGTATATAATCCAGGCAGGGAGACATGCTAATCAGCACATTGGTGCAACCCGAACTCGTTTGCGCCATTGATCCTGTCCATAAATTTGCTGCTGCAGCAGCTATGAAAAGCGTTGCAACTACTGCCGATCCCTTCATGGTTGATTGGAGTGTTGAGCTATTAATGATGAGGAAGTTGGTTTCAAGTGAATGAAGCGTGTTGTATTTGTGGGGGAGAAGAGAGGGAGGTTCGGTTTTATAAAAGCTGTGCTTTATGTTAGTTCAACTAAGTTTTGCCTACTTCATTTAACAGAATTTTTGGTCAACAACTCAGAATATGGAACATGGCAAATTAATGAGATTTCAATAATGTCGGTCCCCAAGGTGTGTGTACTCAAGTTATGTAGATGCTTAGAATTGAAGGAGGCCGAAGGACATTATACCTACTGCCATTTCAAATGCAAGGTCGTGATCCTATACAGTATCTATTTTTCTTTGAAAGTATAATATGTTAGAATTTAGAAAAAAAAGATTTTATTGAGCGATATCACTGGAAAAAAAGTGTTGTTATCTTTCGGCAAACTCGAGTTTGATTAATTTATGTGTGCGTTCTTAAAGGGTTAGAAGTAAATAACAAATACTACTATATAATCATACTAGAATATATATTTATTAATAAAGGGAGGTTAAAAAATCTCCTTAAACTTAAATAGATGAAAAGAGTACCTTAGCTAATAATTAAAAAATATACTTTAATTGTTTAAAAAGTTTAAAAGTTTCAAATTGTCATCTGCTATAATTAATCTTAGTGATAGGAGAAACTCTATAATATGGAATATTAGACGCAATGTAAAGAGATATTAAGTGAAAGCTCACAGTAAAATAATTGTAATGGTGTAGTAATAAACTTTTTTACATTTTTAATTTGGTTTTATAGTAGTATTTGTTTTTTTACTTTTGAACAAAACACAAATTATTTAAAGAAACGATTCATGTTTTACTATTAAGACTACTCCTTACATGCTATTATTCTTTTTTTGGTTACTAGAGACGAAGTTTATCCAACACCAAAAAAATATATATTTATCTTTCAATAACATACTTTTGCAAGGGTGAAAGAAAGTATTTTAAGGGTCAAAATATGATTATAATTTTTTTTATAAGAAGGGAAAGTTGCTACAGATCTCATTAAAAACCTTCATAATCCTAAATGGAGGAAAAAAAGTACTCATAGTAATCTTTTACAAAAAACCTTCGAGATAAACTCGCCTAAATATATGAATGAAACGACAACAAAACCACAAACAACCAAGAAAATAACGCCAAATTAATCAATAGCATCATGCTACAACAACAGTGTAATGCCCATGGGAGGGTCCAAAAACCAGTGGCACAATAGATCCTCAAAAGTGGCTTGCTTCGCCATCCAATCGGCAACAACATTACCATCCCGTCCAATGTGTATCAGCTTGGTACTCCATTGCTGACGCAGAATACTTTCAATGTATGACACAAGGCTCGAGATTACGGTTACCGCTTTTCGATCACCAAGCAGCTTCACCGCCTCTATACTATCCGATTCAATCATTAAAAATGGATGTCGAGGGACCAAGCAGCAGTCAAGCCTTCATATAATCCCCAAGGCTCAGCTTCTAACGGCAAACAAATGCCTACCCTCTTTGAAAACTCAATCAACCAGCGGCCATCCTCATCTCGAACGACACCATCACAAAAGGCCATTCCCGTAGCACGATTGATGACCCCATCGGTATTAAGCTTGCACCAGCCACGCGGGGGCTTCAACCAGTGAACAACAGTAGATGAAAGCACTGGTCCGTAAACCCCGCTGTAAAGTAGGCTCGCTACGCTGAGCATAGTCACCAAAGATCCATTCATAGCGTTTACACCAAATGCACCACAGTAACGATCCAAAGAGAATATCCCAATTGACCCCATCACGGGCAAAACCCCATTCATTAGAGAGATTGAGCACGAGCCACTGTTTGAAGTCTAATGAAAAGAATTCGTCGATTTTATCCCTTCGAAGCAAAGGCAACCAACTGGAGTGAGCCACCGGGCAACTACGGAGAACATGCTCAACATCTTACCGATCAGATCCACAAACCGCACAACTACAGTCCCGAGTTAAATGTCGTCGAGCTCACTCCACATTCGTCAACACTTTCCTATGACAAACCATCCAGAGAAAAGTCAGAAACGCGGAATACCTCGAAACCGGCTAACAACAGTCCAAATTCGCTCATCGAGAGCGAAGGGAAGACCTGAGCGCACCTCATATGCGGAACTAACCTTAAACTGCTTATTTGACGTGAGGCCCCAACAGGTTTGGTCGTGTATATATTTCCCAAGAGGTGCTTTCACAGCTGCAATTTGAAGCAACACTGAGACAAGAACCATTTGCTCGAGTAAATCCCATCGCCACTGCCCAAACTCATCGACCATGTCCGCAATAGTGGCCTCGCCATCAGCTATAGTGGTACCGTCAATTAAAGTAGAATCAATCGGACCAATATCGTCCAACCACGGGTCACGCCAAAACCGAACGTGGTGTCCATCATCAACATGCCAAGTCAGGTTCGCACGAATATCCTCCCATACTAAGCAAATTCCTTTCCAAAATTGGGAACAACGACGATGCGTAGGCGGATCAACATTCACATCACGCCATTTGTATTTGGCGTGCACCAATTGAACCCAAAGATAATTTGAATGAGACACAAGTTGGAAAGTAACCTTCATAAGAAAAGCCTCGTTTTGATGAATAAGACGCTTCATACCCAAACCACCTTTACAAATCGGAAGACACAACTCCTCCCAACCAACTAAATGAACTCCACGCCCATGTTCCATATTGCCCCATATAAAGTGTCTGATAATATGTTCAATTTCCTCACAAACATTATTCGGTAACCATACCGTTTGCATCTTATATGAAGGATTTGCGGCTAAAACCGCTTTAGCAAGGACAATACGACCTGCTAAAGACAAAGATCTCGCCTTCCACCCTGCCAATTTGTCTTTAACTTTCTAAATAAGGTATTGATAAGAAGCCTTAGTTACTCGCTTATGTAGAATAGGTACACCTAAATACTTGCATAAGTCAGAAACCTCATGAAAGCCAAACCTATCACTGATCTCCTGACGCAAATCACTGGCCACATTCTTCGAAAAATGCACAATTTTCTTTGCAATACTCACTTTCAACCCCGAAGCAACACAAAAGTTTTCAAGAATAGAGCGAATAATCCTCAACTGATCTAATGACGCCTCGGTAAATAAAACCATGTCCACACAAAAAAGATGTGAAATACATGGCCTTGCAGATGATACCTTAAAAGGTTTCCAACTCCCCACATCCACTTCAATTTGTATATCTTGACTCAATCGTTCTAAACACAGCACAAAGAGATATGGTGAAATTGGATCACCTTGTCGAATGCCTCGTGTGGGTTTGAATGCTTGCGTCACTGACCTATTCCAAGTAATTTGCAAATAACCGACGAAACACAAGACATAATAATGCTTTTAATCTCCATCAGAACCCCAATATCACATAAAGTATCATGAATAAATGGCCATTCCAATCAATCATAGGCTTTCTCCAGATCTTAATGGCCATCCACCCACGTCGTCCCGATTTATACAGCATCGAATGTATCACATCATGTACAATGATAATATTGTCAGATATAGCTCGACCATGAATAAAGCTCGCCTGACCCCAGCCATCCCAATCATTAAGATACGTCTTGATTCTGTTCACAGTAATCTTTGTGAAAAATATGATTATAACTTTAATGGATTATAATATGATTTGGGCGGCAAGTTTTGTAAACTTTTCAATTTGGCCACTATTTCTTTGCAATTTGACACTCAATTCTAATAATAATTAAATTTAGTCATGTTTTCTTTATTTAATTTGTTTATTTCAATTACAATTGTTTAATTTATTTGTATGATTGTATGTTCTTAAAATATGCATATAATATACTTGTCTAGGAGAATTTAATTCACTTAGGAAAATAGGATTAGAGCCTTTTAGAATTGGATTCTCTAATTGAATTTAATTAATTTGATAGGATAGGCCATTATAGAAAATAAATGAACATTGAATGAAAGCTTAAATATCTAAGTTGATTAGTATCACATTGCAATGTGATGTTAATCAAGGGGATATTTAGGTAAGAGATTCAATACTTCATTTGAACATTGAAAATGAAATCACATGTAAGTAGCTTAATAAAATTAGAATTAGGATTAAGTAATTAGTGACACTAATAATAAGAATATTATTAATTTAGGGCAAATATGGGTAATGCCCAAATTTTTTGGTGTTATCACATAAGTCCTAAACTTGATAATATCCATAGGTTTTAATTAATTAAATTAATAGAACCCTAATTAGGATTTTACTTAAAAATGACAAGACAATAATTAAACATGCATTAAACCTTTTGTGTTGAGATAGATTTTGAATATAAATTGAAGTGTCCTAATGTATTTGGACATTTCAAAACTTATATTCGTCCAAAATGTATTTTCTTACAATAGGATAGTCTCATTCGAAATGGAATTCATTTAACAATTAAAGATTTAATTAAATTCAGATTTATGTTCGAAATGCCAAAAAGCCATGTGGAATTAATAAGGTACTGATAACGGGCGTTGTAGGGGTGCTAACCCTTCCGTACACATAACCGACTCCCGAACCTGAATTTCACTAAAAGAATCTTTGGTCCGTTTTTATGGTGTCCGGTCTAGCAAAGTGAACGGTGGCGACTCCAAATTGTTTTTTTTCAAGAAATAATAAAAGGAATTTGATTTAATACGAAAAACCCCAATTTCAAGACTAAATTAAAAATGATGAAACACTGGTTTCAAAACCATAATCGTCAAGCTATTTCTACACACGATTTTAAAAATGGTCGCGACAACTTCCACAACATTACTTGTATCTACCAGAATTCTCTTCACGATAAATTATGGTATCCCTGCTGAGACGACGATAGGGTCGTTGCCATCTTCGTTGAGAATATTGTCTTCTTCTTTCTCTAAGAATGAGACTCGCCACGGGTCTCTACATTTCGATTTTTTCATCATTGTTGCTTGCTTCTTGCGTTTGGAGCTTGATTGGTTCCACTTTTCATCTACTTCGACTATCATATGTATGGTTCCTCTATTATCTTGATTATTTCTTTTGTTGTCCTACGATCTCTATCCTAGGCGTGTCTGTAGCGGGAAACCAAAAATCTCTCTAATTTTCCCCTTCTAATCGCAAATTCAATCGCATTCTTCAAATGTACGCAGCCATCCGTAGAGTGGCCCTAAGCTTTGTGAAACTCGCATCTTCGTCCGGAGCACTCTCTACACCCACTCTCTCTAATCGGCAATGGTGGTCTTAAGATCCGCGTGTGTTCAATCTGGTGCAGTATCTTCGAAGGCGATTCTGTTAATTCATGATAAGTTCTGTACGTGAATAACCTTTCCTGGGTCGTCTCACGTTGTTGGCCTTCCTGTGCTTGCCATTGCGATTGACTGTTGTTTTGAACATATTGTGGTTCGCGGCAAAATTGTTAACCTCATCTACCAACTCCCTTATGAAGGGGGGTCTATCGCGTTTGGGACCGCGATCCTCCTGCCTCTGGCTCTCATGCTGCGAACTGTGTGCCATGGCTCTCATGCTGTCTGCGTCATCGTTTTCAATGTATGGTTGAACCTTCTCATATAGTTCTAACAACATTGCCGATGGTCGGTCCAGCAAATTATACTTTAGATGATGTTAAGAAGTACCGTTGACGAAAGTAGAGATGATAAACTCGTTGGAGGCCTCTTTGGTTTGCATGGTTGCGACATGAAATCGTTAGAAAAACTCGAGCAGAGATTCGCCTGGATTCTAGATGACAGACATGAGGTATGCCGACAACCTTTTTAATACCTTGTTCGCTAAAAAGTGGCTCATAAATAGCTCTTCTAGTTGATCGAAACTGAAAATTGAGTTCGCCGGGAGCTGGAGGTAATAGGCCTGAGCTGAATCCTCAAGGGTTATTGAGAATGTTTGACATATAACTTGGTCGGTGGCACCGAATAAATCTATGTGGTTCAAGAAATGCGACAGGTGATCTTGAGGGTTTCCTCTTCCGTTATACATTAGCTTTGAGACCTTAAAAGATGTAGACACATGATGCTCTAAGATGTCTATAGATAAAGGTTTGTTTTTGTACCTTCAAGGATTTCGAGAAGGATCGTCCTGCTGAAGGCTCTAGATGCTCTGAAAATTCTTCTCTAGCTGCTCCATCTTTGCCTTTAACGCCTACTGGTCGTCGTCCTCCGTAGGAATATAGTCCAAGTCCTTTAAATCTTCATAATCCTTCGCCAGCTCTTGGTGTTGTTCCTCCCCAATTTTTTTTAGGGAGGAGCTTGCTCCTCTTAGACTGATTTACCTCTGGTCTTCCTGGACAACTGTTTGATTAGTTTCTCACTCTTCTCCTTTGCAATTCTATGTTTTTCAGCCCGGTTCTGCATGAACTTTTGTTGTTGATCGTATTGTTGTTTTAATAGCACTAAAGCATCCTCCATATTCTTTATTTTTTTCTTGCATTTCCAAGAATTGCTGGTTGTTGCCCTCTGACGGTAAATTTCATCTTGTTTGTTGTGTGCCTTTCCCAACACAAACCATGGAGAGGGATGGTCCCAAAACTATCGTCAAAAATCCTACTGAAACTGTCGTAGTTGTTGCATTGTCGCCGCCATCGGCTGACCCGTCAAGATATCATCATCTAATGTTTTTTGCCAGTCGTCGCTGTTGGCTGGGCCATCAAAACATCATCCTCTGGTGTTTTCTCGTCGAAACTACCTTGGTTGCCTCCACCCATCTTAAGGATTCCCAAGCATACTAAAAGATCTAAAGGTTATGTTCTCAGTGCATGCTCACCGCACCAATTGTTGATTGTTAAAATGGACAGGGGTCAGAGACAATAGTCCGACGGTGATTAAGATGGTTGTCCTGGTCAGATGTTGTGTATTGCTCTTGTTTTGTTGGCAATGATGTCTGTAGGGGTGTGCATAATTAACCATAATCGTTAACCGTAACTGTTAACCGGTATAATCGTTGTATTTTATAGGTTAATTAACCGAACCGTTAAGGTTAAACGATTTCGGTTAATCTAATTGCTAAAAATGAGTTTAATGGTTACGGTTACGAATTTTTACAAATGGTTATAGGTTAAACATTTTTAAATTATTTATACATATATAAATCGATAAAGGCCATGAGTTATTTTTTTATAGAAAAGTAAGGGCCTCGTTAAAAACCCCCTCTAAGCCTAGGTAGGGGGAAAAGAGTGCCCAAAATTTTATTACATCATATCACAGTTCTTACATCCTTTAAGCAAACGAAATATAACCATATAAACAACACCAATTACCCCTACATCAAAACAAAGAAACAAAAATAAGGCCTTCACAGATCCACCGAGACCCCTACGAAAGCCCCTTACCCAATCCCTGCCTTGGCCAACTCGTCCGCCCTCACGTTGCACGCCCTTGGCACCAAACGAATCTTAACCCCTCTGCGCCTAATGTCAATGGCCAATTCATGAACCAAATCCGCAACGAGAGCAGGAGGAACTACCTCATCTTTCAACCACTCCACAGTTTGTTTACAATCTATTTCAAGGATGAGACTCACCTTGCCAAAGATCTCCGAATCAACAAACCTCTCCATACCTTTTCGCAAAGCTGATAATTCTACCAAAGCTGGAGCCCCCCTGCGCACGACTCAGAGAACTGGTCTAAAACCTTGCCCATCGAGTCCCTTAACACACCACCAATACCTCCCTTATTTCCAAACACCGATGATGCCCCATCAATATTCCATTTAATGAACCCAATTGGAGGAGGCTACCAACTTTGATTCGGCTTAATTCTCAATGAGCGCGACAACTTATCATCAGCTCTAAATGAATCTGCTATAATACTATCTAACTTAATCAAACAGTCCCCAAATTTAGCGTTCAACCAATAGGCGAGCCGAGACTTAACCAAATATACTAACTGGATAGCATCCCATCTTTTTTCATTGAACACAATATCATTGCGAAACAACCAAATTGACCAAATCACTACAAAGGGGAAGAAAGACCATACCTCACTCGTGTTCCGAAGGCCGATACCCTTCCAAGCCAACATAAAATCCTTCGGATCGTTGGGCAGCACCGTGCTAATTCCTTGCCACGAACAAATACTAGTCCATACCAGCTAGCTCTGCGCACATGTGAAAAATAGATGCTCAACAGTTTCTAAATTGCTTAGGCACAGCGGGCACACCAGACTTGGCAGATTCGACAATCCCCTTTTGAGCAATTCCGCTCGAACTGGCACCCTTCCCTGTAAAACCAACCAAACAAATAGCTCCACCTTCGGAGGAGCGAAACCCAGCCACACAAACTCATTCTAGAAATTTTTTGACTGAATCGGGCCGACCACCAAACTCTTTAGAGACTTAACCGAAAAGGAACCATCGCCCGACCCCATCCATCGAACCCAATCCTGCTCCATCTCACCAGAACAAAATTTGTTCAATTTTTCCATAAGCTCATTACACGAATGAACTTCCCAATCAGATAGCGCCCGACGGAGGGGGATGTTCTAAACCCACCGACCATTAATCTTCGAACTGAAAGCCGTAATCGGGCCTGTTTTGTTAGTCGAAAGGGCGAACATTCGAGGAAAAACCTCCTTAAGCGGGCGATCTCCAAGCCAGACGTCCGACCAGAAAGCAATGTCTTTCCCATCCCCTACTTGAAGGGAAAAATTTGTCCTACAACAATTGCCGAAACTGTCCGCCTTTAGATAAGAAAGTAAAATTGTTTTCCAATTCCATGACGTGTATTGAGGGTGAGGATTAGCCGAGAGAAGCCCCCCCCAAGTTACCTTCAGATTTGGACGCTACCACCCTTCTCCAAAAATTCGATTTTTCATTCCCGTGCCTCCACACCCATTTACATAACAAGGCACGATTAAGGACATCTAAATCAACCACGCCTAGACCACCCTCGCTGACAGGCTTACATATAATATCCCATCGAACCCAATGAATTTTCTTTCTCTCTGAATCGCCACCCCAAAGGAACTTGGCCATCAACCTATGCAGACGATCAATAACCGAAGCAGGCATTCTAAATAGCAACATGTAAAAAATAGGTAAACAAGATAGCACAAATTTGAGCATGACTAATCTACCGCCAAATGACAAAAGCTTTGGCTTCCATCCTTCTAAACGTGAAGAAAATTTTACAATGACCGGCTCCCAAAGAGAAGCCGAGTTCTGCCGGGCCCCAAGTGGTAAGCCAAGATACATGGAAGGGAAGGATTCGACACGGCACTCCACCTCATCTGCCCAATTCTGCACAAGAGCACAATCAACGTTTATCCCCATTAGCTTACTCTTCTTTAAATTTAGCTTTAGGCCCGAGGCCAACTCGAACACTTTTAGTACCCGCTTAACATTCCTAAGTTAAGCACCTGAATCCCCACAAAATATCAGTAAATCATCAGCGTACTGAAGATGGGATATCGATATGATATTGTCATTTGACCCAATCGAAACACCACCAAATAGTCCTAGCTCGATCGCTTTCCGCAGCATTAGATTCAAAGCCTCTCCCACAAAATTAAAAAGAAACGGTGACAAGGAGCACCCCTGTCTCAGCCCTCTGGAAATCTCGAAGGATTCTGTCAGAGTACCATTCACCAAAACTGATATGTGAGCCGTCGAGATACACTTGTAGATCCACCCACACCATGTTACGCCAAACCCACATGCTTTCATGACTTTTATCAGAAACTCCCAACAAACAGAATCGTAGGCCTTCTGAAAATCTATCTTGAAGGCAACACCCTTCCTTCCTGACTTTACCATAAAATCCACAGCTTCGTTAGCCACCAGTGAACAATCCAACAACTGACGTCCCTGAATAAAGGCAAATTGGGATTCCCCAATTACGTTTCCAATAACAACTCGCAACCGCTTTGTTAAAACCTTTAACAGAATCTTGTACATCCCGCCAACCAAACTAATCGGGCGAAATTCATCCAATGATTTCGGATTTACCACTTCCGGAATGAGTGTAATGAACGCGTGATTAATACCTTTCTCCCAGTCTCTACCCCGATGAAAGTCCTCGAAGAAGATCATGATGCTTTCCTTGAGTTGAGGCCAATTTTAAAAAAAAACAAGGTTGAAACCATCAGGCCCCGGTGCCTTATTACTATCGGCCGACGCAAGTGCCTCCTACACCTCAGATTCCGAAAACTTTCGCTGTAAGCCTTCAGCTTCCTCCTTCGAATTTTTTTTGAAGTCCAAATCCATGCTAGACAGTCCCAGTGCATGATTTTTTATTATAAGCCTCCGAAAAGTATTCAAGGACATGCATACTGATTTGTTTAGGATCCGAAATTACCTCCCCAACCAGCTTTAGGCTCCCTATCGCATTCACCCTTCTCCTATGCGACGCTGACAAGTGAAAGAATTTCGTATTTTTATCACCTTCGATGAACCACCTCAATTTGGATTTTTGTAACCAAATGCTCTCCACTTTCCGATATTCCCTCCATAATTGAGCACGGAGATCCGCCAATAAAATCGACATACTTTCACTAAAATTTCCGGCATGCATAGTTGCCTCGGCATCATCAATCTGTTTCTCAATTCTCATTATTTCCTTGTTCGGATTATTGCAGTCCAAACATGACCACGTCTTAATTGCTTCCTTTGATTTTTTTCAACAGTCCGCCAATTCGAATTCTCGACTGGTTACTCTTTATTTGAGCTACAATATTAATTACCAAATCCTCAAAGGTTGAGTCTTTATACCAAATATTAAGGCATTTAAAAGGCTTAGGACAACCATCCAAACGAGATTCCTCGAGCATAATTGCATTATGATCCGAAATGCCCCTTCCCAGCAGTTTCTGTACTAAATTTAGGAAGCCAATCTCAAAATCTGGCGAAATTAAAAACCTATCCAAGTGTACAAAGGTGGGTGGAAACCGGTTGTTACACCATGTGAATCTACCGCCTTGCATTGGAAGATCTTTTAGCCCTGCCTCGAAAACAAAATTATTAAACAAATTGATCTGGGCATGGTTCAACGTGAAACCAATTTTCTCCTCCATTTTCAGAAACAAGTTGAAGTCACCCCCTACACACCACGCAACTTGTTTATCCCTGATGAATACCAGTAATTCTTTAATGAACCCTACTTTTTCCGACTCCACCGTCGGCCCATATACATTGATGAACCCACATACAAGTTTTTTCGGTCGGATTTCACCCACCAAGGCTATGAATCTGGTCGATATGAAAGTGTCTAATACCTTAAAAAACTCAGTGCACCAAATGCTTAGCAAACCACCTGCCGTTCCCGAGGCTGGGGAGAAAGCAAAATCTAAATTTTCCCCACCCAAATTCTTCAAACCAGACTCATATCACACTTTTCTAATTTAGTTTCTTGTATGAAAAGAATTCGAGGTTTAATCCTCTTCACCAACTCCCTCATCGCCCTACGTTTTTCTAATTTCCTAATCCCTCTAACATTCCAAGATGTAATGTTTATCATCTTTAATCAGTGAGTTATACTACCCGTATATGGAAAACCATCAACAAGTCTGCCTTAATTCCTTTTCGAGCTCACAAACCCTCCTAATGACAGCATCCTTCCCATCATTAAACGAAAAGCCAAGGACGTTGCTTACCTCAAAAACTGCCTCTGCTTCCACTTCTTCTTCCGAAGTTTTCAGATTATTGCTCGGCCACTCCACATATACTCCCCGACCCTCCGGCAGGATCTCCAGTGAATCCCTAATCTTCCTTCTCAGTACCCGTCTCACACTCGCTCTAAAGAAACCATCCACCACCACTTGATTACCGAGTCCCTGACTATGCAAAACCATATTAACTCCATCAGAAATATCAAGTCCCTCGAAACTGTCCGGCACCACTTCTCCTGATGAAATCTAATTCCGATTTGAAGACATATCTTGGGATGAGGGGTTAGCCAGGCTTTCCATCTCAAAATTCTCAACTAACCTCGGCAAAACTTCTGTGATAATGCCTCCCCCACCCGAACCCACCTGGTTGTTGGCATTTGGGTTAAAATACTTTGGATCCGTTTCATCACAAGCCCCAACATTACCCAACGGACCACTGTTAGACAAGGGCCCATCAGACACACCCTCCTTAACCCCATCGAGACCCACATCAAGCTCACTGTCACCCTTCCCCATAACATTATGACGCTGATTACCAAGTAGATCTTCCCGTTGCATGGGGCATGCACCCACATTAAAATTCTCTTTTGAAGAATTTGAGGGGACAACCCCACATCTGAAGAGTCATTTGTTTATCCACCAGCGACAACCCTGCCGGAGCGTCCCTCTCCTGCCCCTAGTTCCCCGATCTAGTAGTCCAAATCTCTGCAGTGTTCTCTTCATACACATCTTCCCCATTAACTTCCAGCTCTGAATCAAAGCAACTTACTTCAACACTAATGCGAAACTTGGTCCCTAACGTCCTCACTACTACAGAGTCTGAGATATCTAATGGATTGACTACTCTGATAATTAACTTTTTCGTTTCCATACATATCTTCTTCCTCGTGTTCCTAGCACTCTCAACAAAAATTCCCCACTGATTTCCAATCCAAGCAAAGAAATCATCAAACCAGCATGTTATCGAAACTCCCCTCAACTTAATCTGACAAAAGAAAAAGGGAATACCATTCAACATTAAATTATCCATATAGTCGAACCAGAATCTTATTTCATTATACCTATTTTCCAAGCAGCCTTTCATTTCTAAAACCGAACTGAAGATAACTATTACTGATCTAGTGTCATTTCCCCACTTAACCACCCTTGCCATAATCCCATCGCTCCGCAGTCCCTTTTGAACTAACTCAACTTCGAATCCCCTTTTTACAATACCAACCAAACTCCGCTCCAGCCATTCAATATCCTTCACTAGTAGACTTTCCACAATAGAAACGGGATCCCCAACCCTATCATGTTCCACCACGATCGGCAAGTTTACTACATTCACTCCACCATCTCCCATAGCCGTATTATTAATAAAGGCGTCTCTATAGGATTTCCCTTCAACTCTAAACCCTCTCCCCCAATCCCTTCTTACTGGACTCCCACTCCCCCTCCTATATGAACCACCGTCACCCCGCCTTTCCTCCCTCCTGCTTTGATTTTTCACTGGGGTTCTTGGGTACCTTGCTTTTGTAACTTTGATAAATCTCCTGTCAATGAAAGAGTTGTCAAGCTTGTAGATAGCCCTTTCCATTTCTTTTAAACTGGATACCGCAACAAACGTAAAAGTAGAGTCCTTGTACTTCGCCTTCTTGTTCATCACCAGTACAAAAACTCTGACCACTTTTCCATAGTGACTAAATAGTTCCTTCAACGCCACCCTAGTCACTCTCTTACTGAGATTATCTACGAAAATGGACCACTCCTCCGTTCTTCCACTATCCAAACCATTACCTCTCACCGACTTGCCCACTGTCTCACCTTTCTCTGACGACTCTCCCTCTCCCGCTCTCATTTTTTTATATAAGTTCTATTTTTTCAATTTGAACCATCACTTCCTAAGGCCATGAAACTTACACCTTGAGTTATTTGATATAGAGAACTTTTGTGGCTAATGGTACTAACTCATTGAAATTTCATTCACCTTATATTTTTTATGTCAGTTAAACATTTGTCTTTAGAACTTTGATTGTGTATTTCTATGTCCTGAACTTTGATAGTGTATTGTTATGTGTTAAACACTATTGAAACTTGAATCTTTAAAATAAGTACGAAGTTTTTGTATTTTGTGTTGTGTTGGAACTTTGTAGTATGTAGGTACTTTTTTTTAAATTAAGTATGAAGTTAGTTTTTAGTATCTCACTATTTAAATATTTTTGAACATTTTTATATAATATTTATCGGAGAGATAGTTTCATTATTCTCAAAAGAAGAAAGTGTGAAAAAAAAATCTAAATAGGTTATTGGTTAACCTATTGTCGAACCGTTAGTTAACTGTGTCTTAATGGTTAATCGTTAGCGGTTAACCGTTTTTAACGGTTAGGTTACGATTAGCAAAATTTAATAAACATTATAACAGTTAACTGACCATTTAGGCTAAACGGTACGGTTAATCGACCATTTAGACTAAACGATACGGTTAGCCTACCATGAACACCCCTAGATGTCTTGAATGAAAGATCCTACTATTTTCTTGTTTCATGTCCTGTTTTATACTATCATATATGAGTTGTAATAGGATATAGGGATTGGGCTTGGGCTTTTATCATGAAAATGGACAATTTATTGTATAAAATAGTCTATTTTAGTTATTTGGGATCTATATTGCATTTATTTATTTTTAGTTTTATTTATAGGAGAATATAGTATGTGTATATATGTGTATACTTGGATAAAATTCGGGTATTATAGTTAAGCTCGTCAAAATTTTTACCTAATTTTTTAACATGTGTAAAATCTAGTAATACTATTAGAGCTTAATAAAAACATAATTAAAATATTAACCATCATAAAAAAAGGAAAGCTCTATCAAGGGTAAAAGATGTTCGATTTCTCTAGAAACCCTAGCCTTAACCCCTTTGAAAACCCTAGCGGCCGCCCACCGAAAATTCCAAATCTCGCGGTGTTTCCGAGCGTTTTGGAACGACCGGCATCCCCCCTACATGAGGATCTCCAGCGGAATGTTAAAAAAGTAAGAAACGATGGGCAACTCCCCCTGAGACTCGAGATGATAGCCCGGTGGCTGTTACAGAAGGGGTGGATGCTCTCATGCATGATTTGCATCCTTTGGACAATGTGGCCTCACGTGGAGGGGTGGATACTGTGGGTTCACGTGGAGATGTTCCTGAACATGCTGACCCAGTAACGAAACCCTCCTTTCGCGATATAATGCTTGGGGAAAACTCTCAGCACTCCCATCGAAGTACCATTGGTGATTTGGACGTGGAGGTGCTTGAATCGGATGTTCGGGTGATGTTGGATGGTCCACTACCAGAGATCTGTTTCTCCGATAAAGTCCATGCTTCCATTGATGAGAAGCTTGCTCACTCGATTGTGGTTTGGTTGCTTGGGAAAACTATTGGCTATCGGGCACTTCTCAACCGGATTGAAGCACTCTGGAACCCTAAGGGGGAGATATGCTTGATTGATTTAGATAATGAGCATTTCTTGGTCAGGTTCACCCGTGAAGATGATTACAACAGTGTATTGAGTGGTGGTCCGTGGGTCATATACGACAGTTATTTAACGGTTCAACCCTGGAGCCGTACCTTCTCAACATTGAAAGGGTATCCCTCACGTATCATGGTTTGGGTGAGACTGCCTGGGTTACCTTACAGGTACTATACCAAAAGTTTATTTCGCACCATTGCATCGATGTTGGGTCAAGTGGTGCAAATAGATTACAACACCATGGAGGGTAGAAGAGCACGGTTGGCAGTGGTTGTAGATCTTGAGAAGCCTCTAATCCCGGGTTTGCTTATCGATGGCCAGCGTCAAACAGTTGA
Organism: Hibiscus tridactylites; assembly: GCA_958450335.1. Taxonomy (NCBI): domain Eukaryota; kingdom Viridiplantae; phylum Streptophyta; class Magnoliopsida; order Malvales; family Malvaceae; genus Hibiscus; species Hibiscus tridactylites. The sequence continues at coordinate 15,591,800 of OY288270.1, forward strand.
GTACGAGGGCCTTCCATCTATTTGCTATGGTTGTGGCAAGTATGGCCATTCCAAGGAAGTGTGTAGGCAAGGTTCACAGCAAGGAACCAAATCTGTGGTAAGGGATGATGCATCGAAACAGCCGGATGAGCTTTATGGGCCCTGGATGCAGGTCGCTAATCGTAGGCGAAAAGGGAACTCTACAGATACGGCTGGTTCGAAGAATGGGAGTGGCTCGAATAGGAGCAGGCCGAATGCTGGTTCACGCTATAACGTATTAGCTGAGGTTTCGGAGAACATTGCGGATAATGATAAGGGGGAGCACAGTGAGCAAGCTACTGAGCCATTAGTGTTGGATGTTGGTGTTGTGCCTACAGCAAGCCCACTGGTGGAGCATAACCCTGCTGCTGCTCAGGATTTACCCTGACAGTGGGAACATCAAGAGCAAGCCAGGAGCACAGTAAATGTGACTGACCCAGACTTGGTGGTGGCTCCCGTACCACAGGTTGTGAATGTAGCTGGTGGGAGAGTTCATGTTGCATCAAATGACCAGGTTCTACAAGTGCGCTCCATCCTGAATAAGGACAAGCATATTGCGGTCCAAGTGGGGAGTAAGGATGACAGACCAATGCTGAGGGACCAAAATGGTCATGGTTTAGTCACCATAGGTCGGGGCAACACGTCTAAGGGTTTGGCTAAAGGGTTAGCGGTAAGCAAGGGCTTAACACGTAAGGGATTAAAAACCAAGAAGAAGGATGAACGGGTTTCGAGCTCTGGTTGGATCCAAGACATATCCTCAGAGCTTAACCGAGCAGCAGCAGGTACTGGTACACAAGTAAGGATTGGTCAAGGTTCGAATGCATCCCAAAAAGGTGTGCAGTGGCGGGAGAATTCCACCTTTGCTACGGTGGACGAGTCTGCGATGCAGATCTGATTGGTTTCTTCATCTTATATTTTTATCTTTAATGGTCAAAATTATGTTTTGGAATGTACAAGGAGCCCTTGACTCCGAATTTAATCGTTACTTCAAGTTGTTTGTTAGGACACAGAAACCTAATGTTGTTGCGATCATGGAACCTCGCATTAGTGGGGCTAAGGCAGATGAGTTTATTAACCGCTCAGGTTTTGATTTCTCCTTCAGAGTTGAGGCGATGGGCTTTTCTGAGAGCATATGGATCCTATGGAAGGAGTCCGTTAAGATTGATGTTCTTGATGTTTCCAATCAGTACATCCACGACATTTGTTTTGATAATTTGAACAATAGGCATTTCTTCATCACCTTTGTGTATGCGAGTCCAACTAGAGGCTTAAGGCAGGGAGTATGGGATCAACTTAAGGCCTTAGAACCTACTGATTTAAGTCCTTGGGTCTTAGGAGGCGACTTTAACGTTATTGGTAATTCTTCTGAAAGAAGTGGTGGTTCCCAAGTTCGTTCTGGTGTATGTTCGCGGTTCACCGATTTCTTCTTTGACTCTGCTTTGCTTGATATGGGTTTCCACGGGCCGGCGTTCACGTGGCGTAGGGGGAACTTGGCACAAAGGTTAGATCGATGCCTTTGTAGTTCTAATTGGTATACTCACTTTGCAACTTCCGAAGTTTTTCATCTCCAACGTCTAGGTTCCGATCATCGTCCTATCTTGCTGAATACAAATGTGAGTATGGAGGTGGGTAACACGCGACCATTTCGCTATCTTCATGCTTGGAGTGATCACCCCGACTTTCCTAACCACTTGGAAAGGTCTTGGGATAGGTCAAAGACTGTAGTGGAAAATATTTGTGCCTTCTGTGATAACAGTCGTGATTGGAATTGGAATGTCTTTGGTCATATCGGCAGGCGGAAAACCCTGCTTCTAGCACGTATCAGAGGTATTGAGCATGCACTTGAGATTTCACGATCCGAGTTTCTTGAAACTTTAGAGGCTGAGCTTAAACTTGAGTTGGCGCGAGTTCTTGATCAAGAAGAAAGCTATTGTCATCAAAAATCGCGAGCAAATTGGATTGAGAAAGGAGACCGTAACACACGTTATTTTCATGCATCGACTATGGCAAAGCGAAGGCGAAACACAGTCAGAATGTTGAAAGTACAGGATGGGAGGTGGTGTAGCGATGCAAATGAGCTTAAAACTCATGCAGTTGAGTATTTTGCTGCGTTGTATACAAGTGAACCGAGGCTGGCCAATGCTACAGTTCCTATGGGGGAGTTTCACGAGTTTCGTAGGGAGGAGTTCCGTCCTATGCTCATTGAGGTCACTTTGGAGGAGGTTCGCGATGTGGTATTTAGCATGCAGCCTTTAAAAGCATCGGGGTGTGATGGCCTGCCGGTGGCCTTCTTCCAAAAGAACTGATCGGTTGTTGGTGAGTCGGTGTTTTATTTTGTATAGAATTTCTTCGCGACAGGGGTGTTAGATCAGACTATTAATCATACTCTTTTGGTGTTAATTCTGAAGGTTCATAGGCCTACACTAATTAGCCAATTTCGGCCAATCAGTTTATGCACAATACTGTATAAGATCATTACCAAACTGCTTGTTTGTCGTATAAAACCGTTCTTGCCTGAATGGATTTCCCCTACACATGCTAGCTTTGTTCCAGGGAGGAATATAATCGACAACATCATTCTAGCCCAAAAAGTAATACATTCGATGAGTGTCAAAACATGCAAGAAAGCTTGGGTGACTATCAAAGTAAATCTCGGGAAGGCCTACGACAGATTGGAATGGGACTTTATTGAGGAAACTCTAGTGGATGTAGGGGTTTCGAGGAAGATTGCGACGCTTATTATGGTCTGTGTTAGAACATCGTCGATAAAAATTCTTTGGAATGGTGAATTCACTGAGACTTTCAAACCAACTCGTGGCATAAGGCAAGGCGACCCCCTTTCGCCTTATCTGTTTGTCTTGTGCATGGAGAAATTATCTAAAATCATTTCAGGAGCTGTGAGAAATGGCAATTGGAAGCAAATCTTTCTGTCTCGGATCGACCCAGGTCTTTCCCATCTATTTTTTGCAGATGACTTAGTGTTATTTGCCGAGGCGTCGGTCCAGCAGATGGAAATCGTAATAGGTATTCTATCAAATTTCTGTTGTTGGTCTGTGTAGAACTAATGTTTTGATATAATAATTGAAAAATGTTTTGGACTGATTTAAAAAGAATTCAAAACAATTTCAAAAGTCCAAATAACTTGAAACTATGTTTAGGGATATTTTATAAAGGGTTTTGCATGTTTTCAAAAGCTAAAATACACAAAACCTTCCAGGCGTTTCGATACAGTGCATTCCAGTAGCAGAAGTGTTTCGATACTGGTATCGAAACGGGCATTCCATGGATGAGATTTTAGCCCAGCGTTTCGAAACGGGCTAAGCCGTTTCGATACGGCTACGTGGCTTCGACCACAACGGTCACAAACCCCAACGGCTATTTCCCAACTAACATTTAAATGCAGGGCGTTTCGATACGGGTCAAAAGCATTTCGATGCGTGTTCCGAAACGGCCAGGGGCGTTCCGAAACGGGTGCCTTGTCAGATTGCAACGACTCTTTCTACTTAAGGGGTGTTTTAAAACGGGTTCGAGTGTTTCGAAACGGTGAGCTGCAGAACTGCGTTTATGGTGGGAATTAAAGTTCTCAACGGCTCCAATTCAACCCCAACGGCTAGTAACGGTCATAAACTCATCAAGGAGTATAAAAGGGACCTTCAAGCATCAAGTAAAGGCTAATGCTCATATTGTCAATCAACAAATGAACAAGAATTGTCTTAGAGCTTAAATTGTCATTTATTGTATAGACAAACACTAGTGAGCCAAAATTGTCAAATTTGCTCAAGTGTTTTAGGTTTTGGGTGAGTGCTAAATTGTGCAAATAAATACCTATTAGAGGGATTTAAGTTTTCTTATTGTTTCTCTTTGTAAAAGAGGGTTTCAATCAAGGCTTTGGGTAGAAAGCTTGATTGTGTATAAGGGTTTCCTCCTAAGCCTAGAAAAGGGGACGAATCAATAGTGGATTGATTGAAAATCCTTAGTGGGGAGCTAAGGTAGTGGATGTAGACCTTAGTTAGAAGGTTGAACCACTATAAATCTTTGTGTCAATTATCTTTTTAGCTTCCGCAACCCTTCCACCCAAAAATCCACCTCTCCACCACTTGGTGAGCAACATCAGTTGAACGAATCGAGCTCCTCACAACTCAACAGTCTGGACATCGTGTTAGTATAGCGAAAACACAAATATGCTTTTCTAAAAATGTTGCTATTGAGTTGCGTGATGCAATTGCCTCTGAATTTGATTTTGAAGTAGTTAATGATTTTGGCAAGTATCTTGGTGTCCCTCTTCTTCACTCTAGAGTCACTAAGGCCACTTATGCTTATCTTATTGAAATGGTTCAACGAAGGTTTTCGGGATGGGTGGCGTTGACTTTGTCTTATGCTGGGCGTATCACCCTTGCAAAATCCATATTACAGGCTATTTCGGTTTACACGATGCAATCGACATGGCTGTCGAAGGGTTTGTGTAAGGAATTAGAAAAAATGATCAGGCGATTTGTTTGGGGTTCAAGCAATGGTGCCAATGTTGTCCCATTAATTCGTTGGGATGTTGTTCAGCAACCGGTTATCAAAGGTGGGTTGGGGTTTAAGGATGTGCAGCAGCAAAACAATGCATTTCTAATGAAACTTGGATTTCAGTTGGTTAGCGATGAGGACAAGCTTTGGATCAAAGTCTTAAAGGCGAAGTATTGTTGACATGGTGTAGTACCTATGAGCCTACGAAGAACAATATGCTCTTGAGTCTGGAAGGGCCTAGCAAGTATATGGGGCGAATTACATAATGGAATTTGCTGGAATGTCTGGAATGGCCTATCAACAGACTTTTGGTTTGATACGTGGCTTGATGGGGAAGGGCCACTCGCTTCTTTCTGTAGTGTTCTGCATGCAATTGTGCCAACGACAGTGGCAGGGATGGTAACCGACTCGGGGGAATGGAATTGGTAGTTCCTTGCACAACTTCTACCTGAGGATATCCTTTTGAAAATCGCGATTGTGCCTCCACCTAATACCATGCTTGGCGATGATAATCCAGGTTGGCGTTGGGATGAAATACGACGTTTCAGCACAAAGACGGCTTACCTGGCACTAGAGTCCGATTTGGGGTATACTGTTAGCTCTGATTGGAAGCTCATTTGGTCCTTTCAAGTTCTGAGGAGAGTTCAGACCTTCCTATAGATCACGTCTCATGAGCGTCTTCTTACCAATGTCAAGAGAGCGCACAGACACATTGCAACTTCCTCAATTTGTAATATTTGTCGAAGATGTGATGAGGACACTGACCATGTACTCCGTCGTTGCACCAAGGCAGTGGAAGTCTGGTCAAATCTTGTACCAAGGAGTGATAGTGTCGCGTTCATGTCGATACCTTTCAAGGATTAGTTCTTTGGCAACCTAAATTCTACTGCAAATGGTGCACATTATAGTGGCACTTGGGGAGCTTTATTTGCCACCACTTGTTGGTTACTCTGGAAGCGCCGATGTAGCCTCCTACTGAATGTTGATTATGTGGAGAAACATGATCTTGTTGTGCACTGCAAGCGGGTTGCAGCGGAGTTTCATGAGTCGTTCCAGAGGCAGCAGGAGATTTCGGTGGTGGAGCGGCCTATAGAGCGATGGCGTTGTCCACCTCTTGGCAGGATAAAAGCAAATTCTGATGGTGCAGTCTCTTCTCATAGTCGACGTGCGGCGGTTGGAGGTGTTCTACGTGATAGCGATGGCAGGTGGATCTTTGACTTTACCCGAAGGATAGGTATTTGTTTTGTCCTTATGTCGGAGCTATGGGGTATTCATGATGTGTTGCTTCATGCATGGAGATTAGGCTATCATAGAATCGAGGTGGAGACGGATAACTTGGAAGCGATACGGATCTTATCGAAGCCTCTCCTTCTTTGCAGGGACATGGCTTAGTGGCTACAATCTTTATGATGCTGAACCAGAATTGGGTTACACGGCTACGTCATATTCGTTGGGAAGGGAATGTCGTTGCGGATGCACTTGCGGCTATGAGCCAAGGTGCTCTAGTTGAGGAACAACACTTCGAGGAACCACCGGATGTTGTGCGCCCGCTTGTGCAGGAGGACTTGATCACCTAGCATGCATTCCTTCACTGTATTAGCTAAAAAAATAAAAACATAATTAACAAATTTAACAAAAAAATATCAAAATAATGTGTGAAACAATTCTAAAGTCTAAAGTCCAAAATAATAATCCACAAATACACCAAATCAACATATTACAACCATTCTTGAATTTTTTGAACAAATATATAATCAATCCTAAAAATATGAAAATCAACATCTCTTCACATCATTCTTGAAAAGAGGGAAAGATTAATTATTATAATTTAATTTTTTATTAATATAAATTAACTTTTTAAATTCTTAGTGAATACATAAAATTTTAAAAATTTAAACCCTAAAGATCTTATGTACAAATTACTTAGTAAAGTACTGAAATTTTTTAGAGCTTCAATTATCATTCAAACTTTTGGGAACATAATATTTTGAAGGTAGCCATAAAAAAATCATAAAAATTATAAAATAAATTATCGAGCTGTTGGTGAACTTTTTAAGTCAAGCTGGACTTTGCTCGACTCGACTAGTTAATATCTCTAATCAAGCTCGAGTCGAGTTAATTCAAATTGAACATTAATCGAGTCGAACTCAAACTGCTTGTGAGTTGCTCAATTCAATTAGTACCCCTAGTAACCCGGTATCATTTTTAACTTTTAAAGACCTTTATTACCGCTCATGTACTTAAGACTCTGCTGTACTACCATTGTTTTGTAACATTGTCCGGCAAACTCCAAATCAAAGTACGAAAACACGGGGTTTCTTTCCCGATCAGATATTAATCTTCAGTGCTTGAAAGTGGAAAGTACCTTGTTTTTCCATCACATACACAGTGTTGTTTCTGTCACATGTACATCGACTGGTGCAAAGATCGTTTGCCTTGTATTTGAAGGAAATGAATGTCCTCCATGTAAATGCATGTATGATGGAATAGTAGTTGTTCTGATTTTAGTGTCTTCAAATCTATATTTTTTATATCTGTTTTATAGTCTATGTTTGAAATTTATGACTATTTTTTTCTATTCTTCTTTAAGATTCGAACTTAATTTCTTTCCTTACGAATACAGTGTACCTTATCAGTTATCACAACACAACTTGTTGATGCAATAGACTCTTGGTCGACATGATAAACCGATGTTCTTGTATTTGAGTATTATTTCGGTTTAAGTAATTGGTTTTGTTTTGGCTGCTGCATCAGGTGTGAACTTTAGTTAAGCAAATAATCTGAAATACGAGAGGGAGTTCCTCAATAATTTATGAATAAATAAGTATTACTTGAACACAATAATAATTAATACAACACACTCTCATTGGGAACAAAAATCATATCAAGAAAACTAGTAAGAAAGAATCATCATCAACACTGTAACAGGCAACAATTCCCTACATAGATAGACCCAACTGATCAGAATTTGGTGACGAATGCGATGGAGACAAGGAAGAGAACCAAAACAAGGGAGGCTTTCGATATGCTTGCATCCGACGATCCTCCGTCAATCGATGGGACAGTTTTAGACCCTGTTCCTGCATATTTGTCCAGGCAATGACATGAAATTCTGTCCCTTACTCCCTTGTCTGAAAAGTTGCCATGATATTTGAGACAGATAATGTACCTGAAGGAATGTCTGATTCTGATGGTGATGTTGCACCCTCAGGTGTTTCACCTGAAGAATCTGATGGTGAACCGGCTGGAGACGCTGCTGATGGAGTTCCACCTGAGAAATTTTAATTCAAGTTACTAACAAACAGAAATCCCCTTGTTAAGTATGTCAAGCAAGGCATAGAAGGCTTACCGTTACACTGGCTTACTGGTGGAGTTTGCACCTGACAAGCACCAGGGAGTTGCATGGCCAGAGTCTGGTTTATGGTAATTCCCAACGAAGCCCCGCTATTTAGCGCGGAGCAAAGGCATTGAGGTGATGATTGAACGACCGTCCTCAGCTGTGAGCAGCACGTAGACGACGGGGTAGACATATTTCCGGTAATGTAGTTGAGGCATGGGGCTAGGCTTGTGAGTGCAGAGGTGCAGCTTTGGGCGTTGGTTCCAGCCCATAGCATTGCCACCAGGACTAGGACTAGTCCCATTCCCATATCAAGACCTCTAGAAGCCATCCTTTGTCTGCCTAGAATGTTCAGAAACTAGAGAGAGCTATGTCTTGAGGAACTTTGTTAAATTAATTGATTGGATTTGCAGATTTGGGGTTTGAGTGAGAAGGAGAATGATGCCATTGGAATTATATAGGAAAGCCTCTGAGGAAAGTGACAAAAAAATTGGTATATTTAGATGAACAACTCTTACTGAACTTGAGAGTTGTTCAATAACTAAACAGCTACTTGATTTGCTTTAAAATATAATAGATTAAGGTGGTAAGAATTGAAATTGACACTTCCCCTTTCAATAAAAAGTGTGGGGTTTTCTTTTAGATTAAACATTTAGTAATATATTTATATCCAGCGCTCGTGTCATCGCCAAGCAACTACAACCAACCAAGCTACATAATTAAACAAGGGGAGGAATAATGAAAACCCATAGTTACAACTAACTTGCCAAACTATGATTTCGTCATATCATAAAAAATTACTTTGAGGAAATTAGTTGTAGTAGTTGAACTCCAGAACTGCCTAATTTGTCCCTCCAAATTGCTTGAAACCTATCTCAAACTATAAAATCTTTCCTTTGCCATGGCCTAATTGACCCAACAGTAACTTTTACACTCATTTTAGCCATGGAAATTGTCAAGGTTGTACAACTCCTAGCAATATTATCAACACTTTCAATCGTTTCGGTTAAAGGACAAATCGCTACAGCATGCTCTGCCTCGATGATAACCACTTTCACCCCATGCTTGAATTTTATCACCGGAAGCAGTAGCAACGGCTCGTCGCCAACTCAAGACTGTTGCGGTTCATTGAAGTCACTCATCAGTAGAAGCATGGATTGTGCTTGTCTTCTAATAGCTGCAAATGTACCATTTCAGCTGCCCGTGAACAGAACCCTGGCACTCGGTCTCCCCCGAGCTTGTAACATGGCTGGCGTGCCTGTGCAGTGCAAAGGTGCACCTTAAAGTTTATTAATTAATCTCCCCTTTTGAGTCTAATAACCAATTTAACGTGTTTTGCAGCTTCTGGTACTCCTCTACCAGCTCCAGGTCCTGTTCCATTTCTACTTTCGCCGACCCTTCCGCCTACAGCAGCGTCTCCTTTAAGTTCAGAATCTGACCTGACACCTGCTGCACCACCTAAAGAAGAACCAGAAGCACCTTCAGCTACTGTATATCCTAGGATTAGACCAGTATTACAGCCGGCAGCGTCGGCATCTAATCCGTCTTACGTTTGCCCTCCGTCGGTACTTGTAACGTTGATTGGAATCACAATTTTCAAGTTCTATTGAAGTCCAAACTGTACCTTTTTGAACCACAGATAAAAGAAGTCAATTCATTTGATCATATGCATGAACACAATCAATTTTAGGCACTACTAAATATAGTAAAGGAACGGCAAACACTGTAAATATTCACCACTAAAGTTCCCCATCATGCGGATCGCAACGTGAAATAAGGTGTTGTATGAATTTATAAACACCTTCCCACATTAACACATTTCATCAGAAAACAAACAATATATATATTGAAGAGGGATTTAGAACAGAGAGGAATGGCCAACAAATTTGTGGCGACATTTTTGGTGGTGAGCATTGTAGTGGCGGCGACAATGTGTGGGAGTCCGGTGAGGGCGGAGGAAGAAGGGTTCAGCAAATGTGCGCAGGATTGCGAGGATGAATGCAAGAAGGGAGGGGAGAGCGACAGCATTTGTGACATGAAGTGCGATACTAAGTGCGGGGCTAAGGCGGTTGGAAACGCCTTCAAAATTTAACTTCATTTATTATGTTCAATAAACTCCCACTTACATTTACCCATTTACCCATTTACCTTGGCCAATTAAATAAAATTTACTCCTTCCCAAACTCAATTTTGTATCATCCATTTTAAATTTAATGTGTAGGTATGCTTTCTGATTTTGACGATAAAATATTTTTATTTTATGTTATTCTTTTTTAATTGTTGTATTTCAATGGATATATGTCACTTGAGACTTTGAGTCCCCTTTTGTGTCTCTTCCACATTATTTTTTTTTCTTTTTTGATATTTTCTCATTGTAGTCAGCAATATTAATTTTAGATGAGTTATGTTATTTTGTTTAATTAGTGTTCGTCTTTTCCGTATGAAAATAGTGGATGATTTTATTTGATATAGCATGTTCTTTGTCTGTTCTTGTAATGTATTTTTTCTTTACTTAAGGTTGTATTTGATTTTACCTCTTTAGTCAGAGTTTATTATGTTATCTTATAAAATAAAGCAAAGATCTTTAAGTTGATTCTCTTACATTGATAGAAATTTACAATCATGTTATATAAGTAACAAATTGAGCTATGATAAAATTAGTTTATCAATGTGTTGTCATTATCGTATGCATTTAGTGCTTATACTATTTAACCTTCACCATTAACAATGATGCTTCTTTCTATCTTTTATTTTTATTAAGTTATTTAGTTGAATTTTTTAATTATTTTTTATATGATTATATTTTATTATTTAGTTACTAATTTAATGATTTTAAAAGTAATAGACAGTTAATATAATAAGTCATTCTAATTTTTGTATAATCTTCTTATAGTTTTATTTTATTTCTTTTTTATTTAGTAAAATTTACGTTTGTTTTTAGTTAAAAAATGTCACTTATTAATTCTTTTTGAATGATTTGATAATTTCATTCTTAATCTATATGAGAACATATATATATATATATAAAGACAAAAATCATGTGTCCTTTTTGGTGCTCCTTTCTATACTCCAATATTAAAAAATCAAACTCTAAGCTTTAATTATAAATTTTGAATCCTAAACCTTAAACTCTAAGTCCTAAATAAACATCATACCTTAAATTCCTTAAAAGTCAACCCTAAACCTAAATTTTTGGTGTAAGGGCATAAATATGGGCATCGAAAGGGGCAGAAGATTTATATTATATATATAAATGGGTTTATATTTAATTTACAGTCAGCATATAATTTTTTTTCTAAAAAATCTTAAAATAAAAAAAAAAAAAACTAACCTTCTTAACTCTTAAATAGTTTTTAATAAGTAGCATCAAATAATTCATGGTAAATATATAAATTTATATCAAATATAAATAAAACATACTTGAGTGGGTGCTTCCTCACGTCTAAACCTTATTCTATTATTTGAACACATTAATCTCACTTTTTTATTATTACATAATGGAAAATTCTACAACGGCGACGAACATTGATGAACACCACTAACGAAGAACACCGATGAACACCATTAAATTAATTAATAAAGATTTGAAATTTCAATGACCTATCAAATAATTAATAATTACTTTAAAATTTTAATTAAATTATTTTTTATATATATTAAAATTTTATTTTCTTAATAAGGGTAAACTATATATTTAGTACCTCACTTATTTTCGTATTTCTACTGAACCCTCATTATTTAAATATTATTTCAATTTGACCATATTCTTTATAAAAAATAATTTAACCCTTAACCCTCAACCTAAAACCCTAAACTATTAAACCTTAAACCCTTAAACTCTTAAACATATACCCTAAACCACATACCCTTAAAAATAATTTTATAAAGATTAGGGTTCCCCATATACCCTAAACCAAATACCCTAAACTACACGATTTCGGACCGGTACTTGATTGATGCTTTCGCGATGATTCATCCGGGTTCAGTGCTAGTGCTGTAATAAAGTCAGGAGGTTAGTTAATTGGATTTTTTTTTTTTTTGCAATATTTTTTCTGGTTGATTCTCGAGAAAGCTTAGGAGAAAAGTATTTAGAATCAAGCTTAATTTTGAGCTGTTAATTTTGTAGGATAATGTTCGGCCATGGAAAGGAAGATGTATTAGGTAGTCATGATGCTCCTGTGCGTTGTATAGAGTATTCTTACGCAGCAAGTTCGTTAAAAATTACAAATCGTCTCTGTTGACTTAATTTTTAGGCTTTTTAAAGCTGATTTCAAGATTATTTGTCTTTGATTTTGCCTTCCAAAATGAGATTTTCTCTACCCGCTTATGGAGTAAAACTCTTGAGTCAATCTTTTATATCGAATAATTGATTAATTCACCTTTAATTTAACTGAATAATAAATGATCTGATATGATGGAGAGAGTTTTCAAAAAAGATGATTGCTGATTCCATAGTCACAAGTTTGACTGAAACCTATCCTTTATGATTTAGATTTTGAAGATTAGACACGACTATGTCTTCTAGGGAATCTATATCATAGAGTTTCGAGCATGAGCATTTTTGTTTAGTGTAAGAAATGTTTGAATCCTTAGTGTTTAATCTGTTGTTATAGGACAAGTGATCACAGGCAGTTGGGACAAGACATTGAAATGCTGGGATCCAAGAGGTGCAAGTGGGTATCGGTTAGCAACCTAAAATTATTTTTAAGGGTATATAGTTTAAGGTATAGGTTTAAGAGTTTAAGGGTTTAAAATTTAATAGTTTAGGGTTTTAGGTTGACGGTTAAGGGTTAAATTAATTTTTTATAAAGAATAGGGTCAAATTAAAATAATATTTAAATAATGAGGGTTCAATAGAAATACGGAAATATGTGAGGTACTAAATATATAGTTTACCCTTATTAAAAAAATAAAATTTTAATATATATATAAAATAATTTAATTGAATTTTTTAAAGTAATTATTAATTATTTGATGGGTCCTTAAAATTTTAAATCTTTATTAATTAATTTATGTTGTTCATCGATGTTCATCGTTAGTGGTGTTCATCAATGTTCGTCGCACGTGGTAGACTCATCCTTACATAATACGTGTAATTCTCTTTTTATTGAAATGTATTTTAAATAAGTTTTTAAATATGGTTAATACTGTTTATTTTAACTATGTTAACTAGTATTTTTTTTTTTTGAAATAAGTCAGGTGATATTTATTGAAGCTATCATAAAAAAGAGTTTACAGAAATAAAGGAAAAGAAAAGGCAATTTTGGGTGAAAAACCCCTTTTTAATTAATATTGGGAAAAATAGCTCTCAAAAACTATTATTTGGCAAAATGACCCCCTTTCTTGCCAGGTCGACAGACCTCGCGTTATGTAGGACGCGAGGTACGACATCGCATTCTGCAGAACGCGATTTTAGTCGACGTGGCATTGTTGTCTGTGTTAACGGTTTCACAGGACCTCGCGTTCTTGCAGAACGCGAGGTCCCGAGAAATTGAAAAGGCGGTTGGAATATATCGCACTGACCTCGCGTTCTGTAGGACGCGAGGTCTGTGCATTTCCAGCCTGAACAACAATGAAAAACAAGCGTGGGTAGGCTTGTTCGAACCCAATTTCGAGCGTGTAAATGGTATATTTTTAGCGATCATCGAGTTTGAGGTTGTAGTACTGAAAATTGTCTATCGTATGATACCAACATGGTTAATTTCCGTCAATTATACAATGATTTAAAATGGCTTCGAAAACCATATGCCATCATATTTTTTTTATTGAAGTTGCATTTCAACTAATGTCGATTTTCGGTTTTTTAATCTCATTAAATTTATTAAAAACAAAAATTAAATAAACATTATAAAGTTTAATTATAATATGGAAATAAAATTATAATTCGTAAACAAAATTATAATACGACATTATAAAATTTAAAAGTGTTTTACATAAATATTAAAAACATAAGTAGAAAACAACAAAAAAAGACTAAAAATGCCTATGTCCACCCGTTCCGTAGTCGGGTGGATGACGCTCACGATCCGGATACCTCCTCTGTCCATCGTGTGGTGGTCCTTGGTCCCTATCATCCTGACCATCGTGTGTGATCTGCGGATCTGTGCTGGGCCGAGGCGGGGAGTAAAACAAACTACCTATCGGCGTACTCTCCACAATCGGAAACCCATACTGAGGTGGATAATCGATAAGCATAAGGTCAGTCGTGGGCGTATGGGGACGATAGGCATCAGTGGAGCCGTACTGGGGTGGAGGCATCGTCTGCTGGAAAGTCGATGGACCGCTATGCAATGGTGGGGCAGAAGATGATGCCCCTGGAGTGTCATATCGTGGTCTCGGACCGCGCTGCGTCGACTGCCTCTGGGTCTGCCTCTGGCTCTAGGACTGGCTCTGGGTCTGGCTCGCTCGCCGGCTCCCGCGTGGGCGGTTTTGGGGTTGCTGGGAAAGCCCTGCTTCGCGCTCATCCGGAGTAAAGATATGTGGCATCCCATTGTCCCTATACCACTGGGCATAATTGAAAGTGACCGAAGGACCCCCTACCATAATTGGTTGGAGAAACTCTGGGCGTCTGAGAAATCGTTGAGCCCAAAGCGCAATCCAGATAGCGTGGTGCTCGGCCCAGTCAACCTCCGTCTTCCCCTGACGCGTAAGATTGTGGAAGGAGTCCATATTTTGCGGAGGGGGTGGAACATTTTGGACGTACCCGAACTGTCGGAGTACCCTATCCGTAGAATGCCACACACAGATTTCGTAGTTCAGCAGCGGCACGACGGAAATCCAGAGGTCTCGCTCTTGCACAATATCTGCTGGAGTAATGTCGCGAATCTCCTCTGAATCGTAGGGCTTCCACACGAACTAAAAAGAATGAAAAAGTTTGTAACGGTTATATGAAATATTATTGGAAAAATAGTATGGAAAAAACCAAAATAATTGTTGAATTACCTTGTCCTCCGCCAAGGCATCGAATCTATATCTGTGTTCTTTCTGGGAGTCCAGCAGGCCGGTGTGGGATAGTGTGGTGGTCCACCTTTAAATAATGAAAAAAGATCGTTAAATAAAATAATGTAATAAAAAATATAGTAGATTATGTAGTACCTCCGTAGAAGCGGAAATGACATAGGAGTGGGAACCCTAAGCTGTGGTGCCAAAGTAGGGATCCGAAGCCAAACCCAAGCCTGCAGGAATAAACAACATCCTCCCATCGATGCTTTTGAGGCGTCAACGTTTCTGCAGAGGTCTCTGATAAGAAACGCCAGGACAGCTGACCCCCAAGATTTTAGTCCAGACTCATCTAAATTTGTCAAATGACGAAGCCACATAACGTGCACTTTTGTGTGAGTTTTGTCGGGCATTAATATCCCGCCAATAATGCGCAAGATGTGGGCTTGCGCACACCGCTGTGAAAATATAAATTAATAAAGGCATCCTAATTAAAAAAATTGTAAGTTCATCCTAATTAAAAAAATTGTAAGTTCATCCTAAATATAGATTAAATATAGATTTAATAAATGCATCCAAAGAAATTAGTAACTTAATCCTAATTTATAAATAAATATTTGTAATTTATCCTAAATATTTAATGTAGGCAACCTAAATATTTAATAAAGTATCTTAAATATTTACTGAATTCATCCTTAATATTTATCCTAAATATTTATAATTTATCTTAAATATTTATTAAAAAGATCCTAAATATTGTCTGAATTCATCCTAAAAATTCATAAAGCAGCCTAATGTGCAAATAAATAATTTTAATTTAATCATAAATATAATAAAAGCATACTAAATATAATAAAAAAAATACCTGAAGTGCAACTTCATCCGCATCGGGGGGAGGGGTTCCAAAGTTGTCCTCCAATTATGATAGAGAAATTTTCCCTCCGTTCCACACTCCATCAGGGGGCAGCACGCCCATTTGTTCAGCAAATAGGATTGGCCAATGTGCCATCGCTATACCAGTAATAACGCTGCCATTTGTAGGCAACCCCAGAATGTAGGCAACATCCTCTAACGTAATTGTTGCCTCGCCAAATGAAAGATGAAACGTGTGCGTCTCGGGTCTCCACCGTTCTATCAGCGCGCTGATCAACGACGGTCTAACCTTCACCCCCTATATAGCGAGCTATGTGCCCAAAACCAGCCCGCTCAATCCAATGCATAACAGCATCAACGGGTGCGACGGTGATACGGTTTAAGGTAACATTGTAAGTTACGTTTGTATCCCTGAAAAAAAAATAGTTAGTAAAAATAAAAGAATATAATTTAATTAAGAAATTTAGAAAATAAAAAGGAAAAAAATAATACCTCTTCATTGTTTCGCCAATATTCACTGTAGTGACTCGCTTGGTTGCATAGCAAGGGCTCCATGTGATAAAAGTTGCTGATAAATTTTTGTAAAATCTCTATAGAACTCGCGTTCTGTGGAGGTTTTTAGAAAAAAAACCTCCAATTTATAGAGGACCTCGCGTCGTTTGGGATGCGAGGTTAATGAACCTCGCGTTCTGTAGAACGCGATATTCATGTACCTCGCGTCCTATAGAACGCGAGGTTCATTGAAAAGGCGCGTCAATGAACAGACGCGTGAACTGAACGGTCAGAAGGGACCTCGCGTTCTATAGAACGCGATGTTCTAAAGAAATCGCGTTCTACAGGACGCGAGGTCGTGGGGTTTTTTAAATTAGAGTTTTTAAAGCGGGAAACTCATTTAATATTTAATATTACAATTTTTATTTACAATAATAACAATAAAAATTATCTTCCAATTATGTTATATGACGTCTTATTTCATCCTTTATTAATGTTAAACGGACTTCAAGTTATCTAAAAGTACTAGTACTCAATTACATTATGGGCACCAGTAGTAGTAGTAGTATTCAATTACCAGACTACAATTGTCTCAAATTCTCGAACATGTTCTCAATTACACAAACAAACAAATAGTAAATAGTACGGTTATTATAACTTCTGACGGAATATCTGAAACAAAGCAATTAAAGTGACCTCGCGTTCTATAGAACGCGATGTTCTAAAGACATCGCGTTGTATAGAACGTGATGTACTAATATCGCGTTCTACAGAACGCGATGTACTGGTTAACCCTGCCTCCCATCAAATCTATCCCTTACTTGTCGAAAGTTAGGGGACTGCCTCCCAGGCACACACACGCCATTCCTGACTTGTTCATCATTAACCTGCTTATCGGTTTTAGGTAATGGACAAGCAAAGTTACCTCTATGAACCATTATTTGCCTTACACAACCAGATTCTCCTGGATTGCAAGGGCCAATAATTTTGCCTATATATGAAGAAGAACCATAAAACGAAAATATAAGTTTCAATTGGCAATCAATTCCTAGAATTTTCTAAGTATCAAAATTTCAAAAGTCTTTCATAAAATATTCAAATGGCCAGACGAGGCGTTACTACGCAAGTTTACTACGATGGCCAGATATTTGAGGGTACCGAACTCGGCGTCCTTTTTCACTGCGAAGATCCGGTAACGATAAAGCTTCCGAGGAGATTATCGTTCAAGAAGTTGGTCAAGGAACTGGAGGAAAAAGTTCCTCATTACGATAATCATCGTTTGTCCGACGTGAAGTATCGGGTGCCAATATCTATAGACCCTTTAGAGTACTCTGTATGCCAAATTGCGGAAAATGCTGATGTGCAAATGATGATGGAAGCCCACTTCGAGTATTCAATTAGGGGGCCCCTCGAGCTGTATGTATTGTTCTCCGAGTCTAATCCAGTTGTCGAAATACCAAGCTGGGGCCGGGCGAATTTCGACTTCGATCCGAATGCCAACGTTGATAGCCCGACCGCAGGTCTACGACGTGATTTTGGCCTACTCTGTCGAGACAACGAAGTTGGTGCATCGTCATCTGTTCCTCCAAGGCAGTCCTGCGTACAGTCCATACAATCCTTATAGTTTTTTGGGGGGGAGGGAACGTCGGCTCCTTACGTTACGCACGATCATGAAGCATCATATGGCCGGCACTCAATGTATGTCCCTGGCACCGACTACGGTCAACCATCTATGGGGAGACATTCTTCTTTTGGGGGTGAGGGAGCGGCGTCTTCTTACGCTATGCACGACCATGATTCATCATATGGACGACACTCAACGTATGTCCCTAGCACGGAGTATGTTCAACCATCTATGGGAATACATTCTTCTTATGGTAATATTGATTTTGGTCTTGGAAATGAGGTTCCTGAGCGATCTCGTGAGAGGTCTCCCGCTCATCGACCCCAATCCTCGCCTCGAAGGGTAGTGATTCCAGAAGCTCTACTATTCCAGCTCCTGGAGGATGCTTCTGACGAAGAACCGATTAGAGAACCCAGGCCAGACGGAGACGAGCTGGGGCCATTCTATCCCGAACTAGAAGACTTGACAGAGTTACCAGAAGACCCAGAAGACACTACCGTTCCACCACCAGATTTGGACGAAGAACCGACTGCCACCAACTTTCCTGTAGACGCAAGACCAATTTCTATGTTCCAGCCACCATCCCACTTCACAACGGTTGATATGGATGCAATGGACGTCCCTGATTTTCTCCATGACGACACAATAGATGGCCGAGTCCACCGTTCTGATGGTGAACTAAGAATTGGTATGGCGTTCGCGAACAAGGAAATTGCGGTGGCGGTAGTTAAGCAGTACAACCTTCGTCATAATGTTGAGACGATGGTGAAGAAAACCCAAGCCAAATACTACAAGGCTCAATGCGTCCAAAAGGATCAAGGTTGTAAATGGAAAATCTGTATATCAGACTTGAAGAGGGCAGGCAACCGTTGGAAAATAACAAAACTTGAGGGGCCCCATACATGCACCGTTGCTAGCCTCAACCAGGATCACAAGAACCTGGATGCAAAGTACCTCGCGGACATCTTTTCCACACTGGTGAAAACAAATCCCACTGTGTCGGTCCCCACATGTCAGGCTGCAGCTCTAGCTGTCACCGGCTTCCGTCCAGGTTATTCGAAAGCATGGTATGCAAGGAAAAAGGCCAAAGAGGAATTGTATGGCCGATGGGAGGAATCTTACATAGAGTTGCGCCCGTGGCTTAATCTCCTGCAGAAACACATCCCCAGAATGGTTGTCAAACTTGATACGGTTCTGGCATACGAAAATGATCGTGTCGTCCGAGGTGTTTGTCAATTCCACCGGTTATTTTGGACTTTCCCCTAGTGCATCAACGCATTCAAGCACTGCAAACCGATGGTCCAAATCGACGACACATGGTTGTACGGAAAATATACACAGATCCTACTTCTAGCTATAGTACAGGACGGCAATCGCAAATGCGTTCCTGTTGCATTCGCAATCGTCCCGAATGAGGATTTGGAGTCTTGGACGTTCTTCCTTACGAACCTACGAAAATATGTCCTTGATCCTGTAATACGAAGAAGAAGGGATGAAGGGGTGTGTGTTATTTCTGACAGAGGCACAGCGCTGCTGTGGAAGATACAAAATTTGGGTGATTATTGGAAGCCTCCATACATTCACCACCGTTTTTTCTTGCGGCACATAGCCGCAAACTACCTGCTGAAATACAAGAATCGTGATGAACGTCAAATGGTGCTCGATATGGGTACGTCATTTATGTCATTTTCATTTACTATATTACTTGTTACTCGTTTCAATTTACGACCTTTTTTCATGTGTTTTTCGCCCATAACTATTCAACTGTCATCCCATAGGCAACTCGCACTACAAACAAGAGGTGGCTGAACTACTCGAGGAACTGAGAGCGAGAAACAAAAATGGCGCAGAATACCTTGAAAAAATCCCAAAGGAAAAATGGCTTCGATCGTATGACGAGGGTAAACGTTTTGGTCACATGACAACGAACTTGGCTGAGGCAGTGAACTCATCACTGAAGGGAGTTCGGCAGTTGCCTATCACTTCCATTGTCAAAGCGACCTATTATCGTTTAGCTACCCTTTTTGCAACCTTGGGCAGGCAAGCAACTGAGTACATGGCAGGTGGACACAAAGTCCATCCAGATTTCCGCTCAAGACTGCATATTCAATTGGGCCAATCAAGACAGATGCAAGCAACTCTCTTCTCGCGAGAAGGACACTTGTTTCGTGTTGCGGAATTTTCCAGGCGGTTAGAAGGCATTCAGCACAACGCTTACGTGGTAGATATGAGGGAAAAAACCTGCGAGTGCAGAATATTCCAAACTTTCAAATACCCGTGCGCACACGCCATTGCTGCTTGCACTAACCAACGAATAGAATACATGCATATGGTTGATCCGGTATACTTACTTAAAACGGTGCTTAAAGTTTACGAAAAAGAGTTTCCTCCAATCGGAAATGAGGTTGATCGAAATGCTGTGGACACTGAACCGATCATACGCCCAGATCCAGCACTACTACGAGCCAAAGGACGTCCACCTTCTACAAGAATATATTGTGCCGAGGATTTGGTCGAACATCGAGAGAAAACTGGACAAAAGAAGCATTGTTCTATATGTCGAAATCCTGGGCACACAGCTCCTAAGTGTCCTAATCGCTCAGCCCCTCGTATTAATTAATTAATTATTTTTAATTTGTATATGTGAGTTCGCACATGACAATCTAATTAATAAAGTCAGTCCACTTCGATTTATACAATCCGTCATCTTATATTTTCAATCATTCAAAAAAATATGTTATGATAGTGTTTTCGAACAACTTTAAATCAGCGTACAATGGACGAAAATTGACCGTGTCAGTGTCATACGATAGAGAATTTCCAGTACTACAACCCCAAACTCGATGTTACCTAAAAATTTAAAATTTATACGTATGAAATTCTGCTCGAACATGCCTATCGAAATTTGTTGAAATACAACTTCATTCAAAAAAGTATGCTAGCATAGGGTTTTCGAATCCATTTTAAACCATTGTAGAATGGACAGAAATTAACCATGTTGGTATCATACGATAGACAATTTTCAGTACTACGACCCCAAACTCGATGATCGCTAAAAATATATCATTTACACGCTCGAAATTGGGTTCGAACATGCCTACTTACGCTTGTTTTTCCTTGTGGTTCAGGCTGGAAATGCACAGACCTCGCGTCCTACAGAACGCGAGGTCCGTGCGATATATTCCAGCCGCCTTTTCAATTTCTCGGGGACCTCGCGTTCTGCAGAACGCGAGATACTGTGAAACCGTTAACACGGACAGCAATGCCACGTCGACTAAAATCGCGTTCTGCAGAACGCGATGTCGTACCTCGCGTCCCACAAAACGCGAGGTCTGTCGACCTGGCAAGAAAGGGGGTCATTTTGCCAAATAATAGTTTTTGGGAGCCATTTTTCCCAATATTAATTAAAAAGGGGTTTTTCACCAAAATTGCCAAAAGAAAAAGACAAGCAAAATAGATAAAAAAAAGAAAGAAAGAAAGAAAGAAAGAAAGAAAGAAAGAAAACAAGATCCCCTAAAACAAAACAAAAAAAGGAAAAAACTCAGAATCAATCCAGCTAAGTCAAACTCCGACCAAATCAAAATGATTGATGAACATGCATTGAGATGGAGATGTTTGCAGAATAATGGGGAGAGAATGAAGTAGAAACCCCGGTCTAAAATTAGGAGAAGAAGCGGCAAGCAATGGAGGTTCGAAGACTCTCCTATCGGCCTCGATGATGGGGATTATCGATGGTGGAACTTCTCCAATCCAGAACTTATCCTTAAAATCTGTTAAGCCCTCTTTTTGTCATAAAATGTGCGGCTCTGTTTGCATTACGATGAGTGAATCCTAAACATTAAAATGTGCATATTTCTCATAAGGTTAAAATTTATATACAAGTTGTGGAAAAAAAAAATTATACAACCCTTCTATAAAAATTAAAACTTAAATCTCAAATCCTAGCATCTAAAATCTAAAGGAAAATACTTTGATGCACAAGCTTACACAAGCCCTTTAATTTTAGGGTTTAGGGTTTAGGATTTTAGGTTAAGGTTTAGGGGTTTAGTATGTAAGGTATATAATTTAAGGTTTATAGTTAGAATTTAGAGTTTAGGGTTTAGGGCTTAGGGTTTAGGTTTTAGGTTGCTAGGGTTTGTGATTTAGATTTTAAATTTTATAAAGGGGTTGTGTAAAAAAATTTACACGGCTTGTGCATCAAAATAAAACCCAAATCTAAAAAACTCTAAACTTTAATCATAAACTTAAATTCTCCACCTACACACTAAACCCCTAAAACCCTATACTCTAAAATTAAAGTTTACACAAGCTTGGGCATCAAAGTATTTTTCATTATCTTATTAGTTAAAGTTTACACAAGCTTTTCAATTTTAGGGTTTAGGGTGTTATGTTAGTGTTTTAGTGTGTAAGGTGTAAAATTTAAAGTTTATGTTTAGAATTTAAAATTTATGGTTTAATGTTTAGGCTTTAGGGGCTAGGGTTTGAGATTTAGGTTTTAAATTTTGTAAAAAAGTTGTGTAAATTTCTTTTTAACACGGCTTGTGTATCAAAATATAACCATAGCTTTATTATGTATAAAAGTCTACACCCGTAACATAAAATTCTACATTCATCCGTGATTTAGTCCAACATATCTATTATAGCAGCTATGAACGTTATCCAAAGGTTAAGGATTCACTTAATTCTGCTTTAAGTTTTGGACCAAGAATGGGGTAAAACAGTATATAATTCTAATTTTCCTTTTATCCATATGAATGTTTCTTATCAAATTATCCATATCAACTGTTAGACCTGTGAAGCTTTATATGTAACCTAAAGGTAATATTTAACAAAGCCTTGAAATTAACCTAATTTTTTAGGATTCACTATCAGCCTATCACACCATACGGCTCAATAATTCTGGTTTTCACTTTTATCAAAGTTTGGGAGTTTTCATGTTGGAATTTAAGGAACAAAGTGTTCTAAAAATAAGGAAAGCAAGGGGTTAAGTAAGCAAGCAGGGCATGGGGATTTCCAGGGTCCCCCCCAAGTGCTGGACTAGTGTCAGGTCAATCTGTCTGGAATATGGATTCATCAAAGCTTTCTGGGATTCTTTTTCAACCTCCGACCGGCCCCCCACCATTGCGTTGCTTCTGCCTGCCTGCACCTTGTACACCTACAAAATACTAACACTTGCTAAATTCCATACAGATTTCTGCATCAAAATCAGTTCTTTTACTGTTGAATTACAGTTTTTGACAGTAATAATAGGTCACCAAAGTTGAAGCTTGAATTCCCCCATTTCAAAGCAACAATAATGCTTGTAATCTAGTTTATGATACTGAAATTGATGGCAATTCCAGGCCTGAAAATCTGAATCCTTAAATTCTGGAGAAGAAGAAAGGGTATAGGGGTCCCCCCTGCATGTTTTTCTTTAGCACCTAATCCAAACCGGTCCTCTTAGTTTTAGACCGTTGAGTTTAGACTGTTCCTGTCTGTTTCCCGACCGAGTGGATGGATATCTTAGCTAGCATATTCAAGGGTATCAACAATTGTTGTTATAATGAATTTAAATCTGTTGAATGCAAAGAGATTGCTGAACCATATAACGAGTTTGCCATTGTTTTTGAAAAGTGCAAAGATAACATACTTTTAAAAAGTATTTTTAAATTTTATGTATTGTTTAGTTTTAAATAAGAATGATTTGTATTACTGTTTAAAAAGTACTTTTTAAGTGAATAAAAAGTGTATTTTAGATGTTATTTTTAAAAATAAGTTATATTTTGACATGCTGTGTAAAAAAAAATTGATAACCTTTCATATTTAAGCTATAAAATCTAAAACCTAATCTCTAGCCCTAAAATCCTAAACATAAATCTTAAACCTTAGATTCTAAATTTTAACTATAAACTTTAAATTCTACACCTTACAACCTAAACCCTAAACCACTACCTAAATCTTTAAACCCTAAAATTGAAATGCTTAGTTTAAACAAGCTTGTGTATCAAAGTGTTTTCCTTTAAAAATAGAAAATACTTTGATACACAAGGTTTACACAAGCCTTTTTAATTTTAGGGTTTGAGAATTTAGGTTAGGGCTTAGGGTTTAAGGTTCTGGTGTGTAAGGTGTAGAATTTAAGGTTTATAGTTAGAATTTAGAGCAAGGAATTTAGGCTTTAGATTTTATAGCTTAAATATGGAAGGTCGTGTAATTTTTTTTACACGGTTTATTTATTAAAATAACCCTAAAAGAATTGGTAACATAATTGAGAATAAACAAGTAATTATACTTAAAAGTGTTTTTAAAAAAATAGAAATTTCAACTTTTAAAAATAATTTTCAAACAAAATTGAAAAACATTTTTTTTGTCTGAAAAGCTAGTAGTTACGGGACACATTTGAAGTTGAACATGTTTGAAAAGCTTATTAGAAGCAGTGCAGTGAAGTTGAAGAGCGTCAAAGGCTGAGAGCTATAGTTGTATTATATCATCTTCAGTTTCATAAATGTTTTGCTTGTGACAGTTTCCAAAGGTTGGTTTGGTTAAAAGTTACACCCAACACCTGCACCGAAAATAATTGGCAGTAAGCAAGCTAAGACCTACCCTAGCACTACTTCATGTTTTGGTCCCAACTAAAATTAGCATTCACAGTTGAACAATTCTTCAATGCTTGGTCCCTTGAAATCTGAAACCATAAATTTCTCCTGAATGGTGAGAGTAGGTTTCAGGTTTTCATTGCCTTGAAATAGATGTTAATAGAACATCGCCTATTGTAAAAAATGCATGGTCCCTTGTGGATTAAGTAAATAATTAATCAAAATTCAGTATCCTTAAAACATGACATTCAATCTAGCCACACAATGATTAGCAGCAACAGAAAACGAAGGTTCACAGAAATCAAAAACTTGTTTCTCTTTTTTCAAGTAATGAGTTCCCATCACATTACGGGGAGTTTTGTGTTCCAGAACCTGAGAATAAGTAAACGGTTTCCAACGGAATTTGGACAAGAACACAGCAGCAACCTGTTTTGTAAATTATTACTGCTTTCTCATGTGTGTTTGTATGAATTGGTGCAAGTTGTGTTGTTATCCTTTATTCATCAATAAATTCCGGCACTCTTTTCCCCTAGTAGGCTTAGAGGGGGGTTTAATGAGGCCACTACTTTTCCAAAAAAAAAATGAATTGAGTCGGAAACTACATCCAAAATACCAAAATGATGACCGACCTTCCTCTGGATTGTGGCCAAATGTACGTCGTTATCGCCATCGTGGTACATATTCCATGGAGCATTTCCACCTGTAAAACGAAGTACCAATTGATGGATAAGCATAAGAATAAGCAGCAGATATTCTGAAGGGGAAAAATACATGATTTACAGCAGCTGTACCTGACTGATTGAGGTGAGAAAAAAAATGCATGTCCTTTTTCTTTTTCCTGAAGGGTGTAGCATAGAATATGTATTGGTAGAGATCATCTCAAAAGAAACTGAGCTCAGTATATCCATGTGACCACGGCAACAGCTCTTCAACCTCGATCCTGGCATTGGAACAACTTGAGTTTTTCCGCATTTGGCCACGGTTAACGGACTCGACCTCTGCTGAAAATACACTATAAACAGGTCTATGGTCAGAGAACTTTGACTCCCCACGAACATAAGATAACTGGTAGAGGCCTCTTCCGTACCACAGTATACGATCACACCTTCACAAAAAAAAAAAAAACCTTGCTTACTTGCTTGTGTTTTCATGATCAGATCAAAATAAACTTCATGATTCGAATTTCCACAATTGCTTAAATGAAGTACAAGGTAAATAGGGAGATTACCATGCGGGAGTTCTTCTCTTCTCCCCGCTATATCGGTCTGAATTATTTGAATACTTGTATGTCGGAGGGAAATATATTCTTCCTTCACTCCAGCCCTTGAAAACACGGCCTCGCCTCTGCTCTATCCGTAGCTGGAACTCCATAAATTTGTCAGAGACTCGTATGAAATAAACTAAAAGCTTTCAAGAAGATAAACTAAGAAAGGATAACATGCCTGGTCATTTTCTAACAGTGCTTTCCAATTGCGCATCTCAACTAGAGCCTTTGCGAAAGGGTGCGACAAAGCAATCCGATAATTCAAATCCCCAAGCCATATAATGCGACTATGCCAAGACATTCAAAACTTAAAATTTTATGCCAAAGGCTAAGACAAAAATTTTGGAAAATAATGCAGTAAATTTACTGGAACAAGTATTGCTTACTCATGCTCTAGAATCGTTTGGGGAGAATTGTCATCTCCCATTCCATGAACCCTGGGAAATCTCGTCTTTCTGATGATCTCCATAACATCAAAGTTTCTTCGCAGCTCATCACCTTCCTTTTGCCCCGAGCTTAAATGACTACAAACGAAGCAAAAGTTGGTTTGATGCAAACACAAGCTGATAGAAATGGAACCCTGGAAAAAAACCGAAAAAATGAGCATGCCTCCTTAGTCCATGTTAAACAAATATTCTCAAATCCGAGAGTTTCATAGGCGAAAATGTACCTTGTTTCCGAGATAACCCATCAACCCTCTGCCAACACACGACACTTTCATGTTGCGCACATTGTCTCTAAGATCACTCTTCACCCACACTGTTAGAAATATCCCAACCATTTGCTTGCTGGCAACCAAACAGTACCCTGAATGCTCCATTTCTCTATTGCTTTCCTCCAGGTGAAAAGATCCACCATGGAACATAGGAAAATACCGCAAATCCCGAGTGTTACCCGGTGAATCCCCAAGTCCATTCTCATCATCGGAGACAGAGGAACCGCATCTGAAATTAGGGTCATAATCACTGGGTCTATGTCCAAAGATAACACGATCACAAACACTAAATTGACGATCAAATCGAGGTTGTGACATCTCCGGGTCACTATCCATTCTCATGCTACGACTCGAGGATTGAAATGATCGTCGGTGGAAGAAAGATGAAGCTTTCTGCCTTGTTGATCCATCAAAGTCAGCATGCAGTTCTACAAGCGGATCAGGTGCCGGTGAAGGTGTGTGGCAACCACCACTGGTGCCAGGAAGACTATTCAGAGTCTTCCTAATGAGAGCTAGCCATTTTCTGGCTGGTCCGTTGTCTTCGGTGCCCAAAACATTACCAGCATTTAAAGGAACAATTTCTTGGAACCTAAAAGGCCAAATCAAAGGATGTCAAACTTGTGTTTTCAAGAGACTCGAGATATAGAAGAAATCCGGACTAGTTTCGCATACCCGAGAACATAAATGTCAGCAGGAGGAGAGGTATGAAGCCAATCTTCAAGATTCAAATTATTAGGAGGAGATTTTCCAGCCACATTCCATGTAGCTACAAAAATCCTGCTCCCATATGGAACCAAAAGAACCTCTAAAAACCGAATTCCGATTCAACAACACAACTCAAAACCAGAAATAAGTTAAGAATACAACACATACCTATAATTACGCACATCTCTAACTTGTGAGCCATCAAGATCAATCTTACTCGCTCGAACTCGGTCGGAATACCTCTTGCTCAATCTCTCTAGCATCCATCCATCGATAAAACTAATTAGAAGATTTGCAGAGAAGAAAAATGGAACTGATTGAAACAAGATCAAATTCTTACTTTCATAAATTTTGGAAAAGAGAGACAAACAAGAGATGTTGTCTAGAGCAATCAGAATCCGAACCTGTTATACTTTTCTTGATGGTGCATGGTTCCCTGTCCGAAAAGCTGTGTCTCCGATCTTCATCAAAATCTGAAAAAGAGAAAGCATAAACGAATATCATCACTGTTTTTATATAAAAAAAAAAGGTTTAAAAAGCCAATCAAATCACCTCCATAATCAATATCATCATCAGCATGAAAGTCCTCAGCTTTACTCTTGATATTCAACCACTTCTTGACCAATGTCTTGGGCCATGAAACCTTCATTAGGGAAAACAATACACTTTAACATAAACAGCAATCTCATGGTTTACATAAAATGACAGAAGAATCAAAATGAGCTTCTGGGTTATCTAAAAATAACCTTGTTCTTCTTGGGGTTCCCATCTCTCATTGTGTCACAGGTTTCATATAGCCTATCCAGATTTCTGAGCAGCAATAAATATGATTCAATGAAGTTGCTTCTTTTTGCTCAACTATGACTTGATATCACCCTTTTATAAAACATAAACAAAGACACGGAAAACGTGCAAAAAAAACAGGGCTTGAACTGAAATTAATGGCAAAAGAGATTGAAGACAAGGGCATTCCTCAGTTCCCGTTGGTAATGAAGAAAAAACAAGTTGTGGTGCTTTGTCTGCATTAGTATTTGATGTTTAAAAAGGTGAAAGTGAAACCCGAAATGTCCAGTTGGGGATTTCCCCCATTTTTTTTCTTTCACTTATTAAGTACTTTTTGCTGGAGAAGTTGAAGAGAGAACAGAAGGGACAGAACAGAACAGAGGAGAGAGTGGGACTACAACTGAAAGTGGAAGAAGACTATTAAGACTCTGGGGTTGGCCACATTAATTGGATTGGACTGGGGTCCATTATTACTATTATTAAAAATATTATTATTCAATATGGTATATTATTTTATTGAATTTTAAAATTATATAATAATCACCTTATCCTATATAAATAAAACAGTGTTTTTTATTTTAAAAGAACTTCATTTAAAATAAAAATATATTATTAAATTATTTTAGTAAAAATAATGGATAAAAAGTTTAAAAATTTTGGACCAGGTTCTTTATATAAAAAACTCAAAATTCCAAGCTTATCATCATTTAAGTCAAGATCTCATTAATTTTTATTTAACAACCTTTTTTGAATAGTAGTTAACAACTCTTTAAAATGGTATTATATAATAAAATGAAATTAAAAATTAAATTTAAAATATTATTTAATAAATTATAAAATATTTTCTTAAAAATGTCTAATTAAATTAGTGTTGATTATATTATGAAACCAATTTTTTTAATGGTCTAAAGCTAACTTGCGAAACCAATTCAATTAAAATTTATATAAGTTTTTTAAATGGTATTATATAATAAGTTGAAATGATAAAATTATCTTTAAAATATTATTTAATAATTTATAAAGTACTTGTTTTTTTAAAAAATTTAATCGAATTGATGTTGAATTAACTTATGATACCAACTAAATCAAGAGATTTTTATAAGATTATAAATGGCTTTGTCTAACCTATGCCCATTGAGGTGTATTTAATAACATTAATTAAGCAGAAAATTCTATTGTTACATTTAATAAAAAAAAAAAACATTGTTAAGATATATATTTTGATATATATTATGGTCACTTAACATTTTTAGAGTTTGCAAAATGATAACATAACTTTATAAACATTTCAAAACGACTCCAAATTTCTGAATTAAGCTACAAAATTCTAATTATGTTCAATTTACTCCCATGATCAAATTAAGGTTTCAAAATTTTAAAATTCCCAAATTAGGGTTTTTAAATCTAAGGATTTCAAAATCTAGGGTTTTTGAATTGGGGATTTTAAAATTTGAAATTTTCCAAATTGTGGAAAATTTGGGGCGTTACATAAGGTATTGGATGTAGGTGCTTGTTAGAAGGTCGAACCACTATAAATTCTTGTGTCTTTTGTCTATCATTTTGCTTCCACAAGATCACCCAAAACAATAACTTCTCCACCACTTGGCAAGCTAAATCAGTTGAAGAAAATCGAGTATATCAAGTCTAACAATTGATATCAGAGCGAGGCTCAATCGATAAGGTTTAACCACCTATTGAGGCGATCTGGGAAGCTCGATACATCAATTCAATCAACCAGTCAAATGACGCAATCCATCGACAAGTCACCTTTCTTTGACGGGACCAACTATGCCTAATGAAAGACAAGAAGGGTGTTATTCATCAAGGCCAAAGATTACAAGCTTTGGGACATAGTTGAGGATGATTCGTTCACGCCACAATGAAGCAAGGCAGAATGGAGTGTAGATGATCGCAAGAAGATGGAGCTAAATTGCAACGCTTTGCACATTTTCTTTTGTGCATTTAGCCCCAACATCTATAAGAATATGTCTTCTTGTGAAAATGCCAATTAGGTATGAGACAAGCTTGAAGTCACATACGAAAGAACCAATAAAGTAAAGGAGGCCAAGGTTGGTCTACTCAACCTCGAGTATGAAAACTTCAAGATGGAGCCAAATAAAGACATCACGAGGATGTTCGACTGTTTCTCCACAATCGACAACCAACTCAAAGGTTCTTGAGATGAGATTCCGGAAGAAAAACTCATTTAGAAGTTGATCTACTGATCACTTCCTGATTCATAGGAGTCCAAAAAAGACAATTGTAGAAGCGAAGAACTTGAAAGAGCTCAAGCTTGACGAGCTCGTTGGATCTTTGCTCACCCATGAGATGATGTCTCAACCCTTGAAGAGGGAGAATGAGAAGAAGATCAAGAAGCAAGGCATTGATGTCAATGTCATCGCTCTTCCATCCTCTAAATGCCAACATGAAGAATCAAGTGAGGAGGAAAGTGAAAATGAAGAGATGGTTCATCTCTTCAAAAAATTCACCTGATTCATGAAGAGCGAGATGACTAAATCCAAACATAAATCGAAGAAGAAAATGAAAGATTCCCACAAGAGCAACAAATAGGGATCATCATCTTCAAAGCAAGCATGTGTAGCAACTTGGAGTGATGAAGACTCCACCGATGATGAGGTAGCACATATATGTTTTATGGCCCTCCAATAGGGAAAGGTAGCTTCTAAATCATGTCGTTCAAATTCTTATACTTTTGATGAGATACAAGAAGCCTATGATGAATTGGTTTTTGAATTCAAGGCTTCATTTTCGAAAAACCAAAAGTTGATTTCAAAGTTAAAAACTGAAAAATGATTTGCTTTCTAAAATCAATTTAGAGTTTGAAGCAAAAATCAAAGATTTTGAACTTAAAGTTTCAAGTTTACAATAATTGCTTCGAACAATTGAAAAATATCATCAAAAGAAAATTGATGATCTTAAGAAAGAAAAAGATTTGATTTTCAAAGAACTTGAAAAGAAAAATTCTTTTAGAAAATCGAATTTTTACCAAAGACAATGTAATGCCCTTAGATTTTTTAATGACAAAGTTTTTAGAAGTATTTGGGTCCCAAAAAAACTAAGTACTTCAACTAAACACGGTGAAATTGTAAAATGGATTCTTAAGGGGACTAAACTTTGTGCTACTAACGCTTATAGATCCAAAGCAATTTGGATACCAAAAATTACATGATTGTCTTATTTTAGGTGTGATGGAGAATAATCAACAAGTCAAATATTGAGAGGGAGCTCCATACACACAAGGAAAGACACTTGAAGAAGGAAGGCTACATATCCTCCCTTGGGTTCATGTGTGGAAAATCTAGTTGATTTTTTTTTGTTTAAATTGATTTTTTTTATTTTCAACTAGATTATCATATTTGTTGGACTAACCATTTTATGATGTTTTGAGTAAGGGGAGCCATTTTTAAAACCAAATTTTTTATGTGTCAAAATTTTTTAACCTCTTATGTTATTTTGAACTTAAAGTCTTTTGCATTCTTTTTTATTTAACAAAAAGTGGGAGAAATAGTTTGAAAATTTGATTTTTCAAGTGAGAATAAGGGGAGCTTCAAATTTTAAAAAATTATGTGTGAAACAAATATTTTAATTTTGATATAACTAAAAACCTAAGGACTAAATTAAAAAAAAATCAAAACGAATTTTAAGTCCTAAAAATATCCCCATATAATTTTTATATTATGCCTAAGTTAAAAACATACTTTTCCAATTATTTTTCTAAGTGTTTCAAGCCAAAACAGTGGTTTTCACGTACCCGTTCCGAAACGGCCTCAAGGCGTTTCGAAACAGTTTCACCACTGTCGACCACCATTCCGATACGTGTATCGAAACACTTGAAAGCGTTTCGAAACGGTTAAACTCGTTTCGAAACTGTTCTTCATGAAGGATTTAAAATGGGTTATTTTATTTCAAATATTTCATATTTTCAAACATATAAGGGGTGTTTCGAAACGGATCAAGCCCGTTCCGAAACGACCCTTTGACAGTAGCCATTCCGTTTCGAAACGGATCACTCCCGTTCCGAAACAAGGGCTAGGTTTTATTTTGAATAAAATGATCGTTGTATGTTTTAACTGAATTTCAATAAACCGTTAAGGCGTTTCGAAACGGGCTAGGACCGTTCCGAAACGACCCTTTTCCAGTGGCAAAACTGTTCCGAAACGGCCTTAAGGCGTTTTGAAACGGGCTCTTAAATGCACCCCAACGGCTCTTTCTATTTTAGTCCGTTCCGAAACAGGTTTCCCGTGTTCCGAAACGGGTTGGTGCAGACAGCATTAATGGTGGCAAGAGAGGGTTCCAACGGCTCCATTTATGTTCCCAACCACCCAAACGGCTAGAAATCAATGAGAAGGTATAAAAGGGACATCCAAAAGCATCAGCAACAACTATTGAACTTCAAGCAAACATCCAAACATCAAATTCAAGCATTTGAGCAAAAATCCCAAATTTGTGTAAAATCCCAATTTGTGTTCTTCATTCATATTTTGTAAAATTGGGTTGAGTGCTTGTATCGGGGCTATAATTTGTATTGAGAGATACCTAATTAGCCTACAAATTCCTTTGTTCTCTTGTGTGAGGGTTGGGTTGATTTTTGGGTAGAAAAATCAACCGATATTGTAAAGGGTTGCCTCCTTGTCCTAGAAAAGGGGAAGATCAATTTAGTGAAATTGTTGCAAATCCTTAGTGAGACTAAGGTAGTGGATGTAGAGTTCATTTGGAACTTGAACCACTCTAAATTCCTTGTTCTTCAATTTTAATTTGCCAATTTCCACTACAATCCTTCAAATTTCCAATTCACCCCCCCTCTTGGTAAATATCGATCTTTTGATCCACTCAACAATTGGTATCAGAGCTTAACTCTTTGAGGATTAACAACCACAAGAGGAGATCCTTGGAAGAGTGTGATCATCAAAATATCAAGAGATGGCTTCAACCTCCGGTTCCGGCATGTACGAGTCACAATCAACCACCAAGCCTCCTTTCTTCAATGGTGACAACTACTCCTTTTGGAAGAACAAAATGAGGCTATTCATCAAGTCAAGTGACTACCTTGTATGGGATGTCATTGAGGATGGGCCATACATTCCATTGAAGCAAGATGGTGAAGGCAAGATGGTGTTGAAGAAGAAAGCCGAAATGAGTGAAGAGGAGAGGAAGAAGATTCAAGTCAACGATAAAGCTCTCCACATGCTTTTTTGTGCTTTCGGTCCGGACATCTATTCAAAGGTCTCTTCCATTGAAAATGCCAAAGAAGTGTGGGACACTCTTGAGACCACCTATGAAGGCACCAACGATATCAAAGAAACTAAGATTGGACTTCTCAATCTTAGTTATGAAAACTTCAAGATGGAGCCCGATGAGACGGTGTCAAAGATGTTTGATCGATTCTCCACAATCGTCAACGGTCTAAAGGGATATGGAGAAATCATACCAGAAGACAAGCTTGTCCGGAAGCTACTCTATTCACTTCCCGAAGCTTGGGATGGGAAGAGAACAGCCATCATCGAAGCAAAGAACTTGAAGACATTAAAGCTTGATGAGCTTGTGGGTTCTCTCCTTACTCATGAGATCATGAAGCAAGGAAGGGAAGATGAGAAAAAGAAAGAAGAGAAAAGAGAAAAGAGTAGAGAAACTTGAAGTTGAAAAGAAGAAGAAGATGGGAATAGCTCTCAAGGCTAAAGCTTCACAACTTGATGAGAGCTCATCTAGTGATGAGGACGAACTTGAAGAATTGGCTATGATAGCCAAACGGTTCTCACGATTCATGAGGTCCAACCGGGGTAGAAAAATCCAAAGAAAAATGGACTTCAAGAGCAAGAGCAAAGAAGAAGGAAAGGATCCCATCATTTGCTATGAGTGCAAACAACCCGGCCACATCCGCTCGGAGTGCCCTCAACTCAAGAAGAAGAGCTTTGAGAAGAAGAAGAAACTCAAAGCCAAACTTGCTACTTGGAGTGATGAGGAGTCATCGGAGGATGACGAACAAGAAGTGGCTAACCTTTGTCTCATGGCACTTGAGGAAGATTCCTCCTTGGTAACCTCTAACTCATCTACTTTAGATTTTTCATATGAAGAGTTAAATGATGCATATGATGAGTTACAAGAGGTATATGATGAATTAGTTGAGAAGTTTAAGGAGTCGGTCATTAAAAACAAGAAAATCATTTTAGAGCTAAATGAGAAAAATGACTCACTCACTCTAGCTAATTCTAAATTTGAGAAAAAGATTTTGGGATTAAAAGATGAACTTAAATTCTTTCAAGATGAAAAAGTTGATCTTAATAATCTTTTATCTCAATGCAATATTGAACACCAAAAGGTGTTAGGTGAGCTAAATGAGCTCAAAAAGTCCTTAAAAAATGTTGGAAGTGTCAAACATGAAATAGGAGAATCATCTAGAGCACACCAACCTAAGAAAAGGACTAATTACTACAAACAAGGTAGCTACCCTAGACATAGTAAAGCTAAAAGAATTAGAAGTGTATGGGTGCCTAAGGAACTTGTAAAATCTAATAATATTATTGCTATGTCATCTTGGATCCCTAAGAGAACCAAGGTTTTGAGAGCTAACACTCATGGACCCAAAATGATTTGGGTACCAAAAACCAAGGTTTAATATCTTTGTTTGTAGGGGGAGCATTGCTTCAAGGCCAAAGCACAAAGTCAAAACTCATGGTACCTTGATAGTGGATGCTCGAGACACATGACCGGAGACAAGAGTCGATTCATGGATTTAAAGCCAAAAAGTGGAGGAGTAGTAACATTTGGTGACAACTCCAAAGGCCACATTAAAGGTATTGGCTCCATAGGTAATCACTCTACCATTCTCATTGAAAATGTCTTGTATGTCGATGGTCTTAAACATAATTTATTGAGCATAAGTCAATTGTGTGATAAAGGATTTAATGTTCTTTTTGATAAAAATGGATGTAAAATTGTAGACATTAAATCAAATAGTATTATGCTCATAGGTCATCGCATAGGAAACATATACATGGTGCATTTAGATGACATACATACATCTCATGCATGTTTAGTTGCTCAAAATGAAAATGATGCATGGTTGTGGCATAGGAAGCTAGGACATGCTAGCATTAGTGTTTTGGAAAAAACTAGTCTCTCTAAATCTAGTTAGAGGTTTGCCCAAAATTAAATTTTCAAATGACAAAATTTGTGATGCATGCTCTAAGGGTAAACAACATAAGTCTTTCTTTAAATCCATTAATGATGTTTCTACTAGTAGATGCTTACAATTAATTCATATGGATTTGTTTGGGCCAATTAGGACTATGAGCTTGGGTGGTAAATCTTATGCATTTGTGTTAGTTGATGATTTTTCTAGATTTACTTGGGTTCTCTTTTTAAGTACTAAAGATGAGGCTTTGGAAAAATTCATCACATTTTCAAAATTAACCCAAAATGATCTTGAACTTAGAATTTCACACATTAGAAGTGATCATGGAACCGAGTTTCAAAATTTAGGGTTTGAAGAATTTTTAAATGAAAATGGTATTAGCCATAATTTTTCGGCTCCTCGAACTCCTCAACAAAATGGGGTAGTTGAGAGGAAAAATAGAACTTTACAAGAAATGGCTAGAACTATGCTTTGTGAAAATAATTTGCCTAAATACTTTTGGGCGGAAGCCACAAACACCGCTTGTTATATTGTAAATCGAGTTATGATTAGGCCAATTTTAAAGAAAACACCTTATGAGATTTTAAAATCTAAAAAGCCTAACATTAGTTATTTTCACCCTTTTGGGTGCAAGTGTTTTGTTTTAAATAATGGAAAAGACAACTTAGGTAAATTTGATGCAAAAAGTGATGAAGCTATTTTTATAGGTTACTCTTTAACCTCTAAAGCCTATCGAGTATTTAACAAAAGAACTTTAGTAGTAGAAGAATCCATTCATGTTGTATTCGATGATAACCTCCTTCCTAGGAAGGATTCTTGTGATGATGATGATGTAGGAATCATAAATGCCCTTGATGGAGGTAAAACTTCAAAAGAGGATGAGATTCAACCAAAGGAAGAAGACACACAAGATCCACCTCTTGAAGCCTTGAAGGACTTGGCTATTGAGGAAAAGGAAGTGAGCTACCCAAGGGAGTTGAACTATGTCAAAGATGGTGAAATCTTGGGTGATCCATCCAAGGGGGTAACCACTCGTTCTTCTCTTAAATTAATGAACCATGTTGCATTTATCTCATGCATAGAGCCTAAAAACATAAAAGAAGCATTGAAAGATGATGTTTGGATTATGGCTATGCAAGAAGAGTTAAATCAATTTGAGAGAAGTAATGTATGGACATTAGTTGATAGGCCTAGTAATCAATCTACAATAGGAACTAAATGGGTCTTTAGGAACAAACTAGATGAGAGTGGTAACATTGTGAGAAATAAAGCTAGACTTGTAGCACAAGGTTACACTCAAGAAGAGGGAATAGATTTTGATGAAACCTATGCACCCGTAGCTAGAATGGAAGCCATTAGGATGTTGCTTGCATATGCATGTTATCATAATTTCAAGCTTTTTCAAATGGATGTTAAAAGCGCATTTTTAAATGGGTTTATAAATGAAGAAGTGTATGTGGAACAACCACCGGGTTTTGAAGATACAAAATTTCCAAATCATGTTTTTAAACTTACCAAAGCCCTTTATGGTTTAAAACAAGCTCCTAGAGCTTGGTATGAAAGGCTTTCAAACTTTTTGATTGAAAAAGGTTTTGAAAAAGGTAAGGTGGACACTACACTCTTCATAAAAATGTATAAAAATGACATTTTAGTAGTTCAAATTTATGTTGATGATATAATTTTTGGTTCTACTAATGAATGTCATTGTCAAGAGTTTGCTAAGCTAATGCAAGGTGAATTTGAGATGAGCATGATGGGGGAGCTCTCATTCTTTTTGGGACTCCAAATCAAGCAAAAGAAGGATGGCACCTTCATCAACCAAGCAAAATACATAAAGGATATGCTCAAGAAATTTGGCTTGGAGAATGCAAAACCTCAAGCCACTCCTATGAGCTCATCTACAAAGCTTGACAAAGATGAAGGAGGTAAGTGTGTTGACTCTAAGCTTTATCGTTCTATGATTGGATCTTTGCTTTACCTTACCGCAAGTAGACCGGATATCTTGTTTAGTGTTTGCTTGTGTGCTAGGTTTCAAGCTAGTCCTAGAGAGTCTCACCTTATAGCCGTTAAGAGAATCTTTAGGTACCTTAGAGACACTCCTTGTTTAGGCCTTTGGTATCCTAGAGACTCTACCTTCAACCTACATGCTTACTCGGATGCGGATTATGGGGGTTGCAAAATTGATAGGAAAAGTACTTCGGGAACTTGCCAATTCTTAGGTAGTATGCTCATATCTTGGTTCTCTAAGAAACAAAATAGTGTAGCCTTATCTACCACCGAAGTCGAGTACATATCCTTAGGGAGTTGTTGTGCTCAAGTCCTTTGGATGAAACAACAACTCTTAGATTATGGAATTAAAGTTGGAACCATACCCCTAAAATGTGACAACACTAGTGCAATATGCCTAACTAAAAATCCCATCCAACACTCTAGAACCAAACATATAGAAATAAGGCATCATTTCATTAGAGATCATGTCCTTAAGGAAGATGTGGTTATAGAGTATGTAGACACCTTGAATCAATTAGCGGACATTTTTACAAAACCCTTAGACAAAGAGCGTTTTTGGTCCCTTAGGAGAGAGTTAGATCTAGCTAGCCTATCTTGACCTTTTAGGACCTCTTTTGTGCTTAAATATGCTTGATTTTGTGAAATGCCATGTTGATGTGTTTAAACTCCTAATTTCATCCATGCTTATAGTTAGGGGGAGTATGTTTATGCCTAAATATGTTTTGCCTGCTCATTCATGACATTTATACATGTTAGGCCTCTTATAAGATCATTTTTCTGCATTTTTAGAGCCTCATCTGCACTTCCAGGCCCAGGTGTATCGAAACAGGTGAACCCGTTTCGATACGGATACCTTAAATCAAGTTCTGAGAAGAGGGCGTTTCGAAATGCCTAATAGCGTTCCGAAACGTTTTTGATTCTACCAAGGGGGTGTATCGGAACGCGTTCCGATACGGGTCAAAGGGAGTTTCGATACGGTCAACAGCGTATCGAAACGTTCTGTTTATGGTTTTAAAATGGTCAAAACCCTAGCCGCCCGTTCCGAAACGGTTTCGACCGTTCCGAAACGGCATCGCGGATTGCTTTATCTAGGGCTTTTAATGATACAAATTCACTTTTTTATCAAACTCTAAAACCCTAAACCGCCTCCCTCTCTATAAATACCCTCTCAAACTCCTTGATTTTCACAAAATTGTGAGGGGTTTTAATCTTCAACTCAAGTCTAAGCAAGTTTCATCAATCTTGTGCAAGGATTTCTTCAAAATCATCCAAAATCCCAAATTAAGGTAATTTTTCAATTTTTCTCTTTTCTTTCAATTCATGTTCGAATCTTAGGTTAGAAAATTTTATTTTTGTATAAATTATACGTTTTTGTTGTGGGTTTTCAAAATCTTGTGAAACTTTTTCAAATCCCAAAATTTTTGATTCGAATATAAAATTTCTCAATCGTATTTTTTTTAAAACTGTTTTTATTTTAATTTTGTTTTCAAAAACCTAAGTGGGATTTCTTATTGGATTGATTTTAATTATCAATGCATACACTCAATTTTAAAACACTTGCTTAATGTTTTTAGATGGCGGATCAATCGAACAAAAAGCGCAAGGCCGTTCAATCCGGTGAATCGAGCATTCGTCCGAATCTCACTCTGCTTTTTCAGAAATCCTTCAAAACTTCGGAGGCACGTGCTCGCTTTGCTTATGTCAAGGATTTCGCGGTTCGTAAGGAACGTGTTATCGATCTTGAATTCCTCAATTCCGAGCGATTCCTTTTTCGTTATCTTCCTCGTTTGGATGAGTGGAATCTCATGGATTTCTTGAGTCTTCCGGATGTTTGCTACAAAAATATGGTACTCATCTTTTACTCTAATGCTCACTTTCTTTATGATGAGTCCAAGACCGAGATCATAGGGATTGAGTCATCCTTGCTAGGCAAAAAGGTTGTCATAAATGTTAAACTTTTGGAGTCTGCTCTTAAACTTAAAAATGAGGGTCTTGAAGATGAACGCCACTTTGGCACTTTCACCGGCAAAGCACTTCATTTGGATGTGCATGATCGTGTTCTTCATTTGATGGTCTCTTGGTTTATTCGCCCTTCCGGCGGTAAATATTCTCATATCCGTCAAAGAGATCATTTTTGGTTAGAGTGTTTCCGTAGGGGTGAGCGCCCAAATGTGCCTAAGATCATCTTTGCCGAGATTGTCAATAATATCAAGCTTATTGACATAAATGAGTTGACATCCTTCACTTATGGCATTGTCTTGAGCGCCCTATTTCATCATCTTGGAATTGACTGTACCTACGACTCTCCGATCCCTCGCAAGACCAAGATTGGTGAGTCCTCCCTTCGAAAGTCCGGGTTCCAATATGTGAATGGTATTTGGGAAAGAGTTGATAGAGAAGCGGATCCTGCTCCCGTTGCTCCTCCACCGCAAGCTCCAGTTGCAAACAATGAAGCCCTCACGGCTTTCCTCACCGAGCGGTTCAATGCATTGGACACTCGAATGAATGCTTTGGACTCTAGCATTGCTTCGGGCTTTGAAACAATGGGCAATCGTTTGAAGAATGTCGAGGATCGCCTTAGTTCTCTTGAAACTTCTCATTCCAACTTGGACCTATCATTCTCCACTCTTTATGGGCAATGGACGAAATTTCACCACTCTCAAGCCAAGGACGATGATGATGAGGATGACGAGGATGATGATGACGAGGCTTAGGATCTTCATATCATATCATATTATTTATGCTTTTTAGGATTTAGATTGCATCTTATGTTTTATCATGTTTTAGGACCTATGCTTATGGCTATTTTATTTTGGGATTTTGTTGTTTGAATTATATTGAACTTAATGTTTTGAATTTTGTTTTGGATATTTTGATTATGAATTTATGGTTGCTTTTTATTGCTTCTTGGTACTAATCTTTTATCTTCTCTATGAGCTTATGTTATTCTTTTTGATCTAACAAAAAGGGGGAGAAGAAATTTAAGAGCCACAACACTAAAATTCGTTTTTAATTTTTAAAAGGTTTAAACTTCAAATCAAAATTGTTTTAAAAACCTATCTTAAATTAAGGGGGAGTTAGAATATTTTCAAAACTTTCAAAATTCTCAAAAATTCTAACTTTGGTTTTGTTATATCAAAAAGGGGGAGATTGTGAAACAAATATTTTAATTTTGATATAACTAAAAACCTAAGGACTAAATTAAAAAAAATCAAAACGAATTTTAAGTCCTAAAAATATCCCCATATAATTTTTATATTATGCCTAAGTTAAAAACATACTTTTCCAATTATTTTTCTAAGTGTTTCAAGCCAAAACAGTGGTTTTCACGTACCCGTTCCGAAACGGCCTCAAGGCGTTTCGAAACAGTTTCACCACTGTCGACCACCGTTCCGATACGTGTATCGAAACACTTGAAAGCGTTTCGAAACGGTTAAACTCGTTTCGAAACTGTTCTTCATGAAGGATTTAAAATGGGTTATTTTATTTCAAATATTTCATATTTTCAAACATATAAGGGGTGTTTCGAAACGGATCAAGCCCGTTCCGAAACGACCCTTTGACAGTAGCCATTCCGTTTCGAAACGGATCACTCCCGTTCCGAAACAAGGGCTAGGTTTTATTTTGAATAAAATGACCGTTGTATGTTTTAACTGAATTTCAATAAACCGTTAAGGCGTTTCGGAACGGGCTAGGACCGTTCCGAAACGACCCTTTTCCAGTGGCAAAACCGTTCCGAAACGACCTTAAGGCGTTTCGAAACGGGCTCTTAAATGCACCCCAACGGCTCTTTCTATTTTAGTCCGTTCCGAAACAGGTTTCCCGTGTTCCGAAACGGGTTGGTGCAGACAGCATTAATGGTGGCAAGAGAGGGTTCCAACGGCTCCATTTATGTTCCCAACCACCCAAACGGCTAGAAATCAATGAGAAGGTATAAAAGGGACATCCAAAAGCATCAGCAACAACTATTGAACTTCAAGCAAACATCCAAACATCAAATTCAAGCATTTGAGCAAAAATCCCAAATTTGTGTAAAATCCCAATTTGTGTTCTTCATTCATATTTTGTAAAATTGGGTTGAGTGCTTGTATCGGGGCTATAATTTGTATTGAGAGATACCTAATTAGCCTACAAATTCCTTTGTTCTCTTGTGTGAGGGTTGGGTTGATTTTTGGGTAGAAAAATCAACCGATATTGTAAAGGGTTGCCTCCTTGTCCTAGAAAAGGGGAAGATCAATTTAGTGAAATTGTTGCAAATCCTTAGTGAGACTAAGGTAGTGGATGTAGAGTTCATTTAGAACTTGAACCACTCTAAATTCCTTGTTCTTCAATTTTAATTTGCCAACTTCCACTACAATCCTTCAAATTTCCAATTCACCCCCCCTCTTGGTAAATATCGATCTTTCGATCCACTCAACATTATGTCTCTTGTTCAAAAATTATTTTACAGAGGGAGAATCACAAACAATTTTTTAAGTTGTTTTATTGTCAAAAAAGGGGAGATTGTTAAGATATATGTTTTGATATAATAATTGAAAAAAATGATTTGGACTAAATTGAAAAGGATTTCAAAATATTTTGTAAGTCCAAGCAACTTAAAAATATGTTTAAGGGTTTTTACAAGGCTTTGGAATTGTTTAAAATGCGTTTTAAGCAGCCAAACATGAGTTTTCAAAGTCACCATACCGATACGGTATATATCGTATCGATACGCTTTAGGGTTTCAGCTACAGGGAAATTCTAGTAGCCAAAACCCATACCGATATGCTTTTGCCATATCGATACGAAGTGCTTTAAAACCCCCTAACGGCTAGTCGCGTACCAGTACACCTTAAACGCTCTCAACGATCATTTTCCCAGCGGCTATTTGAAATGTAGGTCATACCTATACGCTAGTAAGTGTATCGATACGCATAAGTTGAAGCAAATTCAACGACTACTTTCCAAGAATGGCGTATCGATATAGTGACACGAGTATCGATACCCTACTAACCAGAAGTGCATTTATAGAGGGAAATAAAGATCCCAACGGCTCCAATTTAATCCCAACGGTCTACAACGGCTAGAAGCTCATTTGGAAGTATAAAAGGAACTTTCAAGCATCTATGGAAGACTAATGCTTCAATTGTCAACAACATTATGATCAAAATCAAGTCTTAGTGCTTAAATTGTCATTTCTTGTATAGACTGCACTTGTGAGCTAAAATGTCAATGCATGCTCAAGTGTTTAGGATTTGGGTGTGAGCTTAAGAGTGCAAACAATCACCTTTTAGAGGAATTTCTAGTTTGCTAAGTATTCACTTGTTTTAGAGTGTTCTTAAAGCTCGAGTTGTGAGCTTTTGTTGCTAGACTTGGTGAGTAAGTCTAGGTTGTAAATGGTTGCCTCCTTAGCCTAGAAAAGGGGAAGAATTCTTAGTGAATTGGTGAAAATCCTTACTGGAAGCTAAGGTAATGGATGTAAGTGCTTGTTAGAAGGTCGAACCACTAAAAATTCTTGTGTCTTTTGTCTATCATTTTGCTTCCATAAAATCACCCAAAACACTAACTTCTCCACCACTTGGCAAGCTAAATCGGTTGAAGAAAATCGAGTCTATCAAGTCTAACAAATATTTAATAAGAATCTCATTTAAGAAGATTATTTGATTATTTAACTTATTTAATAATATTAATTCTCACATTGAGTTGTTTAAGGATTTAGGGTTTAGAGTTTAGAGTTTATGGTTTTAGAGGTCATGATTTAGAGTTTAGGGTGTTTAGACTTTAGAATTTAATGTTTAGTTTTAGGGTTTAAGGTTTATAATGATTATGGTTTATGGGTTTAAGGTTAGGGTTTAGTTTTAGTGTTTAAGATTCATGATTTAGTTTTAGTGTTCATGAAAAGCTAACGAAAAATAAAAGTAAAATCAGAGTATAGAAATGTAAAAGAAAAGAAGATTGATATTTGAATTGATTATTAATATTTGTTGATTATTAATTATATCTTTTGATAATGTGTATCTGGCATGGAAGTTCATGACACGCGTCGTAACGTGTCAAGAATAATTTCCTTCTTTCAAATAAATAAATAAAAAAATTAAATGTAGATAGGGAAGTAGGAGTCTAACCCACATGGACTTAGAACTTTCTTTGTCGCGCTTTTGTAGTTTCTGAACCAATAGTTGTTTATGGAGCTATGTTGATGTGATTTAGATGGGGGGTTTGTTTGCAATGAAATGTAATTGTTTAAGAGAATAAAAGAAAGGTTTTAAAAGGCTTGAAAATAATATGGAGATTTTCAGCCTCGGGCTAAGCTTTGACTTGTTCTACTCGGTCCATTGGTATAGATTTTAATTTCGAAAAACTTGTTGGCGAAATTACTTCAAGGTCAATCCTTGAGTTTTTTGTTTGTAAACTGAATCTCCAAAATCAATTTTTGGTTTCAGTTTTGGTAATTTGTCTAAACCAACTCAATGTTTGAGAAAACAAATTCTTTAAGCTCGTAACCAACTCGAAAAGTTATTTCAATAAAAACGATTCGATCTCAATTTCTCTTAGTAATCTATTTACTAAGTGTGTTCCCTAGAAGTCGGATTTATTTCAATAACCGATCCTCCCACCCACTTGATAGATCAAAACAATTGTTTTTCTCCAAAGTTAATCTTTGGGTTTTAAAAATCATTTTGATTTAAAAAATAAGTGTGAAGAAATCGAGAAGAAGTTTCCGAAATGTTTGAAGCATAGTTTCAAACCTCGCCTTGAGAACGCGTCATCGCATAAG
Source organism: Hibiscus tridactylites (assembly GCA_958450335.1). Classification (NCBI taxonomy): domain Eukaryota; kingdom Viridiplantae; phylum Streptophyta; class Magnoliopsida; order Malvales; family Malvaceae; genus Hibiscus; species Hibiscus tridactylites. Next base: position 15,635,554 of record OY288270.1, read on the forward strand.
CCCTCGGCTTAAAAAGATCTAGCCGAGCATGGTTATCAAATTAATCATGCTCGACATTTAAGAAATAAATAAAAGAAGAAATATAAGAAAAAGAACTTAAGTAAAACTAAGAAGAGAAGATGAAATGATATTCAATTGATAATTGATTGATGACAAGTCTTACCCAAAAAGGGGTATTTATAGTGCTTCAAATAACCTAGGTAAACCTAAAATGATAATTAAAAATTAAACAAAATAATTATCCAAAGTTTAAAATTTAAAATTCAAAAATCCGGAGATAGGCTACCTGATAAGTGGCCTAATAAGTTATCACTGCTGCTGACGTCAGCTTCTAGAAGACACTGATGTGGCGCCCAATCAACATTCATGCCCTGATTCATGCCCATAAATCTGCCCATGACTCTAGCATTTTCAGCAGCATTCTAGCTTATTTCGAGCATCACATCCCCTGCATGAAAACAACATAAAACAACCCAGTTAAATCCCTCAAACTTATATTTAATCGAAATAAGAACAAAAAACACAACCAAAATAAATACTCATCAGTTCAAGAGCAAGTAATGTTTCCAATTCAAAGGCCAAGGAGAAGATTGATATTTGAATTGCTTAAATTGGTATTGTTTTGGAAATTTAGAGTAGGTGAGTGTAATTGAAATTGAGTTTGTTTGAACATATGTTATGATATGGTACTATGTAGGGTTATGAGTTAATCATATATTAGCATGTATTGAATTGATATTTGAGTATAAAAAAATTAATAGTCTAGATCATTTATATTTTCTCAATTACTGCCGCTGAGTTTTTAAATATTTTTTCTCTAGTCACTTTGTTTTTTTATGTTGTTTAACTGTTTGCGATGGTATTAATTTTAGTGTTAGTTATCGTCTTGTTCACCATTGATAATTTTTTCTTTTCTTTTTTACTGATTTTTATTATATTGTATCTATATGTTTCTTTTTTATCTAGATTTTATTAAAAATTATTCTGTCTTTGTGACACACTTTTCTCTAACTTGCGGTACGTTTTTCTCAACTTTATGGCACGTTTTTTGTCATTATCGACGGTTGTTTAGTCATTTTTTTTCATTTTTATTATTTTCAGGGTTAGATTTAACATTACCTCGACTAATCATATAGCACTTATTTGGTTATCCTAGTGATCTTCCCTGCTTTGGACTCTCTAATAGGATTTGGATACATGATTTGTGTTTGTGGATGATTTACTCACAATATTCGGCTCTGATTTGCGATTGTCGATGATCTTTCAGTAGTTTGATCCCCTTTTGTGGTTGTTTGTCGATGCAGTCAGATTTGTTCGTATCTATCTTTTGTTCGAGTTCTTTGATTGAGTTTTTTTACATTTTCATTGTATTTTCCTTGTATGATCTAAAGTGGACAAAAATCATTTGCCCCATTTTTATGCCCCAACACTACAAAATCAAATTTTAAGCCATAACCTTAAATTCTAAATCCTAAACCTTAAACCCTACACCCTAAAAAGACACTCTACCCTAAATTCTTTAAACTCTAATTTAAACCCTAATTTTACCTTAATTTTATACCTTAAATTTGAATTTTAGTATGATACATAAATAAAAATACTGAAAGTAGATAATATGCATATCGACTATATTTGTGATCATATCAATATTTTATACCATTCTTGAGTTCTCTTTAACATTGTTTACTTTCGTTACCTTCCTCAGCTTTCCATAGCTCATTACGTTGTATAATATCTTTAGAGACTCTGATTAGAGAAAATATATTATTCACCGACGGTGGAAGCAAAAAGTTTCCACAATCACCTAAGTTTAAAATTTATATATTTAACCCATAAATATTAAACTTTAAATGGAGTCTATAAACCCTAAAATTAATGTACTTGTAAAAAAATTTGTTTTCACCGCATGTATGTGAAATAATTACTCGTTTAGTTCGAGGGTGGCATCTCCGAGCAAATCACAATATATTGTTTCGTACTATGTTTATTTAGTCTTTGAATCCTAAAATGTGGTTTTTCCAATTTACACAAGGGTCTTTTTCAGATTTCTAAGTGATTTTCTCAATTTGACCAGAGAACTTGCAGTCCGGGTTGCGTTTTTACGGAGCCGTGATGCCAAATCTAATATTCTTTTTTGTCAATAAAAAAATAAAGGACAACAGACAAGAGAGACAAATTTCCACAAATTAGGCCCAATAGAGGCCCAACAAAGAGAAGCTATAATAATGGCCCATCAAGAGGTTGAAAAATAATTGGAGAAAAAAGAGGGATAGAGGGCTCCAAAGGTGGAGGAGCAGACGTTGTCAATTTAGACCAACGAAAGATATTTGGTAAAATGATAAAAGATGCCCCCAATGTATGTATGTTTTGTTATTTGGTCCCTTATTCTTTTTTTTGTCCAAATATGCCCCCAACGTTCTATTAGTAGTCCAAATATGCCCCCAACGTTTCAATTTGGTCCAAATATGCCCCCGTTAGATGGAAATTGTCAGTCAACTGACGTTCAATAACTGATACTGACTGGACTTGCCACGTATTAAGATCTGCTGATGCTACGTCAAATTTTTTTTATAAGCCGTTGACCGTCAGTTGATTGACAGTTTACATCCAATATGAGCATATTTGGACTATAAATAAAACGTTGGGGCTATATTTGGACCAAAAGAAAGAATAGGGGTCAAATGACCAAATAAGCAAACGTTGAGGGCATATTTGGACAAAAAAAGAATAAGGGACCAAATGACAAAACATGCAAACGTTGAGGGCATCTTTTATCATTTTGTCAAGATATTTATCGAGGAGACCTTGGAGTTAATGACAGAATATAAAAAGACTGATGGACTAAGATGCCATGATCAAAAATGGATTAAATTATATATATATATATATATATATATATATATATATATATATATATATATATATATATATATATGGTCATACTATTTTATATATATATATTTTGTCATACTATCTAAACAATCAGAATTCGTTAAAAAAATGTGAACGTAAAGAAAAGAAGACACACAAAAAAAAAAGAAAATAAATGACAAGAAAAAGAATGTGACAATAAAGAAAAGAAAAATTATTATAGAGAAAAAAAAATCCCTCATTTTTAAATCTTCGAATCATTGTCGACGAAACAATGATCCTTTACTACATCATTTGTTAGTCCTCGAGAAGGGTGCATCGGACATCGAAGGATTCTCTTCCTCATAAAACAACTATAAAAAATCCTCAAAAGTGGTTAGAATAAAAATGAAACCATAAAATGCCTATCCCAAATTAAATTGCTAAATGGGCCGTGTTTGGGCTTACTACAAGCCATAAAAATTGGTTTTTAATTTCGCATCTATGGAATTAAAACTCAAGTATTTATGATATTTAATTAATTACCTACCAACTCTTTTGTATTTTGGGAGTAAATCCTTGAATGAAAGTAATGCCGAAAGTCGGTGGATTTAAGGAAGCAATTACTTTGTGTTTTCTTAAACAATTATTCTGATTGGACCATTTGATTTTTAAGTGCCAGATCTTTTTTTCCCCTTTCAAAGAAATGAATATATGAATGTAGCATGAAACAGGAATCTAACTGAAGTTAGGTCATGGATCTAATCATGCTTTTAGTGATGGGAATAGTGGAAAAGGGAAATTTGCCAATATTGCCCATTCTACTTTATCTATTCTACTAAAAAAATACTTTATTTATATCTTTATTATATTTATAACTTAAAAGCTAGACATGAACTCAACAAGTGATCTCAATAGAAAAGCGGATGCTGTTTATTCGAAGAAACTCGGGTTCAATCGCTTTGTTTCCATAACCAGGGACAGACTTACATTTAGGGATGTAAACGAGCTGAGCCAAGCTCAAGTATCGTTAAGTTCGACTTGGCTCGGCTCGAGAGCTTCGATTGAAGCTCGAGCTCAACTCGAAAGCTCACAAACTCAAAGTTATCAAAGCTCGAATCGATCTCAAAAAAAAATAGAGCTCGAACTAAACCCTAATCTTCTAACATTAATTCCCCAAAACCTATCATTCATTATTAACCTAACTTAACCATAAATCTGAAACAATACTCTAAACCCTAAATCAACCCCAAAACCTCAAAATTGTTATTAATATATATATATATATATATATATATATATAATATTTTAAATTGATAATTGAGTAAAAAACGGTTACACTTTATATTAATCGCATTTTAACTTGTCGTACGACAGACCTACCAAGACACTCCCCACACTTTTAATCGGGGAAGTTACTGTCAAAGGGTTTCGGCATTCGAGTGTACTCGACTTCCGGTCATGTGAAGGAAGCTCCCCCTTCCGTACACTTTATCAACTTTTTCTATGTGTTTATTAACTTTAAAGTCTGACTGTTCACCTGATAACTATGTAATGATTTGGATTTGGGGTTCAGCTTATAGGTTAAGATTGTATACTATACCAGGCCAGCATCTTTGATATTTTATTTTGTTCGTTTCACGTGCAAGATTTATATACCTCATATCTATTAGGTATATGTTGGTATTCTATGTACTAGAATACTATTCTATTCTTGTTTAAAGTTAAAACAAATTTTTGATAAAAGGTTGAGATATTAAGTCCCTAAATATATAGGTTAATTTCTATTTTACGTATGTTATATGTAAATTGTTTTATTTAAATTTCACTATGTGTAGGTCTTCTTCAAATATATTATGGTTGCTAACCAAATTGTATTTTGTAACGAGTAATTTTATTTATAATATATTCTGATATATTACTTATAATTATGATTACTTTGTACCTAAAACTTCAAAAATAAAAACATCAACAAATTTAGCTTTTTTCTTAAATTCAGTGTCGCCTTCGCTTTTTTTTTCTTGTTTAATTTTTTATGGTCGGCAGCTACACCAGTTTTAGGGCTGGTTATCAACAGTCGGTCACCCTCTTTTTATTTATCTGCTTCGTTCTTTTGTTTTTATTCCTTTCGATTCAATAAATCTGTTTTAAGACACATTTTTTTCTACCTTTTGGTACGTTTTTTCTGCTTTTTAGCATGTTTTTCTGCCTCTTGACACGCTTTTCTATTCTTTGTTTTTTTGTCAGAGTTGGATTTAACGTCTCCACGACTGATCAATATGGCACTCTTTTGATTATCCTATTGATCTCCCTATTCTGCACCCTCGTTTTGGATCTCGATGCAAGTTCCGTCACCGTTCTTGTCCGCGATTGACTTGTGGTAATAAACGTGTTGTCTAATTATGTAATATGCATTTTTTAATGTCGTTTGTTGATGGTTTTTCCCTTCATCGTCGAGCTTTGGTGATGTTTATCTACTTTTTCGAGTCTTTGATTTAGGTTTTACCATTTCTTTTTTGGGTCCTATATATGATCTAGAGACGTTAATTTTCGTGCTTTTATGATTATGTCTGGATCATGTTTGTTTACTTGCATTGTAAACTTTTATCTTAAATTTTTCTTTATTAATAAAACCGACATACTCATATTAAAAAAAATCAACAAATTAAATTAATTTATATTACATTTAAGTTTACGAAGTGAAACGGAAAGCAAAATTAAAAATGTGTTTTTTTTTTGGTGAAAATGGATGTGGGATGGATTATTGCTTTGAAAATTAATTTAACCATAGTCCATCTCACCTTGTCATTGCTAGACCGATCTTCTTTGTACACTCAATCAGACAAACGCGAGTTAGAATTTCCATCTAATACCATGTTAAACTGAAGAGATTTGGTTTTGGGAAAAACATTTTAAGAATTTTAGAATGCCAACCGATCCTCAGGAGAGAAGAAGAAAATGTACGAGTTTATTATCTGTAGTAAAACAAAACGATACGATGCGTTTTTCAATTACCTAATAGAACACTAAACACTAGCTTAAATACTAACCAAGAAATTAATCAAGAAACCCCAGTTAACTAACTTAATTACAGCTGTATAAAATAACTAATTTTAAACAGCTGTATTACAACAATATGAATTTGTTATCGTTGGGGCTTTGTCTGAATTAATTCGGATCGATTTGCGTCGTACACTCAATTTTAGTGAGTAAGTCGTCTAGCGAATATTTTTTTACGTGCACAAGACTTCAAACTTGATATATGCTTAAGTGATATTAAACTTACCACTTTGACCATAGTTTAATCTCATTTATTGAATTCACTTGAAAGGAAGAGAAAGCACACCATCCAGGGGTGGGAGTCTGGGAGAAAATACCTGACCCGATTGACCCGACCTGAAAATCCGATGACCCGAAACAAAAATACCGGGTAATTCTCGAAAAAAAATTTACCCGACCCGACAAATTTTCCGGGACACGGGCCGAGAGTTTTCTCTTACCGGGTACCCGACCCGACCCGATAAAATTTAATATATATTTTTTATATTTAAAATTATATTTTTATTTTATGTTTCTTAATATTTTCACTCTAAAATTAAGTTTAAATCTCTACATTTTTTCTATGTTTGTATTATATTCTTTTAAGTTTTAAGTTTAATTTTTTTTAAATATTTTTGTGTTTAACATATGATTTTTTTTAATTTTAAAATAATAAAAAAATAAAAAATATGAACCGGGTACCCGGTACTCGATTACCCGGGTACTCGAATTTTACGGGTACCCGGATATAATGAGCCGAGACACGGGCCGTTTAATGAGGTACCCGGATGAACCGGGTACTTAGTTTTCCGGATACCCGAATCCCGAGTACCCGACAATTCCCACCCCTAAGTCACCATCCTCTTTGTTAATTGTTGATAACCCACTCCTTTTCATAAATATTTTACCTAACGATGAAAGCAATTTTCAACATTGAGTTGGCGTTTATTTGGAGTGCGAATCAATTAGTCAATTAAAATCAATTTATTGATGTATGTTGAATGCGTATTTGAGTACATATTCCCAACCCAAATTTCCAAGGATTCCTATCTTTAGCTTCAAACCTGTTTTAAACCTCCTTAGAAATATGATTATATAATCTTGGACTTTTGAAAGCAATGAATTTAAAGACCTCAAAATGATAATTAATTAATTAATTAATCACCCCTCACATAAAAAAACAAACCGCATTCCTTTATTCTAGCTATACCTGCCTCCACATCTTCTCTGAAAATACCGTCCTATCTAATTTTTTTAAGGTTTTTGTCTTCGGAAACATTGTTCCTGCCCATGACTAATTTTTCAGATACATGTCTCCGTAGACCACTTCATTATCAAACAAGTGACATAGATGTCATGATGCTCTTAAGCCACTTACATTAATCACGTTAGCGTGCACACTTTAGATTCATCTATCAATGACTGTCACATGTCATCTAAAAATATTGAAAGCAAGGAGTGTAAAAAGGGGTAGTTCTGCGATACGACATGTTACGGTGCGGTATCAATTAAAAATGTTAAGATTTGAAACATAAAATTAAAAAAGTTATATTGTTAGATAATATTTTCGGTACCTACAAAAACTTAAAATGTTATTAGAAGCTATGAAAGTTTCGATACTCGAAGTAAAGTTTCAATACTTACCACCAACTGAAAATGTTATCAAACAATATAACATTTTCACTTTCATGTTTCAAATCTTATATTATTTTTAGTTGGTGCCGCACCGTAACATGTCGTATATTAGACACCCCTGTATAAAAGTTTAACTCTTCTATTAAAAGAACATTCTTATTCCGAGAGAGGTGTCCCTTACTTTTTTTATTTATGCAAATTTTCAAACATTCAATCCAACGATTTTTCATTCACATCACTCAAGATAAACAGACGTAAATCACTGTCTTATATTCATGTTCAAATCATCAATGATTTTAAAATTCACTAATTAATCTAGTGATTAAAGATATTCATTTTATTACATTTTATATGAGTTTGAATCTCGAAATAAAAATATAATATTTTTTTATTTAATAAAAAAATCATCAATAACTCTTCCAACCATCGTTATTTAATCATAGTCTCATATACATTCCTAATAAATCATAAACCCAATATTTGGCAAATTGATTGGTTTCTAACACATATTTTATTATTTTATTTCCTCAAAAAAAAAGTCAAATTTGATTCGGTACTTGTCACTCTTAAGTTTTGAATAATTTTAATGGGATTTTGAGTAACCCTTACGTTCTTTTATATATATATTTGATGATATTAATTTTGAGTTGATGTCTTTTTCTTTCGCTATTTATCTTTTTTAATGTTTTATATTGTTTTATTTTATGTAATTAAATTTTTTCGTATGAAAATAATGAATGATTTTATTAATTTTTATGTACATTTTTTTCTTTCATGATTGAATTTAATGTTGTCTCTCCATATATATTTATTATGTTATTTTTTTCTATCCCTACTTTAGACCTTCCGACTAAATACTTATATATGTTGTAGTAATTATTGAAAATGAATCGTGATTTAGTTGTGGAATATTACTTTGTCAATAATACATCGTTGTTATTTGCATTTTTATGTATGTGTTGATTTTGTTTATCATCCATTGTTAATATTGATATTTGTTTAAATTTATTATTCGTTTAAATTATTTGGCTGAGTTTTTAATTTTTTTCTTCTTTAATCCTGTTTTATTTCTCGGTAACTAGTTTATATGTTATAAACTTATAATGTTTTAGAAAAATATATCGATTAATATATTCTTATATTATTAACTCTGGTTTAATTTTGAGTATTTTTTATTAATTAAAACTAATTCTTATTATTTGTAAAAAAAAACACACAGACCCTGTTGTTTGGCCTAATTAGATGAGTATTGGGCAAAGTTCATTAATTCTTGCAGGTCTTGACTCTTTCATATAAAGATTATGATCTCACGGCCACGACTCCCCTAATAAAAGCAATGTCCAAGAGTCAAGGTGGAAGGTTCTGGCTCCATCTAATTGTTTCTGCAGCTGGAATTTGGGAAAACACCCATTTGTTCGGGTGATTTTGGCTCACGCCTCCTTAAGGTACGGTCAAAAAATTGACACAACTAAAATATTAAAAAATTAAAACTTAAAACCGAAATATTATGAGAAAATATAATATTTTATATTGATAATTTTTTAACATGTCTCGAGACTTGTCAAAAATTTACCAACTTAAAATATTTTAGTTGTATTACTTTTTAACCGCACCTTAAAGTGATGGACCTTAGACTCGCCTCATTTATTCGGACCATTATCTTTTACTGTATTTCTAGGAAAACATAATCGGACCACACCTGATGTTCATTAGTGTATCCGGACGCACTTGTTTGATAAGTATAAATCGTAAGACTTTAGTTTCTTCGTTTGATTTGTTTAATTAGAAAATATGTTTTTTAGAAACAAATTGATTTAGAACAAAATTTAAAAAACATGAAATAATTTGGTAAACTCAAATTTGATTCGATTATATCTTATTAGGCACGTGAACCACTAATAATTTAGTAAGTAAAAGGGTGGCTTTTTCTTTCAGATGCTTATCCTGCCGTCATAATTGAACCATCTGCACCGTCAAATAATCCTTTTCCACAGAATAAAAGTGGACCATTGCCACCGCTGGCAGTGGCCGTCACTTATTGGGTGCTGATTCAGATTTGTACTTTTAATTAAGAAAAAAATATTATATAAATTCGGCTCATTTCATCATTTATCCATTAAAAATTATTTTTTTATAATGTAAATAAGGGGTAAATAATTATTTAAAAATTAATTACAATTAAATTAGTGGTATAAAAGAAAAAAGAATTAGTTAATAGATTTTCGGTGAATGAGACCAAGAGCGAAGTTATATGGGGTTGACAGAGGCCTAATCTCCATGACCCACCTTTATAGTCTAACTTTTATCCTTACAATCTATTATTTTTTAATTTGACCCCTGCAAATAAACTAAACTATAATTTATTTATTTATTTAATTATAATAAAATAGTTCTTACTTTAGTGATAAAGTATATAAGTAAAAGCAAACTTGTTTTACTTGAAACCGGCAGATCAAATCTTACTATTAATATTTTTAATTTCTTTATTATTTTTACCGCAATATTTTATTTTTTTTATCTGGTTAACTTTGAATTCCTAATTTTTCTCATGAATATGACCATAAATATTATGGTGAGCAAAATCCATATAATATTTTGTTCACCAAACTACTAATAATAAACGGATTGGTGTTTTCTTTTTCAGCTGTTAATCATATAATAATTTGAAATTACCGGGGTGAAGTCATTAATGAATAATGATGCAGGGGCATGTAATCTTTCATGTGTAGAATAGTATTAAAATAATAAAATGCTTTTTGAATTTTGCAGTTTGTACACGTGGTCATAATTGACCAGATGAATATTTTTTTCAGTAGTGTGACGAAAGACGACCGTCCTCCGGCAGGCCACCGCCCAAAGAATGAAAGGAACCAAAGTCCACCTCACCCACTTCTTCAAAACAACTACGCCAGCCTACCCTTCAAGATTCTCACACCTTTCATTTACCAAAACTACCCTTTCCATATTTTGGGTTATCCCCCAAAGTACACTTTAAATAACACAAAATAATTTAATTATTATTTTACTTAAAAATATTTTATTTATCATCTTATACTTAAATAGAATCATAAATTGTTAGAGTTATCATCCAAAATCATCTTAGGATTTGGTTTAAAATAAATTTTTTATTTCTAATAGATTTTGTTTAGTTCACACTAATTAAAGATCTAAAGGTAAAATATAGGTAATGAATAGAATTACTTTCTATACAAATTTTTTATTTTTTAACAGAATTTTATGCCCCTTTGTAAGCAAGTAATATATCTTTATAAACAAAGGGAGCTAGATCTGGACCAAACAAAGGGGCCGCTGTTAAACTTGACATGGAAAAAATATACGATAGGGTTGAGTGAAATTTCCTTCATGATATTATGCTAAAAATGAGATTTAATGGTAAATGGGTTGATCTGATCATGAGGTGTGTAACTACTGTGAGATTTTGTCTTAGAATCAATGAAAAATTATTTGAAGAGTTTAATCAAGGGAGAGGATTGAGGCAAGGGGACCTTTTGTCCCCCTATCTGTTTTTACTTGCTGCACAGGGCTTGTCTGCCTTGCTTTTGAAGGAACAATTTTTAGGCAGAATCAAAGGCTTGAGAATCAGTGTGCATGGCCCTCGTGTTAATCACCTACTGTATGCAGACGATTGCTTGCTCTTCTTAAGGAATTCAGAGAATGAGGCTACTAGAGTAAAAGAAATTCTGAGATTGTATGAACTTGCTTCTGGGCAAAAAATCAACCTCGACAAATCTTATATCTACTTCAGTAATGGCATGAAAGATGAGCATAAAATTGCCTTGAAGGGGATTCTTGAGATGAGGGAAGAATCTGAAATGGGGGTGTACCTTGGGCTACCTTTGATTGTTGGGAAAAATAAGACTGACTCACTGTGCTTTTTGTTCCAAAATGTAGATAAAAGGGTTGGTGGTTGGACAAAGAATTTGCTCTCATTTGGTGGAAGAGAGGTGCTTTTAAAGTCTGTAGCTCAAGCCCTTCCCACATATGTTATGGGATGTTTCCTTTTACCTGACTGCATCATAGATCCCATCATCTCTTCTATGAGAAATTTCTAGTGGTCTGAAAAGGCAGGCAGTAGAGGCTGGACTCATGTTGCATGGGGCAAACTGTGTAGACCAAAAAGGTATGGTGGCATTGGATTTAAAGATTTGCGAGTGTTCAACCTAGCCCTTCTAGGGAAACAGATCTGGAGATTAATGGTTAATAAGAATTCCATGTGTTTTAAAGTGCTGTCAGCTAAATATTTTTCTGATGGTGATGTTCTTAATGCTAAGCCTCGTGATAAACCATCTTTCATGTGGAGGTGTGTGTCCAAAGCTAAAGAAGTTCTGAGGGATCTGTTTCACTTGAGGATTGGTGTTGATAGTCAGTGTTCAATGTTTCAAAGCAGATGGGGCAGTGATAAAGTTGTTGAGCTGCAGGACTCTTACTTGGATGGTACAATTCACCCAGTTACTTGTGGTGAGTTCATGGTCTCTGAAAAGCCTAGATGAGATGAGAGAAAAGTCAGGAGTGTTTTTAAAATACTGATGCTGAAGCAATTCTAAAATGCCCTATCTCCCCTGTAAATAAAGATGTTTGGCAATGGGACCATCACTCCTCAGGTTCTTACTCAACCAGATCTGCCTATGACTGGATTCAGAGGAATAGAAATGTAGAGAGAGACCTTTCACCTCTGTGGAAATCCTTGCAGAAGATGAACACACTCCCTATGATAAAAAATTTCATCTGAAGGTTATGTTTCAATGCTCTTCCTTCTGGGGAAAAATTGGCTGCAGCTCGAATTGCCCCTGGCCTATGTCCTCATTGTGGTTCAGCGGGAGAGACCCTTTTGTATGCGTGTAGGGATTGTCTTACAGTTAGAGAGGTCTTTGATCAGTGTGACATCTCTAGAAAGTTGCATGTTTCCCAAGATCTTGATTGCAAGCAGTGGTTAGAATCATGTTTGAGGAACTTGAGCCCAGATCTATTTTTGTTTTTGTGTGTGCTGCTTTGGAACATTTGGAATAGGAGAAACACCTTAGTTCATAAGGGGATTCTCATTCCTGCTAGGGCCGTAGTTGATTATGTTCAATCACTTATTACTGATTATCTATCATCATGGGAATTAGCTGGAGTTGGAATTGCTTGTAACAGGTCTGAAAGGTGGAAATGTCCTCCGGAAGGAGTATACAAAATCAACGTTGATGGAGCCTTCTTTGCTGACTCTAGGAAAGCTTCTATTGGTGTGATTGCACGAGACCATTTCGGGCTGATGATTGATGGCCAGGCAAACACTCTACAGGGCACCTTTAATGCTGAGCTTGTAGAAGTCATGGCACTTATGGAGGGATTAAGAATGGCCTCACTTAATGGCTGGATAAATGTGTTATTCGAATGCGACTCAATTGGTGTTCTCAATAGACTGGCTCCACAGATTGAAGATAGATTAATTGTTGGCATCTTCCTTAGCGAGGCAAAGCAGCTCCTCCATTGTAATCCAGGCTTCAAGGTTCTCCATGTCAACTGGAAAGCAAACCGTGTGGCTCATACTCTTGCCCATTGGGTTATGGATTGCAATGCTCATTTTTATTTTGTTTCGGACATTCCTAGTTGTATTGAGAATGATGCACTGGACGATGCTATTTTTGGCACCTAGCTAATATATTTGGTTGTTATCTTGCAAAAAAATATATCTTTATAAACACTCCTTTCGTTATGCGAAGATTGTCTGTTATTGACTTTTTGAAATTTAAAATTTTTAAACTTTGACTATAATTATATTAAGTATTTTAAATAATTAAAATTTATAAGATATATATTTAAAAACTACTTGATTAGAAGTTTTTAACATATATATATATTATCAATAATAAATTTTTAATAATTATGAATCAAATTTGACTTAAAAAAGTAAATAAAGAACAAATTTAGTGTGACAGAGGAAGTAGATATTACATATTGATGTTTTAGACACAACACAAGATCAACATGTAGATCAAGGACTCTACAAAGCGTTAAGCTGCAAACATGTTGTAATTTTTTAATCTTCGTCATAGGAAAAATTCTCATTCTTTGCTCATGGTTTTTCCATTTTAAATTTTTCACGTAAATTTTAGGGCTCCATTGGATTTTTAGGCCAAATGGAAGTAAATATTTAGAATATCGGGGATGTTGGAAAATATTTGAGGATATAGGCCATTTTCTACAGTACACGGGGACCTCGCCACCTGCACATGGCGAGGTTTGAGAAAAAAATTATTAAAAAATTGGACCTTGCCACCTGCACATGGCGAGGTTCGAGAAAAAAATATTAAAAAATTAGACCTCGCCACCTGCACATGGCGAGGTCCCCTGTGCACTGTAGAAAATGGCCTATATCTCCAAATATTCTTCAATATCTCCTACATTTCAAATATTTATTTTTATTTGAATTATTCTCCAAAATTTTCCTAAATTTTAGTGTCATTTATTTTCTTATTTTGTTTATAATTATCATCTTTATTTATTTCGTCATTGTCGTTCGTCGCTGGTATATTCTGTTGTTACACGTATCTTTTATGAGCAAGTTTACTTTTAGGAATACCATTAAATTCAATATTATATTATTTACATTTGATTACGTTTGTTTTTGAGATTCCTCATTTTATCACCTTTTGTTATGGTATAAGGTTGTCGCTTATGATCTAATTTATTTTATTATTATTATTATTATGAATTTGAAAGAAGAGTTAAGTAAGATAGATGTTTGAAATTGGTCATGAATAAAATAAAATTTATAATGAGCCACTATAATATTCAACTCAAATTAATCACTCAAATAAGTTATCTATTGATAAGTATACCAAAATAATAAAAAATATTAGTATAATTTATGTATACAAACTTAGGTAAATAAAATTAAAACAAAAACGATAATATCATATGATTCATGTTTCTCTAACTAATCAAATCTCATCCCCCAAATTCTGAATAAATTGAAAAAAGAAAATTATTGACTAGTAGCATAATTAACTGTCATATGAGAGCTATTGGTAGCCTTCCCCGAAAGTTAAATAATCACACTACTATATTTAAAGAAATTAATATTATTTTTAAATTTAAGAGTGTAGGTGTTAAAAACTATAAAAAAAGTTACCATCATTCTACAATATTTAAAAATTAAAATAATTTTTGAATAGTATTTCTCTTTTTTTTAATTAAAAAGTTGGAAAACTAATCAAATACACGTGAAACACTCAAAGCATCCTTTTCCAATAAAGGGAGCAGCCAAGCTGGTGGACTAGAGAAGAAGTGAAAATCTTGGAGATTGGGAGGGGCTTTCTTGGCGAGCATGTCAACTGGTAGATTTCGATCTTGTGGAACCCAAATGATATCTGTCACCCAACCTCGCTTGCGGAGACCGGCAATGGAGCGAACAAAGGGAAGATGGCTATGCAAAGCGGTTGGATCATTCAGGAGACGGACGGCTTCGGTAGAATCAGACTGCACTTGCAAGATATCGATCCCTTGGTTCTATGCATGTTGTAAACCGATAAAAATAGCCTATAGTTCAGCATGTAGGATGTTACACTTTCCTAAAGCTTAGTGAAATCCCGAAATCCATGTGTCGACATGGTTACGCAAGAGACCACTTATTGCGCTATCACCATTAGTTTGGGAGACTGCTGCATCGACGTTTAAACAGATCCAACTTGTATCAGGCGGCTGCTACGGGTTTTCCATTGCGTTGGTTCTTGCTTGTGATGAAGAAGCATGTGCACTTTCATGGTAATAACATGCCCAGGTAATATCGCGGGAAAGGATATCCATGGCGGCATGACATACCTGATTGAACACATAATCATTACGTTTTTCTATAGCTGCCAAAAGCATCAAAGTAAACAAAAATGGCCAAGGGGTGTCCATGCTAGAAGAAGCAGCAGACGAGCGCAAGTTGGCCTCAATCCAAGCGGCCAGAGGCATAAGAAAGAAATCTGAGTGCTGATTCTGGGGCAACAGAGAGTGCCACAGAATTGCCGCCTTGGGACAGTCGCGAAGAACATGCAGTGTGGACTCTTCAACAGCACCACACAAAGGACATGTCGAGGTATGCCCAAATCTACGTCTGCAACGTTCAAGATTAGTCATGAGCCTGCTCTGATAAGCTATCCATAAGAAAACTCGAAGTCTTTGTGGAACCCGAGCTTGCCAAATAATCTTCCATATCGATTGCTTTGCATCCCATGTATCGTGTTTCAAAAGAGAATAAGTAGATTTAAGATCAAATGTGTGTCTTGCTGTCCAACGCCAAACAATATGATCTGCATCATCCATGGCATTGGGTGGTTTAATACCAAGGATGTGCGAGATAGTCTCTGTAACCCCCTCGTCCCGGTCTGGCCGGATGACCGGTCCGAGTGGGCTATACGGGGAAAACCGAAGCAAAAACCAAAGGGTTCCTCCTCGGTTAGCAACCCTAAATTTTTTTTTCTTCTAAACTAGTCACAAACGAACCCCCAACCACATTCAAATGCCCAAATTTTGATCTCGACTAGAGGCATATTAATTCCTATGTATTTATCTCTTTAAAAAGGGTAAACAATTCAAAACAGTGCAGTTTTAAGCAGAAGTTTCGAAACCTTCACCAAGGGTTTCAAAACTTTTGCTGGCAGAAACCCCTGGAACCAATTCTCACCAAAGGTTTCGAAACCTTGGGGAAGGTTTCGGAACCTTTGACCATAGTTTCGAAACCTACCCCAAAGGTTTCGAAACTTTGGCTGGCAGTGACCCCTGAAACCAAAATTCTCATCAAAGGTTCCGAAACCTTAGGGAAGGTTTCGGAACCTTTGACCATAGTTTCAAAACCTACCCCAAAGGTTTCGAAACTTTGGCTGGCAGTGACCCCTGAAACCAAAATTCTCTGCAAAGGTTTCGAAACTTTACCCATGGTTTCGAAACCTTAGTGCAGGGGATCACTTACTGCCCAACTTATGGACTTCCTAACCATAGAAAAAAATTAAGATCATGCATGGACATAAGTAGAAGCTCAAAAGAACCAAGGGCATGAATCAACAACTACAAGACTCGCACACACAACCATTTCAACAAGCATACATACAACAACCATAGTCGGATTTTAGCTTACAAGCATTGGGTATACGTGAATCATACCTATCTAGACTTCAAGCAATATCACAAGGAACCTACTTAACAAGCATAGGCATCACACACATGGTAGTCAAGCTTAAGGCATGCATAGTCCAACCTCATACAAATTCAGGCATAAACAAATAATCCACATAAGAATCATAGAACATAATCCATGAAGCAAAACATAACATAGGTTTAACAATTTCAAGCATAACTTCCTAGGGAGTTTGACCCCAACTCCTAACACTCTATACCCCATTGTCTAGGCATTATTACAAAAGCAAACCATACTTAAACTTGCTTGAGAACTCCAAAAGCTCCTCTTTCGCCCGCTCGCCCCCCGAACTCTAACGATCTGCACGTTGGAAACAAAGAGCATAAGCAACTAGCTTAGTGAGAGAGGCTCTACAATTCACAACATGCAGTTTTTCAAAAATACGAATTGTATGCAAGAAAACTATGGATGCACAAGGGTCTATCTCAACCACTACTCTTGGTTTGCTCAAGCACAACCAACATACACTTACGGTGGGACTACACATCACCGTTTCGACTAGTGGATTTCCAATGGGACTACACATCAAAGGACTACCCTACTAGTCACTACCGGTGGGACTACACATCACCGTAGTTTAGACCACCATCACGTGAGGCACGAACTCAACTCGACTACACAATTAACAACTCAAAATGCACTTAACGATTACGACATATATGCATTCAACATATCACAACAACATGGGAGTAGAGAGGCTTACACACGGGTTTAGGTGACCCCTCAAGGTCCCACCCAAACCCCAAAAGGATCCATGTCGAGCATGATGCATAAATCAACAATTCTACTCACCGTTGCTACCCAAGAGAAGATCGAAGACCAAGCTCAAGACTCTGAATTCCCCGAATTTGCCCCCGAAGCTTCTCCGACCAAAATTCTCGCCTCTTTGAAAAACCTTCAAGATTGGATGAGTTATGGAATGGAATAGTGCTCCAAGGGGAGGGCTCTTTTTTGTCGATGGAAAAAAAATGGGGAGTAGAGGGAAGAAGATGACTAAATAAAACATTATTTAGGTTGATTTAAAATTAAAGGTCCAAAGACCTAAATACCCTTAATGAAAAAGGAAAACCACAATAGGTGCCACCCATGGCCATGTGGGCTTGTTTAAAATATGGTCCAACTAAATTTTGTTGTCTTAAAACCCAAGGCCCAAAATTATTTTTAATTACAAAACCAGACCCGGAAATAATATTAAATTATTATTTTTCACCCGACCCCTAAACCGGGGCGTTACAACTCTCCCCTACTTAAGGAATTTCGTCCTCGAAATTACCTGACGGAAACAAGTACGGAAACTGCTCAAGCATGTCCGCTTTCCTCTCCCACGTGGCTTCCTCCACACCTCTATGCCTCCATAAGACTTTGACTAACTCTATAGTCTTGCCACGCAACACCTTGCTATCAGAAACAAGTATCTCAACTGGTTCCTCATTGTAAGACAAGTCTGAATTTAACTCTATTTCTTCCACTGGCATAACATGGGACGGATCCGATCTATACCTCATAAGCATCGATACATGAAACACATCATGAATCTTCTCTAGCTCAACTGGGAGTCTCAATCTATAGGCAACCGGACCAATTCTCTCAACTATTTCATAAGGCTCTATGTACCTTGGGCTCAACTTGCCCTTCCTTCCAAACCTCATCACCTTCTTCCAAGGTGAGACTCTCAAAAACACCCTATCCCCCACGGAGTATTCCACCTCCTTCCTTTTTAAATTGGCATAGGACTTTTGCCGATCTGAAGCCGCTTTCAAGCGATCACAAATCAATTTCACCTTCTCGGTGGTTCCCTTGAGTAACTCGGGCATCGGCACTAGTTTCTGTCCGGCCTCAGCCCAACAAATCGGGGTCCTACACTTCCTACCATACAAGGCCTCATAAGGAGCCATCTGAATGCTTGACTAGAAGCTGTTGTTGTACGCAAATTCCACTAATGGTAGGTGTTTCTCCCACGACCCCTGAAAGTCAATGATACAACACCTCAACATATCCTCCAAAATCTGAATCACTCTCTCAGACTGCCCATCTGACTGCGGATGATACGAAGTGCTGAAGTTCAACCAAGTGCCTAAGGCTCGATGCAAACACTCCCAAAATCTAGAGGTGAATCTCGGATCTCGATCTGACACAATTGTCTTCGGTACCCCATGTAGTCTCACAATCTCCCGAATATACAATTCGGCCAACTTGTCCAACGTATAGGTGGTATGAACCGGTATGAAGTGTGCACACTTGGTGAATCTATCTACAACCACCCACACTGAATTTGTCTTCGAAGGAGTCAACGGAAGTCCTGATACAAAGTCCATAGTGATACGCTCCCACTTCCACTCTGGAATCTTCAACGGTTGCAACAACCTTGAGGGAAACTGGTGCTCAGCCTTGACTCTCTGACAAACCATGCATTTACTTACGAACTCGGCTACATCCTTTTTCAAACCAACCCAATAATACTCTTCCTTTAATCCTCGATACATCTTCGTGCTACCCGGATGCATAACAAAAGGGCTATTGTGAGCCTCACACAAAATCGTACGCCTCAACTCGGCATCTTCCGGAACCACTATCCTATCCTTGAAACATAGAATCCTATTCTCTCCAAAGCAATACTCGGTAGGCCTATCTTCCGCTATGTCTTGCACGTGAGGTGCCAAGGACTCATCTCGCAACTGCTTCTCACGAATCAACTGAACCAATGATGGCTTAACCTGAAGCTCGGCCACTAGCCCACCATCCGTAGACACACTCAACCTTGCGAACATTGCTCGCAACTCAACGGCCACCTTCCTACTCAAGGCATCGGCCACCACATTTGCCTTGCCCGGATGATACTCTATGGTAAGGTCATAATCTTTAAGGAGCTCTAACCACCTTCGTTGCCTAAGATTCAACTCCTTTTGGGACATCAAATATTTCAAGCTCTTGTGGTCGGTGTACACAGTGCACTTCTCATCATAAAGATGGTGTCTCCACATTTTCAACGCAAACACCACTGCGGCCAACTCTATGTCATGTGTGGGGTAATTCTTCTCATGAACCTTCAACTGTCGGGAAGCATATGCCACTACCTTACCTCCTTGCATAAGCACACAACCCAGCCCCACGTAAGATGCATCACTGTAAATTACAAACTCTCTCCCCGGCTCGGGCTGAATCAAAATGGGAGCTTCGGTCAAAGCTTTCTTCAACTTCTCAAACGCTTCTTGTCTTGCATCTGACCATTCATACGGAACATTCTTCTGTAGCAACTTGGTCAACGGAGCCGCTACCCTCGAGAATCCCTCAACAAACCTCCTATAGTATCCCGCCAAGCCTAGGAAACTGCGGATTTCTGTCACCGATTTTGGTTGCTTCCAATTTACAATGGCTTCAATCTTCTTGGGATCTACACTAATCCCACTAGCTGAGATCACGTGGCCAAGGAAGACCACCTCTCTAATCCAAAATTCACACTTACTTAGCTTGGCATACAACTGATTCTCAAGTAGGGTCTGAAGCACTAACTTTAAGTGTTCATCGTGTTCCTCTTCGGTCCTAGAGTACACTAGGATGTCATCAATAAACACTACCACAAACCTGTCCAAGAACTTATGGAACACCCGGTTCATCATATCCATGAAGGCCGCTGGAGCATTTGTCAACCCAAAAGGCATCACCAAAAACTCATAATGCCCGTAACGTGTACGAAAAGCTGTCTTCGGTATATCCACATCCTTTACCTTTAACTGATAATACCCAGACCTCAAATCAATCTTTGAAAACACGGAAGCACCCCTCAACTGGTCTAGCAAGTCGTCTATCCTTGGCAAGGGATATTTGTTTTTCACTGTCACCTTATTCAACTGCCTATAGTCTATGCACATCCTCATGCTACCGTTCTTCTTTTTCACAAACAAAACCGGAGCACCTCACGGAGAAACACTAGGCCTAATAAAGCCTCTGTCAGTCAACTCCTGAAGCTGTGTCTTCAACTCCTTCAACTCTTTCGGTGCCATTCTATACGGAGCAATCGACACCGGTGCGGAATCAGAATATGTCTCAATAGCAAACTCAACTGCTCTGTCTGGAGGCAAGCCTGGTAGTTCTTCCGGAAAAACACTCGGAAAGTCACACACAGTCCTGATGTCCTGAGGTCTCACCTCACTCATATCCGGGTTCATTACGTAAGCCAAGTAAGCCTGACACCCTGAACTCAACAACCTCTGAGCTTCCAAAGCCGAAACCACATTAGACAAAAACTTAACATTCTCCCCAACTACCACAACCTCAAAGTCATCGGTAAGCCTCAAAGAGACTCTCTTAGTCTCAAAGTCAACCCTAGCTCTATGCTCTACAAGCCAATCCATGCCCAAAATCACATCAAAGTCATAAAAGGGTAGCTCCATCATGTCGACCGGAAATACATGGCCCTGAATCATCAAGGGACACCTCCTATACACTTTCCTGACTACCACTGTATCACCAAAGAAGCTAGTGACATTTACACCTACTTCTAACCAATCACAAGGTAGTCCTAATGACCTTGCATGCTCACCCAGAATATACGAATGTGTTAACCCCGAATCTATTAGAGAAAGCAAACTCAAAGACTGTAATGTGAAATTACCTACAATGACATCAGTGTCATTCCCAGCCTCTCGCTGAGCGTACACTCTAGCCGGTCCTCCTCCCTCGGGCTGGACTGCTACCACATGAGCCAAGTTCCTCTGACCCTCATTCCTTGGCTGGAAGTTCCCACGGCCGCGCCCACGACCTCTCTGATGCTCAAAACCCCTCGCTGGAGCCGGTCCTCCTCGGACTGGGTGTGGACAATCACGTCTCAAATGATCTCGGGAGCTACAGTTCCAACACGCCCCAAACATACCCATGCACTCACCTGGGTGGCGTCTCCCGCACCTAGTGCACTCCGGAATGTGCCCAACAGCCCCTTGGCCCTGACGGCCCTGACCATGGTTACCACCCCTAGACCTCGTATCCGGCTGATACCTCCTATCCCTATGCCTCTTGGCATGATCTCTATCCTAGTTCGCATGTCTCTTCCCGGAGTCAGACCCACCAGCACGTGCTCTAGAGCTTAGGTTTTGCTCTACATCCTTGGCTCTAGAAACCAAGACATCGAACTCAGTGTAGTCGGCGGCCAACATGTAGGTCTTCACATCAGTCGTCAACCCATATCTGAAGCGCTCACATCGCTCCTTCTCGTCTAGAATCAACTCTGGCGCGTACTGGTTCAACCTCACAAACTGGATCTCATACTCGGACACGGTCCTATTGCCTTGAACCAAAGCCATGAACTCTCTTTTCTTCTCATCTAAGTACCGGACCCCAAGGTACTTCCTCTTGAAAGCATTCCTGAAAAACTCCCATGTAATATCCGTCTCAGCCATACCAGAAATAACAGTGGTCCACCAAGTGTAAGCGTCTCCCTGAAGCAATGAGACAATGCATCCCAACTTACGGGCATTCGAACACTCCATCTGACCCAAGATGCGAGTAGTGCTCTCGAGCCAACCTTCTGAACCCTCCGGAGATAACCCACGAAACTCAACTGCCCCCAGATTACGAAGCCTCTCTAGGGGTAATCCTGTCCCCGCACCCTGAGCTGGTGCTGCAGCTTGCATCCCAGCCAAAGCTGTCTGGAAAGCTCCGGCTATAGTCTGAATCAAATGAGCCACATCTGGGCCTGCCTGACCTTGGCCCGCTTGAGCCCCATTACCTCCCACATTAGCCCCAGCCTGAGGCCCATTACCATCACCTCTGACGTTCCCTCCATTACCACCCGGAGCATTAAGAGCAGGAGGCGCGTTCTCGGGTGCCTGGTCACCCGCTCTAGGCCGTCCCCTCGGTCTCACCATAGCAGTTAATGTAATCTAAAACAATCAAACACACAACAACAAGGAAGCGTTAGGTTAGCAAGGGGCAAAGGACTCCGGTTCTCAAGCTCTTTAAACCAAAACAATTTCCCTTTTTATTTTGACAACAATACCTAACAATGGGGACTCAAACCAATTTTCAACAGCAGAAAAGTCACCATAGCATGCATACATACACCGTGCTAAAACAAAATTTAGGCAGGCATGGCAAAACACTCATAATACCTTAACTTACCTCACTTACCTGCCCGAGGTCTCGGAAACCTCAGGCTCTGATACCAACAAATGTAACCCCCTCGTCCCGGTCTGGCCGGATGACCGGTCCGAGTGGGCTACACGGGGAAAACCGAAGCGAAACCCAAAGGGTTCCTCCTCGGTTAGCAACCCTAAATTTTTTTTTCTTCTAAACTAGTCACAAACGAACCCCCAACCACATTCAAACGCCCAAATTTTGATCTCGACTAGAGGCATATTAATTCCTATGTATTTATCTCTTTAAAAAGGGTAAACAATTCAAAACAGTGCAGTTTTAAGCAGAAGTTTCGAAACCTTCACCAAGGGTTTCGAAACTTTTGCTGGCAGAAACCCCTGGAACCAATTCTAACCAAAGGTTTCGAAACCTTGGGGAAGGTTTCAGAACCTTTGACCATAGTTTCGAAACCTACCCCAAAGGTTTCGAAACTTTGGCTGGCAGTGACCCCTGGAACCAAAATTCTCACCAAAGGTTTCGAAACCTTGGGGAAGGTTTCGGAACCTTTGACCATAGTTTCGAAACCTACCCCAAAGGTTTCGAAACTTTGGCTGGCAGTGACCCCTGGAACCAAAATTCTCTGCAAAGGTTTCGAAACCTTACCCATGGTTTCGAAACCTTAGTGCAGGGGATCACTTACTGCCCAACTTATGGACTTCCTAACCATAGAAAAACATTAAGATCATGCATGGACATAAGTAGAAGCTCAAAAGAACCAAGGGCATGAATCAACAACTATAAGACTCGCACACACAACCATTTCAACAAGCATACATACAACAACCACAGTCGGATTTTAGCTTACAAGCATTGGGTATACGTGAATCATACCTATCTAGACTTCAAGCAATATCACAAGGAACCTACTTAACAAGCATAGGCATCACACACATGGTAGTCAAGCTTAAGGCATGCATAGTCCAACCTCATACAAATTCAGGCATAAACAAATAATCCACATAAGAATCATAGAACATAATCCATGAAGCAAAACATAACATATGTTTAACAATTTCAAGCATAACTTCCTAGGGAGTTTGACCCCAACTCCTAACACTCTATACCCCATTTTCTAGGCATTATTACAAAAGCAAACCATACTTAAACTTGCTTGAGAACTCCAAAAGCTCCTCTTTCGCCCGCTCGCCTCCCGAACTCTAACGATCTGCACGTTGGAAACAAAGAGCATAAGCAACTAGCTTAGTGAGAGAGGCTCTACAATTCACAACATGCAGTTTTTCAAAAATACGAATTGTATGCAAGAAAACTATGGATGCACAAGGGTCTATCTCAACCACTACTCTTGGTTTGCTCAAGCACAACCAACATACACTTACGGTGGGACTACACATCACCGTTTCGACTAGTGGATTTCCAATGGGACTACACATCAAAGGACTACCCTACTAGTCACTACCGGTGGGACTACACATCACCGTAGTTTAGACCACCATCACGTGAGGCACGAACTCAACTCGACTACACAATTAACAACTCAAAATGCACTTAACGATTACGACATATATGCATTCAACATATCACAACAACATGGGAGTAGAGAGGCTTACACACGGGTTTAGGTGACCCCTCAAGGTCCCACCCAAACCCCAAAAGGATCCATATCGAGCATGATGCATAAATCAACAATTCTACTCACCGTTGCTACCCAAGAGAAGATCGAAGACCAAGCTCAAGACTCCGAATTCCCCGAATTTGCCCCCGAAGCTTCTCCGACCAAAATTCTCGCCTCTTTGAAAAACCTTCAAGATTGGATGAGTTATGGAATGAAATAGTGCTCCAAGGGGAGGGCTCTTTTTTGTCGATGGAAAAAAATGGGGAGTAGAGGGAAGAAGATGACTAAATAAAACATTATTTAGGTTGATTTAAAATTAAAGGTCCAAAGACCTAAATACCCTTAATGAAAAAGGAAAACCACAATAGGTGCCACCCATGGCCATGTGGGCTTGTTTAAAATATGGTCCAACTAAATTTTGTTGTCTTAAAACCCGAGGCCCAAAATTATTTTTAATTACAAAACCGGACCCGGAAATAATATTAAATTATTATTTTTCACCCAACCCCTAAACCGGGGCATTACAGTCTCATGATGAAAGGTGGAACTAAGGATTTCATGGTCCTAATTACCACTGCTATCAAGAAGCTCATGGATCGAACTAGGAGGAAAGGGTAGCGCTACCGGCGATAAATGATCGCGGAGGGGGCCCAACTATGGCAGCCATACATCGTCTAAAAAATGGATGGAGGTCCTATTTCTTAAAGACCATGCAATACCCTCTTTTATATTATTCCAATACTTAGCTAGAGTACGCCAAAGGGGCGTGCAACATGTTCTGTCAAGTGAAGTCGACAAAAGATTTAGGACCCTATATTTTTCACGTAAAAGATGGACCCATAGAGCATTTAGATTAGTCAGTGAGCCAAAACCAATCTTTAGAATGAAAGCCACATTGAAATCATGTAAACGTCAGAACCCTAGACCACCATTGTCGATAGGTTGGCATAAAGCTTCCTAGTTAATAAGAGACGCCTTTGATTTTGCTGAACTGTAACCCCAAATAAATTTCCGTATGATTTTTCTATATCAAGACAGACCTTTTTAGGCAATGAAGTAGCTTGCATGAAATAAACAGGAATAACATGAAGCACTAACTTGGCTAAGGTTATATGACCAGCCTAGCTTAGGGTTCGAGCCGCCCAACCAGAGAGTTGTGCGTGCATCTTCTCCAAAATAAAATCATAGTTCGAGACCTTGGCTCTTGCATGAAGAATAGAGACGCCCAAATATTTTTCAAGGCATTCGACAGCTTGGAAGCCCAAAAAGTTACTGATTTCAGCTTTAGTGACGGGGTCGGTGTTGAGTGAGAAGTAAATTGTCGACTTACGCCTACTAATATGATGCCCAGAGCTATCTGAAAAAACTGTCAAGATATTCTGGAGGTTGCGAGCTTGATTCATATCTTGCCTTGCATAAAGAATCAGATCATCGGCAAAAAACAAGTGAGACATCAGAATGCCATTCCGGGTGAAACGGAACGATTCTCATGCACCGGAAGAAACATAATGGTTGATCAAATGACTCAGACATTCCATCGCAAGGAAGAAAAGGTATGGCGATAATGGGTCGCCCTGCTTGATGCCACGTTCAGGTTGGAAAGACTCTGATAGCTTCCCATTTAATTAGACTTGGAGACTTGAAGAAGAAATGCAGTCCATAATAATGTGGCACAAGCTTGATGGGAAACGAGCATCAATAAGGGAATCTGAGATGAAATCCCAATGTAGTCTATCAAAGGCCTTAACTAAGTCGACTTTGATAGCCATCCATCACTTCTTTTGCTTAGAAGACTTCATCGAATGTACCACTTACTGGTTAATAATTACATTATCCATGATTGAGCGACCAGATATGAAGCTAGTTTGATTTGCTCCAATCAAGTCAGGAAAAATTGGTTTGAGCCTTCAGACAATAACCTTAGTGAGCAGTTTGTAGAGAATCGTACACAAACTGATAGGCCAAAAATCAGCAAAAGATTCAGGCTTATCAATCTTCGGGATGAGGACCAAGATCGTCTTTTTTAAAGGTCGTTCAATAGGATTACCGGCAAAAATACTCTTAATCATGACACAAATAGAATGTCCCACTAATGACCACTATTTTTGAAAAAATTGCGCATGTAGGCCATCCTATCCGGGAGATTTTAAGGGGGACATGGCCATTAGAGCATCGAAAATCTCCTGATCAGAAGGAATGGTGGACAAAGATTCTAGATCGGACTTACTCAAACATGGGAAAGCACCTGAGATGGGGAAGAGATGCACTGGATCCGACCCCTTAGAGAAAAGAGAAGCAAAGAAATTAACAACTTCATTGATAAGGGCAGGTTCATCCTCACACAATTCTCTAGAAGAGATATTAAGAGAAGTGACTTTGTTTCGTTGCTTACGCAACTGAGCTCGACGATGGAAATAACTAGTATTTCGATCACCACTGGTTATCCAATCAGTTCTTGATTTTTGTTTCCACATCAGTTCTTCCTCATCTAACAACTTTTCAAGCTCAATCAAAAGATCAGATTCAAGATGATGAAGAAATTGAGAATGAAGAGAGGCGAGAGCTCGTTGGATACCTCTAAGACGAGCCATGAGGATCCGTTTTTTAGCCCCAATGTAACCAAACACAAGTTTATTCCAGGTTGAAGTTGCCGCTGTGAAGTGAGTAAGAGTGTCAGTCATAGAAGATGAAGAAATCTAGTTATCCGAAACCATGCGACTGAAGTCTTCATGATTTAACCACCCTGAAAAAAATTTAAAGTGGTGGCAGGGAGAGCGAGGCGAAGGATAACCCACATGGAGGATAATGGGTCGATGATCTGATTGGAGACGAAGGAGGTGATGAATAGAGGATTCATGATACATTTCATCCCAATAACTATTACAAATGAAACGATCGAGCCTCGTATATGCATGTTCGCGCGTCCAAGTAAAATCTGGACCAGAATAACCTATGTCGTGCAATTCGAAATCAAATAACAGCTTTTGGAAATCCTTACTAGGGGTAGATGATTGAGCACACCCTTTCCTATCGACAGTATGGATAGTTGCATTAAAGTCGCCAAAGAGGATCCACGGTGAGTGAGAGGAAGCCGCAATGCGTCTCAAGAGGGGCCAAAGATGCTTACAGCCAGAAGAAGAAGGACTGGCGTAGACAGCAGTTGCATAGACCACACTGCCATTGTTCTTGTGAGTGACGCGACAATGAATAAATTGGAAATGGTTGATGATGATTTCAACATCGATAGAGTCGTACCAAGCAACCCAAATACCACTTGAAAATCCTTTTTTCTCCACACGGTGCGAATTGGGGAAGCCTAAAGAAGCAATAACAAAATTTGCACAACAACCACTTACCCGCAGCTCAACAAAAACTACCATGTCGAGTTTAGAATCACGCAGGAACTGCCTGGCCGTAGGTAGAAAACGTCAGTGACCACAACCCTGAATATTCCATGAGAGAACTTTAAGATCCATAAAAAGTGCATGTTAAGAAAATAAACCTGGTTTATTCTAACATGGGAACGACGTGGCTTGCACTCAGGTCGCGATTTGAGTTATGAGAAATCCCAGGCGGATTACTAACATCACCTACATAATTGGATGATGAGTATGGAGGACGGTCACTAACGACAATGGGTTGGAGAGGGTGACTTCCAACATTGATAGATTGGTCAGGGGGTCACCAATTGGAAGGTTCTGAGCAACTCCCATATTGAGGGAGGTATCAGCCGAAGGGATGTTGGAATTGGCATTCTCATTAACAATGACCACCGTATGACATTGGCGATCAAGGAGAGTCACGAGGCGAGAGCTTCTTTCTTTACTTGTGTTCCGAGATAGAACCAGGAAATCAGAAAGAGTTATAGTTGGGGGTTTGCGGAGGTTGACAGCTTTAGGTGGCTTATAGTTCAGCGAGAGCTTCCCTTTGGCCTTGAGTTTTGCTTTGGAGACAACAACTGGTGGTTGTGATTGGGTGATAGGAGCCTTGGGCTGTGGCGGTTCCGTAATAGGTTGAGCTGTGGTTTCATCATGATCCATATCGAAGATAGGGTTGAACCTAGACTCATTGAATATCACTCCATTCGCTCTAGAGTTTACATCAGAGGAAGTCTTGAGATTACGGCGCGAGCGTCTCTCAACAACCATCTATGGTCCAAATGGATTTTCCGCCGCCGGTTTATCGGATATGTCTTGCGGGTCGGTGACAGAATCATTGCTGGGTTCCTTCCGTACATCAGGGCAGTTTTCCGTCAGGTGAACATACATGCCACAGTGGAAACAAATAGTTGGCAAAGACTCATACTCAATTATTTGGACCTCACCATTGATCACAATCTTTGACACGAGAGGTTTGTCAAGATCAACACTAATAACCATCCTTGCAAATAGCCCTCTTCTACCATTCTCAGTTTGGTAGTCAATTCAGATAACAAGCCCAATGCACTCTTCTATTTCAGAGATAATGCTCCTCTTATAGAGGATTATTGGAAGACCAGGCAACCGGATCCAAGCCATGACATTGCGGGGGTACGGTGTGGCAGTTGAGAAATCTGAGGTCTAGGGTTGGACTGTTAGATAATGCCCAAAAACTGTCCAAGGGCCATTCGATAAAACTCGAAGATAATCGGCTTTTGCTTTAAAAGATACAAGGAAGTAATCATTCTCAATATCTGTGAGCTTGATCGCTTGTGAGGGATTCTAGATCTCATGAATCTTGTTGCGGAGAGTTGTATAGCTAATATGTCTGCCTAGCAGTTTAACCACAATCGTTTGGTTAAAACTTTTTTCAACAAGAGCCAAGATACGATAAGAAAAGTCAATGGAGATGATACCATCCTCTACGCTACGGGTAACATCTCCTTCTTGAATTTCAATATCATCTTCATCTATTAACTCATCGAAATCAAATGGGGTGCCACCATAATCTTTCATGAGCGACTCCTTGTAGGAAAAAGCAGCGGGCAATGTACGTCGGGTCTCTGCATCAGCAAAAGAGCCAGTAACAGGAGTGGAGGCTGGTCCACCTTTGTCGGGCGGTTCATCATCGAGCCGTCTATGTTTCCTAGGGTTTCGTAGGGTGTCGACGTCGGGATCAAAGATTCCTATCATTGCGGTTCTTCTTAGTCAATAGTTTCTTTAACTTTGGAAACAAATTATTTGAATAGTATTTCTTCATTGAAAACAAATTTTAATAGAGAAACAATTTGAAAATAATATTAAATAAGAAAAAAAGAAAAGACCAATGTCTTTTACTTTTTAGTCCTCTTAAACGTTACTTTTATTTTCCTTCCATAAAGGATGAGATAGGGTTACCAAAGATTACATTCTGTACCTAATGGCAATGGAATTAAAACGAAATTTCTTATTAACGCAACACATATTCGGTTGACATTATTTTTTTAACCTTTTCAAATAATAATTATTTTTATAAAAATTCCAATTAAATTCTGTTCACATATATCTTTTGTATTATCATCTATATCCGATTTATTAATTAATTAATTTAGATTAGATGCTATAAAAATTTATTATAAATGGTATGTTCTTAATTCAATTTATTTTACTCACAACATCAAAATTTTAAATAATTTCTAGCTAAGAAAGGGGAATTTTGCTCTGGTAATGAACCGACACCCTAAGGGATATAGAAGGATGTCATTTGAGAACTTTTAACCGCCTGTTTCAGAAATTGTTATACATAATATCATAATTTAAAACTTCCAATTTAATTTTATTTAATGAATTTAATGTCTCATTTTATTAGATCAACTGTTCTGACAAATTCATAATCAAGATGGTTTTAGTACGATAAAAAAGTCAAAGTGGTTTTGTCTGATATGGTAACGCAATCCTTTTCTGGATTTTCCTAAAATACATGCAAAACACAGTCTTATTAAAACTATATAAGCCCACATCAAAATCAAGATGAAGAAAACACGAGGAACAACCACATTTTTGAAACCTTAAAACACAGAGGGACAACATCGTCATTTCCTCTCACCAAACCAGTTGATTCTTTCTTGCCTGTTAATGTTCTGTTTCCTTCAAAACATTGCAATGGGCACACAAAGTGAATAAGTGCAAATTCCTTTCCTTTCCTTTCCTTTCTTTTTTATTTGATTAAATACATATTTTTGGTATACTGTTTTTTTAATGGTTTTTGTCCGTCGCCATCTACCTTCTCAAATAGCACCAAATAACCCACCATAATAAAAGCAGCCAAAACCAACCCACAGAGGAAAAGAAAGAAAGAAGAGTTGCACCAGAGGAAGATCACTCGGAAAATGGGTTGAAAGTTGAAACAGGGCAAAAATCTCATCTTTTTTTCATTAACAGTTGCTTATAATCAAAACCCAGAAACCATTTTTTCTTCTAAAGGAAGAAAGTTGATCGTAAGCTTTTTTATTCTATTCTACATTTCCTGTTTGCTGTATATAATGCTTTTGCATATCAATTGTTCTTTCTCTCTATAGTCGATGGTTTTTGTTACTCTTTATTATCCTTTTAGTTCTTTTTCTGGAAATTTAATTGTTGAATTTTGCTTAAGTTGATAAAGTTTAACTAATTTCATGATGATCGGATGGTTGTCGTCTTGTCAATGATTTCTATGTTATGCTGCTGATTCTATATCTGAAATTTATTTTTAAGCCTTTTTTGTTGATTGATCAGATTCTACCTTACTTTTTCAAGCCACCTGTTTTAATTCTGCGTTATCTTCAGTAGGTAACTTTGTGGCAGTTTTGGATACAACAGTTATCGGTTACTAGGCTGCTCCGTGACATATTTGGACCCTTGGATTATTACGATCAAGTAATTTTTGTGCAGTTTTCTGCTTGATCATTCCAAGTTCCTGATCATGTGATCAAGTAATGTTTTTCCTTCATGTCAGAATTGAATTGTTTTGGTTTTTGTTTGTGGATACCAGGAAATAAGAAGCACAAAGGGGTGAGAGATTTCAGGACTACGTCACAGTTTGTATTCGAAAAAGCTTGTTCCGGGTTGATCCATCACCTAGTTCTCACAATTAAGAATTCTAATCCCTGGTGAGAATCAGGAAGCGGCGTTGTTGAGGGCTAAAGTCATGGCAACTGTGAAGCATACAGATTCTAAAGGCATGTACTCATGGTGGTGGAACAGCCACATAAGCCGAAAAAATTCTAAATGGCTCCAGGAGAATCTCACAGGTAATCTGATCATTCCATTAGAAGTTTGATAAGTAACGATATGATGAGCTATATAAACAGTTGAGTAGCAACAGTTAAAGATTAGTTAAAATGTGTATGGAACTTGATTTAAAAGCTTGATAAGTTATTTGATTCTGTATTGAGTTTGGTTGGTGGCTTTCCAATGAAATTTTGCCTAGGGGTAATGAGATTCGTCTTTCTCTGGTTTCATAATTTTGTTTGATTGCAGCATTGGAATTTTCATTCTTTCTCTGAATACCTGTAATTTGACCCATCGAAATATCTTCTGCTTGGACAGATATGGATACTAAGGTCAAGCAAATGATCAAGCTCATTGAAGAAGATGCTGATTCCTTTGCTAGGCGAGCAGAGATGTATTACAAGAAGCGTCCAGAGTTAATGAAATTGGTAGAAGAGTTTTATCGAGCATACCGTGCATTGGCTGAAAGATATGATCATGCAACCGGGGTGCTTCGTCAGGCCCATCGGACCATGGCAGAAGTATTTCCAAACCAAGTTCCCATGGCATTTGCAGATGACACACCAGGAGGTTCTGCCACTGATGTAGATCCCCGTACACCTGAGATGACACCAATTGTGCGAGCATTTTTGGAGCCTGATGAGTTGCAGAAGGATGCTGTGGGAATCTCTTCATTTTCTACCAAGAGGATTGCAGCATTCACAGAAGAATCTGAATCTCCCATGGCCAGAAAGGGTCTGAAACATTTGTTTCATGGTGTAGAGGAGAAAGAAAGAAGTCTGCAAGACAGTGGGGGTTCTGATATCAGGGTTCGAGTCCCATCTGAGTCTGATATCAGGGTTCGAGTCCCAACTGAGTCCGAACGAGTGAGTAAAGCTGAGAGGGAAATTTTATCCTTGAAGAATGCTCTAGCGAGATTAGAAGCTGAAAAAGAAGCTGGCCTACTTGAGTATGAACAGAGCTTGGAGAGATTATCCAATCTAGAGAAAGAAGTCTCTCGTGCAAAAGAAGATTCCAAGGGGCTTAATGAACGAGCAAGTCAAGCTGAAGCTGAAGTTCAGACTTTGAAGGATGCCTTGACCAAATTAGAGGCCGAAAGAGAAGCTAATCTTGCTCAATACCAGCAGTGCTTGGAGAAGACCAATAATCTTCAGAATAGTATTTCGCATGCTCAAAAAGATGCTGAAGAACTGAGTGAGCGAACTACTAAAGCTGAGACAGAAGCTCAAGCTCTAAAGCAGGACCTTGCTAGAGTAGAAGCTGAAAAGGATGATGCTCTTGCTCGATACAAGCTGTGTTCAGAGACAATAAGCAATCTGGAAGAAAAACTATTGAATGCTCAAGAAAGTGCCAGCAGGATGTCAGAAAGAGCAGAGAAGGCTGAAAGTGAAGTTGAAACTTTAAAGCAAGTAGTTGTTGAGCTGACCAAAGATAAGGAAGCAGCTGCTCTTCAGTACCAGCAGTGCTTGGAGACAATTTCTATCCTAGAAAAAAGACTTAAATGTGCCGAGGAGGAGGCTCAAAGGCTCAAAAGCGAGTTGGATGATGAGGCTGCCAAGTTAAAAGGTGCTGAAGAAAGGTGTAGTCTGTTGGAGAGAACCAATCAGAGTCTGCATACTGAGGTGGAGTCTTTGGTGCAGAAGATGGGGGATCAAAGCCAAGTACTAACAGAGAAACAGAAGGAGTTGGGGAGACTTTGGACCTCCATACAAGAAGAACGCATGAGATTTATGGAGGCTGAAACAGCATTTCAAACTCTGCAGCATTTGCACTCTCAATCCCAGGAAGAACTCAGATCTCTGGCCATGGAGCTTCAGAACAGGACTCAAATTTTACAGGACTTTGAAACTCGTAACCAGGGTTTAGAGGATGAGCTACAGAGGGTCAAGGAGGAGAACACGAGCCTGAACAAACTCAGTTTAAGTTCAGCTGTGTCCATCAAGAATTTGCAAGATGAGATTTTAAGCTTAAGGGAGACTATAGCAAAACTTGAAGCTGAAGTTGAACTTAGAGTGGACCAAAGAAATGCTCTTCAGCAAGAAATTTACTGTTTGAAAGAGGAACTCAATAACTTAAACAAGAGACACCAGGGTATGACAGTGCAGCTGGAGTCAGTTGGCTTAAATCCAGAAAACTTTGCATCATCTGTGAAGGAATTGCAGGACGAGAACACAGAGCTTAAAGATGTCTGCGAAAGAGAAAGAGATGAAAAGCTGGTCCTCTTTGAGAAGTTGAAAATCATGGAGAAACTTATTGAGAAGAATGCCCTTTTAGAGAATTCACTCTCAGATTTGAATGTCGAGTTAGAAGGTGTTCGGGGGAGAGTAAAGACGTTGGAAGATTCCTGTCAATCACTTCTGAGAGAGAAAACCACCCTTGCTGCAGAGAAGGACATGCTCATTTGTCAGTTACAGACCGCAACCGAGAATCTGGAGAAGCTTTCTGACAAGAATAACTTTCTGGAGACTACCCTTTCTGATGCTAATGCTGAACTTGAAGGATCGAGAGAAAAATTAAGGAGCTTAGAAAACTCATGCATGTTGCTTGGTGATGAGAAGTCTGGCCTGGTAACACAGAGAGAAGGTTTGCTTTCTCAGTTGGATGTCAGTCAGAAAAGGCTGGAAGATTTAGAGGAAAGATACAAGGGACTGGAAGAAAAATATGTAGGTCTGGAGAAAGTGAGAGAATCAACACTTCGTGAAGTGGAAGAGCTACAAAAGTCACTAGAGGCTGAAATGCAACAACATGTCAGTTTTGTGCAGTTGAGTAAAACCCGAGCAACTGCAATGGAATCTCAGATCCATTTTCTGCAAGGAGAAAGTCTGTGCAGGAAGAAAGAATTTGAAGAGGAGCAGGAAAAGGCCATGAATGCTCAGGTAGAAGTTTTCATCTTGCAGAAATGTGCACAAGATCTGGAAGAGAAGAATTTGTCCCTGATGCTCGAGTGTAGGAAACTCTTGGAGGCCTCCAAATTATCAGAAAAACTTATCTCTGAATTGGAGCTCGGAAATTGTGAAAAGCAGATGGAGATAAAATCCTTATTTGATCAAATTACCATACTTAGAATGGGGCTTCATCAGGTATTGAGGACTCTTGATGCTGATGATATCCATGGTTACGATGATAAGATCAAACAAGATCAATCTGTTCTTGACCGTGTATTTGGCAGACTCCAAGAGGTGCAAAATTCACTTCTAAAGTCTCTGGATGAAAATCAGAAATTCATAATTGAGAATTCAGTTCTTATTGCACTGCTTGGGCAACTGAAACTAGAGGCAGAAAATCTTGCCTCAGTGAAGAATTCTCTGCATGAGGAGTTGAATGTTCAATCTGAGCAGTTTTCCAGGCTGCAGATCAGAGCTGAAAAACTTGCGGATATGAATGAAGTACTGAGGTCAAAAGTGGTAGAGGGAGGCCAAAGAGAAGAAAGTTTGCAGACTGAATTGATGTGTGTTCGTGGGCAACTGTTAGCCTTGCAAAGGCAATATCAGACTTCACTTGAAGACAACTGCAAGGTGCTAAATGAGAAAAGATCTTTGATGAAGGAAATATTTGACTTGGACAAGCAGAAACATGATCTAGAAGAGGAAAACTCTGCTGTAATTACTGAAGCGATATCTCAAAGTAACACATCTCTTATTTTGAAGGATATTATTGTTGATAACTTTAAGGATATAAAGCATCTCAGTGACAATCTGGATAAACTCAAATGTGTCAATAATGATCTGGAGGGAAAATTGAAGTTGATGGAGAAGCAGCTTGAAGATATGCAAATGGAGAACTCAAATCTCAACGATTCAATGAAAAAATTGGCGAATGAACTGGTTTCAGTTAGATCTGTTGGTAATCAGTTAAATGATGAAGTTGCAAAGGGAAAGGATCTGTTGTGCGAGAAGGAGATTGCGCTATTGGAAGCAGAACAAATGCTCAGTGCAATTCAAGAGGAGAGAGCCCAACTGCATAAAGTTTTGGAGGATCTGCAGACTAAATGTGAGGAGGTCAAGCTGATAGGAGAAGATCAAAAGAAGCAAATTCTGAAACTATCTGGGGACTATGATCATCAAAGTAAGGAGACTGAAAGCATTCGTCAGGTTAATCAGAAACTTGAGGTTGAATTTTCGAAATTGAATGAGGAACTTGAAGAAATCAAACGTAGGGAGGAGAGTTTGAGCCTTGAATTAATTAAGGGAAGAAATGAAGTTGAAATTTGGGAAAATCAGGCTTCTGCATGGTATGGTGAGCTACAGACTTCAGCTGTCCGTGAAGCAATTTTTGAAGAGAAGGCTCATGAGCTCAGTAAGGAATGTGAAGTTCTTGAATGTAGAAGAAATTCCAAAGCTACGGAAGTAGAAGAGCTGGAAAGAAGTGTTAGAATCTTGGAAAGCGAGAATGAAGGACTTAAAGCTCAGTTGGCAGCATATGTTCCTGCAGTTGTTTCTCTCATTGATAGCGTGACATCTTTGGAGAGTCGAACTCTCCTACATCCTAAACTTCCCTCAGATCATAATGAAGTAAAGGTAATGAATTCATATTTGCTTTTTAAATTTTAATAAACCAGAGCAATATGGACTTCATTCTATTTGGTTGAATATGCAACTTAAGATCTTAGCCAACCCTATGTCTCCTTGACCTGTGCGAGCACCAGGTGGTTTATTTACACAAGGAAATATATGCCTCTAGTTCTCTGAGATTCACCAGTAAATGTTTACTAACATTATCTTTTTTGAAACTTCTTGTTTCCCATAACAAAGTTGTTTAGTATTTTACTGAATTAATGTTTGGCTTTGGCACTTTTGTTTCTATTTGTTTTCTTGATCTTTGTGCTAACCAGCTATGTGGTTTCTGGTTTTGTTTTGCATGGAATTGCCAAGTTGTTTTCCATTACTGAAAGTATGCGAGGACTTTGTCGATGTGTAAGCTAGTTCTGTTTAGATCAGAGATCTTAATAAGTTGGACATAAACGTGACTTTGCCTGTAAATTATCATTTATGTTAAGTTGTTAACAGTGCCATGGTGGTTATTAGCTTTGCTTATTCGGCTTACAATTGTCTTGTTTTCCAGGATGCCAATCTGGGAGCTGAATTGCATGCTGAAAACTGTCAACAAACAAGTGAAGGTCAAATTGCCTCAGTTCCTGATGGTTTCTCCGACTTGCAGGATATCCATATGAGAATTAGAGCTATTGAAGAAGCAGTCCTGGAAATGGAAAAGCTTGCAATGCTGGAAAACTTAAATCTCAATTCCAAACTAGTGAGTGCTATGAGACAGATTGAAGAGTTAAAATTTGGAAGCAGCTCGAGTCGAGAAAGTGTTAGAGCAAAGAGGCAGATGAATGCTAGACAAGAAGGGCAAGAACTTGGCCATCGGTTCGGTAACAATGTCAACGTACAGAGACCAACTCCTGAAATATCCGAAGAAAATGAG
This sequence comes from Hibiscus tridactylites, assembly GCA_958450335.1. Classification (NCBI taxonomy): domain Eukaryota; kingdom Viridiplantae; phylum Streptophyta; class Magnoliopsida; order Malvales; family Malvaceae; genus Hibiscus; species Hibiscus tridactylites. Next base: position 15,672,554 of record OY288270.1, read on the forward strand.
ATGATGACAAAAGATATCATACTTGATCAGATATCTGAGTGCTCATCCTATGGTTTAAGCAGAAGAGGAACCGTGGCAGAGGTTGATGCTCAGATGCTTGAGTCGTGGGAAACCACCAACCGTAATGCTAATGTCGACTTGAAAGTCAGGAAGGCCCAGAAAATGACCACTGCACCAACTGAGCACCAACAGATTGGAACAGTAAAGGCACGCAAGAGCAGAACTCCTTCTACAGAATCTCTTGTGAAGGAGTTAGGTGTAGATCAAGAGAGTTCTAAGAGATTTTTGGAGCCCAACCAAGACGGCAGCAAGAGGAAGATTTTACAAAGACTTGATTCTGATGCACAAAAGTTGGCTAACCTTCAAATAACTGTGCAGGACCTGAAGAAGAAGGTAGAGATAACTGAGACGGCCAACAAGGGGAAAGGAGTAGAATATGGTACAGTGAAAGAGCAGCTAGAAGAAGCTGAGGAAGCCATCATGAAGCTAGTTGATGTCAACCGCAAATTGATAACGCATGTTGAAGATGGTTCCTGGTCTCTTGATGGGAAACCTGCACTAGAACCAGATGAGAATGCGAATGTAAAGAGACGGAGAGTATCAGAACAAGCTCAAAGAGCGTCTGAAAAGATAGGCCGGTTGCAGTTGGAAGTGCAGAAGATACAGTTTCTCTTATTGAATATTGATGATAAACAAAAAAGCAAAGCATATACCAGAATCTCCGAGTATAAAAGAAGAGTTTTATTGCGGGACTATCTTTATGGTGGGGTAAACACCAGCCAGAAGAAGAAGAAATCGCACTTCTGCTCATGCGTGCAACCACCAACGAAAGAAAATTGAGGCAATTACTCATCATCGGCACTATACATAATACATATTCAGTAGTTTACCAGTAATTTGACTTTAGTTGCATTGTCCATAAATCTGTCTTACTAGTTTTGTGTTCTCCATATATTTATTTTCTTATACAGACTTTCTTCTTCTTTTACTTTAAGAGATTTCCTGCTGTATAGTACAGGCGCTATCTCATGGAAGAAGCTGCACATTTTATATCCTAAAAGTTCCCTTCTCCGTATGTTTGTTCACGTTGACATAAATATGAATTTCAATGGAAATTACTTTCTTCAAGCACAATATATGTTGTTTTCATATGCTTTAATCTTTTGTGTATTGCTTTAAGAGCTGTTTTAAGTATTTCATTCCGGAGATATTAAAAAAAGCATTTTGTAAAACTAATGTTTAATTTTGATATAACAAAGAATTTAAGAACCAAATTGTAAAGTAAATAATTTTTTAAGTACTCAAAAGACTCAAATTTGACAAGTAAATTTTAGGCTTAAAATGTTTTAAAGTCAACTTAAACCCCATAAAATTTTCTAAGTGTTTCAAAGCCAAATTACTCAAAATCACCCAGGCATTTCGATATACCCAAAGATATTTTGATACGAATTGATTTTAGGAGCTTATTGAAAAACCCCGTTTCGATACGCAATTCCCTGTTTCGATACATCTTTCATCTGGGCTTTTGTTTTTTTAAGTGTCGTTTCGATACAGGGGTTAAGTATTTTCAAAATTGAGCATTAAATAAACTAGCTGTTACTTGTTAGAACGAAATTTTTGAAAATTAGTTAACTGTTTCGACACACCCTTTGGTGTTTCTAAACGGCATTTTACAGTTTCAAACTGTTTCGATACAGCATATAGCCGTTTCGATACGGTCCCCTTTTTACACATAACTGCTCTTTTTTTTAAGCTGTTTGATATAAGACCATGTGTTTCGATATGTGTAGTTGTAGAATTACATTTATGAAGGGAAGAGAGAGCCCCAACGGCTCTATTGAGGATCTCAACCGCCAAACGACTAAAAATTAATAAAAAGGTATAAAAGCAAGCCTAAAAAGCACCAACAACAACTATTGAACCAAAAAGCAACATCCAAGTAATTAAATCCAAACCCTTGAGCATAAGTGTCAAATTTTTGTACCCAACTCATTTAGAGTTCCTCATTGTAAATCTTTTTAGAGTTTGAGGAGTGTTTATTTGTAATTGGGTAAACAATTAGCATTTGAGAGTTATTTTCAAAGTTTGTTTATCTTTATCTTGTAAAGAGTGTTCTTGGGTCAATCTTTCAGTAGAAAGATTGACCGGTTTGTAAGGTTTCCTCCTAAGCCGAGAAATGTGAACGAATTCAAGTTAGTGAATTGTTGAAATCCTCATTAGATCGTGCTGAGGTAGTGGATGCAGAGCTTGTTCAAAGCTTGAACCACCCTAAATTGCGTTGTCTTCATCTTTTATTTTTTTACTTGCACCCTTCAATTTTTATTCTACCAATTCACCCTCTCTTAGTGTTTAGATATTATTTGAACTCAACACATTTCATTCTGGAGGGCCCATTTACAAGGAATTTTAGGATTTTCCATTCTTGGAAATTGGTATTGTGGCCAAGTTGCTGCAATTGTTGTGGTCAAAAGTAAGGGCGTAACTGAGCTGAGTCTGAATAGTGGTAAGTTCGAACTCGATTTAAAATTGGTGATACAATATTTGGCTTGAGTTTGATCGGACATCAATTTTTATGTTTAGGCTCGACTCGAGATATAATCAAGCTACTCAATGGCGGGACTCTATTTATTGAGGAGGTATATTTGAAAATGTCTAAATTTATATGGGTAAGGAAACAATATAAATTACATATTTTTAGGAGGCTAAAATTCAATTTTATTATTAACTCAACTGATTTTTTTTTTCAATTTTTAAAATTTTAAGGGTCTGTGGCCCTCACTGTCCCTCTTGAGTACCACCCCCAAAGCTACTGAAGCTTGATTAAACTCATTTACCAATTTTTGTACCAAAGCTCAAGCTCAATTAAGCTCATCCATATCCAATAATATATATAGTAATGTATATTAATAATATAAAAGCATATACTTTGAAAAGCTCAATTAGGCATGTTACTTTTAAACCGTGTATTATGGTGTTCGAATTCGATTCAATTGATAATTTGAGTTGCTCGAGCTCAAACTCAATTTTACAATTATTAAATCGAATTCGAGCTTTTTTTTCGAGTTTACAATGTGGTTGAATTTAAAACTTATTCAGAAAAACAAAATACTAAACTTTGCCATTGTGGTTGCGTTGTCGTCAACAGCATTCATGAATGCTTTTCTTTTTGTTCTAAACTTCATTGCCATGATATGTATCACTCTACAACTTGCTTATTTCTGGAAGAGGGAAAATAGACCCCCAACTTCCAATTGAAGCATCTAAAGCTTAATTTGGCTATGCAGCCTGTTTCTCGGGGTGCACAAGACCTTTAATTTAAAAGGAAAAAATTATTTTCCTGGTACATCAAAAATCTATTAAGCTTTAGACATTGTTCCACAGCTACGGTTCCTCAATGGTGGAGCCTGGTTTGCATGTATGAAGCTTGTAATGGCAGGCTTCCACAGCTTCTCCTACTGTCAAATATATCCATTCTTCACCTATAGTTTCTATGAACTTAGATTTGTTCAGTTTCTTCATCACCTCGGCTCCAGGGTTAACCAATACAAGCTACACAAGTAGAAAGATCAATTTGGTAAGTTTTCACCATTAGTTTTACATAATATTGTCAAGTTGTTGCTGGACAGAACATACCTTGATCCCCCTTCTGTCTGTATTTTTCTTCACTTCTTCAAACATGCTTATTCCACTGGTATCAATGTTACCAACAGCTGTGAAACCAAAAAAAATGTAACCCCTGTTAGATTCTCTATCACTTTTTTGTTCTTTAATGTTACAAATATGCATGCAGCAGCTCTTGCCGGATCGATAAATCACTCACCACTCATATAAAGTATAACATACTGTAGGCTTGTTTCCCCTGCAGATTTCAGCCTGTCTTCCTCTTCATCAATCCACCTCGAGATCCTGGTAAGATGAACAATCCACTTTGATCAAATTAAGAAGTCTGATTGAAATGGATATGGTACTTACTGTTTTAAGACAATATTTAAGCAATCGGATTCAAGTACCTTTCTCTTAAGTAGCTTGCATTAGCAAAGTAAATTGGAGCATCAATCTCAAGTATAAGAATCCCAGGAACACTGTTTGTAGTTGGATATTGCTCAACGTTTCTGTAGATGGTGGAATTCGGAATGTTTCCGAGAACAAAGGTCCTTGGTCTCGCGATAAACAGCAGCAATCTCAGCACAGATATTGCAACCTGCATTTTGTTACAGAATGAATTATTAGAGAACTTTGTTCTTGGATGAAGGAATTAAGTTCATGTTCAGTTGTGTTTTTGCTGGTATATGTATGATCATACCGCTATGACTAAGCCAACCTCCACGCTTGCGAAAACAACACCGAGGTATGCCCCCATACACACCACGAAATCGAATTTATCGACCTTCCAAAGATGAATCGCTGCCTCGTAATCAATGAGACCAAGCATTGCAGCCATTATAATAGCAGACAGCACTACAAGGGGAGTGTAGTAGAACAGTGGTGTTAGGAACAGCAATGTGATCATAACTGCAATGGCCATGACAACGTTCGACATTGCCGTTTTACACCCTGCATTGAAGTTGACAGCCGACCGAGAAAATGGCCCTGAAAATACATCAACATCAATACCACAATTAGCAAATTATATATAAAATAAACCCTTTTAGTTAGGCTTTTAAAAATACAATAGCAGCAAGATTGACCTGTTGTGAGATAGCAAGAAAAGCAAGATCCAACAATGTTCATGGTCCCAATGGCTACCATTTCTTTGTTCCCATCAATGTTGTAGTGTTTGAACATTGCGAAACTTCTCCCCACTGCTATTCCTTCCTGGTATTCACAGCATGCAACAGATACGGTCAGTCTATGAAATCGATGGCATTCAAAGTTAGAACCGAGAAAGGTAGCTTACGGCGAGAGCAATGATGCCGGTGACCATTCCGGTCTGCACGGCTGTTGACAAATACGAAGAGGTAAATACAAAATCCCCAAACGACAGTGGATTCAGCCCTTTCTTCAAGTCTCCTATCTGCCATGGTCACATCAATAAGGTTGCAACAAAGAAAATAGTTGCTTTGAAAACAAGAAACATTGAAAAATAAAAATCCAATCAGTGAGCTTGGCGCAATTATTAGGACTGGACCAACACAACTTACGTAAAAGGCCGGGAAATACATTTATGAAACGACTTGTCTGGTGGTCCAATATGTTCCACTTCATGGTAATAAATAGGAAAAAGACAAAGGGGTTTACCACTTGAACGCCATGTTTTTCTGCATGTGTGAGATAAACCAGAACACTTCCAAGAATGACTGATGTCAAAGGTGCCATTGCCGATATCCAAAATAACTTGGGTCGTCGTTTGCTCTGTTTGTCACCCCACAGTCCAAAATATATATATTATAATGTGTTATCCTAGAATTCAGTATATACTAAGTTATTAAATAATAATAATGAGATTTACTTACGAAGTATCTGGTGATGAGGAGGAAGAAAAGGAAACCAATGCCCAACACAGCACTCTCCCATCTCCACTGTCAAATTCAAACATATTCCATCTCTTATAGAAAATTTGTTCATACACATTTATTTTATTTGAACAAGGAAAAATGCATATATATATATATATATATTTATAATTATAATCATAATTTGTCTATAATTGTATTTTAAATATTGAAGCACCAACAACAGATCTTGACACTCGATCTTGAGAGACTAATTAGAGATTTTTCTGAACGGGTCATGTATATATTATATAACACAAAACTTTGACGGTAAATTTTGTCGTTATATTTCTTCGACATATAAAAATTATAGAGAGATTCATTTAATCTTTCAATTTCTAAAGTAGGATTGAACCTCATGAATTTGAGAGAAGACGGAGCGCAAGACGGAGATAATATCGGTAGAATGAGTGAAGTGCTCGAGTCCTAGAACTCCCTTCAGCTGTTGCAATATCACTACGGTGGCTGCTCCTCCCATGAACCCTACTATCGTCGCATGTGAAAGAAAATCCACTATAAACCCTAGCCTGCAAAAACAACAACAATCCAACTAAATTTTCATTTTTTTTTTACCACCAACAGAATTACTCTACTTACTACATATATTATATACACATATATGAAAAGGTTTTCTTCTTTCCTTTTTTCGGCTATTTATATTGTTAATTAATTTTATCACGTTGGGTCTCCTATCCGACGACAATAAATGACAATGGCCATTGGGAAAGCAATGGTTCAACTTCAATCGTATTCCGTGTAGATTCTCGCTGCTGTATATAGTAATATTTTCTTTCTAAATTCTTACTGCTATAATGTTAGGTTCATGAAAGTTTTTTTCTTTTTTTGCTCTTCCGGTTTCCACTGGCCGAACTTGCATCGCACAAATAGATTTAGTGGGCGAGTCCCAACAATGATTTTTTGCCTACACAAAAAATTAAACTCTAGATATACTTAAAACGATATCAAGTTGGTCATGAAAGTTTTTTTTAACACATATCCATCCAGACAGCAGACAAGAGTTCCAACAGCAAGAAGACAAAGCACAACATATTGTGCTGCTATATATCGTTTTTTTCTTCAAATCATCGTCTCTCTAATTGCTACCAAGAAGAGAATTATATATATGGAATGGGTGATGAATTTATGTACCTTAAGAGGCCTAACGAAGCTTGAAGAAGGCCGGCGAAAAAAGTTGCAGTGAAAGCAAGGTGAAGATAAAGCGTGGGATTCTCAGCAGCATTCACTACCTCCCCCAACATGGAGCCCAAGAGAAGTGATGCAACTGCAACTGTCCCTACTGCCAAATCTCTTGAACTTCCCATCATCGCATAAATCAGCGGTGGAATAAAGCTTGAATCTTTATTTCCCAACAACAACAAAAGTTGATCAGTACTTTTTAAACAACTACGTGATAAACTGATCCATTAGTTAAGTTTGTATTATAAGGTTTTTGGAGCTTACAGAGGCCGAGAATGGGTGGCAAGTTAGCCAGCTTCGCATAGCTAATGCCCTGAGGGATAGCAAGACTGGCGATGGTGATCCCCGCAATGAGGTCAGATTTCAAGAACTCGAAGCTGTAACGAGGACCCCATTCGAGAATCGGCAAGAAGTATTGCAGTCCGAGTAAAAGCTTCCGAGAAGGTGGTTTGTTCTTGAATTGCCTGAGCGGGTCATCTGGGAAGAACGTCTCCTTGAGAGAGTTGTTGAATGACTTGAAAAACGGCTGTGGCGGAGGAACCGCCACTCGGTGAGGAGGTTGACGATCGGGGTAGACATAGTCGGAGTTCCCCATTAAAGTAACCCTGCGTTTAGTTTATGTGGAGGAGAATCAAAGATATAGAGAAAGAGGAGATGGTGCAGGGAGGGTATATGGGAAATGGGATCACCTTGGGCTGGCTTTATACAAGGGGAATTATGCATGTTCATACTCGGTTGAGTGGGGTAAGGGCCCCTCTCCTCTCTCTCTCTCTCTCTCTAAAGAGTTTCAAAGTGGTTTTTTTTTTCTTAATCATCTATATTTGATTTATTAGTAGACAAATTGTAATTGAATTTTGTAGAGATTTGATACTTTCAATTTAATTTTTTTTTCATTCACAATATGAATTCTCGAATATGTACTTTATTTACGAAATTTAATATTTATTCTATTAGATCACTTGATTGTTGGTTCAAAATGATCTTTATTTAATATAATGAATTCTTCGGCTGCCCACCTCGTGCAGTTTTCTCCATTAGTTTTAGGCTTAGTTTGTGGTTGCTTCTAAAAAGTGTGGTGAAAAAAGTGATTTTCAAACTAGCTGTTGAAAAGTAGTTTTGAAAAACTGGTTAGTGTTTGTTATTGAAGTCAAAAAGTAATTTTCATGAGATAAAAAGTCTATTTTAAACATAATATTAAAAAATAAAAATAAATTTGGGTGATTGTTCAAATAAATCAATTTCAATTATAATAAAAAATTACTTTTTATAAAATTTAATTTGAAAATATAAATTATATTCTAGATTATATACAGACATATCACTTACACATTAATAATAAATATAAAATAAAGTACAAATAAAACAATTTTATTCTCAATATAAATATTATAAAATATATATTATTTTACAATTATGTATGCATAAATATTATTTTAACAATAAAATATAATTAAATGATAAGGGTAAAAAAATAATTTTATTTTCAAACTAGCTTTTCCACACAAGAAGCTATAAAATCCAGCTTCTTGGTTTGGGTGAAAAAATTGGTTTTAAAAGCAACCAAAAACAACACATTTTAACTAAAAAGAGTTAAAAAAGTACTTTTTAGTTGTGAAACTCAACAAAAAAACAGGCCCTTAGTCTTTTAGATAGAAGCAGGGAGCAAAATCCTGAAAGTTCACGTTAATTTAATTTTCAAAATTCTACTTCGTTAGGAAGAGTACGCTAATGGGCGTCGTGGCTTACCATGCTACGTGTTGAACTGTCATTGGATGATTGGAGAAAACGACTTCTACGTTGACACGTATACAGATAGCAGTTTATTTATGTTGATTTGTATTTGTTTTACGAACCTACCCTTTCTAAGAAAAACTGAACTTATAAAAAAAATGTAAATTTTTCCAATATTTGAGTCGGTATAAGTAATTTTGTTTAAAAAAACCTAACATTTGACTCAGATCCGATAGGTTTTGATCTGACCTAATTTTATAGGATTGGATTTTTTAAATAAAATTTTGAGTTTGGGTCTAATTTTTTTAGGATGAGATCGGATTTAGGTTTAAGGTGAAAAATATTCGGCTCGGCCTAACCCGAAATAGTAGTTTAATTTCATTCTAAATATTTAGTTATAGTTGCTATAGTATCTCTCTCTTTATATATATTTTTCAATTATCTCTCTATTTTATCTAATTAAAATAGAATAATTATTATAATGTCTCCCTTCTATTTATATTTTTTCAATTAACTCCATTTTTTATCGAATAATAATAAAAAAATAATATTTTTATTTATGTGGGAATGGGTTGGATCGTGTTTAAATTTTTATTCTAAAATTAATTTCAAGTTCGAATACATGTGTTAAAATTTTGAAACCAGATACAAATCGGTCAAAAATTTAATCCAATCCGACCTATTACCATCCTAGCACTAACTTAGAATGTTTTGGCCGTGTGATTAAAGTATTTAACTAAAAATTGAATGCTTGTAGTCGCCTTTTCTTTCAAAGGTTAATTTATTTCTTACAACAATCAATCCATACATGCATGTTCGTCGCGCATGCAATAGAACACCACTCTTAAGGAAATCATAAATCAATTTGCGGACATGAATGGATGGTGTTTATCATGTCAAATTAGTATATGCATTAGCACTCAAAGTTGATGGCTGAAATGACAAGCAACCACGCCGGGAATAGATTATTGTACAAATTAAGGTTAGATCTGAATTAATCGAATAAAAATAAAATAAAATAAAACAAAATTTTATTGAGTAAATTGGAATAAACGAAAATACAGAAATAATAAAATAGATTCGGAAACAAACGCGAAAACGGGTGATTGAGGCCTACACGAACACAGTTTTCTTAAGACAGATTCGACCACTCCGGGGTGCTATAGTCGTTTGATCGTCGGTCTCCCAAAATACAACAGTCGAATGAAATTCTGCAGCAGCACTACTGGAGATTCCACGAACAATCTCGAGCCTTCGACTATCACCAGAAAATACTATGCAGTTTTTGAAGAAAGAAAACAATTTTGGTTGTGTATTAAAAGTGAAAAATGCTCATGTATTTACAGGGGAAAATTAGGGCAAATATGTGAAAAAATTATACCGATTATGCCCCTATTCGGATAACATGAGTGGGCTGCAAGCAAGAATTTAAATCCGATATTATCTCTTTAATTTTCGGATAAATTCGATATTATCTCTTTAATTTTCAGATAAATCCGAAATTATCTCTTTAATTTTTGGATAAATTCGAAATTATCTTATAATTTTTTTTTATAAAATTTGCTATCCAAAAAGAAAAAATAATTCGAGCGTGGTAAAATATTCGTAGGTCCACGTAAGGCCCAACCGGTCCAGACATTTGTGTCGCCCACGTTGTGCGGGTGTGCCCCAACCCGAATGAGAATGGATTCGCACCCCCTGTGCGCGAGGCACAAGTTCAACTCAAATCATTCAATAACCATAATGTGAGTGTATGTATATAAACACCTCTCACTCTATTTATCCCATCAATGTGGGATTGGAGTTTCTCTTTTCCTTTTCCATTTTCATCCACCCTACTTCGAGCCTTAATTTCTCATTCATTACTCGTCTGTTTTGAGCTTATGGGGTACCATTGTAAAGATATCATGAAGTAGAATAAGGCCGTAGTGTTGCTTTATTCGAAGCTCCATCTTTACACATTCGAAATATGGCTCAAAGTTTCCTATTTCTCACGTTTTTCCAACAATCCCCACATGAATCAAATTGATGCATTTATCCAAACCATTTTGACTCAATGTGGTGATAACTTTTACGATTGATAGTTGCATAGGATAGGTAGGTGTCCACCCTTGAACCTTCCCTTGTGAAGATATATTTACTTTACTGGTTGTCCAGTAGACGTGATGTCCTTGAATTGTCCTGTCGTTTGTGTAAACGATGATATACCTCACACAACTACCTCTCTTGCACGAGTTTAGTTCTCATGGTTATGTCCATATGGTCGTGGATATCCACGGTTCTGCGAGAGTTTGAGAAAGCTATGCCCCAATAGTCTCTTTGAAGAGGCCCCACTTCACTCTTACATAGGTGACTTATGTTGCTCGGCCTCACCGATACACACAATGGTCATTAAAAGCAATGCTTAGCCTGTTCCGTTTTTAGTCACTATTTGCATCATAGGAATGGACTTAGAAGAGTAACCCCCCACAATGACCGCACAAGGTCTATGTGATTAGGTTGTCCCTTTGAACCTAGATCTTGGGATCTCCAGTCAACTAGATTGAGTTTTCCTTCTCATAGCGCCTTAAATTTCTATTAGATTTAGTCACATTCCTCTCGATGTTTTCTCAACTTGATCTCGGTTTAACCCTTTGGTTAGCAGATCCGCAACGTTATCTTTTAATTTTACAAAATCAATAAAGTTAACCCCATTTTGAGATCAGTTGTCTAATGGTGTTATGTCGACGAGTAATATATCTCAACTTACCATTATTCACAAAGTTATGTGCTTTACCAACTTGGTCACCACAATGTTTGCATATTGTGTGCTATGCTTTGACCATTCAAGAATATCCTCCATGAAATTTCGAAGCCATTCAACTTTTTTTCTAAACTTGTCTAGAATTCAAATTTCATTATAGATCTGGTTATAACCACTCGTCTTGAGAATTTCCTTCCACTCGTGCCATTGATATCTAAAATATTAGATATCTAACTAGCATCGCAGTATCCTTGGGATCTATAGAAATATGCAACCCATAATCTTGAATATATCTAAGATATCTCAATACCCTCACGATTATTTTCCAGTGAATTTCACTTGGATTTCTTGTGAAAGTATTATATGATCTAGTGCAGCTCATGTGGTACATTAGATTATCTATGACTTGCATATTTTACTTGGTCAAAACTTTGACCTTTGTCAAAATTTCTAAGAATAAGTCCACATAGTGTGACTGAGTTGATATGAGACATTCAGATGACCGTTTGATTTGGATCTCCAAACACAATTATGTCATTCTCATATTTTTCATGTCAAATCTTGAATTTTAACATGTCATTGATACGTTCTACCATTTCATTTGTTACATATAACAATGAGTGTGTCATCAACATAGGGTCATGTATCCTAATGCACACTTTTATCACACTTTTATTTGTCATCGTGATAATATTTTTATTTTAACCTTTGTTGAACGCATGGGCTATTTACCATTGATAGTCTCTAAGGTTCCATTGAACTTAGACTTACTTCCCTAACCAATTAGAAAATTTATTCCAAAGAACGAGACATTCTTTTTTCTTCATTATCACATTCTTGTGAATCTATTAGTTCACAAGAATTTTACACAGTCGATGAAAATATAGTCTATTTTTTCATTTACTCCGGTAATAGAAATATTACTTTTGTAAGACACCCCCACATTTTTATGTAGTTGTAGGAAGGTTTAATTTTCTTCCATAACTCATATGGTGTCTAATTAGTTGATAGAACATCTTCCCCCACATATTAGGCACATTTTAAAGTTTCAATTCTTATCTTCAAAATTATTGTACCCTTTGATGTTGTGATGTTACTCAAATAGAGTTTTCCCAAACTAATCAATTTATTAATTTTGGGTTTCAACGTCTTACTCATAGAGAACAATTTCTCTATAGTATCCTTTGGTCTTAAGCAATATCGGTTTGTTCTATCATGAAAATAACACATCACACGGTTTTAATAGAAAGGACAATAATGAACAATGCACCAAGTAGGTAACTTATGAAAGAGAGGTAGCGCACTAGGCACGTTTAAATATGAAGTCTTTCAAAGAACCAATCTTAGACATGCACTTTCATATTGTTTTTTCAATCACCGTTTATGGTCCAATGACCCTTACAATTCTTTGGCCATTTTAAACATTGTGCACTCCATAACATGCATCAGAATAGGCTTTAAGAATTTAATTTGACATGGTGAACCAAGTTCTTCTATGTTTTCATTTGAGACCTTAGTCGGAATCAACGCTTTGAATTTAGTAACCAATGATACTTCCCAAAATAAATTCACCGATTCATTTCCAGAATAGAATCATCCTTGTTTCTTTAAGAAATAATAACTTTAAGTTATTTCTCTTTCCAAAATAAATTCACTAATTTATTCCAAGATTGAATCTTTCTAGATTCCTTTGAAATTAAATTCAACGACTTATTTCCCTTAAAGAGATAGAATCAATAAAATTCTCTTGAAAATAAATTCAATAGTTTATTTTTTTTCCAAAATTAGAATCATACTTGATTCCTAAGAAATAAATTCCACTATTTATTTCTCCGCAACGTTAGAATCAACACAAGAATCTAATAAAGAAATAAATTTAGTAATTTATTTCCGTCATATCTTAAGATCTTTGTTTCCAGAACAAATCACAAAATTTTCTCATGGTTATCTTACACTTTCTCAAAGAATATTATTGGTTAAATAACAATTCTAAGTGTTTCCAAACACAAATAATAATTATCTCAATAATTATTATTTCCCATGAAAAAGATGTTCTTTTCTCATGTCATATTGGCTCGTTAGTTTTCGCCAATAGATAACTTTGCCATAAACCTTTTACTCACATGGTAAACGTTTTACAATATATGTAACAATGTATTTTTCATATGATTTTAATCATTTCAAAATCGAAGGTATTAAATCAAACATGTATCATCATGATACATACCAATAAACCGAAAACTTATTTCGTTTATTTTCGATTTTGATTTTTCACAAAATCCACAACATTTATTCCTATTTAAAAGAAACAAAACCTGGAATTAAAAAATAATTTCGATAAATCAAAATTTTATTTCGTTTATTCCTTGTAACCTCAGTTACTTTTATTGACAGTTTCTGTATAACAGATTTGTCCCCTTTTGAGATTTTATTTATGCAAACCTGTGTTAATAACGACAAGAATAAATTCCTGAAACGAATTGTTTGCTAATCCTAAACTTCGATTAAATCGAACCGCCTTGAGAAGAATGTAGGAATGCTCTGTCTTAAGATTGTTGGACAAATCAAGGTTAGATTTGAATTAACCGAATAAAAATAAAATACAATTAAATGAAATTTTATTGAATAAATTGGAATAAACGAAAATACAGAAATAATAAAATAGATTCGAAAACAAACACGAAAACGAGTGACTGAGGCCTGCACGAACACAGTTTCCTTAAGACATATTCAACCACTTCGGGGTGCTAGAGTCGTTTGATCGTCGGTCTCCCAAGATACAACAGTCGAATGGAATTCTGCAGCAGCACTACTGGAGATTCCACGAACAATCTCGAGCCTTCGACTATCACCAGAAAATACTATGCAGTTTTGAAGAAAGAAAACAATTTTGGTTGTGTATTAAAACTGAAAACTGTTCATGTATTTATAGGGAAAAATTAGGGCAAACATGAAAAAATATTATACCGATTATGCCTCTAATCGGATAACATGAGTGAGCTGCAAGCAAGAATTTAAATATGATATTATCTCTTTAATTTTTGAATAAATCCGAAATTATCTCATAATTTTTGGATAAAACTTGCTATCCAAAAGGAAAAAATAATTCAAACGTGGTAAAATATATATAGGTCCACATAGGGCCTGACCGATTCAAACATTCGCATCGCCCACGTCGTACGGGTGCGCCCCAACCCAAATGGGAATTGTTTCGCACCCCCTTACACGAGGCACAAATTCAACTCAAGTCATTCAATGACCATAATGTGAGTGTATGTATATAAACACCTCTAACTCTATTTATCCCATCAATGTGGGACTGGGGTTTCTCCTTTCCTTTTCCATTTTCATCCACCCTACTTCGAGCATTAATTTTTCATTCATTACTCGTATGTTTTGAGCTTATGAGGTACCGTTGTAAAGATCTCATTAAGTAGAATAAGACCGTAGTGGTGCTTTATTCGAAGTTCCATCTTTACACATTTGAAATATGGCTCAAAGTTCCCTATTTCTCACGTTTTTCCAACATAGATACGGTTGAAGTGTTTTGTTTTGGCTCTGTTTGACAATTAGCGGATAGCTATTGTATTAGCTGATTTGACTAGCAGATTGTATTAACTGATTGTATAATAGTATTTGGTAAAATTAACTTATAGCTGATAGTTGTTTGATTATTTAAACAAACAAAATGACATATAAGGACATGATTATAATCGATGCTTGTTTGAATAGTTTATTAGTTATCTATATTTTGTATCTATTATCATTCAAAAAAATATTTTGTATCTATTAATATTAACTAGATTATGAAAAATAATTTTAATATAATAATACTAAGCATATTTGAATATCTATATATTAATTTATTATTTATATAATTATTTTTAATACAATTTAATTAATTATTAAATTTAAATAAAAACATAAATGTGTGAGAATAAAAAGAAAAAAATATCACTTTACAAATGTCAAAATATAAATACGTGAGAGTGGAAAATTAAAATAAAAAAGGTTAAATTTAGGTTATTTGGAGATATTTGATAATTGTTAAGGGTGAAAGGGTCTTTATAACTATTATGTCAAACCGCTAATTTCAAAAAGCTCCTATTTACTGCTTTTTTTAAAATTAGAGGTTTCACCTCAATCCGCTATTTCAATCAGTTATTCACCAAACATTAAATTAGTGAATTTGACTGGTCATACGTTTAATATTAGCTCAAACTTCTAATTTTGGCTCAAACCGCTATTTACTAAACAGAGCCTTTGTCTAAAACTGGAAAAATTATTAGATGAGTTTGGCTCACCACGTTATCTATGGTTCAATTTAATAATATTTTTTCATTTCATTTTTTTCTAATTCATCTTGACAATCTATCTTATATGTAAAGAAAGAATAAATAGTTATTTAAAAGTTAAAATAAAGTAGATGAGTTTTTTTAGCTGAAATCATGAATTACATAATAAATCGAGTCTATCTAATAATTTCACCTAAAATCAGTATGAAAGAGGAGGAAGCCAACACAATTTTGAATGGTTTGACCTTAGTCTTTATATACATTTAAAGGTTCATCCAGATGTGACGTTCGCATTATTACGTCTGCAGCTTTTGACTTTGCCCATTTCATCCACCTTTATTATCTGAATTGTTTGTTTGTTGGTTTTTTTGTTAAGTTACTAAAACCAATAATAAATACTAATAAGAAAACCAATGGATGTTTAAACATTTGCAGCCCTCCTTGAGTTGTGTAATTTTTTTATTATGTCCTTTAATTTATAAATGGTTTCTTTTCTTGGTTCAATAAGATAATATTATAAGAACATGTGTTAAATAGTGATTGTGTGAATCTAAAATAATGTACCTTAATTCCGTATAAAAAGTGTATAAAATGAACAAAAATCCTCTATTATCTAATCATGTTTTTTTCTATGCTTTACACTAAAAAATATTAAAAAAATTAAATTTTAGACTCTAACCTTAAATTTCACATCTTAAATCTTAAAATTTACCCCTAAAAACGTACCTATCCCCAATTCTTTAAACTCTAACTATACATTCTAATTATAAACCTTAAACTCTAAACTTATTTTTTTAAGTGAAGACGCCAAAGAGACATAGTTTAAGGGTATACGATTACCATCCATATAAACCACGTATACAAAATGATGATGATGGGAAATATGTATTAGCGTTAAATTTTATGATACAAAGATAGGTCAAAGATGAACTATGGCAAAGATAAGTTGGGCCAAATGTTGAGCAAGGCGGAGGCTAAATTCCACGCTGACTATTTGTAGCTGCTGCACACGTGCGGATGCTTTGCTAATCCGTCTTAATAAGAGGAAATCGAAGGTCATAACCCAAGGAGTCACCCACGTGTCCACATCTTGACGACTGTGGTGGGACCAAGTAAACTTCCATTAAACATTTGTCCTTTGACATTAGAAACATAGAATCGAGTATTATTAATACTAAAAACTATTTAAATAAAAGACTCAACCTTGAAATATTCTAAAAAGAGTGGTGCGTGGTCAAACTCAAATGTCTGAACTCTGACGTGAGGGGCTTTTGTTTGAGTATGGTCGAAAAGAGATAAAATAATTAAATATTCAGAAATTGTTCAATTCTTCGACTCTTATAGAAAGAGGGAGAATTGGCCTCCTCTTTTCTTTCTTTCCTGGATATCCATGAAATTCAGCCAACCCCGCCCCCACTTCTGGATATGCATAAAACTGGCACAGAAATGCAGGAGTTTTGCCTATGGCATTATCATATTGAGTGGTGCCTACTAAGAAATCCACTCAAAAGAGTAAGGGTGTATGACTAAATATATACTAATGGTTGGAGACTTGATTTTCATTACAACTAATTACTGCTACTAGGTATGCAGGCAAATGCAATTTTGCTTTTGCTACCATCTATCGATGATGGGACAATTTCGCCATTTTCTTACCAATTTTAAATGATTTTAAAAAAATATTACTGTAATAAACAATATAATTGTTACCTTACCCAGAAAGTGCAGAACACCTTCTGAAGTTGACTCCAAAAAGCATGAATATGATGCAAGCACGCAACATATAGTTCCGTCAAGGTCAAGCAAAAGGTATTTGGCATTATATTTCGGGCATCCAATTGGTAATGCTGCATCCAGCGATGTCAATATCTATTCGTTGCTGTAGGCTGTAGCAGCAGCATCGTAGTGGGGAACTTAGCCCTTCTGGAGAGGCTGATATACCACCGACCACCATTTGTGGTCGAATTTTCTCTTCTGGTCCGGTACAAGGATCGGGGAGGAAAGGAGTGGTGCTCATATCATTGAATAATTGATCAAAGAGAGACACACAATAATATTTTTAAAAAAACTGGAAAGAAATGGCAAAGTTGAGTAAGATTTGATGGTTCAATTCTGTCATCATCGCTGCGTAGACGTAATACGTGGGTTGGCCCCGGAATAGTGGGTTTCATAGATATAAAAACTATGATGATTACAAGGTTTATGGTTACAAACAAAAAGAGGCAGGATTCATGGTCGATTAGTCCATTCCAATTCTGATGTTGACACCACACTTTCAGCTAAAAAAAACTTGTTTATGCTAGACTTCGAAAATTTTGATCAAATTTTAAATATGATATATAATTTCAATGTTTAAATAAATAAGGGTAATTTACATTTTAAACCATTAAACTTATCATTCATTTTCATCTACATTACAAACTTTTAAATTTATCAAACTACATCATTCAACTTTTATTATTAATAAACTAAGTCTCTTATACTAATATCGTTAACTAATTCAACTTTTATCAAATAATGTTTAATTGATGATTTTAATATTTTTTTAAAACATTTCATTTAAATAAATTTAAAGAAAAAATAACTATATTTTCTATAAATACGAACAAAAATATTTAAATTATAAACTAAACATTATTTATTGATTATATGTGAAAATATGTTAAATAAAAGTGTAAATTTCAATTTTCCCCATTAAAATTATTTAATGGTATTACTATAAGTAGCTTAATTTATAAATAATAAAAATTAAATGATGTTATTTGATTAAATTAAAGATTTGCGATGTAAATAAAATCGAATACTTTGTTTAGTGATCTAAAATGTAAATTACCCAATAAATAACTACGTCACAAAGATATCATGTGACATAATGCATTAAAACTTACATAAAGTAATCGCGTAGAAATTAAGTACATTTGTAAAACTTTCCACTAAAAAATAATAAGCCGGCGGCGTGGTTCGTTGTTTGAAAGGCTTGATAGGTGTATTTGTAATACAGAATGGTACGAGGTTTTTCTAGAGTCAGAAGTGTTGCACCTACTGAAGCTTAGATCGGACCATAGGCATATCATGCTTGATACTGGTGATCGACTAGAGATGAAAGGGCATCAACCGTTTCGATATATTGCTGCTTGGAATGATCACATGCAGTTCTCGGATTTTCTTTCAACGGTATGATCTCTGGATAAAACTTTGTTGGCAAATGTGGAAGCTTTTCAAGATGAGGGTCGGAAATAGATTAGGGATGTGTTTGGCCATATTGGGAGGCGAAAGTCAAAGTTGGTGACGTGCATTAAAGGGATAAAGAAAGCTTTGGAAGATATCGATGATCCTTTTTAGAGACTTTAGAGGATGAGCTTAAGAAAGAGCTTGATGTCGTGTTAGAGCAGAAGGAAAGTCTTTGGTACCAGAAGGCCCGAAACGATTGGATAACAAAAGGTGATCGAAACAATGCATTTTATCACACTACGGTGATGACCAAACGAAAAAAGAACACGATTCACATGTTGCTCTTGGAGGATGGTAGATGGTGTGTAGATCAGAAGACCCTCAAGGTGCATGCGATTCAGTTCTTTCGTAGGTTGTTTACAAGCAAACGTTTGTCGACGATTATTGTTGATGTCACGAGTACATTTAAACAGTTCAGGGAAGAGAAGTTGAGACCATTTATTGGGGCAATCACGTTTGAAGAGGTGAGGCGAATGGTTTTTGTGATGGCGCCTCTGAATGCCCCAGGGGTTGATGGCTTGCATGTTACTTTTTATTAGTGGAATTTGAACACAGTAGGAAGTACAGTGGTAGGCTTTGTTCAACACTTTTTTTGAGGAGGGTTTTTTGGAGGAATGTGTTAATCAAACACTTCTCATTTTGATTCTGAAGGTTGATGTTCTGGAGTCTATCAATCAATTTCGGCCTATAAGCTTTTGCACAGTTTTGTATAAAATTATTACCAAGATAATCATTGGCATATTGAAGCCTTTCCTTCCGGATTGGGTTGCCAATACTCATGCTAGTTTCGTCTCTGGTCATCATATTACGGATAATATTATTGAGTGGATCAAGGGATTGATCAAAGCCAAGAGGGGGTGAATTGGGTTTTTAAAATTTTGTAGAAGTGGTATGAATAAAAATGAAGAACAAGACAATTATAGTGGTTCAAGTTCCAAATGAACTCTACTCCACTACCTTAGCTTCCACTAAAGAATTTTCCAACAATTCACTAATTGATCTTCCCCTTTTCTAGGCTTGTGAGGAAAGCTTTACTAGACCGGTCAATTTTCTACCCAAAATTGACCAAACCCTCACTTGGTTACAAAGAAGAATTTGAAGGCAAGTAGGATATCTCACAATACAAGTTTGCCCCTTTTAATACAAGCACTTAACCCAAATTGAAAGACAAGATAAGAATTACACTCAATACAATTTGGGATTTTTACAAGAATAAGAATTTTGGCACTTGAGCTTGAATTTTTTGTATAGATGTTTCTCTTGGATGCAATAGTTGTTGCTGGTCTTCAATAGGCTTGATTTTATAGCTTCTCCATTAATTCTAGCCGTTTGGGTGGTTAGGGAATTGATTATAGCCGTTGGAACCCTCTCTTTCCACCATAAATGCACTTCTGCAGCCTACCGTATCGGTACTCGAGGAGGCGTATCGATACATGTCTTAAAAAGAAAGAGTCGTTGTATAATTACAAGAGTAGTGTATCGATACGCGTGTAGGCGTATCGATATGGGTTAGGAAACCGTTTCGATAGGGGTAAAGACCGTATCGATGCAATTTTCCTACAAAACTCACTAGAGGAATTCGTATCGATACGGGTAAAAGCGTATCGATACTCATTAACCACCTCTTTAAAAATTGGTTACCTACCAACTGACAAACAACTGTCAAAATATTTAAGGCTTCGAATTTAAAAATCCTTTTAAATCGTATCGATACGGGTGAGATCGTATCGTACACCATTCAAACTCCTTGTGATTTTATAGAGAGAGCGTATCGATACAGATGCAATCTGTTTTGATACCCTATTTCGATACGGTAAGGAGCGTATCGAAACATGTTTCTCCAGTAGCCAAGTTTGTAAAAAAGGTATCGATACGGTAAGGAGCGTATCGATACGCATTGACGTTTTTGAGCAATTTGGCCTTGAAACACTTAGTGAAAATTTTGGAGTTTGAGTTTTTCAAACTAAAGCAAAGCCTTGTTGATTTGAAAACTTTTAGGGGACTTAAAAATTTATTTCAAGTTTTACAATTTAGTCCTTAAAACACTTTGTTATATCAAAACCAGAAATATGTTTTACAATCTCCCCCTTTTTGATATAACAAAACCAAAGCTTAAAATTTTTAAGTCTTTTGAAAAACTTTGTAAAACAACTCCCCCTTAATGTTAGCTAGGTAAATTTTAAGTTTAAGTTTTAAGTGAGCTTGTGAACTTCCCTCTCCCCATTTTTGTTAGATCAAAAATAAGAGACATAGGCTATAAAGGCATAAACAATTAACCAAGCAACATTTAATAGATAATCATAAAGTTCATAAATAAAGAAACATCAAACTTAAATCCAAACAATAGAAATCAAAGCATAGGTTTTAAATGGTAAACTTAATCCTAAGAACATAATTCAAAGTGCATGAAAGAAAATCCTAAGATGACATGAATGATATGCAAAGAAAATCTACTACCCGTCTCCATCACCATCGTCTTCATCTTCATCTTCGTTGGCATCATCGTTCCTCCTGAATTGACGCCACTCATCATGGAAGGCCATAAGCGAGATATTCATCGAATTATGGTCAACCTCAATAGAAGAGATACATTTCTTCACATTAGTCATACGATCTTCAAGTGAAGCGTGTATCAATGGCAGCAAACCCGGAGTTCATGACCTGATCAATAGAACCAATTCCCGTGCGTAAGCTTGTGAATTGTTCATTGAGATAGGTCATAAGAGAATCCATGGATGGAGGAGGAGGTGCTTGAGCAGCCACGGTAGAATTTGCAATTTCTTCAAGAATGGCATCACTAGGAAGCTCGGAAAGATGAAGCCAATTACTATTAAAGTAGTGAAACTTGCCCCGAGAAAGAGACCTCTCATCAATAGGATCGGTAAGGCTTGTTGGATAGTCATGAGAGCAATTAATCTCCTTCTTAGTGAAAAAATAGCTCAAAGTGGTGCAATAGGTGAATGAAGTAACAAGAGATGTGTGACGATGTTGCACGAGAAAGACAATCTCCGCAAACATGATGCAAGCAAGGTTAGGTTGGTTTCTCTGGCGAAAGTACATAATCCAAAAGTCATCAACTTGGCGGATGGTTGAGTATTTCCCTCCCGAACGCCTGAACCATCGAGTGATCATTAAGTGTAGGATACGGTCTTGAGCATTTAGAACGGTCACGGAACCCCCCAAAACATGTCCAAGAGAATTTTCATCTCCGATACCCTCATCCTCAAACTTAAAAACATCACAAAGAGATTGAACATCAACGGTAATATTTTTGCTCATGAGATAGGAGTTAACGACAACGAAATTACCCGAGGCATCGGCAACACACTTGGCATTAGCATAAAAGATCAAAACCAAATTGCGAAAGAAAAATCCCGGAATTTGAAGAAAATCTATAAATTTCCATTCATGGAGCAAAGGTAGATAGACAAACTTAAAACACTCCGAGTTGAGAAAAGGAATGGAAATTACCCTCTCCGGTCGAATTTTGTAATTTTGAAAAGAGAGAAAGTAATTGAGTTCACCGGGAGTTCTTGAACACCTTTGATAGATAAGAGTCAAATTCGGACGAGTGTCATCGCCGAGATTCGATCCTTCACCAACTTCGCTTGTAGTGTGCGCTCTCTTTTTAGGGGCCATAGTCTAGAGAATTTGATCAAAACAATGTGTATGCATTATTTTTCTCATTCAATCCATGGATAAATCAATAATCAAGGTAAAAAATTTTTGAAAGGTAAAACAAAACAAAAAAGGTTTGATAAAATCTTTTGAAAGAACAAAAACAAAAAAAAAAAGATTTAAAAACGAAAATCATAAAGAAAATAAAAAGAAAAAGAGGTTTTTATACCTTGATATTGAGATAGGGAGGAATGGATGAAGATTTTGCACCGAATTGATGGAGAGTCTTAAGACTTGGCTTGA
Organism: Hibiscus tridactylites; assembly: GCA_958450335.1. NCBI lineage: Eukaryota > Viridiplantae > Streptophyta > Magnoliopsida > Malvales > Malvaceae > Hibiscus > Hibiscus tridactylites. The sequence goes on from OY288270.1 coordinate 15,695,164, forward strand.
TTTTGAAAAATCCTCAAGAGATTTTAAGTTTTGTGGTTAACATATGATGGATTGAGAGGCTTTTATAAAGGAAAATCGACTAGGGTTTTGAAATATAAGTTTTGGTAAAAGTGAAACTCTTTTAATGCCAATAAATAGCTGTCTGCGCGATCACGTACCGATACGCCTAAAGGGTGTATCGATACGGGGGTACAAAGGTAATTCCCTGGAACCATGTATTAAGGAACCGTATCGAAAAGGATGGCATCCGTATCGAAACACTCACAACTCGTATCGAAACAGATTTAACCATATCGATACCTGCAAGAGAGAAATTGCAGTATGCTAAACTAATGAAGTACTCGTATCGATACGCATAAGGTCGTATCGATACCCTATGCCCAGAATTGCATTTTTGGTCACAAGAACAACCAAAGGCTCAACTTTAACATCTCCTAAATGTATGCAGATGATGTATGAGCATATTTAAGCATATTCTAATAGAAGCATACTCTCCCTGGCTATAAGCATGGTTTCTATCAAGATCAACAAAACATAAACATGAATTTTCACAAGATCAAGCAAATTTTAACTTCAAAAAGAGTCCTAAAGGGTCAAGATAGGCTAGTTAGACCTAACTCTCTCCTAAGGGACCAAAAACGATATTTGTCTAGAGGCTTGGTAAAGATGTCCGCTAATTGATTTAAGGTGTCAACATACTCTATAACCACATCTTGTTTAAGGACATGGTCTCTAATGAAATGATGCCTTATCTCTATGTGTTTGGTTCTAGAGTGTTGGATGGGATTTTTGGTTAGGCATATAGCACTAGTGTTGTCACACTTAAGGGGTATGATTTTAACTTTAATTACATAATCTAAGAGTTGTTGCTTCATCCAAAGGACTTGAGAACAACAACTTCCTAAGGATATGTACTCGACTTGGGTGGTAGATAGAGCTACACTATTTTGTTTCTTAGAGAACCAAGATATGAGCATACTACCTAAGAATTGGCAAGTGTCGAAAGTACTTTTCCTATCTATCTTACAACCCCCATAATCTGTATCCGAATAAGCATGAAGGTTAAAGGTTGAGTCTCTAGGGTACCAAAGACCTAAACAATGAGTATCTCTAAGGTACCTAAAGATCCTTTTAACGGCTATAAGGTGAGACTCTCTAAGACTAGCTTGAAACCTAGCACACAAGCAAACACTAAACAATATATCCAGTCTACTTGCGGTAAGGTAAAGCAATGATCTAATCATAGAGCGATAAAGCTTAGAGTCAACACACATACCTCCTTAATCTTTGTCAAGCTTTGTAGATGAGCTCATTGGTGTAGCTTGAGGCTTTGCTTGCTCCAAGACAAACTTCTTGAGCATATCCTTGATGTACTTAACTTGATTGATGAAGATGTCATCCTTCATTTGTTTGATTTGGAGTCCCAATAAGAATGAGAGCACCCCCACCATGCTCATTTCAAATTCACCTTGTGTTGGGTGGATCGAAAGATCGAAATGAACCAAGGGGGTGAATTGGATTTTTAAAGGTTTAGGTGGTGGAAATTGCAAATTAAAAAGATAGACAAGGAATTTTAGAGTGGTTCAAGTTCCAAATGAACTCTACATCCACTACCTTAGCTTCACTAAGGATTTGCAACAATTCACTAATTGCTCTTCCCCTTTTCTAGGCTAAGGAGGCAACCCTTACAATTTTCGGTTAAATTTTCTACCCAAAATTTAACCCAATCCTCACACAAAGATAACAAAGAGTTTGATGGCTAAGATAATATCTCTCAATACAAATTGTAGCCCAATTATAAGCACTCAACCCAATTGAAAAAGATAAGAATTAAAATTACAATTGGGGTTTCTAGACAATATTGGGATTTAGGCACAAATGTTTGGATTTGATGTTTGGATGTTTGCTTTTGGATCAATAGTTGTTGATGGAGCTTTTAGAGGTCCCTTTTATACCTTCTCATTGATTTCTAGCCGTTGTGGTTGTTGCATTCATCAATAGAGCCGCTGGGGGTGTTATCTCACCTCCAAAAATGTAGTCTGCAACCACCCGTTTCGAAACGCGGCCACCTGTTTCGAAACGGACCAAAATAGAAAGAGCTGTTGGGGTGAATTTAAGAGCCCGTTTCGAAACGGATTGAACACGTTTCGAAACACTTTTTCCACTGTCAAGGGTCGTTTTGAAACTTCTTGAACTCGTTTCGAAACACCTTAACGGTTTCTGAAAAATCAGTTAAAAACTTTGCAACTGTCTTATTTTTCAAATCAAAATGAAGAATCGTTTCGAAACACCTGAAGTCATTTCGATACGGGTTCTCTATGTTCTAAAGCCGTTTTGATACCCGTTTCGGAACACGGGTTGGCAGTGGTGAAAACGTTTCGAAACGCCTTAGGCCGTTTCGAAACAGGGACTCGAAAAACACTGTTTCGGCTTTAAGAACACTTAGAAAATATTTAGAAATCTTATTTTTTAACTTAGGCAGATTCTTTAAATCATTTGGGGATATTTGAGGACTTAAAAATTCGTTTTGACATTTTCAATTTAGTCCTTAGGTTCTTTAGTTATATCAAAATTAAAATATCGGTTTCACAATCTCCCCCTTTTTGATATAACAAAACCAAAGTTAGAATTTTTAATAGTTTTGAAAGTTTTGAACAAATTCTAACTCCTCCTTAATTTAAGATAGGTTTTTAAAGTTTTAAAAAGATTTTAACTTTGAAATTCAAGTTTTAAAACTTAAAAACACTTTAAACATTTAAAACGAATTTTTTGGCTCTTAAATTTCTTCTCCCCCTTTTTGTTAGATCAAAACTAATAAACAAGGCTAATAGAGAAGAGAAAGGGTTAGTACCAATAAGCATTAAGTAATAAGCAACAATAATATTAATTCATAAAATTAAAATATCCAAAACATAAATCAACATTAAGTTCAAAGCATAATCCCAAATAAAACTAAAAGCGTAGGTTCCTAAAACATAATGAAACATAAAGATGCAAACTTAATCCTAAAATGCATAGATAATATGATATGATATGAATATCCTAGGCCTCGTCACCACCATCATCATCCGAAGTCTCATCACCGCTCTTGACTTGAGAACGGCGAAACTTCATCCATTGGCCATAGAAGGTAGAAAATGACAAATCCATGTTCGAGTGAGAAGTCTCAAGGGATTGGAGTCGATCCTCTACATTTTGCAAGCGAGTGTTGATGGCGCCAAAACCCGAAGCCATGTTAGTGTCCATGGCATTGAACCGCTCGGTAATCAAAGCCGCGAGAGCTTCATTATTTGCAACTGGAGCTTGAGGTTCAACGAGAGGAGGAGGAGGTGCGGCTCTATCAACACGTTCCCAAACATTGTTCACATAGTGAAAACCGGACTTGCGGAGAGAGGACTCACCAATTTTTGACTTGCGGGGTTCCGGAGAGTCGTAGGTGCAATCAAGACTAATATTGCTAAAGATGTGACTTAAGATCGTGCCATAAGTAAAGGATTTCAAAGCATCGGTGTCAATGAGCTTAACATTGTTAACCATCTCGGCAAATATGATCTTAGCATGATTAGGGAGCTCACCACGACGGAAACATTCAAGCCAAAAGTAGTCAACTTGACGGATATGAGAATATTTACCTCCGGAGGGGCGAAGGAACCATGAAACCATCAAGTGGAGAAAACGATCGTGCGCATCCAAGGTAAGCACTTGACCGGTATTAGTACCAAAGTGACGTTCATTCTCAATTCCTTCATCCTTAAGGGAAAAAGTAGACTCCAAGAGAGGGACATTAACAACAAACTTTTTCCCTAAAATATAAGATTCAATCCCAACAACCTCGGTGTTTGTTTCATCATTAATAAGATGAGCATTGGAGTAAAAGATGAGTACCATGTGTTTGTAGCAAATGTCCGGGATGCTCAACAAAGGAAGAAGATCCCATTCGCTCAAACGCTCGAGGTAACGGAAAAGAAATCGCTCGGAGTTAAGGAATTCGAGATCAATCACACGCTCACGACGAACTTCGTAGTCCTTGACATATTTGAAACGAGCTCGCATCTCTGGAGTTCGAAGAGATTTTTGAAAGAGCTGAGCGAGATTCGGACGCATACTCGAGTCACCGGTTTGAACGGACTTACGCTTTTTGTTAACATTCTCCGACATCCTAAAAACATTAAGCAAGCAAGTTTTAAAAAAATAAGTGTATGCATAGATTTCTAAATTCAATCCAATGATAAATCCCACTTAGGTTTTAAAAAAAATTAAAAGAAAAAAAAATTAAAAGAAAAAACAGTAAAAGAAAATTCGAGTAAAAAATTTTATATTCGAATCAGAAAATTTAAGATTTTGAATTTTTTTTACAAGATATGAAAAACCCAAGCATAAAAATATATAAACTATACAAAAAATAAAATTTTCTAACCTAAGATTCGAACATATATTGAAGGAAAAAGAAAAAAAACCTTAGTTTGGGATTTTGGATGAATGGATGAAAATCCTTGCACAATGTTGATGAATCTTGCTTAGACTAGTGTTTTAGAGAAAAACCCCTCAAGATTTGGTGAAAAACAAATAGATTTAGAGGGTTTTTATAGGGAAAAATTCAGGCTAGGGTTTTTAGGGTTTGGGAGAGTTTTAATTTAAAGTAAACTTTATCATTAAAAGCCCTACTTAAACCTGTCCGCGAAACTGTTTCGGAACGGTCTTGACCGTTTCGAAATGCGAGCACGAGAGTTTGACCATTTTTAGAATTCCAGCTGACCGTTTCGATACGGGGTTGACCGTATCGAAACCCCATTGACTCGTATCGAAACTTGTTTCGATACACCCCTTGGCAGTAGCCAAAACATTTCGAAACCCTTTTGAGGCGTTTCGAAACGCCCTTCTCCCAAACATGATTTTAAAGCATCCATATCGAAACAGGTTGACCCGTTTCGATACACCTGGGCCTAGAAGTACAGATGAGGCTCTAAAAGTGCAGAAAATTGAGTTTTTCTAAGGCCTAACTTGCATGAATGACATGAATGAGCAGGCAAAACATATGCAAACATAAACATACTCCCCTAGCTATAGGCATGGATGAAATTAGGATTCAAAACACATAAACATGGCATTTCACAAGATCAAGCAATTCTAAGCACAAAAGAGGTCCTAAAAGGTCAAGATAGGCTAGCTAGACCTAAAGGTTTTGTAAATATGTCTGCTAATTGATTTAAGGTGTCTACATACTCTATAACCACATCTTCTTTAAGGACATGATCTCTAATGAAATGATGCCTTATTTCTATGTGTTTGGTTCTAGAGTGTTGGATGGGATTTTTTGTTAAATATATAGCACTAGTGTTGTCACATTTTAGGGGTATGGTTTCAACTTTAATTCCATAATCTAAGAGTTGTTGCTTCATCCAAAGGACTTGAGCACAACAACTCCCTAAGGATATGTACTCGGCTTCGGTGGTAGATAAGGCTACACTATTTTGTTTCTTAGAGAACCAAGATATGAGCATACTGCCTAGGAATTGACAAGTTCCCGAAGTAATTTTCCTATCGATTTTGCAACCCCATAATCCGCATCCGAATAAGCATGAAGGTTGAAGGTGGAGTCTCTAGGGTACCAAAGACCTAAACAAGGAGTATCTCTAAGGAACCTAAAGATTCTCTTAACGGCTACAAGGTGAGACTCTCTAGGACTAGCTTAAAACCTAGCACACAAGCAAACACTAAACAAGATATCCGGTCTACTTGCGGTAAGGTAAAGCAATGATCCAATCATAGAACGGTAAAGTTTAGAGTCAACACACTTACCTCCTTCATCTTTGTTAAGCTTTGTAAATGAGCTCATAGGTGTGGCTTGAGGCTTTGCATTCTCCAAGCCAAACTTCTTGAGCATATCCTTTATGTACTTTGCTTGATTGATGAAGGTGTCATCCTTCTTTGCTTGATTTGGAGTCCCAAAAAGAATGAGAGCTCCCCCATCATGCTCATCTCGAATTCACCTTGCATTAACTTAGCAAACTCTTGACAATGACATTCGTTAGTAGAACCAAAAATAATATCATCAACATAAATTTGAACTACTAAGATGTCATTTTTATACATTTTTATAAAAAGTGTAGTGTCCACCTTACCTTTTTCAAAACCTTTTTCAATTAAAAAGTTTGAAAGTCTTTCATACCAAGCTCTAGGAGCTTGTTTTAAACCATAAAGAGCTTTGGTAAGTTTGAAAACATGATTTGGAAATTTTGAGTCTTCAAAACCCGGTGGTTTTTTCCACATACACTTCTTCATTTATAAAACCATTTAAAAACACGCGTTTAACATCCATTTGAAAAAGCTTGAAATTATGATAACATGCATATGCAAGCAACATCCTAATGGCTTCCATTCTAGCTACGGGCGCATAGGTTTCATCAAAATCTATTTCCTCTTCTTGAGTGTAACCTTGTGCTACAAGTCTAGCTTTATTTCTCACAATGTTACCACTCTCATCTAGCTTGTTCCTAAAGACCCATTTAGTTCCTATGGTAGATTGATTACTAGGCCTATCAACTAATGTCCAAACATTACTTCTCTCAAATTGATTTAACTCTTTTTGCATAGCCATAATCCAAAAATCATCTTTCAATGCTTCTTTGATATTCTTAGGCTCTATGAATGAGATAAATGCAACATGATTCATTAATCTAAGAGAAGATCGAGTAGTTACCCCCTTGGATGGATCACCCAAGATTTCACCATCTTTGACATAGTTGAACTCCCTTGGGTAGCTCACTTCCTTTTCCTCAAGAGCCAAGTCCTTCAAGGCTTCAAGACGTGGATCTTGTGTGTCCTCTTCTTTAGTTGTTGGAATCTCATCCTCCTTTGAAGTTTGTTCTCCATCAAAGGCATTTACGATTCCTACATCATCATCATCACAAGAATCCTTCCTTGGAAGGATGTTATCATCGAATACAACATGAATAGATTCTTCTACTACTAAAGTTCTTTTGTTAAATACTCGATAGGCTTTAGAGGTTAAAGAGTAGCCTATGAAAATAGCTTCATCACTTTTTGCATCAAATTTACCTAAGTTGTCTTTTCCATTATTTAAAACAAAACACTTGCAACCAAAATGGTGAAAATAGCTAATGTTAGGCTTTTTAGATTTTAAAATCTCATAAGGTGTTTTCTTTAAAATTGGCCTAATCATTACTCGATTAACAATATAGCAAGCGGTGTTTGTGGCTTCCGCCCAAAAATATTTAGGTAAATTTTTTCACAAAGCATAGTTCTAGCCATTTCTTGCAAAGTTCTACTTTTCCTCTCAACTACCCCATTTTGTTGAGGAGTTCGAGGAGCCGAAAAATTGTGGCTAATACCATTTTCATTCAAAAATTCTTCAAACCCTAAATTATGAAACTCGGTTTCATGATCACTTCTAATATGTGAAATTCTAAGTTCAAGATCATTTTGGGTTAGTTTTGAAAATGTGATGAATTTTTCCAAAGCCTCATATTTAGTACTTAAAAATAGAACCCAAGTAAATCTAGAAAAATCATCAACAAGTACAAATGCATAAGACTTACCACCCAAGCTCATAGTCCTAATTGGCCCAAATAAATCCATATGGATAAGTTGTAAACATCTACTAGTAGAAACATCATTAATGGATTTAAAGGAAGACTTATGTTGTTTACCCTTAGAGCATGCATCGCAAATTTTATCATTTGAAAATTTTATCTTGGGTAAACCTCTAACTAGATTAAGGGAAACTAGTTTTTCTAAAACACTAATGCTAGCATGTCCTAGTTTCTTATGCCACAACCATGCATCGTTTTCATTTTGTGCTACTAAGCATGCATGAGATGTATGAATGTCATCTAGATGCACCATGTATATGTTCCCTATGCGATGACCTATGAGCATAATATTATTAGATTTAATGTCTACAATTTTGCATCCATTTTTATCAAATAAAACATTAAATCCTTTATCACACAATTTACTTATGCTCAATAAGTTGTGTTTAAGACCATCGACATACAAGACATTTTCAATGAGAATAGTAGAGTGATTACCTATGGAGCCAATACCTTTAATGTGGCCTTTGGAGTTGTCACCAAATGTCACTACTCCTCCACTTTTTGGCTTTAGATCCATGAATCTACTCTTGTCTCCGGTCATATGCCTTGAGCATCCACTATCAAGGTACCATGAGTTTTGATTTTGTGCTTTGGCCTTGTAGCAATGCTCCCCCTACAAACAAAGATATTAAGCTTTTGTTTTTGGTACCCAAATCATTTTGGGTCCATGAGTGTTAGCTCCCAAAACCTTGGTTCCCTTAGGAATCCAAGATGACATAGCAATAATGTTATTAGATTTTACAAGTTCCTTAGGAACCCATACACTTCTAATTCTTTTATTTCTACTATGTTTAGGAAAGCTACCTTGTTTGTAATAATTAGTCTTTTTCTTAGGTTGGTTTGTTCTTGAAGATTCACCTATTTCAAGCTTGACAATACCAACATGTTTAAAAGACTTTTTGAGCTCATTTAGCTCACCCAACATCTTTTGGTGTTCACTATTACATTGAGACAAAAGATTATTAAGGTCAACATTTTCATCTTGAAAGAATTTTAGTTCATCTTTCAACCCTAATATCTTTTTCTCAAATTTTGAATTAGCTTGAGAGAGTGAGTCATTTTTCTTATTTAGTTCCAAAATAATTTTCTTATTCCTAATGATCGACTCCTTATATTTCTCAACTAATTCATCATAGACCTCTTGTAACTCATCGTATGCATCATTCAATTCATCATATGTAAAATCTAAAGTTGATGAGTTAGAGGTTACCATGGAGGAATCTTCGTCAAGTGCCATGAGGCAAAGGTTGACCACTTCTTGTTCATCATCCTCCGATGACTTCTCATCACTCCAAGTAGCAAGCTTGGCTTTGAGCTTCTTCTTCTTCTCAAAGCCCTTCTTCTTGAGTTGAGGGCACTCCGAACGTATGTGGTCGGGTTGTTTGCACTCAAAGCAAATGATTTGATCCCTTGCTTCTTCTTTGTTCTTGCCTTTGAAGTCCATTTTTCTTTGGATTTTTCTTCCCCGGTTGGACTTCATAAAGCGTGAGAATCGTTTGGCTATCATAGCCAATTCTTCTAGCTCATCCTCCTCACTAGAAGAGCTCTCCTCATGTAGTGAAGCTTTGAGAGCTATTCACATCTTCTTCTTCTTTTCAACCTCTAGCTTTTCTACTCTTTTCTCTTCTTTCTTCTTCTCTTCTTCCCTTCCTTGCTTCATAATCTCATGAGTAAGGAGAGAACCCACAAGCTCATCAAGCTTTAAAGTCTTCAAATTTTTAGCTTCTATGATGGCAGTTCTCTTCCCACCCAAGATTCGGGAAGTGAATAGAGTAGCTTCCGGACAAGCTTGTCTTCCGGTATGATTTCTCCAAAACCTTTGAGCCCATTGACTATGGTGGAGAACCGATCAAACATCTTGGACACCGTCTCATCGGGCTCTATCTTAAAATTTTCATAACTAAGATTGAGAATTCCAATCTTAGTTTCTTTGACATCATTGGTTCCCTTATAGGTAGTCTCAAGAGTGTCCCACACTTTTTTGACACTCTCAATGGATGGCACTTTGGAATAGATGTCCGGATCGAATGAACAAAAGAGCATGTGGAGAGATTTGTCATTTACTTGAATCTTTTTCCTTTCTTCTTCACTCATCTCCACCTTTTTCTTCAAAACCATCTTGCATTCACTATCTTGCTTTAATGGAATGTAAGGGTCATCTTCAATGACATCCCAAACTAAGTAGTTATTGGACTTGATGAAGAGACGCATTCTATTGTTCCAAAAAGAATAGTTGTTACCATTGAAGAAGGGAGGCTTTGTAGTGGATTGAGACTCATACATGCCCGAACCGAAGGTTGAAGCCATCTCTTGATATTTGATGATCACACTCTTCCTAGGAACTCCTCTTGTGGTTGTTAATCCTCAAAGAGGTAGGCTCTGATACCAATTGTTGAGTGGATCGAAAGATCGAAATGAACCAAGAGGGGGGTGAATTGGATTTTTAAAGGTTTAGGTGGTGGAAATTGCAAATTAAAAAGATAGGCAAGGAATTTTAGAGTGGTTCAAGTTCCAAATGAACTCTACATCCACTACCTTAGCTTCACTAAGGATTTGCAACAATTCCACCTTACAATTTTTGGTTAAATTTTCTACCCAAAATTTAACCCAATCCTCACACAAAAAGAACAAAGAGTTTGATGGCTAAGATAGTATCTCTCAATACAAATTGTAGCCCAATTACAAGCACTCAACCCAATTGAAAAAGATAAGAATTAAAATTACAATTGGGGTTTCTAGACAATATTGGGATTTAGGCACAAATGCTTGGATTTGATGTTTGGACGTTTGCTTTTGGATCAATAGTTGTTGCTGGAGCTTTTAGAGGTCCCTTTTATACCTTCTCATTGATTTCTAGCCGTTGTGGTTGTTGCATTCATCAATAGAGCCGTTGGGGGTGTTATCTCACCTCCATAAATGCAGTCTGCAACCACCCATTTTGGAACGCAGGCACATGTTTCGAAACGGACCAAAATAGAAAGAGTCGTTGGGGTGCATTCAAGAGCCCGTTTCGAAACGGATTGAACTCGTTTTGAAACACTTTTGCCACTGTCAAGGGTCGTTTCAAAACGTCTTGAACTCATTTCAAAACACCTTAACGGTTTCTAAAAAATCAGTTAAAAACTTTACAACGGTCATATTTTTCAAATCAAAATGAAGAACCGTTTCGAAACACCTGAAGTCGTTTCGATACGGGTTCTCTATGTTCCGAAGCCGTTTCATTACCCGTTTCGAAACACGGGTTGGCAGTGGTGAAAACGTTTCGAAACACCTTAGGCCGTTTCGAAACAGGGACTCGAAAAACACAATTTCGGCTTTAAGAACACCTAGAAAATATTTAGAAATCTTAGTTTTTAACTTAGGCAGATTCTTTAAATCATATGGGGATATTTGAGGACTTAAAAATTCGTTTTGACATTTTCAATTTAGTCCTTAAGTTCTTTAGTTATATCAAAATTAAAATATCGGTTTCACACCTTGCATCAACTTAGAAAAATCTTGACAGAGCAATTCATTAGTAGAACCAAATATAATATCATCAACATAAATTTGAACTACTAATATATCATTGCCATTGTTTTTAATAAAAAGTGTTGTGTCCACCTTTCCTTTCTCAAAACCTTTTCCAACTAGAAAACTTGAAAGTCTTTCATACCAAGCTCTAAGAGCTTGTTTTAAATCATATAAAGCTTTTGACAATTTAAAAACATGGTTTGGAAAAATTGGATCTTCAAAACCCAATGGTTGTTCCACATACACTTCTTCATTTATAAAACCATTTAAAAATGCACTCTTGACATCCATTTGAAAAGCTTGAAATCATGATAACATGTATATGCAAGCAATATTCTAATAGCTTTCATTCTAGCTACGGGTGCATAGGTTTCATCAAAATCTATTCCCTCTTCTTGAGTGTAACCTTGAGCAACTAGCCTACCTTTATTTCTCACTATGTTACCACTCTCATCTAGTTTATTCCTAAACACCCATTTAGTTCCTATAGTAGATTGATTTCTAGGCCTTTCAACTAATGTCCACATTTTACTTCTCTCAAATTGATTTAACTCATCTTGCATGGCCATAATCCAAAAACCATCTTTTAATGCTTCTTTAACATTCTTAGGCTCAATGCCTGAGATAAATGCAACATGATTAAGCATTTTAAGAGAAGAGCGAGTAGTTATCCCTTTGGATGGATTACCTAAGATTTCACCACCTTTGACATAGTTGTACTCCCTTGGGTAGCTCACTTCCTTTTCCCCAAGAGACATGTCTTGCAATGCTTCTAGAGGCGGTTCTTGTGCTTTTTCTTCTTTAGTTGGAATCTCATCCACCTTTGATGATTCTCCACCATCATTAGCTTCAATGATCCCTACATTATCATCATCACAAGAATCCTTCCTCAGAAGGAGGTTATCATCGAAAACAACATGTATAGATTCATCTACAACTAAACTTCTTTTTTTAAACACACGATAGTCTTTGGAGTTTAAAGAGTAACCTAGAAAAATATCTTCATCATTTTTTACATCAAATTTACCTAAATTGTCCCTTCCATTATTTAAAACAAAGCACTTGCAACCAAAAGGATGAAAATAGATAATGTTAGGCTTTTTAGATTTTAAAATCTCATAATGAGTTTTCTTTAAAATAGGTCTAATCATTACTCGGTTAATAATATAGCAAGTGATGTTAGTGGCTTCTGCCCAAAAATATTTAGGTAAATTGTTTTCACAAAGCATGGTTCTAGCCATTTCTTGTAAAGTCCTATTTTTCCTCTCAACTTCTCCATTTTGTTGAGGAGTTCGAGGTGCCAAAAAATTGTGGCTAATACCATTTTCATTTAAAAACTCTTCAAAACCTAGATTTTGAAACTCGGTTCCATGATCACTTCTAATGTGAGAAATCTTAAGCTCAAGATCATTTTGAGTTATTTTTGAAAATGTGATGAAGTTTTCTAGAGCCTCATCCTTGGTGCTTAAAAAGAGAACTCAAGTATATCTAGAGTAATCATCAACAAGCACAAAATCATATGATTTTCCACCCAAGCTAGTAGTCCTAATTGGCCCAAATAGATCCATATGAATTAATTGTAAACATCTTCTAGTAGAGACATCATTAATGGATTTAAAGGACGATTTATGTTGTTTACCTTTAGAGCATGCATCACATATTTTATCATTTGAGAACTTAATCTTGGGTAAACCTCTAACTAGATTTAGGGAAACTATTTTTTCTAAAACACTAATGCTAGCATGTCCTAGTTTCCTATGTCATAACCATGCATCATTTTCATTTTGTGCAACAAAACATGCATGAGATGAATGGATGTCATCTAGATGCACCATATATATGTTTCATATGCGATGACCAATGAGCATTGTTTTATTAGATTTAGTGTCAACAATTTTACATTCAATTTTATCAAATAAGACATTAAACCCTTTATCGCACAATTGACTAATGCTCAATAAATTATGCTTTAGACCATTGACATACAACACATTTTCAATGAGTATGGTAGAGTGATTACCTATGGAGCCAATACCTTCAATGTGGCCTTTTGAGTTGTCACCAAATGTCACTACTTCTCCACTTTTTGGCTTTAAATCCATGAATTGACTCTTGTCTTCGGTCATGTGCCTCGAGCATCCACTATCAAGGTGCCATGAGTTTTGGCTTTGTGCTTTGGCCTTGTAGCAATGCTCCCCCTACAAACAAAGAGATTAAGCTTTGATTTTTAGTACCCAAATCATTTTGGGTCCACGAGTGTTAGCTCCCAAAAGCTTGGTTCCCTTAGGAATCCAGGGTGACATGGCATCAACATTATTAGATTTGACAAGTTCCTTAGGAACCCATACACTTCTAATTCTTTTAGTTTTATTATGCCTAAAGGAGCCACTTTGTTTGTAGTTAAAGTTCTTTCTTTTAGGTTGGTTTGTTCTAGATGATTCACCTATTTCATTTTTCAAAGTACCAACAATCTTGAAAGACTTTTTGAGCTCATTTAGCTCATCTAACACATTTCGGTGTTCAATGTTACATTGAGAAATAAGATTATTTAAATCTACATTTTCATTTTGAAAGTATTCAAGTTCATCTTGTAGACCTAAAATCTTTTTCTCAAATTCCAAGTTAGCTTGAGAAATTAAATCATTTTTAGCATGAAAATCCGAAATGGCTTTTTTATTTTTCAAAACGGACTCCTTATACTTCTCAAGTAAGTCGTCATACATTTCTTGTAATTCATCATATGTAAAATCTAAAGTAGATGAGTTAGAGGTTACCATAGAAGAATCCTCCTCAAGAGCCATGAGGCAAAGATTGGCCACTTCTTGTTCATCGTCCTCGGATGACTCCTCATCACTCCAAGTAGTAAGCTTAGCTTTGAGCTTCTTCTTCTTCTTCTTCTTATCAAAGCCCTTCTTCTTGAGTTGAGGACACTCGGAACGGATATGACACGGTTTCTTGCACTCATAGCATATGATCAGATACTTTTCTTCTTCTTTGTTCTTGGTCTTGAAGTCTATCTTTCTTTGAAATTTTCTACCCGGTTGGACTTCATAAACCGTGAGAATCTTTTGGCTATCATAGCCAATTCTTCAAGATCTTCCTCCTCACTAGAAGTACTCTCCTAATGTAGAGAGGCTTTGAGAGCCACTCCTAGTTTCTTCTTCTTGTCTACTTCAAGCTTCGCCACTCTTCTTTCTTCTTTCTTCTTTTTATCTTCTCTTCCTTGCTTCATGATTTCATGAGTTAGGAGAGAACCAACTAGCTCATCAAGCTTTAGTGTCTTCAAATTCTTTTCCTCGATGATAGCGGTTCTCTTCCCATCCCAAGACTCAGGAAAAGAGTAAAGTAGCTTCCGAACTAGCTTGTCCTTCGGGATGATCTCTCCAAAACCTTTTAGCCCATTGAAGATGGTTGAAAAGCGATCAAACATCTTAGATACAGTTCCCTCAAGCTCTATCTTGAAATTCTCATAGCTAAGATTGAGAATTCCAATATTTGTTTCCTTCACATCGCTTGTCCCTTCATAGGTTGTCTCAAGTGTATCCCACACTTCTTTAGCACTTTCGATGGAAGAAACTTTGGAGTAGACATCCGGTTCAAAAGCACAAAATAACATGTGAAGAGCCTTGTCGTTGATTTGAATCTTCTTTCGATCATCTTCACTCATTTCTATTTTTCTTTTCGGCACAAGTTTTCCTTCATTGTCTCTCTTCATCCGAATGATGGGACCATCCTCTATAGCATCCCAAACAAGGTAATCACTAGACTTTATGAAGAGACACATCTGATTCTTCCAAAAATGATAGTTGTCATTGTTGACCGATTGAGACTTGTACATGCTAGAGCCAGAGGTAGATGCCATGGATTGCTTTGTTGATGATCAAACTCTTCCTAGAATCTCCTCTTTCGGTTGTTAATCCTTCAAAGAGGTAGACTCTGATACCAATTGTTGAGTGGATCAAGGGATTGATCAAAGCCAAGAGGGGGTGAATTGGGTTTTTAAAATTTTGTAGGAGAAGTGGTATGAATAAAAATGAAGAACAAGGATATTATAGTGGTTCAAGTTCCAAATAAACTCTACATCCACTACCTTAGCTCCCACTAAGGATTTTCCAACAATTCACTAATTGATCTTCCCTTTTTCTAGGCTTAGAAGGAAACCTTTACATGACCGGTCAATTTTCTACCCAAAATTGACCAAACCCTCACTTGGTTACAAAGAAGAATTTGAAGGCAAGTAGGATATCTCACAATACAAGTTTGCCCCTTTTAATACAAGCACTTAACCCAAATTGAAAGACAAGATAAGAATTACACTCAATACAATTTGGGATTTTTATAAGAATAAGAATTTTGGCACTTGAGCTTGGATTTTTTGTATAGATGTTTTTCTTGGATGCAATAGTTGTTGCTGGTCTTCAATAGGCTTGATTTTATACTTTATTCAT
This sequence comes from Hibiscus tridactylites, assembly GCA_958450335.1. Taxonomy (NCBI): domain Eukaryota; kingdom Viridiplantae; phylum Streptophyta; class Magnoliopsida; order Malvales; family Malvaceae; genus Hibiscus; species Hibiscus tridactylites. The sequence goes on from OY288270.1 coordinate 15,710,741, forward strand.
TAATTCTAGCCATTTGGGTGGTTAGGGAATTGATTATTGCCATTGGAACCCTTTCTTTCCACCATAAATGCACTTCTGCAGCCTATCGTATCGGTACTCGAGGAGGCGTATCGATACCTGTCTCAAAAAAGAAAGAGCAATTGTACAATTACAAGAGTAGCATAACGATACGTGTGTATGCGTATCGGTACGGGTTAGGGAACCGTTTCGATACGAGTAAAGACTGTATCGATGTAATTTTTCCTACAAAACTCATTGGAGGAATTCATATCTATGCGAGTAAGAGCGTATCGATACTCATTAACCACCTGTTTAAAAATTGGTTACCTACCAACTGACAAACAACGGTCAAAATATTTAAGGCTTCGAATTTAAAAATCCTTTTAAACAATATTGATACGGGTGAGACCGTATCGGTACACCATTCAAACTCCTTCTGATTTTGTAGAGAGAGCGTATCAATACAGATGCAATCTGTTTCGATACCCTATTTTGATACGGTAATGAGCGTATCGAAACGTGTTTCTCCAATAGCCAAGTTTGTAAAAAAAGTATCGATACAGTAAGGAGCGTATCAATACGCACTAACGTTTTTGAGCAATTTGGCCTTGAAACACTTAGAGAAAATTTTGGAGTTTGAGTTTTTCAAACTAGAGCAAAGCCTTGTTGATTTGAAAACTTGCAGGGGACTTAAAATTTTATTTCAAGTTTTACAATTTAGTTCTTAAAACACTTTGTTATATCAAAATCAAACATAGGTTTTACAAATATAATCCTTGCCCAAGAAGTTGTGCATTCAATGATATCTAAGAAGGGACATAAGGTGTGGATGGCAATTAAAGTTGAACTCGAAAAGGCATACGATCGCCTGGAATGAGATTTCATAGAGGAGACTTTAGTAGCAGTGAGAGTGCCGGCCAAGCTTCTTCACCCCATTATGGTGTGTGTTCGCTTTGTATCCACTCAAATTTTATGGAATGGCGAGTTTTCTGATTCATTTCGTCCTACCAGAGGTATTAGACATGGGGATCCTCTTTCGCCTTACCTTTTTGTCTTGTGTATGGAGAGGTTGTCGCAAGAGATTGAAAACAGGGTTAATGTGAGGTTATGGAAGCCGATCATGTTAGCTCGGAGGGGACCATATTTGTCTCACTTATTTTTTTGCTGACAACATGGTGTTATTTCCGGAAGCATCCATGGAACAAGTTTTTGTGATTAAAGATGTCATGGAATGGTTCTGTGCTATTTCTGGTCATAATAGTATCGCTAAAACTCAGATATTTTTCTCTCGTAATTACCCGTCTGAGGACAAAGCTAGCATTGCCCAGGCCTTTGGCTTTGAGGGGGTGGAGGATTTGGGTAGATATTTAGGTGTCCCGTTCTTGCATCATAGGGTGACTACGACGACATACTCATATCTTCTTGAAAAGATGCGAGCGAGATTATCGGGATGAGCGGCAAAATCCCTGACTCTAACAGGTCGAATAACCTTGGCAAAGGTGGTCCTGTAGGCTATTTCAGTGTATGTGATGTAGTCCACGTGGTTGCTGAAAGGCACATGTGAGGAGATGGAGAAATTAATTCGTCGATTTGTATGGGGTTCCAATGATGGTAAAAGGGGCATTAGTTTGGTACCTTGGAAGATGGTCCATGGGCCTATGGTTGAGGGAGGTTTGGGTTTTAAAGATATTTTCCTGCATAATAGAGCGTTCTTGATGAAAATTAGGTTTCAGCTTCTAAAGGATGTGGATAAACTTTGGGTTCAGGTTCTTCGGGAGAAGTATAATTGGGAAGAGGTGTTGCCGATGTCGATCCACCACACAAAGTGTTCAAGACTTTGGAAGGGATTGATTAGTGCGTGGTAATATGTTAAGGAAAACGTATCTTGGGAGATTCGCGATGGAACATCTACGGATTTCTGGTATGATAACTGGCTTGATCCGACTAGACGGTTAATCTTTTCTTGGATATTCGACTCTACGCCAAGGCCTGCGATAGTTACGAATTTGGTTATGGATTCGGGAGACTGGAACTGGGACAGGTTAGCATCGAACTTGCCTAAGGATGTTTTGGAGCAATTGGCGGCAACAAAACCACCTCGAGCATCGTTAGGGGCTGATTGCCCTAGTTTGCGATGGACTGATGATAGGGTATTCACGCTTCGGTCAGCATATGACTATCTGGTTAATAGAGTGGTGGTGGATCCGGGAAATAAGTGGGGAATTATTTGGCAGTTACGTGTTCCTCAAAGCATAAGAGTCTTTATTTGGCTTGTGGTTCATCAGCGCCACCTTACAAATGTGGAAAGGGTAAGACGACATTTAGCGTTGTCAGAAGAGTGTGTTGTTTTCCAGAAGGATTTTGAGGATTTGGATCATGTCCTTCGACATTGTCTGATAGCGGTTGAGCTATGGAAGTGCGTGATTAACTCCGGCCAGCAAGGCGTGTTCTTCCAAGGTTCTTTTGAGGACTGGATGCTACGCAACCTTGTCAAGAGCAGTACCAGAGTATCGACGTGTGTATCTTGGAGTGTTAGATTTTCAGTGTATTGTTGGTTGCTCTGGAAAACATGATGCAGCATGGTCTTAGACGAGAGCTTTGTGTTACGGGAGGACATATTGAGCCGAGGGGATCACTTGGTGAAAGAGTGTGGTCGAGCATTTTCACCAACGCGACAAGAGGAGACGAGCCAATCTTGTCCTTTAGTACATTAGTCGGTACCGGCATCGGGTTGGGTTAAGCTCAAGGTTGATGATGCGGTAAACACGAAGGATAACCGGGCAGCGATTGGTGGAGTGATTCGGGATGAGACGGGTGAGTGGCTCTTCGGTTTTTCTAGGCATATGAGTAGATGCTCGGTTCTTCTAGCAGAATTATGGGCGCTGCATGATGGCTTGCTTTATGCATGGATGAGGGGCAATAGATGTGTAGAAGTTAAAACGGATTGTAAGGAGATCATGATGATTAGTGGCGGTAAATCAGTGGCTTTGGCTGATAGTGTGCTGGTTGAGGATATTAGGGAGTTGATTTGTCGCGATTGGCGAGTTATGATCAATCATGTCAAGCGAGAGAGTAATGATGTTGCCGAAAAACTTGCGTCCTTGAGTCGGGATGGGGGCCTTGCTGCGTCGACTTACTTGGATCCTCCTCTACTTGTGATGGCGTTGGTTGCCGCGAATCGTGGCCTGTGCTGGCGAGGGGATTTGGAGGTGGAAGCCGAGCAACACTTAGGTAATGGTGCTGAAGCTCGGTGGCATGTTGATCCTAGTGGTTAAGGGGGTTGCTTGTGTCGCTTGTTCCTTGGTGTTTAGAGCCATGGGTATGGTAGTTTTGTGATTATGCTTATGTAGACGAGGCTTTGCTCGCATTGTTCTTTGTATTGGTATTCCGATAGGTACTCTTTTTCCCCATTTAGGTTTAGGGTTTTTTTTAACGAGGCCTATAAGTATACCCAACTCCTTTCTATCAAAAAAATAATAAGCTTTTTTCTTCCTTTTAGTATGTTTGTTTTATCTTTTGATACGTTTTTCTTCTTTTAATTGATCGTTTGGTCGCTTTTTTCATTTGATTTTTTATCAGGTTAGATTTGACGTCGCAACGACTGATCAAGATAACGCTCTTTTGATTATCCCACTTATCTTCATGTTTTGAACCCTTGAACTGGATTTGGATATGAGCTCAAAGTCACCGCTCTTGTTCGCGATTGAGTTGTGGTAATGATCGCGTTGTCAACCTGCCTTATTGACGTAATATGCATTTTTTAATGTTTCTTGTTGTTGGTTTTTACCTTTCATCATTGAGTTTTGGTGATGTTTGTATCTATTTTGTTTCGAGTATTTGAGTTAGGGTTTTTACATTTTCTTTGTATGGTTATTTACTTATGTTTATGATCTAGAGATGTTAATTTTTTAGTTTCTTTGTTTATATGAATATGTTCATATCAAGTTTGTTTACATAAGTTGTAAACTCTTATTGTATTTTTTTTATTTTTCCTCTTTTAATAAAATTAACGTACTCATATTAAAAAATAATGCAAAAATACTATAAAACATAAAATTTCCTTAAATTAAATTACCATAACACATTATGTTAGAATAAGAAAAGGATTGAAAAATATCATAATGATTTCAAATATATTGATTGTAAATCCAAAATTATTTGAACACAAAATAGGAAATTTTTATGCAATACATAACAATGTAAACGGACAAGTTAAATTTTTTTGACAAATTCTAATCTAATCTTAATCCTACTTAGCGGGAACGGTAGGAGTGTTCATGGTAGGTTAACTGTATCGTTTAACTTAAACGGTTGGTTAACCGTTATAGCGGTTATTAATCGTAACCTAACCGTTAAGAAATGGTTAGCCGTTAATATTTTAAATGGTTAACCATTATAGTGGTTAACCGTTAAGAAATGGTTAACTGTTAATTTTTTAAATGGTTAACCATTATAGTGGTTAACCGATAAGAAATGGTTAGGCTATAGGTTAACCTGTAAACTATTACGATTTTCTTTTCAAATGCTCATTATTTATTTTTAAAATAATAAATATATCTCTCCGGAAAATATTGTATTAATTTTTTTAAAAAAATCACTTAGATAGATAAAATTTAAACACAAACTTCATACTTAATTAAAATAAAGTACCTATAGGTTAATCGTTACCCATTTTCATAGCAGTTCGGTTAACTGAAATCGTTTAAAACTTAACGGTTAGGTTTACTAACCTATAAAATGAATTGTTATACCGGTTAACGGTTACGGCTTATTTTGCACACCCTTAGCGGGAAGGGGAGGGGAACTCTAGAGGAAGAAAGAGGGTGTTTCTAGTGGGTCTAGAATTCATGGCCTAAGGGAATATAAAAGAACAAAAATGAGCAGCTTGGCCAACCAACCAAATATGCTTACCCCACAAGTTAGCAGGAAGTAACATGAACACATACATATTATAAAATAATATAAATACAACATGAATATAAAACGTGTTAGAATCAACATAAAATTAATCGTTAACGTGGAACAAAGTATAATATTTGTTGAAAAATAATGGATAGAGATTAATGAGAAATTGATGCTTAAATTAAACAAAAATTATAGACCATGATGAATAGATTTATTGAAAAGATCTATTTATTTGTGGACAAATTTATTGAAAAGATCTATTCTTTGGTGAACAAATTTATTGAAAATATATGTCTGTTGGTGTACAGATTTATTATTTTTGTTTAATTTTGTATCTATTCATTTTTGTATTTATTCAATTATATCTATTAACTTTTTAACAAACTCTTTCATCAAAAAATTTAATCTTTCCATCAACAGTTTGATTTTATTTCATTCATTTTTCTATCCTCTATATAAAGAAGAAATTTTCAAAACATATTTCACAAATCAACATTACACAATATCCATACATCATTATATCCACATATCCAAAAAATATATATGCATGAAAAATATTTTTGGTTTCCAATATAGAAGAAGGTATGTTGGGTTCGATTGTTCATTACAGTTTTACTACTGTTGTGAAAGTTTCTTGTTGTATCATGAGAGATAGGCATCCAACGTTACTCAAGCACCGAGGAGATGTCGAATCAATCTTAAGGAAATTGTTTATACATACCTCCACATTTTTTTTCTAATTTTCAACTATGTCCGATTTCAGATTTTATTTTTTAATTTTTATTTTTATTTTTATTTCGTTCAGTGTTCTGTTACGTATTGATATTGTCAAAGTAATATTCTGTTGATTTATTATTATTTTTTCTCACGGTATTTTATAATATTTGGATTATTTCTTCATTCATTTTTCTAACAATATTTCAACACAAAAAGTTGATGCAAACATGAAATACAATTTTTTATGTATAAATTTAAGTTTAAATATGTTAATGGTTCATATATTATTTTAAAATTTAAAATTTAGTTCTTATTTTTTATTTTTACCAGATCGAGTTTTTATACTATTTTTGTTTGAAAATTTTGGCTTTCTCATAACTTTTGCTCAAGTTTATCGTTAACTATAAACAAGAAAAAAATAGTTTTTTAGTCCTCTAAGTTTATAGTTTCTATCAATTTGATCCTTAAAAAGTTGTAAACATGGAAGATTGAAAAATTCTATTGTCAATAAATTATAATTTGTTATTTATTTTTTAAGGGTCAAATTGATAAAAAAAATTGTAAACGTATGAGACCAAAACAATTATTTTACCTTTTATTTATAATTATCATATCAACAATTAACGGTAAAATTGAATAAAACTTATAGGTGAGACCAATATTTTTAAATCAAAAATAGTACAAGGACTCAATTTTACAAAAAAAGGCACAAGGACTATTTTTATGATAAATTGAACAAAAAAAGTATAAAATTCAAAGAACAAATATACTCTATCTTTTACTATTAAAAAGGAAAAAAATGCCTTACACACATGGCAAGTCAAGGCCTCAAGGGAGCTTATGAAGGCGAGATTCTCTTCATTTAAGTTATGATTATGAATGGACTTCTTCTTCTTTTATTTTTTTTTTATTTTTTGATAAGAATGAACGGACTTCTTCTAAATTTGTGGTATAGGTGATCAATTACATCTTGCGTTTGATTTTGACATAATTTGAAGAATTGGACAAATAAAATGATGTATTTATAAACTTTGTTACATAATTCTTTATATATGCTTTTTTGGTATAATGATAAATATAATCATTAATATTTACACTTTATATCAATTAATCTTTATTTTTTGTTGAGTTAATAATAATCATTTTCATTTAATAAATATTTAAACTTAACTCACAATCTTTTAAAAGAGTCGAATAATTTTTATAATGGAAATGTTGATTAAAACGTTAAAATTTTTAACGACGCTGACATGATAGCTCATGTGTGCTTCATGCTAATTTTTTAACTTTAATTTTTTTTAAATTTTTTAATTATTTGTTGACAACCATGTCCAGATGAATACACGCTAGCACGTCAAAACGTTAGTAATTTAATATTTTTAATTGGTTGTTTGCTAATCAAATTATTTTTTAAAAGAAGAGATATATGTTTGGCCTAAGGGTGCTTGAAGCCCTTAAACTTTTGAAAAAAAAAATCAATTAAATTTTTGAACCTTTTTTACATCCAATTCAGTCTCTGAATCAATGGATCGATTAAACCCAAACCAATAAATTTATTTCCCTCAGATTATTCCCAATGTCATGCATCCTTCTAAACTTTATTTCCCTAACCAAAACTCGAGAGTAGAACGATGATAATACATTTGACTTGGCTAGAATCTCAGTAGCATCCAACAAGAAGGAGCCTGTACAGTTCAAACAAAGGTGAAGTGAACATCAATGGCCATGGACCATGATCTAGAATAATTCACAACAAAGAACAAAAAGGAAAAGGAAAGACCACATAATGGAGCTTAAAACTGGAAACCAATGAAAGAAACAACCACTTCTTTGCTCATATTCCTTACATCTCATTTCGCATGTTCCTGTAACCTCTTTTTCCCATCACACAAAGTGTGGTAGCTAGCCCACGTTTCCAACTCCAAATAAAAACAACTTCTTTCCCGTACATGCCCCTGACTTGGTCTGCAATATTGTTGACGTTTTGTCATGTTTCCGGTGTCCCACATTCATGAATATATATGTAGATAATCATATCACAGAGACATTGTATGGGTCGGAATATTCATGTGGTCCAAACCAGAAATGGTGTAGGATCTTCTTTATTCCCTCCAAACAAATACCCATCCCAAATAACATGCGTTGCCGACTTTAGCAGCTGCTTTTATTATTATGTGATCTTGAATGAATCGTTTTGACCCTACATTCTTAGGCTATGGTTGTCACTTCTCATTGAGCATTAATGGGATGGTTAAGTTACATCTGTCTGCTTCGACTGCAACCACCGATGGTTGAGTTGAGCTACCATGGTTGCGGCTTCAAGTTGGGAATTGGAGAATGGGGCATCCCCTTGCGCTTCGTGGAACATGATTGTGTTGTCTGGCAACACAAAACCAAAGGTCAACGGGTTAATGGTTACTGTTATGTAATGCTTTGAAGCAGATTCCTACAGATGAAAGCTAGCTTCATCACGATTATCTTCAATTTTTGATGAATTATTGCTCGGGAACATAGGTTGCCAAAGGTGCATGGAGGATCAATGCAGTAAATATTGATATGAAGAATATGACCCTCAACTATAAACCATTTTTCCAAGTTAATGAAGGTCCTTTTCCAAACTCCTGTGTGTGGTGAAAATCTATATAGTTGTGTCGTCCCACACTTTTCTTCTGGTCAGTTGTCTTCTTTTAATTTGACGACCTTTCTTATCCACAACTTCATTATTGATCTGTCTCTCTCCCATATAAAGTAGGGCTCGACGTTCGATCGAGTCGAGTCAAAAAATTTCGAGTTATTCGAATTTGTAAGTCCTATTTTACGATTCAAACTTTATTTAAAAAAATTTCAAGTCGAGTCGAATCGAGTTGAGTTTCGAGTTTCTGTACAAATTTAATTGTACATATATATTTCTTCGTATATATATTTCTATATGCATATACATAGCGGTGCATGTATATATTTCTATATGCATATGTTTAGGGCTAGATGTTGCACATATTGATTCCAATTTCAACGGCTTTCTACATGTATATATAATATAAATATATATTTCTTCATATTTTCACATATGATATACATAACATATTAGACGTAATTGATAGAATCGACTCGAACTTGAAAATTATCAACTAATTAATAAAAATTTCGAGTTATTCGAATTTTTATTTCATAACTCATACTTTATTTGAAATTTTTTCGAGTCGAGTCGAGTTTATAAAATTACGAGTCGAGTCAAAACGAGTCGATTTTTTCGCCTCAAGTCGAGTCGAATAATTCATATTTTTTCAAGTTGAATCGAATTTTATCCGCCCCTAATAGAAAGTGGAGTAGCAGCTTGAGAGGAAAAAAAAAAGGCAGAAGAGCTAATCAATCTTTATCATACATATAAAAAGCACACTCATTAAATAAAGCTTAATCCATTATCAAAAAACAAATAAATAAATGGAAGGTTTAGTTTTATATAAGTTGTTCAGGATTAGTTCTAAGATTTAATGTCAATTAAAACTTTATCTATAATTGCGCTAAATTTTAAATTGACACACATAAATAGAAAGTTAAATGAATCGAACTTGTCAAAATCTGATTATACTTGTATACTAAAGTACACAGTTATTTTTAAAATCTTAATTAATCCTACCTAGAGCTGAGGGAATGAATTCTAGAAGAAGAAAAAAAGTACTCTTAATAGGTCTAGAACCTATCATTTAAGAAAAATGAAAAAACAAAAATAAACAGTTTAGTCAATCAACTAAATGTGCTTGCTCAAGTACACAAACATTTAAAAAACAATCTACCGTGGGCAATATTTTTTTTTGATATATGTACACCCTTAATAATGCCCCATACTTAATTATTTTGACTTTATTTAATTTAAATTTTGAATTCATATATTTAATACAACATATTGTATTTATTGTTAAATATGGAATTGAAGTAAGTCACTAATATTCTAATGATTTAAATATAATTAACTTGCATTGACTTTGAGGTTTGTTAGTGTTCAATAATTTTATTTTAATAATTTTATATTTTTCTTCATTTGTTGTTTATTATTTTCTTTTATTTGGTGATATATTTCTATTTGTCATGGTCTAATTCAATATTATATGTATTTATGGTGTTTATTTTGATTATAATAATTAAGGGTCCATTTGGTTTAGAAAATATTTTTATTTTTAGTTTTTTTAAAAATTAAAAATGTATTTATTTATTAGAAATGAAAATTTATTTTCAAAAATAAAAATAGTGAAAATGTGATTGATTATCTAGCCTTTTCAAAATAAAAATAAACAAATAATTAAATTAAAATATAATTACTAAAAATAATATCATGAAATAAAAATAAAATATGATTAAATAAATCAAAGTTTTAATATTGTCATGAGAAGAATTATTCTAATCTAAGCTAAATAAAGGTAAAACCAAACCGTTAATTTCATATTTTTCACCTTTCTAAAACATTTTCAATGAAAATAGTAAAAATGTATTTCTAATATTTTTGAAATATCACTCATTCATTTTATTTTCTATAAATTCTTTTTTTAAATTTTACAAACCAACAAATTTTCCTTAACATTTTTTATTTTTAAAAATTTCATTAAAAACAATTTCTATTCTCTAAAAATAAACATAACCAAAAATTCCTTTTATTTTGTTACCTCTTTTTTCTTTTATCCAATTCACGGTTGTTCTCAATTCATTAATCCAACACATTTTATTATTATGCTTTTTTGGACAAGTATTATGCTTATTCTTTTGCATATCTTTTAAATATAACTTTGGTACGAATCCAATTAGTCTAAAATCATACATACCCTATAATTCTTTATTTATTATTATTATTTTTCTTTTATCTCATTCACTCGTCATTTTAATTTTTTTCGTCAATAATCTCTAAAATAAATGGTCGAAGCTTTCAATTGACATTCTCCCCTTTCCTCTAGGTTGTAACTTCTATACTCATTATGAGCAAATTTTCTATTCCCCTCTTAAATAAAAATTGTTCAATCTTTTTCTCTTTTATTTTTGATTTTTTTTCTTTATTTTCTGAGGAGAATAATGTCATTGATTTTTTAACTAAATGATTGTCATCCATACGTTGTTATTATCTTTGGTGTATTCTTTTTCATCTTTACTTATTTTTTTCTTCTTCTATTTTTCATCAATTATTTTTGTGTATTTAAATTTTTTGTATTATTTTGTTCTAATAAAATTCTCTATTTCTAATAAAAATAATGATTTTTTTTTCTGTTCTGCATTATTTTTTTTCTCTTTCAAGGTTGTATTAGACATTGACTCTCCAACGGGGTTTATTTAGTTATTTTGTTGATATGTCCTGATTTGGGCCTTTATAATTATTTTCTCATATTGATAGGTACTTGCAATCACCTCATATAGGTTCGCTTTTGAATTGCGATAAAATTAATTTTTAATAGGGGCATCATTGTTATATCTATTTTTATGTTAGTATTGACGTTTATCTATAACCATAAACAATGTTGTTTGTTCAAATCTTCTATTTTTTTTAAATTGTTTGGTTGTATTTTTTTCTAACTCTTTTCTGGTATTATTTTTGTAATTTAAGGATTAGTTTGTGGATTTAGATAGTTTTAGGAAAATGATTATTGATGTGATTAGTCTATTTTAGTTTTGTATGCTTTTCTCTCTTGAGTTGGTGATTTTGTTATATTTTCTCTTTATTAATTTAAAGAAATTTTGTAAGTACAAATTATAATAATTCTTAAATTTTATTTTCAAAAAAAATTCTATCTCCTGGTAAATTTGACTCGAGACCCAAACCAAGATCTAAAACTGACCCGAACACAATGACCCGAACTTGATCCAAAACTCGAAATAAAACGAATCGAACTAAAATCAACCCGAATTTAGTTGAACTAAAAACGAACTCGAACTTATTTTCAATCGAACTGAATGGACGTGAACCGATTTTCAACCGAACTGAATGGACTCAAATCGAAAGTAACCCGAACCGAAGGTGTAACACCTTAAACCCGAATGTCACATTTGGGCCTCAAGCCCAACCTAATTTCATAAAATTTCTCAACTCGGTTTAACCCAACAAGGTCTTTTCTAAAAATATTAAAATTCAATAGTTGAAAAGATAGATGAACAATTTAAGTCGTTACAAAGGAGCTTCACTTTAATTTGAAACATTTAAACATCCGACTTTGATTAATACAATTTCAAAAACAAGGATTACAAACACCACCATGTAAGGTCCTATGAATACACAACCCACTAAACGCAATTATCATACTCTGAAAATCACCACATGTAGGAATTCCGTATTGATAGTGCTCCTCGATCCCACAAATCGACGATCAACTTACACACGAAAATAACGATTTTGAGCGCTAAGCTTACAGAGCTTAGTGGTACACATCAACTCTACTATACTTAATGCTAATCATAAACATAAGCATGCAAGCTAGTACGAGCAATAAGGAGAGATAAATAAACATGTGACACTACCACTAGTCGCCTAAACACATGCTCACATCAAGCAATCATCATACATTGCACACAAGGCCCAACCATACTCGGAATCTCACCAAATCATTCGATCGAAAGCACACAAGTAATACCACAAACCTGGAGTGATGCTCGCGTCCACTAAGCATCAAGATCATACAACCATGCACAAAATCTCTCATCAAGCATATTCGGATGATGCCTACATCCACTAAGATCAGGATCCTTCATTCAAAAATCTTCTACCATGGTGTTGCAACACACTCTTTGTCTCAATGAGTATACGAATCTCACCAACCAATAGTAACTCAACCAACCAAGTGTCTATATTTGGCACGCAACATCACACGATTCACCAAGGATCCCCATGGTTGCTATTACAAACAAGTCACCCAAGACTTTACCAAGTTAATATATTATGAAAGTGTACATTAATCATCCTCATAAATTATCTCTATTAATTCATATTATCTCATTAGTATCTTACTTCAATTTCCATCTTTTTATAAGCGTTAAAGATTATTCTATTTAGTGAGTATCAGTACTCGAACACGAAAATCGATACAGTACCCCTAGGTACTGGTACTCACACGCGTACCGATACTAAAATGATTTACTAAAAATCATTAATTTCCACAAGTACCGATACGGGTTGACCCGTATCGATACGGCCCTCAATCGCGTACCGGTACGGATGAAGCTTGTACCGATACCTTATTCACAAGTTTGCACACTTTCCTCGAATTACGATATTTACTATACTTTAATCGATCTCTAAAGCTTATGGAAGACATTAGGGTTTGTTTGCTAGCACATTTAATCATTTAAAAACAATTATCGACTTTATGATCATTTATTCGAATATTACCAATTATCAGTCCATCTAATATAATTCCCATCAAACATGCCAATTCATATCTCAAGCACTTAAGCAACACAACATGTAAATCAACCAATCAGATAATTATACGAATATTCAAACGACCCTACACGACCTCTAAAGCTCATAATAGTCTCGAATATTCTCAAGCTCATCAAACATCTCAATATTTACCAAGTCTCGTAATACCGATCTCAACACATGCTTATTTTCATCTATATATTTTGCAAACACTAACAAGCTAGGTGATTACACTAATGATGCTCATGAAGCATTTCAAAATTCGAGGTGTACTAACCTCAGGCTTTGCCCTAACTAATCTGGACTGACTCACGTCGCACAACTGGATTTGGTGGATGAGTCTCCCAACTAAAATTTTCTGCATACAAAATGCCTCGAATTCGAGATCTACTTATGCGATACAAAGTTGCTTACCACTTCAACCAACCCCGTTAATTAATTTGTGGTGATTTTATTCAGATGTAATTTAATACTACTTATTATTATATATACTAAGTTCAGAAATAAACAATATTTTCACTTTTTGATAATAATAATAACACTAACAACAATGCCAAATTAACATATAAACAAAAATAAATTAACAACAACAACAATTTTAGTTTTAATAATGATAACAATTACCAAGTTATTCGTTTATTCATTTACAAGTTAGGTCAATAAAAAGGTACACGTTTACTCATTTACAAGCCGGACTGTCAATAAAAATGTAGAATCATCAACAAGTTAGATTAATAACATGTCAGGTAAAATCAAATCATAGGTCGTTTCAAATCGGATTATATTAGATATTTATCATGTTAATTTCATGTTCAAATTTATATTAGGTCAGGTGTGATTATCACATTATCGGGTTCAATTCAAGATCAGGTCTACATTATGTCGGACTCGATCAAGTTGAGATCATCATCACTTCGAGTCACAATCAATTTAGACTCGAGTCAGTTTTAGTCGAATTTTTAAGTCGAATCAGTTTTTCACACCCTTAATATATCTGCTCCATTGTGGGTCCCTACGACCAGGATATGGTAAATTTGGGGGCAGTTACTGTGGTAAATGTAAACCTTGGCAAGGAAAGATAAATAAAAAAGTTTGTATACTCAGTTTTTGGTGAAATAATACGTTTGAAATTAAGATAATTTTTTTTACCTTTTTTTAGTACCTCTATATATGCCCTAACATAAAAAATATTAAAAAATTAAATTTCAAACCTTAATCCTAAATTTTAAACCCTAAACCCTACATTTTATACTCTGAAAAATACATCCTACCCTAAATTCCCTAAACTCTAACCATAAACTCTAACCTTAAATCCTAAACTCTAAACTTAACTTTAAGTGTGAGAGCATAAGTAGGAGAACCGAAAAGGGACAGAGAATTTCAATCCTTAAACTTAAATGTCTTTTAATTATTATAATGTTAATAGTATCGATTAAACTAAAATTCAATTAATTATTCATTTGTGTTCTTAGATAAGAGTCTTTGGTTGTTTTCTTATTTCTTTAAGAGTTAACGTTCATGTTTTTATTCATGCCTTTGTAATTTAATATATTACAACTATGTTTCAAAGATTTCTGAGTCGTATATAAATTGTGGAACTATTCATTTATGTTACATCTAAATTTTGGATGCACTAATATATATTATATAAATTTTGTTCGATCAAAATAAATAAATTTTAAATGCATAACAAATAACAATAATCTAATTAGTGACTCAATAACCTGTTACTAGTAACTTGTATATCAAGAAACCAAATGTTACCACTTTGAAAATCAGGGATACTGTTCAATGTTTATTCTAATAACTTGCATACCAAGAAACCGAATGTTAATCCTATACCATACAGTTTACTGCAAAAGATAATCAAGTATTTCATCAAGAACTCTGATCTTCTAATTTCACATTCTGCTCAAGTAAAGACTCGTATTTTGAACCTCCAATGCTTTCCGGCTTCAACGTGTTTAAAATCCTATTAAACTCTTCGTTACCGATGTAATCAATTTGATGGATCGAAACTTGAGCCACCATCATAAAACCCGAAACAACTGTGCCATGACGTTGGGCCATGTCGAAGGCAAACTCTTCGATCTTCGGACTCGAGAAGTCACGAACTCTGGCGTCCACGTCGAGGCTTGCGAGCACGTTGGAGATGAACATTACACCGTAGCCGGACATCAAAAGAGCAAACGGCATGGCGAAGGAAGTCACAGATTCAGGGGCAACGATATCATCGACCAAAAACTCAACGCCATGGGCTTTGACGCAAAGTTGATATCTGAATCTGATACGTAACTGAATAATCCCGGCGTCGGTGGCAGTGGGAGATATATTGTTTGCTTCAGAGAATTTCAAAGAGCAGCCGACTTTGGAGTTGGAGGCCATCTGTAGCATGCACTGGCGGTTGAAGGGGTCCGGCTTTGGTTCTCCGGGGTTTATGTTGATATAAACCCACTATTATACTCCGAAAGAATGTTAACAATATTCGTCAGAATTTGGGTATTTATAAAAGGATTAGCCCTACTTATAGTTGTAGACGTAGTGGATTTTTTTTTAAAAAAAAAACCCTAACCCTTTTCAATGATAATTTATAAGTGGAATTAAAAAAGTTTATTCCGAAATTACAAGGTTCTCTTTTTAAAGTGTATTAATTAAGGAGTGAGTCTAGTGTACGACAAGGTTAAAAGACGGCACAATCAAAATGTCAAAAAATACGAAATTTAAAATATTACCCACACCAACTAAAATGTTATTCAAATAATATTTTACGACAAATTTCGAAATTTTTCTAAGAGTTTTGAAACTTATCACCAACCTCCTGTCACGGCCATACCGTCCCAGCCCGATCGGCATGCCGTGCGGCACTTGAAAAGGGAACACATCCCAGTCAAGTCAGCCTTACCCGCGTCCATTCCCACGGTCTTTACTAGAAAGCATCGTCTTATGATCCGTCATGCAACCCGCCTATCCAATATCGCATCCCGCAGGGCCTAGCGAATGCTAGGGGCCAACCCCTAGGTTCCGTACAGGGCGCGATATGGGGCCCACTGGCCCCAAACTGTCCCACAGGAAGCACCCGAGGGAGACATCGTGCCATCCGCTTGGCCCCGATGCCCGCACACCTAGGCCCCACTCGAGCCTAGGAGAAGGTCACTTACACCATGGCTGCTAGGCCGCTAGCACACGGTGAGGGGGATGGTGGAGACCCAACACCAGTCACTTCCCCTTAAAGAGCTAATGAAACTTACCAGGAATGCCCGCAGTAGACGTTGGAATGCTCGAAACGGGGACACTTTTCTGAACAGGGCCCTCGTCGCCTTCGAAGAGCACCTCGACTCGCATCCTGGCCTTGATAGCTCCTTAGAGATTGCTTGTATCATCGCTCGGTTCCCATCTGCTCAGCCCTCGATAGGCTTGTCACGGTCGGATCGCAGCACAAGAAGAGCCGACCGCGACATCCTCCCACACTCCCTATAATCGATGTCCTCATCGATGTGCTGTAATGACGGATGATCCTAACATTCTCCTGCACTTCCTCTGTCGATGTCCTTATCGATGCACTGTGATAAGGGATGATCCCGACATTCTCCCGCACTTCCTCTATCGATGTCCTCATCGATGTTGCCTCAGCTATTCATCACCTGATGACTCGATTTGGACATCTGCTATAGCTCGCCCTTGATCTTTGCTTGATCTCAAATGCTTCTCTAGTCCCAACATCTGAACTTCTAAGCGAATGAACTAAGCCTCGATCGTGTATTCCCTCGATCCCTTGATGACTACGTTGCACACATGTGACCATCAAGACCGACCATTAACCCATTATGCCATGTTTCCACTCTCTCAAACTCCAATGTCGAACCCATGCTCCCACACTCTTACTCTGATTATGGCTTGAGTTCGAATGTCGAACCCATGCTCCCACACTCTTACCCTGATTACGGCTTGAGCAAAACAGACGTAACAAACCATGGACCCACTTGAACATGTGCCTTGTAGTCTCTTGTACCCCCACAAACAATCTGGCCATACTCGAGCGGACTATGCCTTGTCACGCAATGATCTGCTCCTCCGCACAAGACACATTTGCCAACTATGTTTCACTACATAGTGAGACCTTCAAAACTCGGATGTGCCACCATGAAGCCACTATCAAAAAGGTGTAAGCACATGCTTCTGTTGCGTTCAGTTGCCTAATGATCCAAAGGAACACTAGTTGCCCCTATCGTACATAAATGTACTTTGTCCCTGAGACTTCCTCAATGTTTCTTGTGCTGCCAGACATATAAACGAATATGTCAGTGATAACAAATTCACACAAGTCTTATATGATACCTGATTGGCACACAACACGCTATACGATCACCACTCCCGCTGCATCACTTGATGCATTCCCCCATGTGATCCTAGAAAGGTCACAAGGAACACGCAACCTTTACACAAGGCAATACCAGGTGTTCGTGCGACTCTGTTTCTCATTAAGTTCACCTTCGCCACTTGCCAACGCGCATATACAAACTCATGCCGCTTAATGATGTAAAAGAATCTCTGGTTTGGCACCACTGTACATGAATGTACCTTTTCTCTTCGCCTTTCTTTGTATTCTCTGTACTACAAGATATGCAAGCGAATATATCAGTGATAAACATATTCACACCAGTCTAGTGTGATACCTGGTTGGTGCACGTCGTCTTGTGCCACCACCAACCCTTAGTGTGCCTTTGTATGCACCCCTCATGTGATACTGTAACACCGCAAGGAATACCCCGCCTTTTCTCACCAGGCATTAGCATCTGCCTGTAAGGCTCTGACTCTTACTTGGCTTCGCTTTCGCCATTTGTCAACTGTTTTGACGCCTTCTAGCTTTATGCTATCTAGCTTTATGAGCTATCCAACTTTATGTCATCACGAGCCACCGTGCAAGGTCAATTCTCGAGTTTAACGACAGGCACTACTTGTGCACTGATGGCTCGACAATTACCCAATAAGCATAAATCAGAACCATTCAACAAATCCACCATGCACGCAACATGAAACACAACCGGGCCAAACCCACCATGCACGCAACATGAAACAAAATTATCCTTGTCAAACCGTCCATATTCTCCTCACATGGGAGCCCCGACACAGAATCACAAATATCCTTATCAACTCGTCCATATACTCCTCACATGGGAGCCCCGGCACGAAATCGACAACCCGTCCATATACTCCTCACATGGGAGCCCCGGCACGGAATCGACAACTCATCCATATACTCCTCACATGGGAGCCCCGACATGGAATCGTCAACCCGCCCATATACTCCTCACATGGGAGCCCCGGCACGAAATCGTCAACTCGCCCATATACTCCTCACATGAGAGCTCCGGCACGAAAATCACAAATATAACTCGTCCATATACTCCTCTCAAGGGAGCCCCGACACGGAAATCACAAGTATAACCCGTTCATATACTTCTCACAAGGGAGCCCCGGCACAGAGATCACAAATATAACCCGTCCATATACTCCTCACAAGGGAGCCCCGACACGGAGATCACAAATAAAACCTGTCCATGTACTCCTCACAAGGGAGCCTCGGCATGAAAATCACAAGTATCCTTACCAATCCGGCCATATTACTCCTCACATGAGAGCCCCGACATGAATTGTCAACCCGTCCATATTACTTCTCACATGGAAGCCCCGGCACGGATTGCCAACCCGCCCATACTACTCCTCATGTGGGAGCCCCGACATGGACTCGCAAATATCCTACCCTGCCTACTCCTCCAAGGAGCGCTTGGTGTAGAGTCTCATAACTTTTCCTACCCTGCCTACTCCTCCCCGGAGCGCTTGGTGTAGAGTCTCGTTACTTTTCCTACCCTGCCTACTCCTTCCCGGAGCGCTTGGTGTAGAGTCATCCCGCCCTGCCTACTTCCCACCCGGAAGCGCTTGGTACGGAGTCATTAAGCTGCACCATGTTCGCCTCGAACGTCCCGACCAGGCTTCACCAGCCTGTCTCTGATTTACCACGCATCACTGCGCTAAAATCCACCACCAGGCTCACGCGGACACCACCAAGGGCGTTGTGCATGGCCCCTTGGTGCGTGGCGTTGGCAACTATTTCGGTCCCTCGGTCGGGTGGTGCGCTATGTTTAGCACCTATGGGTGCGGCTGGCTTGGTCGCGAAAGTGGGTCGGTAACATTCTCCCATACTGAATCTATCGACGTCCTCGTCGATGGGCCATGATGAGGCTCGGTCGCCTTGTTCTCGAACGGTTGCCTCTCCTTGGCAAATTCATGATCATCCTCGGCTTTGAGATGATCCGTCCAAAATACAAGGCCTTTGTGCCTTGACGCTTCGCCCGTCTCGATGGTTGGTCTCGCCTTGCTTTGTGCTTGGCTCGATCCACTTCATGTGTGGATCATATCGCATCACTCTTCGTACCACGGCTCGGGTATGCAAGCATGGCCTACTTGCTCCTTGGCTCGACTTGGTCCCTCGCTCGATTGCATCGGCGACCTGTGGACAAAACCAGAGCAAGTTAGACTTAAATCATCATAAAAACATGGCTTGCTTACCTCGGACACAAAGTCCTTGTCGGGTGGCTTCACTACGCCTTGTCGATACTCAAGGCAAGTGATGATGGCGGGGTCGTGGAATGGTTCCACTTCGGTGCTCTCTAGCACTTGTCCCTCGGTTTGAATGAATGGTGGAGGCTCTCGGCTTGTTCCAACCACTTCGTCACTCGGCTTCTTATTGTCCTTGTCGCATGGTTCGACTAGGATAGCTACTCGCCCCATGTTTTGGTTTGGATCTTCGCTCAAATTTGTAGGCATCCTACAAAAATCCAAATAATCATGGGTTAGAAAGGATTATTTAAATAAAGAACCACTTACCTCGGACTCAAGGTACATGTCGGCTCGATCCACTTTGCCTTGTCGATACCCAAGGCAAGTGTTGGCATGGTTTGGCCCCTCGTTAATGGGCTTGGGCATCACTTCTATTGTGGTGCTTCGACTTGGTTCCATGGATTCATGCCACTCGTCCATGGAATTGGACCACTCATCAAACTCGGCTTGCAACTCCTCAAGGAAAATTGCTAGCTCCTCTCCATCGGCTTGGATGGTGTCTCGCTCACTTGGCTTTCTACTCTCAAAAGCACAAGGGTGTCCCACTTGCATCGGCAACTCCTCGATGGCAAGTGTTTCATCAAACTCTGATGACTTTTGATCCGCTTCATCAAACTCGATCACATGGTCCACCTCACTCTTTGGCGGACAAGTAGCATGCCCTCCTTGTACCCTCGACTTAAGGCATTGGCTACTTCCTTCGACAAACTTGGGTTGCATTTCCAAGCAAAGTCGAACTTTGCAAGGATTTTCTCCCAACGAATCTGCTTACGAGATAACTTTGCATGGGTTAGAAAATAATCATTTAATGGATTTTCAGAAAAGACATCAAACCTCGACCCAAATAAACGTTGTCTCCAAGTGTGCAAGCAATGCACAGCTGCAATAAGCTCCTTCTCACGATCCAGGTAACTCTTCTCGGACTCGTTGAGCACTCGACTCTCTCGAGCGATTGGAACTTCCTTCTCTAAGAGAATTCCTTCAATGTAGTCGGCACTTGCGAAGGTATGGACTTCGAATGCCTTCACGTCCTCAAACTTATCAAGGACTTGTCCCGTTGTGTCGGAAACTTCCATGGACTCTTCCATGGTCTCGTCATCGTCAGATATCTTGGTTTGACCCCCACTTTCATGTGAATTGATGCTTGAACCTGCATCATCCTCATCGTCGGATTCTGGCAAGACAAGTGCATTAATTTGCTCCAAACAAGATAAACCAATAATGACTTCATTTTTACCAAGAGAATGGTAAGACATTACCTTGATGTTTGTTGTGCCTCGAAAATCGCCGATTTGATGGTTCAGATCCTTTGTGATTCCAATAATTGGCTCATCTCTGAAGTTGACTGTCTCAACTTGTTCTTTAACCCTCTCAACCTGAAGGTTTAACAACTCGGCCGCTAGCTCGGTTATGAGTATCGCAAATGCACTTGGATCTACTAGTGCACCTAGTGTTGCATCGGAAAACACTATGTCTACAAACATAGGCCCCTCTTCGTCAAAGTCGCTTTCGACTTCACTTGAATCAAAAGATGACTTGTCATCGTCGCTGGAATATTCCACGTAATGTGTGGACTCGTTGCACTCTTGCAACCTTTCCTTCATCAAAGCTTCACTCTTGAAGTTTGACGCCCCAACAACCACCATACTCACTGGTGATTCACCGAACAAGGAAGCAAGCTTTACGGCCTTGGTATCGTCGGGCAAGCTTCGCTCCTCGAACGCCTCTACCATACTCATTGGTAGCACATTGCACCTCGAATCAAGCTTCAAATCCTCGGTATCGTCAGGCTCGTCCTGTAACTTGGACTGCTTGAATTTGTGCGGGCATCGGAAAGACTCGTGTGGCTCTCCACACCTCTAGCATTTTGACGGCCTCCTCTTTGGGCAGTCTTTGAAATGGTTGATTCTACAAAGAGAACAAAACCATGAATTATAAAAATCATCACTCAATCGTGATTTGCTCACGTCGCTTTCAAACGAGACGCCTGGTGACTCCACGCTCATCTTTGTCGCAACGATCTTCCTTCTTGCTGTTGCGTGTAAAAGTGTCTATCGCAATGTAGTGCAAGTGTACACGACGCAAGTAGTAAAGTGATACGGGAGTATCGGATATCGTCTCCACAGGGACTAGGCTAATAGCTTCACCTTGAGTTACTGCACGAAAGTAAAGAAAATATTTAAGATGTTTGTCACGAAAATAATAAAGAGAACTTAAATAAAAGAGTAGAGAAATCAAGATAGAGAGAATGGGCTGGTATTGAATTGCTCAGTAGTGTAGGTATTGCTAAGTCTAGGAAATTCAGCTCTGTCGTCGTCCCCGTCGCGGCAGCACCTGTCGCGGCGGCAGTCTGTTGCTTGTCGCGGCAGCGATCACTCAACTCCGTACTTCAAGTTTGGCAAGAATCCCTGCTGTGCCTTGGCCTATCCCTAGGTCCAAGTCTGTCGATGAACACGTCTTTGATGATACCTCCCGGCGTGAATCGAAGGATGAACACGAAGTTGTTGAATTCTTTTTTAGCCACTTAACCTCGTCCTATCCCTAGGTCCGAGATAGTTCAACTATAAACTAGAGAACTCGCACTTATTCCTTTCGTATACTTAACTCTCCCGATATTAAGTAAATAGATAACCTCGAAATGCTCTCCCGATACTCTTGCAAGATGTTAATAACCAGAATAAGAGAACTTGAAGTTTATTTTATTGAACTGAAAATTCCTAAAACAAAAGCAACCCTTGCAACTACTTTACAAAACAACCCGTGGCCCTAAGGGGAATTTAGAACATGATGAGAGGATATAACTTTAACTCGTCCTCCTTCTTGCTTGGGATAAGAGAACTTGAATTTTATTTTATTGAACTGAAAATTCCTAAAACAAAAGCAACCCTTGCAACTACTTTACAAGTTTAAATTAAAGTACAATTCTAATAAAGACTAAATCTTCAGAGAATATAGCTTTAACTCGTCCTCCTTCTTGCTTGGGATTTTCTCTCCTTGAACTCTAGGCTTGGCATTCCTTCTGATCTAGGGCTTGGAAAAATATACTGGTTTTCCACGACAGACGGGCTTAATTTTCTCTATCTATCGAGGTCCACTTTGCTTCTTCTCCTCAAAACTAATGTCGTCCTCTGTTGTCACGGCGGCAACCATGGCAGCATTGTCCTCCTTGACTGCTCGTCCAATTCCAGCTCTTCTGCTTCACTGCTCAGCGCCTGCCTCTCCATCTGCTACAGCAGCAACCTGCAAAAGCAACCAATTTTAGTAGAAACTGTGCCTTTTAATATATTTGTGATGTTTAACTGTAAACTAACCTAGATGCAATGAATTATGCTTGAATGCAGTAGAAAAATGGGTTAAATAGGGGATAAATAATAGAACTTTTACACACTCAACACACCCCCAAACTCAAGTTTTTGCTTGCCCTCAAGACCCTAAGACCTAAAAGAAAAGTGAAATATTTTTGTTTTGGCTTAAAACAGTGAACTTTCCCTTACCCTCCATTCGTTCTCTGTGACGGCAGCACCCTGTCGGATAACTTAGGATTTGTCTGGAGTCTCACTATAGTCCTCGTGCAGTGTGTGCATGCTTGTGAACAGTTATATGCCAAGACTCTCTTAATTTCACTAGAATGTTATACTTTAGCTTGTTTAGAGTTTTCTTCGAGACTTAATTAATTTTTACTAGAGCCAGAATCGGGCACCTCTAGTTATTTTCTTTTTTTAATTGATTTTTTCTCTTTTCTACTAGAGCTAGTATTTCAGGCACCTCTAGTTAACTATCTAGAGCCGGTGATAGGCACCTCTAGAAGTTTTTCTCTGGTTATCTGCCTAGAGCCAGTGATAGGCACCTCTAGGTTTCCTGAGATTCTAGTATCTTTTCTACTCTAAGTGCTAAGCTTCCTATTCTAGTTGACTAAAAGAGTTCTAAGCAGTATAACAGTCACAAATAATGTTTAAGTTTTCAGAACTATAGAAAGGCTCTAAACTGCTCCTAAAACTTATCCTAAAGACACTGCCACGACAGAGCTATCACGGCAGGTAAGTTCAGTTCACAGACTTAAGCCAAAATTTTCATATTTTCATCATTTTTTAAGAATAAACTAAGTAAAAGACACAATTTTAAAACTAAATTAGACTCCATTAATGGAGGGATGCCACCCCCAAACTCGAGGGTTGCATTTCCCTCAATGCAAATGACAAGATAAAATAAAGATGAAACAATACATCACAAAATATATAAGCAGACAACAAAAGAAGTTAAGAAACTTAAATTTTAAGTGTTGTCATCACTGCTGCTGCTGACTCTAATCTGGCGGCGGGCACGAGCCTTCTGAACTGGCTGGCGGATGGGGGAGGCAGATGTGTTATTTGTTTTAGCCTCCCTCGGTGGTTGAATTCTGGTTGGGGAGATATGAGGGGGTTTCTCCACAACCTAGATCTCTGAGCTGCTGCTGCTATCTTCACCACTGCTGTCGTCACTGCTGCTACCGCTGCCGCTATCCAGCTTGTTCTTGTCTGCCATCCTCTTCTGCCGTTTCACCGGTGTAAACTCCTTTGAGAGATTCCTCTTAACAGAGGGTTCATTGCTTGCGGCCCAAGCGGAGGAAGAAGAGAAACCGGCAATGAAGGCGTCAAGCTCTTCCGAGGGCATTCAACGTTTCGTTCTAGGGGCAGAAGTCTCCTCACGGTTGCTGCCAGCGGCTGTCGGGGCAGGTGTTGGTGTTGATGCTGAAGATGGTGTTCGTGGTGTGGCAGCAAGTGTTGGGGTGTGGGAAGGGGTTGGTACAACAAAATAATGTGCAGGGAAGGTGGGAAATACGACATCAGGGAAATTTAAAGTGTTTTGGATAAAGTGTACCGTAGATGCAGTGAAATCCCTGATGAAGCTCATCAGACCGAGTCGCCGTCCCTCCATCTTCTGGATAGCAGCTAGGATCTGGGAGGAGGAGTCAGTTGGGGCTTCTGCTGCTGGTTGCTGCCTGGCTTCTGTGGCAGCAGGTTCAGTCTCCGGCTGCTCTATCGTGTCTGCTGTCGTGGCAGCTGGATCAAACGATGACAGAGGGGTGGCAACAGTCAGCTCCATTAAGCTGAGTATATTCTTGTCCATCCATCCCTTCCCTTGGACTCGAATATCCGTGGCAGCTTCAGGTACCCCATGGCCGCGGCAGAGGGCTGTGATGAGGTACGACAGATAAAGCGGTCCCGTCGGCCGGTGTGCGCACTCCAGGATGCTCTCACGAATATAGATGCCCACGTTAATGGGCCTCTTATGTAAAATAGAGTGAATTAAGGATAACCTGGGTTGGTCGACCGTGGTATTGTGTGACGACGACATGATGCGCTTTTTAATGAAAGTGTTTCATAATTTGGCTTCCGGCAGTAGTTGAGTTCTCTTTACCGTCATTGGATTCTTGCGGTTGGTGTTCCACTGTGTTCCGTCGTCGGTCAGCTCTGCCATGACAACATCATAGGCAGCAGGGTGAAGGGTGTTCAGGAACTGTTGGTGGCCGTCGTCATTGTTGCCGATGTAAAATCCATATAGGGTGTTTATGTATTCAGCTTCGAACGGCACTTCCCTTCCTTGTACAGTGACTGTTGTTGCCGTCCTGCTGTCGATAGCAGCGTAGAAATCTCGAACTAAAGAGACGTTCATCTCCTCCGATTGTTCGACAAAGATCTGCCATTGTAGAGCTCGAATTTTTCGGGCAATGAACGGCTTTAGGCCTAGATTTCCCTCCTTTAAAGTGTAAATGAATCCCCTTTCTTCTCACATATCTCTGATCTGAAATGAGCGTGGGGTGGTTGCTGTCGGGGTGGAGCTGGAGGCAGCATTCCTACGGGTAGTTCTGGAAGACATTGTTGCAAAGGTTGTGAAAATGAAAATAAAAACAAAAATTCTAGAGGAGTAAGTAAGAAGAGTAGAAGTGAGTAAAAATGAAAAAATGAAACGGAGTTTATATAGAGAAGGATTTGCTGCCCGTTGGAGCTGTACCGGCAGGCGCGAATAATGGGGCCAGTTGTTACGCGGTAGCGTGTCTGACGCGTCTGTCACGTGTTTTCCGTGTCTGCTGCGCGTCTGTTACGTGTTTCCATGTCTGTCGCGACAGCGTGTTGACAGCATGTATTTTCCGTGTCTGTCTACTGGTGGATGGATGGTGGGCTGATTTCACTTCTCCTGTTCGTCTTGATTCTTTTATTTCCTAAAAACAATTAAAATAGAAAAACATTATAAAATAAATATAATTTCCTAATATATAAATAATAAATAATAAATAAACTAAAAATAAAAATTAGGTTAAATTAGGGATGCCAGGTGGGGCATCTCCTAAGGTAACCACTTCCTGTATTCTTGGGGCTTCAGTCCCCTGATAATGCTTCAAGCGTTGTCCGTTGACTTTGAATTGGTGCCCGTCTTTTAAAGATCTGATTGTGATGGCACCATGGGGAAAGACTTGTACAACTTGGAACGAGCCAGACCATCTAGATTTCAGCTTTCCTGGGAAGAGTTTCAATCTAGAGTTGAATAGCAATACAAGCTGCCCTGGGCAGAACTGTCGTGACAGCAACTTTTTATCATGCCACTTCTTAGTTTTATCCTTGTAGATTCTTGCATTGTCATAGGCCATTGTCCGAATTTCTTCAATTTCGTTCAAATCCAGTAGCCTTTTATGCCCTGCCTTTTCCAAGTCCATATTAACTGCCTTGATTGCCCAGTATGCTCTGTGCTCTATCTCGACAGGTAAATGGCATGTTTTCCCATAAATCAATCGGTAAGGAGACATTCTCAATGGAGTTTTGAAAGCTGTCCTATAAGCCCATAACGCATCATTCAGGTGTAAAGACCAATCTTTCCCAGTTGGCTTAACCATCTTTTCAAGAATGTTCTTAACTTCCCTGTTGGAGATTTCAGCTTGTCCATTGGTCTGTGGGTGATATGCTATTGCGATCCGATGCTTGACACCATACTTCTTCAAGGCAGCAGCAATAACCCGGTTGTCGAAATGTCTCCCTTCATCACTGATGATCACCTTAGGGATGCCAAATCTAGAAAAGATGTTTTTGTGTAAAAACCTCTGAACTGTCTTGGCATCATTCTTTTGAGTGGCGATGGCTTCAACCCACTTAGATACATAATCTACTTCCAGGAGGATGTATAAATTCCCACACGAGGATGGGAATGGTCCCATAAAATCAATCCCCCAAACGTCGAAGATCTCGACTTCAAGAATGTTCTGCAGCGGCATCTCGTGTCTCCTTGAGATGTTTCCTGTCCGTTGGCACTTGTCACAGCTCTTGTAGAAGAATTGCGCATCTTTATACAGTGACGGCCAATAAAATCCTGACTGCAGAACCTTGGCAGCAGTTTTATTGCCTCCTAAGTGTCCTCCATACTGTGAAGCATGACAGTGATGAAGTATGTCTTCCTGCTCATCCTACGGTACGCATCTCCTTATAACCTGATCTGCACAGATTTTGAAAAGAAGAGATTCGTCCCAATAATAATGCTTAACATCATTTTGGAACCTCTTCCTGGCTTGATAGTTAAGGTCAAGAGGAATTATTCCGCTAACTAAGAAATTAACGAAATCAGTATACCAGGGGAGTTCAGAAGACTTACCTGCCGCCATGGCTGTCGCGGCAGTGACTGCGGCAGCAAAGAGCTGCTCATCTGGGAAGGTCTCCAATATGTTTGTCTCATCTGTCGGTAGACTCTGTCCCTTCTCCAACCTTGACAAGTGATCTGCCACTTGATTTTCTGTCCCCTTTTTGTCCTTGATTTCAAGGTCTAATTCTTGCAATAGCAGGATCCAACGTATCAGTCGAGGCTTTGCATCCTTTTTCGCGAACATATACTTCAATGCAGAGTGGTCTGTGTGCACTATGACCTTCGTTCCAAGTATATAAGAACGGAACTTGTCAATGGAGAATACCACAGCTAATAACTCATTCTCTGTGATGGTGTAGTTCACTTGGGCGTCGTTCAGTGTTTTGCTGGCATAGTATATGACGTGAAAAAGTTTGTCTCTCCGCTGCCCAAGTGCTGCCCCGACAACATAGTCACTAGCATCACGCATGATCTCAAATGGTTGTGTCTAGTCTGGTGGTTGTACTATTGGGGCTATTACCAGCTTTTCCTTCAGAACCTTGAATGCTTCAGTACATTCATCATTAAAGTCGAAGGGTCGGTTCTGCTCCAGTAGATGACATAGGGGCTTGGTGATATTTGAGAAATTCGCAATGAACCTCCGATAAAAACCAACATGTCCTAGGAAACTTCTGATTCCCTTGACTGTGGTGGGCGGCGCCAGCTTTTCGATCACTTCTATCTTGGCTCTGTCGACTTCTATGCCATGGTAGCTAATCTTATGGCCAAGGACTATCCCTTCATCCACCATGAAGTGACATTTTTCCCAGTTCAATACTAAGTTTGCTTTTTCACATCTTTCGAGTACCTTTTGTAGGTTGCCTAGGCAGCTTTCAAAGTCGTCTCCAAAGACTGAAAAATCATTCATAAAAATCTCTAGGAAGTTCTCCACCATATCGGAGAATATGGCCATCATGCACCTTTGGAAGGTGGCTGGTGCATTGCATAGTCCAAATGGCATTCTCCTAAAAGCGTATGTTCCGTAGGGGCATGTGAATGTCGTCTTTTCTTGATCTTTCGGTGCGATAGCTATTTGATTGTAACCTGAATAACCATCAAGAAAATAATAATAAGGTTTACCCGCTAGTCTATCAAGCATTTGATCAATAAAGGGTAAAGGAAAGTGGTCCTTTCGGGTAGCTTTGTTAAGCTTCCGATAGTCCATACAAACCCTCCAACCGGTCACAGTCCTGGTTGGGATTAGCTCATTGTTTTCGTTGGTTACCACGGTCATTCCTCCTTTCTTGGGAACGCATTGCACCGGGCTCACCCATTTGCTATCCGAGATGGCGTAGATTATTCCAGCATCTAACCATTTGATTATCTCTTTATGCACCACCTCTTTCATTGCATGGTTCAGCCGCCTTTGAGCATCTATAGTCGGCTTATGATCATCCTCGAGAAGGATTTTATGCATACATAATGCCGGACTAATGCCTTGAATATCGTCTATCGTCCATCCAATAGCCTTTTTATGCTGCTGCAGCATCCCTATTAACTATTGTTCCTGTTCATGTTCCTGCATCAACTTGGAAGAGATGATTACGGGCAACGTATCATTTAAACCAAGAAAAGCATATTTTAGCTGCCCTGGCAGAGGCTTAAGATCTAAAATAGTGGGCTCAACAGTTGATGGCTTTTGGATTGCATGGTTACCCGAGGTATAATTTAAAGGCTCGAATAACTTACCTGGACGATTGCCTATCCAGTTTACCTCCTCATGATCTTCAGTATCAGATGTATCAGATTCTGAGGAGTTGCTGTCGTCGGTGCTGTCGTGGTAGTCTTGTAAGTGGATGTCGAGGCAGTGACCAATGTTGATGTCGTGACAGCCCGACCTGATGCAGGGTTGGTCAAGGGTAACTTCAGTGATAACCTTGCATTCTTCTTCTGCATCAGCGTGCTTCATAGCTTGGAGAACATTCAACTTTATTTCTTGATCGTTCACTCTCATGGCGAGTTCTCATTTTTCCACATCAATCAGTGATCTTCCCGTGGCTAAGAAAGGTCGCCCCAGGATGATTGGTGCGTTTTCATCTGCTTCACAATCTAAAACGAGAAAGTCAGCAGGAAATATAAACTTATCCACTCTTACCAGAATATCTTCGATTTTTCCTTCCGGATGAACGTAAGAGCGGTCTGCCAGCTGCAGAATTACTGTTGTGGGCCGAGCTTTTCCAATACCTAATTTTTGAAAAACAGATTTTGGCATTAAATTTATACTAGCACCAAGATCACAAAGTGCCTTACCCACATATTTATCTCCGATTACACAAGGTATGATGAAGCTCCCCGGATCCTTCTTTTTCTGGGGTGGATGCTTGTGCAGAATACTCATGCATCCTTCTGTCATCTTAACTGTTTCAAACTCCCCAAGTCTGGATTTCTTTGACATGGCATCCTTGAAAATTTGGCGTAACCAGGCATCTCCCTAACGGCATCTAACAGGGGGATGTTGATATGAACCTGCTTAAAAATGTCATAAATCTTTTTAAGTTGTGATTCTTGCTTCAATTTCTGTAACCGTTGAGGAAAAGGAGGTGGGGGACGATAATCAGCAATACGTCCTTCCCACTGCATACGAATCTGAGGAGGTTTGGGTTCATCATCTTTCTCCTCTGTCGCTTCTGTTGTCGTGACAGGCTCATCGGTAGTAGGCTGTTTGTTACCTGTCGGGGTAGCTTCCTCGGCAAGTGATTCCAAGGCTGGTTTCTTCACCGTTTCAGCTTCCTTCTCTGGCCCTGGTAGTTTCTTCCCACTCCTAGTAGTGATGGCTTTACACTGCTCATGTGTGGGCTGCCTAGCATTTTTAGTATTGCTAGGAAATCCGCCAGTCTGCCTTGGGTTGATATGCTGAGAGACCTGACCCATCTGTGTCTCCAACGATTTCAGAGTAGCTTCATGATTTGTCATCCGCATCTCTTTTTTATCCATGAATGTCTCCGTCTTCTTGACAAATTGATTCATCTTCTCTATATAAGTTCCTGTCTGAGACATAAACGTAGCCAGCGTCTGTTCCAGTGTACTGTTTGTGGCAGTTGGTGGCTGTTGCTGCTGCTGCTGCAGTTGCTGTCAAGTAAGCAATCTAGGTCCTCCCTGATTCTGATTATTGTGTACTTGAGGATTCAAGGCATTATTAGGATTACTCCAAGAGAACTTGGGATCCTTTCTCCAACTGGGATTGTAGTTGTTGGAGTTGTAATTCTGCTTATTGTAATTTCCAACATACTTTCCCTCTTCTAACTGTATAGGACATTCATTCAAACTGTGATTTCCTTCACAAATTTTACATACCTCCTTGACAGCAAATACCAGCTGTGAATCATCGTTCAAGAGCTTTTTCATAGCCTTAGTAAGGTATGCCACCTGTGATTTCATTGTGATGTCGGCCTCATAATCCTTAACAGCTAGGACCCGTTTACCCCCTCTTCTTGCTGTCGGAAACTGCTCCTCATTCTTAGCCAGATTTTTCAATACTTGCATTGCCTCATCTGGGTCTTTGTCCAATAGTAATCTGTTTGCTGCTGAATCAATTCGAATACGAGTTTGTAAATTGGCAGCATTATAAAACTTGGTTACCTGGTTCCAGACAGGGAATCCATGCATTGGGCAGTTCCTTAGAAGGGTGGTAAATCTGTCCCAGGCCTCGTGCATTGGCTCGTCATCTTCCTGTTGAAAAGTAGCAATTTCGTTACGTAATCGCTCAGATAAGTGTGAAGGATTGAAACGAGATAAAAATTCGCGAGACAAATCTGCCCAAGTTCTAATTGAACCCGGCGTAAGTTTGTTCCACCAAGTCTTTGCTCTGTCCCTCAATGAATGGGGAAATAACTGAAGCCTCAGTATCTCTGGATTAACTCCTGGTAGTCTAAACGAACCACAGATTTCCTGGAACTTTTTTAGATGCTCCATAGCATCCTCTGTAGCAGCACCACTGAATTGACCGGCATTGTTGATCATGCTAAACATAACAGGTTTCAGCTCGAAGTTGTCAACATCTATATCCGGCAGCGTGGTTTCTAGTTCTACATGATCATTCAGCATGTAGTCACGGCAGGACCGTCGTGCGGCAGCGGCAGGCGGGTCGCCGACAGGAGGGATAATCTCTCCATCTCTGGCGGGATTATCAACCTGGGGGTTCCCTTGGTTTTGCATTGTCTCTAACTGTTCCTCAAGGTACTCGTTCCTGGCTAGTACGTGACGAAGTCGGTTCCTAAGATTGAACGAACGTTCGATTTCAGGATCTAATGGATACTCAAGTTCTTCTCCTCGTCTCGATCTGCGCATAAACAAGAAACCTTGTGAAAAGCAAAAGTTGAACAAACCAAATTAAAACAGAAAAATAAAAATAAAAAGAAAAGTGCAGTAAAAGAAAAGGTAGAGTTATGTTGCCAGTCCCCGGCAACGGCGCCAAAAACTTGTTGCGTGTAAAAGTGTCTATCGCAATGTAGTGCAAGTGTACACGACGCAAGTAGTAAAGTGATACGGGAGTATCGGATATTGTCTCCACAGGGACTGGGCTAATAGCTTCACCTTGAGTTACTGCACGAAAATAAAGAAAATATTTAAGATGTTTGTCACGAAAATAATAAAGAGAACTTAAATAAAAGAGTAGAGAAATCAAGATAGAGAGAATGGGCTGGTATTGAATTGCTCAGTAGTGTAGGTATTGCTGAGTCTAGGAAATTCAGCTCTGTCGTCGTCCCCGTCGCGGCAGCACCTGTCGCGGCGGCAGTCTGTTGCTTGTCGCGGCAGCGATCACTCAACTCCGTACTTCAAGTTTGGCAAGAATCCCTGCTGTGCCTTGGCCTATCCCTAGGTCCAAGTCTGTCGATGAACACGTCTTTGATGATACCTCCCGGCGTGAATCGAAGGATGAACACCGAAGTTGTTGAATTCTTCTTTAGCCACTTAACCTCGTCCTATCCCTAGGTCCGAGATAGTTCAACTATAAACTAGAGAACTCGCACTTATTCCTTTCGTATACTTAACTCTCCCGATATTAAGTAAATAGATAACCTCGCAATGCTCTCCCGATACTCTTGCAAGATGTTAATAACCAGAATAAGAGAACTTGAAGTTTATTTTATTGAACTGAAAATTCCTAAAACAAAAGCAACCCTTGCAACTACTTTACAAAACAACCCGTGGCCCTAAGGGGAATTTAGAACATGATGAGAGGATGAAAACGGCTAGGGTTTTGAGAAGAAGGCTAGAGATAGGTTATATTCTCCCTAGGTCGAATTACATGCCTTTATATAGGCTTTGGGTCCAAGTTTTCTAAAATAGCAAGAATACAAGTTTAAATTAAAGTACAATTCTAATAAAGACTAAATCTTCAGAGAATATAGCTTTAACTCGTCCTCCTTCTTGCTTGGGATTTTCTCTCCTTGAACTTTGGGCTTGGCATTCCTTCTGATCTAGGGCTTGGAAAAATATACTGGTTTTCCACGACAGACGGGCTTAATTTTCTCTATCTGTCGAGGTCCACTTTGCTTCTTCTCCTCAAAACTAATGTCGTCCTCTGTTGTCACGACGGCAACCATGGCAGCATTGTCCTCCTTGACTGCTCGTCCAATTCCAGCTCTTCTGCTTCACTGCTCGTCCAATTCCAGCTCTTTTGCTTCACTGCTCAGCGCCTGCCTCTCTATCTGCTACAGCAGCAACCTGCAAAAGCAACCAATTTCAGTAGAAACTGTGCCTTTTAATATATTTGTGATGTTTAACTGTAAACTAACATAAATGCAATGAATTATGCTTGAATGCAGCAGAAAAATGGGTTAAATAGGGGATAAATAATAGAACTTTTACACGCTCAACACTTGCTTGCACCATCTCGACTCGTACGGAGCGGAACTCGCTCTGATACCACTTGTCACGGGGCTAGGTTCTGACTCGCCAACCCGTGCGGCCTTAGTCGACAATCTTAGGTCGGGGACTAAGTAAGCCTTCGAATATCTAAGCTGGTGCGCTTAGAAATTGGTGTGCGGAAGCTTTTGGAAAAAGATGGTGATGGCTAAGCAAGGCAAAATGAAGGAGACAAGGGATTTTATAAGCAAAGAGCCTCGTTAAAAACTCCTCCTAAGCCTAGACGATGAGAAAAGAGTACTCAATGCCTTCTCTTATTAATAAGCAATGAAAGATGAAAATGAGGAATTGTGGAGTGATTACAATGGATGAGGAAGGCTCTTATTTATAGCCTTGGCCCCCTCGATCTAATGGCTACGAATGACTCGATCCAATGGCTATGGATGAGTCTTACAAAGAGAATCTTCTAACTAAGGAAAGCTTGTCACTCAAATACATAGTTGCCTAAGATACAAGGCTATGACATCACATGTTGGTTGTCATTGAAGACTTTCCTTGATTGTGGCTCCAAGGATGGATGCTTTCCTCGATTGTGGCTTCAAGAAAGGAAGCTTTCCCCGAATAGGCTCCATGGATGATATCTTTCCATGAGCGTTGGTCAAAAGATGACACCTTGGCTTGGGTCTTGGAAGCTTGGGCGGATTGGGCTTGACATGGCCCGAATATTGTGTCCAAAACCTCCTCTTTAGCATGTTGGGTGCTAAATCGGGCCCTAGGGTGTGGGCAACTCGGATGGGCATCCCCTAGGCCTCTTGGCGTGCACATCGGGTGCAGACTCGGCCTCATTGGCGTGCACGTCGGGTGCGGGCTCGGGCTTCATGGCTTGGGCGGCATGAAGGGTGCATGGCAAGGCCCCCTTGGTGTGCACGTCGGGTGCGGGCTCGGGCTCCATGGCTTGGGCGGCATGGAGGGTGTGCGGCAAGGCCCCCTCGTATGCGGACTCGGCCTCCTTGGTGCGCACGTCGGGTGCGGACTCAGGCTCTATGTCTTGGGCGGCATGGAGGGTGCATGATAAGGCCCCCTCGGGTGCGTGTATTGGGCCCCCTCGGGTCCAGGTCTCGTGGGCAGCACATGAGGTGCTTGACAAGGCCCCATGGTGCGCGGGAACAGGCGCAGCTCGGTT
Organism: Hibiscus tridactylites; assembly: GCA_958450335.1. NCBI lineage: Eukaryota > Viridiplantae > Streptophyta > Magnoliopsida > Malvales > Malvaceae > Hibiscus > Hibiscus tridactylites. The sequence goes on from OY288270.1 coordinate 15,745,009, forward strand.
CTCTTGTGCGCGGACACCACCAAGGGCGTTGTGCATGGCCCCTTGGTGCATGGCGTTGGCAACTATTCCGGTCCCTCGGTCGGGTGGTGCGCTATGTTTAGCACCTATGGGTGCGGCTGGCTCGGTCGCGAAAAGTGGGTCGGTAACGACAAGTTTTGGAACTTGTCTTTGAGTTTTTAAACTTACCACCAACCTAAAATATCATAAAAAAAGTATAACATTTTGATAGTATGAGTGTCACACCCTAAACCAAGATGTCACATTTGGGCCTCGAGCCCAACCTGCAACCATAAATTTTCAACGTAGTTTAGCTCAAACCACAAACACAGTTTCCAAAAATACATCATGTCCAAATATTTAGAGCATAGATAAGCATTTAAAATCATTTACGAGGGAGCTTCGTTTAAAAGTATAAAGCATTTGAATCAAATCATTACAATCTCAAAATACGAGTTATAATACATTCAATAGGGTCCTACGAATACAAAGCTCAATAACTCTAAGTATTGTACTCTAATGAGACAATGCTAAAATCCTACCAGATGGTACTCCTCCAAGCAACAAGTCAAACCTAAAAACATGCAAACAGAAACAACAATTTCGAACGTTGAGCTTACAAAGCTTAGGGGTACACTTCTACTCTTCCATGCTTCATGCAAATCATAAACATTAACGATGTATCTAGAGATGATGAGATGGAAGCAAACAATACAATATCACTAATGCAATCATAAGCAAATATACCACAAACCTAGAGTGACGCCTAGTGTCACATAGCCTCGAGAACATACACTTATACTCAGAATTCTCCCTCGAGTATATTTGAATGAAGCCCGGTGTCACACAGCCTCGGGAACATAGATTCCGTGTCTCTTATCATGGTGCTGCAACACGCTCTCTAGGTATCCGAATCCCAACAATCAATGTGACTCTACCAAACAAGTGCTCACACGACACACGTCATTGACATATTATCAAGCGACCCTACAATTGCTAATAGATTACAAGTCACCCATTATGATTACCAACTTCTTACATTTTATGCTCATGTACAAGAGTGAAATCTCGATTTCTGAGTTTTTTTGCTCGACAAATATTAATTTTATTAACAGGTTAAAACTAACAACCCTCGACCAAATTCGAGAGCCTCATTAAAAACCTCCCTAATCCTAACTGGAGGAAAAAAGTACTCCCAACTAGGTCCTACACTAAACAAGAAACAATGTCTCAATGCACTCTACTGCCACTGCTTAAACAACAACGAATTTCGATAATTGACAACCTCAAACTATAATTGATACCAAACATGAAAAGCCATCTATTGACAATAACAATCTTCATACCACCAAGCCTTAAAAAGCTCCACCCTGTTCATATCTGCTTTGGCTAGGAAGTCCGCCATACAATTTTTCTCTCTTAGAGTGTAAACAAACTGCACTTGTATAATGTCTTCCACCTTTTGATTAATTTTTGCAAAGCAATCCCACAACCTCCAAAGGCGTAGAGTATTGTCATTTAACCAGTTCATAACTACCAGAGAATCTGATTCCATAATAAGCTTTCCTTTCCAATCCAGCCAGCTTCTATGAACACATCGAGGGCAGTTTTAATCGCGATCAATTTAGTATAGTCTGATCCAATACGTGGGACTGGACTAAAGAACAAAGCATAGATATCTTCTTTATCCGATTGAAGCACCCCACCACATCCCACTTTATCGCCTTTCCATGCCCCATCCACATTAAACTTCGAATGGCCTTTTGCCTGCACTTTACTAATTCGAATACACTATGTTGGATTGCCCCACCAATCCCGCTCATTTGAAATTGCATCTTCTTTTATCGCTTTGCACCATACAAATGTTCGCATCTTGGAGTAAAAAGGTAGGTCCTCCATCTTCATCGTTTTGCCATAAAATACTTTCTCATTATGGGATAACCAAATACTCCACAACGCTACTGCTATTGAGATAAGCCAAATTGTTCTCACCATCCCGGATAGTTTTGTTTTGAAACAAAATTCCAAAAAATTGTCGACTCCCTTTGGTTTCGTCCAAGATACATTCTACCACCTGCAAATGAAGTTCCAAAAACAAATAATAAAATTGCAATTAACAAAAAGATGATTAGTGTCCTCTTCTACAGATCCGCGCCATGGACATGCCACCTTATTTAACTCGATTTTTATTCTACATTCCACTAGAAATGCCATCGTAGGGATTCTTCCAATCTTCAACATCCATAAAAAGTGTTTCACTTTAGGGGGTACTTTGATTTTCCAGATCACACTAAAATCAAAAACAGATTCCAAGGGGCCGTGAACAATGAGCATATATGATAATTTTTTCACCGAGAAAGAACCAGATTGGTCGTGCATCCATATTATACGATATGGTATTCCCGGTCTTAGCTTCAAGCTTTGAATCTTCCTCTTTAGTTCCTCCAAGGCTAGAACTTCCATGTCCAACAGTGGCCTAGTGAAAAATTCTCCCATTGGATATTCCGCACCTCCCATTCTCCCAATATTGCATTAATAAGATTATGTTTATTTGTAGCAAGCCTGTATAGCCGAGGGAACTTAGAACAAAATGGTAGATTCTCGCACTAACCCAAAAAAGTGTTGTGCAACCATCACCTACCTTCCATCGAAATGCAAAATAGTTCATCCATCTACTAACCTTCTTGCAAGACCAGTTTTTTAAAATCCATTTCCAAACTTTCGACGCATTTCCTGAGTAATTTAAGTTGACTTGCCGCTCAGAATCTCCAATTCCATACTTGTGTCGAATGATCTTTCGCCATAAAGCTCCATTCTCGTTTGCGAACCACCATCCCCATTTAGCAAGGAGAGATTTGTTTTTAGCCCTGAGGTTGATTACACTAGCCCTTCCTTTTTTTCCTTGGTAAGCAAACACATCCCCAATTAACTCTCGCCATCTTCTTTGAATTACCACCACACCCCCATAAGAACCTTCTCTTAATTTTTTCTATCTTTTGAAGTACAAATTATGGTATTGCGAATAATGACATGTATTATAGTGGCAAGGCAGAAAGAACCGAATTGATTAATATAATTTTTCCAACGAAAGACAATGAGTTGCTTTTCCATCCTGCAAGCTTAGACCGAAATCGAACCACAACTGGATCCCAAGTCACAATCTTCCTTAGATCAGCCCCCAAAAGAATACCCAAATAAGGGAAAGGAAAGGATCCCGTAGCGCAACCACATATCCGAGCCAAATCAAATAACAATCCTTCTTCAATTCCAATTCCAACCAAACAGGACTTCATAAACTTAAAACTAAGCCCTAAACTCACTTCGAAGCACCTCAATACCCTTTTAACATTGTATAAAGTAGACACCTCTGCTCTTAGAAATAAAATCGTATTATCAACAAATTGAAGATGTGTTAACATCTTGTCCGACAAAACATTTTGAATTCATATTATCTCACCTTCTTCCATTGCCTTGTCTAGTAATATGTGGATTGCTTCAGTCACCCTAAACGCGTTGATTATTATCTTTTCTAGATGCTCGAATTAACCTTATGTTTAAGAACACGCAGCGGAAGAAAGAACAACAAAACGAGCATCGATTTGAAAAAAAGAGCAACCAGGGACCAAAATGCAAAACTAGCATAATATAAGGACCTATGATGTAATTAAGGTGGTCTTTGTATAGTTAAACCCATTTCATGCTTCCATGATGAAATGCAACACAATGCTTGCACAAAAACGTCCACAATTGAAAACACCACAAACTAGGACCAAAACGCAAGAAAAATAACTTTAAAGATGCCTCCAACTAACTTCCAATGACCCCTGTTTTGAAACGCTTAAGGTCGTATCGGAACAGAGCTTCACAGCGAGCAAACGTTCCAAAACAGCTTGGACCCGTTCTGGCCCTGCTTAGCTCGTTTCAATATACGTTCCGGATTGCCAAGGCCAAAATGAGGGCTGTTCCGAAACGTTCGTGCCCGTTTCGAAACACCTTGCTGCAGTAACAGCAGAACTGCAGCACCAGCATCTCCAAGGTTGTTTTCCTTGGTTCCAATCCTCACACTCATCAAAGAAACAACAAGAACAACATACATTCACCAAATTCAGCCATCAAACATGATCAAGAACAAGAGAAACTAGAACATGCTCATCATACGATTAAAAAGGAAATACTTCAAGATTCAACATATATATAAACAAAGTATAAACATGCTAACAAGGGCAGCCAACATACTCTTAACTCAAGGAGTTTACAAACACTCCTAACAACAAAAACAAGGTTTACCCTCATTGTCACACACACTATTATCTAAGCAAGGTCATACTTGAGCTAAAAGCGGACACTTGGATCACTTCCCTTGCATCGTTGCCTTCCAAAAGATCTACAGATCTGCATTGTTAGAAAAGAGAGCGTAAGCTATAAAACTTAGTGAGCGGAGCTCAAAACCAAACTACAACAATGCAGTTTTGAAAACAATCCTCATTTTGGAAACCAAAACCATTTCATGAAAACCACTTTTCACAAATCATTTCCTTTTCAACATGCTAACTTGTAACAAGTTAAAGCAATAACAATAACACATGCTAAAGGCACAATATGAATCCAACATGCAAAGACCATATGTAAACCACATATGCAAACCAAGCCTACCGGCTCCATAATATTCCACATGCTTCAAGCACAAATACATAACCATATGAGTTTACCAAGCTCATATGAAACTATAGCGAATGAGTATACCTGCATCATTGACACGTTGCTCGGATAAGCAGACACCTTGATGGCACAACCCCCATCAAGTCACATGGTGAAACAACCCTCACCACAATCTCACTTCGGCCGGGATGCCACTACCTGCATTGCCCGTTGGTGATAGCACAACCCCTACCACTCGCATCACAATAGCACAACCCCTATTGTGAAACCGAAGAATTTCTCACGCACAAATTTTATAAATATAGTGCACTTCACATCCTATTGATCGATCAATCTATCCGATATAACCCATGTGTCAATATATTCGTCACAACATCACAATCCATAGATTTCACCGGGGATAAACATCTCCCCAAACATATCCAAAAAGCCATTATCATAAGCTCAAGCATAACATAACTCAACAACACTTTAATAAATCACATGGCATTCTCATGGGAAAAAACATCATGCATTTAGTGCATAACAAAAGAATAAACATCATTAGAAAGATATGCTTATGATCAAACAAGATCAAAGGTAAAATGGCGAAAAAGCCAAAACAACACAAAACTTACTCTTGAGCTTGAATTGGCCTAATGGCTCAACCCAAACCCTTAAAACACTTCTTCAACCTTGATAAAACATTAAAATCATTTCCACTCAACACTGATTACCAAAACCAAGCCGAAACCCCCTTTCTAGTTTTCCGGTTCGCCCACAAAAGAATTCAACAATTTCGAATTTTCAATCCCTGCCTATAACCCACCCAAAACAGAGGATTATAGATAATTTCAACACTCTAACTTGCTATAAAACAGAGATTCAATAACACAACTAAAACACCTATCGAAGCATTTCTGATACAAGCCGTAAACATCGAAAAACCCAATTTGGACAATCTCCAGCATAAAATATCATCAAGATACATGGATAAACATCTAAAAACATCATATTATCACCAACTATCGATTTACCTCAAAACTCACTCAAAAATCCACCCTTTCCACTTCAAACTTCAACACCAAACCCATTTTCAGGATTTCTATAGTTTACCCAACATCTCAACTCAAAAACCACATCAAAACAAAGGTAACAACATCATCAAACCAGCAATAACAGATCCTACTCAAGATCTTACCCAAAATCTCATTTTAAGCCAAATTTCATTAGGATTAATACAAAAAAACATAACTTTTGCATTTAAAAGAATCAAAGCATGGGAATATCAATAAAGAACCTTGCATTAGAGGAGAAATTCGTTGCTCACCCCCAATGCTAGCTATTTCCCCTTGTTTGGCAAAATTCCTTAAGAAAAACAATGTAATAAGCTTGGGTTTTAGAAAACCAAAGTAGGAAAATCATTTGACAATATTAGATAAGTAGGAAATCACTTTTACCTTGAGAAAATCAAGTTCAAAGGTTGTTTGGCTGAAGCGAGAAGATGAGAAAGCTTAAAAATGGATTTAATGTAAAATGAGGAAATAAGGAAAACTCGTTTAATTTTAATTATAAAACCTATTTTAAAATATTTGAATAGTCAAAATAAAAAGGATAATAACCATATTGGCCCAGCCAATTTAGCTCCTTAAAGATTCAATGTTTTAACTCTTTTACAAAATGGTCACTAAAACAGATTTTGCAAACTTTACGTTTTGGTCACTAAACCAAAATGTCACGGTTCGTAAAACGTTTTTCCAAAATTGTTTTTACCAAAACCTTAAACATATTTATTAAGGATTTTAGAGATTTATTTCATATTTTTCCCAACATCCGAGAACCACTCCCTGACTCACAACTCCAAACACCGATCTTCCGGACCTCGAAACTTCACCGGATCTTCTAGACCCTAAACCGGGATGTTACAACTCTCCCCCACTTAAGAAATTTCATCCTTGAAATTTACCTGGTGGAAAAAGATGCGGAAACTGACGCTTCATGTCGCTTTCCTCTCCCAAGTGGCTTCTTCAACACCTCAGTGCCGCCACTTTACTTTGACCAGCTCAATAGATCTACCACGCAAAACCTTGCTATCCGTAGCTAATATCTCAATCGGTTCCTCGTCATACGACAAATCTGGATTCAATTCGATTTCTTCAACAGGCATTACATGCGATGGATCTGACATATACTTTCGAAGCAACGAAACATGGAATACGTCATGTATCTTCTCTAATTCCAGAGGCAAACTCAATCTATAAGCCACAGGACCAACTCGTCCAACAATCTCATACGGCCCAATGAATCTCGGACTTAGTTTACCTTTCCTACCGAATCTCATCACTTTCTTCCATGACGATACTTTCAAAAAGACTTTCTCACCTATGACATACTCAATTTCACGATGCTTCAAATCTGCATAAGATTTCTGTCGATCGGTTGCTGCTTTCAAGCGATTACATATCAACTTCACCTTCTCAGTAGTACCCTTAAACATAGCAGGTAATGATACTAATTCATGACCAGCTTCTGCCCATCAAACAAGAGTTCTACACCTCCTACCATACAAAGCCTCAAACGGTGCCATCTGAATACTAGCTTGATAGCTGTTGTTATAAGCAAACTAAACTAACGGCAGGTATTTCTCCCACGAACCCTGAAAATCAATAATACAATAACGCAACATATCCTCAAGCACATGTATTACTCGCTCTGACTGACCATCTGATTGAGGATGATACAAGGTACTGAAATTCAATCGGCTACCCAAAGCACTATGCAAGCAATCCTAAAACCTCGATTTGAACCTCGGATCTCTATCTGATACAATCGACTTTGGTACACCATGTAATTTTGCTATCAATCCACCATCGCGCGACAAGCTCAACCTAGCAAACATCGCTCGAAGCTCAACGACCACTTTCCTACTCAACGCATCATGTACCATATTGGCATTACCTAGATGGTACTCAATAGTAAGATCATAATCCTCCAATAATTCAACCCATCTACACTGTCGGAGATTCAAATCTTTCTGCGACATCAAATACTTCAGACTCTTGGGATCTGTATACACTGTGCATTTCTCACCATACAAATAGTGTCTCCATATTTTCAAAGCAAACACAACAACAGCTAACTCAATATCATGCATGGGGTAGTTCTTTATACGAGTCTTCAAATGTCTCGACGCATATGCCACCACTCTCTCATCTTGCACCAATACACACCCTAGGCCTACATATGAAGCATCATTGTAAATCACGTAATCTTTCCCTGTTACTGGTTGCACTAGCACATGTGCTCTAGTCAAAGCATCTTTCAAACGATCAAAAGCCATGTGCACTAGCAACTATCTTTGAAAATCCTTCTACAAACCGACGGTAGTAGCCCGCTAAGCCTAGGAAACTACGAACCTCAGTCGCAGACTTCGTTTGCTTCCAATTCACAATAGCTTCCACTTTCTTAGGATCAACTCTAATGCCATTCACTGATACAATATCCCTAGAAAGATTACCTCCCTAATCCAAAACTCGCATTTGTTCAACTTCGCATACAACTGATTATCTAGCAAAGTCTTCAACACAAGTCGTAAATGTCTATCATGGTCTTCCTCAGTGCGCGAATAAATCAATATATCATCAATGAACACTACAACAAACTGATCTAGGAACTCATGAAACACACGATCCATCATGTCCATAAACGCGGCCGGTGCATTAGTCAACCCAAACGACATTACCAAAAACTCATAATGGACATAACGTGTACGGAAAGCTGTCTTTGGTATGTCTTGATCCTTCACTTTCAATTGATAGTATCCTGATCTCAACTCTATTTTCAAAAACACTGATGCATCCCGCAACTGATCAAACAAATCATCTATTCTCGGCAACGTATACTTGTTCTTCACAGTTAACTTATTCAACTGACGGTAATCAATACACATACGCATACTTTCGTCTTTCTTCTTGACGAACAACACTGGTGCACCCCAAGGCTTCAAGAGCTAAGTCCCTCAAGGCTTCAAGAGGTGGATCTTGTGCATCTTCTTCTTTAGTTGAAATCTCATCCACCTTTGACGTTTGTCCTCCATCAATGGCATCAAGGATCCCTACATCATCATCATCACAAGATTCCTTCCTCGGAAGGAGGTTATCATCGAAAGCAACATGTATAGACTCTTCTACTAGTAAAGTTCTTTTATTAAATACACGAAAGGCTTTAGAGTTTAAAGAATACCCTAAGAAAATAGCTTCATCACTTTTAGCATCAAATTTACCTAAGTTGTCTTTACCATTATTTAAAACAAAGCACTTGCAACCAAATGGATGAAAATAGCTAATGTTAGGCTTTTTAGATTTTAGAATCTCATACGGTATTTTCTTCAAAATTTGCCTAATCATTACTTGATTTATAATGTTCCAAGCGGTATTTGTAACTTCCGCCCAAAAATATTTAGGTAAATTGTTTTCACAAAGCATGGTTCTAGCCATTTCTTCTAAAGTTCGATTTTTCCTCTCAACTATCCCATTTTGTTGAGGAGTGTGAGGTGTGAAAAAATTATGACTAATCCCATTTTCATTTAAAAACTCTTCAAAACCTAGATTTTGAAACTCGGTTCTATGATCACTTCTAATGTGAGAAATTTTAAGCTCAAGATCATTTTGAGTTATTTTAGAAAATGTGATGAATTTTTCTAAAGCCTCATCTTTTGTACTTAAGAATAGATCCCAAGTAAACCTAGAATAGTCATCAACAAGTACAAAGGTATATGATGTACCACCCAAGCTCATAGTCATAACAAACCCCAAAACATCTACTAGTAGACACATCATTAATGGATTTAAATGAGGTTCTATGTTGTTTACCCTTAGAGCATGCATCACATATTTTATCATTAGAGATATTAAGTTTGGGTAAACCTCTAACCAGATAAAGAGAAATCAATTTTTCTAAAACACTCATGCTAGCATGTCCTAATTTTCTATGTCAAAGTCATGAGTCATGTTCATCATGTGCAACTAAGCATGTATGAGTTGTATGAATGTCATCTAAATGCACCATGTCAATATTGCCTATTCTATGCCCTTTGAGCATCATTTGATTTGTTTTAATGTTCACAATTATGCAACCACTTTTATCAAATAAAACATTAAAACCCTTATCACACAAATGACTAATGCTCAATAAATTGTGTTTAAGACCGTTGACATACAAGACATTTTCAATGAAAATAGAAGAGTGATTACCAATGGAGCCTATTCCTTCAATGTGGCTTTTGGAGTTATCACCAAAAGTTACCACTCCACCACTCTTTGGCTTTAATTCCAAGAATCTACTCTTGTCACCGGTTATGTGTCTTGAGCATCCACTATCAAGGTACCATGAGTTTTGGCTTGAAGCTTTGGCCTTGTAGCAATGCTCCCCCTACAAACAAAGAAATTAGGCTTTGGTTTTTGGTACCCAAGCCATTTTGGGTCCATGAGTGTTAGCCCTCAAAACTTTGGTTCCCTTAGGAATCCAAGAAGCAATAGCATTCATGTTATTAGAAACAATGAGTTCCTTAGGAACCCAAACACTCCTAATTCTTTGACTTTTAGATTGCTTAGTGAAATTTCTTTGTTTAGGATGAAATGGTTTTCTTTTTACATATTGGGTTTTAGAAGAATTTCCTTTTTCAAAATTGTTTCTCCCAATAGTAATAAAAGTTTTAAGATTATCCACTTCCTTTTTGTGATAATCTTGAAAATTGAAAAGAAGTTTTTCTAGATCAAGATTTTTATTCTTAAGATCATTTGAAAGATTTATTGAGTATAACACCTTCTTTTCCAATTCCGAATTAGTTTTTGAAAGAGACTCATTTTGAATTTTTTAATCGGAAATGTTTTTCTTGTTTCTCAAAATTGTCTCAATATATTTTTCAACTAACTCATCATAAACCTCTTGCAATTTATCATAAGCATCTTGAAGTTCATCATAGGTAAAATAAAAATTAGATGAGTTAAGGTTTACCTTTGGTTCATCATCAATGGCCATGAGACAAAGGTTAGCCACTTCCTCCTCCTCCTCGGATGACTCCTCGTCACTCCAAGTTTCTACTTGAGCTTTGAGCTTGTTCTTCTTCCCAAAGCTCTTCCTCTTCAACCGAGGACACTCGAAACAGATGTGGTCAGATTTTTTGCACTCATAGCAAATGATTTGGTCCTTCTCCTTTTCTTTACATTTTCTCTTGAAGTCTCATTTTTTATTGAACTTTCTTCCACGGTTGGACTTCATGAAGCAAGTAAATCATTTGGCCAACATGGCCATCTCCTCATCTTCATCTTCACTAGAATCATTTTCATGATATGAAGCTTTAAGAGTGATTCCAATCTTTTTCTTCTCAACATCCTTCTTCTCAACCTTCTTCTCCTCTATTTTTTTTTCTTCTTCGCTTCCCTTCTTCATGATCTCATGGGTGAGTAGAGATCAAACAATAGAATCTAGCTTGAGAGTCTTCAAATCTCAAGCTTCAATAATAGTCGTTCTCTTGCTATCCCGTGATTCCGGAAGAGAGTACAACAATTTCCTCACTAGCTTGTCTTCGGGGATGATCTCACCGAAACCCTTCAATCCATTAACGATGACCGAGAATCGATCAAACATCTTGGAAACACTCTCATCGGGATCCATTTTGAAATTTTCGTAGCTTAGATTGAGTAGCCCAATTTTTGTTTCCTTGACGTCGCTAGTTCCCTCATATGTTGTCTCGAGGGTGTCCCAAACTTCCTCGACATTCTTGATCGAAGACACCTTGTTCGATCATCTTCGATCATTTCAGCTTTGACCTTTGGGACAAGTCTTCCTTCACAGTCTCTCTTCATTGGTATGTATGGACCTTCTTCAACCACATCCAACACCATGTAGTCGGTAGACTTGATGAAGAGCCTCATCATATTCTTCTGATATGGGTAGTTATCCCCATTGAAGAACGGTGGCTTGGTGGTAGATTGAGACTCGTATAGGTTGAAAGTGGAGGTGGATGCCATTGCTTGACTAATTGTTGATCAAATTCTCCTAGAATCGAATCAAGAGGGTTGTAATCCTTCTAATGAGTGTAGCTCTGATACCAATTGTTGAGTTGATCACACTAATGCAAATGGCCAAGAGGGGGTGAATTGGCGATAAAAACTTTGGTGGGTGAAATTTTGGAAAAATTAAAATGTGACACAAGGCAATTAGAGTGGTTCAAGTTCTCCAAATGAACTCTACATCTACTACCTTAGCTCCCACTAAAGATTTTCAACCAATTCACTACTTGAATTCTTCCCCTTTTTCTTGGATGAGGAGGAAACCTTACAATTTGATTAAGCTTTCTACCCAAAGCTTAATCCACTCACTTTTACAAGAGAAGTATTTGGTAAACTCTAAAAGTTCCTCTCAAATGATAATTGTTTACCCAATTATAGTTTCACACTCCCCAAACTCACAATAAAATATTACAATAAAGATACAAGAGTTGGGTACAAGAATTTGACTCTAAAGGTACAAAGTTTGGATTTGAGTGCTTTGATGTTGCTTGTAGGTTCAATAGTTGTTGCTTGTTCATTTGAGACTTGTTTTATACCCCTTGTATTGAATTATAGCTGTTTGGGTAGTTGGGATCATCAATAGAGTCGTTGGGATGTAATTTCCCGCAATAAATGCTGCTCAGCTACCTACCGTATCGGTACGGCTTGAGGGAGTATCGGTACCTGTCTCAAAGAAGAAAGAGCCGTTGTGACTGAAAACTGCGCGTATCGATACGCTTAGACGGCGTATCGGTACGGTTTTAAGGGGCGTATCGATATAGATTTTGCTCACTGGAATCCCAACTTTGGTTTTGATAAAAAAGCATATCAGTAGGCATACTTAGCGTATCGGTACGGTATAACGGTCATTTAAATTTTGGGATACTAACTAACTGACAAGCCAACGGTCGAAAATTAAATGCAAAGATAAGTAAATCGTATCGATACGGTTACAAAGCATATTGGTACGATATTGTTTAAAGTCTTGTCGAGATGAATATCGTATCGATACGAGGTAATACCGTATCGGTACGCTATGGTCTATCAAAATTCCAGTGACGAAAAATAGTATCGATACGCTTAAGGGTATCGATACGCATAGGCATTTTTACTAAAGTTTGGCTAGAAAATACATAAAAAGACATAGTAGATTTTAACCTTTTAAGAGAGTTTTGTCTTGAAGTATAGTTTGGTTCAAAGAGACTTGTCAAAAAATGAGACTTTGAAAAGTACTTAAAAATTTATTGTTTAGCAAATTGGTCCATAAGTCTAGGTGTTATATCAAAATCAATTTTAGTTTCACATTATCCCTTTAAATTTGGGATATTCACCAAAGATATGTTATCTTAAAGGAGAAATTAATTCGAAGTGGTAAAATTTTCGTAGGCCCATGAAGGGCCCGACCAGTTCGGACATTCGCGTCGCTTACGTCGTGCAGGTGTGCCCCAACCTGAATGGAATTGGATTCGCACCCTCTGTACGCGAGGCACAGTTTCTATTCAAGTCATTCAATGACCATAAATTGGGTAAGTGTATTGTTGACGCTCCAAAAGTACTGATTTATATACCAATTTCACATGCTTACTTGTCTTTTAAGTACATTTAGTTGCATTTTGCCTTAGGAACCATGCATTTGCATTAAGAGTTAGGATTTTGTGTTATGACAGTTTGAAAGGTTGTTTTTGACACCTTTTTGCAGTATGGCATAGAAAGAGGCACATTTTTTGGCAGGAAATAGTAAACCAAGGAAGGAAGGAGATGATGCCGAGAAGGATGTCGAGTAGTTGTTGGCACAAAATGACCTTTAATTGCCAAGCACTGGTTGGCATAGAAGAGTATTTGATGTCAGGCCAAGAAGTTGTTGACTCCAAAAAATAGGACCATATTAGGTTGCGAAAAAATATGGATTGAATCAATCCCCGAAAAAAATAGCAAGCAGTGCCAAGTGCAATTGGCAGAACCATACCCAACTGCGATGCAAAAGGAGCATTGGCAGGGTGATGTCAGCCCTAATCCGATCAGCCTTGAGATTCAAATGCTGGATGAGATGATTCTTTTCATTATCCAATGCGCGTTGAAATTCAAATCCAAGATAAACCAAGGCTATCCCTTGAGTTCTATTTATACCCGATCAATCAAGAATGGAAAAGGAGAGACCAGAGCCAGAGAGTGATCGGAGTCCAAGGAGTTCAACCTACGACCAAGGTCTGGCTGTGGAGAGCTGCATCGAAAGACCCTCTTCTAGCCCATCCTTAGTCGAATTATTTTTATTTTATTTTCAAATGATGATGGATGTTAAAAACGATGATGTTTTTTGGTTGTTAACCCCACCATGAACTAATTTCATAGTTGGTGGGGGTATTTAGGTTGATCAATATGTTTTATGCTTAGCTTTTAATAAATCATAACTACTTCAGCAATGTTTTATTATATCTGGCATGATTTCCATTTTTAAGCGTACTTCCAAGCGAGAGTTAGCACTCTCTTTTTGAAAGTACTATGCCAAGCGATGACTGGCATAGTCAGCCTATTGAAACTCAATATCATAACTAACTTGGATGGCGACGAACGAATGCTAGATACGAAGGTGAGATGTTTCGAAAGAAGATGTTCAAGTAGATGAACTTAATTCGGGAGTGAAATCTACCCCTCAGAACTAAAGATTGGGACTTAATCAAATCAGTTTTTTTTAGAAAACATGCACTATAGATATATAAGGGTTTTTAACATAAACGATTTAGGGCATCAACCGTCGAACGAGGCAATGCCACCATTGAATCAGCTTGGCAAACAATGCCTAGACAAGATTTATTGAAAGCTAGCATGACATGATTAATGTGAAAACCGGGCACTCCCTGCCAACACTTATCATTTGCTAAGACACTCTTTTGCCAACGCTTTATTTTATTTCCCTTCATTCATCTCAATTTCAACTTAAAGCAAACATTTTTCTTGAAGACAAGTAAACCTACAAAGCAATCGAAATTCCAAAAAGCATTCCCTGTGGGATCGATAACTCAGCTTAACTGTTGTATTACTTGCAGACCGTGTATACTTGCACGCAATAGACTTTTCTTGGCATTGTTTTATTACTTTTCCAACACCTTTTACACCCTATTGTCTGAAATTTCCTATTCACGCCGAGATTCTACATGTATAAACACTTCCCATTCCATTTATCCCATCCATGTGGGATATAGGGGTTTCATTTTCCTTTACTCAATTCACAATCCCTCACTTTGAGCATCAATTTCTCATTCAATACTCAACCATTTTGAGCATATGAGATATCTTTGTAAATGTCTCATGGAGTAGAATAAGACCCAAAAGAATCCTTATTCAAATCTCCACCTTTACCCATTCGAAATATGGCTCAAATAACCATTTTCCTCACGTTTTTCCAACAATCCCCCACATGAATGAAATTGATGTCTTTTATCAAAGCATTTTGACTCAATGTGGTGATAGCTTCTACAATTAATAGTTGCATAGGATAGGTAGGTTTCCTCCTTTGAACCTTCCTTTATGAAAGTATATTAACTTTACTGGCTATTTAGTATACATGATGTTCTTAAACTATTCAATCGTTTGTGTAAACGATGATATACTTCACACAACTACCTCTCTGACACGAGTTTTTGTTCTCATGGTTATGTCCATATGGCCGTGGACATCGCCTGGTTCTGCAAGAGTTTGAGAGAACTATGCCCCAATAGTCTCCTTAAAGCACCCCCACTTCACTCTCACATAGGTGACTTTTGTTGCTCGGCTCACCGACACACAATGGTCATTAAAAGCTTTTGTTTAGCCTATCCCATTTTTGTCACTATTTACATCATAGGAACGGACTGGGGAGAATAACCCCCACAGTGACCACACAAGGTCTATGTAATTAGGTTGTCCCTTTAAGCCTAGATCTTGGGATCTCCAGCTAACTAGGTAGGTTTTTCCTACACATAGTGCCTTAAATTTTTTGGGCTTTAGTCTCATTCCTTTCATTTTTTTTCTCAACTTGATCTCGATTTAACCCTTTGATTAGTGGATATGCAACGTTATCCTTTGATTTCACAAAATCAATAGAGATAACTTCATTTAAGATCAGTTGCCTAACATTATTATGTCGACGACACATATGTATCGACTTACCATTACATATAAAGCTCTATGCTCTACCAATTTCCGCTTGGTCATCACAATGTATGCACATTGTGGGCATTGGCTTTGGTCATTCAGGAATATCTTCTAAAGAAATTTTTGAAGCCATTCGACTTCTTCTCTAGACTTGTCTAGAACTACAAACTTAGATTCCATTATGGATCTGGTTATAACCATTTTTCTTGGAGATTTCCATCCACTTGTGCCATTGATATCTTGAATATAAGATACTTAACTAGCATGAGAGTATCATTCTAGGACAACATGATCTCTGGAATAATGTAATCTATAATTCTGAGTATATCAAAGATATCTCGGTACCCTCACAATCATTTTCTAGTGATTTTCACCTGGATTGCTTGTGAATTTACTTAAACTGCTCATAGTAGAGCAATATCTAGTCTAGTGCGGCTCATGAGGTACATTAGACTGCCTATGACCCTTGCATATTCCACTTTGTTAACATTTTGACCTTTATTCATGGGAATATCTTGGCTAGTGTCCATTGGAGTTATAGTTATACCAGAATCATCCTTGCCAGATTTCTCAAGAATTTGTCCACGTGGTGTGACTAAGTCAATATGAGACCTTCAAGTAACTATTTGATTTGGATGCTCAAAAATCATATCGTCTAGTCTCGTATCTTTCATGTTCAATCTTGAATTTCAAACATGTCTTTGGTACGTTTTACCATTTCATTATTACATATAACAATGAGTATGTGATCAACATAAGATCATATATCCTAATGTCGGTAGGTTTGACATACACACATTTTTCATACGTATTTGTTATCACAACAATATCGTAGTTTCAACCTTTTGTTGAACATATGGACTATTTTTCATTGGTAGTCTCTGAAGTTCATTTCATTGAACTTGGATCAACTTCCTTAAATATATAAAAATATATTTTCAAGAACGAGACATTTTTTGTTTTCATTATCACATTCTTGTGAATCTACAAGAGTTTTACATAATCAATGAAAATATAGTCCACTTATTTTCATTTACTTTGGTAATGTTAATATTACCTTTGCAAGACACCCCCACATTTTTATATAGTTGTAGGAAGGTCTTATTTCCTTCCATAACTCGTATGGTATCTTGTCTCTTTGGGAAGAGGTAATTAGTTGATAAAACAACTTTCCCCACATGTTAGGCACATTTTTGAAGTTTCAATTCTTATCTTCAAAATTATTGTAACATTGGATGTTGTAGCGTTACTCACATAGAGTTTTATCCCAAATTAATCAGTTTATTAAATTTGGGTTTTAACATCCTACTTATAGAGAATTATCTCTCTATAGCATCTTTGCTTTTAAGCAAAACACTAGTTTGTTCTATCATGAAGGTAATAAGTTTCCTTTCAACCATTGTTATGAATTTGATCAAGCGGTTCTATACTTCTTTCAAAATTTTGAAATGAAGATTTTGTTAATTTGCTTCAATGTTTGTTTCACATTTATTCTTATAATTAATATGAAACAAATTTCATGTTAATTACTCTACGCAGAGAGTCATAATTAACATGTTCATGCCATAAATTTAAAACACAAGCATGTAACCAGAAAGAAGCAACAATTCTTTTTATTCATAATTTCTGGGTTTTTATAGAGATTAAAACATGTCTCCTACTCATAACCACCCCCCCTTTTTAGGCATATAAATCTTCTTTCTCCACAATATTAGCCTCCTTGACTTTCTCTTTGCATTCAGAAGATCTATGCCCTATCTTGCCACAGTTGAAGCATGCTCCCTTGAATTTTTCTTTTTTTGAAAATTACACCATTAGGTCCAAACTTTTTCCTGGCTTGGTGTTATTAGTTGTAACACCTCAAATTTTGCCCATTTTAAAAATTTTTAATTTTGAAATCCCTAAATCGGTAACCCTAGAATTTGGGGAATTTAATTCAGAAATCCTAATTGAGTTTAAGGGTTAATTTGAGAAAATTCAGAATAATGGGCTTAGCTTTGAAATTCGTGGGTTAATTTGTAATTTATGGAAACTTAAATGCTCGTTTTCAAACCCTAAATAACTTAAGTGGCTTCTTTTGTATTTCACCCATTAAATTGGGTATTTAATCCATGTTATCTGGTTTTGGGAAACCAGTAGCCGCTCTCCCCTTCTCTCTCGATATCCCTCCCTTCTCAATCTCTCGTTCCGGCGAAGCTCCGACCATCGGCTTAGTGTCGTCCGTTGGCCGATCTGGTACCACCGATCGGCTTCTCTTCTCCTCGCGAACCAACCCCACCCACCGGACCAACCTTATTGGTCGTCGTTTGGTCAGAAACGGTAGAAAACCGTTCGGTTTCCCTTGTGCCGCCGTTCTCCACCATCTCTTCTGTTCATTTTTGTGAGAAAGTCATCCGAAACCTTTCGTTTTCCTCGTGTCGCCGTCATCACCGTTCGAGTTTGGGTAAGTGTTGGGTAAGCCCTTTTTCATTTTGTTTTCTGTTTCTTTGAGTTTTAGTTTTCTTTGTGTGGGTTGTGTTTTAACATCGGTTTCCGTTGTGTTTTTGGCCGGAAATAAGCCATTGGGGGACATCGGTTCATGTCACCGGTGACGGTGTTGTTAAGTGATTTTGGAAAAACCTTCAAGCCATCATCCTTTCTGATCTGTCATGTCGTCGTGCTTGTCTAGATTTGTCATCGTCACGCTGTCGTACCGTCGTCGCCGATCGTCTTTCGTCATCGTTGCTCCTGCTTCGTCATCTCTGCCGCCGTCAAGCAAGGGTCTGTAAACCCTAGCTTCAGTTTGCAGGATTGTGTTAGGGCAATTGGTTGTGTGAATGTTTGGGTTAGGTTGAGCCCAAATCATGTGGCCCGTTTGTGGATGTGTGATCTTGTGAGCTCGTTTGTGGGAAACCAAACCGATCCCAGATATGTGTTATGACACAAGTGTGAGAGCCCATTTCAGTGCGTCCAAGTGTAACCAAAACAAGAATTGAAACGAACTAGTGAACCAAATTGGATCAGTGTGCTAGGCCGAACCGGTCTTTTGAATCTTATTAAACCAAACCAGATCAATGAACCTTGAACCGAATTGGGTCAGTTTGACCATGACATGTTGATTAGTTGACTTTTGAACTTTGACTGTTGACCGAATCTAACTTTTGACTGACCTATGGACAGTTGACTGAACCCTTGGACTAGTTTGACCAGAGTTGACCGTTGACCTTGGACATGTTTGATTAGTTGACTTTGACCAAAGTTGACCAAGAGTTGACTTTTCAGAAAACGTCCATCTTAACCTTTCTCGACGTCCTGAGTCCATATCTGCTGCCCGTTTTACCTAATTAAATCTTGAAAGCTCTATTTTTCTTATTTTAAGTATTGTTATTGGAATATGATAAGTTATGATTTCAGAATCTGATTCGGAATATTCTCGTGTTCAGGTGCCAACCTTGAGACCGTTGGGTTACCTCCAGTTGTTTAGACCGACCGTGCATGTTCTTCGAGATCTTCACGTGAGTATATCTTCAGTTCGGTTTTTAGTGTTTTAGTCGGTGGCTTAGTGTTAGTAATAAATGTTAATATATAATTCATATCTCGTAGGTCCTGATTCAGTGAGATCCGAGCGTGAGGCTCGCGCTTCTCGAGATTAGAGTTTCTGTGGCTAAGGTGTGTTTCTTGGGGTGTTTTTCAGTAAATGTTTTATTCTTGCTTGATTTATTATCTGATTAATTGTGGTTTGAGACTATTTGAGACATCATGCATAGCATAATGAAATGTGTTTTTAAATCAAGCATCTGATTTTCGGAAAATATGATACTCGTAAGAGTTTCGATTTATGATTTTACAAATCATATCATGTGTCATTTGTTCAGAATAGTATTCGGAAAAAGCGAGGGAAACCTCCACTCTGGCGAGCGAAAGCTCCACTCTGGCGAGGGCAACCTCCACTCTGTATGATGTCGGACATTCGGACATTGAGTCATGCATCAGACATCATAACATTTATGATTTTGATTTATCGAATACACTCTGTTTTCGGAAATGAATTTATCGGAAAATAAAATATTGTTTTGACTTTCTGTTTTGTTTAAACAATAGGACACACTAAGCTCTTTAGCTTACACCCCTTAGTTTTTATTTTCAGATACTCGGACTTATTAGGCGACTCGGTACTTGGAGCATCTCTTGTTTATTCAGATATATTAATATTCAATATGAACTCTTTTGGTTACTTTGATTTACTATTTTAACATTATTTGGAATATTCGTGTAATATGGACATTGAGAATGTTTATAATTTGGGATTATTAGATGCATATATTTACGAACTCGATTTTAGATATTTTAATTAATTAATCATAATCATATTAATTATTGGGTTTCTACTTATTCAATTGATTATTAAGAATTTTATTATATTTTACCTAAATTGTTTCTTGTGGGATAAGTTTTTAAACCTAACTTCCTAAATTCGGCTTTTTGCTTCTAAGTCGGGTTTAGGGGGTTACATTGGGGTTGCTTTCCCCTCCTGGCTTCGACATTATTTGCCTTAGCCTCCTTAAAGGTTTCTCTGTTCAACCTTCTAGCATTGCCTCTGTTGTCTTATTCGATGCTAAGACTAACAATCAGTTCCTCCACTAACACCTCAATTTTTTGTGCTTCGGGTAATTCTTGAAGTCATTCCATCCGGAAGGCAGTTTTTCAGTGATGGAAGCTACTTTAAAGGACTCGCTTATCACCATTCCTTCAGCAAGAATTCCTTGAATAATCAGTTGGAGTTCCTCCACTTGACTTACTACTGGTTTTGAATCAACCATAGTAAAATTCAAGAATTTCGCGACTAAGAATTTCTTAGCCCCAGCATCTTCTGCTTTGTACTTTCTGTCCAATGCAACCCATAGTTTTAATGTTGTTTTTTACACATCATATACCGGATACAGCGAGTCTTGTATTCTGTTGAGGATGTAATTTCGACAGAGGTAGTCACCATTTTCCCAATCCTCGATGATGCTAAAGGCGGTGAGCTCATTCACCTCTCTTTCTCTATCCCCTATCTTGACAACTGGAGTATCTTCCTTCAGATACTTTGCCATGTTTAGCATGGACAAATAGAAAAACATATTTTGTTGTCATGTCTTGAAATTTTGCCCGCAGAATTTCGTCGGCTTCTCATTGTGGTTCATTGCCACCTTCGTTTTGCTCAGATTGATGGGCTGACTTGTCTTTTCTGAATTTCGTTTAGTTCTGATTTTAATTTTTACAAAATTTGTAAACTCAATTACTTCTAACGACAATTTCTATAAAACAGAGTTGTCCCTTTTATTTCTGAGATCTAAGCAAACCCGTTAAAACGGCAGGATAATTTCTGAAACAATTTTTTTGCTTTCTCACAACCGTACTTATTTTGAATCACCTTGGATTTAATATGTCTTAAGATTGTTGAAAAAAACATGGTTAAATTCAAAATAATTAAAAATAAACGGAAAAACAGAAATTATAAGAAATTAACATATTCGAAATAACCGAAAATAGGATTGTTGAGGCCTGCATGAAACGCAGTTTCCTTTAGACATATTCGACCACTCTTTAGTGCTTGAGTCCTTTAGTCGTCAGTCTCCCATGATACAACAGCGGATGATCTTCGACAGTTGCACTACTGAAGAGATCACGAACAGTACTCGTGCCTTTTCCTATCACCAGAAAAACAATGCAATTTGAGAGAAGAAAGCTTTCCGAATTGTGTTTTAAAACTGAAGGGAGGTCATGTATTCATAGGGAAAATTAGGTTAAATGTGTAAATCAAGATATTTCAAAAATATCATTCATCTAATTTGTTTCGAATATTTTGCGTGAATAGGAACTGAATATTACCCCTTTAAATTTAAGATATTCACCAAAGATATGCTATCTTAAAGGAAAAGATTAATTCGAAGTGGTAAAATATTTGTAGACACACAAAAGGCCCTGTAATCACTAATTTTGTCCGGACCTTAAACCCCCTTTAGTTTGTGTTTACCTTGGGCTATTTAGGGCTATTCGGTAATTAAAAGGAAAAAAAAAAGAAAAAGAAAAAAAGGAAAATATATATATACATATATATGTAAGTATAAATAATGCTACCCTTATTACTTTACGTTATTATTTATCATATTTGAAAAAAGAAAGAAAAAACCTAAAACATTTTTAATATATAATATTATCTTATTATAGTTAATAACAATTATGTCTTATCATTATTATTATTTATCATTTATGTACATCCATTACATATTTGTTTTATTATTGTGTGTGTGCTAATATTATCTACTAATTATTATTGATATATTTACTATTATTATTTTTTTTTGTTTATTATTATTATCGTTATTATTATTATTATTATTATTATTATTATTATTATTATTATTATTATTATTATTATTATTATTATTATTATTATTATTACTATTATTATTAATAAGAAAATAAAACATGGATGAAAGCCCAAATTATAATTGAATAAATAAACAGTCCATTAAATAAAATACAAGTCCAAAAATAAATGAATGACCCGGTAAGCCCACAAAAATACACAGCCCGTAAGCCCAAATAGTGCTAGCCCTAATAATCAAGAAAAACCCTAATTTGTTGTGTTTTTGCGCAGCCACATCTGGACCGTCAGATCTAGCCCCTGATCAACGGTCCAGATCTTATCTGATGAAGAAACCCTAGCGAGCCCCTCTATCGTCTCGCGCCGCACTTCCCCACAGTCGTCAGATCGGCTGAGATCTGACGGTCCAAATGAATCCCAGCGAAGGAACCCTAGCGAGCCCCTCTATCGTCTCGCACCGCACTTCCCCACAGCCGTCAGATCGGCTGAGATCTGACGGTCCAGAGTTCAAGATGGAGGTTGCCCTAGACGCCCTTTTTGAGCACACCGCGCCGCACATCCTCTGCCGCAGGATCTAAGGGACAACCAACGGCCCAGATGGGCCCTAGAGCGCGCCACGCCCGTGACCCCTCGTCTGACCCCTCTACCGCTTCGGCCGCCCTACGCTAACACCAATTTGTGAGGTTTCGTCATGCAACAGTGAAAAAGAAAAAAAGAATCAGATGACCAACAATGACAATCCAAACACAAAAAAAGAATCAGATGACCAACAACCATGACAACATCATAGGCAGCAGGGTGAAGGGTGTTCAGGAACTGTTGGTGGCCGTCGTCATTGCTGCCGATGTAAAATCCATATAGGGTGTTTATGTATTCAGCTTCGAACGGCACTTCCCTTCCTTGTACAGTGACTGTTGTTGCCGTCCTGCTGTCGATAGCAGCGTAGAAATCTCGCACTAAAGAGACGTTCATCTCCTCCGATTGTTCGACAAAGATCTGCCATTGTAGAGCTCGAATTTTTCGGGCAATGAACGGCTTTAGGCCTAGATTTCCCTCCTTTAAAGTGTAAATGAATCCCCTTTCTTCTCACATATCTCTGATCTGAAATGAGCGTGGGGTGGTTGCTGTCGGGGTGGAGCTGGAGGCAGCATTCCTACGGGTAGTTCTGGAAGACATTGTTGCAAGGGTTGTGAAAATGAAAATAAAAACAAAAATTCTAGAGGAGTAAGTAAGAAGAGTAGAAGTGAGTAAAAATGAAAAAATGAAACGGAGTTTATATAGAGAAGGATTTGCTGCCCGTTGGAGCTGTACTGGCAGGCGCGAATAATGGGGCCAGTTGTTACGCGGTAGCGTGTCTGACGCGTCTGTCACGTGTTTTCCGTGTCTGCTGCGCGTCTGTTACGTGTTTCCATGTCTGTCGCGACAGCGTGTTGACAGCATGTATTTTCCGTGTCTGTCTGCTGGTGGATGGATGGTGGGCTGATTTCACTTCTCCTGTTCGTCTTGACTCTT
Source organism: Hibiscus tridactylites (assembly GCA_958450335.1). Lineage (NCBI taxonomy): Eukaryota > Viridiplantae > Streptophyta > Magnoliopsida > Malvales > Malvaceae > Hibiscus > Hibiscus tridactylites. Next base: position 15,768,691 of record OY288270.1, read on the forward strand.
TTATTTCCTAAAAACAATTAAAATAAAAAAACATTATAAAATAAATATAATTTCCTAATATATAAATAATAAATAATAAATAAACTAAAAATAAAAATTAGGTTAAATTAGGGATGCCAGGTGGGGCATCTCCTAAGGTAACCACTTCCTGCATTCTTGGGGCTTCAGTCCCCTGATAATGCTTCAAGCGCTGTCCGTTGACTTTGAATTGGTGCCCGTCTTTTAAAGATCTGATTGTGATGGCACCATGGGGAAAGACCTGTACAACTTGGAACGAGCCAGACCATCTAGATTTCAGCTTTCCCGGGAAGAGTTTCAATCTAGAGTTGAATAGCAATACAAGCTGCCCTGGGCAGAACTGTCGTGACAACAACTTTTTATCATGCCACTTCTTAGTTTTATCCTTGTAGATTCTTGCATTGTCATAGGCCATTGTCCGAATTTCTTCAATTTCGTTCAAATCCAGTAGCCTTTTATGCCCTGCCTTTTCCAAGTCCATATTAACTGCCTTGATTGCCCAGTATGCTCTGTGCTCTATCTCGACAGGTAAATGGCATGTTTTCCCATAAATCAATCGGTAAGGAGACATTCTCAATGGAGTTTTGAAAGCTGTCCTATAAGCCCATAACGCATCATTCAGGTGTAAAGACCAATCTTTCCCAGTTGGCTTAACCATCTTTTCAAGAATGTTCTTAACTTCCCTGTTGGAGATTTCAGCTTGTCCATTGGTCTGTGGGTGATATGCTATTGCGATCCGATGCTTGACACCATACTTCTTCAAGGCAGCAGCAATAACCCGGTTGTCGAAATGTCTCCCTTCATCACTGGTGATCGCCTTAGAGATGTCAAATCTAGAAAAGATGTTTTTGTGTAAAAACCTCTGAACTGTCTTGACATCATTCTTTTGAGTGGCGATGGCTTCAACCCACTTAGATACATAATCTACTGCCAGGAGGATGTATAAATTCCCACACGAGGATGGGAATGGTCCCATAAAATCAATCCCCCAAACGTCGAAGATCTCGACTTCAAGAATGTTCTGCAGCGGCATCTCGTGTCTCCTTGAGATGTTTCCTGTCCGTTGGCACTTGTCACAGCTCTTGTAGAAGAATTGCGCATCTTTATACAGTGACGGCCAATAAAATCCTAACTGCAGAACCTTGGCAGCAGTTTTATTGCCTCCTAAGTGTCCTCCATACTGTGAAGCATGACAGTGATGAAGTATGTCTTCCTGCTCATCCTACGGTACGCATCTCCTTATAACCTGATCTGCACAGATTTTGAAAAGAAGAGGTTCGTCCCAATAATAATGCTTAACATCATTTTGGAACCTCTTCCTGGCTTGATAGTTAAGGTCGGGAGAAATTATTCCGCTAACTAAGAAATTAACGAAATCAGTATACCAGGGGAGTTCAGAAGACTTACCTGCCGCCATGGCTGTCGCGGCAGTGACTGCGGCAGCAAAGAGCTGCTCATCTGGGAAGGTCTCCAATATGTTTGTCTCATCTGTCGGTAGACTCTGTCCCTTCTCTAACCTTGACAAGTGATCTGCCACTTGATTTTCTGTCCCCTTTTTGTCCTTGATTTCAAGGTCGAATTCTTGCAATAGCAGGATCCAACGTATCAGTCGAGGCTTTGCATCCTTTTTCGCGAACATATACTTCAATGCAGAGTGGTCTGTGTGCACTATGACCTTCGTTCCAAGTATATAAGAACGGAACTTGTCAATGGAGAATACCACAGCTAATAACTCATTCCCTGTGATGGTGTAGTTCACTTGGGCGTCGTTCAGTGTTTTGCTGGCATAGTATATGACGTGAAAAAGTTTGTCTCTCCGCTGCCCAAGTGCTGCCCCGACAACATAGTCACTAGCATCACGCATGATCTCAAATGGCTGTGTCCAGTCTGGTGGCTGTACTATTGGGGCTGTTACCAGCTTTTCCTTCAGAACCTTGAATGCTTCAGTACATTCATCATTAAAGTCGAAGGGTCGGTTCTGCTCCAGAAGATGACATAGGGGCTTGGTGATATTTGAGAAATTCGCAATGAACCTCCGATAAAAACCAACATGTCCTAGGAAACTTCTGATTCCCTTGACTGTGGTGGGCGGCGGCAGCTTTTCGATCACTTCTATCTTGGCTCTGTCGACTTCTATGCCACGGCAGCTAATCTTATGGCCAAGGACTATCCCTTCATCCACCATGAAGTGACATTTTTCCCAGTTCAATACTAAGTTTGCTTTTTCACATCTTTCGAGTACCTTTTGTAGGTTGCCTAGGCAGCTTTCAAAGTCGTCTCCAAAGACTGAAAAATCATTCATAAAAATCTCTAGGAAGTTCTCCACCATATCGGAGAATATGGCCATCATGCACCTTTGGAAGGTGGCTGGTGCATTGCATAGTCCAAATGGCATTCTCCTAAAAGCGTATGTTCCGTAGGGGCATGTGAATGTCGTCTTTTCTTGATCTTTCGGTGCGATAGCTATTTGATTGTAACCTGAATAACCATCAAGAAAATAATAATAAGGTTTACCCGCTAGTCTATCAAGCATTTGATCAATAAAGGGTAAAGGAAAGTGGTCCTTTCGGGTAGCTTTGTTAAGCTTCCGATAGTCCATACAAACCCTCCAACCGGTCACAGTCCTGGTTGGGATTAGCTCATTGTTTTCGTTGGTTACCACGGTCATTCCTCCTTTCTTGGGAACGCATTGCACCGGGCTCACCCATTTGCTATCCGAGATGGCGTAGATTATTCCAGCATCTAACCATTTGATTATCTCTTTATGCACCACCTCTTTCATTGCATGGTTCAGCCGCCTTTGAGCATCTATAGTCGGCTTATGATCATCCTCGAGAAGGATTTTATGCATACATAATGCCGGACTAATGCCTTGAATATCGTCTATCGTCCATCCAATAGCCTTTTTATGCTGCTGCAGCATCCCTATTAACTACTGTTCCTGTTCATGTTCCTGCATCAACTTGGAAGAGATGATTACGGGCAACGTATCATTTAAACCAAGAAAAGCATATTTTAGCTGCCCTGGCAGAGGCTTAAGATCTAAAATAGTGGGCTCAACAGTTGATGGCTTTTGGATTGCATGGTTACCCGAGGTATAATTTAAAGGCTCGAATAACTTACCTGGACGATTGCCTATCCAGTTTACCTCCTCATGATCTTCAGTATCAGATGTATCAGATTCTGAGGAGTTGCTGTCGTCGGTGCTGTCGTGGTAGTCTTGTAAGTGGATGTCGAGGCAGTGACCAATGTTGATGTCGTGACAGCCCGACCTGATGCAGGGTTGGTCAAGGGTAACTTCAGTGATAACCTTGCATTCTTCTTCTGCATCAGCGTGCTTCATAGCTTGGAGAACATTCAACTTTATTTCTTGATCGTTCACTCTCATGGCGAGTTCTCATTTTTCCACATCAATCAGTGATCTTCTCGTGGCTAAGAAAGGTCGCCCCAGGATGATTGGTGCGTTTTCATCTGCTTCACAATCTAAAACGAGAAAGTCAGCAGGAAATATAAACTTATCCACTCTTACCAGAATATCTTCGATTTCTCCTTCCAGATGAACGTAAGAGCGGTCTGCCAACTGCAGAATTACTGTTGTGGGTCGAGCTTTTCCAATACCTAATTTCTGAAAAATAGATTTTGGCATTAAATTTATACTAGCACCAAGATCACAAAGTGCCTTACCCACATATTTATCTCCGATTACACAAGGTATGATGAAGCTCCCCGGATCCTTCTTTTTCTGGGGTGGATGCTTGTGCAGAATACTCATGCATCCTTCTGTCATCTTAACCGTTTCAAACTCCCCAAGTCTGGATTTCTTTGACATGGCATCCTTGAAAATTTGGCGTAACCAGGCATCTCCCTAACGACATCTAACAGGGGGATGTTGATATGAACCTGCTTAAAAATGTCATAAATCTTTTTAAGTTGTGATTCTTGCTTCAATTTCTGTAACCGTTGAGGAAAAGGAGGTGGGGGACGATAATCAGCAATACGTCCTTCCCACTGCATACGAATCTGAGGAGGTTTGGGTTCATCATCTTTCTCCTCTGTCGCTTTTGTTGTCGTGACAGGCTCATCGGTAGTAGGCTGTTTGTTACCTGTCGGGGCAGCTTCCTCGGCAAGTGATTCCAAGGCTGGTTTCTTCACCGTTTCAGCTTCCTTCTCTGGCCCTGGTAGTTTCTTCCCACTCCTAGTAGTGATGGCTTTACACTGCTCATGTGTGGGCTGCCTAGCATTTTTAGTATTGCTAGGAAATCCGCCAGTCTGCCTTGGGTTGATATGCTGAGAGACCTGACCCATCTGTGTCTCCAACGATTTTAGAGTAGCTTCATGATTTGTCATCCGCATCTCTGTTTTATCCATGAATGTCTCCGTCTTCTTGACAAATTGATTCATCTTCTCTATATAAGTTCCTGTCTGAGACATAAACGTAGCCAGCGTCTGTTCCAGTGTACTGTTTGTGGCAGTTGGTGGCTGTTGCTGCTGCTGCTGCAGTTGCTGTCAAGTCAGCAATCTAGGTCCTCCCTGATTCTGATTATTGTGTACTTGAGGATTCAGGGCATTATTAGGATTACTCCAAGAGAACTTGGGATCCTTTCTCCAGCTGGGATAAGTGTGAAGGATTGAAACGAGATAAAAATTCGCGAGACAAATCTGCCCAAGTTCTAATTGAACCCGGCGTAAGTTTATTCCACCAAGTCTTTGCTCTGTCCCTCAATGAATGGGGAAATAACTGAAGCCTCAGTATCTCCGGATTAACTCCTGGTAGTCTAAACGAACCACAGATTTCCTGGAACGTTTTTAGATGCTCCATAGCATCCTCTGTAGCAGCACCACTGAATTGACCGTCATTGTTGATCATGCTAAACATAACAGGTTTCAGCTCGAAGTTGTCAACATCTATATCCGGCAGCGTGGTTTCTAGTTCTACATGATCATTCAGCATGTAGTCACGGCAGGACCGTCGTGCGGCAGCGGCAGGCGGGTCGCCGACAGGAGGGATAATCTCTCCATCTCTGGCGGGATTATCAACCTGGGGGTTCCCTTGGTTTTGCATCGTCTCTAACTGTTCCTCAAGGTACTCGTTCCTGGCTAGTACGTGACGAAGTCGGTTCCTAAGATTGAACGAACGTTCGATTTCAGGATCTAATGGATACTCAAGTTCTTCTCCTCGTCTCGATCTACGCATAAACAAGAAACCTTGTGAAAAGCAAAAGTTGAACAAACCAAATTAAAACAGAAAAATAAAAATAAAAAGAAAAGTGCAGTAAAAGAAAAGGTAGAGTTATGTTGCCAGTCCCCGGCAACGGCGCCAAAAACTTGTTGCGTGTAAAAGTGTCTATCGCAATGTAGTGCAAGTGTACACGACGCAAGTAGTAAAGTGATACGGGAGTATCGGATATCGTCTCCACAGGGACTGGGCTAATAGCTTCACCTTGAGTTACTGCACGAAAGTAAAGAAAATATTTAAGATGTTTGTCACGAAAATAATAAAGAGAACTTAAATAAAAGAGTAGAGAAATCAAGATAGAGAGAATGGGCTGGTATTGAATTGCTCAGTAGTGTAGGTATTGCTGAGTTTAGGAAATTCAGCTCTGTCGTCGTCCCCGTCGCGGCAGCACCTGTCGCGGCGGCAGTCTGTTGCTTGTCGTGGCAGCGATCACTCAACTCCGTACTTCAAGTTTGGCAAGAATCCCTGCTGTGCCTTGGTCTATCCCTAGGTCCAAGTCTGTCGATGAACACATCTTTGATGATACCTCCCGGCGTGAATCGAAGGATGAACACCGAAGTTGTTGAATTCTTCTTTAGCCACTTAACCTCGTCCTATCCCTAGGTCCGAGATAGTTCAACTATAAACTAGAGAACTCGCACTTATTCCTTTCGTATACTTAACTCTCCCGATATTAAGTAAATAGATAACCTCGCAATGCTCTCCCGATACTCTTGCAAGATGTTAATAACCAGAATAAGAGAACTTGAAGTTTATTTTATTGAACTGAAAATTCCTAAAACAAAAGCAACCCTTGCAACTACTTTACAAAACAACCCGTGGCCCTAAGGGGAATTTAGAACATGATGAGAGGATGAAAACGGCTAGGGTTTTGAGAAGAAGGCTAGAGATAGGTTATATTCTCCCTAGGTCGAATTACATGCCTTTATATAGGCTTTGGGTCCAAGTTTTCTAAAATAGCAAGAATACAAGTTTAAATTAAAGTACAATTCTAATAAAGACTAAATCTTCAGAGAATATAGCTTTAACTCGTCCTCCTTCTTGCTTGGAATTTTCTCTCCTTGAACTTTGGGCTTGGCATTCCTTCTGATCTAGGGCTTGGAAAAATATACTGGTTTTCCACGACAGACGGGCTTAATTTTCTCTATCTGTCGAGGTCCACTTTGCTTCTTCTCCTCAAAACTAATGTCGTCCTCTGTTGTCACGACGGCAACCATGGCAGCATTGTCCTCCTTGACTGCTCGTCCAATTCCAGCTCTTCTGCTTCACTGCTCGTCCAATTCCAGCTCTTTTGCTTCACTGCTCAGCGCCTGCCTCTCTATCTGCTACAGCAGCAACCTGCAAAAGCAACCAATTTCAGTAGAAACTGTGCCTTTTAATATATTTGTGATGTTTAACTGTAAACTAACCTAAATGCAATGAATTATGCTTGAATGCAGCAGAAAAATGGGTTAAATAGGGGATAAATAATAGAACTTTTACACGCTCAACACTTGCTTGCACCATCTCGACTCGTACGGAGCGGAACTCGCTCTGATACCACATGTCACGGGGCTAGGTTCTGACTCACCAACCCGTGCGGCCTTAGTCGACAATCTTAGGTCGGGGACTAAGTAAGCCTTCGAATATCTAAGCTGGTGCGCTTAGAAATTGGTGTGCGGAAGCTTTTGGAGAAAGATGGTGATGGCTAAGCAAGGCAAAATGAAGGAGACAAGGGATTTTATAAGCAAAGAGCCTCGTTAAAAACTCCTCCTAAGCCTAGACGATGAGAAAAGAGTACTCAATGCCTTCTCTTATTAATAAGCAATGAAAGATGAAAATGAGGAATTGTGGAGTGATTACAATGGATGAGGAAGGCTCTTATTTATAGCCTTGGCCCCCTCGATCTAATGGCTACGAATGACTCGATCCAATGGCTATGGATGAGTCTTACAAAGAGAATCTTCTAACTAAGGAAAGCTTGTCACTCAAATACATAGTTGCCTAAGATACAAGGCTATGACATCACATGTTGGTTGTCATTGAAGACTTTCCTTGATTGTGGCTCCAAGGATGGATGCTTTCCTCGATTGTGGCTTCAAGAAAGGAAGCTTTCCCCGAATAGGCTCCATGGATGATATCTTTCCATGAGCGTTGGTCAAAAGATGACACCTTGGCTTGGGTCTTGGAAGCTTGGGCGGATTGGGCTTGACATGGCCCGAATATTGTGTCCAAAACCTCCTCTTTAGCATGTTGGGTGCTAAATCGGGCCCTAGGGTGTGGGCAACTCGGATGGGCATCCCCTAGGCCTCTTGGCGTGCACATCGGGTGCAGACTCGGCCTCATTGGCGTGCACGTCGGGTGCGGGCTCGGGCTTCATGGCTTGGGCGGCATGAAGGGTGCATGGCAAGGCCCCCTTGGTGTGCACGTCGGGTGCGGGCTCGGGCTCCATGGCTTGGGCGGCATGGAGGGTGTGCGGCAAGGCCCCCTCGTATGCGGACTCGGCCTCCTTGGTGCGCACGTCGGGTGCGGACTCAGGCTCTATGTCTTGGGCGGCATGGAGGGTGCATGATAAGGCCCCCTCGGGTGCGTGTATTGGGCCCCCTCGGGTCCAGGTCTCGTGGGCAGCACATGAGGTGCTTGACAAGGCCCCATGGTGCGCGGGAACAGGCGCAGCTCGGTTCTCTTGTGCGCGGACACCACCAAGGGCGTTGTGCATGGCCCCTTGGTGCATGGCGTTGGCAACTATTCCGGTCCCTCGGTCGGGTGGTGCGCTATGTTTAGCACCTATGGGTGCGGCTGGCTCGGTCGCGAAAAGTGGGTCGGTAACGACAAGTTTTGGAACTTGTCTTTGAGTTTTTAAACTTACCACCAACCTAAAATATCATAAAAAAAGTATAACATTTTGATAGTATGAGTGTCACACCCTAAACCAAGATGTCACATTTGGGCCTCGAGCCCAACCTGCAACCATAAATTTTCAACGTAGTTTAGCTCAAACCACAAACACAGTTTCCAAAAATACATCATGTCCAAATATTTAGAGCATAGATAAGCATTTAAAATCATTTACGAGGGAGCTTCGTTTAAAAGTATAAAGCATTTGAATCAAATCATTACAATCTCAAAATACGAGTTATAATACATTCAATAGGGTCCTACGAATACAAAGCTCAATAACTCTAAGTATTGTACTCTAATGAGACAATGCTAAAATCCTACCAGATGGTACTCCTCCAAGCAACAAGTCAAACCTAAAAACATGCAAACAGAAACAACAATTTCGAACGTTGAGCTTACAAAGCTTAGGGGTACACTTCTACTCTTCCATGCTTCATGCAAATCATAAACATTAACGATGTATCTAGAGATGATGAGATGGAAGCAAACAATACAATATCACTAATGCAATCATAAGCAAATATACCACAAACCTAGAGTGACGCCTAGTGTCACATAGGCTCGAGAACATACACTTATACTCAGAATTCTCCCTCGAGTATATTTGAATGAAGCCCGGTGTCACACAGCCTCGGGAACATAGATTCCGTGTCTCTTATCATGGTGCTGCAACACGCTCTCTAGGTATCCGAATCCCAACAATCAATGTGACTCTACCAAACAAGTGCTCACACGACACACGTCATTGACATATTATCAAGCGACCCTACAATTGCTAATAGATTACAAGTCACCCATTATGATTACCAACTTCTTACATTTTATGCTCATGTACAAGAGTGAAATCTCGATTTCTGAGTTTTTTTGCTCGACAAATATTAATTTTATTAACAGGTTAAAACTAACAACCCTCGACCAAATTCGAGAGCCTCATTAAAAACCTCCCTAATCCTAACTGGAGGAAAAAAGTACTCCCAACTAGGTCCTACACTAAACAAGAAACAATGTCTCAATGCACTCTACTGCCACTGCTTAAACAACAACGAATTTCGATAATTGACAACCTCAAACTATAATTGATACCAAACATGAAAAGCCATCTATTGGCAATAACAATCTTCATACCACCAAGCCTTAAAAAGCTCCACCCTGTTCATATCTGCTTTGGCTAGGAAGTCCGCCATACAATTTTTCTCTCTTAGAGTGTAAACAAACTGCACTTGTATAATGTCTTCCACCTTTTGATTAATTTTTGCAAAGCAATCCCACAACCTCCAAAGGCGTAGAGTATTGTCATTTAACCAGTTCATAACTACCAGAGAATCTGATTCCATAATAAGCTTTCCTTTCCAATCCAGCCAGCTTCTATGAACACATCGAGGGCAGTTTTAATCGCGATCAATTCAGTATAGTCTGATCCAATACGTGGGACTGGACTAGAGAACAAAGCATAGATATCTTCTTTATCCGATTGAAGCACCCCACCACATCCCACTTTATCGCCTTTCCATGCCCCATCCACATTAAACTTCGAATGGCCTTTTGCCTGCACTTTACTAATTCGAATACACTATGTTGGATTGCCCCACCAATCCCGCTCATTTGAAATTGCATCTTCTTTTATCGCTTTGCACCATACAAATGTTCGCATCTTGGAGTAAAAAGGTAGGTCCTCCATCTTCATCGTTTTGCCATAAAATACTTTCTCATTATGGGATAACCAAATACTCCACAACGCTACTGCTATTGAGATAAGCCAAATTGTTCTCACCATCCCGGATAGTTTTGTTTTGAAACAAAATTCCAAAAAATTGTCGACTCCCTTTGGTTTCGTCCAAGATACATTCTACCACCTGCAAATGAAGTTCAAAAAACAAATAATAAAATTGCAATTAACAAAAAGATGATTAGTGTCCTCTTCTACAGATCCGAGCCATGGACATGCCACCTTATTTAACTCGATTTTTATTCTACATTCCACTAGAAATGCCATCGTAGGGATTCTTCCAATCTTCAACATCCATAAAAAGTGTTTCACTTTAGGGGGTACTTTGATTTTCCAGATCACACTAAAATCAAAAACAGATTCCAAGGGGCCGTGAACAATGAGCATATATGATAATTTTTTCACCGAGAAAGAACCAGATTGGTCGTGGATCCATATTATACGATATGGTATTCCCGGTCTTAGCTTCAAGCTTTGAATCTTCCTCTTTAGTTCCTCCAAGGCTAGAACTTCCATGTCCAACAGTGGCCTAGTGAAAAATTCTCCCATTGGATATTCCGCACCTCCCATTCTCCCAATATTGCATTAATAAGATTATGTTTATTTGTAGCAAGCCTGTATAGCCGAGGGAACTTAGAACAAAATGGTAGATTCTCGCACTAACCCAAAAAAGTGTTGTGCAACCATCACCTACCTTCCATCGAAATGCAAAATAGTTCATCCATCTACTAACCTTCTTGCAAGACCAGTTTTTTAAAATCCATTTCCAAACTTTCGACGCATTTCCTGAGTAATTTAAGTTGACTTGCCGCTCAGAATCTCCAATTCCATACTTGTGTCGAATGATCTTTCGCCATAAAGCTCCATTCTCGTTTGCGAACCACCATCCCCATTTAGCAAGGAGAGATTTGTTTTTAGCCCTGAGGTTGATTACACTAGCCCTTCCTTTTTTTCCTTGGTAAGCAAACACATCCCCAATTAACTTTCGCCATCTTCTTTGAATTACCACCACACCCCCATAAGAACCTTCTCTTAATTTTTTCTATCTTTTGAAGTACAAATTATGGTATTGCGAATAATGACATGTATTATAGTGGCAAGGCAGAAAGAACCGAATTGATTAATATAATTTTTCCAACGAAAGACAATGAGTTGCTTTTCCATCCTGCAAGCTTAGACCGAAATCGAACCACAACTGGATCCCAAGTCACAATCTTCCTTAGATCAACCCCCAAAAGAATACCCAAATAAGGGAAAGGAAAGGATCCCGTAGCGCAACCACATATCCGAGCCAAATCAAATAACAATCCTTCTTCAATTCCAATTCCAACCAAACATGACTTCATAAACTTAAAACTAAGCCCTAAACTCACTTCGAAGCACCTCAATACCCTTTTAACATTGTATAAAGTAGACACCTCTGCTCTTAGAAATAAAATCGTATTATCAACAAATTGAAGATGTGTTAACATCTTGTCCGACAAAACATTTTGAATTCATATTATCTCACCTTCTTCCATTGCCTTGTCTAGTAATATGTGGATTGCTTCAGTCACCCTAAACGCGTTGATTATTATCTTTTCTAGATGCTCGAATTAACCTTATGTTTAAGAACACGCAGCGGAAGAAAGAACAACAAAACGAGCATCGATTTGAAAAAAAGAGCAACCAGGGACCAAAATGCAAAACTAGCATAATATAAGGACCTATGATGTAATTAAGGTGGTCTTTGTATAGTTAAACCCATTTCATGCTTCCATGATGAAATGCAACACAATGCTTGCACAAAAACGTCCACAATTGAAAACACCACAAACTAGGACCAAAACGCAAGAAAAATAACTTTAAAGATGCCTCCAACTAACTTCCAATGACCCATGTTTTGAAACGCTTAAGGCCGTATCGGAACAAAGCTTCACAGCGAGCAAACGTTCCAAAACAGCTTGGACCCGTTCTGGCCCTGCTTAGCTCGTTTCGATATACGTTCCGGAATGCCAAGGCCAAAATGAGGGCTGTTCCGAAACGTTCGTGCCCGTTTCGAAACACCTTGCTGCAGTAACAGCAGAACTGCAGCACCAGCATCTCCAAGGTTGTTTTCCTTGGTTCCAATCCTCACACTCATCAAAGAAACAACAAGAACAACATACATTCACCAAATTCAGCCATCAAACATGATCAAGAACAAGAGAAACTAGAACATGCTCATCATACGATTAAAAAGGAAATACTTCAAGATTCAACATATATATAAACAAAGTATAAACATGCTAACAAGGGCAGCCAACATACTCTTAACTCAAGGAGTTTACAAACACTCCTAACAACAAAAATAAGGTTTACCCTCATTGTCACACACACTATTATCTAAGCAAGGTCATACTTGAGCTAAAAGCGGACACTTGGATCACTTCCCTTGCATCGTTGCCTTCCAAAAGATCTACAGATCTGCATTGTTAGAAAAGAGAGCGTAAGCTATAAAGCTTAGTGAGCGGAGCTCAAAACCAAACTACAACAATGCAGTTTTGAAAACAATCCTCATTTTGGAAACCAAAACCATTTCATGAAAACCACTTTTCACAAATCATTTCCTTTTCAACATGCTAACTTGTAACAAGTTAAAGCAATAACAATAACACATGCTAAAGGCACAATATGAATCCAACATGCAAAGACCATATGTAAACCACATATGCAAACCAAGCCTACCGGCTCCATAATATTCCACATGCTTCAAGCACAAATACATAACCATATGAGTTTACCAAGCTCATATGAAACTATAGCGAATGAGTATACCGGCATCATTGACACGTTGCTCGGATAAGCAGACACCTTGATGGCACAACCCCCATCAAGTCACATGGTGAAACAACCCTCACCACAATCTCACTTCGGCCGGGATGCCACTACCTGCATTGCCCGTTGGTGATAGCACAACCCCTACCACTCGCATCACAATAGCACAACCCCTATTGTGAAACCGAAGAATTTCTCACGCACGAATTTTATAAATATAGTGCACTTCACATCCTATTGATCGATCAATCTATCCGATATAACCCATGTGTCAATATATTCATCACAACATCACAATCCATAGATTTCACCGGGGATAAACATCTCCCCAAACATATCCAAAAAGCCATTATCATAAGCTCAAGCATAACATAACTCAACAACACTTTAATAAATCACATGACATTCTCATGGGAAAAAACATCATGCATTTAGTGCATAACAAAAGAATAAACATCATTAGAAAGATATGCTCATGATCAAACAAGATCAAAGGTAAAATGGCGAAAAAGCCAAAACAACACAAAACTTACTCTTGAGCTTGAATTGGCCTAACGGCTCAACCCAAACCCTTAAAACACTTCTTCAACCTTGATAAAACATTAAAATCATTTCCACTCAACACTGATTACCAAAACCAAGCCGAAACCCCCTTTCTAGTTTTCCGGTTCGCCCACAAAAGAATTCAACAATTTCGAATTTTCAATCCCTGCCTATAACCCACCCAAAACAGAGGATTATAGATAATTTCAACACTCTAACTTGCTATAAAACAGAGATTCAATAACACAACTAAAACACCTATCGAAGCATTTCTGATACAAGCCGTAAACATCGAAAAACCCAATTTGGACAATCTCCAACATAAAATATCATCAAAATACATGGATAAACATCTAAAAACATCATATTATCACCAACTATCGATTTACCTCAGAACTCACTCAAAAACCCACCCTTTCCACTTCAAACTTCAACACCAAACCCATTTTCAGGATTTCTATAGTTTACCCAACATCTCAACTCAAAAACCACATCAAAACAAAGGTAACAACATCATCAAACCAGCAATAACAGATCCTACTCAAGATCTTACCCAAAATCTCATTTTAAGCCAAATTTCATTAGGATTAATACAAAAAAACATAACTTTTGCATTTAAAAGAATCAAAGCATGGGAATATCAATAAAGAACCTTGCATTAGAGGAGAAATTCGTTGCTCACCCCCAATGCTAGCTATTTCCCCTTGTTTGGCAAAATTCCTTAAGAAAAACAATGTAATAAGCTTGGGTTTTAGAAAACCAAAGTAGGAAAATCATTTGACAATATTAGATAAGTAGGAAATCACTTTTACCTTGAGAAAATCAAGTTCAAAGGTTGTTTGGCTGAAGCGAGAAGATGAGAAAGCTTAAAAATGGATTTAATGTAAAATGAGGAAATAAGGAAAACTCGTTTAATTTTAATTATAAAACCTATTTTAAAATATTTGAATAGTCAAAATAAAAGGGATAATAACCATATTGGCCCAGCCAATTTAGCTCCTTAAAGATTCAATGTTTTAACTCTTTTACAAAATGGTCACTAAAACAGATTTTGCAAACTTTACGTTTTGGTCACTAAACCAAAATGTCACGGTTCGTAAAACGTTTTTCCAAAATTGTTTTTACCAAAACCTTAAACATATTTATTAAGGATTTTAGAGATTTATTTCATATTTTTCCCAACATCCGAGAACCACTCCCTGACTCACAACTCCAAACACCGATCTTCCGGACCTCGAAACTTCACCGGATCTTCTAGACCCTAAACTGGGATGTTACAACTCTCCCCCACTTAAGAAATTTCATCCTTGAAATTTACCTGGTGGAAAAAGATGCGGAAACTGACGCTTCATGTCGCTTTCCTCTCCCAAGTGGCTTCTTCAACACCTCAGTGCCGCCACTTTACTTTGACCAGCTCAATAGATCTACCACGCAAAACCTTGCTATCCGTAGCTAATATCTCAATCGGTTCCTCGTCATACGACAAATCTGGATTCAATTCGATTTCTTCAACAGGCATTACATGCGATGGATCTGACATATACTTTCGAAGCATCGAAACATGGAATACGTCATGTATCTTCTCTAATTCCAGAGGCAAACTCAATCTATAAGCCACAGGACCAACTCGTCCAACAATCTCATACGGCCCAATGAATCTCGGACTTAGTTTACCTTTCCTACCGAATCTCATCACTTTCTTCCATGACGATACTTTCAAAAAGACTTTCTCACCTATGACATACTCAATTTCACGATGCTTCAAATCTGCATAAGATTTCTGTCGATCGGTTGCTGCTTTCAAGCGATTACATATCAACTTCACCTTCTCAGTAGTACCCTTAAACATAGCAGGTAATGATACTAATTCATGACCAGCTTCTGCCCATCAAACAAGAGTTCTACACCTCCTACCATACAAAGCCTCAAACGGTGTCATCTGAATACTAGCCTGATAGCTGTTGTTATAAGCAAACTAAACTAACGGCAGGTATTTCTCCCACGAACCCTGAAAATCAATAATACAATAACGCAGCATATCCTCAAGCACATGTATTACTCGCTCTGACTGACCATCTAATTGAGGATGATACAAGGTACTGAAATTCAATCGGCTACCCAAAGCACTATGCAAGCAATCCTAAAACCTCGATTTGAACCTCGGATCTCTATCTGATACAATCGACTTTGGTACACCATGTAATTTTGCTATCAATCCACCATCGCGCGACAAGCTCAACCTAGCAAACATCGCTCGAAGCTCAACGACCACTTTCCTACTCAATGCATCATGTACCATATTGGCATTACCTAGATGGTACTCAATAGTAAGATCATAATCCTTCAATAATTCAACCCATCTACACTGTCGGAGATTCAAATCTTTCTGCGACATCAAATACTTCAGACTCTTGGGATCTGTATACACTGTGCATTTCTCACCATACAAATAGTGTCTCCATATTTTCAAAGCAAACACAACAACAGCTAACTCAATATCATGCATGGGGTAGTTCTTTATACGAGTCTTCAAATGTCTCGACGCATATGCCACCACTCTCTCATCTTGCACCAATACACACCCTAGGCCTACATATGAAGCATCATTGTAAATCACGTAATCTTTCCCTGTTACCGGTTGCACTAGCACATGTGCTCTAGTCAAAGCATCTTTCAAACGATCAAAAGCCATGTGCACTAGCAACTATCTTTGAAAATCCTTCTACAAACCGACGGTAGTAGCCCGCTAAGCCTAGGAAACTACGAACCTCAGTCGCAGACTTCGTTTGCTTCCAATTCACAATAGCTTCCACTTTCTTAGGATCAACTCTAATGCCATTCACTGATACAATATGCCCTAGAAAGATTACCTCCCTAATCCAAAACTCGCATTTGTTCAACTTCGCATACAACTGATTATCTAGCAAAGTCTTCAACACAAGTCGTAAATGTCTATCATGGTCTTCCTCAGTGCGCGAATAAATCAGTATATCATCAATGAACACTACAACAAACTGATCTAGGAACTCATGAAACACACGATCCATCATGTCCATAAACGCGGCCGGTGCATTAGTCAACCCAAACGACATTACCAAAAACTCATAATGGACATAACGTGTACGGAAAGCTGTCTTTGGTATGTCTTGATCCTTCACTTTCAATTGATAGTATCCTGATCTCAAGTCTATTTTCAAAAACACTGATGCATCCCGCAACTGATCAAACAAATCATCTATTCTCGGCAACGGATACTTGTTCTTCACAGTTAACTTATTCAACTGACGGTAATCAATACACATACGCATACTTTCGTCTTTCTTCTTGACGAACAACACTGGTGCACCCTAAGGCTTCAAGAGCTAAGTCCCTCAAGGCTTCAAGAGGTGGATCTTGTGCATCTTCTTCTTTAGTTGAAATCTCATCCACCTTTGACGTTTGTCCTCCATCAATGGCATCAAGGATCCCTACATCATCATCATCACAAGATTCCTTCCTCGGAAGGAGGTTATCATCGAAAGCAACATGTATAGACTCTTCTACTAGTAAAGTTCTTTTTATTAAATACACGAAAGGCTTTAGAGTTTAAAGAATACCCTAAGAAAATAGCTTCATCACTTTTAGCATCAAATTTACCTAAGTTGTCTTTACCATTATTTAAAACAAAGCACTTGCAACCAAATGGATGAAAATAGCTAATGTTAGGCTTTTTAGATTTTAGAATCTCATACGGTATTTTCTTCAAAATTTGCCTAATCATTACTTGATTTATAATGTTCCAAGCGGTATTTGTAACTTCCGCCCAAAAATATTTAGGTAAATTGTTTTCACAAAGCATGGTTCTAGCCATTTCTTCTAAAGTTCGATTTTTCCTCTCAACTATCCCATTTTGTTGAGGAGTGTGAGGTGTGAAAAAATTATGACTAATCCCATTTTCATTTAAAAACTCTTCAAAACCTAGATTTTGAAACTCGGTTCTATGATCACTTCTAATGTGAGAAATTTTAAGCTCAAGATCATTTTGAGTTATTTTAGAAAATGTGATGAATTTTTCTAAAGCCTCATCTTTTGTACTTAAGAATAGATCCCAAGTAAACCTAGAATAGTCATCAACAAGTACAAAGGTATATGATGTACCACCCAAGCTCATAGTCATAACAAACCCCAAAACATCTACTAGTAGACACATCATTAATGGATTTAAATGAGGTTCTATGTTGTTTACCCTTAGAGCATGCATCACATATTTTATCATTAGAGATATTAAGTTTGGGTAAACCTCTAACCAGATAAAGAGAAATCAATTTTTCTAAAACACTCATGCTAGCATGTCCTAATTTTCTATGTCAAAGTCATGAGTCATGTTCATCATGTGCAACTAAGCATGTATGAGTTGTATGAATGTCATCTAAATGCACCATGTCAATATTGCCTATTCTATGCCCTTTGAGCATCATTTGATTTGTTTTAATGTTCACAATTATGCAACCACTTTTATCAAATAAAACATTAAAACCCTTATCACACAAATGACTAATGCTCAATAAATTGTGTTTAAGACCGTTGACATACAAGACATTTTCAATGAAAATAGAAGAGTGATTACCAATGGAGCCTATTCCTTCAATGTGGCTTTTGGAGTTATCACCAAAAGTTACCACTCCACCACTCTTTGGCTTTAATTCCAAGAATCTACTCTTGTCACCGGTTATGTGTCTTGAGCATCCACTATCAAGGTACCATGAGTTTTGGCTTGAAGCTTTGGCCTTGTAGCAATGCTCCCCCTTCAAACAAAGAAATTAGGCTTTGGTTTTTGGTACCCAAGCCATTTTGGGTCCATGAGTGTTAGCCCTCAAAACTTTGGTTCCCTTAGGAATCCAAGAAGCAATAGCATTCATGTTATTAGAAACAATGAGTTCCTTAGGAACCCAAACACTCCTAATTCTTTGACTTTTAGATTGCTTAGTGAAATTTCTTTGTTTAGGATGAAATGGTTTTCTTTTTACATATTGGGTTTTAGAAGAATTTCCTTTTTCAAAATTGTTTCTCCCAATAGTAATAAAAGTTTTAAGATTATCCACTTCCTTTTTGTGATAATCTTGAAAATTGAAAAGAAGTTTTTCTGGATCAAGATTTTTATTCTTAAGATCATTTGAAAGATTTATTGAGTATAACACCTTCTTTTCCAATTCCGAATTAGTTTTTGAAAGAGACTCATTTTGAATTTTTTAATCGGAAATGTTTTTCTTGTTTCTCAAAATTGTCTCAATATATTTTTCAACTAACTCATCATAAACCTCTTGCAATTTATCATAAGCATCTTGAAGTTCATCATAGGTAAAATAAAAATTAGATGAGTTAAGGTTTACCTTTGGTTCATCATCAATGGCCATGAGACAAAGGTTAGCCACTTCCTCCTCCTTCTCGGATGACTCCTCGTCACTCCAAGTTTCTACTTGAGCTTTGAGCTTGTTCTTCTTCCCAAAGCTCTTTCTCTTCAACCGAGGACACTCGAAACAGATGTGGTCAGATTTTTTGCACTCATAGCAAATGATTTGGTCCTTCTCCTTTTCTTTACATTTTCTCTTGAAGTCTCATTTTTTATTGAACTTTCTTCCACGGTTGGACTTCATGAAGCAAGTAAATCATTTGGCCAACATGGTCATCTCCTCATCTTCATCTTCACTAGAATCATTTTCATGATATGAAGCTTTAAGAGTGATTCCAATCTTTTTCTTCTCAACATCCTTCTTCTCAACCTTCTTCTCCTCTATTTTCTTTTCTTCTTCGCTTCCCTTCTTCATGATCTCATGGGTGAGTAGAGATCAAACAATAGAATCTAGCTTGAGAGTCTTCAAATCTCAAGCTTCAATAATAGTCGTTCTCTTGCTATCCCGTGATTCTGGAAGAGAGTACAACAATTTCCTCACTAGCTTGTCTTCGGGGATGATCTCACCGAAACCCTTCAATCCATTAACGATGACCGAGAATCGATCAAACATCTTGGAAACACTCTCATCGGGATCCATTTTGAAATTTTCGTAGCTTAGATTGAGTAGCCCAATTTTTGTTTCCTTGACGTCGCTAGTTCCCTCATATGTTGTCTCGAGGGTGTCCCAAACTTCCTCGACATTCTTGATCGAAGACACCTTGTTCGATCATCTTCGATCATTTCAGCTTTGACCTTTGGGACAAGTCTTCCTTCACAGTCTCTCTTCATTGGTATGTATGGACCTTCTTCAACCACATCCAACACCATGTAGTCGGTAGACTTGATGAAGAGCCTCATCATATTCTTCTGATATGGGTAGTTATCCCCATTGAAGAACGGTGGCTTGGTGGTAGATTGAGACTCGTATAGGTTGAAAGTGGAGGTGGATGCCATTGCTTGACTAATTGTTGATCAAATTCTCCTAGAATCGAATCAAGAGGGTTGTGATCCTTCTAATGAGTGTAGCTCTGATACCAATTGTTGAGTTGATCACACTAATGCAAATGGCCAAGAGGGGGTGAATTGGCGATAAAAACTTTGGTGGGTGAAATTTTGGAAAAATTAAAATGTGACACAAGGCAATTAGAGTGGTTCAAGTTCTCCAAATGAACTCTACATCTACTACCTTAGCTCACACTAAAGATTTTCAACCAATTCACTACTTGAATTCTTCCCCTTTTTCTTGGATGAGGAGGAAACCTTACAATTTGATTAAGCTTTCTACCCAAAGCTTAATCCACTCACTTTTACAAGAGAAGTATTTGGTAAACTCTAAAAGTTCCTCTCAAATGATAATTGTTTACCCAATTATAGTTTCACACTCCCCAAACTCACAATAAAATATTACAATAAAGATACAAGAGTTGGGTACAAGAATTTGACTCTAAAGGTACAAAGTTTGGATTTGAGTGCTTTGATGTTGCTTGTAGGTTCAATAGTTGTTGCTTGTTCATTTGAGACTTGTTTTATACCCCTTGTATTGAATTATAGTTGTTTGGGTAGTTGGGATCATCAATAGAGTCGTTGGGATGTAATTTCCCGCAATAAATGCTGCTCAGCTACCTACCGTATCGGTACGGCTTGAGGGAGTATCGGTACCTGTCTCAAAGAAGAAAGAGCCGTTGTGACTGAAAACTGCGCGTATCGATACGCTTAGACGGCGTATCGGTACGGTTTTAAGGGGCGTATCGATATAGATTTTGCTCACTGGAATCCCAACTTTGGTTTTGATAAAAAAGCATATCAGTAGGCATACTTAGCGTATCGGTACGGTATAACGGTCATTTAAATTTTGGGATACTAACTAACTGACAAGCCAACGGTCGAAAATTAAATGCAAAGATAAGTAAATCGTATCGATACGGTTACAAAGCATATTGGTACGATATTGTTTAAAGTCTTGTCGAGATGAATATCGTATCGATACGAGGTAATACCGTATCGGTACGCTATGGTCTATCAAAATTCCAGTGACGAAAAATAGTATCGATACGCTTAAGGGTATCGATACGCATAGGCATTTTACTAAAGTTTGGCTAGAAAATACATAAAAAGACATAGTAGATTTTAACCTTTTAAGAGAGTTTTATCTTGAAGTATAGTTTGGTTCAAAGAGACTTGTCAAAAAATGAGACTTTGAAAAGTACTTAAAAATTTATTGTTTAGCAAATTGGTCCATAAGTCTAGGTGTTATATCAAAATCAATTTTAGTTTCACATTATCCCTTTAAATTTGGGATATTCACCAAAGATATGCTATCTTAAAGGAGAAATTAATTCGAAGTGGTAAAATTTTCGTAGGCCCATGAAGGGCCCGACCAGTTCGGACATTCGCGTCGCTTACGTCGTGCAGGTGTGCCCCAACCTGAATGGAATTGGATTCGCACCCTCTGTACGCGAGGCACAGTTTCTATTCAAGTCATTCAATGACCATAAATTGGGTAAGTGTATTGTTGACGCTCCAAAAGTACTGATTTATATACCAATTTCACATGCTTACTTGTCTTTTAAGTACATTTAGTTGCATTTTGCCTTAGGAACCATGCATTTGCATTAAGAGTTAGGATTTTGTGTTATGACAGTTTGAAAGGTTGTTTTTGACACCTTTTTGCAGTATGGCATAGAAAGAGGCACATTTTTTGGCAGGAAATAGTAAACCAAGGAAGGAAGGAGATGATGCCGAGAAGGATGTCGAGTAGTTGTTGGCACAAAATGACCTTTAATTGCCAAGCACTGGTTGGCATAGAAGAGTATTTGATGTCAGGCCAAGAAGTTGTTGACTCCAAAAAATAGGACCATATTAGGTTGCGAAAAAATATGGATTGAATCAATCCCCGAAAAAAATAGCAAGCAGTGCCAAGTGCAATTGGCAGAACCATACCCAACTGCGATGCAAAAGGAGCATTGGCAGGGTGATGTCAGCCCTAATCCGATCAGCCTTGAGATTCAAATGCTGGATGAGATGATTCTTTTCATTATCCAATGCGCGTTGAAATTCAAATCCAAGATAAACCAAGGCTATCCCTTGAGTTCTATTTATACCCGATCAATCAAGAATGGAAAAGGAGAGACCAGAGCCAGAGAGTGATCGGAGTCCAAGGAGTTCAACCTACGACCAAGGTCTGGCTGTGGAGAGCTGCATCGAAAGACCCTCTTCTAGCCCATCCTTAGTCGAATTATTTTTATTTTATTTTCAAATGATGATGGATGTTAAAAACGATGATGTTTTTTGGTTGTTAACCCCACCATGAACTAATTTCATAGTTGGTGGGGGTATTTAGGTTGATCAATATGTTTTATGCTTAGCTTTTAATAAATCATAACTACTTCAGCAATGTTTTATTATATCTGGCATGATTTCCATTTTTAAGCGTACTTCCAAGCGAGAGTTAGCACTCTCTTTTTGAAAGTACTATGCCAAGCGATGACTGGCATAGTCAGCCTATTGAAACTCAATATCATAACTAACTTGGATGGCGACGAACGAATGCTAGATACGAAGGTGAGATGTTTCGAAAGAAGATGTTCAAGTAGATGAACTTAATTCGGGAGTGAAATCTACCCCTCAGAAGTAAAGATTGGGACTTAATCAAATCAGTTTTTTTTAGAAAACATGCATTATAGATATATAAGGGTTTTTAACATAAACGATTTAGGGCATCAACCGTCGAACGAGGCAATGCCACCATTGAATCAGCTTGGCAAACAATGCCTAGACAAGATTTATTGAAAGCTAGCATGACATGATTAATGTGAAAACCGGGCACTCCCTGCCAACACTTATCATTTGCTAAGACACTCTTTTGCCAACGCTTTATTTTCTTTCCCTTCATTCATCTCAATTTCAACTTAAAGCAAACATTTTTCTTGAAGACAAGTAAACCTACAAAGCAATCGAAATTCCAAAAAGCATTCCCTGTGGGATCGATAACTCAGCTTAACTGTTGTATTACTTGCAGACCGTGTATACTTGCACGCAATAGACTTTTCTTGGCATTGTTTTATTACTTTTCCAACACCTTTTACACCCTATTGTCTGAAATTTCCTATTCACGCCGAGAGTCTACATGTATAAACACTTCCCATTCCATTTATCCCATCCATGTGGGATATAGGGGTTTCATTTTCCTTTACTCAATTCACAATCCCTCACTTTGAGCATCAATTTCTCATTCAATACTCAACCATTTTGAGCATATGAGATATCTTTGTAAATGTCTCATGGAGTAGAATAAGACCCAAAAGAATCCTTATTCAAATCTCCACCTTTACCCATTCGAAATATGGCTCAAATAACCATTTTCCTCACGTTTTTCCAACAATCCCCCACATGAATGAAATTGATGTCTTTTATCAAAACATTTTGACTCAATGTGGTGATAGCTTCTACAATTAATAGTTGCATATGATAGGTAGGTTTCCTCCTTTGAACCTTCCTTTATGAAAGTATATTAACTTTACTGGCTATTTAGTATACATGATGTTCTTAAACTATTCAATCGTTTGTGTAAACGATGATATACTTCACACAACTACCTCTCTGACACGAGTTTTTGTTCTCATGGTTATGTCCATATGGCCGTGGACATCGCCTGGTTCTGCAAGAGTTTGAGAGAACTATGCCCCAATAGTCTCCTTAAAGCACCCCCACTTCACTCTCACATAGGTGACTTTTGTTGCTCGGCTCACCGACACACAATGGTCATTAAAAGCTTTTGTTTAGCCTATCCCATTTTTGTCACTATTTACATCATAGGAACGGACTGGGGAGAATAACCCCCACAGTGACCACACAAGGTCTATGTAATTAGGTTGTCCCTTTAAGCCTAGATCTTGGGATCTCCAGCTAACTAGGTAGGTTTTTCCTACACATAGTGCCTTAAATTTTTTGGGCTTTAGTCTCATTCCTTTCATTTTTTTTCTCAACTTGATCTCGATTTAACCCTTTGATTAGTGGATATGCAACGTTATCCTTTGATTTCACAAAATCAATAGAGATAACTTCATTTAAGATCAGTTGCCTAACATTATTATGTCGACGACACATATGTATCGACTTACCATTATATATAAAGCTCTATGCTCTACCAATTTCCGCTTGGTCATCACAATGTATGCACATTGTGGGCATTGGCTTTGGTCATTCAGGAATATCTTCTAAAGAAATTTTTGAAGCCATTCGACTTCTTCTCTAGACTTGTCTAGAACTACAAACTTAGATTCCATTATGGATCTGGTTATAACCATTTTTCTTGGAGATTTCCATCCACTTGTGCCATTGATATCTTGAATATAAGATACTTAACTAGCATGAGAGTATCATTCTAGGACAACATGATCTCTGGAATAATGTAATCTATAATTCTGAGTATATCAAAGATATCTCGGTACCCTCACAATCATTTTCTAGTGATTTTCACCTGGATTGCTTGTGAATTTACTTAAACTGCTCATAGTAGAGCAATATCTAGTCTAGTGCGGCTCATGAGGTACATTAGACTGCCTATGACCCTTGCATATTCCACTTTGTTAACATTTTGACCTTTATTCATGGGAATATCTTGGCTAGTGTCCATTGGAGTTATAGTTATACCAGAATCATCCTTGCCAGATTTCTCAAGAATTTGTCCACGTGGTGTGACTAAGTCAATATGAGACCTTCAAGTAACTATTTGATTTGGATGCTCAAAAATCATATCGTCTAGTCTCGTATCTTTCATGTTCAATCTTGAATTTCAAACATGTCTTTGGTACGTTTTACCATTTCATTATTACATATAACAATGAGTATGTGATCAACATAAGATCGTATATCCTAATGTCGGTAGGTTTGACATACACACATTTTTCATACGTATTTGTTATCACAACAATATCGTAGTTTCAACCTTTTGTTGAACATATGGACTATTTTTCATTGGTAGTCTCTGAAGTTCATTTCATTGAACTTGGATCAACTTCCTTAAATATATAAAAATATATTTTCAAGAACGAGACATTTTTTGTTTTCATTATCACATTCTTGTGAATCTACAAGAGTTTTACATAATCAATGAAAATATAGTCCACTTATTTTCATTTACTTTGGTAATGGAAATATTACCTTTGCAAGACACCCCCACATTTTTATATAGTTGTAGGAAGGTCTTATTTCCTTCCATAACTCGTATGGTATCTTGTCTCTTTGGGAAGAGGTAATTAGTTGATAAAACAACTTTCCCCACATGTTAGGCACATTTTTGAAGTTTCAATTCTTATCTTCAAAATTATTGTAACATTGGATGTTGTAGCGTTACTCACATAGAGTTTTATCCCAAATTAATCAGTTTATTAAATTTGGGTTTTAACATCCTACTTATAGAGAATTATCTCTCTATAGCATCTTTGCTTTTAAGCAAAACACTAGTTTGTTCTATCATGAAGGTAATAAGTTTCCTTTCAACCATTGTTATGAATTTGATCAAGCGGTTCTATACTTCTTTCAAAATTTTGAAATGAAGATTTTGTTAATTTGCTTCAATGTTTGTTTCACATTTATTCTTATAATTAATATGAAACAAATTTCATGTTAATTACTCTACGCAGAGAGTCATAATTAACATGTTCATGCCATAAATTTAAAACACAAGCATGTAACCAGAAAGAAGCAACAATTCTTTTTATTCATAATTTCTGGGTTTTTATAGAGATTAAAACATGTCTCCTACTCATAACCACCCCCCCTTTTTAGGCATATAAATCTTCTTTCTCCACAATATTAGCCTCCTTGACTTTCTCTTTGCATTCAGAAGATCTATGCCCTATCTTGCCACAGTTGAAGCATGCTCCCTTGAATTTTTCTTTTTTTGAAAATTACACCATTAGGTCCAAACTTTTTCCTGGCTTGGTGTTATTAGTTGTAACACCTCAAATTTTGCCCATTTTAAAAATTTTTAATTTTGAAATCCCTAAATCGGTAACCCTAGAATTTGGGGAATTTAATTCAGAAATCCTAATTGAGTTTAAGGGTTAATTTGAGAAAATTCAGAATAATGGGCTTAGCTTTGAAATTCGTGGGTTAATTTGTAATTTATGGAAACTTAAATGCTCGTTTTCAAACCCTAAATAACTTAAGTGGCTTCTTTTGTATTTCACCCATTAAATTGGGTATTTAATCCATGTTATCTGGTTTTGGGAAACCAGTAGCCGCTCTCCCCTTCTCTCTCGATATCCCTCCCTTCTCAATCTCTCGTTCCGGCGAAGCTCCGACCATCGGCTTAGTGTCGTCCGTTGGCCGATCTGGTACCACCGATCGGCTTCTCTTCTCCTCGCGAACCAACCCCACCCACCGGACCAACCTTATTGGTCGTCGTTTGGTCAGAAACGGTAGAAAACCGTTCGGTTTCCCTTGTGCCGCCGTTCTCCACCATCTCTTCTGTTCATTTTTGTGAGAAAGTCATCCGAAACCTTTCGTTTTCCTCGTGTCGCCGTCATCACCGTTCGAGTTTGGGTAAGTGTTGGGTAAGCCCTTTTTCATTTTGTTTTCTGTTTCTTTGAGTTTTAGTTTTCTTTGTGTGGGTTGTGTTTTAACATCGGTTTCCGTTGTGTTTTTGGCCGGAAATAAGCCATTGGGGGACATCGGTTCATGTCACCGGTGACGGTGTTGTTAAGTGATTTTGGAAAAACCTTCAAGCCATCATCCTTTCTGATCTGTCATGTCGTCGTGCTTGTCTAGATTTGTCATCGTCACGCTGTCGTACCGTCGTCGCCGATCGTCTTTCGTCATCGTTGCTCCTGCTTCGTCATCTCTGCCGCCGTCAAGCAAGGGTCTGTAAACCCTAGCTTCAGTTTGCAGGATTGTGTTAGGGCAATTGGTTGTGTGAATGTTTGGGTTAGGTTGAGCCCAAATCATGTGGCCCGTTTGTGGATGTGTGATCTTGTGAGCTCGTTTGTGGGAAACCAAACCGATCCCAGATATGTGTTATGACACAAGTGTGAGAGCCCATTTCAGTGCGTCCAAGTGTAACCAAAACAAGAATTGAAACGAACTAGTGAACCAAATTGGATCAGTGTGCTAGGCCGAACCGGTCTTTTGAATCTTATTAAACCAAACCAGATCAATGAACCTTGAACCGAATTGGGTCAGTTTGACCATGACATGTTGATTAGTTGACTTTTGAACTTTGACTGTTGACCGAATCTAACTTTTGACTGACCTATGGACAGTTGACTGAACCCTTGGACTAGTTTGACCAGAGTTGACCGTTGACCTTGGACATGTTTGATTAGTTGACTTTGACCAAAGTTGACCAAGAGTTGACTTTTCAGAAAACGTCCATCTTAACCTTTCTCGACGTCCTGAGTCCATATCTGCTGCCCGTTTTACCTAATTAAATCTTGAAAGCTCTATTTTTCTTATTTTAAGTATTGTTATTGGAATATGATAAGTTATGATTTCAGAATCTGATTCGGAATATTCTCGTGTTCAGGTGCCAACCTTGAGACCGTTGGGTTACCTCCAGTTGTTTAGACCGACCGTGCATGTTCTTCGAGATCTTCACGTGAGTATATCTTCAGTTCGGTTTTTAGTGTTTTAGTCGGTGGCTTAGTGTTAGTAATAAATGTTAATATATAATTCATATCTCGTAGGTCCTGATTCAGTGAGATCCGAGCGTGAGGCTCGCGCTTCTCGAGATTAGAGTTTCTGTGGCTAAGGTGTGTTTCTTGGGGTGTTTTTCAGTAAATGTTTTATTCTTGCTTGATTTATTATCTGATTAATTGTGGTTTGAGACTATTTGAGACATCATGCATAGCATAATGAAATGTGTTTTTAAATCAAGCATCTGATTTTCGGAAAATATGATACTCGTAAGAGTTTCGATTTATGATTTTACAAATCATATCATGTGTCATTTGTTCAGAATAGTATTCGGAAAAAGCGAGGGAAACCTCCACTCTGGCGAGCGAAAGCTCCACTCTGGCGAGGGCAACCTCCACTCTGTATGATGTCGGACATTCGGACATTGAGTCATGCATCAGACATCATAACATTTATGATTTTGATTTATCGAATACACTCTGTTTTCGGAAATGAATTTATCGGAAAATAAAATATTGTTTTGACTTTCTGTTTTGTTTAAACAATAGGACACACTAAGCTCTTTAGCTTACACCCCTTAGTTTTTATTTTCAGATACTCGGACTTATTAGGCGACTCGGTACTTGGAGCATCTCTTGTTTATTCAGATATATTAATATTCAATATGAACTCTTTTGGTTACTTTGATTTACTATTTTAACATTATTTGGAATATTCGTGTAATATGGACATTGAGAATGTTTATAATTTGGGATTATTAGATGCATATATTTACGAACTCGATTTTAGATATTTTAATTAATTAATCATAATCATATTAATTATTGGGTTTCTACTTATTCAATTGATTATTAAGAATTTTATTATATTTTACCTAAATTGTTTCTTGTGGGATAAGTTTTTAAACCTAACTTCCTAAATTCGGCTTTTTGCTTCTAAGTCGGGTTTAGGGGGTTACATTGGGGTTGCTTTCCCCTCCTGGCTTCGACATTATTTGCCTTAGCCTCCTTAAAGGTTTCTCTGTTCAACCTTCTAGCATTGCCTCTGTTGTCTTATTCGATGCTAAGACTAACAATCAGTTCCTCCACTAACACCTCAATTTTTTGTGCTTCGGGTAATTCTTGAAGTCATTCCATCCGGAAGGCAGTTTTTCAGTGATGGAAGCTACTTTAAAGGACTCGCTTATCACCATTCCTTCAGCAAGAATTCCTTGAATAATCAGTTGGAGTTCCTCCACTTGACTTACTACTGGTTTTGAATCAACCATAGTAAAATTCAAGAATTTCGCGACTAAGAATTTCTTAGCCCCAGCATCTTCTGCTTTGTACTTTCTGTCCAATGCAACCCATAGTTTTAATGTTGTTTTTTACACATCATATACCGGATACAGCGAGTCTTGTATTCTGTTGAGGATGTAATTTCGACAGAGGTAGTCACCATTTTCCCAATCCTCGATGATGCTAAAGGCGGTGAGCTCATTCACCTCTCTTTCTCCGTCCCCTATCTTGACAACTGGAGTATCTTCCTTCAGATACTTTGCCATGTTTAGCATGGTCAAATAGAAAAACATATTTTTTTGTCATGTCTTGAAATTTTGCCCGCAGAATTTCGTCGGCTTCTCATTGTGGTTCATTGCCACCTTCGTTTTGCTCAGATTGATGGGCTGACTTGTCTTTTCTGAATTTCGTTTAGTTCTGATTTTAATTTTTACAAAATTTGTAAACTCAATTACTTGTAACGACAATTTCTATAAAACAGAGTTGTCCCTTTTATTTCTGAGATCTAAGCAAACCCGTTAAAACGGCAGGATAATTTCTGAAACAATTTTTTTGCTTTCTCACAACCGTACTTATTTTGAATCACCTTGGATTTAATATGTCTTAAGATTGTTGAAAAAAACATGGTTAAATTCAAAATAATTAAAAATAAACGGAAAAACAGAAATTATAAGAAATTAACATATTCGAAATAACCGAAAATAGGATTGTTGAGGCCTGCATGAAACACAGTTTCCTTTAGACATATTCGACCACTCTTTAGTGCTTGAGTCCTTTAGTCGTCAGTCTCCCATGATACAACAGCGGATGATCTTCGACAGTACTCGTGCCTTTTCCTATCACCAGAAAAACAATGCAATTTGAGAGAAGAAAGCTTTTCGAATTGTGTTTTAAAACTGAAGGGAGGTCATGTATTCATAGGGAAAATTAGGTTAAATGTGTAAATCAAGATATTTCAAAAATATCATTCATCTAATTTGTTTCGAATATTTTGCGTGAATAGGAACTGAATATTACCCCTTTAAATTTAAGATATTCACCAAAGATATGCTATCTTAAAGGAAAAGATTAATTCGAAGTGGTAAAATATTTGTAGACACACAAAAGGCCCTGTAATCACTAATTTTGTCCGGACCTTAAACCCCCTTTAGTTTGTGTTTACCTTGGGCTATTTAGGGCTATTCGGTAATTAAAAGGAAAAAAAAAGAAAAAGAAAAAAAAGGAAAATATATATATACATATATATGTAAGTATAAATAATGCTACCCTTATTACTTTACGTTATTATTTATCATATTTGAAAAAAGAAAGAAAAAACCTAAAACATTTTTAATATATAATATTATCTTATTATAGTTAATAACAATTATGTCTTATCATTATTATTATTTATCATTTATGTACATCCATTACATATTTGTTTTATTATTGTGTGTGTGCTAATATTATCTACTAATTATTATTGATATATTTACTATTATTATTATTATTTTTTGTTTATTATTATTATCGTTATTATTATTATTATTATTATTACTATTATTATTAATAAGAAAATAAAACATGGATGAAAGCCCAAATTATAATTGAATAAATAAACAGTCCATTAAATAAAATACAAGTCCAAAAATAAATGAATGACCCGGTAAGCCCACAAAAATACACAGCCCGTAAGCCCAAATAGTGCTAGCCCTAATAATTAAGAAAAACCCTAATTTGTTGTGTTTCTGCGCAGCCACATCTGGACCGTCAGATCTAGCCCCTGATCAACGGTCCAGATCTAATCTGATGAAGAAACCCTAGCGAGCCCCTCTATCGTCTCGCGCCGCACTTCCCCACAGTCGTCAGATCGGCTGAGATCTGACGGTCCAAATGAATCCCAGCGAAGGAACCCTAGCGAGCCCCTCTATCGTCTCGCACCGCACTTCCCCACAGCCGTCAGATCGGCTGAGATCTGACGGTCCAGAGTTCAAGACGGAGGTTGCCCTAGACGCCCTTTTCGAGCACACCGCGCCGCGCATCCTCTGCCGCAGGATCTAAGGGACAACCAACGGCCCGGATGGGCCCTAGAGCGCGCCACGCCCGTGACCCCTCGTCTGACCCCTCTGCCGCTTCGGCCGCCCTACGCTAACACCAATTTGTGAGGTTTCGTCATGCAACAGTGAAAAAGAAAAAAAGAATCAGATGACCAACAATGACAATCCAAACACAAAAAAGGTTAACAGCAAGACATCAGGGTTGAAAGAGAAAATTGCTCTAAGCATTACATGTAATTTTTCGGTTATATAGAGAGAACCGAAAAACAAAAAAAGAGGGGAGATATCAGTGAGCATAGAGAGAAAAAAAACAGAGAGAGTTTGTAAACAAAAAAAAAGATTCGGATTCCAGAAAGAAATCAATAAAAAAGAGAAAAACCATTTGAGGTATTTTTTTTGTAAAGCACCCTTGCATGCATAAAAAAGGGGTTTTGATTATACCTTCGATGTCGGTCCGTCATCTTTCTCCGACCTCTCTTTGTCTCGACTCCCATCGGCGATAATCCCCGTCGGGTGAGCCATCAGTTTGGGTTGATACAATGAAAAAGGTTTTTTTTTTCTTTCTTTCTTCTTTTTTAGGCAAATAGGGATCGGGTTTTAGGTTTTCGTCTTGTCTAGGTTTAGTTTCGGGCGTTGACGTTTCGTTTGCGTATCGCCGGGAGTCTTTGCCACCCCGGCAACGCGAGGACGCCGCCGATGAACGGCGTGGAAAGGGGTAAGTCGGTTTTTGGTCGTGAGAAAAGTGAGGAGAAGAAGGGGTGAACGGCGCCGCAGAGTTTTTTTTGGGGTTTCTAGGGTTTTCAACGCGGGTTAAGGTCGAATATATACAGGGGCTTTAGGGTTTATTTTAGCTTAGGTCACCGATCTTTTCAAAAATCCTCTCCGCTGTCCCCTATAGCTTTTCCGTTTTTCATTCTCGTCCCGAATTGAAAGAGTGGTACTGATTCCTCGTGGGTTAGTCACGCACGGGGTCCTTAGAACTTTTCAAAAGGTTTCAATTTCGTCATTATTTTAGCTTTCAAAATCGAGAGGGCGGGGGACAAATCTCGTTTTAGGCCCTGTTGTTTTAAAAATGTTTTTTATCCCTATACGAATTTGACATCTCTTTAGGGGCATAATCCTTTTTCCATCTTCGAAATTCCAAATGTTTTACAATTTTATCCCTAAATCAGTGACAAAAGTGTTAATCGTCCCCATTAATCCATGCATGTTATAATTTCAGTTTGTTTTTGTATTCTTGCCCGAGCTTGGAATATTTCTAGGTTGGTATCGTGCTAGCATGCGTTTGTATGTATGTTTAGACCCCATCTAATATCTTATTTCATGTGTTTTACGAGTTTATATGTACGAAGCAATATGAATATTTGTTTTTCATGATGTGTGTATGCCCTTTTTTTTTATCTTTTTCTATCCTTTATCATTTCATTTTTATTGTATCATGTCATTTGCCTTCTAAATGTTTATGTACATATATGTGAGGCTATTTTATTTGCGTTGGCCTTTTGTTTTCGTTAGCGTTTTAACGCGTTTTGCTCATGCGTTTAGATACTATGTTCATATATTCATTTTTTGTTTTTTTTTACTTCCTTCCATGTCTCATTGGTATATTTCTAAGTTGCATACGAACTTATAAAATGCAATGCGAGCGTCTTTTTATTCGGGAACGAACGAGGCCAGTACCAGTCGTAGTGGTGGTGGTTCGGACGTTCCTTCTCGAATATTAAGACCTTTAAAATTTACTCGCTCGTATAACCAAATTTCGATACGATTCGTCACTTTAATTCGCAAAATTTAATATTAATTAAGCGGTAATGTTTTTGGTACCGATTTTCGGGCATGACGGGGGTGCTCATCCTTCCTCGCGTGTAACCGACTCCCGAACCCGTTTTCGAAAAGAATCTCTGGTTTTTATTTCGGTGTCCGGTCTACCATTTTTAAATGGCCGGTGGCGACTCCTCTATTTTTATAAATCCGATTAAATTTTTTCAAAAACCAATTTAAACACGGTCCGTCCGAGCGACACCTGAGGTGTTTTGTATTTTTGATATTTTTTAGTCACAACAGATGGCGACTTCGCTGGGGATAAAAATTTGTTTTCAAAAACAAAAAAGAGAGTCAAGCCAAAAAAAACTTTACCGCTCAATTAATATTAGAAGTTGCGAATTAAAGTGACTAAATCGATCGATATTTGTTTATAAGTGCGAGTTTATTTTAAACGCATTTAAAATTGGCATTTAAACCCGTTCGTTTAAGTGGGGGGAAAACGCTAGTGCTTTCGTGTGGATATTGTTCCTCCGTGTGGGCCTAGAAAGTACCTTCGGGGCTCGAGTACCCTATATCTTCGTGAGAATATCGTTTCTCCGTGCAGATATAACGAAAGGGTCCCCTCGAATTGAACTCGGTTGAGAGGAGCCTATAATGGGTGATGACCGGGGGCCTTGCTACCCTTAGAAGGGGACAAAGAGGACAGTTCGAGTACCTCCTAGAACCAAAACTGCATGTAGAGAACTAGAAAGCCCACCCCTTTTAGAGCCATGCGGACAACCTAGGTCTATTAGACGGGATAAATAGGGTTGCTTGCTTTCATGCCTGCCTTTTTATCATGTTTATCCGACACTAACGGTTTTTTCTTATGATCTTTTTTACATTTATTCTCGCATGCATTTCATGACATAAAGGTGTTGAGCCAAGGTGGTTTTACCCGATCAAGGGCTATCATTATGGACGGGAGGTTGTTAGAAGAGATGACGTCAATTAGCGAGTTCGACATTGGTCAGAGTTGAATTAGAATGGATAAAGGGACAGTTTACCGAGCGAACGCTCAGTGTCGGGTCATTTAATACCCACCATCGAAGAAGGCACATCTTTACTACACCCCAAGGAAGTCAAGCAAGATCGGATCTACTCCGAACATCCAAAGCCAAGAAACTACCCGACCGAGTACAAAGAGGCGGCTGGAAAGAGCGGGGCAACCGGAAAGGGCATGGATTAGGTCAAGAGATGGATTCAGCTTCGAGGAAATAGCTTGTTTTCCGGGACTTGATACCAGCAGTTTTAGAGGGTCTTGAATTGCTAGAGAAGAAAGCAAATCCGGCCCCAGCTTTTTAGCCGAAGTTTTCATTTCCTTGAACATGATTAGGGGGCAAGAAGAGTACCCGTATGACTTTTGCTATGAATATCTTGTAACAAGGAGCCTCTTTTACGTTCAAATGAAAGTTGACCTAAGGGGAATCACCTATATGACCAACACCTTTGACTTGCATACATTTGTAACATTCATAGCATTTGTTCCATCTATCATTTCAAAGCAGCATTAAAATTGTCAGTCATGCACCCATCTCATGAGCATGCATATGTTGATTCGAGTCCATAATACATCCATCATTGAAACTTTCTTAAGGCATTTCATCATTACTAATTGGGGAGAACACTTATCCGAGAGAGATAAAGAGAGAGAGAGAGAGAGAGGAAAGAATGGACAAGAGAACGGTTTCTAGCCAGTACAGCTTCAGAAGCATGAATGACCTAGTGGTTAGGATGGATAAGCTCAAACAGCTTCAAGAACATTTGTTTCAGAAACAAAAGGAGATAATAGTGTATACGAGGAAAATAGACCATTTACAAAAATCCAATTTCCATGATTGGTGAAAACTAATTGTACCCAAGGGAATGGTACAACTAGCCCGGAGCAAACGGCTGCCGGTAAAGGCAACTCAAATTCGTTAGTCCCTGTGCATTTGGGAAAAATGCAAGTCTCGATTTCAAGAAAAATGAATTAGAGACATTAAATCGCTTCATGAAAGAAGAAGCGATGTTTGGGCAAGTCCGACAAAAATGTTGGCACAACGTGCTTAAATACGGTGAAGTTTAAGACAATGGATAATTCAAATGTCCATCGAAAAATCCATTTTTGCGAATGGTCGAAGGGAGATAAATCCTTTGCAAAAATCCAATCCTCATTATTGGTGAAAACTGATTGTACCCAGGGGAATGGTACAACTAGCCCGGAGCAAACGGCTACCGGTAAAGGCAATTTAAATCCGTTGATCCCTGTGCATTTGGGGAAAATGCAAAAGTGATAAGCTAAGCTGTTTTTAACGAAAATTTCATTTTGAAAATATTTTTGCATTCTTTGATTCTTTAAACATTTCATAAGCTTACTCTTGTATATACTTTTTGTGAGATTAACTTTAATTCAATTTTAAAAGAAATTTTTTCTGAAAAACTGAATGTTGTGAGGACACTATAAATATGAAATCCCTCTGTCCTACTTAGGCCAAGGGAGGAATGACAATGAGTGTTCAGGAATAATGGGCCACTCCCATTGAGTGAATTTTCCCTCTCGGGCATTGTTGTTCAAGGTTCTTGAATGAAGTGATAACACTAAAACTTCTACCACCTGAAGACTAATTTTGATACCCGTGTATGGGAGAACATTTGGCATTCCTTCAATTCCTTTCACCTAGAAAGAAAATAAAAATGTACCCATTGTTGTCCCCGTTTGAGCCTTTTGAACTTTTTATTCAAAATGAACCCAAACCAAGGATCACCCTACACCGGGGGCAAAGAAAAGTAGAAGTCTATTGACAAATAAATGACATTGGATTCTGATTATGTTATGAGAATGATGTCTTGTGAACTAAGGGGCATTAAAAGAGAAAAAATTCATTGGATACACTTTCAGTTTGAGCAACCAAAGACATCAAAAGGAAACATCGAAAGAAAAGTCGGTTCTCAAAGAGCTACTCAAATCAAGGCGAAAGCTACCGACATAAAGTTGAAGAAATCAAAAGCAAAAGCACTAAGGTGAAAAGTGCAATTTTGTAAAAGGAGAAAAGCGGATAAAGAAAAGGGACAAGAGAATTCCCTATCCAAATGAATCTCTGCTTAGATGAGCCTCAAAAGATTGTTCACCTTTGATCAAAAACCTGCACCAGTACAATGCGAAGGTGCAAATTGATCCAAAACTACACTTGATGAAAGGAAATGAACTCTAGGGTGAAAACCCCAAACAAGAAGGGGCAGTCTAGAGCAATCCAAAGAAGTAAGAGAGGAAATAGCATTTCATCGGAGCATAATTGAGACTTCAGATTGAAAGAATTGATCCTTGGTTTCACCACCCTTAAACACTTGTTTGGGCCTATTTACCATTTCTTTCATAGCTGTGAGCCTTAGCCTACATTACAAGCCATAAAAGACCATTTGGACCATACGCGGAAGGATGAATTTGTCTTCAGATCACATTCTGCCTATTGGGGTTAACCTATCTTCAAGGATTGCCACACTTCTAATGCCTGATTGAGATCGGAAAAGAGGGAAGGATGGGGCAAGGTGAGTTAGTGAGGTAAAGAGAGCCACCTTTAAATTGGGTAGAAACTAAGTATGGGAGTCGCTCCTCTCGGAAGCCTAATAGCCTAGAAAGGATTTCATATGTGCATTCCTGCAACATTCGGAAAATTTCACTCGGGTCAACCTTTTTTCAAAGACTCAAAACTTGATTTTCACTTGACATGATTCTTTAAAATGTATATTTACATAATAAAATTATTTTTACCCAATCACTTGCATAAGTCTTCTACATGGGAATGAACAAGCGGACTGATCGTGGCTCGAGGTAAAGCCATCAGTACCCAGAGGGGCACCCTCGGAGGTTCAAACATTGCTACTAGTACCTCCAGTTGAAATATCAAGACCGTCTTTGGTTAAATATCGAGCTATGAAGTAGACCTTCGCTAAGAAGGGTTGAAATAGAACATGAGGGTAGAAAATTTGACCTTGAGAATCGGGGAACAGAAGTTACCCTTAGAGCCTAGGCATCTTGCCGGAAAGAATGTCTTGAGAAGGACCGTGTGCACCACGCACCAAGATGAGACAGTAAGTGATCTGAAATCAACTCGACAAAAGGCGATGAAGACAGAAGTACGCCTAAGAAAAGGAGAAAGATAAAAAGAAAAAGAAGATAAGCCGAGACGAGGACCCTAAAGGCACTTTGGGGCAAATGAGCGAAATTCAGAAGAGGCGCTCTTGACCACAAATTTTGAGGAACAAGGGCCAGAAATTGGTGGCATCTTTGGACAGAAGACACCAATTAAAGTAGTCCGACATTAACCAGAGGTCAGTTAGAAGGTACATAAGCCTAAAGCAAGTGGGGGCAATGGGATTCTAATCAGTGTAAGTCCTCCCTTCAAGAAGAAGCGAAAAAGAGAGAAGTTGACTTCAAGATGAAAACTCAAAGGAGTGCCCAAAAAGAGAAAAAGAGGAAGAAAGAGGACAAAGAAAAGAGAAGACGCGGTGAAACCCAAAAGACACTTTGGGGATTGAGGCAAAAATCAAGAGGAACGCTTCAGATCACAAACTCATGGCGAAGAAGGCAGAAAATCAAAGCTAAAAGAATTTTAGAGCAAAGGAGACAGATACTCAAAGCTCGAGACAAAGATATATGAAATCTGCTTATCTATTCGGGCATCTGGAGAATAGAACCCGCCTATCCGTTCAGGCACTTGGAGAATAGAACCCTCCTATCCGTTCGGGCACTTGGAGAATTGAAATCTGTCTATCTATTCAGGCAATCAAAAGTCAGTAAAAAAAGAAAAAAGAAAAAAAACAGAAGAAAGAAAAAAACAGAAGAAAGAAGAAAGAAAGAAAAAAGAAAAACAAGAAAAAAGAACAAAAAAAGAGAGAAGGGTTCAAAGTGAAAACCCGAATGGGCACTTTGAGGCAAACAATTCCAGAAGTGGATGAGAAGAAGAAGAAGAACAAGGGTCTAGTAGTACTCGAGAGGGGCATCATTGTCCGTGGGGTAACAAGGGTTTTGTACATAAGAGTTTGAATCAGAATTGATGAAAGATAACACAAGGCTAGAAAAAGTGTAGATGAAGTTTCTAAATGTGACCGAGGTCACTCGACTCGAATATTAAACGAAGAACGAGCGATAGAGTTTAGGGGCCAGATTTTTTAAGACACAAGATTGATGGATGGTTGTAGTCCCAAGATAACGACCACTAACCCTAAGAAACAAAGACAAACTAAATCTATGCATCTTTGCATTCTCACAAACACATGCATCTTTGCATCCTGAAATATGCTCATGCATCATCAATAGCCAGATATCACCCATGCTAGGAGCATGCTAAATCATATCATCATGGCATCTTGTTTTCTTTAAACAGGCATTTGAAGATGGGTAAAAAATTAGATCTACAGCTTCACGAAAGGAGAAGCAGATCTCACAAGAATCATGAGTCCTTCGACTTGCATAATTTGGATTTCCAAAATCCTTCCAACCCCCAGTGGTAATCTTCCTTTGAGATGTTTTTCTTAAAACTCAAGTTTCTCAATTTCAATCCTTGTAAAAGGATGTTTTCCTCAAAACTCAATTTCTCAATTTTATCCTTTCAAAAGGATGTTTTCCTCAAAACTCAATTTCTTAATTTTATCCTTCCAAAAGGCCGTTTTTCTCAAAACTCAAATTTCTCAATTTTTATCCTTCCAAAAGGTCGTTTTCCTCAAAACTCGATTTCTCAATCTTTATCCTTCCAAAAGGTCGTTTTCCTCAAAACTCAATTTCTCAATTTTACCCTTTTCTAAATGATGTTTTTCTTAAAAAGATCAAAATTTCTCAATTTTATCCATTCCTCAAAGATTTCCGGCGAAAGATTTCAGACTCGCCACTCCATGATTTTAGGGCGAAAGAGGCAGAAACCCAAAGCCCAAGAATGTCAGAGTAAAGGAGGCAGATACTTGTCGCTCAAGGATGATAGGTGAAACATTTCATGTTCGCCACTCAAGGATTTCAGATGAAAGCTTTCAAGCTTGCCGACAGATTTCAAGATGAAGGATCATACAGAGAAAGAGTCCAAACAAGCTCTATATAGGAGGAACTTGCAACTACAGGATCTCGAATGTGGAAGGTCCTACGGAGAGGGGACTTGTAGATCCTTGATTTCAGAGAGGAGTTCAATAGAGAAGGAACTACTACTCGAAGAGTACGCTAAGGAAGAGGAGTTTAGTGGAGAAAAAACTCAGAATCCTAAGGTTTCAAGATCTCGAAAGGAGGGTCCTACAGAGAAAGGACTTGGAGATCTTTGATTTCAGAAATACGAGGACGAGAGTTCTATGAGAAAGAACTGTCACTCGAGGAATATGCCAAGGAAATGAGTTCTATGGAGAGAGAACTCATATTCTCAAAGCTTCAGAGAGAAAATACTCGGTCTAGCGTGTTGCAGCTCCGGGAGAGTAAATCGTCCAACAGAGAAGTTGGACAGATTTAGTTATGACCAGTTTGCTTTTAGACCGCGAAGGGAAGGCAAAGTTGTTTGGATGACTAGCTTGTTCTTACAAAAAGGGAAGACAAATGTATTTGAAACCTGCCTATCCGTTCGGGCACTTGGAGAATGGAAATCTGCAAAAAAAAAAAACTCTATCTACCTGTTCGGGGCATCCGGAGGGAGAACTCGTGATCAAAAGGCATTGGGAATAGTTACTTGGAATCGTGTGGCTGCGTCGGGAGTAAACCGTCCAACAGGGAAGTAGGACAAAATTAGTGCTTATGGTCTTTGCTTTATTCTTGTTCCACAAGTATAAGCAAAGAGGGGCAGCTGTAATCACTAATTTTGTCCGGACCTTAAACCCCCTTTAGTTTGTGTTTACCTTGGGCTATTTAGGGCTATTCGGTAATTAAAAGGAAAAAAAAGAAAAAGAAAAAAAAGGAATATATATATATATATATATACATATATATGTAGGTATAAATAATGCTACCCTTATTACTTTACGTTATTATTTATCATATTTGAAAAAAGAAAGAAAAAACCTAAAACATTTTTAATATATAATATTATCTTATTATAGTTAATAACAATTATGTCTTATCATTATTATTATTTATCATTTATGTACATCCATTACATATTTGTTTTATTATTGTGTGTGCTAATATTATCTACTAATTATTATTGATATATTTACTATTATTATTATTTTTTGTTTATTATTATTATCGTTTTTATTATTATTATTATTATTATTATTACTATTATTATTAATAAGAAAATAAAACATGGATGAAAGCCCAAATTATAATTGAATAAATAAACAGTCCATTAAATAAATTACAAGTCCAAAAATAAATGAATGGCCCGGTAAGCCCACAAAAATACACAGCCCGTAAGCCATAATAGTGCTAGCCCTAATAATCAAGAAAAACCTTAATTTGTTGTGTTTCTGCGCAGCCACATCTGGACCGTCAGATCTGGCCCCTGATCAACGGTCCAGATCTAATATGATGAAGAAACCCTAGCGAGCCCCTCTATCGTCTCGCGCCGCACTTCCATACAGCCCTCAGATCGGTTGAGATCTGACGATCCAAATGAATCCCAGCGAAGGAACCCTAGCGAGCCCCTCTATCGTCTCGCGCCGCACTTCCCCACAGCCGTCAGATCGGCTGAGATCTGACGGTCCAGAGTTCAAGACGGAGGTTGCCCTAGACGCCCTTTTCGAGCACACCGCGCCGCGCATCCTCTGCCGCAGGATCTAAGGGACAACCAACGGCCCGGATGGGCCCTAGAGCGCGCCACGCCCGTGACCCCTCGTCTGACCCCTCTGCCGCTTCGGCCGCCCTACGCTAACACCAATTTGGGAGGTTTCGTCATGCAACAGTGAAAAAGAAAAAAGGAATCAGATGACCAAAAATGACAATCCAAACACAAAAAAGGTTAACAACAAGACATCAGGGTTGAAAGAGAAAATTGCTCTAAGCATTACATGTAATTTTTCGGTTATATAGAGAGAACCGAAAAACAAAAAAAGAGGGGAGATATCAGTGAGCATAGAGAGAAAAAAAAACAGAGAGAGTTTGTAAACAAAAAAAAAGATTCGGATTCCAGAAAGAAATCAATAAAAAAGAGAAAAACCATTTGAGGTATTTTTTTTGTAAAGCACCCTTGCATGCATAAAAAAGGGGTTTTGATTATACCTTCGATGTCGGTCCGTCATCTTTCTCCGACCTCTCTTTGTCTCGACTCCCATCGGCGATAATCCCCGTCGGGTGAGCCATCAGTTTGGGTTGATACAATGAAAAAGGTTTTTTTTTCTTTCTTTCTTCTTTTTTTAGGCAAATAGGGATCGGGTTTTAGGTTTTCGTCTCGTCTAGGTTTAGTTTCGGGCGTTGACATTTCGTTTCCGTGTCGCCGGGAGTCTTTGCCACCCCGGCAACGTGAGGACGCCTCCGATGAACGGCGTGGAAAGGGGTAAGTCGGTTTTTGGTCGTGAGAAAAGTGAGGAGAAGAAGGGGTGAACGGCGCCGTAGAGTTTTTTTTTGGGGTTTCTAGGGTTTTCAACGCGGGTTAAGGTCGAATATATACAGGGGCTTTAGGGTTTATTTTAGCTTAGGTCACCGATATTTTTAAAAATCCTCTCCGCCGTCCCCTATAGCTTTTTCGTTTTTCATTCTCGCCCCGAATTGAAAGAGTGGTACTGATTCCTCGTGGGTTAGTCACGCACGGGGTCCTTAGAACTTTTCAAAAGGTTTCAATTTCGTCATTATTTTAGCTTTCAAAATCGAGAGGGCGGCGGACAAATCTCGTTTTAGGCCCTGTTGTTTTAAAAATGTTTTTTATCCCTATACGAATTTGACATCTCTTTAGGGGCATAATCCTTTTTCCATCTTCGAAATTCCAAATGTTTTACAATTTTATCCCTAAATCAGTGACAAAAGTGTTAATCGTCCCCATTAATCCATGCATGTTATAATTTCAGTTTGTTTTTGTATTCTTGCCCGAGCTTGGAATATTTCTAGGTTGGTATCGTGCTAGCATGCGTTTGTATGTATGTTTAGACCCCATCTAATATCTTATTTCATGTGTTTTACGAGTTTATATGTACGAAGCAATATGAATATTTGTTTTTCATGATGTGTGTATGCCCTTTTTTTTATCTTTTTCTATCCTTTATCATTTCATTTTTATTGTATCATGTCATTTGCCTTCTAAATGTTTATGTACATATATGTGAGGCTATTTTATTTGCGTTGGCCTTTTGTTTTCGTTAGCGTTTTAACGCGTTTTGCTCATGCGTTTAGATACCATGTTCATATATTCATTTTTTGTTTTTTTTTACTTCCTTCCATGTCTCATTGGTATATTTCTAAGTTGCATACGAATTTATAAAATGCAATGCGAGCGTCTTTTTATTCGGGAACGAACGAGGCCAGTACCAGTCGTAGTGGTGGTGGTTCGGACGTTCCTTCTCGAATATTAAGACCTTTAAAATTTACTCGCTCGTATAACCAAATTTCGATACGATTCATCACTTTAATTCGCAAAATTTAATATTAATTAAGCGGTAATGTTTTTGGTACCGATTTTCGGGCATGACGGGGGTGCTCATCCTTCCTCGCGTGTAACCGACTCCCGAACCCGTTTTCGAAAAGAATCTCTGGTTTTTATTTCGGTGCCCGGTCTACCATTTTTAAATGGCCGGTGGCGACTCCTCTATTTTTATAAATCCGATTAAATTTTTTCAAAAACCAATTTAAACACGGTCCGTCCGAGCGACACCTGAGGTGTTTTGTATTTTTGAAATTTTTTAGTCGCAACAGGCCCAACCAATCTAAACATTCGCGTCGCATACATTGTACAAGTTCACCTCAACCCGAATGTGAATATAAATACTTCCCATTCCATTTATCCCATCCATGTGGGATATAGGGATTTCATTTTTCTTTACTC
The DNA here is from genome assembly GCA_958450335.1 of Hibiscus tridactylites. NCBI lineage: Eukaryota > Viridiplantae > Streptophyta > Magnoliopsida > Malvales > Malvaceae > Hibiscus > Hibiscus tridactylites. Next base: position 15,810,997 of record OY288270.1, read on the forward strand.
AATTCACAACTCTCTTACTTTGAGCATCAATTTCTCATTCAATACTCAACCATTTTGAGCATATGAGATATCGTTGTAAAGGTCTCATGGATTAGAATAAGACCTAAAAGAATCCTTATTCGAATCTCCACCTTTACCCATTCGAAATATGGTTCAAAGTAACCATTTTACTCACGTTTTTCCAACACTCTCGACTATAAAAAGGTGTTAGCGTGGTTTGGGAGGGAGTTCAAGATTCAGTTTGGAATATAGAATGCACTAATGTAAAATAAATAAATAAATTTAGAATGCATAACAATATTCTAATTAGTGTCTCAATAACTTGCATATCAAGAAACCGAACATTGTCACATTGAAAATTAGGATTACTGTTCAATGTTTATTCTAATAACTTGCATACCAAGAAACCGAATGTTATCACACTGAAAATTAAAATCTTATACCATATAGTTTACTGCAAAAGAGAATCAAATATTTCATCAAGAACTTTGATCTTCTAATTTCACATACTGCTCAAGTACAGATTCATTTCTTGAACCTCCAATGCTTTCCGGCTTCAACGTGTTTAAAATTTTGTTGAACTCTTTATCACCGATATAATCGATTTTGTGGATCAAAACATGAGCCCCCGTCATAAAACCCGAAACAGCTGCGCCATGACGTTTGGCCATGTCGAAGTCAAACTTTGCAATCTTCGGACTCGATAAGTCACGAACTCTGGCGTCCACGTCGAGCCCCTCGAGCACATTGGAGACGAACATGACACTGAAGCAGGACATGAGAACAGATAACGGCATGGCGAAGGAAGTCACAGATTCAGGGGCAAAGATATCATCGACCAAAAACTCAACGCCGTGGGCTTTGACGCAAAGTTGATATCTTAATCTGATACGTAACTGGATAATGGTGGCGTCGGTGGCAGTTGTTGATGTATTGCTTGCTTTAAAGAGTTTCAAAGAGCAGCCGACTTTTGAGTTGGAGGCCATCTGTAGCATGCACAGGCGGTTGAGGGTTCGGCCTTGGTTCTCCGGGGTTTATGTCGATATATTAAACCCACTATTATACTTAGAAAGAATGTTAACTATATTCATCAGAATTCGGGTATTTATAAAAGGATTAGCTCTACTTATAGTTGTAGACGTAAAATTTAAAAAAAAAAAAAACTAACGGTTTTCAATGATAATTCAGAAGTGGAATTAAAAAAATAGTCTATTCCGAAATTACAAGGTTCCTCTTTTTTTTAATAGAAATCATCTGTCCTTTTCGATGTCTCTATTTATGCTCCAATACAAAAATTTAAGTTTAGGGTTTAAAGTTAAGATTCGTAGTTAAGGTTTAAAAATTTTAAAATATGGTGTATTTTTTAAGTATAGAGGGTAAGGTTTATGATTTGAATTTAAAGTTAAAGCTTGAAATTTTAATTTTTTTAGTGTTGGGGCATAGAAAGAGCACCGAAAATAGACAGAATTTTTTTAAAGAATCTTAGGCATTAATCGACACAAATATTCGACCAAAAAAATCTATCTTGTTCAAGCCTCGTTGACTTTTCCATGTACCCTTTGTATTAATAAATTTATCACCTTTTTGTTTTTAAATGGTCACGTTGGGAAGATTATGGTCGTGTTTTGTAAAGATAGGATTGGACAAAAATTAGAGGTTTGAAGCATAATTAAAGGTTTGACCAGTCAAATCCGCTAATATTGTTGTTTGGTAAATAGCGGATTGAAAGAGCGGATTGGGGTGAAACCGCTAATTTTAAAAAAGCTCATAATATGAGCTTTTTAAGATTAGATGTTTGATATTAGAGTTGTAAAGACTATTTTACCCTTACCAGTTACCAAAAATCTCAAAATAACCTAAATCAAATATTTTTTCACCCTATTTATAAGTCTTATTTACTTTTTTATTATCATATATTTATATGTGTATTTAAATTTATTAATTAATTATATTAAAATAATTATATAAATAATAAATTAATATATAAATTATTTGAATAGGTTTAGAAAAGATATTAAAAATAATTTTATAGATCTAATTAATAATAATTAGATACAAAATATTGATAACTAATAAACTATTCAAACAAGTATTGAATATAATCATGTCTTTATATGTCATTTTGCTTGTTTAAATAATCTAACAGCTATCAGCTATCAGTTAATTTTACCAAACACTTTTATACGGGTAAAAATCTCCTGCCCCCTAACCATGCCTCCTTCTATGCCCCCTGCCTAAAAATACTTCAAAATTAAATTTTGTCCTATAACCCTAATTTTCATATCCTAAATCCCAAACCCTAAACTCTAAAAAAATACATCATACCCCTAATTCCCTACACCCTAACCCTAAGCCCCAACCTTAAACCACAAACTCTAAATCCTAAACCCACTATTTTAAAGTGGGGGCACAAATGGGGGCATACTTTGGGGGCAGATGATTTCCATCCCTCTTATACAATCAGCTAATACAATCCGCTAGTCAAATCAGCTAATGCAATCAGCTATCAGCTAATGTAATCCGCTATCAGTTATCCGCTAATTGTCAAACAGGGCCATATACATTCTTCTAACATAATTTGTTTTTTTTCAATCATTAGTAGGGTTTTTATAAGCTGTTTTATATTTTTTTCTTTACTATTTTTTTATTAGATAACAACCATAACGATATCAATTTTATGTTGGTTGTCAACCACTAATAATCTTTCTTATTTTTTAATTTTAATTTTTAATAAAAAAATTGTATTGGGTTCCTCCTTCTCTCATACCTTGTTGCATTTTTTTTTACTTTTGTTAACGATTTTCGTCTGCTTGTGGCATGAGCGTTTCTCGTCTATCTTTTAGTAGTTTGACATTGTGTAGTGATCATTACGTCGCACATCTATGATTAGGGAAAATCGATGGTTTATTATGGTTAGATCCTCTTTTGTGATAGTTTATCAATATATTTAAAATAGAAAAGCTTGAATCGAACTCAAAAATAAAAATTAGAGCTCAAACTAAACCCTAATGTAATAATCCTTATTCCCAAAATTTATTAGCCGTCACTAATCTAATCTAATCTTAAATCTCAAATCAGGCCCTAATTGTAAGTAAGGCTTTAACTAAAAATCATAATTTTTTAGATTGTGGAGCTGGAAAGAAGAGAGGGGTTGACAAGCCCTAGGGTTTTTATGTTCATAGATAAAAATAAAAAAAAAATAAAAAAACTTTCTTTTAAGATAGGAATTGAAATGAATTAAAAATAGAAAAACAGAAGAAAAAAGGTCTGATGATCCGCACCTGGTAACGGATTGATCCGACCCATTCGACTCTCGATCCAAGTAAATAGATATGATTGAAGTTGAGCTAAAATTATATTATAGGTATTTCCCACCACCTAAGATATAGGACCACCCAATTAAAATTATACATGTCATCTTCCATAATCCATGTCATCTTTAATTTTTTTAATCTTAAAATATTAAACATAAAATAGTAAAAAGTAAAAAAAAATGGAGAATAAAATAAACTCTCCCGATCGTCTCTCTCTATTCCCCATTATTTTCTCACTGCCACTATCTCAATTCTCCATCTTTTCTCCCCAATTTTCAATAATCTGTATCTCAATTCTCCCCAATTCCCAATGCCTCTATCCCAATCGTTATAATAAACAAAAAAATTTATCTAGCAAACGCTAAAATTAAATTCCCACAATTCCTAGTGCCTTTATCCCATTCGTTTCTATCTCAATTCTCTAATTGTTTCAACATACATTAAAATTGGATATAGCAAGGGTTTTAAAAAGCTTCAAGTAAGTATTATATTTTTATTTTTTTATGTTCTTTCAAGTTATATTTAATTTTTATTTACAACCCCTCTTCTTCTTAACTTAAGATAACAGTTATGTTGCACTGAAACGGATACAGGGATGAGACGAGGACAAAAAACAACATTTTTTAAAACTATAGAGTACGGATACGGCAAGGGTATGAAAATAATGTTTTTATGAGAATGATTAAATTATGTTGAATCTTTGTAGTGTATTGATTTTTAGTTTGTAATCTCGTTTCTCTCCTTCAGAGTGTATGAAAATAATATTTTCATGAGAATGATTAAATTTGTTCGATAGATTGTAGGTGGATAGCTCAAGCAAGGAATAAAAGAGGTGCATCAGCGGTGAGGGAAGGTTGATGAAGCAATCTGGCATACAAGCTTTTGAAACTCAACGACTAACCTAATTGAAAATATTTTTGTGTATGTTTTATCAGCGGTGTGCATCAATTTTTACCTATCCTTCTCCGAGACAGTAGATACAAGATTAAATTAATTATTGTACATATTCTCATTTGTAGTAAAAAAAATAATGAAAGTGTTTTAAGTTTAAAAGTATTATTGTTGATAATTTCAGTTGACAAAAGCAGGTTGACAGATTTTACTCTATATTTGAAGCATTAGAAGGTTAATCAAACTTTTCTTTAGACAATATAGTTTCTTGCGATTGGTCATGTAGTGAGTTTTACGTCACTATTACCTTATAATTGCTCTATACAACAAGAATAAAAAAACTGTTGAAAGAGCTCGACTAGCCATGCTCATTAAACATTAGAAATCTCATGGTTATGGTAACATAGTTTATATATTGGGATGTTTAATAAATTTGAGATTGAACGAACATATGAAAACGTGATCTTGCTAAGGAACATATACCTCACCAATCGTTGTGAGGTAAGGCTTTTGAAGGGGGCGCTAAAAATTTTAAGAGATTCAATAATGTTTGTTGGTCATTTAAATCATTGTGCTACTATAATAAATTTAATTTATGCGAAGATCAAGTCATACTATTAAAGATAAAAAATCATGTACCAAACATTTATCTTGATTATTTGTAAGAATGTTAAAATATAAATAAAAGATGAATTTCACAAGAACATTTAGCTTATCCTTGTATAATTAACTTAAAATGGAAAAACTTATAGTATAACTCAAATAAAATCTAAAGTTTAAGGTACTAATGTAATAAAATCTAAAGTTTAAGGTACTAATGTAACTCCATGAATGCCGGATTTCATTTTTGATCCAAATGCCCATATGAAAAACTTTAACCTGTATCATTTGAATAAAAAATAAATATTTAATTTCTATACAGAGCAGAATCAATTCTTAAAAAAAAAAAAAATCAAATATGGAATAACAATATCATTTTTTGTGTGAAATAAAATAACTAACCTATTATTATAGTTTTGGATTTGGATTTGGATGTCCTTCACTATATTTATAAGGTTCTTATGATTAGTGAACACATAAAATTAAACTTGATAAAAATAAAACTTCTTCAATGAAATACTACAATGAAATCATATATTTACCTGAATATTTGGTGTAAAACTAAAGTTATGTGCATAAAACATGTTTGATTCATTCATTCTCCATTCTCTAGATGTCTATATTAAAAATAATCTAAATCAGTTAAATTTGAAATAAAAAAGATAGTTACTATGACTTTGAGTTAAAAAAAATACCTGACTCAAATTTAGAGTAGTTGTCGCATTATTTTGTTGCACAATTCTATGAGAAAAGTTAAGAGCATCGGAGTACCAACTACTACCTGGACCTTAGAAAAACAAAAATTAAAAATAATTTCATTTAGATGCATTTTAAGAATACTTAATTCTAAAATTAGTACTATAAGTAATTACCTTATTAAAAAATTGCATTGTGTTCTGGTACGGAGATTTATAAATATTGCTTGTTGACATTATCACCGAAGGAATAATCTATAATTAAAAAGAAAATTATAATAAACCGTAAAAAGTTGTCGAAGATGATATGGTACCAATTAATTTTATACATACAAAGTTATCATGATGTGAAGTGATACCAACAGAAGCATCTAAAGACTTTCCAATTGCTGATTGTTTTATTTTTTTCTGTAAAACACTTAAACTTCTCAAAAATAATATAATTTAAATATAAAATAAATTTAAACAAAACAAAAATTATAAGGTCTTACTTTGTTTGGTTGACGTGGATGTTTTTAATTTTCTTTTCTCAAGATGGCCTTTAAGTCTAGCATCAGAAACTCTTTTTGGCCTAACACATGGAGGATCTAAGACATGAGAACTATCAATTGCACATCTTTTTACAATATCATCATCTTTATTTGATAATTCTTCAACAAGCGAACTCCTTACATTTCCTAAAAAGAAAAAAAAGAAAAGTCATTATCAAATATCTTAAAGAATATAAAATTTTACATTTTATAAGTATATTTCGCTTACTTGTTTGCGTCGTTACTTTTGAAGCTTCTGCCTTATCTTTCCTGAGCTCAGAATCTTTAGTACTTCATAAGTTTTTCAATTCTTCCTCAACTTTCAAGTCACCTTCGTATAAAATTTTTTGACAAAGTTCTCTTATTTTTTTTTTCGCTTTTTTTACTTTTAACAATAAAGTCATAAGCAAATCAAATCATACGATTACAAAATACACTCTCATTATCAACCTCAGTAGTGTGTTGTTGTGAGAACTCGTCAATCTTATCAACATGCACATTCTTTTTAGCATCTTTAGTCCATCTTTTGGAGATGTACTGCTCAAGAATTTTCTTGACATTTTTAACACTGAAAATTCGCAAGGCATGAGAGCAAAGATATTGACAAAAATCATACTTCTTACAAGTACAATAAATCTCTATAGTAGATGTGTTAAATTTGACTGTTCGTATTCTTGAAATATTTTCTTTCATCGTCACTTCAAATGTATAAACTGAGTTATCTTGAGCAACTTCTCTCCATGTTAACGAAATTTCATCAAGAAATTTTTTCTGAAAGTGCTTGAATATTTCATGAGTATACACTTTCGATGCATGAATCAAAATACCACAATTTTTAATTGTACACGTGACTGACCCATTTTTGCATTGAAAATTTTTCTCGCCTTCAGAAGAACGCCATCTTGCAACTAAGTTTTCAAACTCCAAAATGAATTTCGTAAGAGAAGTAGTGGCCTTCGAAATACCATGTAAAACATTATTTGTGACTTCAGCCCTCTGAGAAGATTTAATTTGGGAAGAAAATATATCAATGCTAAAAGCAGTACTCTATTTTTCACGGCATCTATACAAACCTTTCAACCATCTATGGTCATGAAGCTTATAGTCATTCATCATTTTTACCCAAGTTTCCTCAAATTCTATCTCTGATTCACAACCTTGCATGCATTTATGAAACAAAGCATAAAATTTTGCATTTGAATTAAGACTACCAAGATGCGAATGTGCATTCTTAGAAATATACCATAGACAAAATTTATGACGTGAATCAGGAAATACCTCTTCAATCGCTTTACTAATTACATGATCTTGATCCGTCATTATGATATTTGGAGATTAATTTCTCATTGATTGCAAGAAGGACTTAAACAACCGTACAAAAGAAGCGGTCGTCTTGTCTAACAAAAAAGCACAAGCAAACATTATAGTTTGTCGGTGATTATTAATCCCTACAAAGGGAGCACAAATCAAATTATATCTATTGGTACGATAAGTTGTATCGAAAACCACAATATCACCAAAATACTCATAATCAATTCTTGATCTACCATCTCTCCAAAAGAAATTTGTCATTCGATTTTCTTGATCCACTTGAACTGTGTAAAAGAACATTGGATCTTCACTTGCTCTCACCTTGAAGTGGTTAAGCAAGTTTTGACCATCTCCTGCTTCAATAATCATCATCTTTTGTTTATTCAGATAATTATAGCAATCTCGCTTTGTAAACTCAATATTTTCAGAACCACGTGCTTCCTTTGACATGTAAGAAAAAATATCAGTAGGACGTATTCCAGCACTAACAATTGAACTAATGACATTAGCTTTGGTTGTCAGGAGAGATCTCGCAGATCTAAGTAAATGTCTTTTAGAAGGAGTTGCTAACTCATGGTTATGCTCCGAAATAAAACGAGTGACCGTAAAACGAATCATCGCTGGACATCTAGTTCTAGTTTCTAACTTATTAAATTGCTTCGCATTGATATCAGCCTCAAATTCTTTGAAACTTTCCTTAGAACAAAAATAATCTTTGCAACGAATAACATTGGTGCTAGAAACATACTTGTTTCTACCTCTTCGAACACTAAAACCAATACCATGACCATAATCTTTATACAAATTGTAAGCCGCTTCTTCACTATCAACGACAACTCTTATCAAATTTACACTTTCTTTTTCTTTTCTTCCTACGAAATTTAAATTATTTGATTCTTCCTTCTCGCTGTTATGAAGCATCTCTGCGACAAAATTATCGTATAACATATAACATTAGCTCTATATTAAAAATATGAAGAAAAGAAAACACATATTAATATAAATATAGTAATTTATTATCCAAATCTCAATAGTTAAATTAAATTTGAAAACTACTGCTAATTTCAATTTGAAAGCATATATATATATATATATATAATACTTATTTCAAACTTGTTAGAAACTTAAAGTTGACTTGAAATCTTATATATAATACTTTAATTTGTACGTGGAGATGCTTCGGCTTTTTTTTGTAATATTTGGGGATAATAAAAATTAAATATAACTTGAAAGAACATAAAGAAATAAAAATATAATACTTACTTGAAGCTTGTTGAAACCCTTGTTAGATCCACTTTTAATGTTTGTTGAAAAAGATAGAAAATTGAGATAGAGACGATTGAGATAGAGGCACTGGGAATTGGGAGGAATCCAAATGGGGAATAGAGAGAGAGACGACTGGTAATTGGGGAGTTTGTTTTTTTTTCTTTTTCTTTTTACTATTTTATGTTTAATTTTTTAGGGTTAAAAAATTAAAGATGACATGGATTATGAAAGATACAAGTAAAAATTAATGACATGTATAATTTTAATTGGGTGGTCATATCCTAGGTGGTGGGAAAGACCTATAATATAATTTCTCCATCCATTGGGCTCCTTTTAAGTATTTAGTGAATAATCTTCATAAAGCATTTATTATTATTACAGTTGATTTTATTATTATTACTACTATTATTTTAATTATTATTACTACTATTTAATATAATAATAATTATATTATATTATCATTATTAGTATTAGTATTAGTATATAGTATGTATGGTTTTCAATGTAATATAATATATTATATTTTTAATAGTTTGCGAGCTTTTTGAGTCGAGTGTCGAGTAGTTTGTCTTGGTTCGTTAAAAATATGAGTCAAGTTCGAGTCGAGTTCAATCTAATTGAACTTTGATCGAGTTAAATTCGAGTAACTCGCAATCTGTTTCGTCTCATTTACAGCCTTAGTCCCTAGGCTATCATCGTCGTACCCTAGGAAGCACGGGTACGACAATCTCAAGCCGTTTCAAGTATCCGAAATGTCCTAGGGACGGGTACGAGACGAATGCCGCTAGGGTACGTACTGGGGACGTCCTACGTTGACAGGGTACAGCTAAATGTGGTCGGGGACGTTTCGGGGACGACAGGTCACAGGTGAACCTCACGCACGTCCCCAAAGTCATTTTACAGCAGAACACGAGCTTCGACATAGATTTCAACAGCAACTTCATTGGCGGAGGCAGAACGACCAACAGAAAAAAAATTAAGGCAGTCGCAGAACGAAGAAAAAGCAAAAAGATTGAAGAAGAAGAATGCGTGAAAAGGGGTTGTTTTAACTTTTTGTGGGCCCAATAAAGTGTTTTTAATATATATATATATATATGATTATGATCAACTTACACAGTGTAAATTTTTTTAAGTTTTACATGTTTTTTAGATCGTTGGATGAGGGAAATAAATGACTGAGATTAACTCCTTACTTTTTTTTCAAGTGATAATCTTCACATATTTTACGATTAATCTCATCTATCTGTTTCACTCATCCAACGATTTAAAAAACGTATAAAACTTAGAGAGTTTTACACTGTGTAACTGAATCCTATATCATATATATATATATATATATATATATATAAAACATTTTACTTAATTATTTTGTTTTTGCCGCTTTATTTTTGTGAAGAAAACCATGAATGTGTGCCTTTATTATTATTATTATTATTATTATTATTATTATTATTATTATTATTATTATTATTATTATTATTATATAAACACTTCATTTAATTATTATTAAAAAATGATTAATTTTTACTTTAATTTTTATTAACCTTTTGTTTTTACGGATTCCTTTAGATATTGTTGTTATTGTTGTTGTTTTAAATAGATTATTATATATATAGTTTTATTTTATATTTATCGTATCATTACCATGTAATTTTTAAAATTATCGTTTTCCGTCTCTGTGCTCGTTTCCGTATTCATCCCCGTATTCGTATCAGTGCAACATATATAGTCGCCCCTTGTGCTGCTATGGGCTCTGAAATTTAAGGCCACGACTTCCAGTCCGAGATGAGCTCAGTTCTGGTCACTCTCTTCGCTACGCAGAAGCCTAGTAGTATTACGATCGTTGTTGAAATTTGGAAGATCCTGTTAACTAGTAATGTTCGTACGGCAGACAACTGTTCACCAGTCGCCCCAAGGCCATTATTGCACTTCAGCCCAATTCGTCCAAAATACTTATAACGCCTTAAGCCTAACAAAATCTTAATTTTATTGATATTTAAAAAAAATTACAGGTTTGAATATACTATTTATCTCTGATTTACTGGTAAAAAGGATCAGATTTTGGTAACAAAATTTTGATAAACAAAGAGACAGACCCAAAATTTCGGTCCACCACTAAATAAGAGGGGGGAACTCTTTTCTGTGTTGTAGCGGGGAAAGTGAGCCAAACCTGCATGCGAGAATTTAGTAATAGAAGAACCGGTGAATAAGGGCATGGACCCTCCCCTTGGTGAGGATAGCCTTTCCTATTCTCATTTCTATTCTCTACACATCCAAAACTGAGCAACATGTGTTTCTTTTTAATATATTTGTAATAGTAAATTAGAATAAAAAATCATTTTAATTGATAACATATAAGAGATTATAACATAATTAGTGAATATGTTCGCGAACGTTAAACGAACATGTTCGTGAACATTAAACAAACAAACATGAACACCTTAAAAAATAAACAGACGAACACGATATTAAAAATTTGAACGAACACGAATCGAACATGGGCACCTTCAAAAATAAACAAAAAAATACTAACACAACCTTATTCGTTCAAGCTTGGTTCAGTTACACCCTTATTCAGAGTCGGGTATTGTATTTTTTAGTAGTTGGAGTTTTCGGTATCCCATTTTTTAGTGGTAAAAAAGTTGGTTTGTGTGTAGAGTAAAAATTAAGTATCCGTTAATTGGGTTATAGATAGGGTGGGCAAAAATACCCGACCCGATTGACCCAACCCGAAAACCCGACGACCCGAACTTAAAATGTCGGGTAATTCTCGAGAAAAAATTACCCGACCGGGCCGGGTACCCGACCCGACAAATTTACCGGGACACGGGCCGGAAGTTTCTCCTTACCGGGTACCCGACCCGACCCGATAAAAATTAATATATATATTTTTTATATTTAAAATTATATTTTTATTTTATGTTTCTTATATTTTCACTCTAAAATTAAGTTTAAATCTCTATATTTTTTCTATGTTTGTATTATATTCTTTTAAGTTTAATTTTTTTTAAATATATTTGTGTTTAACATGTGATTTTTTTTTAATTTTAGAATTAAAAAAATAAAAAAAATAGGAACCGGGTACCCGGATATAATGGGTCGGGACACAGGCCGCTAAATGAGGTACCCGGATGAACCGGGTACCCGACAATGCCCACCCCTAGTTATAGATATCTTGTATAAATTAGTGGTTCTTTTATAAATCATACAATTTAAAATATTTCAAATCCGCTCACTCCTTGTTGTCCTAGTGGTAAAAGATGATGTAATTCATTCAGGTGATCCGGGTTCAAGCACCAGTTCTGCACAGTGTGTACGCCTTATTAAAAAAACTAAAAAAATTGAATAGATGTTTACCCTTGTATCACACTATCATATTCAAAAAATCAAATCGCTTTGTCTACAAAGTGTTAAAAATAAAAAAATTAATCTACAATAAAAATATTAAGTAAATGAACATATAGATGTAGTTATTGACAACCTCAACCGGCTAACAAGAGAAAAATATTTATTGTTCATTAATTATAAAAAAATTTATTAATAATAAAAGTTATATATTATATGCACACCTGAGTCCTAACACCCACAATATAATATTTTTAATGTTTTTTTGATAAAAATATATTAGACATATATTACTTTGCTTACTCTTGTTATGTATAGAAAATTATATGTATAATTTAAAGTATTAATATCTTATACACTGGCGGTTGAAACTGAAAGTTTCCACAAGCGCCTTAGTTTTAGAGTATAGGAAGTTAGTTTAGGGTGTAGGGGTTTAGAATTTAGGGTAGTTGTTTTAATTTAAGGTTTAGGGTTTATAGGTTAGAGTTTAGTTTTTAGGGTAATATGGTGAGGATTTAAGTTTTAACCTATAAACCCTAAATTATAACCTTAAACCTTAAATTGAAACAACTATTCCTTAATTCTAAATTTCTACACCTAAACCCTTAAACTCTATACCTTAAACTAACTCTCTATACCCTAAAACTAAGGCGTTTGTGAAAACTTTCAGTTTTCACCGCCTATATATAGAATATTTATCCTAATTTAAAATGTTCAAATATGCAATTTAGTGGGTTGGATCGTGTACCCATTTAGCCAAATATTACAACTCGGACTTGACCCATGTACCTGTACTATTTAGTGGGCTGGGTAGTCAACTCATAATTTTTATTTTCTAAGAAAATACTTGACTTTTTTAAACTCGTCGATAGATTAAGTATTTTTAAACACTGTAACGACTTAGATTTTAGGTTATTAATTTAGATCTTGAATCCGAGTTTGAGTATTTTAATATTAAAGATTAAATTAAAATAATATAAACTTGAAAGATCAACGTTGAGGAAATTGATGATCAAAATTGAAAGAAATGAAGTTTATAGCTCTAAAGCAAAAAGAAAGCAAGTGTTTTGGACCATTAAATTTGGACAAGTCTTCCACCTATAATTGGGATCATTAGATATAAGGGATTTTTTATATTTAAATTTTAAAAAGAGATTTTATATTAGTAAGAAAGAGAGAAAACATGAACTAAAAGTTTATTATTCGCCCAAATGGGTAGTAAAGAGAGAGAAATGAGGTAAGGGTTTCAAACTTTATTTTTAAATTTCTTTCTTTTCTAGTTGGATTTTGACCTAGCTTGTGAAATAAAAAATATTTCTTTTCACTTTCTTTTTAAGATGAGTATAATATTAAGGGTTATTATTTGAGTTTGAGTAAACTCTAAAATCTTCATGGAATTATGGAGTGAGAAAGCTTGAGGTTATGGTAGGAAACTACAAGTTAAATATGATTGGAGTAAGATAATGAGTATTTGAGTTGAATTTTTGATAAACCCTAAGTGTTTATAGAGATTCTTGAGAAAGCTTATTGTGGGTTATAAGAAGATGAGATTTTAAAGAGATTCGAGCTTAATTTGGTTAATTAAATTCATTTAGACATTTTAACTAATAAATTGGAAGGACATTAATTTGTTCTAGCATTGATTCGTGCAAGAGATTTGAAAATAGAGGAAGATAAAAAGAAATTTATCTAAAGTAAAAATTTGAGATTTGTAACTAAGGTTTGTACATCTCCAACACTGAATACTTATTGTTTATCCTAAAGATAATATTTTGCTGGATTTATAGTGCTTGTTGGGTGTTTTTATGTGTGAAGTGTGTTGTAAAAAAATAAAGTTACTTAGTATATTTCGAAGAATCCCACATTTCTTTTAAAAAAGCACTTGACTATAGTTTAAATATAAAGACTTGATATTAGGCTTGTAAGAGAAAAATATAATGGTGATCTTGCGCACACAGGCTTTGGCCAAGTATTTTAATCGGTCAATTTTCTCATGTGCATGGACTAGAGGTCCAATTTATTTATTTTTTATTTTATTTTATTTAAATTATTTTTAAGTAATTTTTAGCCACTCATTTCAAAATCTTTAATTTCAACCATTCATTTTAAATTTGAAAGAATATTTAATTTTAACCATTCATTTTTCTTTATGACAGATTTTCCCTTGATTACTTACTATTTTGAATACCCTTTTTGGGAATACATGGTACTATAAATACCATGCTCACTTGCTTTCCAAATCACCAAATTAAAAGTAACTTTTTCTACTTTCTCATTCTCTCCAAGCTGAGTATCATTTATCTTTGTTCTTTATGTCTCCTGCACTGCAGAAGGGTCTGTTGAATCCTGGAGGGTATGCATTATTGCGAAATATCTTTAAGGACAGTGTCTTGTGCACGCCTCGGACATTTTTGTTTTATCTTTTTTTCTCATAATTGCCATTATTTTACAACAATCTTAAGGATATTTAAATGGCCAACGACACCCTAGAAACAACTATCCCTACCGAGTACAACCAAAATACTTCTAGAGATTCAACAAACAATAACACTCGTGTATCCGAAATCGTTCAAGTCATACCCAATGCCACCTTTTTCAAACCCTTCTCGGATATCTCCAAGATCAAAGTCTTTGATGGAGAAAACTTCAAGAGATGGCAAGAACGTGTCTACTCCGTCTTAGACATGCTTGGAGTTGCCTTTGCGCTGATAGAAAGTTTGTCACCTACAGCTTCAGAAAAACAAATAGAATGTTGGATCCATGCCAACAAGGTATGTAGGCACACCATAATTTCCACTTTATCGGATGAATTTTTTATGTTTATTGTCCGTGCAAGGAATCAAAAGAGATTTGAGATAACATGATTTTGAAATACACCGCCGAATATGTTGGTAAACAAAAATTCATCATCGGAAAGTTCTATCGGTGGGAGATGACTGAAGATGTAGAGGTTAAGGTTCAGATTAATGAATATCACACATTGCTCGAGGACCTAAAGTCGGAGAACATCACTTTTCCAGAAGAGTTTGTTGTCGGATTATTGATTGAAAAGCTACCCCCATCATGGAATGACTACAAACAACAACTTAAACACAAACACAAACACAAACAACTCTCATTGAAATAACTCATCACTCACATCATCATAGAAGAAACCAATCGAAAGGAGGTAATGAACGCCAACAAGAGGGAGTTTACCTCCTTTCTAATAATTCTAGAAATAATGTTATTCCTAAGTCTAATAATCCAAGACATAACTCAAAGTTTAAAAATCATGTTATGCCTAAGTCTAATAATTCTAGAAATAATGTTATTCTTAGAAATCATGCCATGCCTAAGTTTAATAACCCTACCTTCAAAAAGAAAGGAAATTGTTGCTATGTTTGTGGAAAGCCAGGGCATTATGCACACTAATGTAGACATCAAAAAGGGAGACATGAAAATCCTGCTCAGTTAAATGTCAATTTGGTTGAGGTATATGAAATTATTGTTGCGGTTGTCTCTCAAGCAAATATTGTCACAAACATGACTGAATGGGTCATAGATTCTGGTGCCACTCGGCACATATGTGACAATAGAAATGTGTTTATCTCCTGTACTCCAGTAAACGAAGGGGAAGAATCAATTTATCTGGGGGATTCTCGAACTACAAGTGTGCTTGAAAAAAGCAAGGTTATGTTGAAACTCACATCTGGAAAAACTATTGCCTTAAGTGATGTATTTTATGTCATTGATATTCGAACCAACCTAGTATCGATTGCGCTGTTAGGAAAAGATGGAATAAAAATTTCCTTTGAATCTAATAAGGTCATATTGATCAAGAGCAATAATTTTGTGGGTAAGAGATATTGTAAGAATGGCTTGTTTGTACTAAATGTTTCTGAAATAATGAATGTGAATGCTAGCTCTTCTTCTGCTTACTTGATTGATTCGTATGATTTATGACATGCTAGATTAGGACATCTGAATGCTTCATATTTAAAAAATATGCAATTTTTTGGCTTAATCTCTAGCACTAATAATTCCCTACAAAAATGTGAAATTTGTGCTGAAGCTAAACAAACTAAGAAATTTTGTGCTCCTACATATAGAGAAACGAAACTTTTAAATCTTATTCATACAGATTTAGGAGACTTAAAACAAACAATGACTAGAGGTGGTAAAAGATATTATGTCACATTTATTGATGATTTTTCAAGATATACTAAAATTTACCTTCTTAAGAATAAAGATGAAGCCTTTCAAATGTTTCTTAAATATAAAGAAAAAGTAGAAAATCAATTAAATAAAAAGATTAAAAGGGTTAGGTCAGATAGAGGAGGTAAATATATTACTCTTAATGACTATAGCGAAAAAAAGCATAATAGATGAACTCACTCCTCCTTATTCACCTGAGTCTAATGAAATAGTAGAAAGGAAAAATAGAACATTAAAAGAAATGATGAATTATATGCTTGCCTCCTCTAATGCTTATGAAAATCTTTGGGGTGAAGCTATTCTTTCTGCATGTCATTTACAAAATTGAATCCCTCATAAGAAAACTGGTAAAATACCCTATAAATTGTGGAAAGGTTATTCACCTAATTTGAAATATTTAAAAGTGTAGGGTGTCTTACTAAAGTTATGCTTTCGGACCCTAAGAAAAGAAAAATTGGTTCTAAAACTTCTGATTGCTTGTTCATTGGATATGTTGAACATAGTGCTACATATAGATTTCTTATTTTGAGAAGTGATATACTTGAAAAGAATACAACTGTTGAGACAAAAAATGCTGAATTTTTTGAGAATGTTTTTCCCTTAAACACTGATCTTATTTCACATGCACTTACTATTCAAACTGAATGTGAATATAATGAATTGAGAAGATCTAAAAGACCTAGAACTGAAAAATCCTTTGGAAGTGAGTTTTACACATACTTAGTTGAAAATGATCCAGTAACATTTACTGATGCAATTTCTTCATCTGATGCTCCTTTTTGGAAAGAAGCCATTAAAACTAAACTTGATTCAATTTTACAAAATAAAACCTGAGAATTAGTTAATTTACCACCCAGAGCAAAACCTATTGGTTGCAAATGGATTTTCAAAAAAAAAATTTATCCTGATGGTTCTATAGAAAAATACAAAGCTAGATTGGTTGCAAAGGATTTTTCTCAAAAACAAAACATCGATTATTTTGCTCCAGTTACTAAAATTTCTTTCATTCGAATTTTGATTACTTTAGCATCTATACATAAACTTTTTATCCATCAAATAGATGTTAAAACTACTTTTTTAAATGTCGACTTAGAAGAAGAAATTTACATGAAACAACTCGAAGGATGTATTATGTCAGGTCATGAAAGTAAAAGTATGTAAACTTCTTAAATCTTTGTGTGGTTTGAAACAAGCACCTAAACAATAACATGGAAATTTTGATCAAATATTAATGAGTGATTGTTTTTCTTCTGTTGATGTTGATAAATGTGTTTAAACTAAACTAGTCAATGGTAGTTATGTGATCAATGCTTATATGTTGATGACGTGCTTATATTTAGTAATTGCTATGAGTTGTTACTTGATACAAAGAGATATCTTGCTTCAAATTTTGATGAAAGATATGGGCGAAGCAAATGTTATATTGGGTGTTAAAATTATAAGAAAAGATAATAGTATAATACTCTCACAAGGACACTATGTTAAGAAGCTTTTAAAGAAGTTTGGTTACTTTGACACCAAACATGTGAATAATCCTTATGATGCTAACACTCAATTAAAAAATATATAGGTGAACTTGTTGCTCAATCCAAGTATGCACAGATTATTGAAATTCTGATGTACTTGATGAATTTTACCAAACCTGATATAGCATATGTTGTTTGTCGGTTGAGCAAATATACTCATAATCCAAACTATGAGCATTGAAGTGCTATAGTGAAGTTAATAAGATATTGAAAGGTACCATAAATTATGGTATTCATTTTAGTGGATTTCCTACTGTATTAGAAGGATACAATGATGCTAATTCGATATCTGACTCAGATAAGACCAAATCCACTAGTGGTTATGTATTCACCCTTGGAGGTAGAACAATATCATGAAAATCATCCAAACAAACACTTATAGCAAGATCTACCATGGAATCTGAATTCATTGCTTTAGAGTTGGTTGGTAACGAAGCTAAGTGGTTGAAAAACTTCTTAGCATGTATATTGTTGGGCTCAAAACCGATAACCTCGGTGCCCATGCATTGTGATTGCCAAGCGGCAATAGCCATTGCAAAGAACAAAACCTTCAATGGCAAAAATAGACATATTCGTCTAAGACATGAGGTAATACAGCAGTTGCAAAAAGATAGAGTAATATCAATTGATTATGTGAAGTTAGAAATGAATTTGGCCAATCCTCTGACTAAACCCCTGAAAGAAAATTAGTAAATGAAACATCGAATGGAATGTGACTTATGCCAATATAAGAAATCAACAATGACGGTAACCCAACTTTTGTGGTTGATAATCCCATGAAGAAGGTTCATATGGGTAATAACAAGTCATTGATTGATCTCGATATGTGAACACTACAAATTATTATTTTGTTCCTTCCTATGGTGTAAGTAGTGTTAAAACTGCAAAGACAATGAGGATGAGAAAACTCTTAATCAAGTCCATAGACTTTATAGGTGGTGTATTGACCTGTAAAATACACTTGATGGCTTGACGTATATAAGTGTGAAGTGGAGCCGCTTCTAAGAGATTTGTGGCAAAGTTTCTAGAGCACTTATGAAAATCCAGGCACGTGCATGGCCTGTTAGCGCACAACCTCGACAAAGAGCAAAAATATAGATAATGTGACTAATGAGAATGGTAGCTTATGTATTGAGTTTTTGGTTCATAGAAACGTGTTACACCAAATACTCAGTAAGTTATGTCTCATTTTTCTAAATTATGGTTCATAGTCCAAAAAGACACCATAATGAATACATTATGTCAAGATACTCAGCTAAATTTTTTTTCTTCTTATCATTCTCTAAAATATGTGAGGGATTATTGTAAAAAAAATAAAGTTACTTAGTATATTTCAAAGAATCCCACATTTCTTTTAAAAAAGAACTTGACTATGGTTTAAATATAAAGACTTGATACTGGGCTTGTAAGTGAAAAAATATAATGGTGGTCTTGCACACACGGGCTTTAGCCAAGTATTTTAATTGGTCAATTTTCTCATGTGCGTGAACTAGAGGTCCAATTTATTTTTTTATTTTACTTTATTTAAATTATTTTTAAGTAATTTTTAACCACTCAGTTCAAAATATTTAATTTTAACCATTCATTTTAAATTTGAAAGAATATTTAATTTTAACCATTCATTTTTCTTTATGACAGATTTGTCCTTAATTACTTACTATTTTGAATACCTTTTTTGGGAATACATGGTACTATAAATGCCATGCTCACTTGCTTTCCAAATCACCATATTAAAAGTAACTTACTCTACTTTCTCATTCTCTCTAAGCTGAGTATCATTTATCCTTGTTCTTTTAGTCTCCTGCACTGCAGAAGGGTCCGTTGAATCCTAGAGGGTACGCATTATTGCGAAATATCCTTAAGGGCAGTGTCTTGTGCACGCCTCAGATATTTTTGTTTTATCTTCTTTTTCTTATAATTGCCATTATTTTACAACAATTGTCTTGGAAGATCAAGTGGTGATTTTGATATTATCTAAATTGTTAGATGACCCTTTTATACTCATAAATACCTTAAGAAACTTTAGTAACCATTAGGATGAAATGAGAACATTTAGAGATAAATTAGAAGTGAAAATTATGGTCTAGGACATTTCTAGTCTCGAGTATCGATATTGGATCATCCAATAACGATACCAGATGAACGAGGTTGAACTTAGATGAACATGTGAATGAATATCAGTACCGACTTTATGCGGTACTAGTACTCGTTCGTCCATTACCGATACTAACAAGTTAGTACCAGTATTGAGAAATATTCTTGAAACATCGAAACACTTAATGATACCGATACTCGAGTTGAGTATCCATACCATTAGGACAATATCAGTACTGAGGGTTGGGTACTGGTACTGAATAAAATGTTAAAACATCTAATGATATTTTAGTACAAGTACTTGTATTGAGTACTGATATCTCTTGGGCAATACTAATACTCAGGATTAAGTACTGATATCTACAATGTATTTTAGTTAATAAAACTGGTAAAAAGAGATCGAGTAACGATGCTTTGGATTATTAAGCCGTATTCAATAAGTCACGCTTAACTCATTTCCATGATGTATAACTATTGGAGGATACTGGGTTGGTAATAAATTGATAATGAGCTTCTAATGACAAGAATGACTAATACCTGCCATAATATATTAAAAATTGGTAATCGAAACTTGATAATGAATGTGTATTGTGAATAATAACAAATGTGATAAGGATGGGTTAAAGACTCGTAAGCTATAACATGACTAAGTCATACTCGAGCATAATGAAGTTAGACTACAAAATCTTGGTTGGACTAAGACAGTGAACTATCTAGTAGTAATAGACCTTTATTTACTTTGTGTGATGTGATGATGGCCTTGAGGGCATTTGTTGTATAACATTGATTGTGATTGTATAGGATCTGGATACTTGTACTGAATGTACTGTAGTACTTGAGATCTAAATGTGCATGTGATGTCTGGGTGCATGGTTTGGGGTGGTAGTCGCTATAGTTGATGTGTTTTTGGTCCCAATTATGTAGCGTTTTAAAGTATTCGTTGTTTGAGTGGTCTCGAATATGGTGGTGAAGTACTTGATGTCTGAGTAATCTCAAGTACGTCTGCAATTAGCTTGATGTCATGCGATATCGAATTATACAAGTTTGTTATTACGCTTTTGACTGTGATAATTGAGTTTGATGAGATTGATAATACTGATGCATTGATTTATGGTAGTTACCATGTGTAGTCTAGATGATAATTTATAGATAGTTAAGCCATATCTATGCCCTATAGACAATATTTATCTCGCATGCTTATTTTAATGATATGCACGAAGTATGATAGAGTAAAAATGTACCACGGAGCTTTGTAAGCTCAACGTTCGAAATTGTTGTTTTCGTTCACAAGTTAGTAGGCAGATTCATGATCTAGGAGCACATCATCGAATAAATTTTCAGCACTGCATCGCTATAGAGTAAAATACTTATATTTTAGTCTTGAGCTTATGTATTCATAGGACCTTGCGGTAATCGAGTTTATAACTTTATTTTGTTAAACTAATTGATATACAGTGTAACCCCTATGGTGGCAACTCCGGAAGTGACCTCATGGTAGAAAATCCTCCGGAGTAAGCAATACGAAGACTAGAATGTCAGAACTCTACATGGTCTTGGGAACAGACGATATCAGGAGTTATAATACTCCACCCACGTGACCAAACGACAAAGCCTGGTAATTGAAAGTTTGACCTATCTTTGTCAACTCGTCCATAGGCTGTAGCTAACCCTGGCACCGTCTTATCAACAACAAAACCAGAGGGCTATAAATATTCATGCAATCGTAGAGATAAAGTAAGGATAAAGACAAGGGATAGCTTCTCGACTTCCCCCTCTCCTCTCTCATATCTCATCTCTTTCCTTACTCCAACCACCACACCGTCTGCAGCTCTTCGCCTGAATTTACAAAGGTAAATCGTCTGAAACCGCCAACAACCATTGTGGTCTTCATCTCCACCTTTCGTGTCTGGTGTGTGCCACTTTTAGGCATCAACAATAACCTTTTTACATAATGATTGTAATAGTTAGATTCAGTCTTTGGTATTTTTTTATGTTGTTTATCAAAAAAGAATTAGGTGCAAACATATCACTTTTCTCGATCTTTTATTGTCCTTTATCCAATAGTAAAATTAATCGTCAACTTAATTCAAATTTCAAAACCAGACTAAGCTTCTTTAAACAAGGTTTAGGTGGCTTGCAGTGCAAATATACAAAATTACAATAAGAGTTTATAATTATAATCGTAAACTAAATATATATTTTTGGACATTTTTCTATAACATTGGCACAAGAAACTAGCCACTTTAGATCATACAAGGATCATACATTGAAAAGGTTAAAACTCAATCAAAAGACTCGAACGAAATATAGATACAAAATAATATGAATGCGTCGACAAATGAACCACAAAAGAGGATCAAGATATTGAAAGACCACCGAGAATAGCAAATCAGAGCCGGGCGTCGTGAGCAAACTATCTACGTATGCAAACCATGTATCCAAATTCAATCCGAGAGCCCAGAGCAAGGAAGATCAACATTATAACAAATAAACGCCATCTTAATCAGTTGCGGGGGCGTCAAGTCCAACCCTAAGAAAACATAAAATAAAAAGAAAAGACAAGCGACCGATAAAGATAAAAAAAATGTACCAAAAGATAGAGATAAGCATGCCACAAAGGTAGAAAAAAACGTGTTATAAAGATAAAGTTATTCTTATTAAAAACTAACAAGACAAAGAAAAAATAAAAATAAACATAAACATAATAAAAAAGAAGTGAATTAGTAATCCACAACTAACATCAAAATTAGTGAGTCGCGGGCTAAACAAAGATGAAAAGAAAAGATTTGCGCAAACCCTAGCTCTTCAGGAGTTCAGGTTTATGATGATAATAAATTATTAAACAGTGATTTTCCAAATTAGCAAATGGGCCACTATATCCGGATGGTACCACTACCGTAGTATTGGCAAATTTTTTTGATCGAAAGAGTAGAGATATTTCATATCACAAAAAGGAGTTACAGGTACAATCTCAAAGAGGGGGAGTGAAAGGTCCCCAGAAGATCTGACCCTGTTGATTTCTAGCAAATTTGGCAAGCCATTCAGCAGCATGGTTACAAGATCAAGGAGCAAAAGAGAACATACTAGAGGCAAAGAATCCGACAAGAGACCTAATGTCCTCTTCCACTGCTGAAGAGACCCAAATAGAAAGGGACCCTGAGATCAGCCTGTCGATGACGGCTTTACAATCAGCTTCGATGATTATCTTTGAAAAGCCATTTTTGAGAGCCAACGAAATACCAAGCCTGATGGTTGCAATCTTCGCCACTGCAGCAGATGGTGCTAGTGAAGGTTCAGATACTCCTTGTATAAAAGAACCTGTACTATCGCAAGCAATTGTCGTCGCTGAAACCTTTCCCGACTGGGCATCAAATGCGGCATCACAATTAATTTCAATCGTGTCAGGAGGGGGAGGGGACCAAGTCCTTGATTCCTTAATGGGCTGGGGTTTCTCCAGATGGCTAGTCTGTGTAGCAAGAGAGAACTCAAAAAATGCTCGCTCAGCACGCAACCAAACATCTCAGGGAAGGTCTATGCTTCCTTCAAAAGCTAGAGCATTCCTCGACTTCCAAATTGCCCATAGAAGAAAGGCAATGAGAGCGCTGCAATCCTCAAGGTTCCCCAGTTTGCGGAATTCAATAATCTTAATCCACCATTTGGGAAAACTAGGAAAACCAGAGGAGGAAGGAGAGTAATGGAAACCTGATGCCTTCCAAACCGTTTGTGCGAAAGGGTAAAAAAAGAGGAGGTGTTTAATAGACTCCCACTGTTCTCCACATCTAGGGCAGCAATCTGAGTCCTGGAATTTGCCATGGAAACACTTCGCCAGAGTGCCTTTGGTAGGCACTATATTATGACAAAGCTTCCACAAGAAGGCTCTTATCTTGGATAGTACTTTTAAGTCCCAAATGGATTTCTAGAAAGCATTAATCCTGTCAGGGGGATCGCTGGAAGAGGCCTCTGAAGGGGATCATGCTCTACCCTCAATGAATTTATAGCCCGACTTGACTGAATATTCCTCGTTCTTTGTACCAGCCCAGACAAGGGTATCTTTGACACCCAGTCCTCCAATAGGGATAGACAAGATCGCTTTAGCCTCACCCGGTGGAAAAAGACCCCCAATCTTGGAATTGTCCCAAGATCTTTGGTTTGGCTTCATGAGGCTGCTGACTGAAGGATATGAAAGTCATGGTGGAGGCTGGGAAGATGTTCGGAAATTTGGAAGTTTTGGAATCTAGATGTCATACCAAGTTGAAATGCACCTTCCATTTCTGACCCGCCATAAGGATCCCTCCCTAATCACTTCAACTCCCTCCCTTATGCTTGTCTAGGCCCAGGAATGATTGTCGCACTTGGGAGCATCAAAGATATTTTCGTTTGGATAATAAATTCTACGGAGAGTCTGAGCTAGAAGGGATTCCGGTTGCTTAATCAATTTCCAAGCAACTTTCGCGATGAGAGCTTTGTTAAAGGTTCTGAGGTTCTGGAAGCCCATGCCCCCTTGGTCCTTTGGGTGGCACAGGTCATTCCAGTTTATCCAATGAATGCTTCTGTCCTTGTTTTCGCAGTTGTTTCACCAAAAATTTGCCACAAGTGAGCTGATTTCATCGCAGAAGGTTATCGATAGGAGAAAACATTGCATAACATAAGTAGGAATAGCTTGAGCAACTGTCTTGATAAGGACTTCCTTTCCTGCCTGATTTAAGAACTTTGCTCTCCATCCCCTGAGCTTGTTCTGAACTCGTTCCTTGATGAACACTAGAGCTTCTTTTTTGCTTCGCCCCCAGAAAGAAGGACGACCAAGATATTTCGAGTCCTCCTCCATTTGTCGAAAACCCAACACGTTAGATAGATGAACTTTAAGGCTACTGCTAACATTAGGGGAGAAGCAAACATAAGATTTCTGTAAATTAATCGGCTGTCCAGTAGAACTTTGGAAAAGATGAAGGATTCGGAGGACAGCTTCACAACTCTCTTTGTTTGCCCCTGCGAACATTAGGCAGTATCGGAAAAAAGCAAGTGGCTCAGCACCGGACATCATCTTTTAATTTTGAGGCCTTCGAATCTGGTCGTTTCGACCTCCTTTGCCATAATCCAAGACAGAGTGCTTAAGATAAAGGTAAATAAGAAGAGGGACAGTGGATCGCCCTGTCGCAGGCCCCTCCCTGCTTTAAAATCTCCACATCTTTCCCCGTTTAAGACAAGGGAGAAAGAAGTCAACGAGACATATTTCATGACTCTGCCAATCCACCAATCACAGAACCCCAACATGTTCATAATAAAGGGTAGAAGATCTCAATCCACTTTGTCATATATTTTTTCAAGGTCTATTTTGAGGGCCATAATCCCCTTCTTACCCTTTCTTGTCTGTTTGATTGCATGAAAGGCCTCGTTTGCAAGAATAATGTTACCATGAATGGATCTTCCTTGCACAAAGGTTGACTGGTACTGAGGAATGATATCGGGGAGGAAAATTTTTAGCCTCGTAGCTAAGATCTTGGTTATTACTTTAAGCGAAAAATTGCAGAGACTTATCGGTCAGAAATGAGAAACCTCTGATGGATTTCTTTTCTTTGGGATAAGGATATTGTTTGTTTTGTTAAGCCTGAAATCAAGAGAACCATCCCGAAAGAAGGCGGACACCATCCCTATAAGATCACCTTTAATAGTCTCCCAGAAAGTTTGGTAGAAGCATCCAGGAAAACCATCGGGCCCAGGGGCTTTAGTAGCACCCATATTGAAGACAACCTTCTTAATCTCCTCTTCAATCACATCTTTACATGGCTCGACATTTATCTCTTCGGTTACCAAAGAGGGAATGTAGTCCCTAAGTCAATGGAAATTAACAAAAGGATCTTTGGTGAAAACCTTCTAGAAATGTTGATGCAGATAGTTTGCAATGTCCTCCAGTTCCTCAATCCATGTACCATCATCCCTTTTTATCCTGACAATAGAGTTGGTCCTTCGGTGTTGGATGGTTGTGGCATGAAAGAATTTGGTGTTTTTGTGTCCCCATTTTAGCTAATTAACTCTGGAGCGTTGATGCAAATACCTCTCCTCAGACTCCCACTCTGAATCAAGCTCCTTTTTAAGCTCTTTATATTCTTCCAGCTCTGAGCTCATAAGTTTCCTCCCCTGTAAGTTTTTCAGCTTCGTAATCACACTCTACTTCTTTTTGTTTTTCTGCTTAGTCTTTTTCTTGTTCCATCTTATTAGAGTTGTTCTGGTACTTCAGATTTTCCTCCCAAAGCTAAATACATTTCTTTCAACGGAAGGGTTCTGCCAGCCTTCGTAGATTGTTTTAGGGCAATCCTCATCCAGAAGCCATTTGGTTTCAAATTTGAAATCCCTCTTGTATTTTCTGATAAAGCCCTTGGTAAGCATGATAATAGGGGCATGGTCAGAAGCAATGGCGATGTCCAATATCCCCAATGCTTTTGGGAAAGCTAGGCTCCATTCGACGGAACATAAGACGTGGTCTAAATTTTCAAGGATAGAATTGTCACCACTTCTTTGGTTGGACCAGGTAAAATTGCCTCCCTTAATTTTGCCTCCTCGGGATTAAAGGGAGATCCTTCATCCTTTTCCTCCTGTCGAGTCACCGTGTTGGAATCACCCATGATAAGCCATCTATTATTAGGATATTTCCTGAGTTTAGATAAGCCTTCTCAAAAAGCTTGTGTTTCCTCTTTATATGGAGGGTCATAAACGAATGTTCCAAACCATTCCTCCCCATCCTGGAAGACCACCTTCGTGTCAATTAGGTTCTTTTCGTACTTTAGGATGTTGATACTTACTTCCCCTGTCCACCAAAGAGCGAGCCCGCCCACTGCTCCTCGTGGTTCCACATAGAAAGATTCTGTCATTTTCATCTTCATTTTGATTTTTTCCAGATATCTCTTTTTCTGTTTTGTTTCGCTGAGAAAGATTATCGAAGGCTTTTTTTATCACCGAATTTCAAAGAGCTCTAACTGTCGCTTTATTCCCCAAACCGCGCACATTCCAAGCTAAAACATACATGGTTTGCTTAACTGCGTCCGCACACCACTAGAACAGCAATACACTTTCATGCCAATATATAGAAGCATAAAAGAGCTGGTCGGATAACAAATCCGGCGAAGCACCTCCAACCCTCCGTAACAAGGAAGAAAAGACAAAAGAACTAAGAAATTGAATGCACTTCGTCAATGATCTTCCCGATAAAAGCAAGAAAAAACAGCACATAAACACAAGTAACTTCAAAATACAGAACCAGGAAAAACCTATTCACACTACAGCCATTACAGAGATCCTGTAAACCAATCAACTTCACAAGCATTATCCAATAACTCCATCAGAACGGGATGAGGTAACCAGAATCGGGATCATGAAAAAGAAGTAGGGAAAGAACGGGGATTAATCACTAGAAAACGGGGTCAAGGGCAAATGGGTTTGGAGAAGAAGGACCTGAAAACGGGGCCAAGATGAACCCACCAATCAACAGCAGCAAAGCACTAACCGTCTTCTTGAACCATAACTGCCTCCCAGAAAAATCGTTGAGCAAAATCAGAATTCGGCAGAGACACAAATCCTCCTTACAACTTCCGACGGAGAACAACCATTTCTTGGAAACTTTCGGCGATTTGTGTAACCCCCTCTCCCCGGTCCGGACGTTTGACCGGTCCGAGAATGCTACACGGGGAAAATCGATGTGAAACCCGTTAAGGTCCCACCTCGGTTAGCAACCCTATAAAATTTCTTTTAACTTATCTTGTCTATAGGCATCATTAAGTCCCTATGTGAAACACGACAGCGGAAACACAATCAATAACAACGACCATCCAAAGCAACACTATAAAACAGCCCATTTTAGTCCTTTACAGCAGGCCGTATCGAAACGCCCTTAGGGTGTTTCGATACGCCTTGACTTGGTCAACAAGTCAAGGTCAACCTGAAGAGACTGTTTCGAAACAAGGGTGACCCGTATCGAAACGACCCCAACGGTCAACTTCTCGTGGTCAACGAGATGAAGGCCGTTCCGAAACGCTAAAGCTCATTCCGATACGTTAATTTATCGCCAAATTCTCAGATTTCCAGTAGCAAAAATGTATCGGAACGACCCCTAGGCGTATCAAAACGCCTGGCCAAAACAAAGGGACCGTATCGAAACAGGGTCGGCCGTTTCGAAACGCCCTCTGTCTGCAGATTGGTTTTAGCTGGTTTTAAGGTGCAAGGATGCCCCAAAACCCCACTAAAGCCTCTCACAACACACAAGCATTAACTCTAGATGCAAGACATCTTATACGAACATGCTTAACACACATCGAACATATAAAAACCAAACATACAAAGGATCAACAATCCACATACGAACCAAACATAGCAATCAAGATTAACATGCTTAGAAAAACATACATAAGAGCATCCACAAAAGGCACAAGACCAACACACACATAAGCATTCAAGGTAAGCAATAAAGCATGCCTTGAAAATCATAACATGGCGTCAATAAGCCATACCAACATCAACTTAAATCCAAAGCATTCAAATCAACAACACCTATCTCATTGCTTGACTATTACATTCTACAATTTAAAGATCATACTTGAGCTAACCGTAAGCAACACTTGGAGGCATTTCCTTGCCCTTGCCACCCACAAGCTACTGATCTGCATTGTCGAACAAGAAGGAGCGTAAGCATAAAAGATTAATGAGGGTAAGCTCATAAAACAAACCTTCGACAATGCAGGGTCCAAGCACGAGCAAGAATCAAAATAGAATGCATGGTCTTACCTCCAATCCTCAAGAGCCAAAATAAAAGATGATGCATGAACATATTATCAAAATCATGTCATGCTCACAAATCCATAACCACCACATATGGAAACATATATATTCCACATATAAGCAACATAATCCACAATTTCGTATTGGCACCTAGCTATGACTCGAATACGCGGATAACCGTTGGAACTCACATCCAACAACACAACCATTACCTGACGGTGGGATTACACTCATCACCATTCACGCGGAGGGGATTCCACTCATCCTCACGACCCATTTCACGCGGAGGGGATTCCACTCATCCTCACGCCCGTCAATGAGATTCCACTCATCACCGACTAATATATATATAAGAAGATTTTCGGGTGAACCCGTACTCCATCTTGATGACTACCATCATCAAGACCACGCACGCATTTTGACTCACGTGTGCACACTAAACATCCTAATGATCGATCATTTGTACACAAGCATACTAGTGCCAATACTACACATTTCATTAATCTTTCGCAATATCATTTCATAATACTTTCGCGCTTAGCACGTACTCACCATGACTTACCGTCATGTACAAACCGCATTTCCATGCCTAGCATGTACTCACCATGATCCTCGGATCATACAATCACCTCATAATGTCATTTCACATGTCAACACCACATGTATATCATTAACAAAATATCACATCATATTTCATGCATATGTATATCTCCATCATGTTTATCATCAACATGCATATAACAATGCATCAAACATGCCTCAACATACATGTATACAACATATACATAACCAACACCATCACAATTTAACACGAGGCATAAACAACTATTAAAGAGTGCAACCAAAGTCTCTAATCAAAGCTTGGGATTAGACTACCACTCTAATCCCAACTCTAGGTGGGTTTACCAAGCCCATCCTAGGTTCACATGCTTGAACCAAATACTTAAAACCATTTTAAAAATATTTAACCACTCACCATATTTCCTTAAGCAAACCAAGCAAAGCCGACCCAAGCCTCCACAACTTCCGGAATCGTGCCCGAACCTCCCAAGGCCAAATCCGTTGTTTCTAACCAATCAAAAGCAATGTATTAACCTCTTAATCAACCACAAATTTACTATTACACATCAGCTCTCAATTCTCTAACATTTTCTCAACAATTCAAAGCCGAAATCCTCCCAAATAATCTCATTTTCGTACTCCAGCAAAACCCAGCCATTACCTCCCAATTTAAACACTTAAAACACTCCAAAACATGTCCAAAACATCATCATAATGTTGTACAACCATCAGCCCTTCATTTCCCCACACAAACATTTCAAAAACTCTTAATTTCCACTCCTAAAAATCACCTACAGCAGTAGCTACGGGAATCCCATCAAACCAACACTATAACCTCTCAAAAATCATCATAAAACATCTAAAAACACCTACCCAAAGTTGCTATAACATCAGCCCAACAATTCTTCACAAAACCATTCCAAAAA
Organism: Hibiscus tridactylites; assembly: GCA_958450335.1. NCBI lineage: Eukaryota > Viridiplantae > Streptophyta > Magnoliopsida > Malvales > Malvaceae > Hibiscus > Hibiscus tridactylites. The sequence goes on from OY288270.1 coordinate 15,841,019, forward strand.
CACAAATTTTGACACTTTAAATATACCCCTAAAAACCCATTTCGGGATTCTTTGTAAAACCCAACCAAATTGAGATATAATGTTCCATTGGGCAAGGTTAGATCAAAACTCAACTCTATTAATCAAAAACAACCCAAAAAGCTATTAAAGTTTCATGCTTTTCTTCAAACTTGAAAACTTCAAAAACTCGAAAAGATGATTTCTATGAAAACTAAAGCTATGGAAATGTTGGAAATCATGAGGAGAATTCAAAAATGCAATTACCTCGAAGAGAGCCCTTGAATTGGTGAAGAGATTTGATGAAATAGTGCTTTAGGGGATAAGAGGGGTTTTAGGTTTTCAAAAATGATGGAATGAAGAAGATGAGCATTTCTTTTCAAATAAAACTCTATTTTGTCATCTTATTTCTCCTTCATTTTACAATTTACCAAAATGCCATTAATGAGATGTCAAATCTCATCCATATTTAAAAATCCATAGAATTGATTCCTAATTTAATTTGAGTCTAACATATAATGTTTGTATTAAAATATGAAGACTTAAATAATATTTTATTATTTAAATTATAAAACCAAACCCGAAATAATATTAAAATATTATTTTCACCCAACCCCTAAACCCGGGTGTTACAACTCTCCCCCACTTAAGGAAATTTTGTCCCCGAAATTTATCGGACATGAAAATACCACGAAATCTACTCCTCCACACTTACCTTCTCACCACAACATACTAACCAACTCGAAAGACTTACCACGCAACAATAGATACCTGGTGCTAAGATCTCAACTGGTTCTCTACTGCATGTCAATTTTAAACTAAACTCAATTTCTTCGCAAACATTGCATGGGACAAATCTGACTCACACTTTCGAGTCACAAATACACAGGACACATCACAAACCCCTTTCTAATTCTGGTGGTAACCGCAACAAATAAACAACAGAACTAGCCCGATTCACTACTCATACAACACTGTTTGAAAACTTGACCGGTAACTCTCTCTGACTGACCATCTGACTTCAACAGGTAAACCAAACACTATGCAGACGCCTTTAAAAAAAATCTAGTCGAAATCTCGAACCTCTATTACCCACTTTCATTAAGAACCTTCCACAGATATAACAAACTAGAAGAAAACTGATACTCGGTCTTGACACGCTGGCAATTTACACACTTACTCTCATACTGAACAATGTCATCCATCAACTCAATCCAGAAGTACCTATCTTCAACCCACAATACGTCTTCATACTACTCAGATGCAATACAAATGAACTACCGTGTGCTTCGGCCAAAACAATACGTCTCAAAACACTATGTCATTCGGCACAACTATTATGTCTCTAAAATGCAAAACTCTATCATCTCTGAAACTGTATTTTGAAAGTCTTCCTTCTGCTACGTATTGCACGTGAGGTGCCAAGAACCTGTCTTGCAATTGTTTCTCTTCAAGCATTCTGACTCAATGTAGGCTTAACATGAACTCAACCAAAAAAACTACTATCGTTCGGTAAACTGAATCTGACAAATACAACCCACAACCCAACTACTAATCCAACAACAAATATAACTCAGAACATCGGTTACTACGTTAACTCTCTTCGGATGATACTCAACCTTGGGATTACGGTCTTCAAGCAGTTCTAACAACTCATGATGTTCAAGTTTCAACTCTTCCTAAGTCGTCTAATATTTCAAGTTCTGATGATAAGTATATATTGTGCATTTCTTACTATACATGCTCTGTCTCGAAGTCTTCGAAGAAAATACAACTGTAATTAACTCTAAGTCTATTGTCGGATAACTCTTCTCTCGGTCTTTCAACTATCTCGATGAATAAGCCACAATCTTCTATCATGCATAAGCACACAACCTAACCCTACATGTAACGAATCACTATGGTTCACAAACTCATTTTCTGATATAAGCTGATTCAAGGTCGAAGCTCTCTTCAAAGTTTCTTTTGGTTTCTCAAGGGCTCATTGTCTCACATCTAACCACACAACTGAACATTCTTCTGTAGCAACTTGTCAAAGGAGCAGCTATCTTCGAAAGACTATTTACAATTCTCTGAAAGTAACAATGCTAGACCTAGGAACTATAGATACCTGTCACGGTCTTCAATTTCTTCCAACTCACATCTTCTTTAGCCTACTTGGGATTTACTCTAATACACTCGGCTGAACTACATTTCCTAGGAGAACATCTTCATTAACTCGGAGTTCACGTTTGCTCAACTTGGCATACAACTAATTCTCTAATAGGATCTACAACACTAACTCTAAAGCTTATCATGGTCTTCCCTGGTACGTGAATATACCCATGTATCATCTATGAGAACCACTACAACTGATCAAGGAGCTCAGGAAATATTCTGCTCGACATCTTTATAAAAGTAACTAACACACTAGTCAACCAAAACGGCATAACTCGGAACTCAAAGCGATCACATCTTACCCCGTAAGCTGTCTTCGGTACATCAACCTCTCTCACTTTCAACTGATAGTAATCGGATATCAAATTAATCTTCGAAAACACTGGTGCACACTTTAACTGATCAACAAATCGCTGACGTTCGAAAACGGATACTACTTATTTACTGTCAATTGTTTCAACTACCCGTAATCTAAACACATTCTCATACTGGCATCTCTCTTCTTCACAAATTGCATTGTCATACTCTAAGATGATGTACTAGGCCTAATGAATCTAAGGTCTAACAAATCTCGAAGTTGATTCTTCAACATTCTCAATGCTTCCGAAAATCATAAGATATAGAGCAATCAAAACAGGAGTAAACTCGAAGACGGTATCAATAATAAGCTCTTCTTCCCCAACAAGAGACAAACCGGGAAATTCTTCTAAACACTTCTAGGAAAACCACAAACTATTCTAACCTTCTGCGGTCTAATCTTCGTTCAAAAATCAAATCTATCACAATTGCCAAGCAAGCCTGTCAACTAAACTCAATCAATCTTCGATCTCTAAAGCTGAATCAACATTCGATAAGAAGTTCACATCCTCACCTACCACTACAGTCTCACAGAAATCCGCAACTTCAAGGCAACTCTCTCTTCGTCTCAACGTATACTCTAGCTCTGAGTTCTACAAGCCCAAACCATGTCAAAAGTTACATCGAAATCGTAAAAGACAATTACTTCACATCTTCTAGAAACACGTAACTCTGAACCATCAACAAACATCTCATGTACATCTTTCTGGCCACCACTATCTCACCAAAAAGACTAGTCACATGTGTCCCTACGTCTAAGATCTCAACAAGTATATCTAATTTCTTTTCATGCTCACACAAACGGACGAATCCGCAGAAATTGCAACTTCACAAGTACACAGCTGTTAGTCTTCGGCCCTCTTGTTTTCAGGTTGATTCTTCAACAAAATCCAACTCTTCTAAACCGTTCTTAGAGCATCTCAAAACCTCAAAATTCAATTCTGATTACACACAAACTATCATGCTGGAACTTGTTCTATAACATCAATTCTGATGACCCGAAACATCCCACTACCAAACAATCTGGAGTCAAAGCTCAAGACTTCCTTCTCGGCTCAACTATATCGGAAGTGCCTTCATCTCTCCTTCTCGCTGGAAGACAACTCAGATGCACACTGGCCTAATCGCACAAATCGATTCCCACTCACGGATACTGATCGGTTGTCTTGTATTAAAACTACAGGCCGAACTCCAACGATCACCAACTAACGTTTCTGAATTTCAGATTACTCACACGAGACCCTTACCTTGATCTCGTCTAGAGAACTAAGGTGCTCACACCTACCTCTAACACCTCATCGGGCACATTCAACTTTGCGTGCTTGCTAACAACATACGGAAGTACAGATTCAGAATCAATCAAAAGGGAACAAACTCAAAATTGTACCAAGGGCTTATCTACTATAACATTGATTCCCCTCTGAACTTCACTCAAAGGCCTTTGCTTCTTTTTACCAACTAATACCAGAAATGATCACATCGTCCCTCACCAACGAGAATCAACCCACATACATCCTGACTTAAACAAACCAATGGTACCTCAGCTCCGGTACAACCATACTTCCCTGACTATAGCGATGAACTCCTTCAACACCATCCACATTTCAGAAATCACAACTCCTACTTACCGATTCACGGCCCACACACTGGCCTCAAACTTACTAAAAGCAATAAATCGATCAACAAATTAACATACAAATTGGGTTAGCAAAGGAAAGGTCCAAGTGGCTCAAGTATGATTTCCCTCACTTAAAAATCCTTTTTCAGATGTAATAGAAGCAATGGGACTCTACTCAACAAGCTTCAGGCAACATACATTCACAATCAAACAAACATACATCAAGCATACTTGATAAACAAGCAAACATGCTTACAAGGCAAGCAAACACCGTGCATATCAATATAAAAACTTAACTTACCTCACTTACCTGCCCAAGGTCTCGGTAACCTTAGGCTCTGATACCAACAAATGTAACCCTCTCGCCCCGGTCCGGACGTTTGACCGGTCCGAGAAGCCTACACAGGGAAAACCGATGTGAAACCCGTTAAGGTCCCACCTCGGTTAGCAACCCTAGAAAATTTCTTTTAACTTATCTTGTCTATAGGCATTATTAAGTCCCTATGTGAAACACGACAGCGGAAACACAATCAATAACAACGACCATCCAAAGCAACACTATAAAACAACCCATTTTAGTCCTTTACAACAGGCCGTATCGAAACGCCCTTAGGGGGTTTCGATACGCCTTGACTTGGTCAACATGTCAAGGTCAACCTGAAGAGACCGTTTCGAAACAGGGGTGACCCGTATCGAAACGACCCCAACGATCAACTTCTCGTGGTCAACGAGATGAAGGCCGTTCCGAAACGCTAAAGCCCGTTCCGATACGTTAATTTATCGCCAAATTCTCATATTTCCAGTAGCAAAAATGTATCGGAACGACCCCTAGGCGTATCGAAACGCCTGGCCAAAACAAAGGGACTGTATCGAAACGGGGTCGGCCGTTTCGAAACGCCCTCTGTCTGCAGATTGGTTTTAGCTGGTTTTAAGGCGCAAGGATGCCTAAAACCCCACTAAAGCCTCTCACAACACACAAGCATTAACTCTAGATGCAGGACATCCTACACGAACATGCTTAACACACATCGAACATATAAAAACCAAACATACAAAGGATCAACAATCCACATACGAACCAAACATAGCAATCAAGATTAACATGCTCAGACAAACATACATAAGAGCATCCACAAAAGGCACAAGACCAACATACACATAAGCATTCAAGGTAAGCAATAAAGCATGCCTTGCAAATCATAACATGGCGTCAATAAGCCACACCAACATCAACTTAAATCCAAAGCATTCAAATCAACAACACTTATCCCATTGCTTGACTATTACATTCTACAATTTAAAGATCATACTTGAGCTAACCGTAAGCAACACTTGGAGGCATTTCCTTGCCCTTGCCACCCACAAGCTACTGATCTGCATTGTCGAACAAGAAGGAGCGTAAGCATAAAAGCTTAATGAGGGTAAGCTCATAAAACAAACCTTCGACAATGCAGGGTCCAAGCACGAGCAAGAATCAAAATAGAATGCATGGTCTTACCTCCAATCCTCAAGAGCCAAAATAAAAGATGATGCATGAACATATTATCAAAATCATGTCATGCTCACAAATCCATAACCACCACATATGGAAACATATATATTCCACATATAAGCAACATAATCCACAATTCCGTATTGGCACCTAGCTATGACTCGAATACGCGGATAACCGTTGGAACTCACATCCAACAACACAACCATTACCTGACGGTGGGATTACACTCATCACCGTTCACGCGGAGGGGATTCCACTCATCCTCACGCCCCATTTCACGCGGAGGGGATTCCACTCATCCTCACGCCCGTCAATGAGATTCCACTCATCACCGACTAATATATATATAAGAAGATTTCCGGGCGAACCCGTACTCCATCTTGATGACTACCATCATCAAGACCACGCGCGCATTTTGACTCACGTGTGCACACTAAACATCATAATGATCGATCATTTGTACCCAAGCATACTAGTGTCAACACTACACATTTCATTAATCTTTCGCAATATCATTTCATAATACTTCCGCGCTTAGCACGTACTCACCATGACTTACCTTCATGCACAAACCGCATTTTCATGCCTAATATGTACTCACCATGATCCTCGGATCATACAATCACCTCATAATGTCATTTCACATGTCAACACCACATGTATATCATTAACACAATATCACATCATATTTCATGCATATGTATATCTCCATCATTTTTATCATCAACATGCATATAACAATGCATCAAACATGCCTCAACATACATGTATACAACATATACATAACCAACACCATCACAATTTAACACGAGGCATAAACAACTATTAAAGAGTGCAACCAAAGTCTCTAATCAAAGCTTGGGATTAGGCTACCACTCTAATCCCAACTCTACGTGGGTTTACCAAGCCCATCCTAGGTTCACATGCTTGAACCAAATACTCAAAACCATTTTAAAAATATTTAACCACTCACCATATTTCCTTAAGCAAACCAAGCAAAGCCGACCCAAGCCTCCACAACTTCCGGAATCGTGCCCGAACCTCCCAAGGCCAAATCCGCTGTTTCTAACCAATCAAAAGCAATGTATTAACCTCTTAATCAACCACAAATTTACTGTTACACATCAACTCTCAATTCTCTAACATTTTCTCAACAATTCAAAGCCGAAATCCTCCCAAATAATCTCATTTTCGTACTCCAGCAAAACCCAACCATTACCTCCCAATTTAAACATTTAAAACACTCCAAAACATGTCCAAAACATCATCATAATGCTGTACAACCATCAGCCCTTCATTTCCCCACACAAACACTTCAAAAACTCTTAATTTCCACTCCTAAAAATCACCTACAGCAGGAGCTACGAGAATCCCATCAAACCAACACTATAACCTCTCAAAAATCATCATAAAACATCTAAAAACACTTACCCAAAGTTGCTATAACATCAGCCCAACAATTCTTCACAAAACCATTCCAAAAACACAAATTTTAACACTTTAAATATACCCCTAAAAACCCATTTCGGGATTCTTTGTAAAACCCAACCAAATTGAGATATAATGTTCCATTGGGCAAGGTTAGATCAAAATTCAACTCTATTAATAAAAAACAACCCAAAAAGCTATTAAAGTTTCATGCTTTTCTTCAAACTTGAAAACTTCAAAAACTCAAAAAGATGATTTCTATGAAAACTAAAGCTATTGAAATGTTGGAAATCATGAGGAGAATTCAAAAATGCAATTACCTCGAAGAGAGCCCTTGAATTGGTGAAGAGATTTGATGAAATAGTGCTTTAGGGGATAAGATGGGTTTTAGGTTTTCAAAAATGATGAAATGAAGAAGATGAGCATTTCTTTTCAAATAAAACCCCCTTTTGTCATCTTATTTCTCCTTCATTTTACAATTTACCAAAATGCCATTAATGAGATGTCAAATCTCATTCATATTTAAAAATCCATGGAATTGATTCCTAATTTAATTCGAGTCCAACATATAATGTTTGTATTAAAATATGAAGACTTAAATAATATTTTATTATTTAAATTATAAAACCAAACCCGAAATAATATTAAAATATTATTTTCACCCGACCCCTAAACCCGAGTGTTACAATTTGAACCGATTGCAGGAGAAAAAAGAGACCCACCCAGATCTTTCTCAAAAATCGCAACTCCGTTGAACAATTCTCCAACCGACGTCGTTCGCTGCAACTCGCCGGCAACGGACGGCCTGAAGGCAAGGGACAATGCCACACGCACTTAGAACCGATTCACGAATGTTGGGGCAGGGAATCAAAAGCACCGATTGAGGCTCGCAGGTTTTGGCTCGAGAGAAGAAATTTTGGGGGGCGCGTGTGGCGTGTTCTCACAGCTCAAACATTGTGTTTGTTGAGGAAGGTCGTAGTATTGGCAATTGGCAATTGGCCAATGGCAAAGTAACAATAGAAATCATGACATTCTCAACTATGAAAATGTCAATAAAGATACCATTCATTTGTTGATAAAATTAAATAGATAAATGTGAAGGTAGGCCGATTCAAATACTAACATAGTATGTTTTTTTTAATAAATTGAATCTTTCATGCTACTATATTTACAATTTGCGCTAGTAATGTTATTAATCAAGTTGAAGACCGGGAAGTAATTAAGAGAAAAAAGCAAGCAAAGAAAATTAAAGGGAAAATAGTTTTGGCGATAGAAATAATTTATTTTCATAAGTGCTCTAATTTCAGGGTTAAAATTTTAGTTTAAAGGTTTAGAATTTATAGTTTGTGGTTAGAATTTAAGGTTTAGAGTTTAAATGGTAGGATTTAGGTTATTACCTATAACCCTTAATTTCTAACCCTAAACTCTAAATTTAAACTATAGTCCCTAAATTCTAAGTACATAAACCTAAACCTCTAAACTAAATCTATAACTCATAAAATTAAGACACTTGTGAAATCAAAATATTTTCATCGTCAGTGCATGGTATAAATAATTTTATATATTCGATAGAGCAAATCAATATTCATCCTAAAATTAAGGTACGCGCCCCACGCACCCCCAATTTTTCCCTCGTCCTAAGTCCTAACCCTCGAAACCTAGTTGTTTGCTTTGACTCCTGCCCCATCAATGTTTGCTTGGTCTTAAGAGAGTGTGTCATCGTCCCCGCCTTTAAGCCGTCGGATTGTCGGAGTATAGCAGCGAACGACAACGACTGGTGGTTTGCTCCAAAGAGTTGCGGCCTTTGAAAAATTTTAGGTGGAGGTCGTGATAATCTTTCCTCAGTTTGGGCTTGTCGGTTTCTTCCCCTGCTCCGATTCTTAGCGTCCTCGACGGTGATCTCTGTCCCTTGTGCATCTCTCCTACTTCGCTTAGTGGGGCACTTCGGAGTGAAGCCTCTTTTTTGTGCTCGAGCTGGGTAAGGGGATCCTTGTAAGCTGGTTTCTTGGATTCCAGATTGATCTTTCATCACCGGTTCTGTGTTATTTCCACGACGTCGTCGCCATCCCAGCCAGAAAAGCGGAGAAAGTGGTGGATGATCCGGCGGATTTGGTTCTTTTCCGATCAACCGAAGAGGTTGTCTGTTTCCTTGAGGGGCCTTGTTTTGTGTCTTGGATCACGAGTGTCCGGTTCACCTTGCCGGAGAAACATCTTTGGCGTCAATGGCAAGGGGAACCGTCGGTAGGGATAACTTTTGGGCTGATGTCCTAGGGGTAATTTGGTTATTTCCTCGGATAAAATCTTTACCCTTGTCTGTATCTCATGTCCAAAAGGTTACCTCTTTCCTTTTTAAGCTTAATGTTAGTGGAGTGAAGGGAATTTGGAAATACTTCGTGTACTATGAGGCCTGGCTATCCAAGATTTGTTTTAAAATTTTCCATTTTAGGCCAAACATTTCCTTTCCTCAAGGGATTTGGAAATTAGATGATTTAAGGTTTGGATGGGATTCGGGCGGTTTTACCCCACCTCATGAGTCTGGGTTGTTGAGGTTTCGCTCTTCGGAAGCTCTCTCTCTCTCTCCGTATTTTACGGTCGGTGGTTCTCAGCATGGCAGTCGCTATATTGTCTCACGATCAGTTAGAAGGTCATCTTTCGCGATTTTGGTGATAAGATCCAATCTCACTATGGGATTGGGAGCCTGCCTTCGAAAAGAGCTCTCCCACAAGAGTCGAGAGTTCGTTTACATTCTTCCTGATCAGCGGAATCCTTCTGGCGTCTGCCTTGTTTGCCTTGTTTGGCGTTTACTTGCCATAGTGGACCTGGCTGGCCCGGTTCTGGATAGGCTCTTAGCCTTGGTTGTGTTGTATTCCTTCTGCACTACTCGGTTTTGCACGGATACTATTCTCTACCGCATGCTTGTCTCGCGGTTTATGTTGTCTTTTTCTTTATATTTTCTGCACACCATGTGCATGGGTTGTGCCCCTTTTCCTCTGAATGAACGCGTTTTACTCTTTAAATAAAAAAAAAACTTAAAACACAAAAACAAAAAGGTCAGCAAATGTGAAAATTGAAAAAGCTAATTAGAATCAGTTTAATCTTGGGCGCGACTACCGCACCATCTCACGTTCCTAAAATCACAGGCGTGGGCTCCGCTCTCACGCGCTTTGCATTGTAGGTGGTCCTCATCACTCATCTCACTTTTTCCTTTCTAAGGAGTATTTTTTATTAAAATATCCCACATCATCATCATTTCCGCTGCTTCGTTTCACGCTCAAACTATCTCCAATTTCAAAAAGGTAAGATGTCAAAAAATATATATATCTAAAATTTAAAAAGTTATTTTAGTTATTATTATTTTTAACTAATTTAATTCAATAACACTTAACGCTTCGTTTTGTTTAAAATAATAGTTTTATGGATAAAAATAGTTAATTAACTGATGGTAAACAACTTAAGATAATTTGACAAAATGACACATCTGGTGTGACATATTTTCAAGTCAACATATATGTCTATATAATACGACCATGTCAGCATACACTGCCATGTAAGTTTGTCACGCCATTTATTGTTAATTGACTAATAATTTTCCGCAAACCTAAAATGAAACGTTGGAGGTTAAATTGCTTAAAAAAATATGGGGCAAAGTGACTATTTAGTCAGGGATGCCAAAATTACTCGACTCGGTGTACCCCGACCCGACCCACTCAATTTTTTAGTCTTGAATTTTTGGGATCGGGGCGGGGTGGGTTTTTGAAAGTGTCAAGTCGGGGCAGGTTTGGGTATATGGTGCTTCGGGTCATTGATTTTCGGATAGATTATTTTTGGTTCAGGTCAATATTAGGTCAACCTTTGGATCAGTCGGTTTTAGTCAGGTTTTCAGGTCAGATCATTTTCTTACACCCATATGACTTTTTGGTGAGTTGTGCAGTAGTTCGCATCTCATATTTCTTTATTTCTTTTAATATTTTTTCTTTATTTTGGGTTGTCTTTGGTTGAGTTGCTTTTGGTTCAGTTGAAAATTAGTTTGAGTCTATTTCAGTTAAACTAAAAATTGGATCGATTTATTTATGGTTTCAGATCTAATTCGGGTATCATTTTCTGGTCAATATCAAGTCTCAGGTCGGGTAAATCAGTTCGAGTCTCGTGTGTCATGTCTAGCTGGAAGACTTATCTACTAAACTTAAATGTGCGATGCGGATCGATCTGAATTAATCAAAACAAAGCCATAAAAACCAAAAGTCCAAAAAAAAAATCATCGGCGGGAAACATTATATATAACCTTTGCCGGTGGGCAACACGCGAATGGTGCAGTGTGGAGAAAAGGCTAAATTATAGCTAATGTTTTGTATACATACAAATATGCGTGTGTGTTGGGCCAACCCAACAAAACTAATTGATTCCTTCTTTCATCTTCTTATATTAGGTTAGGGCCAGCCAAGACCAACCACTTCCTCTACAAACCTACTTCTCTATTTATTTACCCACATGCAAACTTTTGTTCCTTTAACCTTTTTCTTAATCAAATCCCAAAACATATAACACTTTGATATCCTTAACGTTTGAGACTTAAATATTCATAAATAACTACTCACATGTCTACTACATTATAGTATTTTTCAAAACCTAAAACTGCAATTCAAACAGGAAATACTAATCCATGCAATATATATGTTTAAAATTCATATCCTGCACGTTTCGATTTAAATTTTTAATCTCCAAGTTACGGGTTAAATAATCCATAATCAACTGATCATCACTTCAACATTTCACTATAGCATCATGAAAAAGACCTGGAATTATTGATTTCACACCCAAAGACTTTGGCAGTCACGCAACACTTGAATTGCCATCTTATTTGACACATTCTGGGATCTCAACTATTTTTTTATTATTTTTTTTATTTTCAGGGGGAAAAAAAGCAACTTGGGGTGAAAAGAAAGAAAACATGGACTTTACTGGTTTACCCTACATCTACACTGGCGTATGTGTCTTGGGCATGAAATTATACCTACCGCCACCGTAAATTAGGTCCTCTGTCCAATTACATTGCACCTAATTTTTATCTTTCCTTAAAACCATATATTTCTATTTTTATGTATAGGTGTGATGCTAATAAATGTACTTAATTTTTGTCTATAATCATTTTATCCCATATTTTTTTTGAAAATTTTTATACGAGGGAGGAGAAGGAAATTCTTTACTCTTAATGAGTATTGAACGACAACTTAAGGGAGAGGAGAACATGTGAACTGAGAGTTTTCAACTACTTGCTCTAGATGTTGTTGACTTTTTTTTGAAACAATTTAATCCTCAATGTTTCATTTTGAGTCAAAATAGCCCGTAAAATAGCCTATTTACGGATGGAAGTTGTTAATCAATTAACGGTAAACAACTTGAAGACACGTCAATAGAAAAATATTTTTATATTTTATATAATTTTATAAAAAAATTTTGACTGATATGACATTTTTTCAAATCAACATCTTAGTCTATATAATACTGTCATATAGGTTTGCCAAGTTATTTCAAGTATTTACTGTTAGTTGACTAAAAAATTCCATCCGCATAAAGATTATTTTGACACAAAATAAAATATTGAAATTAAATTACTTCAAATAAAGAATAAAATATAAAATAATTATTTAATTAAACGTTAAGGATATTTCTAAATTTTTCTCTTATTTTTCTTCTAAACGTCACGAGGAAAGCAAATTACACAGCCAGATATGATCATGAATGCACCACAAGTCCACAACCGTCTTAATAAAGACCTTGCAGTTTTATTTTCATAGTTATATTCTATACGCAAATCCTTAAAATAATGGTCATTTATTTTCCAGTATATTACTACTCAATATTGATAGGTTACATTGGGGGAAAAGATATTTATTTATCTACTTCGACCAATGGAAAGTGAAGTTGAAACTTCAACTTTAGCTTTATCCATATCATTATTTTATTTCAATAATTAAACTACTTAATTGAATTCTAAATTACTAATAAAAAGTATGCCTTGGATTTCCAAGTGATGCACTTTAAGGAAAGCTACCTCTTATTTGAACTGCCTTTGTTATTAAGGAATACTATCAATATGGTGTGAAAAAATTCTAATCCGAACAATTCGTTCTATTTGTTTAAAGATTTGATTTAAAAATTTAGATACTTGATTTATTTTTTGATTTTTGAATATATAGAATTGGATGGTTATGAAACATAAATAATTACATTGAATACAAATCGTAATACCTAAGATTTTTTTTCAAAAATTATTGACCCACAATCTCACACCAAAGCAACCACACTCCTCACTTCGTCAGTCATAAGCTCCTAACTTCCTCAAATTTAAGGCCTCATTCAGCAATTCGTTTAAGGAGAAAAATCGGCTGTCAAATGGAAAGCGCCACTAAACACTCTCCTTTTACCTTTTTTTTTTTCACCGAGTGTACATATCCTGAAATTTTATTGTGCCCGCCTTAAAAATTTAAGTCTTTTTTACTGGTTATTTATTTTACCGAGTGTGCTCACCCTGAAAATCTGAATTTCTTTTAAAGATTATTTATTTTATTGAGCGTGTCCACCCTAAAATTTTATTTATACCAGTTTACGCACAAAATTTTTTATGTTGTTAATACTTAATATATATGTGCTCACCTTCAAAAAAATTCTGAATTCTATCACTATTTTAGTCCTAAACGTCCGTTTTAAAAAAGCTGAAATTTCCAGGTTCTTGAACGCATGTTTTCTTTTACTGTAAATGGAGTTATGCCAGTGGAGGTAAATGAAACTTAAGTCTAATTCTTTGTTGCCTCTCTCGACTTTCACTATTCTTTTATGATTTTTGTTGTTGACTATTGGACTGCTCACGCTTCATTTGTCTGGTTCAAAATTTTGAATATCCAAAAAAAAAAAATTATATGTTTGAATCTTAATACCCAATTTGAAAATATAAATATCTAAAACATCATATATCCATTTTTAGATTGGATCCAGATTAGGGGTGTTTAAAATTACTTGATCCAAACTATCCGATCCGACTACCCGAACATAAATAATCAGGTATTTACCTGGAATTTTTTTATCCGGGACGAGTACCTGGCCCGTCATTTCCCGGTTCAAGCCCGAGTCAAAAAATATGATTTTTCGGGTATCCGGTTCCTATTTTTATTTTATTAGATTACTTAATATTTTTACTTTAGAACTATATTTAAATCTCTAAATTCATTCTATATTTGTATTATATGCTTTCATGTTTTAGATTTTTCAAAAAATATATATTAATTTGTGAATATGTAAGATTCAATATGAAACAGATAACAATGTTTCTCTATTGCATTTATACATTATTAGGTTTCTTTAAAAAAATATGAGATTCGAAAAAAAATCACGAGATTAATATTTTTAATATCTTTCTTATGGTTATAAACTTCAAATCATTATTATTATTTTGTTTGGATTATGTGTTATGAACTTTTAATTTTTTTTTTAATTTTAAAATAAAAAAATAAAAAAAGAGAACCGGGTACCCGAATTTAACGGGTACCCGATTATCATGTACCCGATATTCATGGGTCGAGACACTGGTCGACAAATTTAACGGATACCCGGATTTGAACACCCCTAATCCAGATTACAATTTTGTCAATTATCCAAATTTTCAATTTCAATCAGATTCAATTTCCGAAAATGCATTATCCTAACCACTGATAATAAATCACCGAGGAAAAGAATAAACTAAGGGAAAAGAAACCCTAATTAACCGGCAAAACAGGTTTTTATTTTTTAAAAGAAATCATTGGCCTTCCATTTGTGGGAGCAAATGAAGGCCGGAGCGAAGCCGTCACGTCTTGCTCATAAATCTCGATGTGCCACGTGGGATTCATATCAAACGCTGACGTGGGCAGAATAACAGTATTTCCAATTTAAATAACATTATGAATGATATATGACTAATATCTTTTAGTTAATTATTTCATACACTAAAGACATAATTTAAAAGTTTTTATAAGTATAGTTATATAAGATTTCAATTTATTTATTTGTTGGCGTTTGAGATTTTAATTTGATACGATAAATAAAAGAAAGAGAAGTCTGCAGTGAGGGAAAGACACAGAACGAGAAACAAGGCGGGGAGTGGCCGTCCAAAAACAGCAGAGAACGAGACATAAAAAAATCCTTCGTCTTATTTATTTTTGCTTAGCAGAAGTCGCGTTTTATTAACTGAGTATCAGACTCTTCTCTATTTTAGGGTTGGAAAAATCAAACGACTAGATATTTGAAAAGAAAAAGAAAAAAAAATAAGACGACAAAAAGGAAAACGTAGAAGAAAAAGGACGGATTAATCCCAGATCCCATTCTGCTTTGAACACTCACCCTATCCCCATAGATCCGTTACTCACATTTTCTCCAACTGTATTCACACGGTTTCTTTTAAGTTTCTAATTTATTCTCCTTTCATTTTTTGCTTTGATTTTATTTGATTATTTTGTAGTTTTATTGGAATTATTTGGTTGTTTAGCTGAATAATCGGAGACGGAGGTGGAATGAGATCGTTCTGGACGGGATTCTAGGAGGTGAGGATCTGGTGCTTGCGGCGGATGAGAGGAGAGAGGCGCTTGTGAATGTTTCAAGGATCCGAAGGGAAAAATAAAGATGAAATGGGTATCATTGCTTAAGGACATCAAGGAAAAAGTCGGTTTAGCTCAATCTCCTACTACTACTGCCACTGCTACAACTGTTTCTTCTTCTTCTTCTTCTGCTGCTGCTCATTCGTCTTCCAATCGCGATACTAATGCTTCCTCAACTCACCACGACTACGTTTCCTCTCCTTCGAGGTTCGATTTATTATTTTCATTTAGTTTTCTCAACTTTTGAATATTTGTTGACTTTTTTAAGTTTAGATGTGAACAGTGTTTTGGTACTGTTCATGTGCTAGTGTGCACGGTTGAACTTAATTTAAGGGTGCCAATGTAGGGTCTCGTGGCTAAGCATTTGTGATTGTTGGCTAGTATTATATCTGTTATGGCAACTAGTATTCTATTAGTATAAGATTGCACAATTGAATTTCAGCTGTTTCAAGCAAAGTTCGGTTAGTTCTGGATTCCTGTTTCTAGTTAAAGGTGTTAAGAGATTGAAAAATAGATGCAAATAGGAAGGGAAGAAATAGACACAATACGAGTTAGAAATGATCCTATAAAAGTTCTTGATGTAAGTCTAGTACAAAGGCAGGGGACCGAAATTATGGTGAAGGACAGTCCTATTTGTATATTGAGAAGAACGATAAGAATTCATTAGCAATTATTGGAGATATGAATGCTACTTCTCTATTAATTTGTTGCTGTTTTTTTTCAAGCTCTTGAGCTTCTTAAGCTATGTTGCATCTTTTCTTAAGGGTGGGCTTGTGTTTGCAGTTTGGAATAGTGTGAACAATTGGTTCATCAATGGATAGATGTTTTCTTTACTTAACTTTCTAGGCTTGAACTTTGGATTGTAATAAAATATCACATTAATATCATCTATCACACGCATCGAAGATGCTCTATGCTCTTTAGTTACCAATAAGTCCTGCAAAGTTGCAGGATTTCCTTATTTTGCCCTGAAACCATGTGGGACAGTGCAAGATACTTTTCTGTGCTGCGGCTTCTTGTTTTCTTTGAAGCAGGGAGTTGATAATAATGTAATGCTAATGCCTCTTTTGTTAGTCCTGTTACACTATTGTGTCAAGTATGGGGTTTTATGCTAACTATGTGGTAGAATGTTTATTAACGTTGTTGTTCCGTATCCAATCATACTCTTATTTCCTTTATGTTTTATTGTGATGAACTGACCGGATTTTTTGAAGTTCGCTCATTTCTATTTTTTTAAATAATTAAGTCAATTTTTACTCTGGCAAAGTGCCTTCTTTTCGCTGCTTCCACTTTTTTGTTCAGTGGATGTGAATATCTTTCTATATATTATTTTACTTGTGACAGCAGAGATAAACATGAGTTGGAGTTGGACTTCAAGAGATTCTGGGAAGAGTTCCGCTCATCCAATTCTGAGAAGGTTCTTTCTCATCTATGTTCTAAATCCCAACACTCTTTTATGTACCATCTCAATTTCCCTTATGTTTTGTGTTGGCTTTGCAGGAGAAAGAAGCGGCCTTGAATTTGACTATAGATGTCTTTTGTAGATTAGTCAAGCAGCATACTAATGTAGCTCAATTAGTCACCCTGTACGAATGCTGATCCTCCAGTCTGCTTTCTTAATATTGTATAATTTTTTGTCAAGGAGTTCTACTCTTTTCTGATCATTGAGCACAACTTATTTGTAGCTTTCACGTTGTTAAGCACTGTTTCCATTGGTTGCACTGTTCCACCCAATCTTCACATGTTTGTTTAGTTGTTGGGAAACTTTTCTGTAACATTGTTACTTTATTGCCATGTTTCATTGGAAAATATTTCAACCTGATGTTAGCCTTACTTTGAAGTTTGTCTATCAAAATTCATTCTCCTGCTACTTGGTCATGCTTTATGATTCATTCTTGCTGCGATTTGATCTGGTGCCATTAGAAAGATTATATTCTCTCTATTTTCTGTCATCATTTAGATTTATGGCATTGGCTTTAAATTTTAGCTACTAGGACCCATCCTAAGAATTTTCAAACAAATTTTGACTACTCAAACTATGTAGACACCTTTTGTTTAGTTAAGTCCGAGGATTGTTGTAATTAGAGTTATGTGTTTGTAATATTTGAAATTTCATCAGTTTCTGCCTCAAATCTTGTTAAGAAATAATCAATTCATCATTTTCTCTGTGCCATATGAATCATGTTTTCTTTTAATATCTCTCCTTAAGAAAAGTTAGATTATGTCTGTGCGTACAGTTTGCCAAATGGTTACTAGCTCAGCGCTGTGCATATCCAGTTATCATATTGCTGCTTTCTTCCTTTCTTGAACTGTGAGTCTGCTGACTAATGTTAAGAGCTTTAATTAATTACAGGTTAGTAGAAACACATATATTCTCTTTTGTCGTGGGAAGAGCGTTCGTAACAGATATTGAAAAGTTAAAAATTAGCAGCAAAACAAGATCTTTGGATGTACTGAAAGTTCTACGGTTTTTCTCTGAAGTCACTGAGGTTTGGCTCTGAGATCCAAGCACTTAACATCTCTATATCTTAACTACTGCTATTGTTTGTGGGTTTCTTCCAGAGTTATATTTTTATGTGGTTATCTGCAGGGTGGCTTCAGTCCCGGTTCAAATTTATTGACTGCTGTTGAATTCCTTGTGTCGGGGGTATATCTCATTAATCTACAGTAGCTTAACTGTTGTTCTGTAGGTGTAATCATGCCATTATAGTTCTTTCTGATATTTAAACATCATTAATTGTTATTTTTCTGTTGTTTGCAGCCTATTGATAAACAATCTCTCCTTGATTCTGGGATATTTTGCTGTCTCATACGTGTTTTGCATGCCCTTTTGAGTCCTGACGAGGCCAATCAGAGGCTGAAAATTAATGATCATGAGGAATCAATGCTAGCTGAAAAAGATTCAGCTGCTGATGTTGGGCAAGCCTGCCGACTTGAGGTTGCTTTATTTTTGAGATTTCTTGAACTTCTAATTGCTTTATACATATTCTTAACATATATGTATGATCCATATGTTTGCGCATGTGCACATACTTTTTATTGCTATTATATTTTATTAAAGTTTTTAAAAGAAATCTTTTTACACAATGCTTTTTTTTTTTAATTTTCAATTATCATTAATCTATAAAACATTCAATTTAATCAGACATCTTTTTCTCCCCTTATGGGAATCTCTATTTTGTTTCAGTTTCATCTTACTTTCTTGTAAACAAGTAATATATCTTGAACACAGTTGACATGAATGATTTCTTTTGGTTTGACTTGAAACTTGTTTCTATTCATTCAGGTAGAAGGAAGCGTGGTGCATATTATGAAAGCATTGGCAAGCCATCCGTCAGCAGCACAGAGTTTGATTGAGGATGATTCTTTGATGTTGCTATTTCAGATGGTTGCCAACGGATCTGTAATAGTATTCTCTAGGTATAAGGAAGGTCTTGTTTCTCTGCACATCATACAACTTCATAGACATGCTATGCAGGTAAATTTTTTTGCTTTAATATATAAACTTTAACGTGATGTAGGTTCATATTAGCTTCACATGCTGACTGTTAACTGGTATGATTTTCCTGTTCTTATAGATCCTTGGACTTCTTTTGGTCAATGATAATGGAAGCACCACTAAATACATTCACAAACATCAGCTGGTATGTGCTTTTGTGGAAAGTTTTTAGAGCATATCTGAATAACAAATGTTGCTTGCTAGATGCCGTTTCAGTTCTTTTATTTTCTGCTTTTAGATATTGTTTCCCGTGCTTTAGGGGGATCTTTAATAATTGGATCACATATTGACTTTACACTTAAGGTTTTTTGACAGTTGATTTCGGCTTGAACAGTGGAGAATTATATAAACAGTAAGGCATGCATTATGCATTGATTTGTAAAGTAATTTAGGCTAAACATTTGGAGAGTATCAGAGTTCATGCGTTAAGTGAGGGTAGGATTGTGTGTTAACTAATAGTGGAAAAGTTCAGGTGACCTTTTTAGGAGTCTGACTGGTGGTTGTTCTGTTATGTGGAATTGTGCATATAAAACAGTTTGATGCTTTCTTAAGTCCCTAATTTTTTTCTTTCTATTTTTGGAATTTTCCTTAGTTTCTCTGGGCAGCAACTCAAGTCCAGTGATAATGGTTGTAACTCGATTGACCAGATACTTCAGTGCTATAGAGTTTTAGTTTCCTTTATTACATTGAGAGAGAGATCTGGTGAGCAAAATAACAATGTTGATTGGTATCTACTCCCATTATTGTTGATGCGGCTTAACATAAACCATGAAGGAGTGAACCTTCATTACCTATTAGAAAATGTTCTTTTATTTTTAGAAGATCATACAGCCAAACCTCTTTGGATCTTCTCTACATAGTTACAATGTAGTGTTTATAAGTTTTTCTTTTTTTTTCCTACAAATTTTTTATTATGTTATTTCATTTATATATATAGCTTCACCTTGATGCAAAAATTTAGATGCTGGCTTTCGAAACAGCTCCTTTTGTTCCCGTTTTATGCATTTGACAGAGAAATATGAAAGTTTCTGTCGATTGTAAATATGTATCTAAGAGTCCTAGAGTTATTAACATGCAGTAGTTATTATTTAATTAGGAGTTTGTGTTGTAATAGAGGCATTTTAGTTTAAGTTTATTCTAGATAAGATAGAGTTTATCTTAAACTAGGAGTTAGAGTTTAATTAAACTAGTATGATGTAACCAGTGTTGTTAAAAAGGGATCCAACACTCTGTAATTTTTACGATAAAATTAAATAAAAACAGAGAAACTCCTTTTCTCTAAACTCAGTATTATTTACATGGTATCAGTAGGTTTCGATTCTTAGTCTAAATCGATGGCAAATTCTTCCTCATCCGAGATTAATTCCGGAGGAGAAGCAACTTCCTCCGTTGATGTTCTTCCAGATTCTACCACATCGGCAGTCACTTGCCATAAACTGATTGGTCCCAATTATCTACAATGGTCCCAGTCAGTCAAGTTGTACATCACTGGCAGAGGAAAGCTCGGCTATATTACTGGAGGAGTGACAAAGCCTACTTTGACAGATCCAGGGTATGCGAAGTGGCTGCAAGAAAATAGTATGGTGATGTCTTGGTTGACAAACACGATGACACCAGCAATTGGGGGTAACTTTCTCTTATATGAGACTGCAAAAGAAATCTGGGATGCAGCTCAAGAAACTTATTCAAGTTCAGACAATATTTCTGAATTATTTAGCATCGAATGCCAGGCTTCAAATCTAAAACAGGAGGAGATGAATGTCACTGTTTACTACAACACTCTTACCCGACTTTGGCAGCAAATTGATCTTTACGAGTCTAATGACTGGACGAATCCAGCAGATGCTGCTCTTTACAAGAAGAAAACTGACCAGAAAAGAATCTTTCAATTCTTAAATGGTCTACATAAAGGACTGGATGCTGTCAAAGGAAGAATTTTGAGCACTAAACCTCTTCCTTCTGTTAGAGAGGTTTTTTCTGAGGTCAGAAGGGAAGAGAGTAGGCGATTATTCATGTTGGCAGACTCATCCACTAGTGATGGATCTGCACTTCTTACACATACGTCATCTGCCAGCAAGCAAAAAGGAGGAAAATCATGGTGCGACCATTGCAAAAGGGTGGGGCACATTCGAGATACTTGCTGGAAATTACATGGTAAGCCTGCTGACTGGAAACCCCAAAGGACGAGGCAGCAACAAACAACACCAGTAGCTAATGCAGCATCAGCAGATAGTTCAGTGAGTTTTAGTAAGCAGCAAATTGATGATTTGCAGAAACTTCTTTCTCGGATGACACCAAAATCTGATTCCTCTGGTACAACTGGTAGTGTTTCTTGTTTTAAAACTACTGCTAAGTATTTATGGATAGTGGATTCTGGTGCTACTGACCATATGACAGGGGATGAATCTCTTTTCCTTCAAATTACTGGACAGCAAAGTCAGAGAAATGTTAAGACAGCTGATGGATCTGTCACTAAAGTGGATGGAATAGGAACAGTTGTTGTGAATGATACTATCACTCTTTCTTCTGTTTTATATGTTCCTAACTTACAATGCAATCTGTTGTCAGTTAGTAAATTGTGCAGTGATCTTAATTGTTCCACAATATTTAATGCTACTGGTTGTGTGTTTCAGGAAGTGGATTCGGGGAAGTGGATTGGCAGTGCTAAGTTGTGTGGTGGACTTTACATCATTGAAGGTCTTCCTCCTAAAAGACAAGTCCAACCAAGTTGCACTTTTTCTTTTTCCTTCAACACTACAAATTTAGGATTCAGTGATGTTCTTTTATGGCATTTTAGACTTGGCCATCCAAACTTTATTTATCTTCAGAAATTGTATCCAACTTTATTTGCTAATAAAGACCCATTGTCATTTTCTTGTGATATATGCCAACTTGCGAAACATAAAAGATCACCCTATCCCCCTTCTTCTTATAAGGCTTCTAAACCTTTTTCCTTAATACATAGTGACATTTGGGGTCCTTCTAATGTTAAGAATGTAAATGGGGCTAGATGGTTTATCTCTTTTATAGATGATCATACTAGGATTACTTGGACTTTCTTGATGAAAAATAAATCTGAAACTGAAAATATCTTTAAAAATTTCTATTTCATGATTGAAAATCAGTTTCACAGCAAAATTCAGATTCTTAAGAGTGACAATGGGAGTGAGTTCTTTACTAATACTTTAGGAAATTTTCTTCAAGACAAAGGTATTATTCATATAAGTTCATGTGTTGATACTCCTCAACAGAATGGAGTGGCTGAAAGGAAAAATAGACACCTCTTAGAAGTTGTTCGATCCTTAATGTTATCCTCTAATATTTCTCATTCTTTTTGGGGAGAAGCTGTACTTCATGCAACTTTTCTCATTAACAGGTTACCTAGCAGAATTTTAGGTTTCAAAACTCCTAAGGAAGTCTTACTTCAAACCTTTCCATCTTTTAAACCTTTGTCTTGTCATTTACCTCTCAAAGTATTTGGTTCTACTGCCTTTGTTCATATTCATAAACAGTTTCGGGGTAAGTTAGATCCTAGGGCTATCAAATGTGTTTTCCTAGGATATTCTCCACATAAGAAGGGCTTTAAATGTTACTCTCCTCTACATAGGAAATTTTTTATTTCTATGGATGTCACTTTTCATGAACATTTACCTTATTTTTCAGATACTAAAATTCAGGGGGAGAGATGGGATGAATTTCAGTATCCTCAAATTCAGCTACCACTAGCCGAATCAATACCTACGCCCAAAACTGTTGAACATAATCCTACATCTCTACCTCCCGAATTTGTTCCTGAACCATCAGAACCTTTTTCGCCTATAACTGAAACTGAAAAATCACCTACTACACCTCATGTTTTTTCAGAGAACCAACTTGAAACTAAAGAACTAAGTGTCTATACAAGGAGGAAAAAAGGTCTTGCTCAGGAAACTACACAACCTAGGACTGGTCAAGAAATGGAACCAATTCCACTGTCCTTGGAGGAGGGAGGTATGGAAAATTTGAATGATAATGATGATTCTGTTATTAATACATATGACTTACCTATTGCTAAGAGAAAAGGTGTCAGAAAATGTACAAGTCACCCAATCCAGAGATATGTGGCCTATGGGAAACTATTATCATCATTTAAAGCCTTTACTGCCAAAATTGACAAAGTGCAGATTCCAAAAACAGTGTATGAAGCTTTACAAGATCCTAGGTGGAAGAAAGCTGTAGAAGATGAAATTCAGGCTTTGGAATCCAACAAGACTTGGGTGATGACCAATTTACCTCCTGGTAAGAAGGCAGTTAGTTGTAAA
Source organism: Hibiscus tridactylites (assembly GCA_958450335.1). Lineage (NCBI taxonomy): Eukaryota > Viridiplantae > Streptophyta > Magnoliopsida > Malvales > Malvaceae > Hibiscus > Hibiscus tridactylites. The sequence continues at coordinate 15,864,498 of OY288270.1, forward strand.
TGGATTTTTACAGTAAAATATAACTCAGATGGGAGTATTGAAAGGTTTAAAGCAAGGCTGGTTGCAAGGGGATTTACTCAGTCTTATGGGATTGATTACCAGGAAACATTTGCTCCTGTAGCAAAACTCAATACTATAAGAATTCTTCTATCTCTTGCTGCAAATCTAGATTGGCCACTTCATCAACTTGATGTGAAAAATGCATTCCTAAATGGAAATTTGGAGGAGGAAGTCTACATGCATAAACCAGCCGGTCTAAGTGGTGATCCAAACCAAGTGTGTAAGCTACTTAAATCATTGTATGGCCTAAAACAGTCTCCTAGGGCCTGGTTTTACAGATTTACTAAAGCAGTTTTGAATTTTGGTTACTATCAATGTCAATCTGATCATACTTTGTTTGTGAAGACTTCTTCGGGAAATAAAAGAACTATCTTAATAGTCTATGTTGATGATATAATCATCACTGGTGATGATGATCAGGAGATAAAAAGGTTGAAAGAGTTTCTGGCTACTGAATTCGAGGTAAAAGACTTGGGATACTTGAGGTACTTTCTCGGTATGGAAGTGGCAAGATCAAACTCTGGGATTGTGATTAACCAGAGGAAGTATATTCTGGATCTTCTTTCAGAAACAGGAATGCTAGGATGCAAGCCTGCAGAGACACCTATGGAGTCAAACCTAAAGTTTAGGACCGATGATCAAGGAGTTCCTACGGACAAGGAGCAATACCAGAAACTAGTGGGTAAGCTTATTTACTTATCACTCACTAGACCTGACATTGCTTTTCCAGTAAGTGTTGTCAGCCAGTTTATGAGTGATCCTAAAGAAGAGCACCTTGAGGCAGTTATGAGAATCCTAAGATACTTGAAGATGACTCTGGGGCATGGAATGTTTTTCACTAAAAATGACAGCAGAAAAGTTGAAATATTCACAGATGCAAGCTGGGCAGGAGAGTTGACAGCTAGAAGATCTACAAGTGGCTATTGCGCTCGAGTATGGGGAAATTTGGTGACTTGGAAGAGCAAGAAACAACAAGTAGTTTCAAGAAGCAGTGCAGAAGCAGAATTCAGATCACTAGCAAATGGAATCTGTGAAGGGATTTGGGTACAAAGACTCCTATCAAAATTGAAATTAAATTACAGCAAAGAGTTTGAGCTTTACTGTGACAATCAATCTGCAATCAGCATTGCAAAGAATCCAGTGCATCATGACAGAACCAAACATGTGGAACTGGACAGACACTTTATTACAGAGAAAATCACAAGTGGGATGGTTAAGTTGAACTTCATCCCAACGCAAGAGCAGTTAGCTGACATACTTACCAAGGCACTTCCAAGAAATACCTTTGATAAGCTTACATCCAAGCTGGGACTATACAATGTCTACTCACCAGCTTGAGGGGGAGTGTCGATTGTAAATATGTATCTAAGAGTCCTAGAGTTATTAACATGCAGTAGTTATTATTTAATTAGGAGTTTGTGTTGTAATAGAGGCATTTTAGTTTAAGTTTATTCTAGATAAGATAGAGTTTATCTTAAACTAGGAGTTAGAGTTTAATTAAACTAGTATGATGTAACCAGTGTTGTTAAAAAGGGACCCAACACTCTGTAATTTTTACGATAAAATTAAATAAAAACAGAGAAACTACTTTTCTCTAAACTCAGTATTATTTACAGTTTCTGATAATATGTACTTGGTGACTTTGGAGAGATCGGGATATTTATTTTGAGGAGCCTCTTCTCCGCTTGACAAGTGTCTTCTTTCTATCTGCTTCGCTTTCTGCATTATGTGGGTTCTTTTTATATGTCATTCACGTGAACAACTCTTTTACCTATATACTCATATATGCCCATCATGCAATCAATTTTATCTATTGTCTTCGTTTTGACATATTCTTCTTCTTTCAGCTATCTTCTTATGTATATTTTATTTGTTTCTCAATGCATATCTGGTCCATTATTTCCTTGTTGCCTTGTCATCCATGAAACTGTGCTTCATTCTCTTTTTGTGCAGATTAAAGTTCTTTTAATGGCTGTGAAGGATTTTAATCCAGATTGTGGGGACCCTGCCTACACTGTTGGGATCGTGGACTTGCTACTTGAATGTGTGGAATTGTCCTATAGGCCAGGTAATTGGTTTGTGAATTTCTCTTGTTGAATTGTTTTAGAAAACTTTGGCTAGCTTATGGACTTTTCAATGTATTGTAAGCTCTGTGGTCTTAGCTATTAATCTTTTAGCTGTTCTTTTGTTTGAAAATTGCTATTTGAGTTTTTCCTTGTTTTTGTTACTGCTGATATCATGCAATGCAACTTTGATTTGTAGAGGCCAGTGGTGTCAGGCTTAGGGAAGATATACGTAATGCCCATGGTTATCACTTCCTTGTTCAATTTGTTCTAGTTTTGTCTTCGATGCCACAGAATCAAGGCATTCAATCTATTTATTTGAAGCCTCAGGTTGACAACGATAGAGGTCATGCTTTTGATGAAGCACCCAAAATGGATATAGTAGGAAAAGAAGAACCTTCCTCTGAACATCTCTCACCCACTTTGACTAGGCTACTTGATATTCTTGTTAACCTAGCTCAAACAGGTCCTGCTGAAAGCAAAACATCTAAACATTCTCGCACAAAGGCCAGCGGCCATAGCATAAGTCAAACATCATCTACTGACCGGCTTGGTGAAAAAAATTGGGAACAGGAAAATAATAAAGTTAAAGACCTTGAAGCCGTTCAGATGTTGCAGGACATTTTTCTCAAGGCTGAATGCAGAGATTTGCAGGCAGAAGTACTAAACAGAATGTTTAAAATATTTTCAAGTGATCTTGAAAACTATAAATTGTGTCAGCAACTGAGGACTGTTCCTCTCTTGGTCTTAAATATGGCTGGATTTCCTCCAGCGTTGCAAGAGATAATTCTGAAAATTCTTGAATATGCTGTGACTGTGGTGAATTGTGTTCCTGAGCAAGAGCTGCTTTCTCTATGTTGCTTATTGCAGCAATCGATTGAATCAGAGTTAAAGCTCATCATCCTTTCCTTTTTTGTAAAGCTCCTATCCTTTGATCAACAATACAAGAAAGTCCTAAGAGAAGTAGGTGTGCTGGAAGTCCTGTTAGATGATCTGAAGCAACATAAGTTTCTTTTGGGTTCAGAGGAACATGGTGGTTGTGCCAATCAGTTGGAGAGGAAATCCAGCTCCAGCAGCTTCCAGAAACACTTGGACAATAAGGATGTTATTATTACTAACCCCAAGCTCATGGAATCTGGTTCAGGGAAGTTTCCAATTTTTGAAGTTGAAAGTACAGTTGCTATTGGCTGGGATTGTATGGCTTCATTAGTAAAGAAAGCTGAAGCCAGCCAAGCTGCATTCCGATCTGCCAATGGTTTGGCCACTGTTCTCCCCTTCTTGGTGTCCAATGTTCATCGTCCTGGAGTCCTTCGGATGTTGTCATGTTTGATCACAGAAGATGCTATGCAGGTTTGTTACGATATAGATCTTGCATTCAAGCATTTTCGCTTTTCCTACATTAATGAGCATCCTTGATCTTAATTTCCAGTTTGTTTAATGTTAAAATATCCTTGTCCTTGTGCCTGTTTTCGTGAATTAGTAGTGAACTGTATGATTGTTATGCATTACCATTTTTTCACACCATAGTGTTTCTTTTTTTAAGGGTCATCCTGAAGAATTAGGATCACTTATAGAAGTTTTAAAGAGTGGAATGGTTACAAGTGATTCTGGACATCAATACAAGCTTCAAAGTGATGCCAAATGTGATACAATGGGAGCCTTATGGCGCATTCTAGGAGTAAATAATGCTGCACAGAGAGTCTTTGGTGAAGTCACTGGTTTTTCTCTTCTGCTGACCACCCTCCATAGTTTTCAGGGTGATGGACACTCAGAAGAATCTTCTTTATTAGTTTACATCAAAATCTTCACGTATTTATTGCGCCTTATGACAGCTGGGGTGTGTAGTAATGCTATTAATAGGACAAAAATTCATGCTATTATATCATCACAAACTTTTTATGATCTTCTATCTGAGTCTGGCTTGCTGTGTGTGGATTATGAGAAGCAAGTGATACATCTGTTTTTGGAACTTGCTCTTGAAGTTGTCCTTCCACCTTTCGTGACACCAGAGGGTGCCATATCAGCAGATATGGCTGAAAACGAGTCCACTACTTTTCTTTTAAGCACTCCATCTGGTTTGGTTAATCTTGACAAGGAACGCGTATACAATGCTGGGGCTGTTAGAGTTCTTATCCGTTCATTGTTGCTTTTTACTCCTAAGGTACAAGTAGAAGTGCTGGACCTTATTGGGAAACTTGCTCGTTCTGGCTCCTTCAATCAAGAAAATCTCACTTCTGTAGGTGAGGTGGAATCTTCTATGCCTCTATACTCTTTCTGCATTAGACATTAATTTTTTACTTTATTCTTTTCCAATGCATGTAGGTTGTGTGGAACTTCTTCTGGAGACAATTCAACCCTTCCTTTCTGGCTCATCACCATTACTCTCTTATGCTTTGAAGATTGTTGAGGTTCTAGGGGTATATAGGTAGGCCATGTGGTTGTTTCTAGGAATCATTACTTTTGTTTGTCATCTATTGTTTTCTGAAATGAGGTTTGGATTTCTTCTGCTAGGTTGTCCGCATCTGAACTTCAAGCACTTCTAAGGTATATTCTGCAAATGAGGCTGATGAAATCAGGTCATACAATTGTTGATATGATGGAGAGGTTAATTCTCATGGAAGATACAGCCTTGGAAAATGTTTCTTTGGCTCCATTTGTTGAGATGGACATGAGCAAGATTGGGCATGCTTCGGTTCTGGTGTCTATGGGAGAAAGAACTTGGCCTCCTGCTGCTGGATATTCATTTGTTTGTTGGTTTCAGTTTCAGAACTTTTTGAGAACACAAGCAAAAGAAACTGATCCTGCCAAAGCTGGTCCTTCAAAGAGGAAAAGTGGCTCAAATGGGCAGCATCGTGACCGGAATATTCTCCGGATATTTTCTGTTGGTGCAGTTAATAATGAGAATACTTTCTATGCAGAACTCTATCTTCAAGAGGATGGTGTTCTTACCCTTGCTACCAGTAATTCTTGCTCCTTGTCATTTTCTGGATTAGAACTGGAAGAAGGCCGGTGGCATCACCTTGCTGTCGTTCATAGCAAACCAAATGCTCTTGCTGGATTATTCCAAGCTAGTGTAGCTCACGTTTATCTTGATGGGAAGCTAAGGCACACAGGAAAATTAGGATATTCAGTCTCTCCTGTTGGAAAACCTTTGCAGGTAACTATTGGGACTCCGGTTACTTGTGCGAGGGTTAGTGACTTCACATGGAGACTCCGCTCTTGCTATCTTTTTGAGGAAGTGCTCACTCCAGGTTGTATTTGTGTCATGTACATTCTTGGTAGAGGATATAGAGGGCTTTTCCAAGATGCAGATCTTTTTCGTTTTGTACCCAACCAGGCTTGTGGTGGTGGTAGCATGGCTATCTTAGATTCATTAGAGGCTGACTTGTCTGTAACTCCTGGAATGCAGAAGCTTGACATTGCAAGCAAGCAAGAAAACTCTAAGGCCGATGGAAGTGGAATTGTTTGGGATTTGGATAGATTAGAGAACCTTTCGTTTCACCTCTCGGAAAAAAAACTCATATTTGCATTTGATGGAACATGTGTGGAGGCTGTTCGAGCATCTGGGACATCTTTCTTGCTCAATCTGGTTGATCCCTTGTCAGCTGCTGCTTCTCCCATTGGAGGTGAATAGCATTTTGGTTTTTCTCCCCTTTTTGTGTAGCTGTTGTCAAAACTCATCTTGACTAAATTATTCTTCCATTTGTTTACTATGCAGGTATACCACGATTTGGGCGTCTTAATGGGGATATCTATATCTGTAGGCAAGGTGTGATTGGTGATACCATCCGGCCTATTGGTGGGATGTCTGTCATTTTGGCCCTTGTTGAGGCTGCTGAGACTAGGGATATGCTCCATATGGCCCTCTCATTTCTTGCTTGTTCACTTCATCACAATCCTCAAAATGTAAGAGACATGCAGACATACAGGGGATACCATTTACTAGCTTTATTCCTCCGTCGAAGGATGTCATTATTTGATATGCAGTGTCTTGAGATATTTTTCCAGATTGCTGCATGTGAAGCATCATTTTCTGAACCAAATAAATTGGAACGAATTCAAACTTCTATCTCACCTACCACAACTACTCATGAAACTGGCTTTGAGGAACTTAATTTCGGAAAGTTCCGTGATGAAACGTCTTCTGTTGGATCTCTTGTTGACATGGATGATTTTTCTGCCCCAAAGGATTCTTTCAGTCATATTTCAGAGCTAGAAAATGCTGATATGCCAGTTGAAACTTCGAACTGCATTGTTTTGTCAAATGCGGATATGGTAGAACATGTTTTGCTGGATTGGACACTGTGGGTTACTGCCCCGGTTTCCATTCAAATTGCACTGTTAAATTTTCTAGAGCATCTTGTTTCCATGCATTGGTATAGGAATCACAACCTTACAGTTCTTCGCCGAATCAACCTTGTTCAACATTTACTGGTGACGCTACAGCGTGGTGATGTTGAAGTTCCTGTTTTGGAAAAATTAGTTGTACTCCTTGGAGTTATATTGGAAGATGGGTTCCTGGCATCTGAACTAGAAAATGTTGTTAGGTTTGTTATTATGACTTTTGATCCACCTGAACTGAAACCACAGCATCAAATAATGCGCGAGTCCATGGGAAAGCATGTCATTGTAAGGAATATGCTTTTGGAGATGCTTATTGATCTTCAAGTGACGATCAAAACAGAAGAGATGCTTGAACAGTGGCATAAAATTGTCTCATCTAAATTAATAACATATTTTCTTGATGAAGCTGTTCATCCTACTAGTATGAGATGGATCATGACTCTTCTTGGTGTGTGCTTGGCTTCTTCTCCCACTTTTGCTCTTAAATTTCGCACAAGTGGAGGTTATCAAGGTCTAATGCGCATGCTTCCCAGTTTCTATGATTCTCCTGATATATACTATATCTTGTTCTGTCTAATATTTGGGAAGCCTGTTTATCCAAGGTTGCCAGAAGTCCGTATGCTGGACTTTCATGCACTAATGCCAAGTGATGGAGGCCACGTGGAGTTGAAATTTGTAGAACTATTGGAATCTATAATTGCTATGGCAAAATCTACCTTTGATAGGCTAAGCATGCAGTCAATACTTGCTCGCCAAACTGGAAATATTTCCCAACTTGTTGCAGAACTAGTGGAGGAAAATGTAGACATCGCTGGGGAGCTTCAAGGTGAAGCTCTCATGCACAAGACATATGCTGCACGCTTGATGGGTGGGGAGGCATCTGCTCCTGCTGCGGCAACCTCGGTTCTGCGATTTATGGTTGATTTGGCGAAGATGTGCCCTCCCTTCTCTGCTGTTTGCAGACGACCTGAGTTTCTAGAAAGCTGTGTTGATCTCTATTTTTCTTGTGTTAGGTTTGTTTTTGAGATATATTCTCCATTTATACTTGAACATTTAGTTTTGCATTCATTACGTGTTGTCTTTGAGATATAATGTTCCTTAAAAGACTGTTATTATGATGTAACGTAATGCTTACATGATCTCCAATCTGTTTCACAAGATATCTTATTTTTTTATTTATGTTGTCTTACAGGTCTGTTCACACTGTGAAGATGGCAAGGGAGCTCTCTGCAAAGACAGAAGAGAAGAATTTAAATGATTGTGATGATGCTAGTTCACAAAATACATTCTCTAGCTTGCCTGTGGATCAGGAACCGTCTGCCAAGACATCAATTAGTGCTGGAAGTTTTCCTCAAGCACAGGTCAGTTCAAGTTCTGAAGAGATGCCTGTCACTTCAAATTTCATGGCTGAAGATAAAGAAGAGATGAAGCATACTACATCTCAGGAGGAATTGGACAAATCATTGCATGAAGATGTCCAAGTTATTCGGAGTGTAAAAGGTGATAGTGTTGATCAGGTTTCTGCCACCTCAAGTACAAATGACTTCAGCTTTCATGGTATCAAAGACAATCTGGCAATTCAACCGCCAGATTCCCAGAGTTCTGCATCTCTTGCTATCCCGGATTCTCCTATTTTATCTGAGAAGTCTAATTACAAAATCCCTCTATCGCCCTCGTCATCTCCCATTATTGGTCTGACTTCTCGGTTAAGTCTAAACCAAAATGAACCCCAAAGTCCCACAGTTGCCTCACCTTCCATGGACTCTTCTATTAATATCTGTGGTTTTGATCAATCTTCTGACTTGTTGTCTGGTTCTCAAGGGCCAACAGCTGCAAATATGACCTTTTCTGTTACACCAAATCTTCTTCTGGAAACAGATGATTCTGGGTACGGTGGTGGCCCTTGTTCTGCTGGTGCAACTGCTATGCTGGATTTTATAGCTGAAGTGCTTGCTGACTTTTTAACAGAGCAAGTAAAAGCACAAGTTGTGGAGAGCATCTTGGAAATGGTTCCACTCTATGTTGAAGCTGAATCTATGTTGGTTTTCCAAGGTTTAGTTCTTACTAGATTAATGAACTTTGTTGAAAGGCGTCTCTTGCGTGACGATGAAGAAGACGAGAAAAAGCTTGACAAGACCAAATGGTCCTCAAACTTGGATGCTTTATGCTGGATAGTTGTTGATCGTGTTTACATGGGTGCTCTTCCCCAACCTGCTGGTGTTCTGAAAACTCTAGAGTTCTTGTTATCAATGTTGCAATTAGCAAACAAAGACGGCCGGATTGAAGAAGCAGTTCCTACTGGCAAGGGTCTTTTGTCTATCGCAAGAGGAAGCAGGCAGCTTGATGCTTATGTACAATCAATTCTTAAGAATACAAATAGGATGATAATGTACTGCTTCCTACCATCATTCCTGATCACCATTGGAGAAGATGATCTACTATCCTCCTTGAGTCTGCTTATGGAACATAAGAAAAAAATGCCAATAAACTCTTCACAAGAAGATCCAGGAACTGATATCTCCACTGTTTTGCAGTTATTAGTTGCTCACCGACGAATCGTATTCTGTCCAAGCAATTTTGACACTGATCTAAATTGTTGCCTTTGTGTAAATTTAATTTCTCTTCTTCGTGACCAGAGGCAAAATGTTCAGAACATGGCAATTGATGTTATCAAGTACTTATTGGTTCATCGAAGAGTTTCTCTAGAAGACCTGCTTGTCTCTAAACCTAACCAAGGACAGCACCTGGATGTACTGCATGGTGGTTTTGACAAGTTGTTGACTGGAAGCTTACCTGGATGTACTTATTGGTTCATCGAAGAGTTTCTTTGATTGGTTTCAGAACTCTGAACAGATGGTAAATAGAGTACTGGAGCAATGCGCGGCAATAATGTGGGTGCAGTACATTGCTGGCTCAGCAAAATTTCCTAGTGTAGGAATTAAAGGCATGGAGGGTCGTCGTAAGAGGGAAATGGGAAGAAAATCACGAGATACTTCAAAGGTTGACCTAAAACACTGGGAGAAAGTGAATGAACGGAGGTATGCATTGGAGGTGCTTCGTGATACAATGTCTACTGAGTTGAGAGTTATCCGTCAGGATAAGTACGGATGGATTCTCCATGCGGAGAGCGAATGGCAAAACCATCTTCAACAACTTGTACATGAACGAGCAATATTCCCAATTCGTAAACCCTCTGTGCCAGAAGATCCTCAATGGCAACTTTGCCCCATTGAAGGTCCATACAGGATGCGCAAAAAGGTTGAACGCTGTAAATTGAAGATTGATAGTATCCAAAATGTTCTTGATTGGCAATTGGAATTAGGCGAGACGGAGTTCTCCAAAGTCAAACATGATGATGGTCCGGATGTTTCTGATTCTGAAGCAATTTTCAATATTTTGAATGACAGTGTTGAACAGAATGGCGTCGCCACTGAGATATATGATGGATCATTCTATAAAGAGTCAGATGACATGAAGGATATAACATCTGTTAGAGATGGCTGGAATGATGACAGAGCTAGTAGTGTGAATGAAGCTAGTCTTCACTCAGCCCTTGAGTTTGGTGGGAAATCCAGTGCAGTTTCTGTCCCTGTATCAGAGAGTATACCTGGAAAATCTGAATATGAATCTCCTAGGCAGTCATCTTCCGTTAAAATAGATGAAGTCAAAGTTGCAGATGATCAATCATATAAGGAACTAAATGATAATGGTGAATATCTAATCAGACCTTATTTGGAACCTCTTGAAAAGATACGATTCAGATATAACTGTGAGCGAGTAGTAGGTCTTGACAAACATGATGGTATCTTTCTTATAGGGGAGCTTTGTTTGTATGTAATAGAGAATTTTTACATTGACAGTTCTGGCTGCATGTGCGAGAAGGAATGTGAAGACGAGCTCTCTGTTATTGATCAGGCATTGGGTGTAAAGAAGGATGTTACAGGTATGGATTTCCAGTCAAAATCAACTTCATCCTGTGCCTCGCCACCAAAGACGTTAGTAGGGGGAAGGGCCTGGGCCTATAATGGCGGTGCATGGGGAAAGGAGAAAGTGATTAGCAGTGGCAATTTACTTCATTCTTGGCGTATGTGGAAGCTAGATAGTGTTCTTGAGATTTTGAAGCGTGATTACCAGCTACGCCCTGTTGCTGTTGAGTTATTCAGCATGGATGGATGTAATGATCTCCTAGTGTTTCACAAAAGAGAGAGAGATGAAGTATTCAAGAATCTGCTTGCAATGAATCTACCAAGGAACAGCATGTATGTAACCTGGAATTTCATTGTTCTCTTTTTTCTTTTAATTTCGTTTATGGTGGCTTTATGGGTGGTATTATCCCAAAAGAGAGCTACAATATTGCACAGAAAGATGGACCCCTTTGTTTTTCCTGTATATTTCAGAGTTGTTTGTTTGTCTTTCCTTTTATCATATGCGTTTGGCCTGTATTTTTTTTCATGTACTTTTCTTTGATGTACTTGAGCTTCATCCCTGAATCCTTTGTTTTTCTTCCTTATATTCTGAATCTCGGAAAAGATTGTTTAATTTTGTTATTCTTTTCTTTGTATCAGGTTGGATACAACCATTTCAGGATCTACAAAACAAGAAAGCAATGAGGGTGGTCGTCTCTTTAAAATAATGGCTAAATCTTTCTCAAAGAGGTGGCAAAATGGAGAAATCAGCAATTTTCAGTATCTCATGCATCTCAATACCTTGGCGGGACGTGGATACAGTGATCTTACCCAATACCCTGTCTTTCCATGGGTTCTTGCTGATTATGAGAGCGAAAATCTGGACTTGTCAGATCCCAAAACCTTCCGCAAACTGGACAAACCAATGGGCTGTCAGACACCTGAAGGGGAGGAGGAATTTAAGAAAAGGTCACTTCTAATATTTTTTAAAATCCTTTTAATTAAAAGAAAGAACTTTTTAAAAATTGTCTTATCTTTTTCGGACATGTGTGTGCCCTTTTGGTGAGTAATTTTTCTTTAAATGGTCACTGTTTTCTAAATGATCATATCATGTGAATTGAGGCATGCTTGTTTAACTACATCCCTTTTTTAGACTAATTGTTTAACATCATCTTTAAATATTAAGTTGTATTGCCTATATTACTGCTAATCATACAGTTCTCTTTTTTTTTCCAGATATGAGAGCTGGGATGACCCAGAAGTCCCAAAGTTTCATTATGGTTCTCATTATGCTAGTGCTGGCATTGTTCTGTTTTATCTTCTTCGCTTGCCTCCATTTAGTGCGGAAAATCAGAAGCTACAGGGTGGTCAGTTCGATCATGCTGATCGTCTTTTCAATTGCATAAGAGACACTTGGCTGAGTGCTGCTGGGAAGGGTAACACATCAGATGTGAAAGAACTAATACCAGAATTCTTTTACATGCCTGAGTTTTTGGAAAATCGATTCAACCTTGACTTGGGGGAGAAACAGTCAGGGGAAAAGGTCTTAGTTAAAATTTTAAACCTTAAATCATGTTTGTGACCATTATTTGTTGTTTGATAATGTGCAAAATAAAGTTGACTCAAATTTCTCATTTATGTTTTTTCTTTTCTTATTCCCCAGGTTGGGGATGTTGTCCTACCTCCTTGGGCTAAAGGAAGTTCTAGGGAGTTCATCCAGAAGCATAGAGAAGCCCTAGAATCTAATTTTGTCTCAGAAAATCTGCACCATTGGATAGACCTCATTTTTGGATGTAAACAAAGGGGAAAGGTGGGTATCGGCACTGGTTGTGAGAGCATATTTTAGCTCCCTTTTCATGCAATCTTTAAAAATTGCTACTGATTTTAACACATGCACATCTTGAAAAGGTGTTGAAAGTTGATAGGTTTTTCACTCACAAAATTCCTGCCGATATAATTTTATTTATCTTTTTGTGGATTGCTTTGAAGTTGTACTGGGTGAGCTGCCATTGCTGATGGCTAGTATTGACTTCATTTACTGCCCTCTTATATAACCAAATCCCAAGTTGTCATTCCAAGATCATGTCTTAATCATATCTGTTATCTTCTTTTAATTCTGTATGTTGTTACAACTGACAGGCGGCAGAAGAAGCTGTTAATGTTTTCTACCATTACACATACGAGGGAAGTGTAGACATAGACTCAGTTACAGACCCTTCAATGAAAGCCTCCATTCTAGCTCAGATCAATCATTTTGGACAGACACCTAAGCAACTATTCCTTAAACCCCATGTGAAAAGGCGATCCGTCAGAAAGCTTCCTCCTCATCCGCTGAAGCATTCAATGTTTCTTGTTCCACATGAAATACGGAAAAGCTCTTCTTCCATTACTCAAATTGTCACTTTCAATGAGAAAATTCTTGTCGCCGGGGCAAACACTTTGCTCAAACCTAGAACACATACCAAATATGTTGCATGGGGTTTTCCTGATCGGAGCTTGAGATTCATGAGCTATGACCAAGATCGTCTCCTTTCAACACATGAGAATCTTCATGGTGGAAACCAAATTCAGTGTGCTGGTGCTAGTCAAGATGGTCATATTTTGGTCACTGGCGCTGATGATGGTCTAGTTTCTGTTTGGAGAATCAGGGAGGACGGCCCCCGTGCATTAAGACGGTTGCTGTTGGAGAAGGTGCTTTGTGGTCATTCAGCTAAAATCACATGTCTTCGTGTCTGTCAGCCATATATGCTGATTGTAAGCGGATCAGATGACTGTACAGTTATCCTATGGGACCTCAGCTCGTTAGTATTTGTTAGGCAGCTTCCCAAGTTCCCAGCACCAGTTTCTGCAGTCTATGTGAATGATTTATCTGGGGAAATTGTGACGGCTGCTGGAATTCTGCTTGCTGTTTGGAGCATCAATGGGGACTGTCTAGCAGTAATCAGTACATCCCAGCTGCCATCTGACTCTATACTTTCGGTTACAAGCTGTACCTTCTCCGACTGGCAGGACACAAACTGGTATGTAACGGGTCACCAGAGTGGGGCTATTAAGGTTTGGCATATGGTTCACTGCACTGACCAAGACAAGACTGCCGGCAAGTCCAATATCAGTGGAACAGGAGGATTAGATTTGGATAAGCCTCCGGAATACAGATTGGTTCTCCAAAAAGTCCTGAAGTTCCATAAGCATCCAGTTACTGCTCTTCACTTAACCAGTGACTTGAAGCAGTTGCTGAGTGGTGATTCTAGTGGGCATTTGCTGTCTTGGACGTTACCAGATGAGAGCTTGAAATCTTCTTTCAATCAGGGGTAATGGCTGTGTTCTTCCGCTATAGGATTAATCTCCTGGTTGTGTTAGAAACCCTAATCTGGTCTGTGTAAAGCTTTTTGTGGGAGGAATTGATTCTCTTTTGTTCATTATAACATTAAAAAGGAAAAGCAAGACAACTGAAGAAGGGCTGGCCAGGTGGAGAAGCAGGGACAAGTTATATAGAGGCGCGGTGGGGAAAATTTCTTCAACCTAACATTATATATATTTGTTGAAAAAATTACAAAGCAGTTGATGGCTTGAACTCTCCACTGCGAAGGTCAGGCCACTCATTGGTTGTATTTTTTGACAGCAGGAGGATACTGAGTTTTTTGCATGTAAATAGACTGAATTGTTCAGTGTGTAATGAGGTTGTATAGCAGAACAAAAAGAATTGCATTGGAATCGGGGTGTTTGGTGGATTGGCCTGCCTTTTTTTTGTTGTTGTTGAAAGATGGAATTGGTCTGCCTGTTATGGAAGAAACTCAAGAAAGGGATGGTTTATAGGAGTGTTTTACTTTCGGCTAAATTCCTAGCACAATTGGATTTGGGCGGTGAGCGCCCATTTTTATTGTGAATCACAGTTTGATTTCTTTTGAGAGTTTGATTGCACTCCCTCACCTTGGAACTGGTTTCCTTTCTTTGCTTTTGTCATCTTTTAGACCATTCTCATGAGATTTGGTGTAAACTAAAATTAATGGCGATCATGTATATTCATATTATCCTTCTAATCACTGTATGAATTGGTCATCCAATTATTACATTTTGGGTAATTATTCCATCAACGGTTTACCTCGTGACATTCTCATGCTTGAACTAATGTGGAACTTGTATATTCATTCTTCATCAATGCTTACAGTTATATGCAGTATATGGCACAAGGGAAGAAGAAAAAGAATATCTATTTTCATTCCCCAACAAAGAAAATGAAAGAAGAGAAAGTTAAGAATTATTCCAAATTGAGTTAGAGGTTTTTCAAAAGGCCATCATCATCCTTGCAAACTCCTCATAGCTCACCACTCCATCACCATCTAAGTCGGCCTCTCTGATCATCTGCTCCGCTTCTTCCACAGTTAGTCTTTCTCCCAAATTCATCATCACTTGTCTCAACTGCAACCGGGACGGAGTCCGGATCGAACATTAAGAGGGGTCAAAATATTGAAATTAAAAACTATAAAGGTTAATAGGGGTTAAAATATTGAAATTAAAAACTATAAAGGTTTATTAAGTATTTAAATTCAAAATTTAATGAGCAAGACATAATTTATCTAATATTTAAACTTATAAAAATCTAAATTATTATTAGACCAAAAAATTTACAGGCAATCCTATCTTTGTTTAATTCAGCTCTTATTTGTTTAAATATTTAATAAATTTTTATATTTTTAATTTACATATTTATTTTTTACTTGACCGGAATTACAATTAGATTAAAATTTACTAAATATTTAAAATTGGTGACAGGAACCTAGGCCCCTTATGCCCTCAAAAAGCTCCGGCACTGAATGCAACCCACATACGGGAAAAGTTATTAGATGAATCTGTTGGCTTACTACGTCATCCGTGATCTCAGCCAATAGGATCCATCCATCTCATTTTTTTTCAGGGTGAATCTTCACTTTTTTCTTACATGTAAATGAGGATTGTGTAATTATTTGTAAGTTACTTTGAGATTGGTGGATCTCATTGGCTCGTACCATGAATGACTTGATGAGTCGGGTCTATCTAATAATTTCTCCAGGGCTCATTCAAACGTTAATTTCCTCAAGTTTAAATGAAAATCTCTAAAAAAAACTTGGAGTAAATAAGTGGGAATGTTGTTTTTACCTCGTTTGCTGATATAAATCCATCTTGATCTCTGTCAAATACTTTGAAAGCTTCTTGTAGTTCATCGATCACATTTTCCTGAGGTTTATGCGCATGCATCATTCTCCACTTTATAAGCTAAACAAAATGCACTACACTTGAAAATGTAATGGTTCTATTTACCTTCATTTTCCTTGCCATAATACTTAAGAAATCATCGAAATCGATGGTCCCATTCCCTTGAACATCAACCTCACTGATCATGCTTTGAACTTCTTCTTTTGTAGGGTTTACATCTAATGCCTGGATCACTGTTGCCAATTCTTCCATGGTTATGAAGCCTGCAATACAACAACATAGATGTTGTAAGAGAAAGGGTTACTGGTGAACTTAATATTTACTGATCATTAAGTTGTATGTACATACCATCTGAATCTTTATCGATCAAGCTAAAAGCTTCACGGAACTCGGAAATTTGATCTTCTCTCAATGTGTCTGCCATTCTGGTTTCTTCAGCTGAGTTTGTTAGCAAAAACTGGTTGAAATATGAACAAAAGAAATGAATAAGGTGCCAAGTTCATGTGTCAGATCACACCTATATAGGGAGTTGGTAAAGGAATTGGAAATAGTCAAACGCGCTTGAGTTTTGAATTCCATTCAAAGATTTAAATTTTCTACAGAATTAATGGAGCCTTGAATCGATTCCCAGAACATAAGGTTTAAAATTTCAATGAAAAATTCTTTGTCCTGGACTTGGCATAAGCATTCCCTCTAAAAAGTCAGCTAACCCCTGACTTTATATTAATTGTTTTTTAATTATTCGACTGGATTGACTTTATAATCTTTGTATTTGTGTCTTCTTCCACATTATAATCGTATTTAAAGCGTTACAAAACTATAAATACTGATAGATTAATATTTTGTGTTCTATAAATATAATATATAAGGTCGTCTCAGATGGAGAGTAACATGAGCAATGTTTAGGGCCCATCTTTCTACTTTTACAATTTCAACAATTTTTCAAATGGTAATCTTGTAAGTTAGTGGTTGTTCCTTACTGTTTTAGTTGTATTTAAGGTGTTTTCTAAATAAAACAATGAAAATAATAGTTTGTTAATGAAATATTAAATTAATTATTTAAAATAATAAAATATATTTTCTTTCTATACGAGTCTATTTTTTAAGTTTTATTCAGGGCCTAAAAATAACCAAAATGACTCTGTAAATATACTATTATCATTTGTTTATTCTAAATTCCACTTTAAAAGCAAGAGAAAGAAGAAAGAAAGGAATTCAACTAATTCTGGTCAAAGAGATTATTGTAAAATGAAGTTTTTTTCCCTAGATATGATTCCGATTTCAGACGGAGGCAAATCCATTTGTCAAAACATAACATGTTGATTTCCTTCCTTTATTGGACAAAAAGTTGTTGGCCATGCAAAACATAATAATTTTTTTACTTCTAACGCGTTTCAAACATGAATACCTTTCTAGACGTTATAAACCATAAATTTCCTTCCTTTCTTATTATTTAAGTGTTTATTTATTTAACTACCGATATCCGCCTCACAAGGCCAATATTCGAACCCCTGACCTTGGCTAAAGGACTTAGCACCTAAACCCGCTAGACCAACTGGTTATTGGTTTATTATTAAAGATTTTGATTTCAGACTAGTTATTTTATTTTGTAAAAAGTGCAACAAGCTTCACTTCAAAATATCAACAGAAGCGGGTATGCAATGCAATCACAAGCATTTGCCAATTACCCTCTCGCATGTTACAGAAATGCATGAAAATAGACTTGAAGACCAGAGTTGAGAACAAGGTGACTCGGATGATACAAGTGTTCTGTTTAAGAAAACACAAAAAGCTCACATAGCTACAAGATGTCTTGCATTACATACGGTGTACCTAAAGAAATATACGCAGCTTGGAAGGGTGGCAGCAGCTCCAGCCGCTGGCTGTTTAGATTGGTTGACCTTCCGGTACGATTTGATCCTTCAACCACATATAGATAGGGACCAATACATAATATGTTGCTGCCATGGTACCCAGTATAAAGCGTAAGAAAAATGTAAACGGGTTTACCGGCTTCGATACATCCTCTGTCTTTGGCCCAAGCTGAAATGAACCACAAATGAAAAACGAATGAGTTCGGTAACATGATAAAATATACCTCATGTCTTCATGAAATGCTTAGGTTAAGCAACATGCAAGAAAGATTCAAATGTTGACTGCTTGGGAATAAGTCGCATGGATTCATTTTCACCAGTTGGCACCGAATGCCAAATGGATACAGCCTAAATTAATGGTGAAAAGAAATCAGTTCAATGCTTTCTATAATCAAGGGTCAGACCAAATCAGTCTTCTTCTAGTGTTTATAATTATTCACAATGCCTAATTGGCACATTACTACCATGTAGTATTATTAAGTAGTTAGAAGGGAAAGCAAATTTATTTATTCATAAATCATAAGTGGGTGACGATTGAGAATTAATGCTGGCAACAGCAAAGACATAACCAGAATTTCAACAATCCGGGAGACAACGATAACGAGGCTGTTCCAATGTGAAATTGTAGCTTATGATTACGAGTAATTGTATCTAACAAAATCTAAGGGGAACTATGTACAATACCCTTAGCCTAGATATCAAATCCTTTGCTCATAACATTGGATGTGTGAGATATATGGTACATGCAGTAAGACAGTGATCATATCAAAAAGTGATTACCTGCAAAGGAGAGTCCCCAGATGCAGGTTTAACACCGGTTACAGAGCACCCCATGATCAAACCGTGTCTGCGAACTCCACGGTACCATTTAGGGCCAATCCTTTTGAGTTGGACATCCTTAAATCCAGCCTTTTCAAACCACTCAATGTACTCTTCCTCCTTGGGAAAAAGCATCCAAACATCCGCAAAGAAGCGCGACAACCAAAATGTAGGGTACACAGGACCAATTAGACAAGCTTTTCCTCCTAGTTTCAACACCCTGTATGCTTCCCTGATGCCCCGTTGTGGGTCTGGCCAGTACTCTATGCTGAAAAAAAAAACATAACAGCATAATCCCAATGAAACATAACCAAGTTATCATCTCCTGCAAATCATCCATGCAAACTAGCCAGCAATTTTACCATCATGCATAACAATTAACAAAGGGCATAATCCAACCACAAGAAATCAAAATTTTACATCTTATTGTGAAACATATGTGGTGCATTTCAAGCAGAAAAATTGTCCCTACAACACCAGAAGAGTTTGGAAAAACTTACCTGCCGGCGGAGACATATCGATCCGCATAATCAGTACGAAAGGGGAGATCTTCTGCATCACCTTCAATAATCTTGCACTCCTTCAGGGGCTCCTTCTGCTTAGCCTTGGCAAGTTGGTGCGGAGATTGATCAAGAATTGTAACATTCTTAGCATCCACATGCTTAACAATACCCAAAGTTGTGAAACCAGTTCCGCCACCAACATCTACAACAACCATGTTCCTGTTGTTGAGATCAGCCGGCTCAAGTGCATCATCTCTCATATCTTCAGTCCAATGGCCAGGGTTTATCACATGGTCGTAAATAATTGAGAGGAACCTGTAGAACCAAAAAGCCTCCTTTTTGTGTTGTATGAATCTTGGTTGTGAAGCTGGCCTCGATGCCGATAAGCTGCACTTCGGGGCCATCGTTGTTCCTGGCCTGGAGATTCTAGCACTAGAGATAAACCCCAGATTGGATAAGTGTTTCCCGTGAAAACCAGACCCTAAAAAATCAACCCTTTTTGGGGTTACCCCTCTGATGAGAGTGAAGTTTTCAGCTCCACATAGCATGGAAGAAGCCATGGATTAAGCAAGCAAAAACTACCCACAAACTAAAAAGCTGCAATCTTTACTTGAAAACTTTGAGGAAATACCAACTACCAAGAGAAATACCCTTCAAGGTAAACGAGATTGGACCAAATGGGGTACCTTTCTTGGGCTATAGCTGGTTTTACTCTTTTAGTGTCTGGCTTTCTGCAACTTTGGTTGAGACTTCAGACTCGAGTTAAGGGAAACGGACACCACAGCCACAGGATTTGGACTGGACTCTGTTCTCTAGCGGATCATAAGACATTTTCTTCTCTAATTATTTTGCTTGAATTATGTGTTTATGTGTTTGATTAGAAATTAATGGTTAAAAAGTTCAGAAATAAGAACTGTAAATCAGCTGAAGATTGCTATCTGTTTATTAGTCACTCATGGATGATTCGTGACTTCGTGGACTCATACGCTCCTCACGTTTCCAATCCAATACGTTTTACCTTCTTTTTGTTTCATTTTTCCAATATCCAATTACTTTCCTTCCTTGTTAGTAGTGAGAATGACATATAAGGAAAATTCTGTGAATTTTGGAAGAAAATGTGATTTATGCTCATAATTTTATCTTTAATTTCATTTTTAAATTCTCTATATTAATTTTTGAATTTTATCTGATTTGTGTTTTGACAATTTTCAAGAATCTTTTTTACAATAAACATTAAAGATTTGTGAAGATTTCTTTTGGTGCAAAGAAAAAGTATTTAATGCAAAACTGTTGTGAATAAAATAAAGATGAACAAGAATAAGAACAAGAATAAGAACAAGAAGAACAAAGAGATGAGAGAAAGAGGGAGATTTGTATTATTCTCAAATATAGAATTGTATACAATGCCTTCAATGAATCATCTATTTATAGGCATAAGAAGTACATAATACATTAAACTCTAATTCATAGATATAATATTCTTAATAATAAATAAATCAAACTCCTTTAATAAAGTTCTAATCATGATAGACATCCACATAGATAAATATTCATAACACTCCCCCTTGGATGTCTATGAAGATAATGTGCCTCGTTAAAACCTTACTAAGATAAAAACCCAGTGGGAAAAAAATTCTTTAGTGAAGGAAAAAGAGTACACACATCTTTGATACGCATAACTTGTTGCCTCATTAAAAACATTACCAGGAAAACCCATTGGGACAAAACCTCGGTTAAGGGAAAAAGAGTGCAACGCGTATTTACTCCCCCTCATGAAAACATCACAGAAGATCTTTGAATCTTCATAATTTAATCTTGAATATCATTTTTCTAAAGATCGCGAGGGATGAAACTTTGGAGTAATATGTTCCATGATGTATCAACTTTCAAACTGAGATATACATCTTGCTTTATCTTCACACAAGATAGCTTTTATCATATCTTGTAAAAGTAAATCCACATATCTTTTGGATATGTTGGGTCAATAATCTTAGCCAAACACATTTTTTTGGCTTGCCTCGTGCATAACAATTATTTCTACGACATTTGAGGAGGCATCAACGAATGTTTGAAGATCTAAATGTAATGATCTTTGTATATTTATAGATATTTCTTGGCCAACTAATATATAGTGCTTCAAGACCAAGAAAAGATATAAATATCTTTATTCACATCCAACAATCTTACAACTATTGGGATACTCAATAGATATGTTCTATTCATATTGAATCTTCTTTAAGATTCTTTCAGCTTATGTCTATTCATAGAAAAAAGAAATATATAAAAATGCTCGATCTTCAGGTCGAGATAAACTTGGTGTCAAGATTCAAGTACTTGCATTGAAAGTACTTCATGAGTTTCCAATTTGAAGCTCTTTAGGAGTTCTAAAATTATCATAATGGATCTTGATCCAAACTCCTTTATAAAATACATAAGGAAATCTGATCATTCTTATAGTATTTTCTCAATTAGTATTCACTAAGGCGATTATACCAAATGCGCCAAAATATTCATGAGACATGTCTAAATAAATTTCCTCGGAAATTTCCAAATGCTTATAGCATTTTAGATCCTTCAAGGATAAATATGGATCCACAAATAATTAGACGCATGTAAAATTTTCATAACTGCCAAAGTAATTGCATTCACCATGAAGTAATTAAACCTTTTCATAAATCATAGTTCAAGTCGTATTTACGACTACTTATTTGTGCCTCACTTGCATTACACCTTTAGGTGTTTAGACTGCTGGTCCAAATACTTCTATTTTAGAAGTTCAAAGCGTCTTTCAACATTGACCAATTCAATATCTATACTTCTGGATAGATTTTATACAAGATCCTCGATTTCTTTCTTTACTTCTATAGAAATATTTTATGTAAAATTGTTTGTAAAATCGTTGTCGACAACTTTCCAATTTTCTAGTTCCATTCTCGTAATGACATAACTCATCGAGATCTCTTCAAGATTTCAATCTTTATTCCAGGTACCTGAAACTCTTCAAGAGTTTTATTATTTGTTATGTCTTGGGTCTCTTCAGGAGCACCCGCCTCCAATATATGACCATCTCATATTACTTTCTATTTACGAGAATTTTGATCATTTGGAATCATTTCAACTATCATGCTTCAGGCATGATTTACATTCTCTCGCTCTAACATGTAATTTAAACTTAGAGCATTTCAGCTGGTATATGAGACTTAATTACTCTCATTGGGTCAGTAAATATATCTGGCAGTTGACATGTAATAACATGAATTATCTTATGAACTTCTAGTTCATATACGAGGATCTAGAAAATGATAATTCATTTTCCTCTATCCAGCTGATTATTATCTCCCCCTGATGTTGAGAAAAACCATGTCATAAATGATTCTCCAATTAATGTTTAAGAATTTAAACATAAAAGGAGACTCGTACTCAATATATATTCTCAACCCTTTTATTTACCCATTTTGTGCGTTGTGGTGGAGCAATTCATATCGCACATTCAAAAATCACAAAATGGGAAATGTATGGTTTCTGACCAAAAACCAATCATAACGGGGAGTTTATTATAACTCGTTGGCTTGATGCGTATAAGTGTTGCTATATGGAAACACCATATAAATAATAACTCTTTTGTTCTCATAGTTTAGCTATTAAATAGGAGGCATCCAATTGAAATTTTGCTAAACTATATTTTTCATAATCAATAGGCTTTGTAACAACTGATATAGCCTAAAATATAAATCCACTAGCTTTTCAAGACGAATAGTCTAACTGCATAATCTGAATATTTTTAGAATCAATCTCACAAACTTCTGGTTGTAAGTCGATAAAACAATGTAGATGCATCTACTAAAATCATATAAAACTTTCCACATTTGTGGATATATGGGCCCATATTTCGTTCAGATATGCAAGACATACAGTCTCAACTTCAATACAAGAACTTTAAGTTCTAATTCTTTTGGTAAGTGGGATCATATATATCCTTTGAGAACAAACAACACAAGAACTTCAGGTTCTTTTAGTAAGTGGAATTTAATCAATTCCTTTAAGCAACACAAGAACTTCATGTTCTTTAATAAGTGGAATTTAATTCATTCCTTTGAGAATAAGCACCACAAGAACTACAGGTTCTTTTAATATATGTGCATGTAAATCTCAATAATTTCTGCATCATTGATCAGGATGGTCTAACCGATCATGCCAACTATATATTTATGTGTGCATATATCTCTGAATTTGTAAACTCCTTGTTTACCATAACATGTAATTCAATCTCACTCGTACATGTCTAGTACGACCATTAAAATTGTTCCTTTAAATAGGAATATATTTAGCTCTTTCGGAGCTTTCAATTGAAATTATCTTTTGGTAGTAATATATAGCTCTTCTAGAGCTTTCAACTGACTTTTTGGCTACCAAAACTTATATCAATATTGGCTTATTTCAAATGCCAATTGATAACATATGTTATCTATAATTCTCAAAGGGATAGTTTGCGAACTCATATTGCTCTCTTTATGACTTTGACGAGTATAACGCACTGTGAATATGGAATAAAGTTCCATTTGACAATAACATATTTGCTCAACCAGAGCCTTTTGTGATATTAGTACTTCCGGATATAGTACTCACATTATTCCCTTGCATTTTAATCGAGAAATGCATAATTGTGCACCTTTCAAAATGTGCTTTGTTTCATTTACTTAAGGTAATGAAAATATGTACTTTGTATCATTCACTTCGAGGAATGAAAAATATAAAATATAGCACATCATATCAAGTCGATTATCTATCAGAGATAAACTTTCAAGTGCTCTTCCGAAGTATTGATATTTTAGTACTTTGAGAAATACTACTCATATTTTCCCTTGCATTTAAATGGGAAAATTATTTCTTATGCTTAAGTACAATATGAGTACTTGCATTATCTGCTAGGCATAAATAGCCACAATTCTAGGCATAAATAGCCACAATTCATTGTATAATCATATTCTTCAAATAATAAATTAACATAAAACGTAAATAAATAATATATGAAATAAATAAACATAAAGCAAACTAACATAAATAAATAATAAATAAAACGAATTAACATAAAAATAAAATAAAATAAATCAATTATTCCTATTAGAGGTTATAAGGGAAATAAAATAAATGGTAAATTATTCCCTTCAAAGGTTATGAGAAAATTAACAATATCCAATTGAGTTGGATCAATAACGCCATAAACAAATTTTGTTTATATTTTATTTCATTTATCATTCATGATTATGGATAAAGTCCATAATACTTTGGCGTTTGACAAGTACGAAATCAATGGTTTATAACATCACATTGGTAAAAGGATTTCACTTCCTTAGAATGATCTTTATCACTCTTTTCATCCTTATAACTTTGCTACCAGCGGGTAGAAGTATTCTTCATACGACTATATTTTTCATGTGTATATTCATAGTCTCGACCATGATCACTACTTTTAATGTGATTTTTTATTCATTCCATAATATAATCTCACATTCACTTCAAGGAATGGAGTAGAGCCAGTGGGCCTTTAAAACCTTTTTCACATACCCTTATCATAGAGAACAAAGATTTAATCCTCGTACGCGGCATTGTTAAACCTGTCCACAAGGTCCTTTAAAAACCTCCTTTGAGACCAGTAGCCTCGCAGAACGGGATGTCCAGCCAATTATACTTGGATTATATCGAAATTATGTCTCTAATTGAATAATGATTTACCATGTTTGCATTCACTTCAGGGAATGAAACAGATCAATAATTGCATGGAATAAACATCATGCTTGCATTCACTTCAGGGAATGCCCCATCATTGATAATCGCATGGAATAAACATCATGCTTTGCATTCACTTCAAGGAATGCCTCCCATAAAACTTTTTAGATCAAGAAGAATTTTCGTAACTTGAAATTGGGAGAAGTCTATGGTCGAGTTTTTCGACAAAGAAGAAAATTGCTTTCGAGCAACTATAGACTTTATAACAATCTTTTTATAGATTGAAATTCACCATGATTTATCGCACATTAAAATCATAATTTAAAGAATAAAAAAATAAAATAAGAATTTACCGATATTAGTTTTCCTCTCGAGGAAAATGGAGACGTAGCAAATGACCAAAACATCTTCTCATAATGTCGTGTTTCTTTCCAAGTCATTTAAATACATGTAAAACTCAATACATGGTTAAAATATCAATATCATCAAATAAAATAATATAAACACATATTGATATTAATACAAAGTTCAACCATTGTGTCAAAAATAAACATATATGAAACCATAATAATAAGATCTATATGTATGGGCTGAATTGAATATATTAGAAATCAGAGGATCTATGTCATAATTCTCTCTTTAAAAAAAAAACTAAACCAACAAAGGTGTTTCATTAATGTACAGATCTTTGTTACTAAAAAAAACCTTAAACCTAGAGTACGTATTTTAATTAATTTATATGAAAAACTACCATAGTTCTACGTACATAACTTTGTTATTCATAATTATAAAGTATAGTTAGTAAATCGAACATGCTTTACATGCACCATCATCAAACTTCATGAATTTACAAATATACAAACACAAATAATAATAATTAAGTATGAAAAGCATAAGCAGTTGAGTACCAAAGATGAAAACCCACAAATACTTTCGCTTAACAAACCTTAATCGATTCCATCGTTCCCTCTTCGTCTCTGTCGATTCGTCTTTTGGTTTGTGAGAAGCCACAAATTTATCTATTTCCAATGTTCGAATAAAATCAAACATACTTCCAAAATTTTCAAAAAAAAAATTTAAAACAAAGTTAAAATATAAAGAGAAAGACAATCGGTAACTAAAAAAATAAGGAGAGAAAAAAAACTTATCTTTGGTTTATTCTATAATCGAATTCTTCCCGGTAACTTCTTTTGAATTATAACGATGAAGACCTCAGTTGATTAGAGTCTCGTGCTGATAACGTGTTGTGAATAAAATAAAGATGAACAAGAATAAGAACAAGAAGAACAAAGAGATGAGAGAAAGAGGGAGATTTGTATTATTCTCAAATATAGAATTGTATACAATGCCTTCAATGAATCATCTATTTATAGGCATAAGAAGTACATAATACATTAAACTCTAATTCATAGAGATAATATTCTTAATAATAAATAAATCAAACTCCTTTAATAAAGTTCTAATCATGATAGACATCCACATAGATAAATATTCATAACAAAAACTTATATTTTCTTTTTAGATTTACTATTTTTTTCTTTTTTTTTCTTTTTTTTTTGGATGTTCTAAAACTAGAACATACTTTTATTACGTTATGTTCTAATTTTATTTATAAATATGAAATGTTTTAAAATTATAATTTAATTTATAAATAGAGTAATTATTTCATGCACAAGTGTTTTCTTTACACAAGTGCTTTGGTTTTAGGGTTTAAGAACTTTGTTTAGAGTTTAGAGTTTAAGGGTTTAAGTGTAGTAGTTTTGAATTTAGGGGTTGTTGATAGAATTTTAAGTTTAGGGTTAAATTTTAAGATTTATAGGTTAAAACCTAAATCCCTAACCATAGTACACTAAAAGTTAAACCCTATTCCTAAACCCTAAATTCTAGCCATAAATTCTAAATTATAACCATGAACCCTAAATTCTAAACCTCATACACTAAAACCCTTAAACTTTAAAACCTAAACTATAACCCTAAACCTTAAAATTAAGGCACGTATAGAAACAAAAAATTTCCACGTATGAGATAATAATCCTTATAAATATTCTAAAAATTATAATTTAAAAAGAAAAAAATACTTTGATATACAAGCTTGTGTGAACTTTAGTTTACACAAACCTTTCAATTTTAGGGTTTAGGGTTTTAGGTTAGGGTTTAGGAGTTTAGTGTAAAATTTAAGGTTTACGATTAAAATTTAGAGTTTAGAATTTAAAGTTTAAGGTTTAAATTTTAGGGTGCTAAAGTTTGAGATTTAGATTTTAAATTTTATAAAAGAATTGTATAATTTTTTTTACTCGTATATCAAAATATAACTTATTTAAAATACCATCTACATTAATTTTAATGGTGCATGTGGGTGGTTTCGTCCACCGATCAAGACACCTCCGAGCCTACACTAAGAGTGAGAAGGCTCAAGGGTGAGAGAGTAGGTTTAGAATATTGGATTAAGGGGGTGTGAATGTCACTTAACCACTGAGATTATTAAGGTATGATCATGAACGGTCAGTTAATCGTTATATTAATTATTAAATTTTATTTAATCGTGATATTAACTCAGTTAAAGATTTAATATAATAATATAAAAATATTAAAAGGTTAAACGTGTTATTTCACCATTAAACCATGAAACATCTGATTGACTCATCTCTAACTTATGAGTTCAAGTAGATTTAAATAAGTAAGGATGAAACTAAATGAACGAACAAAAATATGTTTTTTTGTCTTTATTTAGGCCCAACATTAAATAATTAAACTTTGCATTTTAACCTTAACCTAATACTATAACTTTTAAAATTTAACCATAAACCCCAACCGTAAATTCTAAACTCCATTTTTAATGTTAGAGCATAGATAGAGACACAAAAAAGAGACATAAAATTTTTATTCCAAAATGAACATTCAAAACAACTTTGATCCTACATTTTTTGTCCAATAAAAAATTTGTCCTTGTAAGTTTAAGGGTAAAGTACCTATTTAGTATCTCATCTATGCTCGTATTTTTATTTTGATACCACAACTAATTTTTTGACAAAATGACACCTAACGTTATGTTTTGTTTCTATTTTGGTATCTCTGCCGTTTAAAATTATCGGAAATGGTGATATAACTTGGTTTAATAACATTTTTAGTCCAAAAACTTATCTAATCTGTCAATTTTATCTAAAATTTTATCAATTTAAACACCATTTTAAAAATGTAGACTAAAAGTGTAAATTTCTCATTTTTTTCCTTCTTCCCCTCAAAACAGATTTCTACAAACAGACACATATTTAGTTAAACCTTGAAGTGAAGCAAAATTTGGCTATTATAAAAAAATTTAAAAAATAAATTGGCATAATTTCACCATTGAAACTATATTTAGCTAAACCTTTCGAATTTATGAATGCAGCCAGCTGCTAACTATAAAAATAAAAAATACCCAATTTAGAACATAAGCAAAGTCTATTATCAAAGGTTCAAAACAAATTGCCATAGTTCCATCATTGAAATGAAGCAAAATTTACCTAAACAAAACTAAGTTAAAAACAATCAAAATTTTGAAATTGAAGAAATGGAAAGCCAAGAGCTGAGAAATTCAATGAAACTGAAACATCAAATTAGAAGGTTAATTATAAAATGAACATCTGTTGGTGAAGAGCATTCCAGCACAGAAGCATGCCAAGTAAAAAAGAAAAGTTCATTTCTTTGGTACAAAACTTCCAGAAGACTGCTCTTTTTTGCTTTTAAAAGACATATTTTCGAAACCTTCAATCTAAATTTTCTCGTATTTATCAACCACTAGCTATCAAAAGAGATAAAAAAAACCCCATATGTGAAAGTGGACGCTTGAGGCAAATCAAAGTGACCCAGTTATGGAAAATGATTCCTCAAAGAGCTCCAAATTTAATAATAAGATAAAGAACTAGAAACAGAGTGCTAAGTTTTTCACCTTATATTTTTGCTCCTTTCTTTTGTTCTTTCGATTTTTTTATTGTTGGTTTGCTTTTGGTTTTTCTCTATAATTTTAATGGTGAAAATATGCCAATATGTTTTTTTTTAATTTTTGATAATAACTAAATTTTGCTTCGTTTCAAGGTTTAGCTAAACATAGGTTTGTTTGTAGAAATTTGTTTTGAGGGGAAGAAGAAGATAAAAAAAAATGAAATTTAAACTTTTAATCCAAAAATTTAAAACGACGTATAAGTTGATAGAATTTTAGACTAAATTGATAGATTGTATAAATTTTTGGACTAAAACTGTTATTAAACCAAGTCACGTCACCATTTCTGTTAATTTTAAACGGTGGAGGTACCAAAATAAAAATGAAACGTAACATTAGTTACCATTTTGCCAAAAAAAATTAGTTGAGCTACTAAAATAGAAACACAAGCATATATGAGGTACTAAACATGTAGTTTACCCAAAGTTTAAAGGTAAACTACATTTTTAGTCACTAAAGTATGAGGTTGATTATATTCTATTTACCAAATAAAAAAATTGTCAATTAGCTGTCATGTAAAACTGAAGAGGGCGTCAGAAGTCTTTCAACCGACCCTGTTCAAGGTGATTTTTTTCCAGAACAACGACCAATGGCTCCCACCCTTTTTTTGACATGTCAGAAAGTAGGCATTCAAGAGCCACCCCGATATTTCAGTTAGCTGCCCCGAAGCAATCTTGTAATCGCACAAAATATTCGCCAAAAAGGGATGCAACAGAAAGTGAAACCTCATTTCTAGACAATATAATGGCAGATATAACCACAATTAACCCTCCTCGGAGAAATGAAAAAAACTTATGCAGTTAATCTTGGCCGAAATTACGAAGTCAAACTCATAGTTCCCCTATAGGAGCCTACGACACCGTAGTAATTCTCTCCCCTGATCCAAATCGGTCATCGTTTCAAACGAGTTTTCAACTACCGACTCAGACATGTTAGTGGTGATTCTCTTCTCTGAAGACCTTTCTCCTTCACCATTGTTGTCAACAAAAATTCTCCAAAAAAGGTCAAGACAACAATAACCCGCAAATGAGCTAGAGAACAAAGGTTTATGAGTTAGAGATGGAGATAAAAATGAAGAACACTGAGTTGCCCTAAAAGGTATATATAGTCAGCAAACCAACTCCCAAAAATGATTCTTAGTAATCACAACTCAAAACGACATCAATAAAGAAATGACGCGTGTACCCTCAATATATCTGTCGGCTAGATCACCAGTGCCTCTTGATAATAAATATATGACATATTTTGTTTTCTAAACTACGGGGAAAAAGTGTTACACCCAAATTTATAGTATTCGCATAATTTCAGAATTACCCTCTGGCTTCTCTTCATCTAACGAGCATCGAAGATGATTTATGATGGTTACCTCTATAAAGAAATGCCCCTCTAGAGACTAATGATCTCGAAGGCCTCAATCTAGCAACTATGTACGCTGACCACGTACCCAACATGCAAAACCTAAGTACTCGAAAGTTAGACAGGTCTTTGTCAACCCATCCATAAACCATCACTAGGCCTGACACTATCTAATCACCAACAATCTCATGAACTATAAATACCAGGCTGGTAAATAGAGAAGATAAGTCAAATCACAAGGGCATATCCCATGTCTTCTTCATTATCTTTCCTCACTTGCTTCATGGTTCAGATCGACATGCTTACTGCGACTCTTCGCCCTAAGTCCATCAGGGTAAACTACCTCAATCTACCACAACAACCTTATTTTGTCATCTCCATCTTCCTTATTAATTGTTTCCTCATTTGGGTTTTATAATAGAAGAAGAAGGCATTGGATAAACTCGGTTTGGGGGTTTTAGTACCATTATGGTTGTAACACTTTTATGCCCGACACGAAAAACCAAGCAAGAGTACACACTCGACACATGTGTTCCATCTATTAGAGTTTCGTTTTGAAGATCTAAATAGTGACAAGGCTCATCTTGGGGAGGGGAAAACATACTTTGAAATCAACTCCATTTAATGCCAGAAGATGGAGATTGGAAAGAGAGAAGTTTGAACATTTTAGAACATTGGTAATAAGATGAGAAATGAATGTCAAATTTGAACTCAAGAGCATTGGAAAATGGTGAATCAGGAAGTTTAGAGTTCATTGGTCACCAAACACGGTTGATGGTAGTTGGCACAACGATGACATGGTAGTCAACTATGATTTATGATGGTAGTCAACTACGATTTCTCGACGTGTTCAAACAATTACTAAGCATACTTCAATGTTTAGGACATTTTTATTAATTACAGACTTTTAGAGATGTTAGAATTATCAAAGTGGGTTATTAGGATTAGGAAAAGAAAGGAAAGGTGTAGTCACCTAATTTTATCCGACTCTCGTCTTATTACCATTTTTTATTCTCGTGTATATATATGCATTATTATTAAACTCAATAAGTTAAAAAATTATAAAAATAGTCAATTAGAAAATAAAGAGGAGTCCATGTACATGAGTAAAGGCCCAATTGACCCATTATTATTATTATTATTATTATTATTATTATTATTATTATTATTATTATTATTATTATTATTATTATTATTATTATTATTATTATTATTATTATTAATGTATTTTAGTTATTCTTGCAGATCAAACAATATCCTAATCATGTCAAATATATGAAGATTGCAAGAGATTTTGTCCAACAAATATAGGAAGTCAAGTGATGTGCAAGGGATTCTGACTGTGGACTCATGACGAATTTTCATTAGGATCCAAGCATTTTTGGGCCAGGATGTCTTCTTAAGAACTGACCGTCTTTTAGTTACCTTTCCAATGCATCTTGAAACACCTCAATCAAACGTTAGGAGCTCAAGATATGTTCGTTTTACTTAAAGCAGCACGTGTAAAAATCTAGATATGGGTCTAATACAGAAATTTGATTTTGTAACACCCCTTCCCGGCCTGGTCAAGAACTGGGTCGAAAAGTGCTACCGGCGAATGATACGGTGATCGATACGATAAAATTTCATTTTATAACCAACACTTAAACAATAATACACAATAACACATTACCGAGATGCATCTTAGTCTATTTAGTCCATTATGAAACATTAACCAATCACTTAGGACCAATTTTTAACTATTACAAGTTTTAGGGACCAAAATGTAATTATGCTAAGAAAGAGGTCATTCGATGCAATAAACCATACTACAATGAAATTCAATGCAATATTAATGAGTCTTCAAATTTTCATGCAATTCGGAATTCATTAACTTATCCAATTTAATCGTCCTGAATACAATGACCAAACTATGAACAATGTAAACCTTTAGTTAGGCCTTTTAACCAACTTAACTAACCTTGTATCAAAACGCCTTGAGGCTGTTTCGATATGGGTGTGCGATGGTCAACCTTTGTTGACTTTTCCCTTTATACCGTATCGATACAGGCAAGCCCTGAATCGGTATGTGTTGACTCTTTTTTACCTTGACTTTGACCCGTTTCGATACACGTTAGACATGTACCGAAACAGAGGATTCTAGTAGCAAAATGTTTCGGTACGACTCTAGACTGTTTCAGTACGCCTTGTTTCTTAAGTCCAATTATACCTATCCGTATCGATACGCCATACCCCGTATCGATATGCCATACCCCGTATCGATACAGCTTAACCTGTAATGACAGATTTTTGCTGCTTTTTTATCGATTTGACCTACTAAATGATGTTCAAATGCAATGAAACTTTACATGCAATATTTCAATACTATAAACTACTGACATGCCAAATTTCATCATCATTCGAATTCATTTACTATGTTTTTACCTTTTAAGCCAAATATGAATATTAAGCCATTTTCAAGCAAACTTAACAAGGCATTTAGGGCACTTAAACCATATACAACACATAGCCTTTATACACATAGACAAAACATCAAAAGCAACTAGTTTAACTACTTTTCCACCATTTTAGGAGTTCATAGAGATAAAATACTTTACTTTAAGCTCGAGGTGACTTGCCGCTTTACCAACTAGCTTCGATCTTGAAACGATAACTCTTAACGTGAAACATATGGACAATGAATGCATTAGACTTATATAGTCTAAGTGAGGTATTCAATAACAATGAATGCACATGGTATGCCATTTATCATGCTTTGATTACAATCATAATATCAATTATATGAATAAACATGGCATGCTCTTCAATCATATTAAAAGCATAGTATCAATCATCATCTCATCAATGGCAATATCATAACAAAGCAATATCATTAACCAATAATCTTCCTTGGATCGATTTACCCGTATTTGGATACGCAAATTCCACCAGTACACCAACAATGAACAAATATTGTCCAACATCCTCCACTACACCGTTTTGACCAGCACATATCACATCCCTCCACTACACCGTATAGACTCATTACCACTAAGCTCATGAATTCTATGGCAGGCCAATTGTATCAAATACTTCGATCCCAAGGTTCAATAACAATAGTTCGATATCAATGAGTCAATGGCAATATCTCAATAATCACATGGTCATAGAAATAGATAATAACAATAAACTCATGTCAATGATTCTATATGTCAATGCTTTAATGACTTCCTTGACAACAATATCAATACCTCAGACAAAAATTTGATGCAATACTTACCAATATAGCTTTCAATAATGTTTTATGCAAGACCCTTCATTTCAATGTTTAATAAATCAAACGAAATCAATAACGATGAATTCGGAAAGGTTCATCGCCTAATCCTGAGACTCTGACTATACTCACATCGATAATCCTAAGCTTCTACGGCTCTCGGATGACTATTCCTTTATTCCTAGCTTTCGATGGAGATGATGTGTTAGTCTTTTCCAATTCTTGAACTAGGAAGAGCAATAAGAGATAATTAGAATCAATATGACAATATTGATACTTGAATAGCTATTAGCTAGTAGACAAAGCTTATCTTAAAGCTTGAAATTGGACATTCAATGATCAAGAGAATTGATGATTGACTTAGGGCTTCCACTTACCCGATCGGTAGCTATGAATTGATGTTCTTAAATCAAGGAAAGCTTAAGCTTAAGGATCTCAAATTGATAGGTGTATGCTTAGGAGTTCAAGGTTGAAGACAGTGGAGGTGTGTGCTTGTTCTTTCAAAACAAGAAGATGAAATTGGTCTCGGTGAAACAAACCAAAGATGAGAGCTTTCTTTTATTCATTTTCCAAGCTTAATCATTTCCCACCTCCCTTATGGCCAATGAAAAGATTTCCCTCATCCAAGAGTAAGCTTAATATATATTATCTATATTCTATATACCTTTTCAATAAAGATTATTAGCCATCCTTTCTAACCAACTTCCACGTGGGAAGGACACCAAACAAGCTGATGAGTCATCAGCAAGCTCAAAGCTTGTAATTGACTACTAAAAACCAATTCTGCAGGGACCCGTTTCAAAACACGTAAAGCTGCATCGAAACGACTAAGCAAAAGTTCAAAAGTTAGTTAATATCGTTGGAACTGTATCAAAACGCCCTATAATCGTTTCGAAATGGCTTACCTAGGTCGTTTCGGTACGGATCTTACTGTATCGAAACGCCTAGCTCAAAAACATCATTTTAAGCATTTTCAAGGAGGTCTTTAACTAAGAATAAGTTTAATTAGGGTCCCTTGACAATATAATCTATAGAAAATATACGATATTTGAACATTGTAATATCAACATTCCGATCATCGGAATCCAATTCTGACTAGCCCCGTTTTTGAGGTGTTACAGATTTTATTACGAATTTTCAATTAATTTATTGATTATTTGTAATTAAAGTCAAATTTAGGTTTTTCCCTATTATTTCTAATTAATTTAGGACCATTTTGTGTGTAAAGAAAGTGGTTTAATGCCCAAGTAAAGTTATTGTTCTCTTTCCGAAAAAAGAATATTTAGCATGAATATGTAAGTTACTTTAGGGTTTTTATAGTTTCTTGAAGCCTATAAATAGGCTTCATTCTTTTGTAATACACACCACACAACACACAACGAAATACACAAAGAGCATTGTACACGAAAAATACAAGAAGCATTCTTTAGAGAAATAAAAAGTAAAAAGTTTCTTTTATCTTCGTTTTGCTCGAGATTTCGTCTTTATTCTTTCAAAAATACTGAGGATCCAATGCGTTACGACGTGTGAAAATTCCTCCACCCTAATTTAGTAACATATCTAGCCATTTTTTAGTTATTTGATCCTTTTGTTTTATTTCTTTCAATTTTGCACTTTTTCTCATTTTTTGCATTTGATTTCCTTTACATTTAAGCCTTATTTATTTAAATTTATGTTTCATTTTACTTTGTGTCTTTTATTTTATTACTATTGCAATTTAGTTATTTGTTTGACTTTTCTTTGTTTTAATTGTGTATATTTGTATATAATATATATATATATAATACACCTATATGCATTTATATGTTATTTTATTATCATATATTTATCACATCTTTATGAATATACATTTTTATATTTATATACTTATTATTATCATATCATTATATGCGTAGTATATATATAATATTATACCTACATTTATATCTTTTCATATGTAGTTGTATATACAGTTAATATTTTATGCATGTATATATTTTAATTCCTTTTTCATATATTTTTATTAACTATGGTAATTGACTAATTAGATTTAATCTTTTATTTACATATTTTTTAGTTTAAATTTAATTTATTAACTTTTAGTATTTTAATTAATTGTTTACATGTTTGCTTATATCCTTTTCACCATAACAATAATTGATTTTATTTCATTTAATACATATATGTTTTAAAGGCTCAAACTAAAAAGAAGCCCTTAAACTATACATTTTTTCTGTTTTAAGCCCTTAAACTATAGTTTGGGCAAAATAA
The DNA here is from genome assembly GCA_958450335.1 of Hibiscus tridactylites. NCBI lineage: Eukaryota > Viridiplantae > Streptophyta > Magnoliopsida > Malvales > Malvaceae > Hibiscus > Hibiscus tridactylites. The sequence goes on from OY288270.1 coordinate 15,899,824, forward strand.
GCCCCTAAACTATTATTTGTGGTCACTTTAAGTCCTTAAACAATCATTTTTTTCACTTTAAGTCTCTAAATTATTTTTTGGTCAAAATAAGTACCTAAACTATGTCATTTTTTCTTTTAGTCCCTAAACTATCTATTTGTCAAAAAAATTTTTGTGACGTGTCAACATCTTATTAGTCAAAATATTTTTTTTGACTTAAATAACTATCAGACTTATAATGACCCAATCTGATAGGGTCAGATTTTTTTTTGAATTTTCGGGTTTCGGTTTCGGGTCGTGTCGGGTTTTAAATAGGTTTAAGTCGGGTTGAGTTCGGGTTTAGGGTGGAAATTCCCCGACCCGATTTATATATAAATATATATTTAAATATAATATATTTTTATATATTATATTTAACATTTTTATTAATTTTTTTCGGGTTGGTCGGTTTTAATCGGGTTTTTTTTATTAAATTTTTGGGGTTGGATCGGGGTCGGGTTATACTTTTTATCATATCGGGTTGGGGATAAAAATATATTAAACTCGGGTCGGTTTTAATTTTAAATTTTCGGGTCAGGTTCGGGGTGGCCAAAAGCCCACCCCGACCGGTTGGGCAGCTGTTTCTACACCTTTCAAAAACCCGACCCGACCCTAAACCCGAAAATTCAAAAAAAAAATCTAACCCTATCGGATCGGTCATTATAAGTCTGATAGTTATTTAAGTCAAAAAAATATTTTGACTAATAAGATGTTGACACTTCACAAAGATTTTTTTAATCTTTGTGACAAATAGATAGTTTAGGGAATAAAAGGAAAAAATGACATAGTTTAGGTACTTATTTTGACTAAAAATAGTTTAGGAACTTAAAGTGACAAAAATGATAGTTTGAGGACTTAAAGTGACCAAAAATAATAGTTTAGGGGCTTATTTTGCCCAAACCATAGTTTAGGGGCTTAAACAGAAAAAGAGTATAGTTTGAGGGCTTCTTTTTTATTTAAGCATATTTTTTTTTATAATATTCTGGTATTTAATTTCTTATATATGATATATTTTTATGACATAATTAGAGTTATTACCATATTATTTATTTATTTCTAGCATATCTATATGTACAAATGTTGCATTAAATTTAGCATGTTTAATTTGATATTGTATACATGTTATTTGTTTATTTAATTGTTTAGTACAATTCGATCACCGTAATTTAATTTGTATAATTTCATTGTATATAACTTGACAATTTATTATCTCTTTTATTAATTAAATATGTTCTTTAATTCTTCTGGGTGTGTACCAATTTATTTTTGTAAATAAATCCGTATATTTATGTAAATTAAATGATGTCTATTTTAAACACCTTTAATTTATAAGATCACATAATTAATTTAATGTATTAAATAATAGTTTGACTACTTTAATTCAATTTAATGTTAATATGTTACTAACTAAGCATGATTCTTTCCTTACATGTATATATTTGCTTAATTTATGCACTATTTTCTGTTAATAAATTCATTAAGGGTAAACTTTATTGGAGGTCCCTTTTGTTTGGGTTAAAATTGAGGTTGAGAGAGTTTAAGTATTAAATTAATGTTTTGTCTAAAGTTCAAGGGCCAAATTAAAAATTAACCCTTTTGACTAACATACCACATCATCACACTAACGTGTGTTAACGACACAGTGACCAGAATAGAACAAATTGAAAACGTAAGTGGTCATTATAATCTTTTTTCAAATTGAGTGACCAAAATAGAGCAGACCCCAAACAAAAGGGACCTCCGATGAAATTTACCCGTTCATTAATCATAACGATACCTTAATTTGGTTATTTGATAAAATTTACACTTAGGTTAGATACTTTAAAATAGTTTCACTTGATTACTTACAATCCTCTTAGGTTAGTTCTTTAGTATTTTAGATAGAGCATCAGATTTAGCATCTTGTAAATAATAACCTAGGATCTTTAATTAGAGTAATCACGTGTAAATAAAGCCACTAGAATTAGTTAGATTCTTGATAAAAATAGACTTTATGTTTAATTAGAATGTAACACATGCAAACCAAAATTAGGCTAGAAAATACGAGTGACTCCGTTTTTACAGGCGTTGTAGGGTACTAATCCTTCCTCACACATAACTGTGGGAAAATTCTACAACGTGCGACGAACATCGATGAACACCACAAACGATGAACATCGATGAACACCAATAAATTAATTAATGAAAATTTAAAATTTTAAGGACTCATCATACAATTAATAATTATTGTTAAAAATTCAATTAAATTATTTTTATATATTAAAATTTTATTTTTTTAATAAGGGTAAACTATATATTTAGTACCTCACCTATTTCCGTATTTCTATTGAACCCTCATTATTTAAATATTATTTCAATTTGACTCTATTCTTTATAAAAATAATTTAACCCTTAACCATTAACCTAAAACCCTAAACTATTAAACCTTAAACTCTTAAACATACACCCTAAACCATATACCATTAAAAATAATTTCACCATCATCGATTCGATTCAATTCAATTCAATGAATTGCTCATTCCAACGCCCGCTTCTCCACCGTCTCTGCCTCTTGTTAAGATCCCATATTACTATCTGCTGTCCGCCGTTAGGATCAACTCCCAAGCTGTAGTTTCCAGAGTAATTGAAATTTTAATACGACAATGGAAACATTTAATTTATTATATTGATTTGATTCGTATCGGCCAAATATGTACGAAATTTGAAGGAACCCCAAGCTAATGTCTTTTTTAATTCACCATGAATACTGTTATTTTTTAATTTGAAAAATAGTTCATGGGAGAAATTATTGTGGACGACATCTATGGGTGAGGTGGGAATCATCGGCGACTGCCGGCGAGGCGGCGACATTGGGTACAATTTGTTTTTTTTTTTATTTGGGACTAAATGTACAAAATGGAAGTGAGATGGCCGAAAATTGAAATTTTTGAAAAGTTGGTTCAATATTAGTTGATTTAATTGAATTATTTTAGGAGAATTCAACAATTTATTGAATTGAATGAATCGATGATGGTGAAATTATTTTTAATGGTATATGGTTTAGGATATATGTTTAAGAGTTTAAGGGTTTAAGGTTTAATAGTTTAGGGTTTTAGGTTGAAGGTTAAGGGTTAAATTATTTTTTTTATAAAGAATAGAGTTAAATTGAAATAATATTTAAATAATGAGGGTTCAATAGAAATACGGAAATATGTGAGGTACTAAATATATAGTTTACCCTTATTTAAAAAAATAAAATTTTAATATATAAAAATAATTTAATTGATTTTTAAAAATAATTATTAATTGTATGGTGGGTCCTTAAAATTTTAAATTTTTATTAATTAATTTAATGGTGTTCATCGATGTTCATCGTTAGTGGTGTTCATCGGTGTTCGTCGCACGTGGTAGACTCATCCCATAACTGTGCCTCTGAATCTTGAGATTTCGTAATCTCTGGTTTGTTTTATGTTTAATTATAATTGTGATGTATATGTGAAATATATCTTAAATGCAATAAATTATGCTTTAATGCATCAGAAATATGAGTTAAATAGGGGGTAAAAATTAGAACTTTTGCACACTCAACACTCCGTAATTACAAAAGGAGAGGAAGATGAGAAAATTTTCCCTTTATTACAAATATTATTATATTTGTAGTGTTCTTATAGGAAATCATAACTTTCGAAGAAAACAATAAGGAAGAAAAGTCGTTTAATCGTTTTCGAAGTTATTAAAAGGTCAAAGCTTTGTAACAACTAACAGATCTAGAGGTTTAAAGGAGTTCTTTGCCTTTTACTTCTATACAATTCGAAATGAAATGATATGTTATCGTTTTGGAATGAGCAAGCAACATTGAATTTTGATTCTTTCAAGCTCAGTTATTCGGGTGAGTAACAATTGGGAAGCACGAGTACGACAAAGGAGTACCGTTTTAAGTACCCAATATGTTCTCAATGTGGGGGACGGGTACAGATGGGGTACGTACTGAGACGTGCCATGTTAGCAGGGTATGGCTGAATGAAGTCGGGAACGTTTGATGTCTATCTGGAGATGTTTCGGGGACGGCACGTGACTTTCAAAAGCCAGGGTCATTTTCATTAAAAAATTAAAACCGAAACTGCCGGCGGTTCAAAACGCGGTGAGCTGCGACTCAAAACCAAAACTTTGGCGCCTGAAAGAAGAATAAAAAGTGAAGAAGATGAGTTAGTGGGGCAAGAAAATATATAATTTTGTTTCATAAATATTTGTGGGGCTCGAGAAGAACCATTTTTTCTTTCTTATGTTATTATTGTATCTTTGTTAAAAGTAGTTAGGATTTTTTTTCTACTTTGACTTTTTGTTAGGATTTTATTATTTTTATTATTATATATTTTTATGAAAACAATCATATTCTTAGTTTATTTCGAAAGGTTAACAATATTTAATTTGTGTTGTTTAATATTATTTTAGATTTAATTTATTATTTGAGTCTAGAGATTTGACACTTTAATGTTGTGGTTTTATTATGAATTTCATTTTTTAATTTCCTATGGAGTATGAACTTTATTTATTGTTTTTTTACATTTATTTAGAATTTTAAAATTTATTTTATACGACGTACCCTGTAATTTTAGAAACTACCATTTTTCGTCCCCATCTCGGTATTCATCATTGTATCCATATCAAGTAACAATGGAGTCAGAAACAGCTTCATCAACGGATGAACATCAACCATCTGGTTGTACAGCTGATACTAGAGGCAAGCATCGGATTCTAGCTTAACTCAAGCGTGTTGAACAAGAATCCAAGTTTCTCGAGGTTAGCTTTTGCTTTTTCATTTTACCCTTTCCATTTATATTCTGGTTTCCTCAAGTTAATGGGGGGAAAACAGTTCATGGTAGAGTCGAAGTCCAAATAAACTTCACAAGAAAATACTATACATTCAATGTGGTGATCAAGTCAATTATTCCCAATGCTACTACAATCCTAGTGCTCATTTGGGTTTGGCTTTACAATCTAAAACCACACTTATAACAATGGCTTTTGAGGTGAAAATGTTCAACTCCATATGAACTTTTAAGTGCTTAATTTAATAGATTTTGATTTTTTCTTGGATGTTATTATGGACTACTGTAACCTTTTTTTTGTGCAAAACTTTAATTTTCTTGGGCTTGCAAAAATCTGCTAGGGATGTTGAAGATATGGTCTTCATCAGGTTATACTAATGTTTGGGAAGTCTCTATCGGAGGTAGGATCAAGTTTTGGATCAGTCGTACTATGACCGCTCTATATAGGATGTGCTAAACTTTTTTTCTCCTTTTCATTTAAATTCAGTGATGAAATAGTTTTGAGATAGTGTTTTTGGAACCATGAGCTGAACTTTATAGTCTTGATTGCTGCCCATATTTCATTTCAAATAATTAAGGTGATATTCAGCATTCAAAGGGCTGTTGAATCCTTGTGTTATGGCAAAGAAATTTTTGCATTAGTATTTGACTTTGATTAGTTGCTCTTGCTAAGCTTCATATTGATTAGTCATATACTTAGCATCAGTTAAATAAACAAGCTTTTAGTAATGTTGTACTTTTGCTCCACATAAACCTATCTAGAGTGCAGCTATATGCCTCGGGTTAGCTTATCTAGACCCTGAAAAGCTTGACTGGAAAACAAATCGAATTATCCGACTACTACAACAAAACAAGTCTTCGGTAGCACTTTTAGCGGCGTTTTTCAAGCAAACGTCGCTAATGTTGTTCATCTCGCGGTATTTCTTGAGCAAATGCTACAAAATTACAAAATTTGAACACCGTTGTAGACCGATATATAGTGGCGTTTCAGGAAAAATTCGTAACAGACGTGTATTATAGTGGCGTTTATTGGAAAAAACGTCGCAATAGGTGTCACGTTAGTGGCATTTTCAAAGACAAACGCCACAATGAATTTTATGATTAGTGTCCTCCTGTCTTTAATTTTTTTTCAAACCATTTCATCTAGGGTTACTTTCCTTCTTCAATGTCGATTCTTCTCTTTTACAGAACTCATGTTTCTCTCCCTTCTTTGCACTGCCAAACACGTTTCGTTTTTATTCTAATGGTTGATTTCACTTTTTCTTCTTCACCTTCTACTGCTGCTGGTTGTTCGTTGTTCGAGAAGTCAGTCGCGTTAATGGCTGTTAACATAATATCGTGAGCCCACTTCAGGTGCAAGCCCAACAGGCCCAAAGCCTTCGATGCTTCGAGAGTTTCAGCCTAGATGCTTCGAGAGTTTCAGCCTAGCTTCAGGTTTCTCCAGATCCATCTTCAGTTTTCTCTAGATTCAGATTGATTAGCTTCTTCTAGTATTTTCTAGCTAGTCTCTAGATTATTTGTTTGTTAGGCTTTGTATAGTATAAATAGGCTGTTTGGGCTCAACTCAGATTGACCCAATTATCATTGTATACCCATTTATTTTGATGAGATTAATAAAATGAGTAGACCCATTTACCCAAATTAATCTCAATTCTAGGGCTCACTCTGTTTTCCCCTTTCTTCCCCGTTTCAACATTTTTACCGTTCATCGGTTCAATTCTCCTTCTCGTCCGGCAGCTATATTCACCGGAGGTTATTTCACATGGTATCAGAGCTATAACGGTGGTCCTTACCGGCGTTTTCCTCTCCGATCTGAAGTATTTCGTTTTCTTTTTGGTGGTTCTGAGCCAGATCCTTCTTCCGTTCGATAAACTCTTCTCTCACAGTCAGCCATGGTGAATCTCAATGAGTCGAATAATGACGGCGACGCTTCTCACGGCGGTGACGATCTTTCATCACAGATGTTCTCCAACAAGAGAATCAAAGTATGCCTCGATGACACGAATTACCTGCTATGGAAGCAGCAGGTGATTCTCACCATTCGAGGGCTAGGTCTCGAAGAATATATTGATGCCGACACACCGAAGCCGGCGAAGTTTGTTGAGCGAGCATCAGGGGAGAGAATCGTCAATCCGGCGTACACGCGTTTCCTACAGCAAGACAGTTCCCTCGCATCGTGGTTGATGTCCACCGTGAGCTCAACCGTTCTTCCTCAACTCGTGGGAGCTGAGACGTCTGCAGAAATCTGGTCAGTGATTACAGGCCTCTATTCAAAGCTTTCTACTACTAAGGTAATGCATTTGCATTGTAAGCTGATATTAATGAAGAAAGGATCCCTTCGTATGCGCGAATATACAGTCAAGATCAAAGAGATCTGTGACTTGCTGACACTTTCTGGAAATAAAGTCTCTGATGTAGAACACATTGCAACAATTTTAAACGGGCTGCCGGCTGAGTTTGGACCTTTTGTTGCTGTTATTACTGCGAGTCAGACTCCTTATACTTTGGATGGAGTAATTTCGGTGTTGATTGATGCTGAATCACGACTCGATGATGCCGTTGAAGTACCGGTGGGCATTAATCTCACTCAGATGCAACAACGTGATTCTGCAGACAAGGCAGATTACACGCAAGGCACTGGTTACTCTTCAGATCGTGGTCGAAGCTATTCACCAGGCCCAGGGTACTCTGATCGTGGTAGAGGTTTTCGAGGATCCTATCGAGGAGGACGTTTTCGGGGTCGATCTTCAGGCAGGCCTCAATGTCAAATCTGCCATAAGTTGGGGCACATGGCAGATTCGTGTTGGTACCGCTTTGATGAAGGGTACAAAGGTGGAACTCCTTAGCAATCCTCACAAGTTCCTTTGCCGCAAGCCAATGCTTGCCACTATCAGACTAATTCTTTTGATCAGTTTTATGAACCGTTCGTGGAGGCCGCACGCGATGCACCTTCTGCTCCTGAAGGACAGCAAGCTGAGGAGAAGGTTCATGTGAATTCCATCACTGCTTCTGGCTTCAACAGTGGCGCAGTTCAGTGGTACCCTGATTCGGGTGCCACTCACCATGTGACAAATTGTAAGTCCTCTATGCTTTCTTCTGTGAGTTACACTGGACTGAATAAGGTGCATTTGGGTGATAATTCTGCCGTTAATATTGCTCATGTTGGTTGCTCTTCTATTCGTATGCCTAGTAGAACTTTGGTTATTGATAAACTGCTCCATGTGCCACAAATTACTCGTAGCCTATTGTCTGTTTCTAAGTTTGCTGCTGATAACCAAGTCTTTTTTGAGTTTCATTCGAATGACTGCTATGTGAAGGATGAAAGAACAGGGCAAGTGTTGCTACGAGGGGTTCAGAAAGATGGTTTATACTCTTTCAATTTGCATTTGGTTGGTCACTCTGTTAGTCAGCCTGTTTCAATTCAGCATACCACTGTGAATAAAGATGTGTCCAGTTACTGGTTGTGGCACTATCGCCTTGGCCATCCTTCTCCCGAGGTGGTTTCTCGTGTGTTAGATAGGATTTTTCCTTCTGATGAAAAGCTTCTTTGTCTAGCATGCCAAATGGGGAAGGCCCATGCATTGCCATTTTCTTCCTCCACTACTGAATACACCTCTCCTTTTGAACTTGTCGAAATTGATGTATGGGGACCAGCTCCACTTGCTTCGGCAGGGTTTACTTATTATGTTTCGTTCGTTGACATGTATTCGCGGTCTTGTTGGACTTATTTGCTTCGAAATAAGAGTGAAGTTTTTCCTACTTTTGAAGCTTTTGTTGCATTGGTTAAAAATCAGTTTTCCTCCACTATTAAGTCTGTTCAAACCGATGGAGGGGGTGAATTTCGTGCCCTTGTTCCTAAGTTAAAAATCTTAGGCATCCAACATCGCATAACTTGTCCGCATACATCTCAACAAAACAGAGTTGTCGAACGAAAGCATCGACAAATCATTGAAACTGCTCTTTGTCTTTTGGCTCAGTCTTCCGTTTCGTTTAAATTTTGGTCCTACGCAGTTTTAACAGCGACCTATCTCATCAATCGTCTTCCTTCGCGCACTCTCAATTCTGTTTCCCCTTATGAAAGGTTGACCGGGAAGAAGCCAGACTATGACTTTCTTAAGGTATTTGGGTGTGCCTGTCATCCCTATCTTCGTCCGTTTAATCGACACAAATTTGCCTTCCGTTCTCGTCAGTGCATTTTTCTGGGATATTCTCCGTCCCATCATGGTTACCAGTGTTTGGATGCTATTGGTCGAGTATTTATCTCCCGGCATGTTTGTTTCGATGAAAAAGTGTTTCCCTCTTCATTATCCTCTTTGAGCAAGACAACTCCATCTGATTTTTTGTCCTCTCCTGTGCCCGTTCTGCAACCTTCTCACGGCATTCCTATCACTGAAAATGATGCTTCAGTACCAGTGGTCCCACAGCCTACCAATGCTGGCACTACAATACCTGCTCCTGCTGATATTATTACATCAACTCAGCCTGAAAATGATGCACATTCACCATCTGCCCCTGGTGCTGTTCCCTCTGCTGCACCCACAGTTTTACCGTCTCTCACAACTCACCTTGAGACAAGTGAATCTAATTCAGTCGATATAGTTACTTCACAGGAGCATCTCTCCACTGCTCCCAGGGATCTTGTTGAATCAAATGATGCGCCCTCTGCTCCTTTAGGAGCTGAATCTATTGGCTTTGATCAACTTCATTCCTCTATGCAGCATGTACCTACAAGTGATATTACCTCTTCGAATTTCACTGAAAATTCAGCAGGGAATACGCATGCAATGGTCACACGCAGTAAAAGAGGAATCTTCAAGCCAAAAGTATTGTTAATTAGTAGTGATGATGTACCACAAACTATTCATGAGGCCATGCAGCACGTTGAATGGCAAAAAGCTGTTATGGAGGAGTATTTCGCATTGATAGCCAATGGAACTTGGTGTTTGGTTGAATTACCTCGAGATCGGAAAGCTGTCGGGTGTAAGTGGTTATTCAAGGTTAAGCGTAATGCGGATGGATCTATAAGTCGGTATAAGGCACGGTTGGTTGCCAAAGGTTTTTCTCAAGTTCCCGGACACGACTTTACCGATACCTTCAGTCCGGTAGTAAAATCCCTCACAATCAATGTCTTGATTTCTCTAGCTGTTACAAACAAATGGGTTGTGCATCAAATCGACATCAACAACGCCTTTTTAAAGGGCGATCTTAGTGAAGAAGTTTACATGACTCAACCGCCCGGTTTTGAACAACTTAGTCCCAATGGTACTCCTTTTGTATGCAAATTAATCAAAGCTTTGTATGGGTTACGGCAGGCCCCTCGGAGTTGGTTTCTAAAGTTGAAAAGTTTCTTGGTTTCTCTTCAGTTCGAGTGCTCCCTTGCAGATACATCCTTGTTCAAGTACAAGGCTGATGGCATTATTACTTTTATCATTGTTTATGTTGATGATATATTGCTATCTGGAAATTCTGAAGCTCACATTATTCATGTTAAACAGCAACTTCATACTCAATTTTCACTTAAGGACCTCGGTGTCCTTGACTATTTTTTGGGCATGGAAGCCACTACAAATTCTGCTGGAGTTTTTCTCAACCAAAAGAACTATATACTGGATTTGTTGGTTCGAGCACAGATGACCGAATCAAAGTCTGTTGATACTCCTATGGCAGTCTCACCGAAGCTTAGTAAGTATGATGGTGAATTATTTTCTGATGTTACTAAGTTCCGTAGTATTGTGGGCGCCCTTATCTATATTTGTCACACTCGGCCGGATATTTCACATGCTGTTAATAGGGTCGCTCAATATATGCAATGCCCTACTGTTAATCACTGGAGTGCTGTTAAACGTATCTTGAGATACCTTAACAGCACATTGGATTTTGGTTTATGGTTCTCGGCTGAACAAACAAACTTTCCCAATCTAGTTGCTTTCTCGGATGCCGATTGGGGTAGCGATGCCGATGATCGAAGGTCAATCACAGGTTATTGTGTGTATTATGGTTCTCATCTATTGTCTTGGAGTTCAAAGAAGCAGCGTTCCGTTTCGCGCTTCACTGCTGAAGCCGAATATAGAAGTTTGGCCGATGCAACATCCGAAGTCATGTGGGTAAGAAATTTGCTGAATGATATGGAAATTCCTTTATCAGATTTGCCTAAAGTTTGGTGCGATAATACAAGCACCATTGCCATGGCAGCAAATCCGGTTATGCATGCTAAAACAAAACATGTAGATTTGGATTTACATTTTGTTCGGGAGCGTGTTCTTGGTAACTTGCTTCAAGTTCGTTATGTACCAGCCAACTGTCAGATTGCTGATATACTGACGAAACCACTGCCAACACAACAATTTGTGTCACTTCGCACAAAGCTGAATGTTATTTCTCGACCTGCTTTGCCAGAGGAAAAGAAGAGCGGGATGAATGTTAACATAATATCGTGAGCCCACTTCAGGTGCAAGCCCAACAGGCCCAAAGCCTTCGATGCTTCGAGAGTTTCAGCCTAGATGCTTCGAGAGTTTCAGCCTAGCTTCAGGTTTCTCCAGATCCATCTTCAGTTTTCTCTAGATTCAGATTGATTAGCTTCTTCTAGTATTTTCTAGCTAGTCTCTAGATTATTTGTTTGTTAGGCTTTGTATAGTATAAATAGGCTGTTTGGGCTCAACTCAGATTGACCCAATTATCATTGTATACCCATTTATTTTTGATGAGATTAATAAAATGAGTAGACCCATTTACCCAAATTAATCTCAATTCTAGGGCTCACTCTGTTTTCCCCTTTCTTCCCCGTTTCAACATTTTTACCGTTCATCGGTTCAATTCTCCTTCTCGTCCGGCAGCTATATTCACCGGAGGTTATTTCACAATGGCAGCTTCATCTTCGTTGTCGTTGTTGTCTTCTCTTGGAGGAGCATTTGACGATGGTGTCAAAGACGGCTGTTGTATCTGTCTTAAGCCTTTCACTGTTCAAGACCCAACCACTGTACAAATCATTTAATATTTTCAAATTCCCCCATTTACCTCCGCTATTGTTTCTGATATTTTTAGTCGAGCAGAATCGCGAAGCATCAAGGATCATCGACGACATTTCACACTATAGTACGCCTCATTTCCAAACGCATTTTTATTTTCGTTTTTCACTCGCGCTGGGTTTCTCGTCGATTCATCTAATTTTTTTATCGTAAAATATTGTCTGTTTCGCGTTTAGTTTTAGATCCAATCAATTGATTTTTTTCTATTTCTTTAATATATCTGGGTTGGATGCGGTTAAATGAACGCACAGAAGAAAAAAATTAGTTTTGATTTGCTAGAAACTGAGCTTATTGAAGCTAGATTATTGTTTAGGGTTATGAAAATAATTTTATTTAGTGTAGATTTTAATTTTGATTATCCATTTACATATCTTAGTACACGCAAGTGGAGGTGATTCTCTAGAAATTAAGGATTTTAAATAATAGCTTCAAAATTAGATTTGGCTCACATTTTGCCATCAATAGAGTACTTTCTACATTTGATTCTCGGAAAAATGATTTATTTACCATTTGTGCATTGACTATCATCATGTGTTGCTGCATTGATATAATTTGATTATGCTGTCGTTTCTTATTTTTGCCTTTGTGTTCTCTCTTTCTTCTGTGCTCACCTATTGTATGGCTTTACAGTTGGTTCACCATAAATCATAATTAGTTAATTGCGCTACCAACGTCCTTTGAATCAATTTTGATCGATTGTATGATGATGACGATGAATCACTTTATTTGCTAGATCAAATTTCTACATACTTTTACTCTTGATATTAATTCTAAAATAGAATGAAGAGTATTATCAATGTAGATGCTTGGCTTATTGATTGTGATCTACATGGGTGAATTTCACACTTTTCTCCCCTCAACCCCACCCTTGAATGTTTGTGTTTTCATCATCTTTGTAGCTTACATGCTTCAGGATTAGAAGGTTCATGTTGAAAAGGTAATCTATCACCATTCATTTATGTAGCTAGTACTTTATATTTTGGGTAAACTACATAAATGGTCCCCCGACTATACTCCAATTATCTTTTGCGTCCCCTGACTATCAAAACATACAAATTGGTCCCTTGACAAATCATTACATACAAACCGGTCCCGTTCCGTTAAAAAATTGACGGACGCCTTAGCTGGACGTTAATGTGTTGACTGGTCCCGTTCTAGGTCATTAAAGGTCAACGAAAAAATAAAATAAAATTTCTCTTTAAAACTCTAAACAGAGGACTAAATACCACAAACTCTTCTTCTTCTTCTTCTTCTTCTTCTTCTTCTTCTTCCTCTTCTTCTTCTTCTAAACTTCATCTTGTTATTTTTCGAAGAAAAAAGACAAGAAAATCTGAAAGAGTTTTCGCTTTATAGTAAAGATAATACCAGCAAGAATGGTGAAAGCAGTACTTTTATGGAAGTCAACTGGATAGCTACTAAACTTGAAGCTTGGGTTTTCAGAATCGAAACTGAGCTGAAAGCAGCACAGAAGCTTAAAAGAAACCCAACAAAAGCACAGCTACAGTAAACATTGCCATAGCTGACCTATTGAGTATATATTTTCGCATAGAAGATTGGTGTGTGTGTATACGGATCTTTGTTTTATTGGATCGAGATGCCTCTACAACTCTTTGATTCAATGAAAGTTCATGTGTTTATGTTCGAAACAAGAAGGTTCCTCAATCAAATTTCACATCATGCACATTAATAACACTAGTGATGTTACTAAAATGATATAATATTGGATAAATGCATTAGCAAGAGTCTTCTTTCAAGAAATCTTCTGCACTGCTTCATGGTTAAAGACTAAAACAGGATTACTTTAAGACAAAATAATTAGATGTTAGAATTTTCTGCAATTTCCAGAATATGTAAAATATACTTACATTTACACTTAAATCAGAGTAACATATAAAGTTTGCAAAAGCACAATACAGGATTTCAAAACCAAAACCAGCAGATTTACTTATCAAACTGTTGCAGCTCGATATTCCAGGCCGACGCCAATTGTAATAGAAGTTTTCCAAGAGATGCACCTTTCCAATTCTCCGGTGGATCCATCGTGGAAGCCGCCTCATGTAAATTCAACAGAAGCTCTTTCTTCAACTCCATGGAATGCCCAATGCATCAGGTCCGTTTTCTAACACCACTTCGACCAGCTAAAAAATTTACAGGAGAAATAAAAATTAATAAGGAACCTACAAAAGAAAATGTCTAAATAGAGCCGCTTGAAGAAAAAGGATCGAAGATGTAGAACTCATCCATGTTGAATCCAGGATAGACAAAAATCAAACAAATCTTGCTCCATAAGAAATTGAACAATAGCATGCAAGGATTCAATTGCTATCTCATTCGATAGTTGGTCAACCATAAGGCCTGATCTATCCATTAGCTTTATAAGCAAGAGATCATCCCCTTAGAGAGAACTTCAGCATAGGTAAAATCCATATCACCTACTTAAAGGGCATGCATTGCATTGCTCAAGTCCAGATAGGGTCTCGCTCCAGTCCAACGTTATCATCGCCAACAGCTTCAACGGTCAATTCAGGAACACGTCCTGATTGAGATGTTACACCATCTTCTCCAGCTACGCGAATTACTTCCAAGGTAGCTTCATCCTTTAATGCTTGTCAGACACTTCGAGCAGAAGGTCCTTCACCAAGCCTTGCAGTCCCAAGACCCTTATCCCAAGCTCTCTTATCACCAAACTAATCACTCTCATGTTCCGATTTGGGTGATCTACTGTCCCGGTTGCTGCTAGCTGGGGCTCTTCTCGATACAACTTATCTATTTCTGGAAGCACCAAATGCAAAGAAATCCTAATCACCAGTAATTTTAGATCTCCGAGAAGATCCCCTCCCCCTCACACTTGGGGCAATTTCATTAGATTGGGAAAATCTTTCAACAAACAAAATTCACCCACTGAACTTGGAACCATAATACAAAAAACCATTATACTTCCCTAAAGGTCTATTATAGGATCCTTCAGATGCTGACATAAAGTTACCACCTCTCCTACCTGATGATATCAGTAATTCTCTAGCCATGTCTTCAAAGATTCTCTCAAGGCCCCTAACGTTGTTCTCCAAAGCTACCATGCTATCATGAGAACCACCCATAAAATCCTGCAACAACAAAGAATCTTCTAAATCAAATGAGCACTTTTTGGAAGCATGTATAAATGCTTAACTGAGAAATACCTGCAACATGTTCATGAGATGCCTTTATTGTCTTTCCAGCTGCACTAACTGTATCTGGATAGCCAACCAGCTTCCTTTGTTGCTAATAAAAGACCCTTCAGACTGTTCATCCACTTTCGAGAATACCAAACGATTTTCAGATGTCTCTCTTTGATTTACATCTATCTTGTTCATCTTTAAGATTTTCTTGTCTTTTTTCTCTGAGAAATATGAAGATGAAGTTTAGAAGAAGAAGATGAGTTTGTTGCATTTGGTCCTCTGATTAGGGTTTTTTATTTTTTTGTTGACCTTTAATGACATGGAAATATAGTGTAACTAAAAAATAATATAATATTAACCCAGTCAGCACGTTAACTTCCAGCTAAGGCATCCGTCAATTTTTTAACGAAACAGGACCAGTTTGTATGTAAAGATTTGTCAAGGGACCAATTTGTATGTTTTGATAGTCAGAGGACGCAAAAGATAATTAGAGTATAGTCGGGGGATCATTTATGTAGTTTACCCTTATATTTTTCATTGTTTGTGTTTTTCATTCTTTCCTGTTCTGTTCCATGAGTAATGTATCATTTTTGTTCATTCAGATGGAACGTACCTTTATTGCTATCAAGCCAGATGGAGTACAAAGAAGGCTAGTGAGATTCATCAAACCTTTACCATCAACTTAAGATGTCTTCTCATCATCTTATTCTATATTGTAATTTGTAATTAGGAAAATTAGCACTATTGTATTATATTAGTATTTATCCTTGTTACATTCTACTTGTAGTGGATACATAAAAATATGTTGGTTGTTGGACATTGTGACTTTCTATTCTTTTTAAATTTAACAGTTTTTTAGAGATTATAGATTGAAACATGATAGATAGCTGACTAAAAGATTTATATCTATTCTAGATCGCAGAAATCGTATCTCGTTTTAAGGGGAAGGGGTTCAAGCTTGTGGCCATCAAGCTATTGGTTTCATCAAAAGACTTTACCCAAAAACATTAAAGCTCTTGCCATTGCAGGGTGATAGCCATGGGACATGGCTATGGGGATCACTTTGAAGCTCTTACCATTGCAGGGTGATAGCAGCAAATCGATTTACATAAGTGACTCGTGTTTTATTATAGGTGATGGATCTATAGTTGAAGATAAAACTTTACTGGTTTAAAAACTTTATATTGTTACTTTGCTATATTATTTGAAAGTTTAATTTGTTTTATTTTAACTGTTGAATTAATTTATATAATGGCCAACTCTATTTCATTTCAATTTTTATTTGTTTTTAACTTTATTTGAAATTCTATTAAAAAACTTTATTTGGAATTTGAGAAACAAGATCAAATCTAAAAAGGAACTCCAAATATTTTATTAATAAAAAAGCTAAAATAATTGAAAGAAAAAGTTGTTTCACAAACGCCACTAAAAGTCACGAAAAGTTGCGACGTTTTGAATTAAAACGCCACTAAAGGCATTCACATTTGTGGCATTTTGGAAATCAAACGTCGCTATATATCACAAACTTTTGCGGGGTTTTTTATACATAAATGTCGCTAACTATTAAGGCGCTCGATTCAGCGGCACTTCTCGCGACGCTTTTTCTAGTGTTGAGAGGGTTTTTAGCGGCACTTAAAAATGTCACTATAGGGTTAAAAAACGCCGCTAAAAACCCATTTTATTGTAGTAGATCCGAGATTCGAAATTGACCCGAATTTAATCTAAAACCCAAAATAAATCAAGCCGAACTGAAACTGACCCAAATTTTAGTTGAACCGAAATAGATTCAAACTGATCTTCATACGAACCGAATAGATCCGAACCGAAAGCAACCCGAAATAAAGAAAAGATATTAAAAGAAATAAAGAAAGATGGAATGTGAACTACCGCGCAACTCACCAAAAATTCAAATATAATAGATTTATAAAGCCATTTATAGCATGTAAAAAACTAAACCAACTTAAAAACCCTATTAAAACCGACCGATCTACCACTAACTTGAAATTGACCTAAACCAAAATCAATTGAATTGAAAATAATCTACCCAATATTTGTTAGAGGAATGGCTGACAGCTGGTTAAGCTGACTTGGCAACCAATTTGTTACGTTTTGTTGGATGGTTAAAATGAAATTCCTGGAGGGAAATTGGAAACTTTCTAGAGAAAGTATGTTATCCTTTAGTCTATAAGGACCTTTGTATTCCCTTAAGGAGCAAGTTGATTATGAACGAAAACAATATTTCTTTCCTTCATTCATTTTATATTTATCCTTTTATGTTTTAACATAGTATCGGATGACCAGACATAGCTAATTGTTTTTTTTTGGGTAGTTTTTTCTTTCTTTTCATCATCTTTATGGATCCTCCAGAAATCAGTCAAATGTTTGCTCATTTAGCTGATGATGCCACTGAGCAATCTTTTTTCAACAAGAGGATCAATATCCAGTTAGATGACTCAAATTTTCTATTATGAAAGTTGCAAGTCATCTTGATGATGTGTGGTCATGGGTTGGAAGGATATCTCGATCGATTTATTTCTCCTCCTCTGAAGCTCATTACTGCCAATAATGGTGAGCGCAACCCTAATCCTGCTTATTTTCTTTTTATTAAGAAAGATAATTCATTGGCCTCGTGGTTGTTGTCCACGATCAGTGTTGATATTCTCCCTCATCTTGTTGGAGCTGACACCACTACCTTGATCTAGAGCACCATTTCTCGCATGTATTCCCAACTTTCTACCATTAAAGTTATGCACTTGCATTGCCGGTTACGTTCGATAAAGAAATATTCTCTCACGATGTGCGCATACACCATGCAAATCAAGGAGATTTGCGATTTACTTGCATCATGTTGCAATCAAGTTTCTTTCGTTGAAAAAATTGCCACAATCCTCAACAGTTTGCCTCTTGAGTACGACCCGTTTGTTGCTGTCATCTCTGGAAGTCGCGATCCTTTTACTGTGGAATGAGTTGTATCTCTTCTTGTTGATGCTGAATCAAGATTTTATGATCCTCTTCGAATGCATGTTGAAATCCATACTACCAGATTTGAAGATTCTACTCAATCTCCTCAATGCAACCTCAACATCTATTTCACCGTGTTAATGCTCATGGGAGATCTTGTGGCCGTCCTCGACTTTAGTGCCAGATATGTGGTAAGCTTGGTCATCTGGTTAACTGTTGCTGGCATCGATTTGACAAAAAACTTCAAGGATTTCTCGTCTCAACCTACTCGTGAATTAGACATCACTCATGCTAATGTGTTGAGCCACACTCCAAACACAATTGAGGTGGCCCATGACCCGTTTTTCATTGCTACTCCTCTTGACACTATTGCCTCGAATCAACCTTTGGACTTTGTTCAAATTAATTCTCTCATGGCTTCTAACCTTGGGTCCATCACTTGCTTTCCAGATTTCGGGGCTACTCATCACGTGACAAGCAGCTCGTCTACTCTTCATGCCTCTGTAACCTATAATGGTAAGGGTTTTATGCATATAGGTGATGGTTATTCCTTCTCTATCTCGCATATAGGCCACTCTACTATCTCGTCTACATCTCGGGAACTTCATCTTACTCAACTTCTACATGTTCCTAAAATTATTAGAATTCTTTCATCCATGTCTAAGTTCACTACTGATAAATCTATCTACATTGAGTTTCTTGTTGGGTATTGTTGTGTGAAGGATGAACATACAGGTGCAAATCTTGTACAAGGGACTCAAAAAGGTGGCTTATACAATATCATTGGTGGTTGCTTGAAGAATTCCATCATAGCCTATGTTGCTACTGTCAAACCTAATGACTCGTTTTGGATTTGGCATCAACGTTTAGGGTATCCCTCTTCTGAGGTGATTAGTTTGGCTTTAAATAAACAAGTTCTTTGTAAAGCTTGTCAAATGGGAAAGAGTCACACCCGAGCTAAATCTGAAGCTTTTATGGCTTTTTCCTTATTTTATGCCATGGTTAAAAATCAATTTAATGCTCGTGTTCTTGCTATACAATATAATGGTGGGGGAAATTTCATTTTCTAGATAGTACCTTGGTCACTCTTGGTGTTTTGCATCGGGTTACCTGTCCACACTCTTTACAATAGAATGGTGTTGTCGAGAGGATGCATCGCCATATCTTTGAGACAACTCTCACTCTCTTAGCCCAGACTTCTTTGCCATTTAAATTCTAGTCTTATGATGTTTTATGTGCTACATTTCTTACTAATTGTCTTCATTCTCACTATCTTGGGAATATCTCTCCTTTTCAGAAACTTCATGGTCGAGCACTTGAATATAGAACCACGCGAGTATTTGATTGCGAGTGTTTTCCTTATATCCGGCCATTCAACATACACAGGCTCAATTTAATGTCCAAGTCTTGTTTATTTCTTGGATATTCTCCTAAGCATAGAGGTTATCAATGCTTAGATGACACATGTAGAATGTATTTTTCCAGAAATGTTACTTTTAATGAGCAAGTGTTTCCTTGGGCCATTGATATGCCTGCTAGTTCTTCACATGTTCCCTTTTCATTTGATTTTTGGGTAAACTAACCCTATGACCATCATACTATGGTAAACGTATTAAAATGACCACATTAAAAAAATCGACTCAATTGACCACCCAAACTATTGAAATTGGATCAATGTGACCACCAGCCGTTAATGGGATAACAGAAGGTGACGTGACAGTTAAAAAATTAAAGGTATAATTACACATTTGGTCTTTACTATTTACACATTCTTTCAATTTAGTCCTAATTTTACTAAATTGAAAAAATGTGTAAATAGTAAAGACCAAATGTGTAATTATACGTTTAATTTTTTAACTGCCACATCACCTTCCGTTAGTGATGTGAGCACACCTTCACCAACACATGTTGTTGATCCGGAGGTCTTACCGTTAGGACCAATTACACGATCTATGGCGCAACGTTTCAGGGAAGATCTTTTCTTTACTTGTGCTAATATTTCTGAATCATTTGATAATGTTTGTGCCTTAGATAGCAAGCCTTTTAATGTGTTTCATATTGAGATATGACGTGTTTAGGTTATATTACTTATTAGGTATATTTAAATACGTATATAATATGATATATATGTTTGGAATAATTTGATAATGTAACTAATAATAATGTTTTGCATATATGTGCAGCAGCCCATGCGTGAGCCATGCACGATCGGATATCAAAGAGTCAAGCAGCCATGCGTGAATTAGCAAGTAGCTTCCATCTTTGAATTTTGATGCAAGCATAAATTTGCACGTGATTTAATTCAAATGCAGCCACATTCTTTCATTTTCACATGTGCGGGCAGAATGCTTCCCCAAGCACGCATTGCGGTAAATAGAAGCAGAATTCTTTTTATCTCACAAGATGCGGGCAACATTGGATAAGAATAATTGGTTTCCACTTTGAATTTCAAATGGCTGCACATTTTACATGTGCCTTTTTCTCAATTGGCGCACTTCAATTCAAAATACATGGCCATGGTGCATTGCCGCCCCAATTGGTGGTTTCTTCTTTTAATTTGTTTGATTTTTTTTCTCTTTTTGTTTTCTTTATTTTCAGCCACAAATTGGAATTCGGTTAACTTCCATTTGTGCCTATATATGTAGAACGAATTATACTTTGTAAAGGTTAGACTCTTTTATGAATAAATTATTTTGTGAGATTTTCTCTCAAATTTGGTTCTTTTTAGAACTTTTCTTTGATACTTCGGGTTCTTAATTGTTCGATAATTGAAGGGTCCAAGTTCGTATTCGAGCAAATTCAAGATAAGGTTCGGGTTCGTTCAACAGATTGTCCGAGTTCTTCCTTGGAGTTTGTTCATCTTTTCCAACTATGAAGAACATATTCGATTCGGGTTTGCATAACAGATTATGCAGGTTCTTTCGAGTTCATCGTGTCAAATTCCAAGAACGTTGCTATCGTTGTTGAATGCTTGAAGAATTTCATCTTCGTCGTTCAAATTATCCTAAAGTTTCTGCAACTTTCTTCTCTCCCAATTCTGAATTTGTTTTTTTTCTTTCTTTCATTTTTTTACTATTTTAAATATCTAACTTCAACATCATGTTTGTTCCTATTGCAGAGAAATACTTGCTATTATCCTAGATCCGCGAATGAACGAGGAATTTTGTTTTCTTAAACAACACCCTTGTATCATATGGTAATCAGAGCTTTGGTCGAATTTTAGCAATTTTTGCGCTACCAGACATCAAAAAATATATATATACAAAAGCCAAAAAAAATTCAAAAAAAAATTCTGAAAAAAGTCAAAATTCAAAGTTTGACTAAAAAGTCAAAGTAAAAAAATCGGAAAAATTGAAAAAAAAAACAAAAAAAAAAACGGTTTCGAATATTTGGGGAATTTTGTGTTAATATGTGCTGTTTGGACGTGAAATGATGAAGGATATGCTTATCTTACCTTGATATACCTTAAAATCACCCGAAATCAACTTTTTTTGTTTGTTCCGGAGATAGGATGGTGGTAAGCATTTCTACTGCGTAAGTTGCTAAATTCTTGTTCTTTTAACATCCTTTCTTTCATTTCATATTGTTATCTTTTTTTTCTTTCAGCCCAATTCTCAACTTTCATTTTTTATTTATTTCTTTTCTCCTAACCCTTATCTTTGTTCTAACAATATTCACCCGTCACCCGTTGTTTTCTTTCAATTTGACAACACTTGCAGAATCTGAACATCGGAATCAGTTCCTTTAAAGAACTAAGTACGAGAGATTGAGGGAAAAGGCAAACAGAGCGTGTGAGAACAGAAGGGGAGACAAAAAGAGCCATTCGAGTATTCTCCCGAGTGAAACACGAGTGCTGAGTGTTAATTCCTTATTTTCTTGAGTGCAAATTCTTTGGAGTGACTAGTGAGGATTTTTGCTGTGTGATTGGTGAGGACTACTTTTTTTCTTTTTTTTTCTAACCTTTAACCAATTTGTTTGTTTGTTTTTGTTGTTAATTATGGTAGGTTCCGATGATCACACGGTTGAACAGGATCCACTGATTCCTCAAATGCAAGCCTTAGAGAGAATGATGCAACGAGTAGTGGCTACTGCCTTAGAGCCATTACAGTCGAGGATGGATAGGTTTGACGGAGGATCCAACTCTGTTAATGATGTATTGAACGAAAATGAAGACGAACGATCACCGAGGCAGCATATTCCTAGACAAGGACGTGTGCAACAGGTAGACGATAATTTGACTAACATTAAGGTTGCTATTCCTTCTTTTTAGGGACGCTCAGATCCTGATGCATACTTGGCTTGGGAAAGCAAAGTGGAGCACATTTTCGAGTGTTATAATTACTCGAAACAGAAGAAGGTTGGATTAGCAGCAACAGAGTTTGTTGATTATGCCTTGATATGGTGGGACCAATTACTGCTTAGTCGTAGACGTACTGGTGATGATCCAGTTGCAACATGGATCGAGATGAAGCGACTAATGCGTAAAAGGTTTGTTCCTATTCACTATCATCGTGATTTGTTTCAAAAGTTGCAAAATTTGAAACAGGGAAATAGGAGCGTTGAGGATTATTTCAAGGATATGGAAATGGCTATGATGCGTGCGAATATCGAGGAAGATCGAGAAGCTACCATGGCATATTTTCTAGCAGGGTTGAACACCGAGATTGCCAACGCTGTTGAGTTACAGCATTATGTCGAGGTTGATGACATGGTGTAGATGGCAATAAAGATTGAATGACATCAGCGTAGGAAGTCTTCAAATCGAGGTAACCCTTCCTTTAAATCTTTTTCAAATCCATTATATACTCCTAACAATTCCAGGAAACAAGCACCGCAAACGCCACTTCGGTTTCGAGAGCAAGGCGAATCCAACACACCAAAGCCTCCCGTTTCTGATAATGGGCGTGGCAAACAGCAAGTGGTGGTAAAAGAACGATAGCGAGATATCCAGTGTTTCAAGTGCCTTGGAAAGGACATGTTGCTAGTCAATGTCCTAACCGGAGGGTTATGTTGATGCGAGATGATGGTGAGATTGAGTCAGATTCCGAGGAGGAAGTACATGATGTCCCTAATGAAGAGGAAGACGAGACCGACCTAGAGGTTCCTGAATCTGGTAAGGTAATAGAACTTTTGGTTATTAAAAGAAGTCTGAATGTGCAACAGGTACCGGATGATCTACAGCGTGAGAATATCTTTCACACACGATGCAAGGTGCAAGACAAGGTATGTGTTGTGATTATTGATAGCGGTAGTTGTACTAATGTTGTCAGTTCAGTGATGGTTGACATGTTAGGTCTGAAAACGACAAAGCATCCTCATCCATATAAGTTACAATGGTTGAATGATGGTGGCGAGCTTAAAGTGACCAGACAGGCTATTGTACCATTTTCAATTGGAAACTACAAGGACGAGGTCCTTTGTGATGTTGTGACGATGGATGCTACTTACCTTCTTTTGGGACGCCCTTGGCAGTATGACAAGAAGGTAATGCATGATGGTTATACAAATCGTTACTCTTTTATGCATGCAGGTAAGAAGATCACTTTGGCTCCTTTGACACCGAGTCAAGTGTTTGAAGATCAGGCAAGCTTGAAAAAGAGTAAAGAGACTGCAAAAGAGAAGAAGAAGATGTCCGTGTATGCGAGCAGTAGCGAAATCAGGAAATGTCTTTCCTCTCAAAAATCTGTTCTTATTTTGATGTTTAAAGATTATTGTTTATTGACAGATTTTCCTACTGATCTACCTTCACCGATTTTGACACTTTTGCAGGAGTTTGAGGATGTGCTTCCAGCTGAAACACCGAAGGGATTGCCACCACTTCGTGGCATTAAGCACCAGATTAATTGCATTCCAGGTGCTACTATTACGAACCGTCCAGCTTATCGAACCAACCCTAAAGAGACGAAAGAGCTTCAAAGACAAATTACCGAGTTGATGGACAAGGGTTACATTCGAGAGAGCTTGAGTCCGTGTGCTGTTCCGGTGCTGTTAGTGCCGAAGAAAGATGGTTCTTGGAGGATGTGCGTAGATTGTCGAGTTGTGAACCAGATCACGATTAAGTATCGTCATCCCATTCCAAGACTTGATGACATGTTGGACGACCTTTGCGGAGCCGTCATCTTCTCCAAAATTGATTTGAGAAGTGGTTATCAACAGATTCGTATGAGAGAAGGCGATGAGCGGAAAACAGCCTTCAAGACAAAGCTAGGTTTGTACAAATGGTTAGTAATGCCTTTTGGTTTAACTAATGCACCTAGTACTTTTTTGCGTTTGATGAATCATGTTCTACGATCTTTCACTGGTAAATTCTGTGTTGTATACTTTGATGATATCTTGATCTATAGCCAGTCTTTACAGGATCACGTAGGACATTTGCAAGTTGTTCTGCAGGTTTTGCGAGAAGAAAGATTGTTTGGTAACATGTAAGAGTGTGTATTTTGTACTGACAAACTCACATTTCTTGGTTACATTGTTAGTTCTCAGGGAGTTGAAGTTGATCCTAAGAAGATAAAGGCAATTCAGGAATGGCCACGACCGACATCGATTACTCAAGTTAGATCGTTTCATAGTTTAGCGAGTTTTTATCGACGGTTTGTTCCTAACTTCAGTTCTATTACCGCCCCCTTAACCGGGATTATAAAGAAGAATTCAGTCTTCTCATGGGGTAAAGAACAAGAAGATGCCTTTTTGAAAATTAAAGATTGTTTGACTAGAGCACTTGTGTTAGCATTACCTGATTTTGATAAAATGTTTGAAATTGAATGTGATGCTTCTGGAATTGGTATAGGACCTATAGGTGTTGTTTTGATGTAGGAAAAGAGGCTCGTTGCTTACTTTAGCGAGAAATTGAGTGGTGCTACATTGAACTATCCGATTTATGATAAATAGATGTATGCATTGATTCGGGCATTGAAGACATGGCAGCATTATTTGTTGCCTAAGGAGTTTGTGATCCACACCGACCACGAGGCTTTACGTTACATCACAGGTCATCATAAATTGAATAAACGACATGCTAAGTGGGTTGAATTTTTAGAATTTTTTCCTTATGTCATTCGTTACAAGACAGGGAAAGAAAATGTCGTTTCTGATGCATTGTCACGTAGGTATGCACTTTTGAGTTATCTTGATTCACATCTGATTGGTTTTGCATATATTCGTGATTTATACCCTGATGATCCTGATTTTAGAGATAAGTTTAATGCTTGTTCGAAAGGTGCAGATGGAAAGTTTTACAGGCATGATGGCTATCTTTTCAAGGAAAACAGGATTTGCATTCCACAGGGTTCGATGCGTGATATTCTGATTCGTGAAGCACATGAAGGCGGATTAATGGGTCATTTTGGTGTCACTAAGACGTTACACACACTGAAGGAGCATCTGTTTTGGCCAAAGATGCTCAGAGATGTTGAAAGGTATTGTGAACGTTGTGTGACATGTAGGAAAGCAAAATCGAAGGTTTCACCACATGGTATGTACTTACCTCTACCTATTCCTGATTCCCTTTGGACTGATATTTCCATGGATTTTGTTTTGGGATTGCCTCGAACTAGAAATGGTAGAGATAGTGTATTTGTTGTGGTTGATAGGTTCTCTAAGATGGCACATTTCTTTGCATGCCATAAGACTGATGATGCTGTTAATGTGGCTAACTTGTTCTTTAGAGACATTGTTCGTTTGCATGGTATTCCTAGGTCGATTGTTTCTGACAGGGATGTTAAGTTTTTGAGTCACTTCTGGAGGACTCTTTGGAGCAAACTAGGTACGAAACTCATGTTTTCTACTACTTGTCATCCCCAGACTGATGGACAAACTAAAGTTGTTAACAGGGTTTTATCTACTTTACTTCGTTCCATCGTTAAAAAGAACATTAAAACTTGGGAAAATTGTTTGCCACATGTTGAATTTGCTTATAATCATGATGTACATTCTGCTACTAAGATGTCACGATTTGAGGTTGTTTATGATTTTAATCCTATTACGCCTCTAGATTTGTTGCCTTTGCCACAAGAACAAGTGACGAACAGGGATGGTCAAGCGAAAGCAGAATATGTGAAGAAGTTGCATCAATAGGTGAAGGAGAATCTTGAACGAAGGACTCAGCAGTACGAAAAGCAAGCAAACAAAGGAAGAAAGCGAGTCACCTTCGATGTTGGTGATTGGGTTTGGGTTCATTTCCGAAAGGAAAGATTTCCAACCCAAAGGCGGTCCAAGCTGTTACCGCGAGGAGATGGTCCTTTTCAGGTGTTGGAGAAAGTGAATGACAACGCCTACAAGTTGGATCTACCGGGTGAATATAATGTAAGTGCCACATTTAATGTTTCTGATTTAACCCCTTATGGTGATTCTACAGATTTGATGACAAATCCTTTTCAAGAAGGGGGATGATGTGAGCACACCTTCACCAACACATGTTGTTGATCCGGAGGTCTCACCGTTAGGACCAATTACACAATCTAGGGCGCAACGTTTCAGGGAAGCTCTTTTCTTTACTTGTGCTAATATTTCTGAATCATTTGATAATGTTTGTGCCTTAGATAGTAAGCCTTTTAATGTGTTGCATATTGAGATATGACGTGTTTAGGTTATATTACTTATTAGGTATATTTAAATACGTATATAATATGATATATATGTTTGAAATAATTTGATAATGTAACTAATAATAATATTTTGCATATATGTGCAGCAGCCCATGCGTGAGCCATGCACGTTCGGATATCAAAGAGTCAAGCAGCCATGCGTGAATTAGCAAGTAGCTTCCATCTTTGAATTTTAATGCAAGCATAAATTTGCATGTGATTTAATTCAAATGCAGCCACATTCTTTCATTTTCACATGTGCGGGCAGAATGCTTCCCCAAGTATGCATTGCGGCAAATGGAAGCAGAATTCTTTTTATCTCACAAGATGCGGGCAACATTGGATAAGAATAATTGGTTTCCACTTTGAATTTCAAATGGCTGCACATTTTACATGTGCCTTTTTCTCAATTGGCGCACATTAATTTAAAATACATGGCCATGGTGCATTGCCGCCCCAATTGGTGGTTTCTTCTTTTAATTTGTTTGATTTTTTTTCTTTTTGTTTTCTTTATTTTCAGCCACAAATTAGAATTCGGTTAACTTCCATTTGTGCCTATATATGTAGAACGAATTATACTTTGTAAAGGTTAGACTCTTTTATGAATAAATTATTTTGTGAGATTTTCTCTCAAATTTGGTTCTTTTTAGAACTTTTCTTTGATACTCCGGGTTCTCAATTGTTCGATAATTGAAGGGTCCAAGTCTGTATTCGAGCAAATTCAAGATAAGGTTCGGGTTCGTTCAACAGATTGTTCGAGTTCTTCCTTGGAGTTTGTTCATCTTTTCCGACTACGAAGAACATATTCGATTCGGGTTTGCGTAACAGATTATGCAGGTTCTTTCGAGTTCATCGTGTCAAATTCCAAGAACGTTGCTACCGTTGTTGAATGGTTGAAGAATTTCATCTTCGTCGTTCAAATTATCCTAAATTTTCTGGAACTTTCTTCTCTCCCAATTCTGAATTTGTTTTTTTTTCTTTCTTTCATTTTTTTACTATTTAAAATATCTAACTTCAACAGCTGGTGGTCACATTGATCCAATTTCAATAGTTTGGGTGGTCAATTGAATCCGATTTTTTTTAATATGGTCATTTTAATACATTTACCATAGTATAGTGGTTATTGAGTTAATTTACCCTTGATTTTTCTGGTCTTGGTGTTTCGAATACATCCTCTCTTGTATCTCGGGCGGAACCTATTGTTCCACCTATATCGTCTAAGCAAGTTGACCATTCTGTGCCGTCTGTCTCACCTAGTCAAGCTGACCATCCAGGCTCTTATGTGCAAGCTAATCAGTCTGCCTTGTCCATGCTTCCATCCTTTTTGCCTCTAGTTCTTACATTGATCATTCCAGTGATAGGGTGTAAATGAGCCGAGTTGAGTTCCAGTAGTGTT
This sequence comes from Hibiscus tridactylites, assembly GCA_958450335.1. NCBI lineage: Eukaryota > Viridiplantae > Streptophyta > Magnoliopsida > Malvales > Malvaceae > Hibiscus > Hibiscus tridactylites. The sequence goes on from OY288270.1 coordinate 15,927,772, forward strand.
GAGCTCGACTCGAACTCAAAAAGCTTGAAGTTGAGCTCGATTCAAATCGAAAACTCTCAAGCTTAAAATTATCAAAAAATAGAGCTCGATCTCGAAAAACTCAAACTTGAATAGCTTAAATTCAGAAAGCTCGAAAAGCTCGATAAATGATGAACAAGCTGAAAAATACAAAAATAAAAGGATAAAGGACTCTAAAAAGCCTTAAAATCCTAAATCAACTGGCATTCCTAAACTACTATCGTGGTTCAACAGCTAAACCCAACAACTAAACTACTGTAGTGGTTCAAACTTTTGCCTTTTCTTTTTACTTTAACAATATCTTATCAAGTATCAAATTAAAATTGCTTATCTAATTTCAATATTTTTCCTTTAACAACGTAAATTATTTACATTTGAAACTGAAACAAATGTTTAAACGTAATTTAAACCAGTAAAAACATGAAAACTAAACAAAGATAGATCCAAATTAAGGGAAAGTGTAGCCGAATCTGGTGATTGCTGCGGCCCTCTTCCAACACTTTGCTCCTGAATTAACGACACTGTCGTGTTCATCGAATTCAATAACAACAGATGTTCATTCAATACCAAAGTCGAACCTTTAATTCAAGATCCACGGCGACTAGAGCATTATCTGTGCAAACTGAACGATGGAAGGACTCCAAGCGGTGTTATGAACAACATATCCCAAGGGCGTCTCAATCCAACGATAGATCTCCAAGATTGAATAAAATAAAGTTCGAAAGTTTTTTCATAGATCTACTTTGATTCGTTTTTTATTTGGTGAAACTAACGTCAATTTTGGATTTAGGAGATAAAGATGAATATGAAAAGGGGTTTACTTTTGTCATCGCCGGAGATAGGCGGCGGCGGTTGGTGACCGGGAAGTACAGAGAGGAAAAGAGATGAGAAAGCTTCTGATTTGTTTTTAGAAAGAATTAACAAATGAAAAAAAACCCTTTTAATCCAAGAAGCAAGAATCCAAAAATATCCTTGTAAAAGTGTGTGACCCGCGTGTTTTTCAAAGCAGGGACAATTGTTTTTTTGATCCTGCTACATTTATTTTCTTCTCAATTTTGGCTTTAAATTTCATTTTTAAGTTTAGTTTTAGTTCATTTTAATCCAAACTTAGGTCAAATTAATTACAATTTAGGTTTAAAATCATTTTAATTAAGTCCCTAATTGCAATTCAGATATAGGATTATGTTCTTTTAATTAGGTCCTTAATTAGTATAATTAATATATTATATTTTCGAGTAGCTCATGAGCTTTTCGATTCGGGTATTGAGAAGCCCAGCTCGGCTCGTTAAGAACTCGAGCCGAGCTCGAGTCGAGTCCAATCGAGTCGAGTGTTGACCGAGCTTTGACCGAGTCGGGCTTGAGTAGCTCGCGATCTGTCTCATCTCATTTACAGCCCTACTAGTGATCTTCTAGCAGATGAATGTTCCCAGCCTACTCATGATATTCCATCTTGCTTCAACCTGCCCCCACCAACATTGGCGCTTCTCTCAACTCTCACCCCATGGTGACTCGTAGCAAAGTCGGGGTGTTTAAACCTAAGATTTATCATCTACAATGTAGCTCTACACCAACATCAATTCGAGATGCTCTTGCACATCCTGAGTGGTCTGCAGTTGTTATGGGAGAGTATATTGCTCTAGTTAACAATAACACATGGGATCTTGTTGCCTTAATTGCTGACAAGAAGGCCATTAGCTGCAAATGGTTATTCAAAATTAAACATAATCCTGGTGGCTCAGTTAATCAGTACAAGGCTTGGTTGGTGGCTAATGGCTTCACACAGGTTCCAGGACATGATTTTCTTGATAATTTTAGTCCAGTAGTTCGTTTCTTCACTATTAACATCTCGATCTCAGTGGTTGTCTCAGACTCTTGGTTGATTCGTCAAATTTATGTTAATAACACCTTCCTCAAGGGTGATTTATAGGAGGTTGTCTATATGCATCAACCCTTAGGATTTGTTAACACCAGTACTGATGGTATACTTATCGTATATCGTCTTCGAAAGGCTCTTTACGGATTACGACAAGCTCCGCGTAATTGATACCTCAAATTGAAAGCTTTTCTTGGTAATAATGGTTTCAAATCTTCTTCAGCTGATAATTCTTTATCTGTATGCACCACTGTTGAGGTCACTTTATATCTCGTAGTCTATGTAGATGATATTTTGATTATGCGAAGCTCTCAAATTCATGTGCAACGTATTGTTGATTTACTTCACAATCAATTTTCCATTAAAGACTTGGGTAACCTATGGTTGTTTCTTGGTATTAAGGTACAACCTATTGGTGCTGAATTGCTTTTAAGTCAAAAGCAATGTATCCACGAGTTACTTGAAAAAACTGGGCAACTTAATGCTAAACATGTTTCTACTCTTATGGTGCCTTATCCCAAACTCAGTTGCCAATGCTGAGCTACTGAGTGATGCTCAATGTAACAACCCGAATTTTTGAGTCGACGGTTGGGTGTTGACCCAGGTTATGGACCTACGTTTAAGGTTGGACCGTTGGACCCATTGGACCAAGTTTGGGCTTTATTGGATGACTTTTGAGCTTTTTAGGCTAGGCAAGTGACCATTTTGTAAAAGGATGGGGAACTTGAGGTTTTTTAGATAATTTTACCCTTTTAAAAAGAAAAGGCTGATTCCTTCCTTTTTTTGGTTTTCACGTGAGATGGGGGGAGACAACACTACATCATCTTCCTCATCATTTTTCACTCTTCATTCATCCTCATCTTTCTTTCAAGACACCATATTTTCAAAGCTTAACGATCCAAGCTTTCTCCATCAATTCTTCCATCCTAGATACAAGATTAAAGTATCTTAATCTCCTAGTCAAGAGTTTCATGAAAAACATAATTTTTGGGGGAAAAGAGAGGATTTGGGGGTTTCTCTAAGCTTGGATCAAGTGAGAAGGTTGAAGGGTTTTGCTTGGAAGCTTAAATTCAAGAATTCTCGCTAAAGGTCAATCCATCTCTAGCTCCTATTATTCTTAAGGATCATAAAGTAATTACTTTGTTAATTTTATGGTTTATGAGTACTGTGTGGGTGGAGCTTGTTTTAAGTAATCAAAGTAATGAATTTGATTATGTGAATGGTGTTAGATGACTCTAATATACCCATAAATAACTTGGTAAACTTTAGTAACACTTTGAGGTTGTTTGGATGTGATTAGAGACAAGGTAGGAGTGATTTTTGAGCCTTAGAAGTGGTTCTAGAATTAAGGTTCGAAACCATATGAACATGTTTCGGTACCTTATTAATTTCTACGAAAAAATAGTTTCTAGAGCAAAGGTTTCAAAACCTTTGCAAAGGTTTCCATACCTTTAGAAAGGTTTCTAAATCTCTGGGCAAAGGTTTCCATACCTTGAGGAAAGGCTTTCATACCTTTGGGGAAAGGTTTCTATACCTTTAATAAGGTTTTCATACCTTATGAAGGACGATGTTGGGCATCATTCTAAATGTTGAGAAATGTTTCGAATGGACATAGAAGCGATGTTTCATCGATTAGTGGCTAATGACATGATTAAACCCTTGAATAAAATGTGTATTCACTAAAGGTGATGGTGTTAATTAATAAGTCAATGATAATTAGATAATGAGACTTGAATTGTAGAAATGACTAGATATCTTCCATAATGTACAAAAGGCTTGATAGTGAGGCCTTGGGGCCCTTACCCCATGATGGGGTGTATTAATGCTCGAGGACCATTATTTATCTTATGAATGTTGTATAAAGGAATTCAGATGTCTTAGAGTTAGTACTACAATACTTATATAAGTGGATGTGTACTTAGGGCTGAGTGAACAAGTACATACGACGTACCCACGAGCTGAGTGATCTGAGTGCGAATAGAAACCTATATTTCGCTATGGTAATCCGAATAAGGTAATAACTCGATAGGCTGAGTGAGCTCGAGTAACCTGAAAGGCTGAGTGAGCTCAAGTAAAGACTACTTGCGGCTAATGTGATCCAAGTATGTCTAGGACACATCTGTGGCTATGGTGATCCGGATATGGTCTTTTCAACCCGACAACTGTGTTAGCACGGGTAAAGTAGGGCTTCGTTGGCCATTTATGCAGATGATGTATGGATGTGCTTTTGTATGTTATGTGAATGTTATAGATGATAGCTTATGTACTCGATGGCTGAGTGACCAGGGTACGATATGAAACCTACGCGATAGGCTAATTAATCTAGTGTATGGTGTTGCGTGTAAAAGTGTCTATCACAATGTAGTGCAAGTGTACACGACGCAAGTAGTAAAGTGATACAGAAGTATCGGATATCGTCTCCACCGGGACTGGGCCAATAGCTTCACCTCGAATTACTGTACGAGAGGAAAAAGAATAGTTTAAGATGTTGTCACGAGAATAATAAAGAATACTGGAAAATAAGATTAAAATAATCAAGATAGAGAGAATGGGATGGTACTGAATTGCTCAGTAGTGTAAGTATTGCTAAGTGTAGGAATAACTGCTCTGTCGTCGTTCCCGTCGCGGCAGCGGTCTGTTGTTTGTCGCGGCAGCCATCACACAACTCTGCACTTCAAGCTTGGCAAGAATCCCTGCTGTGCCTTGGCCTATCCCTAGGTCCGAGTCTGTCGATGAACACGTTTTTGATGATACCTCCCGGCGTGAATCGAAGGATGAACACCGATGTTGTTGAATTCTTCTTTAGCCACTTAACCTCGTCCTATCCCTAGGTCCGAGATAGTTCAACTATAAACTAGAGAACTCGCACTTATTCCTTTCGTATACTTAACTCTCCTGATATTAAGTAAATAGATAATCTCACAATGCTCTCCCGATACTCTTGCAAGATGTTAATAACCAGAATAAGAGAACTTGAAGTTTATTTTATTGAACAAAAAATTCCTAAAACAAAAGCAACCCTTGCAACTACTTTACAAATCAACCCGTGGCCCTAAGGGGAATTTAGAACATGTTGAGAAGGGGAAAACGACTAGGGTTTTGGGAAGAAGGCTAGAGATAGGTGATGTTCTCTCCTAGGTCGAATTACATGCCTTTATCTAGGCTTTGGGTTCAAGTTTTCTAATATGGCAAGAATACAAGTTTAAATTAAAGTGCAACTCTAATAAAGACTAAATCTTCAGAGCATATAGCTTTAATTCGTCCTTCCTTCTTGCTTGGAGTTTTCTTCCTTGAACTTTGGGCTTGGCCTTCATTCTGATCTAGGGCTTGGAAAAATATAGTGGTATTCCACGACAGATGGGCTTAATTTTCTCTTTCTGTCGAGGCCCACTTTGCTTCATCTCCTCAAAACTGCTGTCGTCCTTGGCTGCCACGGCGGCATCCATGGCAGCATCGTCCTCTGCGACTGCTCATCTAGTTCCAGCTTTTCTGCATTACTACCCAGCGTGTGCTTCTCCATCTGCTACAGCAGCAACCTGCAAAAGCAACCAATTTTAGTAGAAAGTGTGCCATTTAATATATTTGTGATGTCTAACTGTAATCTAGCCTAAATGCAATGAATTATGCTTGAATGCAACAGAAATATGGGTTAAATAGGGGGTAAATAATAGAACTTTTACGCACTCAACACACCCCCAAACTCAAGTTTTTGCTTGCCCTCAAGCAATTCAGACCTAAAAGAAAAATAAATATTTTTGTTTTGGCTTAAAATAGTGAACTTTCCCTTACCCTTCATTCATTCTCTATTGACAGCAGCACCTTGTCGGATAATTTAGGATTTGCCCGGAATCTTGCTATAGTCCTCGTGCAGTGTGTGCATGCTTGTGAACAATTATATGCCTAGACTCTCTTAGTTTCACTAGAATATTTCAGCCTCTAACTTGAATTTTTATGCCAAAGTTTATCTTTTTTAAGGCACTTCTTATGCTCCTTTAATTTTTTTTGTTTAGACTCGATTTTATTTTTTTAAGCTTAAGTTTCTCTAGAGCCGGTTTCGGGCACCTCTAGCTAACTTCCTAGAGCCGGTTTCGGGCACCTCTAGGGCTACTGAGTCTATTTTGCTAAACTGTTTTTCCTAGAGCCAGTGTTAGGCACCTCTAGGGGCTATTCAAGTGCTAAGCTTCCTATTCTAGTTAACTAGTAGAGTTTTAGACAGTATAACAGTCACAAATGGTGTTTAGATTTTAGAATTATAGTAAGGCTCTAAACTACTCCTAAAACTATCCTAAAGGCACTACCACGATAGAGCTGTCACGGCAGATAAGTTTAGTTCAAAGACTTAAGCCAAAATTTCCAAAATTTCATTTTTTATAGCAAAAATAAACTAATTAAAAGACACAATTTTAAAACTAAATAAGACTTCATTAATGGAGGGATGCCACCCCCAAACTCAAGGGTTGCATTGCCCTCAATGCAAATGACAAAATAAAAGAAAAGAAAAGAAAAGTACATCACAAAATATATAAAGGCAGACAACAAAATAAGGTAAGAAACTTAAATTTTATGTGCTGTCGTCGCTGCTGCTGCTTAGGCGAATCTGTCGGCGGGCAGGGGCCTTCTTGACTGGCTGGCGGATGGGGGAGGCGGATGTGTTCTTCGTTTTGGTCTCCCTTGAAGGTTGAATTCGGTTAGGGGAGATGTGAGGGGGTTTCTCCACTACCTGTACCTCCGAGCTACTGCTACTGTCACCGCTGCTGCCGCTATCATTGCTGCTGCCACTGATACTGCCGCTATCCTTCTTGTTCTTATCCTGCCATTCTCTTCTGCCGTTTAACCGGTGTGAACTCTTTGGATAGATTCCTCTTAACAGAGGGTTCGTTGTTGCTTTCCTCCCAAATTGAGGAAGAAGAGAAACCGGCGATGAATGCATCAAGTTCTCTCGAGGGCATTCTTCTCTTGGTTCCTCAGGCAGATGTATCCGCTGCACGGTTGCTGCCGGTGGCTGTCGTGGCAGGGGTTGGTGTGAATGCTGCAGACGGTGTCTTGGGTGCGGCAGCAGGTGTAGGGGTGGGTGCAGGGGTGGGTGCAGCAAAATAATGGGATGGGAAGGCAGAAAATACAACATCAGGGAAATTTAGAGAAGTTTGAATGAATTGTACCGTGGCTGTGGTGAAATCCCTGATGAAGCTCATAAGACCGAGCTGTCATTCTTCCATCTTCTGTATGGCAGTAAGGATCTGGGAGGAGGAGTCGGTTGGGGCTGCTGCTGCTGTTTGTTGCTTGGCTTCCGTGGCAGCAGGGTCGAAAGATGACAGCGGGGTGGCAGCAGTCAGTTCCATCAAGCTGAGTATATTTTTGTCGGTCCATCCTTTCCCTTGGACTCTTAGATCGATGGCAGCTTCAGGTACATGATGGCCGCGGCAAAGGGCTGTGATGAGGTAGGGGAGGTAGAGTGGTTCTGTCGGCCGGTGTGCACACTCCAAAATACTTTCTTGGATGTAGCTGCCCACATTAATAGGCCTCTCATGCAAAATAGAATGAATGAGGGCTAACCTGGGTTGGTCAATAGTGGTATTGTGCGAGGATGGCATGATTCGCTTTTTGATGAAAGCGTTCCACAGTTTGGCCTCCGAGAGGAGTTGAGTTCTCTTCACTGTCCTCGGGTTCTTTGGATTTGTGTTCCACTAAGTACCTTCATCCGTGAGCTCTGCCATGATAGCATCGTAGGCAGTAGGGTCTAAGGTCTCCAGAAATTGCTGGTGGCCATCCTCGTTGCTGCCCACATAAAATCCGTACAAGGTGTTGATGTATTCTGGCTCGAAGGGCACCTTTCTCCCTTGTACCGTGACTGCTGTCGCCATTCTGCTGCTGATGGCAGCATAGAAATCTCGGACCAGAGATACGTTCATCTCCTCTGGTTGTTCTGCAAAAATCTGCCACTACAGGGCCTTGATTTTTCTAGCAATGAACGGCTGGAGTCCCAAATTCCCTTCCTTGGAAGTGTAGATGAATCCCCTCTCCTCCCACATGTCTCGTATCTGGAAAGATCATGGGGTTGATGCTGTCGGGGTGGAGCCTGAAGCAGCACTCTTGCGGGTGTTTCTGGAAGACATGGTTGCAAGGGTTGTAAGAAGAAAAATGAAAGAAAGTAAATATTTCTAGGGAAAGAAAGCAAGAATAGTAGAAGTGAGTGAAAAATGAATAGTAAAACAAGGTTTATATAGAGAAGAGTTTGCTGCCCGTTGGAGCTGTAACGACAGGCGCAAATAACGGGCTAACTGTTACGCGGTTTTTGACGCGTCTGTCACGCGTTTCCGTGTCTGTTGCGCGTCTGTTACGCGTTTGCGTGTCTGTCACGACAGCGTGTCGACAGCCTGTATTTTCCACGTCTGTCGCGGCAGCTGTAACGACAGGCTCCAAATTTTGGGCTTTTTGGGCTGATGGAAGGATGTTGGGCTGAATTCACTTCTCCTTTTCTTCTTGTCTCCTTTATTTCCTAACAAACAATTAAAATAAAAACATTATTTCTTAAAAATAAAATAAATCTAATTTCCTAATAAATAATAAATAATAATAAAAATAATTAAAAATAAAATTTAGGTTAAATTAGGGATGCCAGGTGGGGCATCTCCTAAGGTAACCACTTCCTGCATTCTTGGGGCTTCAGTCCCCTGATAATGCTTCAAGCGCTATCCATTGGTCTGAGGGTGGTATGATGTTGCAATCCGATGCTTGACACCATACTTTTTCAAGGCAGCAGCTATAACCCTGTTGTACAAATGCCCCCCTTCATCACTGATGATCGCCTTAAGGATGTCGAATCTGGAAAAAATGTTTTATGTAAAAACCTTTGAACCGTCTTGGCATCATTATTTTGTGTGGTGATTGCTTCAACCCACTTAGAAACATAATCTACTGCCAGGAGGATATATAAATTCCCACATGATGATGGGAAAGGTCCCATAAAATCAATCCCCCACACGTCGAAGATCTCGACTTCAAGAATGTTCTACAGCGGCATCTCGTGTCTCCTTGAGATGTTTCCCGCCCGTTGACACTTGTCACAATTCTTGTAGAATATTTGAGCATCTTTATACAGTGACGGCCAATAGAATCCGGACTGCAAAACCTTGGCAGCAGTTTTGTTGCCTCCTAAGTGTCCTCCATCTGTGAAGCATGACAGTGATGAAGTATATCTTCCTGTTCATCCTGTGGTATGCATCTCCTTATTACCTGATCTGCACAGATTTTGAAAAGAAGAGGTTCGTCCCAATAATAATGCTTAACATCATTTTGGAACCTCTTACTGGCTTGATAATTAAGGTCAGGAGGAATTATTCCGCTAACTAAAAAATTAACGAAATCAGCATACCAGGGGAGTTCAGAGGACTTACCTGCCGCCATGGCTGTCGCGGTAGTGACTGTGGCAGCAAATAGCTGCTCATCAGGGAAGGTCTCCAGTATGTTTGTCTCATCTGTCGGTAGACTCTTTCCTTTCTCCAACCTTGACAAGTGATCTGCCACTTTATTCTCTGTCCCCTTTTTGTCCTTGATTTCAAGGTCGAATTCTTGCAATAGCAGGATCCAACGTATCAGTCGAGGCTTTGCATCCTTTTTCGTGAACAAATATTTCAATGCAGAGTGGTCTGTGTGCACTATGACCTTCGTTCCAAGTATATAAGAACGAAACTTGTCAATGGAGAATACCACATCTAATAATTCCTTCTCTGTGGTGGTGTAATTCACTTGGGCGTCTTTTAGTGTTTTGCTGGCATAGTATATGACATGAAAAAGTTTGTCTTTTCACTGCCCAAGTGCTGCCCCGACAGCATAGTCACTAGCATCACACATGATCTCAAACGGCAGTGTCCAATCTTGTGGCTGTACTATTGGGGCTGTTACCAGCTTTTCTTTCAGAACCTTGAATGCCTCAGTACATTCAGCGTTAAAGTCGAAGGGTCGGTTCTGCTCCAGAAGATGGCATAGGGGCTTGGTGATCCTTGAGAAGTTCGCAATGAACCTCCGATAAAAACCAGCATGTCCCAAGAAACTTCTGATTCCCTTGACTATGGTGGCTGGCGGCAGCTTTTCGATCACTTCTATCTTAGCTCTGTCGACTTCTATACCACGTCAGCTAATCTTATGGCCAAGGACTATCCCTTCATCCACCATAAAGTGACACTTTTCCTAGTTCAATACCAAGTTTGCTTTTTTCACATCTCTCGAGCACCTTCTGTAGGTTTCCTAGGCAGCTTTCAAAGTTGTTTCCAAAGACTGAAAAGTCATCCATGAATATTTCCAAGAAATCCTCCACCATATCGGAGAATATTGCCATCATGCACCTTTGAAAAGTGGCTGGTGCATTACAGAGTCCAAACGACATTCTCCTAAAAGCGTAAGTTCCGTAAGGGTATGTGAATGTCGTCTTTTCTTGATCTTCCGGTGCGATTGCTATTTGATTGTAACCTGAGTAACCATCAAGAAAACAATAGTAAGGTTTACTCGCTAATCTATCAAGCATTTGATCAATAAAGGGTAAAGGAAAGTGGACATTCCGGTAGTCCATACAAACCCTCCAACCGGTCACAGTCCTGGTTGGGATTAGCTCATTGTTTTCATTGGTTACCACGGTCATTCCTCATTTCTTTGGAACGCACTGCACCGGGCTCACCCATTTGCTTTCTGAGATGTCGTAGATTATTCCAACATCTAGCCATTTGATTATCTCTTTTCGCACCACTTCTTTCATAGCATGGTTCAGACGCCTTTGTGCATCAATAGTCGGCTTATGATCATCCTCTACAAGAATTTTGTGCATACATAATGCCGGACTAATGCCTTGGATGTCAGCTATCGTCCATCCAATAGCCTTTTTGTGCTGCTGCAGCATCCTTATTAACTGCTGTTCATGTTCCTACATCAACTTGGAAGAGATGATTACGTGCAACGTATCATTTAAACCAAGGAAAACATATTTTAGATGCCCTGGCAAGGGCTTAAGATCTAGAACAGGGGGCTCAACAGTTGATGGCTTTTGAATTACATGGTTATCCGAGGTATAATTTAAAGGCTCGAATAACTTACCTGGACGATTTCCTATCCAATTTACCTCCTCTGGATCTTCAGTATCAGATGTATCAGATTCTGAGGAGTTGCTGTCATTGGTGCTGTCATGACAGTCTTCTAAGTGGCTGCCGAGGCAGTGGCCAATTTTGATGTCGTGGCAGCCCAACTTGATGCAGGGTTGGTCAAGGGTAACTTCAGTGATAACTTTGCATTCTTCTTTCGCATCAGCATGCTTCATTGCTTGGAGAACATTCAACTTTATTTCTTGATCGTTCACTCTCATGGTGATTTCTCCTTTTTCCACATCAATCAGTGATCTTCCCGTGGCTAAGAAGGGTCGCCCCAGGATGATTGGTGCGTTTTCATCTGCTTCACAATCTAAAACAAGAAAGTCAGCAGGAAAAATAAACTTATCCACCCTTACTAGAATATCTTCAATTTTTCCTTCTGGATGAACGTAAGAGCGGTCTGCCAGCTGCAGTATTACTGTTGTGGGCCGAGCTTTTCCAATACCTAATTTCTGAAAAACAGATTTGGGCATTAAATTTATACTAGCACCAAGATCACAAAGTGCCTTACCCACATATTTATCTCCTATTACGCATGGTATGATGAAGCTCCCAAGATCCTTCTTCTTCTGGGGTGGATGCTTGTGCAGAATACTCATACATCCTTCTGTCATCTTAACCGTTTCAAATTCCCCAAGTCTAGATTTCTTCGACATGACATCCTTGAGAAATTTGGCATAACCGGGCATCTCCCTAATGGCATCTAAAAGCGGGATGTTGATATGAACCTGCTTAAAAATATCATAAATCTTTTTAAGCTGTGATTCTTGTTTCAATTTCTGTAACCGTTGAGGAAAAGTAGGTGGGGGACGATAATCAGCAATACGTCCTTCCCACTGCATACGGATCTGAGAAGGTTTAGGTTCATCATCTTTCTCCTATGTTCCTTCTACTGTCGTGACAGGCTCATCGGTAGCAGACTGTTTATTACCTGTCGGGGCAGCTTCCGCGATAAGTGACTCCAAGGCTGGTTTCTTAACTGATTCAACTTCCTTCTCTGGCTCTGGTAGTTTCTTCCCACTCCTAGTTGTAATAGCTTTACACTGCTCATGTGTGGACTGTCTAGCGTTTTCAGTATCGCTAGGAAATCCGCCATTCTACCTTGGTTTGATATGCTGGGAAACCTGACCCATCTGTGTCTCCAACGATTTCAAAGTAGCTTCATGATTGGTCATCCGCATCTCTGTTTTGTCCATGAATGTTTCTGTCTTCTTGACAAAGTGATTCATGTTCTTAATGTAGGTTCCTATTTGAGACATAAACGTAGCCAGAGTCTGTTCCAATATAATATTTGTGGCAGTTTGTGGCTGTTGCTGTTGCTGCTGAGGTTGCTGCCGAGTCAGCAATCTAGGTCCTCCCTGGTTCTGATTGTTCTGTGCTTGAGGATTCAGAGCATTATTAGGATTGCTCCAAGAGAACTTGGGATCCTTTCTCCAGTTGGGATTGTAGTTGTTGGAATTATAATTCTGCTTATTGTAGTTCCCAACATACTTCCTCTCTTCTAACTGTATTGGACATTCCTCCAAACTGTGATTTCCTTCACAAATTTCGCATACCTCTTCAGCAGAGTACACAGGCTGTGAATCTTCGTTCAAGAGCTTTTTCATTGCCTTAGTGAGGTATGCCACCTATGATTTCAATGAGCTGTCGGCCTCGTAATCCTTAACAGCTAGGACCCGTTTACCCCCTCTTCTTGCTGTCGGAAACTGCTCCTCATTCTTCACCAAATTTTTCAATACTGCCATTGCCTCATCTGGGTCTTTGTCCAGCAGTAATCCATTTGCTGCTGAATCAATTCTAATACGAGTTTGTAAGTTTGCAGCATTGTAAAATTTTGTTACCTGGTTCCAAACGGGGAATCCATGTATTGGGCAGTTCCTTAGAAGAGTGGTAAATCTATCTCAGGCCTCGTGCATTGGCTCGTCATCTTCCTGTTGAAAAGTAGCAATTTCAGTACGTAATCACTCAGATAAGTGCGAAGGGTTAAAACGAGATAAGAATTCACGAGTTAAATCTGCCCAAGTTCTAATTGAACCTGGCCTAAGTTTACTCCACCAAGTCTTTGCCCTGTCCCTCAACGAATGAGGAAATAACCGAAGCCTCAGTATCTCCGGATTAACTCCTGGTAGTCTAAACGAACCACAGATTTCCTGGAACGTTTTTAGATGCTCCCTAGCATCCTCTATAGCAGCACCACTAAATTGACCTGCGTTGTTGATCATGCTGAACATAACAGGTTTCAGCTCAAAGTTGTCAACATCTACATCGGGCAGGGTGGTTTCTAGTTCTACATGATCATTGAGCATGTAGTCTCGGCATGACCGGCGTGCAGCAGCGATAGGAGGGTCGACGACAGGTGGATCGATCCTTCTATCTCCGGCGGGATTGTTATTATCCTGGAGATCCCCTGGGTTGTTCATGGCTGCTAATTGTTCTTCAAGGTATTCGTTTCTGGCTAGTACGTGGCGAAGTCGGTTCCTAAGATTGTACGAGCGTTCTATTTCAGGATCTAATGGATACTCAGGTTCCTTTCCTCGTCTCGATCTGCGCATAAACAAGAAACCTTGTGAAAAGCACAGGTTGAACAATCCAAAATAAAACAGAAAAATAAAAAAAGAATGCAGTAAAAGGTAGGGTAAAGTTATGTTGCCAGTCCCCAACAACGGTGCCAAAAACTTGTTGCGTGTAAAAGTGTCTATCGCAATGTAGTGCAAGTGTGCACGACGCAAGTAGTAAAGTGATACAGAAGTATCGAATATCGTCTCCACAGGGACTGGGCCAATAGCTTCACCTCGAATTACAGCACGAGAGGAAAAAGAATAGTTTAAGATGTTGTCACGAGAATAATAAAGAATACTGGAAAATAAGATTAAAATAATCAAGATAGAGAGAATGGGCTGGTATTGAATTGCTCAGCATTGTAGGTATTGCTAAGAATAGGAATATCTGCTCTATCGTCGTCCCCGTCGCGGCAGCACCCGTCGCGGTAGCGGTCTGTTGTTTGTCGCGACAGCGATCACACAACTCTGCACTTCAAGCTTGGCAAGAATCCTTGCTGTGCCTTGGCCTATCCCTAGGTCCGAGTCTGTCGATGAATACGTCTTTGATGATACCTCCCGGTGTGAATCGAAGGATGAACACCGATGTTGTTGAATTCTTCTTTAGCCACTTAACCTCGTCCTATCCCTAGGTCCGAGATAGTTCAACTATAAACTAGAGAACTCGCACTTATTCCTTTCGTATACTTAACTCTCCCGATATTAAGTAAATAGATAATCTCACAATGCTCTCCCGATACTCTTGCAAGATGTTAATAACCAGAATAAGAGAACTTGAAGTTTATTTTATTGAACAAAAAATTCCTAAAACAAAAGCAACCCTTGCAACTACTTTACAAATCAACCCGTGGCCCTAAGGGGAATTTAGAACATGTTGAGAAGGGGAAAACAACTAGGGTTTTGGGAAGAAGGCTAGAGATAGGTGATGTTCTCTCCTAGGTCGAATTACATGCCTTTATATAGGCTTTGGGTTCAAGTTTTCTAATATGGCAAGAATACAAGTTTAAATTAAAGTGCAACTCTAATAAAGACTAAATCTTCAGAGCATATAGCTTTAATTCGTCCTTCCTTCTTGCTTAGAGTTTTCTTCCTTGAACTTTGGGCTTGGCCTTCATTCTGATCTAGGGCTTGGAAAAATATAGTGGTATTCCACGACAGATGGGCTTAATTTTCTCTTTCTGTCGAGGCCCACTTTGCTTCATCTCCTCAAAACTGCTGTCGTCCTTGGCTGCCACGGCGGCATCCATGGTAGCAACGTCCTTTGCGACTGCTCATCCAGTTCCAGCTTTTCTACATTACTGCCCAGCGTCTGCTTCTCCATCTGCTACAGCAGCAACCTGCAAAAGCAACCAATTTCAGTAGAAAGTGTGCCATTTAATATATTTGTGATGTCTAACTGTAATCTAGCCTAAATGCAATGGATTATGCTTGAATGCAGCAGAAATATGGGTTAAATAATAGAACTTTTACACACTCAACATATGGTAAATCATTTTGGGATGTGTAATACTTCTTGTAGACTTAATGATGCCTTGAGATAGGTGATCTAAGAACTCTAGCTAGTGTAAGCTAGAGCATAACCTATAGATAGTGAAGCCTTATCTATGCTTTCTAAACTATATTTATGTTGCATGCTTATTTTATGATAATCACGAATTGTGGTAAAGTAGAAATGTACCACTAAGCTTTGTAAGCTCATCATTTGGAATCGTTGTTTCCATTCATAGGTTAACAGGTGAATTGTGGCCGAGGAGCACATCAAGAAGGGGTTTCCCAACACCGTAGCGCTTCATAGTATAATACTTAATATTTCATTTTGGGCTATTGTATTCAAAGGTCCTTATAGAGGTTGATTCTGTAAGCTATATTTGAAATGTTATTTTGAGATACTATGTTTTAAACTTGGAGCTTTTGTTTTGTAAACTTATTTATAACACTTGCTTATTTACATGGATTTATAAATATCTTGATGTTTTGATAATGGCTTAACTTATGGTTTTAAATAGAAAATTTGATGGGTCAGATTTTGAGTGACCTGAATGTAGTGTTTTGGATCCGGATCGGGGTGTTATGATTAGTGGTATCAGAGCCTAGTTTTTGTCGGTTCTAAGAAATCCTAAATGGTATAGAGGTCGTGGTAAGGCATCGGAGGAGCAAAGGTAAAAAACCCTAAATTTATGTTGTACTCTTCTAAGAATGGGAATCTTGATGGTGTTGCCTTGTTTCCTTGTGATTTCAGAAAGTTCGAAGGTTGGTAACGCTGGACACAACCAAGAGAGTTGTGAGCAGAGCCATGTCTCTCAAGTGAAAGACTTCAATAAGGAGTCTGTCCTGGATGTTGGAGACACGAGTCTTCTAGGAGGTACTGGAAGTGGAGGGGTAAACTACCTCCATGATATTACCTTTGCGCTCTTGCAAGTGGTGCAAGCTATCCTTAGGCAATTTGAGACGCCTCGCAAGACCCCTGTTGAGAGGCTTCACCATTATGAACCTAAAGATTTCAAAGGTTTGGGTGAGGATGACCCGATCAAGGTTGACTAGTGGTTAAGAGACACTCAGAGGATTTTGAGACAGGTGAGGAGGAGTCTGAAGGATGACCTCGACTAAATTGTCTCCCTTCTTAAGGGCAATGCACATGAGTGGTGGGAGATTGTTGAGTTGGGACTGCAGCCTGCTCTTCTAACTTGGGTTGTCTTCTTGGACGAGTTCAAGAAGAAGTACATCAGTGAGGTTCACATGGATGAGATGAGAGATCAGTTCCTACATCTAGTGTAGGGGGCCGGATAGTGTTTGAGTATGAGTAAGATTTTCTATAGTTGAGCTGATATGCCCTGAAGTTAGTTGCCACCGAGGAGTTGAGGTATAAGAGGTTTAGACATTGATTAAAGATTAACCTTAAGATGTATGTGACAGCGGGTTCACTTGGAACATTTTCAGAGTTAGCCAATAGTGCAAAGAAACTCGAACGACTCTAGAGTTCGACACTGAGACAGATTGGAGACGCAAAGGATCAAACTTTTGGAACTCGGGACATTATAGGTCCTTTTCAGGCTCCGTCTAGAAGGTTCAGTGCTCCGAGGGGTTCAAAGAGAGTTGATTCAGATCAGCTGCCAAGAATTGGTTACAGATCTCGACTGAGAGTTCGTAGAGGTTCCTTGTCTTTTAAACTTGAAGGGAGTTCTGATGGATCATGTAGAACATCACTCCCACCGGTTTGTGAGCATTGTGGCCAACAACATCTTAGAGCGTGTTTCTTGTTGCATAGGGTTTGCTATAGGTCCCAGGAACCATGTCACATGGCAAAGGACTGCCCAATTATAGACGATGCTACTCTGGTCCAGTCTTAGAGGTTGAATCCTTCTCGGCATGGTTAGAGTTTTGCTAGAGGCGGTGCTAGGGTATCGTCTGATACCATGGTGAAGGTACTGTGCGACCCACCGTTAGAGTCGACGCTCAAGCCGCTGTTAGAAAGTATGTCGTTCAAGATAGAGATGACAACCTTGCCACCGATGATATGGCAGGTACCTATGTTTCATTTTGGTTTCAGTTGTTGCATTGATGGAAATCCGATTTCTCGTTCATACAATGGTTTTGGTTCTCGTTGAATAAGTGTTGTGGTAAGATCTAGAGGTTGATGTTGGATTGATTAATTCGTCAAATTTGAAAGTGCTTGTAAGTAAGGTTTTTACCGTGGATGGTGAGTGAGGAATGAGAGTAACAGTCCTCATAGACTTGTTAGATTTATTTCTCCCTAGTTAGTGGAAGTTATCTGTAGTATAGGTTGGTCGTGTAAGCACGACATATGATTGGTTTTTGAGCGAGAGTCTCGAAGCTTCGTGGTTCTAGGTGAACCCATCTGTTGGTAATGGGGGCGAGGTACCATTGCCTCCCTAGCATGATCGCTATGTTTCAGTGATGTTAATTCAAAAGCAATTTTGTAAGTTATGATACATCCCCCAACCCACGCAATGGATACAAGGGTTGAGGGTCCGGAGCTTTAGAGCTTGCGGACAAATAAGATGTTGTTGATGTTTTTTTCGAGGAATGAGCCGGTTTATCTCTTGAATCGTGGGTTAGAACCCATGATAGAGGTAATGTCGAGTTCGGTGTTAGTGTCTACCACTTTGTAGTATGGCATTGGCCGAACTTCACGAGTGGGAACTCATTTGTTAAAGTGAGTGAATATGGGTGTCATCTCCAAGTGGTTCAACTTGGGACGTGCATGTGTTGTTATCTAGTGCAGTATGTTGAAGAGTGTTGGCGTTGTATGTTGTGAGCTAATGAGTAGCGGTGGAGAACCGTTACCCGTTCCTTAAGGTCGATAACCTTGCAATTAGTTGATGAGTTTCGATATTCTTGCATGACGGTTTTAAAGTTCAAGTATTATAAGTTGAAGGTTAAGGGGAGTCGTGATAAAGTTTGCATTTGACATATTGGTTGGACTCTAAGGATAAGTCATGAGATAGTTCGGATTCATGAGTGCGGCGGTGTAACCATGGGCTTTACGTATTGAATGGTTAATCTACCATATTTTTAGATGAATTGTCTACATGTATGGTAAATAGTGTGAATATTGTTAGAGTAGCGCAGTGGAAGTGTGTTTTATCGGCTATGGTTATGTGGAACTGGGAACCTTGTGTTGCAATAGATCTTACTGGAAGAACCATTTGAAATCCTTGAAGGCTTGTTAAAGTTCCCGTACAACTTTTCGTTGAAAATAAGTGGTTGGTTTGGAAGAGAATATTCAAACCTTCAAGGATAGTTGGGTGAGTTTTAATCTCTAGTGGAGTTACGGTGACGGTTTTCCCATGGAATCAAAGTGGCTTGATTTGTGGAGTTGCATGGTTGTGAGTTAGCTTTCATAGTTCAAGTAAATTGAAGTGCTAAGTCTCATCTTGGTTAGCCAAGTCGGAGAAGAATGGTTGTTAATTCAAGATAGATCGATGGTAGAGTTCGATAGTCAAAGTTTTTCTTGTTCTTGAAACGATTGGCCATGATGTTATTAATAGAAGAAGAATTGTTCCTAGTAGTATATCTTTGAAGAGGTGTCACGTTTTGAACACAGATGAGGTTTGAGTTCAAGGTTTTGAACCACAGATGATGGCATAGTGGATTGTTAACCAAGATGAAACTCATCTGATGTGAGTTCTGTGGGTTGATGTTGGACAATGTCGTTTGGGTCAATCTAATATTGTTATGTTTTAGGATTCGATGTGAGCATTGTTTGATTGTGGGGGGATGAATCGTTGGGTATTTATGGGAGAGATGTTGAGGAGCCTAGTGTTATGAGCTTTGGCTAAGCAAGTTATAGATGAACTTTGAAATCAAGGTGAACGTTTGTGAGTTGAGAAATGGTTGGATCCAAGATAGTTGCATCTACTCCCTTCATTTAATTTCGAGGACAAAATTTCTTTTTAGAAGGGGAGAGTTGTAACGACCTGAATTTTTGAGTCGACGGTTGGGTGTTGACCCAGGTTATGGATCTACGTGTTGGTTTGGACCGTTGAACCAATTGAGCCAAGTTTGGGATTTATTGGATGAGTTTTGAGCTTTTTGGGCTAGACAAGTGACCATTTTGTAAAAGGATGAGGAACTTGAGGTTTTATGAGGTAATTTTACCATTTTAAAATGAAAAGGCGGATTCCTTCCTTTTATTTTTGGTTTTCACATGCGTTGGGGGGAGACAACATTGCATCATCTTCCACATCTTTTTTCTCTTTTCCTTCTTCCTCATCTTTCTTTTAAGACACCATATTTTCAAAGCTTAAAGATCCAAGCTTTCTTCATTAATTCTTCCGTATGAGATACAAGATTAAATTATGTTAATCTCCTAGTCAAGAGCTTTATGAAAAGTATAATTTTGGGGGGAAAGAGGCTATTTGAAGGTTTCTCTAAGATTGGGTCAAGTGAGAAGGTTGAAGGGTTTTGCTTGGAAGCTTAAATTTGAGAACTCTTGCTAAAGGTTAGTACATCTCTGACTCCTATTATTCTTGAGGATCATAAAGTAATTGCTTTGTTGATTTTAAGGTTTATGAGTATTGTGTGGGTGGAGCTTGCTTTAAGTAATCAAAGTAATGAATTTGATGATGTGAATGGTGTTAGATGACTATAATATACCCATAAATAACTTAGTAAGCTTTAGTAACACTTTAGGGTGGTTTGGATGCAATTAGAGACAAGTTATGAGTGATTGTCGCGCCTTAGAAAGTGGTTTTGGGATTAAGGTTTTCGAAACCATGTGAACATATTTCGTTACCATATGAATTTCTACGGGAAAATGGATTCTAGAGCAAAGGTTCTAAAACCTTTGGAAATGTTTTGAAACCTCTGGACAAAGGTTTCCATACCTTTAGAAAGGTTTCCAAACCTCTAGGCAAAGGTTTTCATACCTTGAGGAAAGGTTTCCATACCTTTAGGGAAAGGTTTCTACAACTTTAGGAAGGTTTCTGTACCTTATGAATGATGATGTTGGGCATTGTTCTAAATGTTGAGAAATGTTTCGAATGGAAAAAGAAGCGATGTTTCATCGGTTAATGGATAGTGACATGATTAAACCCTTTGAATAAAATGTGTATTCACTAAAGGTGATGGTGTTGATTAATAAGTCGATGATAATTCGATAATGAGAGTTGAATTGTAGAAATGACTAGAAATCTTCCGTAATGTACTAAAGGCTTGATAGTGAGGACTTGGGGCCTTTACCCCGTGATAGTGTGTATCAATGCTTGGAGAGCATTACTTATATAAGGATATGTGTACTTAGGGTTGTGTGAACAAGTATATCCGACGTACCCACGAGCTGAGTGATCTGGGTGTGGTTAGAAACCTATATGTGGCTATGGTGATCCTGATAAGGTAATTAACTTGATAGGCTGAGTGAGCTCGATTAAATTGATATGTTGAGTGACCTCAGGTAAAGAATACTTATGACTAATGTGATCCAACTATGTCTAGGACACATCCGTGGTTGTGATGATCCAGATATGATCCTTTCAACCTGACGGCTGTGTGAGCACGGGTAACTCAACGACTATGTGAGCACGGTTAAAGTAGGGCTTCTTTGGCCATTTATGTAGATAATGTATGGATGTGTTTATGTATGCTATGTGGATGCTATAGGTGATAACTTATGTACTCGATGGCTGAGTGACCAGGACACCGTATGAAACCTACTCGATAGGCTGAGTAATCTCATGTATGGTAAAGTATTGTAAGATATGTAATACTTCTTCTAGACTTAATAATTCCTTGAGATAGGTGATCTAAGAACTCTAGCCAGTGCAGGCTAGACCATAACTCATAGATAATGAAGCTTTACCTATGCTCTCTAAACTATATTTATCTTGCATGCATATTTTATGATAATCACGAATTGTAGTAGAGTAGAAATGTACCACTGAGATTCGTATCTCAGCGTTCAAAATTGTTCTTTTCGTTCACAGGTTAGTAGATGGATCGTGGTTGAGGAGCACGTCAAGAAGGAATTTCCCAACACCGTAGCGTTTTAGAGTGCAATACTTGATATTTAGTTTTGGGCTATTGTATTCATAAGTACTTACAATGATTGAGTCTGTAAACTCTATTTGAAATATTATTTTGAGATACGGTGTATTAAACTTGGATTTATGAATATCTTGATGTTTTGATAATGGCTAAACTTATGGTTCTAAATGGAAATTTTGATGGTTCAGATTTTGGGTGACCCGAATGTATTACTTCAGATCCATTTCGGGATCAATGTGTTACACTCAAGGTTATCGTAGTGTTGTCGGTGCGTTACAATACATCTACCATACGCAACCTGACATGTCTTACTCTGTTAATAAAGTTTCCTAGTTCGTGCAAAATCCTACTAATATTCACTAGCAGGTCGTTGTGCGAATATTGCGTTATCTTAAAAGCACTATTGATCGTGGTTTATGGTTTACTTCTCAAGGTTCAGATTCCTTCCTAGTTACTATCCTCTCCGATGCAGATTGGGGAAGCGACATTGATGATTGCAGGTCCACTACTGGGTTTTGTGTATTTCTCGATTCTCATCTTCGTAAGTGGAGCTAAAAAAACAACAGGCTGTATCTTGATCTACTATTGAAGCCGAATATTGTAGCCTTGCTGATGCAACTTCAGACATTCTTTGGATCGTTTCTATCTTGTCCAATATAGGTATCACTTTACATGACGTTCCACGTCTTTGGTGTGATAACACCAGCACCATTTCGATGGCTGCAAATTCAGTTCTTCATGCCAAAACTAAGCATGTCGACTTGGACTTGCATTTTGTTCGTGAGAAGGTTGCTTCGGGCACTTTGCGGGTGAATTATGTACTATCTCGATGTCAACTTATAGATGTTTTAACCAAGGCAGTGGGGGTTCAACATTTTGAAACTTTTCGTGGCTAGCTACATGTTTTGACTCCTTGTCAAGCTAAAGAAGAAAACAAAACAAAGGAAATGTTAGAGGAATGGCCGACAGCTGGTCAAGCTGACTTGGCAGCCAAGTTGTAACATTTTGTTAGATGGTTAAAACGGCATTCCTAGAAGGAAATTGAAAACTTTGTAGAGAAAGTTTGTCATCCTTTGGTCTATAAAAAGGCCTTTGTATTCCCTTAGGGGGCAAGTTAGAGTCGTTCCTGAAATTTTAGTGGCCCTAGGGCGAACTTAAAAATTGGGCCTTAAATTAAGAATTTAAATTATGGTTGTGATCACATTTTCAGCTTTGTTGTATTTATCGTCATTGCGAACATAACGAGTGTTATTCCTTCACAATAAGTATCGCAGT
Source organism: Hibiscus tridactylites (assembly GCA_958450335.1). Classification (NCBI taxonomy): domain Eukaryota; kingdom Viridiplantae; phylum Streptophyta; class Magnoliopsida; order Malvales; family Malvaceae; genus Hibiscus; species Hibiscus tridactylites. The sequence continues at coordinate 15,950,133 of OY288270.1, forward strand.
TGTGGATTTTTTAAAATATATACTATTGTGGACATAACGGTTGCATGTATCATGGTTTCAGATGGTGCCTCTACCGCTATATAACAGTCATTGTTGCGATTACAAACGCTATTTAAATATCTATCCCTAATATCAAGTTTTGAGAAAAAAATTAAATTTTAAGAGTTAATCAATAATAATAAGTATTGGAAAAAATTGGGTCCCTAATAACAAGTATTGAAAAAATTGAATTCTAAGAGTATGTCCATAATAACAAAAATTGGGCCTCTAATAATAAATATTAAAAAAATTAGACCTTTAATAACAAGTAAATTATAAAAAATGGATTATTAATAATAAATATTAGAATTTTTTAAGTAAATTACAATAATAAATATTTTTTGAATGACCTAATAATAAATATTCTTATATCATATATAAATATATATTATAAAATATTTGAGCCCCACTCGTCCTCTTTATTCTTTATTTTTTAATTAAGTTTTAATCCTTCATTACTTTCAAAGTTGTGGGGCCTACTTTTCATCTTTGCTCATTAAGAGCATTAATATGCTTGTTGCTATGCTATTTTCAAAGTCAGGCTCTAAGCGGGCGCCCCTATTTCCCTGACCAAGGATGGCTCTAGAGCAAGTTGATTATGAATGAAAACAATCTTTGTTTCCTTTATTCATTTTATATTTATCCTTTTATGTTGTAATAATATTAACCGACCAAAAAACAAACTGACCCGATATGACCCGAATTACCATAGATTCGAACTAAAGCTGAACCGAAACTGAACTTGAGCTGAATGATACCAGACTCGAAATGACTCGAACCGAATTACTTATTTGCCATTTCTAACCTTATCCATTAGCACTTCATAGACTAGCCGAATTGGTATGGATGGAGTTGTTGGTTTTCAGCTCATAGATTAAGCGTTTTTCACATCCCATTTTGCCCATCTTTACTACTTTCTTAGGCTAATGATGATTTTAGTATTTAAATCAACAAGATTTATTTTACTTTGAACAATGTCATACTTTGGTGTGTTGGATGGAGGCGTTTGCGCAGGGGTGGAGACAATGGAAGGATAGGAGTGGTTGTGTGGTGGAGGCGCAGATTGGTACCTTGGAATTTTACAGGTTTCAACATGAGAAAACGTTATGGTAAAAGTTTTGGCTTGTTTACTTTCGAGGTTATGGTCACACTAAGCCACCGAAAATCACTATTTTTCATGTGTTGATTGAGAGTGGGAAGAAAACCAAAGAAAGAGGGGCCTTTAAGGTCGGGCATTCTGATTTGTACTCTCATTGGCCTTCTTCTCACACCAATCTTTATGGAGTTGAGAGCTATGCGGCTTTTGCTCAGAAAGTCCTTGATGCAGCAACCCTTGTCATCGAAGACATTGTCTTTGTGGAGAAGAAGCAATGTCTCGGCTGTTTAATGAACGATGGTACGAAAGCATGGGTATTTAAACCTTCGATTTTTAAGAACATGTCTTTGAGTTGTAGCTCAAAAACGTTGGAGGAAGATGAGTTCAAAGGTGAAGTTGCTGGGGAAGTTCTGAAATCCCTGGAGAGCGATACCTTGCTAATCAAAAGGTCCAGAATGGTGGTCATGATCTTGTTTCCGTTCACGAGCCTATTCTTGCTGAGCCACGTGGAGATGCAAAAAAAAGGTTTAAGGTTTGAAGGTGTTTTTTTTCGAGGAAGAGCATATTGTTTTTCACAATCCCGAGATTGTAGGGATTGTGTCTAAAGCTGACAGCTGTAAAACCTTTAATTTTTTGGTCTTTGTGAAAAATCTTAGGAAATTTTGCAAAGTCAACACTAAAGGCACGAGATTTTCTAGTTTCTTGAGATTGTCGACGTTTTCGCTCTTGGCTTTTATCCACTTAAGGACCTTGCCAGGGTTGCTCATGTGGTTGCTTGTTACCTACTCAAGCCTGGTGCGTCTCATACATCGTCTGTGATGACAAGACCCTCTTCTTTGAAGGGAGAGGGAGCCTGCCTCCGGATGGAGCTCTCGTATGGATGTAGTTTGAATTTTTTTTCCAGGATCTTGTGTAGGTTTTCTTAATTTCCTTTGGTTGTTGCTTTCGTGTCCAACGGGTTTTGTTTTGTTTCTGTGTTTTTTCGGCTAGTTCTCCGACGCTCCTTCCTACATTTTGTTGGTTCTTGTTGTGTTTTTCGTGGGTGTTTGTTTGCGATGTTTGCTTCGGTTGTATGGTGCTCGAATGTCCCACCCTTGATTTGGTTGAATGAATTTATCTTTATCGATAAAAAAATTCATACTTTAGTGATTGAAAAAGTCACTGTGTGCTGAAAAGGTACCGTATTACAGTTTAGCATGGGCGGAGCCACGTTATAGAACGGGGGTGTCTCATGACACCCTAAATTTTTTTTAAATTTTTTCCTATATAATTTGTATAAAAAAATTAAAAATATATATATAAATGACACCCCTTTTAAATAACTAACCCTCCTTAAAAACCGTTAAAAATGACACCCCTTGAATAAACTTGTGGCAGTTTAGTAAATCTTATTCTTTCTCTTTTCATGTATTTTTCTTTTCCAGGACGAGATGGAAGAGCTTCAGAGAACTGACAATGTTTCAACAGTGTCAGAGGAGTAAGTATAGGAACCAAGTTGTCTTTCCATATGAATTATGAAGTTGCAAAAATAGAAAGTGGGAGGGGAAGGAACGATGGGACACTGGAATCTAAACGATTATCATTTATCGTTACATGATAGTAATGATATCCTTATTGCACAAGAGTTGTATGATAATCGATCAATGTTTAAAAAGGCGCTACTTAGGCGCGCCTAGGCGCTAATGCGAGGCGATGGTGAAACGCTTAATTGGATCTAGGCGAGGCGACTTCAATGAAGCACAGCAAGGCAACGAGGCAACGAGGCGATGAAAGGCGACGCCTTGTTAAATTGTCTTCTTTTTTTATGTATTTTGTATTTTTTGTATTTATTTTCTTTTACATATTAAAGTAGATCATATCTAAGTTACACAAAAAACATTAGTCAAATTAAATTTGTCTAATGAAATTTAAATTAACTTGGTTAAATTTTCAAGTTCGAACTTCGAACTAATATTGATTGTTTGATAGACTGTAAAGTTATTTCAAGTTTAATTTTGAGTTATTTAAATTCAGATGAATTTGGTTAAGTTATTTTCATCATGATTTGTCCAATAATATTATAGTATAATGTGTAGTTTGAAAAGTATAACACACGATATATATATATATACAAAAAACCATTCACCGGTTTTGAGAATATAATGTATCGTTTCTAAATACTCAGAAGCTAACATGGTTGCCGCCAAGCCCTTTCTCACCTGCTAAGCAAAAGAAAATTTCATGCAATTTCAAGTTAGAGCTTGAAGAGGAAGCTAAGGAAGACAATAGTATCTCAACTGCTCAAAGCATTTCTCTCTCTCTCTCTCTCTCTCTCTCTCTCTCTTTCTACATCTCTCTCTCACCTCTGTAATTTCAAGTTTTTTCATGTTACAAACCCATTTAAGGTGAAAAAAAATTTTATGCTATAAAAGTGAAAAAAATTAAAATTTTGTTCACATATTCCTCACCTGAAACTCAAAACCGTTTTATTATCCTCCATTTAAGGTGAAAATAAACTTTGTCTCTGATTATTCGAGCTTGCTCCCCTGTTGTCTCTGATTATTCTATCACTTACTTGAGGATACTTAAGCTTAGTATCCTGCTTGCTTGTAGTCTTTTAATGCATTAAAAACACATGACAATCTATTGTTTTATTGTTATTTCTCTAAAATGGTATGGACAAGTATCATGCTTGCTTGTAGTCTTCACAAGCATGTACTGAACAGGAGCCAAGAGCTTGAAAGGAAAGTCCTTGAGATCGATGTTGTCTCTGATCATCCTTCCATATTTATTTGGAAGATTATGATAAGCATAGCCATGGAGATATGTTCTTGTCTCTAATAATTTAGCTACTATCTCCATTGCCCTTCTTTTTGTATGCACATAAGTGGTATGGTCCGAGCCTACATTTTGCATCAACTTGTATTCATCTAAATCATTTCAAATATCATTTTCTCGAACCTGAAACTTATTATGTTGTTGAAACTTTTTTTGATCCAATATTATGCTGTTGAAACTTGAAAGCAAGTTGTAAACTAAGTTATCTTATTTTTTATATGATGATATCTTAATTTCTCTTGTTTATTGTGTTGATATTTGATAGGTTTCTATATTGACTGACATGGAAAAACAAACTACTAGAAGGATTGATTTGGGTTGGAATCATGGCTATTTGGTTTATCTTAAGGTCACGAATGATGCCACTTGCAAATATTGTTCGATAGTTTCCAAAGGTGGAATTCATCGGTTTAAACAACATCTAGCTGGTGGATATAAAAATATAAGAGCTTGTACCAAGTGCCCTGCCCATGTGAAAGAAGAAATGATTGATCACTTCGACAAGAAAAAGAAAGAACGAGAGAAGATGAACTTGGTGTATGAGTATGACCATGATCAAATGACTGAATTTGATGATGAAGATGAAATGCAAGTGCTAGAAGCCGACCCAAAAGGAAAGAAAGTCATGAGAATGAGACCAATAATCCTAATGTGAAAAGGTCAAGGCAAGTTGGTCCAATGGATGCTTTTATCAAATCTCCTACACCAACAACGGGCAAACAAACAACCATTAATGTGACCTATAAGAAAGAACAAAGGGAGAAGGCATGTGCTGATTTTGCTAAATGGATGTATGATGCTGCAATTCCTTTTAAGGCTCTCACTTGTCCTAGCTTTAAAGTTGCTATTGATTCAATTACTAGAGCTGGAATTGGAATGAAGCCGCCAAGTGCTAATGAAGTAAGAGTCCCTCTCTTGAATAAAGAAGTTGCAAATACTAATGAGAATATGAGAAATCATAGAGAAGAATGGGCGAAAATCAGATGTTCTATTATGTCGGACGGATGGACTGATCGTTGTGGAAGGACAATCATTAATTTTTTAGTTAATTGTTTGAGAGGAAGCATGTTCCTAAAGTCCGTTGATGCGTCAAGCTATTCAAAGACCGGTGATAAGCTATATGGGCTACTAAGTAGTATTGTGGATGAAGTAGGTGAAAGCAATATTGTACAAGTTGTAACAGATAATGGAAGCAACTTTGTGGCTGTCGGTGCACTCTTGATGGCAAAGTATCCGCATTTGTATTGGACTCCTTGTGCGGCACATTGTATTGATTTGATTCTTGAAGATATTGGAGCAATGCCTGTTATTGATAAAGTCTTAAAGAGGGCAATTTAGATTAATAGTTTCATTTATCAACGCCCAGGTCTTTTGAATATGATGAGACAATTCACCAAGCAAAGAAACTTGCTAAGGCCAGCGAAGACAAGATTTGCGATTGTTTTTATCACACTTTCATCGATGCACAAACAACAAGACAACCTAAGAAAGATGTTTACATCTCAAGAATGGAGAACTAGTAAATGGGCCAAGGAACCTGGGGAGAAAAGAGCTGCCGATACTATTTTGAAGCCTTCCTTTTGGAATGGTATTGTAAATGCATTGAAATTAAGTGGCCCTTTAATTCGTGCACTAAGATTGGTGGATGGAGAGAAAAAACCTGTCATGGGATACATATATGAGGCTATGGATCGTGCTAAAGAAGCTATTGCAGCTTCATTTAATGGATATGAGTCCAAGTACTCCGAAGTGTTCGAAATGATAGATAAGAGATGGGAATGCCAGCTACATTGCCATTTACATGCTGCTGCCCACTTTCTTAATCCTGAATACTTTTATGATAATCTTCAACTTCAAGAATGTGAAGAAGTGGTAGATGACTTGTATGCATGTATCTTAAGGTTGGTTCGTGCACCCGACAAGCAAGACAAGATTATAGAGGAGCTCACTGCTTACAAGAAAACATATGGACAATTTGGGAATCAATTGGCTATTAGACACAAGAAGACTAAGGCTCCATATATTAAAATTTAACTATCATATGTATTATATATTATATTCTATACATTTATTTATCTAAATCTAACTTTTAATGTTGCAGCTGATTGGTGGGCATGTTATGGTTCTTCAACAACTACTTTGCAACAATTTGCCATAAAAATTTTGAGCCTTACTTGTAGCCCATCAGGATGTGAGCGAAACTGGAGCACTTTTGAGCAAGTCATATCAGTCAACTAAGTTATTTAATTATAAATGTTAAGTTCTTGGTATTGAGGTATTCTGATAATTAAAAACTAAATATACTTCTCTCGATGTCTCACGGATTCATACCAAAAAGAGAAATAGGCTCACACAATCCAGACTAAATAATTTGGTGTATGTCAAATACAACCGAGCATTGCTTCAACGGTATGAGTTGTGAGATAAAATTGATCCAATAGCTTTGAAAGACATTGATGAAAGCAATAAATGGTTGACTGAAAGGACGGAGGAAGATGATCAATATGAGTTTGTATTCGAAGAGGATGAAGGTCTTATTTGGGGACATGTTGCCACTACTACCGGAGTTCATGAAGAACGATTCAATTTGAGATCAAGAGGGAGCACACAAGGAGGAAGAGATGGCAGTTCAAGTCAACCCCTGCGACAAGAAGATGAAGATGGCGATGAACACGAGGAAGACGACGAAGGCTACCACTCATTTGATGGAGATGATATGGAGGAAAATTTGGCAGGAGAAGATGATTACATATGATGCCATATTATCTTACATCCTTTTGAAATTATTATATAGTTAGCTGCCTAGCTTTGACTATTTACTTATAAAGAAATTGCTAGTGCATGAAATTATGAGCTTTTGTTAAAATGAAACAATATTGTTGTTTTTTATTAGAAGGTTAAAGGTAATTAATGAAATTATGAGTTTTTGTTGAACTTGTAATCCTTTTTAAACTTCTAAATTTTCACCGAGTAAACATGTCATTATATGCTGAAATCAAAATTATGAGTTTTGCATGTCCAAAATTCAAATGTGATGACATCTTGCAAAGTGGTCAGGTTTGTTCTTTTCAAATAATTCATTCTTGAGCTATCTAGTTGGTGAAATTTGTGTTTCAATAAAATGATCACTTAACTTATTGATTTAAAAAAAGTGCTTAATAAATCAAATGCTAATGATAAATACTCTTTGATGTTTACATTTTAGGTTTAATGTAAAGAACATCTTCTGAGTCTTCCAAAGACAACAAAAATGAAGTTGGTTTGTTCTTCTTGCTTGAGTCTTGAGTTGACAGTATAGAAATGGAAAAAAAAATCTGCATGGTGCGCCTTACTTCAATAAGGCGTGCGCCTCTCGCCTCAGATATAAGACCTCTATCGCCTTAGTGCGCCTTTTGCCTTTTTTAACACTGTAACCGATTCGATCGAAATTAATCTCTGTTTTCCCCCCTGCTTAGCATGGAGACAAGACCAGATCCACTACTCCCAGTGTAATTACAACAACTTGAATTGTTCTTGTATCTTTTGTTTTAGATAAAGTTGTTTTTCCCTCTAATGCTTGTGTGTATTCCAAAGTGTGCAATTAATCTTCGTTTTGCCCTTTTCCCAAGTTATATCCGATTATAAATTCTATGAACATTTTTTCCCAGTATCACTCTGAAATCTATTCATGAAATGAAAAGTGCATTGTGTTAACGTTCACAATTTCAACTCATGTTTATGTAGCCATTTCCACATAAGATCAATATTACAAAAGCAAAATGATATTCAGTCAAATCAACCTTTTATAAGGCATGATTTCCTGTTATTACCTCTAAGCATCAACAACTAAAACTCAGTTCCTCAAATAATATACAATGTATGTACAGTTGGGAAGGCTAAGATACCGCCTGCAAGAGATTTAGCTGCAATAGCATTCATTTCTCGAAACTGTCACTGGTTGAGCAGTTCCATACATAGATACAGACACTTGTAAGATCAACGAACTTGAGCAGACAGGAGGTGTCTCAGCTGGAGTAGGTGTTCCTCGTCTGAAATGTTAAGGCTGAGGCGGAGATTTGTTAACAGGGACTCCTGCTCCCAAGTTATAGGACCTGAAACAAACAATGCCTCCATTGTTGACTTGTAAGCACGAAGCTCTAGTTCATGGATATCGTATACTTTGTCCACACGAGACAAGGGTAAGTCGCTTTTGTCACACAAAGAAGGGAATGCTGACTCAGCATCAGAATTGTCAGGCGTGTTGTCCAATGGTTTATGAGAGATTTGACCAACATAGTCACCGTTTAAACTACAGCTAGCAACTGAGCATTGGTCACTATCTCCAGTAGACCAAACAGGCCTAGAAGAATCACATAAACAGTGAGGAGCGGTGTCTTCCATTCTGCTATTCCTGTTAGTTGATTGTTTAATGAAGTTTTCATCAATCCCCACATGTGAGCAAGAAATATCATATACCTGTTTCAACAATGGAAGCGTTTTCTTAGTAGTTACATCACAGCCTCTAGAACACGGAGAAGATTTCCTTTTCTTGAAGGTTCTACCAAAGAGGGTGCTCATATTCCATTCTCCACATTGACGAGCATAGCCTTTAGTCTTTGCTCTTAAGGGCAGACCTGTTGCGATATTATGAGCCTCACCCTTATGTTTTCCCCCTCTCTCTCTCTCTCTAGATTGCATAGTTTTGCTCAAATGCAATGAAGTCCTGGAATGCAAGCCACCAGCTTCGAATGGAACTTTTGGAGTAAAATCGTAGGCCAAGTCTTTATTCTCAGCAACCTGCAATCATATGTAATCTGGTTTAGATATACCGATGGTACAACACATTAGTTAGGACTTATCATATGAAGTTTGTTCTTAGTCTTTCTCACAATACCAAATCTTAAGAACTACTATGAAGTTCATGTTAAAATATGGAAAGGAAATTGCAGTGATACATATTTGAAAGAAACATGGTTGGAACAGATAGATAGAATTATGAATGAGAAAACAAAAAAAGAACAATATTGAAGGCAACAAGCATGACGAGTATAAGCAAGCCATCACCTTCCCCATCACTATCCACTTGTTGCCATTCCAAGCCTGCCTAATCCTTAAACTCGATGCATGGAATTCCTTAAGTTGGATGGATCCAAAGAACTTAACGACAAACCGATTACTGTTCTTCAACACTTTTGCAACCTTTGCTACCCTCCAACACTGGATATCAAACACCTCAGCTATATCCCCAACTGCCCAACTCTTACCATTTACACTCGGAGGCAGGGGTCTAACATCCTTCCCTCGCACCGTCTCTGTAACTAGTTCTGCTTCGTGGTCCACGAGCAGTTTGTACCTAACAATATAGTTGTCACCATCAGCAGAAAGTATCTCACCAGTAAACCAGGAGCCGGTCGGATCTCGTTCCCTTCTTAACACCTCCACCAAGTTCCCTTTTCTAAACTTCATATTGTTCTTACTCTAATATGCTTAATCCTGGATAAGAATAGTAAAAACAAAAACAGAATAAATATCATATATGTGAAAACTATGATATCTGAAGGTGTTATTGTAAGGATCAAGATAGATGCTTGAAAATCTATGGTGTTAGATTTCCAGCTAGAAACAACAGATCCAGGGGGGGTGGCTCATTAAAAGTGCTGAAAGGATGAAAAAATTGAAACTTGAGGCTCAATTTATCTAAAACACATGGAAACTTCAATTTTGAAAAGATGAAATCATTAATTTTGAAGAACTCCTTGTATCAGAATCAAATCTAAATCAATTCATTAAAAAAAACAAGGGAACTTACAAATAAAATTGATTCTACAAACATGGATATTCTACACCAGACTCATATCAACTCATGAAAACCAGTGGGGGTTCGATCAACAATCAAGTTTTAGCAATCCTCAAAAACACCCACAAACAATATTCATTTTCCATTTTTTAATCTTTAAAAGAAATAAAAAAAAAAGCCAATAGTCCAAAAAAAGGAAGAAATAACACTTACCCAGAATTCCAAATCTTATAATTATAAACTATATACTAAAATAAGAACAGGCCGAGCCATACAAAATTAACAACCAACACAGAGCTTTATTTCAATTCAAAAGTTTAAATTAATTGAATGAGACTGACCTGAGAGTAAAAGAGAAGAGATGGAAAAAGAAGAGGATGAAGTCATGAACGCATATTTACGCGAAAAATGCCTTTATTTTCGCCCTCGTTCGATTATTTAGTTTAAGTAGTACTAAATTACTATCCATTAATTAGGAGGACCTAAACCTTTTGGCCTTGGAAGTTCAGTAGTAACTTAAAATGCAAAATTTCAAAGCTTAGGTACTTATCACGTAATCGACCAAACTTTTGCTTTGGGGTCTTGCCTAATTGTAATCATGGGGATCGTTCACATTTTTCATATACGAATCAAACTAATTACCGCTTAAATTAACCTCATTAGTTAGATATTGTTATTCTATATTTTCTAACCCCATTAAATTTACTATTTATGAATTATTAGTGGAAAATTTTAAATTTTATATCATATTTAATTTAAATTTTAAATTATTAAATTTTAAAAGATATACGTTGAAAACTAATTAATTTAATGTTTTAAAATATATTTTATCAATGATAAATTTTAAATTTTTAAAAGTTAAAATTATTTTTTTTTGATAAAAGGTCCATAAATGATAATTTTAGTACAACATAGAGAGTATTCTTTTATTAAGCTAGATAAACTACTAAAAAAACATTTTATGTTCATTTATTAAATGAGCGAGTTTGAAAAATGGTGTATATAAAAAATTTATTTATAAGTTATTTTATTTAAATTTAATATTTTTCTAATAAAAAATACTTAGAACTTATTTATGTTATTTTTATTTGTTTATAATATAATTAATAATAATTATATAATTTTATACTTAAAAATAAGAAATATATTTAATAAATTTTAATTTTTAAAAAATCGTTAACTCTTATAAAATTTATTTTTATTAATTTTTAAAATTAAGTCAGAATAAATTTTAAGATTATTTTTTAAAATAAAAAAATGAGATTATGATGTTCCCCATGAACACCTCACTTCTAAAAGAGTAGGGGGCCGCCATCATTCTTTAAAGTGTTTAGAGGTAAATTGTGATTGCATTCCTCGGCCGAAATTAAGTTGATAGAAAAGTACATAAAGAAAGTTTTAGCAGAGGATAAATTATATTATGTGTTATTTTTATCACGTCATCTATAGAATTAATTTATAAAATATATTATTTTTTATGTTATTTTTTTTATCAAGCGAAAATTTATTTGATAAAATAATACGATAAAAAATAATAAAATATATATATATTTTATTAGTTCATACTTGATGAAAAAATAAAAAAAGGCAATAATATAATTTCTATTCGGTTTCTGAAGTCATGATTAGTTTTCATCAAAGGCGCACTAAAAGGCCTACCCACGACCATGAATCATGCTATTGCTATGACCCTGGTATTACGAATAGGATACGACTTTCTTATTTTTAAACTTTTAAGACAAATGATTTCGATTTTAGAGGTAAAGGATGGGATTTTTAACAACTGCGTTATAAAGTGTGTGTGAATTTATTTAAGTACAAAATCGGATTAAGTTGATGAATTGTGAAGTATGAAGAATTATATTTATTAACTTATTTTAAATAAAGACAAAATATATGGATTAAAAATATTATTATACGAGTCAAATTAAACGTTTTAATTTTAACTACAAAATAATCTAGTCGTAGCTCATCCCCTTGTGTCCTGGTGGCAAAGGTAGATGTTTATCATCCCTTGGGACCCGGGTTCGAGCACCAGATATGCCATGCTGTGTGTGCCGTCTTAGAAAAGACTAAGAAAGTTGAACAGATGCTACCCTTGCATCGCACCAGCATATTCAAAAATCTAGTCGTAACAATATTTTAATTAACCATACATATTTATAATTTTAAAAAAAAAATTGACATAACTAGTACTAAACTTATAATTTGATGATTCTGGTGTACTTATTTTATTTAATAGATTGAATTGGGAAGCTAAAAAAACAGTGGATGCGGGATAGCATTAAGGGTGTAGTACGTGCCGTACAGCCGTTCGGTCCTTGGGGCAGGGCGTGCTGGTTAGGCACCACACTGGTCGGGAGCTGTCCCCGCTTCCCTGATGAGCCCATGGGAGGGCGAAACCAGTAAGCATCGAATGGAAAAGGCTGAGCCCCGGGCTTATGGGAGCCCTGGGTTGCCGCACGGGGGAGTTGTCCCTGCGTGAAGACTCTGACCCCGTGACAGATGGTATCAGAGCAGGTCGTGTGCTAGCTGTGAGCTTACCAAGCGCTCCATGTGCTGCGCGTAGCGGGTCAAGTGGACGAGCGTTAGACTCACACCCGAGTGAAGTGGTGTCCGCGAGTGGGACCTCTAGAAAGAGACTGAGACGAGGTAGGGTAGGCAGGAAGCTACAGCGAAAGTTCGCCAAGCACTCGCAGAACCTCGGTAATGAGGGCGAGCAGGCAGGGAATTGCACACTCGATCTGGGTTGGTTCCCCATTGATGTGGGAACGAGATTTCTCCCCATGCACGAGGGTGTGCATGAATTGAGTGAGGGAGATTGTCACGGTCCGTTTGCGTGATAGGCAAGACCGTGACGAGATGCTTGCTGGCTGTGCTTAAAGTCGGGATGCGAGATAGCATTAAGAGTGTAGTACGTGCCGTACAGCCGTTCGGTCCTTGGGGCAGGGCGTGCTGGTTAGGCACCACACTGGTCAGGAGCTGTCCCCGCTTCCCTGATGAGCCCATGGGAGGGCGAAACCAGTAAGCATCGAATGGAAAAGGCTGAGCCCCGGGCTTATGGGAGCCCTGGGTTGCCGCACGGGGGAGTTGTCCCTGCGTGAAGACTCTGACCCCGTGACAGATGGTATCAGAGCAGGTCGTGTGCTAGCTGTGAGCTTACCAAGCGCTCCATGTGCTGCGCGTAGCGGGTCAAGTGGACGAGCGTTAGACTCACACCCGAGTGAAGTGGTGTCCGCGAGTGGGACCTCTAGAAAGAGACTGAGACGAGGTAGGGTAGGCAGGAAGCTACAGCGAAAGTTCGCCAAGCACTCGCAGAACCTCGGTAATGAGGGCGAGCAGGCAGGGAATTGCACACTCGATCTGGGTTGGTTCCCCATTGATGTGGGAACGAGATTTCTCCCCATGCACGAGGGTGTGCATGAATTGAGTGAGGGAGATTGTCACGGTCCGTTTGCGTGATAGGCAAGACCGTGACGAGATGCTTGCTGGCTGTGCTTAAAGTCGGGATGCGAGATAGCATTAAGAGTGTAGTACGTGCCGTACAGCCGTTCGGTCCTTGGGGCAGGGCGTGCTGGTTAGGCACCACACTGGTCGGGAGCTGTCCCCGCTTCCCTGATGAGCCCATGGGAGGGCGAAACCAGTAAGCATCGAATGGAAAAGGCTGAGCCCCGGGCTTATGGGAGCCCTGGGTTGCCGCACGGGGGAGTTGTCCCTGCGTGAAGACTCTGACCCCGTGACAATATGTATACCTTCACTTTTTATACTTTATAATTATTTTATTTGAATTGTTTTTAACTCATAAAGTTGGTGCTGCTTCAATGTAAAAAGTCATTATAATATAGTAAATCATATAATATAAATAAGTGGCATCTAATAATTTAAGATTTAATTTTTTAAAGCTGTAATTATAATCAATATATTCTTATAATTATGATCAAGAATAAATCAATATGCTACGTAAATGAAATTACAATTATATTCATATAACTATAACCATAATCCATTATTAGAATGAACAAAAAAAGGAATGATAATCAAAATATATTCAAACCTAAATTAGAATAGTTCTGGATAGAACTCACATTTTAAACCAAAATAAATCTTTTTAATAGTCTTAAAATATTACAATATAATATTTGTTCATATAATATATTTTTTAACATTTTGATAATGCACACATCCTGAAGATAAAATTGTATGAACCAGAATCTCCTATCATGAACATCATTCTCTTTTTTACTAAACAACTCCTTAGATTCTAAACCAAAACAAATCCAAATAGCAAATGTGTACAATATTTATGTAAATAATATAAATTATATATATCCTAAGATTATGTCACACCCACAATATTGTGACATAAAATATTTTATGTTAGAAGATTGCATTTATAAAAAAATTACCAACCTCACTCTAGAATTTTAAACACTCAATTTAACAGTGATTTTTTATTCAAATATTATAGGAAAACAAAAAAATAAAGGGTAAAATACCTATTTGGTACATTTATACACGTGTTTTTGCTTTGGTCACCCAACTAATTTTTTTGACAAATGGTACTTAACGTTACATTTTGTTTCTATTTTAGTGCCACACAGTTAAAAATTAACGAACGAGATGATGTGTCATTTTCTATTAGGAGAGAGAAACTGAAAAATAATTTAAAAATGACACGAAAGTTTTTCCATTAAATTTTAACGATGGAGTATCAAAAAAATAAAGGGTAATCTTCACCCGTGATCCCTTTTGTTTGGGCTTTGTTCTATTTTGGTCACCCGAATTCAAAAAAATCATTCTTGCCTAATGTTCACATGGAATCTTAAAAATCAACTTGTACACAACTACACACACATTGTCACGAGCATTATAGTGTGGTTCTGGGTAATTTTAATGGCATTCAAAAAATTTAAAAGGTGATCATACTTTGTGTCACGGTTCTAAGGTTTTAATTCAAGTTTGAAGCTTGTCTTTGATAATTAAAGTCTTGGCGGGTAATTTTTAGTTTGCATTGCTTGAGGACAAGCAATCGTTTAAGTTTGGGAGTGTGTTAAGTGTTCAAAAGTTCTATTTTTATTTTTATAACCCTTTTTACTCATAAAATTGCTAGACTTGGGCTCATATTAGTTACATAATTAGCCATTCATACATATTTGCATTATTTCTTTAGTGGTCGAGTTTGACTTTATATTATAATTAGTTTTTTGTGAAAAAAAATGATGTCGGAAGTTATTTTTATGTGTGTATGAGTAATTGCCAGGACAGCTGTCACGGCAATCATCGACAAGAAAGAGATGTTGCACCCAGAAATCATCAACTAGAAGGCAATGCCACCTGGTTGCCACGGCAATCATCGATAGGGAGGCAATGCCACACCAAGTTGCCGCGAGAACCATCGACAAGCTTAAACAAGACAAAGTGGTAGCCGAATTGAAGAGCATAAAAAGCTGGTCCAGTCGTTCTATGTGGCATGAAGAAAGAAGATTGGAGGTTCGAGAAGAGATCAAGAGAAATAAATCCTAAAAAATAAGAGGAGTTTTAGTTGGATAAAAATCCCAAGAGAATTAATATTTCTTTTATTCAATTTAAATCTAACTTAACTTCTTCCTCAAGATAGACTTTGACCTAGCCATCCCCTATAAATAAGAAGCCAAGCCGCCCAAGCCCAGGGTATGTTCGATTGGGGAGAAGAAGCAAGAGATGTTGTCGACATCTTCATCATCTTTTCTTCTTGTTTTCATTGGGGTTCATGTTATGGAGATTTTATTTTGTGTTTCTTTGGAACCTAGCCATGAACTAAATCTAGTTAGCTAAGGTTATTGTGGTTTGTGGTTGTGAGAAACAATTGGATTTTGTTTAGGTAATAGAGTTTGCAATTTTTATTCAAAGTTTGCTCATTCTTGGTTTTTAATTCTTGTTTGCGAGTGAACTGAGAGAGGATCTCGTGATTTCATCTATTTATCTAATATCGTGTAACACCCGGGTTTAGGGGTTAGGTGAAAATAATATTTTTATATTATTTTAGGTTCGGTTCTATGATTTAAATAATGGTCCGGGTTTGGCTTTCAAATTAATTAAATTAATAATAGACTAAGTTTTGGAATTAAAAACCCCAAATGACCATGGAAAATATGTTCTTGTGAATAATCTATTTCATTAAGGGCAAAAGGGTCATTGGACTTTTAATTTAAAACAAAACAAATAAAAACCCAATTTTCATTACTTATCTTCCCCCTCTCTCCCAAAGAATCAGACAAACCTCCCCAAGCCATTGAAGTTACTATTCCATTCCCAAGCTTCTTCGTTTCAACTCCGAATTTAAAGGTGAAGGTAATTTTGAACTCCCCTCACCTCCCTCTTCTCAAAAGTACCCTTCATTTTCATTCTCATGAAGTTTTTAGAAAATAGAGATTTTGAATGTTTTGATTAAAAATGGTGTCTTTATGTTGCAAAGTTAAATGTTTTGATCTAATATGTTTAGTAATGGTGTATAGAGGCCAAATGATACTACATATATGAATTTCAAATGATTTGGGGCAATTTTCGGAATTGGGTTTGAGAGGGTTTTTAGAGGGTTCTAAAGGGTGTTTTGGGGCTGTTTAAGGTTGGTTGTTGGGGGCTGTAGGTAGTATGATATATGAGGATCATTTTGGATGTAATTGAGGCTTGTTTGGAGGCTTGAAATGGAAGATTCCGGTGGGTTAAGTAGGCTACTCGAAAATTCTGTTTTGGGCTTGTGTTGAGTGTTGGATGCTTGTTGATGTTAATCCGGGTTAATTCCATTGGTGATGTATTGATTGTGGACGTTTTGTTTGTGTTTGGGTTTGGTTAGAATCAAGTTCGGGTATCGGTGGGACATCGGAAGTGAATCCGGAGAATTGAAGGTTGCGCTTGCTTGGTCCTTGAGCTAGGAAGCTTAGGTGAGTGGTTAATTGTTTTAAACGGTTTTAAATTGGTTGGTTCGAGTATATGGACTAGGTTGGGCTTGGTAGACCCACCTAGAGTTAGGATTAGGGTGGTAGCCTAATCCTAATCTTGATCTAAGCCTTTGGATGAACTCAAATGCATGAATGTATATGCCTCGTATGTCTTGTGTTGTAAATGCTTATATATATTGTTTTATACATGTGAATTGAGGCATGGATTGTATTGCTTAAAGCATGCATGGTGAGGGTTCATGGTTGTGTCCATGGTGAGTACGTGCTAAGCACGGGAATGATTGAAATGAGAAATGTGGAATGAGTAAAATATTGGCACTAGTATACTTAAATACAAATGATCGATCATTAGGATGTTAGTGTGTACACATGAGTCAAAAGTCGCGCGTGGCCTTGGTGGCGTTGAGTCACCAAGGAGGAGTACGGGTACGCCCGAAAATGGTATTTAAATATAGTCGGTGATAAGTGGAATCCCATCGACGGGGCGTGAGGATGAATGGAATCCCCTCCGCGAGACCGGTGATGAGTGGAATCCCACCGAGGTAATGTGGTTGTTGGATATGAGTTTCCAACGTGTCTATCCGCGTATTTGAGTCATAACTAGGTGCCAATGTGGACTGATATGTGTATCAAATGTGTTGTGATATATGAGCTGTTTGGATGTTTAAATGTGATTACATGTATGGTAGTGTTGAGCTCATGGTTATGGCATATATGTGATATATTGCTCATGCATCTATATCTTGTGGACTCTTGGTAATATGAGTTGCTTGGCTAGATCGTGCTCGGACCCTGCAGTGTTGAGGTTTGTTTTTAGAGCTTACCCTCACTAAGCATCATTGCTTACGCTCTCTTTGTTCAACATTACAGATCCTTAGTTCGTGGGTTGCTCGGGCAAGTGGAGGGCCTCTAAGTGTGGTTTTGGACTTGAGTTCATCAAGTATGGTTTTTGTTAAGACAAGTAATAGTTTAAGCAATGGGATGTGTTGGTTGTTGTTGGTTGTTAGGAGCATGTGTAGACTCCTTTATATATATTGCTTATGCATGGTTGTGTAGCCATGATGAATGTTAACTTATGTCCTTTTTGCTTGCTTGATATGTTGGCCTATGCTTAAGAGTTTCTACTTGTGCTTGATCATAGTTAGAATGAATATATGTTGTGGATTGTTGCTTTGGTATTAGACATGTCTAAATATTGTTGAAGCATGATTGTATGGTTGCTAAGCCTTAGGTTATCTTGTCTTGTTGTTGCTTGGATGTTGTATGGTGTTTTGGGGCATCCTTGTGCCTCAAAACAGCCCAGAAAAGTCTGCAGACAGGGGGTGTTTCGGAACGGGTCCCCGTGTTCCGAAACGGCCCCTGTGTAAATGGCCAGCCGTTTCGAAACGGATGAGGGTCGTTCCGGAACGTTTTCGCTACTGGAATTTTGAGAAAATGGCGAGATGAAGCCGTTCCGAAACGGGCCTTTGAAGTTCCGAAACGGTCAAATCTCGTTGACCACGAGATATTGACCGTCAAGGTCGTTCCGATACGGGTCACCCCTGTTTCGGAACGGTCCCCTTGTGGTTGACCCAGGCCCGTTGACCAGGTCAGGGCGTTTCGGAACACCCTACATGTGTTTCGAAACGGCCTGCTGAAATGAAGTAAAATAGACTGTTTGTGTTTGTTTGGTCGGTAAATGTTTCGTTGATTGTATCTTCCGCTGTTGTGTTTCACATAGGGATTAAATATGCATCTAGATAAGATTAATGTTAAAAGAAATTTTTGGGTCGTTAACCGAGGGGAAGCCTTAACGGGTTTCGCTTCGGTTTTCCCCGTGTGGCCCACTCGGACCGGTCATCCGACCAGACCGGGACGAGGGGGTTACATATCGAGGGAGTTAGATTCAAGAAACGAATGAGTATGATTTTTTTCCAATCCGATGAAGACTAATTCGGCTTAAGAATAAGTTATAAATTTCAATGGCTAAGAGGAGCGCAAGATTGGTTGTTGTTCACCCTTTGTTCACGCTGGGAGGTATTATCAAGGCTTACACAATCAACTTGTATTTCGACTTAGGGATAAGAAGGAATCATTGAAGAACGATTCACCAAACCTTCTTCACCGAACCTTGAAGTTTGTCGCTTAGTTGCCCTGGCAATCCTTGCCCCGACATTGTTATACTAGTTGCCCCGTCATAGCTGTACTAGTTGCCCTAGCAACCCAATTGGCATCAACTGTCGTAGCAATTGAGTTGTCGTTGCACTCATTTACCAAGACGATCCATCCGACTATCACTCCTCAAGTTCACGATAATCTGGCATAATCTCTCTCATTTGATTACATCTTCTTTTATTTTATTGCTCTTAGTTTAGTTATTAATTAGAACTCCTATAACCACCTACTTGTGTTTTTACTTTTACAGTGCGAGAAGTTAAATTCCTGAAGTAACACCAATCCCTATGGAGACGATATCTTTATATATTATAACTTGCAACGTGTACACTTGCACCAATTGTGAATCACTTATTACGCGCAACATGATGATAGGTGTAGTAAGGATTTGCAATTAGTTAAGGTTCCGAAAGGTTTGAGGGCATGGTCAATGGATGAGAAGGTAGGTCTCGTCGTCGTTAGGGATACGAGTCTAATTTGTTTCTCTCTAAATGATACCAACATTATTAGTGAATAAATGAATAAGAGACTACAAGTTAGCAATGATATATGTTTTTACGTATATTGTTTATATCGTTCCAATCTCTTTTACTTTATAAATTGAAAAATGTTATACATTTAAACGCATTTAATTTATGTTATGTATGTTAACATAACAACGATGTAGTTAAAGTATAGTAGAAGTCCCTCTACTATACCTAAAAGTTCATTTTAGTTCTTCTACTATAAAAAATATTTTAGTCCTTGTATTATACTTAAAATTTTATTTTAGTCCCTCTATTGCAAAAAGAAATATTTTAGTCCATGTGCGTTTGAAAAGTTGACATTTTGATCCAAAACACTAAAGTTATTGGTAGTTGGCTTAAATATTTTTGTTTACACAATCTTTAGGTCCCTCTCGATTTTAAACTAGAGCATATTAATCTCTCAAAATATTTTTTGTGAAGTTTTACTTGAAAATTTTAAAAACTTATGAGATCTAAATGCAAAATTAATTCATATTTTAACTTCAAACTTCATTGTCTTCACTTACAATAATATTACAATTACAAGTCAAAATATAAAAAATATTTTAAATGTTTAATTAGAGAGTGCATATAGTTTTTTCTTAAAACTTTTAGATTCAGAGTGAGATTAAGGGTTTAATTGAAAAAGATGATACAAAAATCATATAAAAAATTAACATTTCATTAAAAGTTTCAAAATTATGAAAATATATTATAAAATTATATTTTGATAAAAATATTATAAATTTATATAACATTTTGGTTTAATTTATTTAAAAATTATTCAATCATAATTGGACATGTGTCATGTATTGACGAAAAAGGTCGACACCATCGTAAATCGTTATTATTTATTCACTTTCAAAATATACACTTTATTATTAATAAATGTTATTATATTAGTATATTCATAAAATTTTCAATTTATTTAATACACTTTATTTAATATCGATACAAAGGAAAAATTATAGTTAGTTACGTACACTATTAATTTATCTACTTTAAAATATTATTATTATTATTATTATCCAAAGGGATCAATTTGCTCAATTTCAAAACTGATAAGGACTTAAAAGGTGTTTAAACTAAAATATTTAAGCCAACTATCAATAACTTTAGTGCTTTTGACCAAAATGTTACCTTTTCAAACATACAAGGACTAAAATGATCATTTTTATAGTTGAGGAAATGTTAACTTTTCAAACGTATGGGGACTCAAATGTTCCTTTTTATAGTTGATGGACTAAAATGAGCTTTTAGGTATAATACAAGGAATAAAATGAACTTTAAAGCAGAGTACAATGACTAAAATATTCATTTTTATAGTATAGGAACTAAAATGAATTTTTTAGGTATAGTGGAGGCACTTCTACCATACTTTAACCTAACGATGTTACTCTGATTAAGATTTGGTTAATAAATTAATAGTTATATTCTCTCTGTCACACTAAATTTGTTCGGTATTGACTTTTTAAACGTCAAAATTTTTAAATTTTGATCACAATTATTTTAGATATTTTAATTAATTAAATTTTATAAAATATATATTTTAAACTTCTTGATCGAAGGTTTTTAAAACATATTTTTTATATTTTTATCAATAATGAATTTAAAGCAATAAAGAATCAAAGTTAAAATATTTTAACCAAAAAAATTAATACTAAACATATTCAATGGGACAAAAGTAAAAGTAGTATGAATAGGAATGATGTGTACATTATATTTATAATTAAAAGATATTTATTAATATGCTATCACCATCATTATCTACGAGTTCTAAGGCTTTTCCATTGGAAACATGTTGTCGTTTCCACCATTTTTCTTGCCTTCGAAAACATTCCATTTATGGCTTAAGCCTAAAGAGCCAAACAAATACTAGCACTACTTTCAAAATAAACAAGTACCAAATGTTCAATTACATGATAATTGATAAAGTTAGTTCAGTCATCAAAAACTTCTCTCTTGAAAAGTTTTCTTTGGTCAACAATCACAGTAAATGGTTAAAAGCTCTCAATTGACACATTTTCCTCATTTAGATTGTGTATAGGAGTCAATTTCCCCTCCCACTTTCCTTAGGTAAGAATTGTTCAAAAAATTATAAATAAAATAATTCTATTTATTTAAAAAAGTTTTCTCTTCATTCTTTCTAAACCCTAAAAAAATTTATTTTCATAGTCGGTTCACTAGTCATTGGTGACCGTGCTCGTCTCCTCCTGACATAATAATCATCGTCACCATGTGTTGGATTAATAGATCTCTTTGGGTGCTCGATGACCTAGCCTTTTACCTCTCTTCTACACCTCTTTATATCAAGCTCTAGGAGAGAGTTCGCTTCTCTGTTCGGTTTGTTTGACTAATATCTGGTGGGTGGATTGTCTAGATGATGGTTTGGGGTGAGGTGATACCTCCATCATTTTTGTTTTTACTTGGCTGGTTTCACTTGGCTTTGTTGCAGATTTGGTTGTGGGTGGTGAGGTGGTTCAGTGGCCCTCCGAAGTCTTATTCTCTCTGTTTTTGTTGGTCGTGGCCAGATGGTTGTGCTTCCCAATTTCACCTCTCCTTCAAACGTCGACGACTTTAGATCCGGACGCGGCGACTTGTTGGATCCTTCTCTCTACATTTCTATGAATCATATTTACCCTCTGGTGTCCCCCGAAGCAACATGCAACTAGATTTCATAGATTTGCTGGCATTGTGCTTTCTCGACTTCAGCCAATGGTTGTGATGTTTCTGTTGTTGTGTTCCCTCTTGTTTTTTCTATTCAGTCCTCTATTTTAGACCAGTTGTCTTTGTTTGTTTTCCTCTGTTTCGTTCTCCCTTGTTTATTTGGTTTGTTTGTTATTTTGTTGCTTGTTCCTTGTTGTGAATGAAAGACACTTTATATATGATAAAGTTTTTTCAAATAATTTTTTAACTTTTTATAATTTTTTTAATTTAGAATTTAATATATACTATGTGTCACATGACACGTTCTTAGAGTATCACATATATTTTCCGTAATAAAAAATGAATTAGGATAACGTATATTATAGATAAAAAGTAAAGACGACAAACTAAACATAAATAATTTTAAGCACGAAAGTGATAATGAGGTATAATTTCAGGAAATAATTTTGATTCACATATTGTATTTTAGATGAATGTGTTCATTGTACTCCAACCATCAATCATCTACAATAAGTCAATGTCTCTATATATTCGGCCCCCACTTTATACAAAGGGATCTATATAACTATTTTTGTATATTTTGCAAATTACCGAATAATTTACGCTTAATACTATCCTTCACTTGGTGTACAACCTCAGAATGAGAGCTATGAACCCCATGAAAATGTCTATAATTCCTTTCCTTCTATATCATATAAATGCAAACATTCCAAGTCAGCTTAAAGATTTAAAACCAGCAAAGATTTCTCTTTTAAATGAGAATAAGCCTATACCAACTCTTGCTCCCAAGACAAACTAGAACGATGAATCCAACAAGCATACAGGATGGTATTCCAAACTTGCTTCGAAAAAGGACACTGAAAAAACAAGTGTGCTCGGCTTTCTCCTCATTAAAGGAAAACAGACACCTTCCATCATTCACCTATTTTTAGTAGGCAACCTTTCTAAAATGACCATCTAAGCAAGAGTGGAGTATCGAGGTATGTTCCTTGCATGCCAAACAAATCTCTCCCAAGACACTCGATCATTTCTCTCCATTATCTCTTGCCAAATCAGCTTGATCGAGGAAAGAGAACCTCCTAACATCCCTTGCAACCTCAGCTTTCCCCCCGTAATTGGAGCAAACATCTCCATGTCCAACTGCATGTCTGCATGCACTCAAGTTTCCAGAAACTAATTTCTTTGAGTTTACACAAATTTTTTAATTTTAGGGGCTAGGGCTTAGTTTAGGGTTTAAAGTTGAGGGGTTTAGGTTTTAGGATTTAAAATTTAAAATTAGTATTTAGAACTTCTGGTATAAGGTTTAGTTTTTTAGAGTTTTGGATTTGAATTTTATAGTGTAAATATAGAAGCTTGTGTAAATTTTATTTTACATAGCATGTGTATCAAAATTTTACTCATAATTTCAAAGACCAAAATATCGTTTAACTCTTACTTAAGTACAATTAGTTAACGTTAACTATTCTAATTAAAATATTGATGTGGTTTTTTAAAAGCACTTCTCCCAACACAATAAACTCCATGTTAACGTGAAGAGTTAGAAGATGTTTTTTTAATGTAAACTACACCAAATATTTAGATGTTTTTCGATTATACCATTAAAACTAAAATTCAATTATATGTTAGTACTGCATTTTAAGTCAAACTTCAAAGTTTCCACTAAATCATGAAAATTCAAAAAATGTTGTTTTGATGTTGTGTCATTTATGTCCAAGACGGCCTTGTTTAGGGAAAAATCATACATTTGGGGATCCAAATCCAGATATTTGGGATGGAAGTGTAAAACCTAACCACCAAGTCAAATTAAGAAGGCAATATTTTATTGATAAAAATAATATTTAGATTGAATTGTTTACATATTTTATTATAGTAAAATATAAAATAGTATTCTTATTTTATTATAAATTAATATAAAATACAAGTGAAAAGAGATGTTAAACGATTTTTCTACCATGTACAAAATTTCATTAGGTTGAATATAGGGTTGAGTAAAACTCGACTTAATTAAAATAATAATAATTTTGAGTTGTTCAAGTTATTCGACTCAACTTGAATAACTCGTGAAAATTTCGAGTTCGAATTTGCACAACTTGAAAAATCGAAAAACCAAATTTTACAGTTTTGCGATTTAGTCCCTAATTTCCTTTTTTTTCTTCAATTCTTCCATCATTTTAAGTCATTTTTATCAAATTTGAACCACACGTTCCTAAAACAATGTAGAATACATATTTAGTTTCAATTCATATTTTCGAAACTAATTTCCACCTTTTGCAATTTAACCCCTCAACTTTGTATGATTTCCTCTGCGTTCCTGCAAATTCAATGTTGATGCTTCAATCCGTGGTTCTTATGGTGCCGCAGGGATCGGTGGAATTTTAAAAAATCATGCTGGTATCACTCTGTTAAAATTCTCAAAGTCTATCGGAGTGCATATGCAGAATTGCTTTCTATGTTAGAGGCTTGTCAAATTTTATTCTCGTCGAAATGGTGTGAATCTTGTACTCTCATTGTTGAATTAGATAGCTTGTTATCCGTCAATTGGATAAATGGCTTGAGCTTGGCTCCAGATACGTTTAATGAACTGGTGTCGAAATGCAGGTCTTTTGTTCGACAATATAAGTGCAGATTTGAGTTCGTTTACAGGGAAAACAATGTCGACGCTCATGGGCTACCAAAACGCGGTGTTGATAGAGTGGCCAATCTATTGTGAACGACCGAGTAACGTTGCAGTTGCAGTTGCAGGGGCGAGGTTGTTGTGTAATATCTTTCTTAGGATTATTAGAAGCCTCTAGAGGCACAGTAGAATTCTCGATAGAAAGCTGAGTCATCAGCTTTCTGTTAGACCATTTGTTGTTTGTTAGTCTTGGCGAGAAAAGCTGTTAAAACAGCTGTATAAATGCACCTCTGTGTGCTCTATGTAAACCAACCAGTTTTGGAATGAAATGGATGAGTTTTAGCTCAATTTAACATGGTATCATCCGCCTCTACGATCCTGGTTCATCTTTCTTGCTAGTTTCGTTTTTCTTGCTCGTTCATCATGCCTACCGACGGTGACTCTTCTCCTGCCTCCGATTCCAGTGCACCTGATGATTCCTCTCAAGGATTTTTCAACAAGCAAATCAGTGTTAAGCTTGATGATACAAACTTCCTCCTCTGGCGTCAACAAGTCTTGCTTATGGTACGCGGGCAGGGTCTTGAACACTACCTTGATGAGGACTACACTCCTCCGGTGAAATTTCTGGTGGCTGCTGATGGATCCAAATCTCCCAACCCTTCTTATCAACGGTTCTTCAAACAAGACAGTTCTTTAGCCTCGTGGCTCCTTTCTACGGTCAGTACCTCCATTCTTCCTCATTTAGTTGGTTGTGAATCTTCCTCCTCCATTTGGAAGACCCTTGTTCTTCGCTATTCTAGCCTTTCTACAACGAGAGTCATGCATCTTCATGTTCGATTGAGATCTCTCAAAAAAGGATTGTTGTCCGTTAGTGCATACACTGCCCAGATTAAGGAAATATGTGATTTACTTGCTGTTTGTGGGAGTCCTATCTCTGAGCTTGAACAGGTGGCCACCATTCTCAATGGACTTCCCCCATAATTTGAATCTGTTGTAGCTGTCATCACTGCCAGCAAGGATCCATACACCTTTGATGGAGCTGTCTCGTTGCTCACTGATGCTGAAACGAGGCTTGAAGATCCTCTTCGCCTCTCTGTGGGAATTCATAACACAACTCTTGATGCTGACTCTCGCACAGATGCCACTTACACTTCTGGATCCTCAACTCGTGGAGGACATGCTCCATCGAATGCAGCTACTGGTGGTAGATTCAAAGGTCGCCCACTCTTTTAATGTCAAATTTGTGGAAAATTGGGGCATCTTGCCGGTCGATGTTGGTATAGATTCAACCAAAATTATCAAAGCTCTCAGAAGTCCACTGCTGAAGCTCATACCTGCTGTTGCACTCACACTGATCCAGAAAAAGGCTACTCACCGTATGTTGCTCCTGATGCTGGGCCTTCCCCATCTGCTGACACTCCTCAGGTCAACTCCCTTGTTGCTAATCCAGGGGTCTGGTACCCTGATTCAGGTGCCACGCACCACGTGACACGTGACACCTCTCAGATTCAATCTTCTTAGTCTTATGAAGGTCAAGGTAAAGTACATATTGGGGATGGCTCGTCCTTTGCAATCACACACGTTGGTCAAGGTTGCTTACCCACTGAGTCACGTACTTTACATCTTGAGCAACTTCTTCTTGTTCCTGATATCACACGCAACCTGTTATCTGTTTCAAAGTTTACATCCGATAATGGTGTTTTTTTTTTAATTTCATGCCTCTTCTTGCTGTATCAAGGATGAACGCACAGGTTCTGTTCTGCTTCGAGGGGTTCAAGCTAATGGTCTCTATGAGTTTCCTCCACAACTTCCTTCCATGCATGCGTGTTCTTCTTCCTCCTCTGTTGATTACTGGCTTTGGCACAATAGGATGGGTCATCCTTCCCCTGATGTTGTTAGTCTTGCTTTGAATAAAAGATGTACACCTCCCAAGGACTCCTTCTGCCATGCTTGTCACTTGGGCAAGAGTCACACCCTACCATTTCAGGAGTCTTCTACGGTTTATACTTCTCTTTTTCAGCATGTTGAAATTGATATTTAGGGACCCGCTTCAGTGACCTCAGATGGTTATCTCTATTATATGTCTTGTATTGACATGTACTCACGCAACACTTGGTTGTTTTTGCTTAGAAGAAAGTCTGATGCATGTAATGCTTTTACTCAGTTTAACAATTTAATAAAAAATCAGTTTGGGAAGAATCTATTAGCAATACAAGTTGATGGAGGAGGAGAGTTTCGGTTTCTTCACAATCTATTGGCTCAATTAGGAGTTCAACTACGTGTCACTTGTCCCCATACTTCCTCTCAAAATGGTGTGGTTGAGAGGAAGCACAGGCACATCGTTGAAACATCTCTTACGTTGCTTGCTCAGGCATCCCTTCCTCTTCATTTCTGGTCATATGCAACACTCAGTGCTGTGTTTTTAATCAACAGAATGCCCTCCACTGTTCTTGCTGGGCAATCACCATTTCGAATCTTATACAACAAAGACCCTGATTACAGATTTCTCAAGGTTTTTGGGTGTCTGTGCTACCCTCATCTTCGACCTTACAATGATTATAAACTGGATTTCAGATCTCGAGCTTGTGTGTTCCTTGGTTATTCTCCCTTGCATAAAGGTTATTGGTGCTTTGATCAGGATACAGGACGTATCTTTGTCTCAAGGAATGTCATCTTCCATGAAATTGTATTTCCCTTTCAACATACTACATCTCCTACTCCACAATCTTCTCAGTTTCAAATGACCTTTCCTCCACACTTCATGTTGTTCCAGAACCTACCTCTGACCCTATTGACCCACCCATATCCACTACGACTCCTACTGAACCCATGAATCCTGATGTTGATACACCTGCACCACCAACTTCCCCTATCCCACCTACCTCGACTCAGTCTTCACCTACACCTGAACCACCCTTAGTTAATATTCCACCATCATCTCATACAACTATCGATGACCCTCCCACCACAGTTGACATTCCTTCCGGTCCCTCTCACATTGCAACTTCTACCTCTCCTCCTAATTCCCACCCTATGGTTACTCGCAGCAAAGCTGGAGTTTTTAAACCTAAAGCCTACCACCTTCAACTTGATGATGACATTCCTGTGGACCTTCATGCTGCCATGCAAAACCCTAATTGGCTAAATGCTGTTAATGCTGAGTATGCTGCGTTACTTGCAAATGATACCTGGGATCTTGTTTCATTGCCTCCAGATCGTCGTGCAATTGGGTGTAAGTGGCTCTTCAGAATTAAAAGGCTTGCTGATGGCACTGTTGATCGTTACAAAGCACGCCTTGTAGCGAAGGGTTACTCCCAGCTTGCAGGCTATGATTACAGGGAAACCTTTAGCCCTGTGGTAAAAGCTTCCATTGTAAATATGCTCCTCTCTCTTGCTGTGACTCATTCCTGGGGCATACGCCAAGTGGACGTTAATAATGCCTTTTTAAAAGGTGATCTCGATGAAGATGTCTATATGCTTCAGCCTGATGGTTTTCAGCAAGTTGCTGAGGATGGTACTCAACTTGTCTGTAAGCTCAAGAAAGCTTTGTATGGACTCCGTCAGGCTCCTCGAAATTGGTTCGACAAGCTCAAGAGCTTTCTTCAAACACTGAACTTTCGATCCTCAAATGCTGACACCTCCCTGTTTGTTTACACGAATGATTCAATCATGACATACATCATTGTTTATGTCGATGATATTCTGATTACAGGGTCGTCCTCACTGCACATCAATGAAGTGGTTCAACATTTGTATCAAAAGTTTTCCTTAAAAGATCTTGGGGAGCTCAATTTCTTCCTTGGTATTGAGGTGATTCGTACATCTACTGGTCTACTTCTTTCACAGAGGAAATACATTACAGAGTTACTTGTTAAATTTGATTTTCGAGACCTCACCACTGCTCCAACTCCTATGGTTGCCTCTGTCAAGCTTCATAAAGATGTTACTTCACCTGTTGAACGAGCCACTGAATTTCGAAGCCTTGTGGGATCCCTTCAATATGTCTGTCATACCCGTCCAGACATTGCTTTCTCAGTCAATAAAATTGCTCAATTCATGCAACGACCTACTGCTCTTCACTGGATGGATGTCAAGAGAGTTCTACGCTATCTTACAGGCACGCTTGACCTTGGTTTATGGTTTACTTCCCAACCATCCACTACCTATACACTGCACTCCTTTTCTGATGCAGATTGGGGTAGTGACCCTGATGATAGACGGTCTACCTCGGGGCATTGCACTTTCATAGGCCCTCATCTTCTATTTTGGAGCTCACGCAAGCAAAGGTCTGTTTCAAGGTCTACTGCTGAGGCTGAATTTCGAAGCCTTGCTGATGCAGCTGCAGACATTATGTGGTTCCAGGCTATTCTTCATGACATGCATATTAAGCTTCTTCAACCTCCTGTCCTTTGGAGTGACAATACGAGTGCTGTTGCAATGGCTGCAAATCCTGTATTGCATTCAAAAACGAAGCACGTTGATCTTGATCTATTTTTTATTCGAGAGAAAGTTATGGCTCGTACTCTTCAAGTCAATTACGTTCCAGTTGCAGCCCAAGTTGCAGATATTTTCACTAAAGCCAACTCTACTGCAAGCTTTGAAGAATTTCGGCTTCAACTCTGTGTTCAATCTATCTCCAGGGAACTTGAGAAGCGGGGAGAATATTAGAAGCCTCTAGAGGCACAGTAGAATTCTCGAGAGAAAGCTGAGTCATCAGCTTTCTGTTAGACCATTTGTTGTTTGTTAGTCTTGGCGGGAAAAGCTGTTAAAACAGCTGTATAAATGCACCTCTGTGTGCTCTATGTAAACCAACCAGTTTTGGAATGAAATGGATGAGTTTTAGCTCAATTTAACAAGGATTGGGTCTATGGAGACCATTTTGTGGTTAGAAATGTTGTTATTACGCGATTGTGTGTGGTGTTATGTATGGTTGTATGACTCTCATTCTTGAAATAAATTTAAGTCACTCTTTTTCACGTATTTAGGTTTAGATGGATTTTTTAACGAGGCTCATTTTTCTTTAAAAAAATTATATGATTTCTTCATTTCTTCAAATTCCTTCTTTGTTTTAAGTCCATTTTTATTAAATTTAAACCACATGCTCCACTACCACTATATTATATCTATGCAAATTCAATGCATATTTTAACAAAAAAAATCAATTTAATCCCTTAACTTTACATTTTAATCAATTTGTTCCTTCAATATATTTTTTATAAATTTTTTCTTCTCATCAATTCTTTGACTTCTTTATACTCACACCAATACTTTATTCTCAAAAGTTCATTCTTTAAAAATAACATTATAAATATATTTTTAGAATTTAAGATGATATTATTTTATTAAATAATATTATAAATCTTACTCGCACGTAGTAAATAAATAAATATGTTTTAAATATTTAAAGAAAGTCGTTTAAATTAGAGTTAATTTGTATTATAATATTATAAATAATTAAAATTAAATCGGTACATAAGCTCAAAAAATCGACTCTAATTTTATAAACTCGACTCAATTTGGAAAAAAATCAAATAAAATTTAAGTCATAAAATAATACTCGTCTACTTGAATAACTCGAAAATTTTAATTCGACTCGATCTAAAATTCACACTTAGTTGAATATATTGAGAGAGACTGACGGTGACATCTAATTTTATAAATTCTACGGCCCCTTAACTCATTTTGTTCCTTCTTATCCATTTTCCCCAATTCGAATAATTTTGAAGGTGATTCGAAAGTGAATCAAGCAAAAAAAATGAAGTTGATTCACGACCGGCGAACAACACTGGCCGTCGCACGTGAAACCACGCATTTATTAAAGTTTATCATAGTCATAGCATTTATTAAAGTTTTGACAGGTATGAAATCCGCCTATCTATTCATGGTTGAGGAGAATAGAACATGTTTATCCATCCAAACATTAGGAGGATGGAACTTTTTTTCAGTCTGCTTATCCATCCAACCATGAGAATGATGGAATCTTGTTGGGTTTTTAGGGCTCGATTCGATCAACCAAACTAGCTCACCAAGTGGTGGAGAGATGGATTTTTGGGTGGAAGGGTTGTGGAAGCTAAAAAGAATATTGACACAATGATTTATAGTGGTTCAACCTTCTAACCAATGTCTACATCCACTACCTTAGCTTCCCACTAAGGATTTCTCAACCAATTCCACTAATTGATTCGTCCCCTTTTCTAGGATTAGGAGGAAACCCTTACAACCGATCAAGCTTCTACCCAAAGCCTTGATCAAAACCCTCTTTACAAAGAGACAATGAAAGCAAACTTAAAACCCTCTAATAGGTGTTTGTTTGCACAATTAAGCACTCACCCAAAACCTAAAACACTTGAGCAAATTTGACAATTTTGGCTCACTAGTGTTTGTCTATACAAGAAATGACAAATTAAGCACTAAGACAATTTCTTGATCATTTGATGTTTGACAATATGAGCATTAGCCTTCTCTTGATGCTTGGAGGTCCCTTTTATACTCCCAATTGAGTTTGTAGCCGTTACTAGCCGTTGGGGATGAATTGGAGCCGTTGAGGACTTTATTTCCCTTCATAAATGATGTTCTGTAGCTACCAGTATCGATACAAGTGGAACAGTATCGATACGACCTTCTTGAGGAAATAGCCGTTGGGCTCTTGCCAGCATAGGGGTATCGATACACGTGGAACGGTATCGATACGGCTTGATATTTAAATGGCCGTTGGGAAATAGCCGTTGGGGTAGTTGAAATGGGATCGGTACGCTGACGTGGCGTATCGAAATGACCCCTCTCCGTATCGATACACTAAACCCTTGTATCGATACGGGTTTTGACAGTGGCCAAACTGAGGCAAAATGGTATCGGTACGGGTACAACCGTATCGATACTGGGACGTTGAAAATACAAGTTTGGCTGTTTAAAACATGAAAAATCTTTGCCAAAAACCTCTTAAAATACCTCAAACATAAATTCAAGTTGTTTGGACTTAAAACCAAGTTTTAAATTCTTTTCAAATTAGTCCAAAACATTTTTCAATTATTATATCAAAACATTAGTTCTACAATCTCCCCCTTTTTGATATAATAAAACTAACTTGAAAAATTGTTTGGGATTCTCCCCCTTAAACTTTAAAAATGTTAATAAGAGAATTAGGAATGTAAATCAAATAAAGCTCCCCCTTATTCATTTGAAAATTCAATTTTTCAAACCATTTCTCCCCCTTTTTGTTATATCAAAAAGAATTTAAGACATTAAGTTCAAAATAACAATAGAGGTAAAAAGTTTTGACATAAATAAGAATTTGGTTTAAAAATGGCTCCCCCTTACTCAAAGCATCATCAAAAAAAAAGTTAGTCCATCAAATATGATCATCTAGTTGAATAAACTAAAAATAAGACAAATTAAATCAAAACAACTAGAAATTTTACCAACACTTGAACCCAAGGGAGGATGTGAAGCCTTCCTTCTTCAAGTGTTCTTCCTTGTGTGTATGGAGCTCCACCTCAATGTTTGACTTGTTGAACATCTCCATCACACCTACAATAGACAATCAAGTAACTTTTGGTATCCAAATTGCTT
Source organism: Hibiscus tridactylites (assembly GCA_958450335.1). Lineage (NCBI taxonomy): Eukaryota > Viridiplantae > Streptophyta > Magnoliopsida > Malvales > Malvaceae > Hibiscus > Hibiscus tridactylites. The sequence goes on from OY288270.1 coordinate 15,982,309, forward strand.
TGGATCCATAAACGTTAGTTGCAAAAATTTTAGTCCCCTTAGGAATCCATTTTTCAATGTCATCCTTTTTAATTGAAGTACTAAGTCCTTTTGGGACCCAAATACTTCTAAAACATTTTCCTTTAATAAATCTAGGGGCACTAGATTGTCTAACATAAAAATTTGATTTTCCAAGATTGTTTTTCTTTTCAAGCTCTTTGGAAATCAAATCTTTTTCTTCTTGAACTCTTTGAAGCAATTTTTGTAAATCAAAACATTTTAATTCAAATTCTTCAAGTTTTGCTTCAAGTTCAAGTTTGGTTTTAGAAAGCAAATCATTTTGAATTTTTAACTTTGAAATCAATATATTGTTTTTCAAAATGTGGCTTTTAAAATCTAAAACCAAATCATCATAGGCATCTTGTAATTCATCAAAAGTGTAAGAACATGAAGTAGATGAATTAGAAGTTACCCTTGAATCTTCTTCGATGGCCATAAGGCAAAGGTTGGCTTGTTCATCGTCGGTGGAGTCCTCATCACTCCAAGTAGCCACATATGCCTTCTTCTTATGGCTTGAAGTGCTTGCCCTCTCCTTTCTTTTAGGTTCTCGTTCAAGCTCTCTCAAGGCTTTCTTCATGAACGGGGCACACTTCTTGAAGAGATGAACTATCTCTTCATCTTCATCCTCCTCTTCACTTGAGTAGACATGATGGCAAGTGGAGGATTTGAGAGCCATGACACTAGCATTGATGCCAAGCCCTTTGATTTTCTTCTCTCCCATAGCTCTTATTTCTTCCCTCTTCTTCTCATCCTCCTTGTTCTTCTTCATGATTTGATGAGTAAGAAGTGACCCCATTAGTTCATCAAGCTTCAAAGTCTTCAAATTTTTGGCATCGATGATGGCGGTCCTCTTTGAGTCCCAAGACTCGGGAAGTGAGTAGATGAGCTTTCGAACAAGCTTTTCCTCCGGGATGGCTTCTCTAAAACCTTTAAGACCGTTGGTGATGGTGGAGAACCTATCAAACATCTTCTCGATGTTCTCGTCCGGATCCATTTTGAAGTTCTCATACTCCAAAGTTAGGAGCCCAATTTTGGTCTCCTTGACTTCATTTGTCCCCTCGTATGTGACTTCAAGCTTGTCCCATACCTCCTTGGCACTCTCACAAGAAGACATCTTCTCATAGATGGATGGACCAAATGCACAAAATAGAATGTGCAAGGCTTTGCAATTTAGCTCCATCTTCTTGCGATTGTCGGAACTCCACTCCGCTTTACTTCTTTGAGGCACGAACGGACCATCTTCAACTATGTCCCATAGCTTGTAATCTCTTGACTTCAAGAAGAATTTCATCTTTGTCTTCCAATGGGCATAGTGGTCTCCGTCGAAGAAGGGCGGTTGGTCGATTGATTGTGCCATTGAGCCGGTTGATGGAAAAATGATCGAGCTTGCCGGATCTTCTCAATAGGATGTGAATCCCCTTCGATTGAGCCAAACTCTGATACCAATTGTTGGGTTTTTAGGGCTCGATTCGATCAACCAAACTAGCTCACCAAGTGGTGGAGAGATGGATTTTTGGGTGGAAGGGTTGTGGAAGCTAAAAAGAATATTGACACAATGATTTATAGTGGTTCAACCTTCTAACCAAGGTCTACATCCACTACCTTAGCTTCCCACTAAGGATTTCTCAACCAATTCTACTAATTGATTCGTCCCCTTTTCTAGGATTAGGAGGAAACCCTTACAACCGATCAAGCTTCTACCCAAAGCCTTGATCAAAACCCTCTTTACAAAGAGACAATGAAAGCAAACTTAAAACCCTCTAATAGGTGTTTGTTTGCACAATTAAGCACTCACCCAAAACCTAAAACACTTGAGCAAATTTGACAATTTTGGCTCACTAGTGTTTGTCTATACAAGAAATGACAAATTAAGCACTAAGACAATTTCTTGATCATTTGATGTTTGACAATATGAGCATTAGCCTTCTCTTGATGCTTGGAGGTCCCTTTTATACTCCCAATTGAGTTTGTAGCCGTTACTAGCCGTTGGGGATGAATTGGAGCCGTTGAGGACTTTATTTCCCTTTATAAATGCTGTTCTGTAGCTACCAGTATCGATACAGGTGGAACGGTATCGATACGACCTTCTTGAGGAAATAGCCGTTGGGCTCTTGCCAGCATAGGGGTATCGATACACGTGGAACGGTATCGATACGGCTTGATATTTAAATGGCCGTTGGGAAATAGCCGTTGGGGTAGTTGAAATGGGATCGGTACGCTGACATGGCGTATCGAAACGACCCCTCTCCGTATCGATACACTAAACCCTTGTATCGATACGAGTTTTGACAGTGGCCAAACTGAGGCAAAATGGTATCGGTACGGGTACAACCGTATCGATACAGGGACGTTGAAAATACAAGTTTGGCTGTTTAAAACATGAAAAATCTTTGCCAAAAACCTCTTAAAATACCTCAAACATAAATTCAAGTTGTTTGGACTTAAAACCAAGTTTTAAATTCTTTTCAAATTAGTCCAAACCAATTTTCAATTATTATATCAAAACATTAGTTCTACAAATCTTTTTTCAGTCTGCTTATCTATCCGAGCATGAAGAGGATAGAACCTACTTATCCATCCGAGCATGAGGATGATGGAATTTTTTTTCCAGAACCAGCCTATCCGTTCAGGCATAAGGAGAATGGAACTGTATTATCCATTCGAGCATAAGGAGAATGGAACCCTTATTTTTCAACAACTCGTTTATCCATCCGAGCATGAGGAGGGTGGAACCCTTTTCAGCACATGCTTATCTATACGAGAACGGGGATAATAGAACATGATTATCCGTTCGAGCATGAGGAGAATGAAACCTTTATTTTTCAGCACATGCTTATCTATTGGAGCATGATAAGAATAGAACCCGCCTATCCGTTCGGGCATAAGGAGAATGGAACCTGCTTATCTATCCAAGCATAAGGAAGATAACACCTGCTTATCTATTCGAGCATGAGGACAATACAAGCCGCATATACGTTCAGGCATAATAAGAATGGAACTCGCCTATCCGTTCAGGCGTAAGGAGACTAGAACCAGCCTATCCGTTAGGGCATCAGGAGAATGGAATTGTTCAACAAATCGTTGATCGATGAAAATCAGTACCTTTTGGTCTTTGCTCTATCCCTGTTTCACCGGAATGAACAACGAAGGGCAGCTGTTGTCACTGAATTTTTACCCCTTATTATTATTATTATTATTATTATTATTATTATTATTATTATTATTATTAATTTTAAAACCAAAAAATAATAAGATTCCGTTAAAATAAGATGAAGAGCCCATTTGTTAAAAATAGTCCAATACAATAAAAACACTCTTTTTAAGCCCAAAATAAAACTCTAACTATCCATTTATTTTCCCCATGTGCAAGTTTAATATCAACCATTAGATCTAGGGTAAGGATCCAATGGTCCAGATTGGACCAAAAAATGAGGGGTGGTACCCTCACTTGTGCTGCCACGCATTGGCGCGTGAAACCACGTGCGTGGAACACTCCCTTTCGGTTGTTCGTTTTTACACCGATTCGTGGCCTTCTCAGCGACGCATTGCTGCCGCACGACGTCAACAACTCCAGTCTCGTCTCCAGACTGCCTATTCGACCTTGCACCACTTTCACGACCGGCGAACAACACTGGCCGTCGCACGTCTGCTCTCCCTTTCGGCCAAGTATCTGTAGCAAGCAAAGAAAATGAAGGTGATTCAAGCAAAGAAAGTAAATGAGGTATAATTAAAATTAGAAAGTGATAATGAGGTATAATTTCAGGAAATAATTTTGATTCACATATTGTATTTTAGATGAATGTGTTCATTGTACTCCAACCATCAATCATCTACAATAAGTCAATGTCTCTATATATTCGGCCCCCACTTTATACAAAGGGATCTATATAACTATTTTTGTATATTTTGCAAATTACCGAATAATTTACGCTTAATACTATCCTTCACTTGTTGTACAACCTCAGAATGAGAGCTATGAACCCCATGAAAATGTCTATGATTCCTTTTCTTCTATATCAAATAAATGCAAACATTCCAAGTCAGCTTAAAGATTTAAAACCGGCAAAGATTTCTCTTTTAAATGAGAATAAGCCGATACTAACTCTTCCTCCCAAGACAAACTAGAACGATGAATCTAACAAGCATACAAGATGGTCTCCTAAACTTGCTTCGAAAAAGGACACTGAAAAAACAAGTGTGCTCGGCTTTCTCCTCATTAAAGGAAAGCAGACACCTTCCATCATTCACCTATTTTTGGTAGAACCTATTTAAAATGACCATCCAAGCAATAATGGAGTGTCGAGGTATGTTCCCTGCATGCCAAACAAATCTCTCCAATGACACTCGATCATTTCTCTCCATAATCTCTTGCCAAATCAACTTGATCGAGGAAAGAGAACCTCCTAACATCCCTTGCAACCTCAGCTTTCCCCCCGTAATTGGAGCAAACATCTCCATGTCCAACTGCATGTCTGCATGCACTCAAGTTTCCAGAAACTAATTTCTTTGAGTTTACACAAACTTTTTAATTTTAGGGGCTAGGGCTTAGTTTAGGGTTTAAAGTTAAGGGGTTTAGGTTTTAGGATTTAAAATTTAAAATTAGTATTTAGAACTTATGGTATAAGGTTTAGTTTTTTAGAGTTTTGGATTTGAATTTTATAGTGTAAATATAGAAGCTTGTGTAAATTTTATTTTACATAGCATGTGTATCAAAATTTTACTCATAATTTCAAAGACCAAAATATCGTTTAACTCTTACTTAAGTACAATTAGTTAACGTTAACTATTCTAATTAAAATATTGATGTGGTTTTTTAAAAGCACTTCTCCCAACACAATAAACTCCATGTTAACGTGAAGAGTTAGAAGATGTTTTTTTAATGTAAACTACACCAAATATTTAGATGTTTTTCGATTATACCATTAAAACTAAAATTCAATTATATGTTAGTACTGCATTTTAAGTCAAACTTCAAAGTTTCCACTAAATCATGAAAATTCAAAAAATGTTGTTTTGATGTTGTGTCATTTATGTCCAAGACGACCTTGTTTAGGGAAAAATCATACATTTGGGGATCCAAATCCAGATATTTGGGATGGAAGTGTAAAACCTAACCACCAAGTCAAATTAAGAAGGCAATATTTTATTGATAAAAATAATATTTAGATTGAATTGTTTACATATTTTATTATAGTAAAATATAAAATAGTATTCTTATTTTATTATAAATTAATATAAAATACAAGTGAAAAGAGATGTTAAACGATTTTTCTACAATGTACAAAATTTCATTAGGTTGAATATAGGGTTGAGTAAAACTCGACTTAATTAAAATAATAATAATTTTGAGTTGTTCAAGTTATTCGACTCAACTTGAATAACTCGTGAAAATTTCGAGTTCGAATTTGCACAACTTGAAAAATCGAAAAACCAAATTTTACAGTTTTGCGATTTAGTCCCTAATTTCCTTTTTTTCTTATATTCTTCCATCATTTTAAGTCATTTTTATCAAATTTGAACCACAAGTTCCTAAAACAATGTAGAATACATATTTAGTTTCAATTAATATTTTCGAAACTAATTTCCACCTTTTGCAATTTAACACCTCAACTTTGTATGATTTCCTCTGCGTTCTTGCAAATTCAATGTTGATGCTTCAATCTGTGGTTCTTATGGTGTCGCAGGGATCGGTGGAATTTTAAAAAATCATGCTGGTATCACTCTGTTAAAATTCTCAAAGTCTATCGGAGTGCATATGCAGAATTGCTTTCTATGTTAGAGGCTTGTCAAATTTTATTCTCGTCGAAATGGTGTGAATCTTGTACTCTCATTGTTGAATTAGATAGCTTGTTATCCGTCAATTGGATAAATGGCTTGAGCTTGGCTCCAGATACGTTTAATGAACTGGTGTCGAAATGCAGGTCTTTTGTTCGACAATATAAGTGCAGATTTGAGTTCGTTTACAGGGAAAACAATGTCGACGCTCATGGGCTACCAAAACGTGGTGTTGATAGAGTGGCCAATCTATTGTGAACGACCGAGTAACGTTGCAGTTGCAGTTGCAGTTGCAGGGGTGAGGTTGTTGTGTAATATCTTTCTTAGGATTATTAGAAGCCTCTAGAGGCACAGTAGAATTCTCGAGAGAAAGCTGAGTCATCAGCTTTCTGTTAGACCATTTGTTGTTTGTTAGTCTTGGCGGGAAAAGCTGTTAAAACAGCTGTATAAATGCACCTCTGTGTGCTCTATGTAAACCAACCAGTTTTGGAATGAAATGGATGAGTTTTAGCTCAATTTAACATGGTATCATCCGCCTCTACGATCCTGGTTCATCTTTCTTGCTAGTTTCGTTTTTCTTTCTCGTTCATCATGCCTACCGACGGCGACTCTTCTCCTGCCTCCGATTCCAATGCACCTGATGATTCCTCTCAAGGATTTTTCAACAAGCAAATCAGTGTTAAGCTTGATGATACAAACTTCCTCCTCTGGCGTCAACAGGTCTTGCTTATGGTACGCGGGCAGGGTCTTGAACACTACCTTGATGAGGACTACACTCCTCCGGTGAAATTTCTGGTGGCTGCTGATGGATCCAAATCTCCCAACCCTCCTTATCAACGGTTCTTCAAACAAGACAGTTCTTTAGCCTCGTGGCTCCTTTCTACGGTCAGTACCTCCATTCTTCCTCATTTAGTTGGTTGTGAATCTTCCTCCTCCATTTGGAAGACCCTTTTTCTTCGCTATTCTAGCCTTTCTACAACGAGAGTCATGCATCTTCATGTTCGATTGAGATCTCTCAAAAAAGGATTGTTGTCCATTAGTGCATACACTGCCCAGATTAAGGAAATATGTGATTTACTTGCTGTTTGTGGGAGTCCTATCTCTGAGCTTGAACAGGTGGCCATCATTCTCAATGGACTTCCCCCATAATTTGAATCTGTTGTAGCTGTCATCACTGCCAGCAAGGATCCATACACCTTTGATGGAGCTGTCTCGTTGCTCACTGATGCTGAAACGAGACTTGAAGATCCTCTTCGCCTCTCTGTGGGAATTCATAACACAACTCTTGATGCTGACTCTCGCATAGATGCCACTTACACTTCTGGATCCTCAACTCGTGGAGGACGTGCTCTATCGAATGCAGCTACTGGTGGTAGATTCAAAGGTCGCCCACGCTTTCAATGTCAAATTTGTGGAAAATTGGGGCATCTTGCCGATCGATGTTGGTATAGATTCAACCAAAATTATCAAAGCTCTCAGAAGTCCACTGCTGAAGCTCATACCTGCTGTTGCACTCACACTGATCCAGAAAAAGGCTACTCACCGTATGTTGCTCCTGATGCTGGGCCTTCCCCATCTGCTGACACTCCTCAGGTCAACTCCCTTGTTGCTAATCCAGGGGTCTGGTACCCTGATTCAGGTGCCACGCACCACGTGACACGTGACACCTCTCAGATTCAATCTTCTCAGTATTATGAAGGTCAAGGTAAAGTACATATTGGGGATGGCTCGTCCCTTGCAATCACACACGTTGGTCAAGGTTGCTTACCCACTGAGTCACGTACTTTACATCTTGAGCAACTTCTTCTTGTTCCTGATATCACACGCAATCTTCTCAGCCTCTTCTTGCTGTATCAAGGATGAACGCACAGGTTCTGTTTTGCTTCGAGGGGTTCAAGCTAATGGTCTCTATGAGTTTCCTCCACAACTTTCTTCCATGCATGCGTGTTCTTCTTCCTCCTCTGTTGATTACTGGCTTTGGCACAATAGGATGGGTCATCCTTCCCCTGATGTTGTTAGTCTTGCTTTGAATAAAAGATGTACACCTCCCAAGGACTCCTTCTGCCATGCTTGTCACTTGGGCAAGAGTCACACCCTACCATTTCAGGAGTCTTCTACGGTTTATACTTCTCTTTTTCAGCATGTTGAAATTGATATTTAGGGACCCGCTTCAGTGACCTCAGATGGTTATCTCTATTATATGTCTTGTATTGACATGTACTCACGCAACACTTGGTTGTTTTTGCTTAGAAGAAAGTCTGATGCACGTAATGCTTTTACTCAGTTTAACAATTTAATAAAAAATCAGTTTGGGAAGAATCTATTAGCAATACAAGTTGATGGAGGAGGAGAGTTTCGGTTTCTTCACAATCTATTGGCTCAATTAGGAGTTCAACTACGTGTCACTTGTCCCCATACTTCCTCTCAAAATGGTGTGGTTGAGAGGAAGCACAGGCACATCGTTGAAACATCTCTTACGTTGCTTGCTCAGGCATCCCTTCCTCTTCATTTCTGGTCATATGCAACACTCAGTGCTGTGTTTTTAATCAACAGAATGCCCTCCACTGTTCTTGCTGGGCAATCACCATTTCGAATCTTATACAACAAAGACCCTGATTACAGATTTCTCAAGGTTTTTGGGTGTTTGTGCTACCCTCATCTTCGACCTTACAATGATTATAAACTGGATTTCAGATCTCGAGCTTGTGTGTTCCTTGGTTATTCTCCCTTGCATAAAGGTTATTGGTGCTTGGATCAGGATACAGGACGTATCTTTGTCTCAAGGAATGTCATCTTCCATGAAATTGTATTTCCCTTTCAACATACTACATCTCCTACTCCACAATCTTCTCAGTTTCAAATGACCTTTCCTCCACACTTCATGTTGTTCCAGAACCTACCTCTGACCCTATTGACCCACCCATATCCACTACGACTCCTACTGAACCCATGAATCCTGATGTTGATACACCTGCACCACCAACTTCCCCTATCCCACCTACCTCGACTCAGTCTTCACCTACACCTGAACCACCCTTAGTTAATATTCCACCATCATCTCATACAACTATCGATGACCCTCCCACCACAGTTGACATTCCTTCCGGTCCCTCTCACATTGCAACTTCTACCTCTCCTCCTAATTCCCACCCTATGGTTACTCGCAGCAAAGCTGGAGTTTTTAAACCTAAAGCCTACCACCTTCAACTTGATGATGACATTCCTGTGGACCTTCATGCTGCCATGCAAAACCCTAATTGGCTAAATGCTGTTAATGCTGAGTATGCTGCGTTACTTGCAAATGATACCTGGGATCTTGTTTCATTGCCTCCAGATCGTCGTGCAATTGGGTGTAAGTGGCTCTTCAGAATTAAAAGGCTTGCTGATGGCACTGTTGATCGTTACAAAGCACGCCTTGTAGCGAAGGGTTACTCCCAGCTTGCAGGCTATGATTACAGGGAAACCTTTAGCCCTGTGGTAAAAGCTTCCATTGTAAATATGCTCCTCTCTCTTGCTGTGACTCATTCCTGGGGCATACGCCAAGTGGACGTTAATAATGCCTTTTTAAAAGGTGATCTCGATGAAGATGTCTATATGCTTCAGCCTGATGGTTTTCAGCAAGTTGCTGAGGATGGTACTCAACTTGTCTGTAAGCTCAAGAAAGCTTTGTATGGACTCCGTCAGGCTCCTCGAAATTGGTTCGACAAGCTCAAGAGCTTTCTTCAAACACTGAACTTTCGATCCTCAAATGCTGACACCTCCCTGTTTGTTTACACGAATGATTCAATCATGACATACATCATTGTTTATGTCGATGATATTCTGATTACAGGGTCGTCCTCACTGCACATCAATGAAGTGGTTCAACATTTGTATCAAAAGTTTTCCTTAAAAGATCTTGGGGAGCTCAATTTCTTCCTTGGTATTGAGGTGATTCGTACATCTGCTGGTCTACTTCTTTCACAGAGGAAATACATTACAGAGTTACTTGTTAAATTTGATTTTCGAGACCTCACCACTGCTCCAACTCCTATGGTTGCCTCTGTCAAGCTTCATAAAGATGTTACTTCACCTGTTGAACGAGCCACTGAATTTCGAAGCCTTGTGGGATCCCTTCAATATGTCTGTCATACCCGTCCAGACATTGCTTTCTCAGTCAATAAAATTGCTCAATTCATGCAACGACCTACTGCTCTTCACTGGATGGATGTCAAGAGAGTTCTACGCTATCTTACAGGCACGCTTGACCTTGGTTTATGGTTTACTTCCCAACCATCCACTACCTATACACTGCACTCCTTTTCTGATGCAGATTGGGGTAGTGACCCTGATGATAGACGGTCTACCTCGGGGCATTGCACTTTCATAGGCCCTCATCTTCTATTTTGGAGCTCACGCAAGCAAAGGTCTGTTTCAAGGTCTACTGCTGAGGCTGAATTTCGAAGCCTTGCTGATGCAGCTGCAGACATTATGTGGTTCCAGGCTATTCTTCATGACATGCATATTAAGCTTCTTCAACCTCCTGTCCTTTGGAGTGACAATACGAGTGCTGTTGCAATGGCTGCAAATCCTGTATTGCATTCAAAAACGAAGCACGTTGATCTTGATCTATTTTTTATTCGAGAGAAAGTTATGGCTCGTACTCTTCAAGTCAATTACGTTCCAGTTGCAGCCCAAGTTGCAGATATTTTCACTAAAGCCAACTCTACTGCAAGCTTTGAAGAATTTCGGCTTCAACTCTGTGTTCAATCTATCTCCAGGGAACTTGAGAAGCGGGGAGAATATTAGAAGCCTCTAGAGGCACAGTAGAATTCTCGAGAGAAAGCTGAGTCATCAGCTTTCTGTTAGACCATTTGTTGTTTGTTAGTCTTGGCGGGAAAAGCTGTTAAAACAGCTGTATAAATGCACCTCTGTGTGCTCTATGTAAACCAACCAGTTTTGGAATGAAATGGATGAGTTTTAGCTCAATTTAACAAGGATTGGGTCTATGGAGACCATTTTGTGGTTAGAAATGTTGTTATTACGCGATTGTGTGTGGTGTTATGTATGGTTGTATGACTCTCATTCTTGAAATAAATTTAGGTCACTCTTTTGCACGTATTTAGGTTTAGATGGATTTTTTAACGAGGCTCATTTTTCTTTAAAAAAATTATATGATTTCTTCATTTCTTCAAATTCCTTCTTTGTTTTAAGTCCGTTTTTATTAAATTTAAACCACATGCTCCACTACCACTATATTATATCTATGCAAATTCAATGCATATTTTAACAAAAAAAATCAATTTAATCCCTTAACTTCTTTATACTCACACCAATACTTTATTCTCCAAAGTTCATTCTTTAAAAATAACATTATAAATATATTTTTAGAATTTATGATGATATTATTTTATTAAATAATATTATAAATCTTACTCGCACATAGTAAATAAATAAATAAATATGTTTTAAATTTTTAAAGAAAGTCGTTTAAATTAGAGTTAATTTTTATTATAATATTATAAATAATTAAAATTAAATCGGTACATAAGCTCAAAAAATCGACTCTAATTTTATAAACTCGACTCAATTTGGAAAAAAAATCAAATAAAATTTAAGTCATAAAATAATACTCGTCTACTTGAATAACTCGAAAATTTTAATTCGACTCGATCTAAAATTCACACTTAGTTGAATATATTGAGAGAGACTGACGGTGACATCTAATTTTATAAATTCTACGGCCCCTTAACTCATTTTGTTCCTTCTTATCCATTTTGCCCAATTCGAATAATTTTGAAGGTGATTCGAAAGTGAATCAAGCAAAAAAATGAAGTTGATTCACGACCGGCGAACAACACTGGCCGTCGCACGTGAAACCACACATTTATTAAAGTTTATCATAGTCATAGCATTTATTAAAGTTTTGACAGGTATGAAATCCGCCTATCTATTCATGGTTGAGGAGAATAGAACATGTTTATCCATCCAAACATTAGGAGGATGAAACTTTTTTTCAGTCTGGTTATCCATCCAACCATGAGAATGATGGAATCTTTTTTCAGTCTGCTTATCTATCCCAGCATGAAGAGGATAGAACCTACTTATCCATCCGAGCATGAGGATGATGGATTTTTTTTTCCAGAACGGCCTATCCGTTCAGGCATAAGGAGAATGGAACTGGATTATCCATTCGAGCATAAGGAGAATGGAACCCTTATTTTTCAACAACTCGTTTATCCATCCGAGCATGAGGAGGGTGGAACCCTTTTCAGCACATGCTTATCTATACGAGCACGGGGATAATAGAACATGATTATCCGTTCGAGCATGAGGAGAATGAAACCTTTATTTTTCAGCACATGCTTATCTATTGGAGCATGATAAGAATAGAACCCGCCTATCCGTTCGGGCATAAGGAGAATGGAACCTGCTTATCTATCCAAGAATAAGGAGGATAACACCTGCTTATCTATTCGAGCATGAGGACAATACAAGCCGCATATCCGTTCAGGCATAATAAGAATGGAACTCGCCTATCCGTTCAGGCGTAAGGAGACTAGAACCAGCCTATCCGTTAGGGCATCAGGAGAATGGAATTGTTCAACAAATCGTTGATCGATGAAAATCAGTACCTTTTGGTCTTTGCTCTATCCCTGTTTCACCGGAATGAACAACGAGGGGCAGCTGTTGTCACTGAATTTTTACCCCTTATTATTATTATTATTGTTATTATTATTATTATTATTATTATTATTATTATTATTATTATTATTATTAATTTTAAAACCAAAAAATAATAAGATTCCGTTAAAATAAGATGAAGAGCCCATTTGTTAAAAATAGTCCAATACAATAAAAAACTCTTTTTAAGCCCAAAATAAAACTCTAACTATCCATTTATTTTCCCCATGTGCAAGTTTAATATCAACCATTAGATCTAGGGTAAGGATCCAATGGTCCAGATTGGACCAAAAAAATGAGGGGTGGTACCCTCACTTGTGCTGCCACGCATTGGCGCGTGAAACCACGTGCGTGGAACACTCCCTTTCGGTTGTTCGTTTTTACACCGATTCGTGGCCTTCTCGGCGACGCATTGCTGCCGCACGACGTCAACAACTCCAGTCTCGTCTCCAGACTGCCTATTCGACCTTGCACCACTTTCACGACCGGCGAACAACACTGGCCGTCGCACGTCTGCTCTCCCTTTCGGCCAAGTATCTGTAGCAAGCAAAGAAAATGAAGGTGATTCAAGCAAAGAAAGTAAATGAGGTATAATTAAAATTAGAAAGTGATAATGAGGTATAATTTCAGGAAATAATTTTGATTCACATATTGTATTTTAGATGAATGTGTTCATTGTACTCCAACCATCAATCATCTACAATAAGTCAATGTCTCTATATATTCGGCCCCCACTTTATACAAAGGGATCTATATAACTATTTTTGTATATTTTGCAAATTACCGAATAATTTACGCTTAATACTATCCTTCACTTGTTGTACAACCTCAGAATGAGAGCTATGAACCCCATGAAAATGTCTATGATTCCTTTTCTTCTATATCAAATAAATGCAAACATTCCAAGTCAGCTTAAAGATTTAAAACCGGCAAAGATTTCTCTTTTAAATGAGAATAAGCCGATACTAACTCTTCCTCCCAAGACAAACTAGAACGATGAATCTAACAAGCATACAAGATGGTCTCCTAAACTTGCTTCGAAAAAGGACACTGAAAAAACAAGTGTGCTCGGCTTTCTCCTCATTAAAGGAAAGCAGACACCTTCCATCATTCACCTATTTTTGGTAGAACCTATTTAAGATGACCATCCAAGCAATAATGGAGTGTCGAGGTATGTTCCCTGCATGCCAAACAAATCTCTCCAAAGACACTCGATCATTTCTCTCCATAATCTCTTGCCAAATCAGCTTGATCGAGGAAAGAGAACCTCCTAACATCCCTTGCAACCTCAGCTTTCCCCCCGTAATTGGAGCAAACATCTCCATGTCCAACTGCATGTCTGCATGCACTCAAGTTTCCAGAAACTAATTTCTTTGAGTTTACACAAACTTTTTAATTTTAGGGGCTAGGGCTTAGTTTAGGGTTTAAAGTTAAGGGGTTTAGGTTTTAGGATTTAAAATTTAAAATTAGTATTTAGAACTTATGGTATAAGGTTTAGTTTTTTAGAGTTTTGGATTTGAATTTTATAGTGTAAATATAGAAGCTTGTGTAAATTTTATTTTACATAGCATGTGTATCAAAATTTTACTCATAATTTCAAAGACCAAAATATCGTTTAACTCTTACTTAAGTACAATTAGTTAACGTTAACTATTCTAATTAAAATATTGATGTGGTTTTTTAAAAGCACTTCTCCCAACACAATAAACTCCATGTTAACGTGAAGAGTTGGAAGATGTTTTTTTTAATGTAAACTACACCAAATATTTAGATGTTCTTCGATTATACCATTAAAACTAAAATTCAATTATATGTTAGTACTGCATTTTAAGTCAAACTTCAAAGTTTCCACTGAATCATGAAAATTCAAAAAATGTTGTTTTGATGTTGTGTCATTTATGTCCAAGACGGCCTTGTTTAGGGAAAAATCATACATTTGGGGATCCAAATCCAGATATTTGGGATGGAAGTGTAAAACCTAACCACCAAGTCAAATTAAGAAGGCAATATTTTATTGATAAAAATAATATTTAGATTGAATTGTTTACATATTTTATTATAGTAAAATATAAAATAGTATTCTTATTTTATTATAAATTAATATAAAATACAAGTGAAAAGAGATGTTAAACGATTTTTCTACAATGTACAAAATTTCATTAGGTTGAATATAGGGTTGAGTAAAACTCGACTTAATTAAAAAAATAATAATTTTGAGTTGTTCAAGTTATTCGACTCAACTTGAATAACTCGTGAAAATTTCGAGTTCGAATTTGCACAACTTGAAAAATCGAAAAACCAAATTTTACAGTTTTGCGATTTAGTCCCTAATTTCCTTTTTTTCTTCAATTCTTCCATCATTTTAAGTCATTTTTATCAAATTTGAACCACACGTTCCTAAAACAATGTAGAATACATATTTAGTTTCAATTCATATTTTTGAAACTAATTTCCACCTTTTGCAATTTAACCCCTCAACTTTGCATGATTTCATCATATTTTTTTCATTTTCTCCTTCGTTTTAAGTTCATTTTGACAAATTTGAACCTGTAGAACTAATTGTTTTGATATTATAATTGAAAAATGTTTTGGACTAAATTGAAAAGAATTTAAAATATGTTTTTAGTAAAAAAAAAACAACTTGAAAATATGTTTAAGAGTTTTATAAGGCTTTGGAATGATTTAAAGTGTATTTAAAGTAGTCAAAACCATGTTTTAAATGTAAATGTACCGATTCGGTGTGGAACCGTATCGATACCCTTTAGGGTTTTAACTATAGTGATTTTCCAGTAGCCAAAACTCGTACTGATATGCTTTGCCATATCGATACGGTGTGCTTTAAAATACCCAACGGCTAGTTCGCGTACCGATACGCCCAACTACCCTCAACGGTCATTTTTCCAACGGTATTTTAAATTGCAGGACCGTACTGATACGCTTACTATATGTATCGATACGCACCAGTTGAAGTACTCAACGGCTATTTCCTTATCAAGATCGTATCGATACGGTTTGAGGAGTATCGATATGCCAAGCTGCAGAACTACATTTATGGTGAGAAATAAAGGCTCCAACGGCTCTAATTCAACCCCAACGGTTCTCAACGGCTACAAACTCAATTAGGAGTATAAAAGAGACCTCCAAGCATCCATAGATGATTAATGCTTCAATTGTCAACAACATTATGATAAAAGATTGTCTTTAGAGCTAAATTGTATATTTCTTGTATAGACAACACTTGTGAGCTCAATTGTCATATTTGCTCAAGTGTATAGGTTTTAAGTGAGGGCTTAATTGTGCAAACAAATACCTATTAGAGGGATTTCTAGTTTGCTTTGAATTTCTCTTGTAAGAGAGTGTTTGATCAAGCTTTGGGTAGAAAGCTTGATTGTTGTAACGGTTTCCTCCTCATCCGAGAAAAGGGGACAAAATTCTTAGTGAATATGGTTGAAATCCTTAGTAGGAAGCTAAGGTAGTAGATGTAGGCTTTGGGTTAGAAAGTCGAACCACTCTAAATCCTTGTGTTTAAATCTTACTTTTTTGGCTTCCAAAAATTCAATCTTCTCCACACTTGGCAAGCATTATGGTTGTGATCATCGAGCCCAACAGAACCGCATGCTCCTAAACCACTATAAAATACTTATATAGCTTCAATTCATATTTTTTCAATTTAGCCCCTCAATTTTATATAATTTGGAGATACGGACGGGAGCCAGAAAGCCTTTGGCTTAGATTTATAGATGAGAAGTACGGTTTATTGCCAAATAACTTGCTCCCTGGGCATATCGGAAGGAACAAAATTTCTTGGGTTTGGAACAACATCACCTTGCCCTTAAAATCCTCTGAGGATGTTTTCACTAGCAACATTAGATACACTTTGGGTGATGGTAATAGTATCAATTTTTGGGACGACTTCTGGACGGAACTTCCTTCCTTACTGTCACGCCCCACCAAAGTGCACCAGGACCAACCGAGGAGTGCCCCCTAGGTGCACTCGAGCCAACCAAGGAAAAATGAGGTGCCTTGGACGTTTCAAGGCCAATGATGAACCAAGAAAGGTTCTACATTGGCCTAGAGAGGACTACAACCCTCTCAAAACGTTGCCACAAGGTTATATGAGGTTTCAGGATATTCTATACTCATCTAGGCCCAACCGGGAGGACCTAGAAGACTCCGAAAGGCTCGGGACAGCTCGTGATTAGTCTGGACATCTCTGGAACATTCTAGAAACCTATAGATAAGTGTAGTACTATAGGGAGTAATATAGAAGCCTAGAGACATATGTAGATAAGTATGGAAATATCTAGATATCACTAGGCCTTGTAAGATATTTTAGAAGGTGAAATAATGACCGTCGGATCAAAGTGATCCTAGCTGTCCATTGAGGAGGTGAGAGCCTATAAATAGGGTCACCCCTCTCATTTGTAATCCATCCCCACAAGTTCACAAACTAAGTTCTCTTGTAAAGCTTTCTAAAGTTCAATACAAGGTTCATTTCCTTGTAAAACTCTCTTGCCTTCACAAGCTCTTTGTTTTAGTCATAGCGTTCGCGTGAAGTAAGGTTGGTTAGCAAGATCGGGAGTTGCTAACACCGCACAGATTGGTTTGAGAGAACAAGTCCGTGATAGTTGGTATCAGAGAAGGTTCGATACACTCGAGACATGGCCAAGACCGGGAAGAACCAAGTTGTTAGCTCATCGGAAGCCGAGGTCACGTATGAACAACGAGGGCGTGAGGAGATGGTCGATCCTAGTGCACCAAGGCCAATGGCCAAGTCCAAGGACGTGATCCCTAGCTTGGAGTCACGCTTGACTCATGTCGAGGAGAGCGTTGGGGGCGTGGGTGCCCAAGTGGACGACCTTCAACAAATGGTAGAAGGCCTTGAGGCGGAGGATGTCGAGATACACACGGCCGTGAGGGCCATGAGGCTCAAGCTAGAGGAGTCCATGCACGTGGAGATGGGACGAGTCCACGATCTTCTCATGGAGGTGCTCTCAAAGGTGCGTGCATCTCTTCAACTAGAGCTAGATATTGCTCGTGCCCAGATGGAGGCACTACAAGGCGACGTAGCCTTGTGCAAACGTGCTTTGGCAGCAGGGGCAAGCACCACCGTTGAGGCTAGAAGGGTCGAGGTGCCCAAGCCTCAAACCTTTGCGGGAGCACGCAACGCTAAGGAAGTGGATAACTTCCTATATGGCTTAGAGCAATACTTAAGAGCCGTTGGCATTGTGGAGGATGCCACCAAGATCCAAACCGTGGGTCTATATCTCACTGATATTGTCATGTTATGGTGGAGGAGAAGATGCAATGACATTGAGAAAGGTACATGCACCATCTCTACCTTTGATGATTTCAAGAAGGAACTCAAAAGAAAATTCTACTCCGAAAATTCCGAAGACGAGGCTAGAGCTCGATTGCGAAGGTTAAATCAATCAGGGAGTATTCGAGATTATGTTAAAGAATTCACAAGCTTGGTGCTTGAGATCCCCGATATCTCCGAAAAATATTCGCTCTTCAATTTCATAGATGGTTTCCAGAATTAGGCCAAAACTGAGCTAAGGTGACGGGGAGTACAAACCCTTGTCGATGCAATTGTCGTGGCCGAGAGTCTCATCGACTACTCTAGCCACAAGGAGACCACCCCTAAGGCGAAGGATGAGAAGGGCGGTCAAGCCAAAGGTAGGGGAGACAAGGGTCAACGCAAAGGGGGCATCACGAGGGCAACTTACCTAGCCACAGAGACTCGTGCCCTTGGAAGGGCAAGGACAAGGGTAAGTCCAAGCTTGGAGTTCCAAGGAATGAGGAAGTCACCACCCACCAATTGCTACATCTGCGACGGTGACCATTGGGTTCGCGAATGCCTACAACGTCAAGCCCTTAGCGTGCTCCTAGCCAAGCAACAAGGAGGTAGCGACACCGACATTGGTGATGAAGGTGCACAAATGAGATCAATTCAACTCTTGAATGGTATCCAATCAACCCCAAAGACCGAAGCCAATGGGTTGCTTTAGTGGATGTCACCGTCAACGGAAAGGCAACGAGGGTCATGCTTGACACATGTGCGTCCCATAACTTCCTCTCTATTAAAGAGGCAAGTAGGCTTGGTCTTAAGGTAAAGGGGGAGGCGGATATGTCAAGGCAGTTAACTCTACCGCTCAACCCATCCACGAGATTGCTCGAGGAGTCAAGACCAACGTAGGGACATGGTCTGGGCACATAGACTACATAGTTGTGCCGATGGATGACTACAAGATCATCCTAGGGATCGAATTCTTCGACCGGGCCAAGGCAATCTCAATGCCATTCTCCAACAGCATGTGCATCACAGAGCGCGACCAAGCTTGTGTGGTGCCAACACACAGAACCACCAAGCAAGGGACCAAGGTGCTCTCGTCTCTTCGGCTCCAAAGGGACATTGACTGAGGCGAGCCATCTAAGGGGTTGGATGGACACGAAGTGAGTAAGGCTGCCAACTCAAGGCGACAAAGTCAAGCTCTACCAAGCCAAAGAAACAACCCGGTGCGATAGCCCAGGGACAAGTTGTCAAGCCGAGGGCAAAGAAGAGGCGAACTGGGAGACAACGGAAGCGTGTTGGCAACATCCCAGCAGCCCAACCGAGGCGCGGCGAGGGCATCACGAGATCAGGTGGGGGAGAATGTCATGCTCCACCAAAGTGCACCATGACCGACCGAGGAGAGCCCCCTAGGTGCACTCGGGCCAACCAAGGCAAAATGAGGTGCCTTGGACGTTTCAAGGCCAAGGATAAACCAAGGAAGGTTCTAGATCGGCCTAGAGAGAACTACAACCCTATCAAAACATTGCCACAAGGTTCTAGGAGGTTCCAAAACGTTCCATACTCATCTAGGCTCAACTGGGAGGACCTAGAAGACTCCGAAAGACTCGGGACAGATCGAGACTAGTTTGGACATCTCTAGAACATTCTAGAAACCTATAGATAAGTGTAGCACTATAGGGAGTAATCTAGAAGCCTAGAGACATATGTAGATAAGTATGGAAATATCTAGATATCACTAGGCTTTGTAAGATATTTTAGGAGGCGAAATAATGACCGTCGGATCAAAGTGATCCTAGCCGTCCATTAAGAAGGTGATAGCCTATAAATAGGGTCACCCCTCTCATTTGTAATCCATCCCCACAAGTTCACAAACTAAGTTCTCTTGTAAAGCTTTCTAAAGTTTAATACAAGGTTCATTTCCTTGTAAAACTCTCTTGCCTTCTCAAGCTCTTTGTTTTAGCCATAGCGTTCGCGTGAAGTAAGGTTGGTTAGCAAGATCGGGAGTATCTAATGCCGCACAGATTGGTTTGAGAGAATAAGTCTGTGACAACCTTACACTTAGCTTTTTCGAGAGTATTTAATGTGGCCATTAAAAAAGAAGGGAAGGTTGCGGAATTTGGATCCAAAATTGATGGAGTATGGGTATGGAATATCAATCTTATAAGGCAAATCTTTGAGTGGGAATCAGCAATATGGAGGGAATTCTTGAAGGTTCTAGATAATGCTTCAAAGAGAACGGGTGAGCTGGACCGAATCAAATGGGTTGGTGACCCGAGTGACTTTTATAAGCCTAAATATTACTGTAACAATGTATCTTCTGCAGGTGCTATTGTCGATAATCTGTGGAGTCGTGTGTGGAAGAAGGTAGCGCCACCAAAGGTCGAAGCTTTTATATGAAAATCCCTACAAGGGAGAATTCCGACTCGGTCCGAATTTGGTAAAAGAGTTATTTCTTGTGCCAATAACCTTATGTGTCCTTTCTGCACTAAGAGTATTGAATCAACTAACTATTTGTTCTGCAATTGTGAGATTGTTTGGCAAGTCTGGCAAAAGTGGTTTCTCACTTGGGGATTTCACATGGTAATCCCCGATAATTTAAAATCCTTGTTGATGGTGTAGATAAACAGACTGATCAAATCAACACTGAAACTGATATGGAACCTTGCTTTTTTTGGTTTTGTATGGACTGTTTAGTTATCGAGAATTGAGTTGATCATTAGCAACAAAAAATTCAACGAAATTCAGATTTATGATATATCTTTAACTCGTATTGGTTTCTGGGCAAAATGCAAATGGCCTTTAGCTTGCTTTTCGGTTTCTGAATTCATCAGACATCCAAATATGTGTGAAATTAGTGGTGGAACATTACCTAGACCTCCCTATGGTTTGTGGGCGGCTCCTTCTCTGGGTTCCTGCAAATTTAATGTTGATGCTTCAGCCCGTGATTCTTATGGTGCTGCAAGGATCGGTAGAATTTTAAGAAATCATGATTGTATCACTCTGTTAAAATTCTCAAAGTCTATCGGAGTGCATGATATTATAAGTGCATAATTGCTTTCTATGTTAGAGGCTTGTCAAATTTTCTTCTCGTCGAAATGGTGTGAATCATGTACTCTCATTGTTGAATTAGATAGCTTGTTGTTCGTCAATTAGATAAATGGCTTAAGCTTGGCTCCATATACGTTTGAAGAATTGGTGTCAAAATGCAAGTCTTTTGTTCGACAATATAAGTGCAGATTTGAGTTCGTTTACAAGGGAAAGCAGTGTCGACGCTCATAGGCTAGCAAAAAGTGGTGTTGATAGAGTGGTCAATCTATTGTGGACGGCTGAGTAACATTGCAGTTGCAGGGGTGGGTTGTTATGTAGTATCTTTCTTAGTATTGGGTCTATGGAAACCATTTCGTGGTTAGAAAATGTCGTTATTACGCGATTGTGTGTGGTGTTATGCATGGTTGTATGACTCTCCTTCTTGAAATAAATTTAGGGCACTCTTTTCTCCTTATTTAAGATTATAGGGGGTTTTAACGAGGCCTATTTTTCTTTCAAATATATACGATTTTTTTATTAATTTCTTCCATTCCTCCTTTGTTTTAAGTTCATTTTTGATCAAATTTAAACCACATGTTCCACTACCACTATATAATATCTATGTAAATCTAATTCATATTTTAACAAAAAAAATATTTTTTCAATTTAATCCCTTAACTTTGCATTTTAATCAATATGTTTCTTCAATGTATTTTTTGCAAATTCTTTCTTTTCATCAATTCCTTGACTCATTTATACTCACATCAATACTTTATCCTCAAAAGTTCATTTTTTAAAAATAACATTATAAATAATTTTAGAATTTAAGATGATATTATTTTATTAAATAATATTACAAATCTTACTCACGTAGTGAAAAAATATAAAATGAATAAATATATATATGCTTTAAATTATTAGAGAAAGTCCTTTAAATTAGAGTCAATTTGTACTATAATGTTATAAATGATTACAATTAAATCTGTACATAAACTCAAAAACTCGACTCTAATTTTATAAACTCGACTTAAATCAGAAAAAATAAAAAAAAAATAAGTCATAAAATAGTACTCGTTTACTTAAATAAACTCTAATATTTTAATTTCACTCCATCGAATATTTACTCTTAGTTGAATATATTGAGAGAGACTGACGGTGACATCTAATTCTATAAATTCTACAGCCCTTTAACTCATTTTGTTCCTTCTTATCCATTTTACCCAATTCGAATTCCATGTGCCCGTTGATACTACTTGGCTCGTGACTCGTCCATTACATCGGCTTTAAGATTAGACCATTTTCAAGGTAAGGTTACATATATTTTTTTAATGATTACTATTTAATCTATTGAGTGATTAATTTAAATTAAACACCGTAAAGATCTATGATAAGAGCGATACTCTTAACTTAATTTGTTTCATCTACAGCGTTAAAATTCAAACTCCTGACCTTATTTAAAGAATTTAACGTCACATCACATTAGATCAATTGGTCGTTGGTTCAAACCCGTCTACATTGACACAACAACAAAGCATGCATTTTTTCTAGGGTAACTTTATAGTTTGTCCTTTTTATTTTCGAGTTGTTTGGTTTTAGTCACTAATTTTCAAAAATTTATATTTTGTTCACTTACGTTATCAATTTATAACATTTTGATCATTGAACGGTTAATTCTCCCGTTAGCATAATGATGTGACATATTAATAAAAAATTATTTTTAATTTAGCCCATAAACTTTAGATAAAATATTAATTTGACCTATAAACTTTAGATAAAAAATATAATTTGACTCATAAACCAAACTACATAAACAATCTTCTCCTCGTTTGCTTTTGTATTATTGTTTGAACCGGTTCCTTTCAATTGTCTGAACGACTGTTGCAATACCGGTTGCAACATTGCAGTAAAACGATTACAAACCATTGATTTTTTAATTATTTTTACCAACTGAATTAATTGATAAAAATAAATAACATTTGAATTTGTGGAGTGATTCAAGTGGTAAAAAATAGTGTATTTTATCCAAATGACTCGGATTTGAATACTATGTATACACAGTGTGTATTTGATTTGATATTGTTTCTACCTTTTTCCTGCCTCTAGACACGTTGTACTTATTTGTCACTTATAATAAATAAAAATTTTAATCAGTGTGCTTTTATTTGTTTTTAAGGATTAATGTAACTTTTGACCAATGATATTGGTTTCATCTAAAATTTGGTACCTGATTTTTTTAGTACAATTTGATTTCTGATTTTAACCTTGAGTTGTAATTTTGTCTCTAGCTTTTTTTTAATATAAATTTATTATAATTTAAATATTTGAACTTCTATTAAATTAAAATTTGAAATGTAAACATTAGCGCTTTAGATAATTTCTAACTTATATATTAAATTTTTAATCATTATTTTAAAATTATAATTTAATATAAATATTGTTTTAGTTTTAAATCATTTTCGAAATATAAAATATATTGATAAGATTTTTCAAAAGTATTGATGTGTCAAGCATCACGTAGTTTTTTTTTTGTAATATGCATGTTCATCTTACGGTTTATGTTCGGGATGCGTGGATGCCCCTCCCAACAATGTCATCTCTAAGGTTCAAAATCACGAAGTCTCCTTGCGAGTGCAACATGCCTTACCAATGCACCCAACCCTTATTAGTATCACGTAGTTTTTTTTTTACTTATCAAGCACACCTTACTGCATATAGTATAGAATATGATTGTAATTATAATTAAATATTAAATCATATTTGATTATGGTTTAGTTTATTAATTTTCAGGGTTATTTACCGGATGCTTGTAGTTATAAATTAAGAATTATATAATTATTTTAACGTTTTAAGTTTAATAAATTTAAAAACTAATCTATAGATACTATCTTGTAATCACATTTAGAATATTCAAAAAAACTAATCATGCATAAATATTTTATATTTTTTTATACATTAACCCTATTTTTAGCGTCGACATGTAGGTATATAAACAAACCGAACGAACACGAACTAGGGTATGTTCATGTTCATTCGTTTAATTTTAACTGAACAAAAGAACGAACACGAACAACTAAACGTACATAAATTCTTGTTTGTGTCCGTTGGCTAAGAAATGTAGCTTGTTCGTGTTCTATCATTAAAATGATAAACGAACGGAAACGAATATCGAGTATTGTTTAATTTTTTTCTTAAGAAGTCTGAAGTCTCGTACATTTAGTATTGTTTTTTTTAATATATTTTTTAATTTTTTTAAATATAATGCTTTTGTTACGAAAAAATAAATATAAATGGATATATGTAAATAATATTAAACGAATAAATTACCGAACTTTCACAAATATTTATTTAATTAAGTGAACAGAATATGTTGTTGATTTTTATTCGTTTAATAAATAAAAGAAATTTTTACCGAACGGTTTATTTAGTATTCGGTTGGTTTAGAGCCCTATCCAAAGGGAGTTAATATTTATGGAAAGAAGCTTTATTCGCCGTTATCCATTCTTCACTCTTCCTTTATTCTAATTCCAGGAACCAGTTGACGCTCAGTGGGCTTTTCAATTTTCATTGCCTCGCCTTATTAAATGCCCATTTTTCAGTTAAAGGTTGGGCTGTCCTCTTATTGACCTAACAATAGAACACACATCCTTTGGATGAACGTTAGAGAATAAAAATTGTCACCTTTTTGGTGTCTTAAACCGTGAGAAGGATGTTGGTGTGTATCAACCTTTGCTGCACAAAATTATGGAACAATTTAGGTGGGATTGGCATGTTTAGATTAGATATATTTATCGGGAAGTGAATAAGGTGGCGGATTGGTTGGCGAAGTTAATGCGAAATGGTTCTTTAGAATATCGTGAATTTCTGGATATGCCTGCTGATCTTGCGGTTTTGTGTCATGAGGATGTGGTTCGTGTTGGTGATTAATTTTGTTGTACTAGCGTCTATCTATGTCTTGTAGTTTTTTTGCTGTTATTTTTATGTGTACTCTTTTCCCCCGACTAGGATTAGGGGGTTTTTAACGAGGCACGTAGAAATATTTCTTGTATGTTTTTATCATCAATAAAAGCATACAATTTGATCCCAAAAAAATCCTATGTCCGGGTTTTCATGTTTCAACACCAAAAAATTAAGTTTTAAATATTAACTCTAAATTTTTAATTATATATTAAAAATCCTAAAAAATACACCATTACATCTAACTACCTAAACCCTAAACTTGAATCATAAACTTAATTTTTTAATGTGGAACATAAATAGGGGAGTATAAAAGGACATAAGATTTCTATTCGTCTCTATGAATATCTCACCACTAAAAAGTAAACTTTAAGTTCTAACATTAACTTCTAAACCTTAAATCTTAAAAATTAAACTTTACCCTCTAAACTTTAAATATAATATTAAATATCAACCCTAAACTTTAATTTTTTTATAGTGTTAGGGCATACATAGAAATAAAAAAAAAAAAAACAAAGGCATTTCTATTCAACAATATAACCCACACCCTAACGTAAAAATAATAGAATAAAGTACTATACATAGGCTGCTGAGCTGAGCCTAAGACAATGGAATTCGGGTATTTATTCCACCGGAACGGCGACAAGGGGATAGGGGATTTATTATTATACCTAATACACTAGCTAATAGCTATCCGCTTAATTTATGTTGTTTACTTCAATGCAACCAATCTATTCAAAAGCGAAGGGAAGGCATGTGGAAGTGGGGGAACGTTGTTTTGCTGAGCTACGCTAATTTCCATGCAGAGTGCCGAGTGGAGACAACATTATTAAACCCCGTTAACGTTAACGTTAACGTTAAGCATATGTTTTGTCACCACTTTTGTGTTTCAGTGGTTCTAACTTCTAATTTAATAACCCACATTCCTAATCCTACCCTGTTTATTTCACTTGGTTGCTCTTTCAAGTCGTTTAGCTCTTGATTCCATCAATCCAAACACGGCATTGTCGAGGTTTGTGATATTTTGGAGTAGCTAGCTATAGGATGATGCATTTCACGATATTTAATTATTGTTTCGTGGGAAAAAATTATTTAAAACTATACATATAAATGGACTTGAATTCTTTAATATATACGGGTTAACTACTTGAATAGTCACTTATGTTTCCCCCAGTACAGAGTTAGTCACCGCTTTTGAAAAACGACCAGTAAGGTCACTTACGTTTTCGGGGCGTAAACTTTTGGTCACTCGGCCGTTTATTGTCGTTAAACGTTGACGGCCTGGTGACCTGGCAGTGAAAAAAATAAGGGTAAATTACTGCAATGACCACTAAAGTTTATCCCATTTACATTTTTAGTTTCCGATTTTAATAAATAAACATTATGGTCACTACTGAAAAAATTTCTTTATAATTTCACACTTGAATTTTTAAAAATTCATTTTTAACCCTAAAACTTTGCAATCAATTAGTAAAATAATATTATAAAGGCTTAAATGAAAAATATGTGCCTAAAGTATACCTTTTTAAAATTTTAGGTGTTGAAAGTATTTATTTTAAAATGGGTGCCTAAAGTTTCAAAAGTTAAAATTTTAGGTGTTTGGTCGTAAATGGGTGTTAAAAAAATATATATTTAACCAATCAATGCTTGACACATGACACAAATTTGATTTTTTTTAAAAGAACCACACCTAAAATTTTCAGCTTTTTATAAATCTTGAAATTTTGAAAATTGCAAAAAAAAATCCCAAAATCCCTGAAATTACCTAAACCCAAACTCCCAAATTGTTGCCGCTTCTGCCGCCGATCGTCGTACCTGAGCACACCCCTTTGGTCGCCGGATCAAGGCAGTCATTTCTCCCAACACGACGTCGCCAAAACGACGAAAAAGATTATAAGATGAATAAGTCTCGGACCAACTCTGCTTTGTAATTATATATATTGGAAATTTTGTAATGCTTCAAGGATATAAGCAGTTTCCTCTTTTTCCTCTTCTTAATGTATGCCTATTATGATAATCCTTTCTTTTTTCCCCTACTACGAGTATTATTTATTTTAAACAATATTAAACTTTAATATTTTATTTTAAGTTGATTTTATTTTTTTAAAAAATAACTCGTTAACATTTCAATTTTTATCACTTTAATCTCTACTAACCTAACCATTGTAATTATTAATTAATATATATTATAAATTTATTTTTCAAAATAAATATATATATTATAAATTTAATGAAATATTCCATCCATTTTGGTTAATACTAACATGTATTGGTACGAATTGATTGGTACAAGATGTTAATATTTTAAATCAATATGTTAATAATATTATTGGTACGAATTGGTTAATACTTTCGGCACCTAAACTTCAAAAAAGGTATTCTATAGGCACTTATTTTTCATTTAAGTCTTTATAATATTATTGTACTAATTGATTGCAAAGTTTTAGTGTTGAAAAATGAATTTTTAAAAATTCAGGGGTGAAATTAGAAAGAAACATTTTCAATAGTGGTCATAATGTTTATTTTTTAAAATTGGAGACCAAAAATGTACATGGGATAAACTTTAATGTCCATTGCAATAATTTACCCTTATTTTTTCGTTGCCAAGTCACCAAGCCGTCAACGTTTAACGGCAATAAACGACTGAGTGACCAAAAGTTTACGCCCCGAAAACGTAAGTGACCTTATTGGTCATTTTTCAAAATCGGTGACCAACTCTGTACTGGGGGAAAACATAAATGACTATTCCAGTAGTTAACCCTATATATATATATATAGAAAATACTTTGATACACAAGTCTTTTAATTTTAAGATTTAGTGATTTAGGCTGAGGTTTAGGTTGTAGGGTGTAGAATTTAAGATTTATTATTAGAATTTAGAGTTTAGGGCTTAGGTTTTAGAGTGTAGAATTTAATATTTATGTTTAGAGTCTAGAGTTTAGGGTTTAGGGTTTAGGGTTAGGAATTTAGGTTTTAAATTTTATAGTATAAATATGAAGTATTTTGTAATTTTTTTACACAGCTTGTGTATCAAAATATAACTCATATTAATAACACCAAAAAGTAAAAACGTATAAGTTTGACATTGCTTTTAAAAAATACGTTGGAAAAATACTTTGTGCATATTTTTGCATTGTTTTTTAAAAGCACTTTGGGTTAAATATTTTGCATTGTTTTTTACCAAAAAAAACCTTAGAAAAACAAGACTAAAGGGTCACTTTTGCCCTTGTAGTAGATCTAATTTATCGATTTCACCCTTTTGGTATTTTCGCATCAATTTAGCCCCTGAAGTAGTCCAATTGCATCATCGTTTGCCCCTTGACTAACGGAAGCTAACATTGACCGTGCGGTGGTGACGTGGCAGTTTAGGATGATGTGGCAGAGGGCAAAATTGATTTTTGGTTGAGTACGAGGGCAAAATTGATTTTTAGGTAAAAAATATGAATTTAAGAAAATATTAAAATACTAAAATTATGTAAAAATAATAAAATATTTAAAAATATTTTATTAATATATAGTTAAAATAATAAAAATTTAAAAAAATCTAAAAATAAGTAAAAATTATAAAATTAAAATGTCAAAAGCTATTAAATTATAAATTATTTAAAAATAAATTTTACCCTCTAATCCTAATTTCTAAATTTTAAACCCTAAAAATTTCAAAGCCTAAAAATTTTAAACTCTAAATTACAAACCTTAAATCCTAAACCCTAACTGAAATTTTTTATCAATATAAAGTGAGTATGAATCATAAAAGTATATGTATAAATTTAATCAAGTAAAGGGTTTAAATTTTAGGATTTAAAGTTTGTGATTTAGAAATTAGACTTAGAGTGTTGAGTTTAATTTTTTAGTATTGAGAGATAGGTGCACAAAAAAGATAAAAAAAATTTGTTCAGTAGAGAGAATCACACTAACCGTAGTTTAAGATTCTTTTTTCTTTACATTTTTTGAAGAGAAAGAAAAACCAAAATCGTCCAACTTTTTTATGATGAAGGTTTTTATATTTTATAATACTTTATAAATATTTTAAATTTTAATTATTGAATAATTTATAATTTATCAGCTTATGATATTTTAATTTTATAATTTTTACTTATTTTATTTTATTTTTAGTCATATATTAATAAAAATTATTTTTTTATTATTTTTAATGATATTTTAATATTTTTGTATTTTACTCATATATTTTTCTAAAAATAAATTTTGCCCTCATACTCGCTTGAAAAATCAATTTTACCCTCTGCCACGTCACTGTCATAACGATCAATGTTAGCTTCCGTCAGTTAAGGGGCAAACGGTGATGCAATTGGACTATTTCAAAAGTTGAATTGATGCAAAAATACAGAAAAACAAAATTGATAAATTAAAATTATTACAGGAAAAAAATAACCCTTTAGCCGAAAAACATTGAAGAAGAATAAGGCGAGATTTAAGTCATGTGCATGTTTGCTTTGTTAATTAGTAATAATAGTTTGCTTCCAATTTCAGTACTCATTTTTTTAAGACAATGATGATGAGTGGTGCTATCAGATTTAGATAATCGTGAGATTTTGACCAGTGTTGAGGATGACTCTTGTTCACCAACATATATACCTTACAACTTGGAATCACAAAGTTGGGAGAATCGTAAGTGATTAGAATAATTCATAAATATTAGTCACGGTGGTGAGTGGTGACTAGACAATGGAATAATGGATGAAACCTTCCCTGCTAAATGACAGGTTCCAACTCTTAATCTGCTCTTATCTGACTAACCTTTCATTTCATACAAAGACAAAACAAAAACATAAAATATGTATAAATGGACTATAACATATAACAAAACCTTATCTTCATGCATAAATATTTGTTCAGAGGACAACCTTACTTGGAAAATGTTGAAGTAATACATTAATATATATTATATATATGAGATAAATTATGTAAATTATTATTAAATTTTACTCTCAAATTTATTTTATTTACTGAAGTTTTAAAACGTTCAATTTACTCATTGAAGTTTAGATATTGAATGTTTTGTGTCACTCCTTCGTTAATTCTTTGACGGTGTCCATATATCACCAAACAGAAAAACTTTTTTAAGATCGAACGGTGGAAAGCTTCATCGGCATGAGATAAGCAATATACCAAGAAACGAGCTCCATGTGACGGCGGAGGAGGGAGATCGACTAGAGAGAATCTAAAAGATTTTTTCTCGATTCATGAACTTCGAGACAATTTTTGACGAAATGGAGATCGAATTCAAACTCAAAGACTGAGACGAAAGGATTGGTGAAATTTTTGGGACCGAACGACCACCATCTAAGTCGTCGATGGTGGCATCCAACTATGGTGAACGGTGGACGGAGGAGTGGCAAAAAAATGTTCAATGTCTAAATTTTGGTGATTAAACTTAATATTTTAAAACTTTAATGACTAAAATAGATTTGAGAGTAAAGTTCAGTGATGATTTACGTAATTTACCTGCGTATGCATAGTCGCATGTGGGATGGGCACATCTTTTAGCAGTGTTCAAAGTGGTCCAACTACATAGCCCCAGAGTGGAATCACAATCCCCATCTCTCCATGATTGATTCAGCATTCCCCAAATCCCATTTAGCCCAATCAACATTTTTTTAGCTTAAAATATACAACACAGCAAATGCCTTGTGAACTCAGCATATGGGAGGCATTTCACGGGTAGTTTTAGGATGAGGCAACAAAGGTGTAGCTAAAATGAGATGGATCTTTATATAAATTCTTATTCAGTTGGTAAGAACTACACAAATTTTTACTTAAAATAAAATCTCTATAAATTCTTACTTATAACATAAGAATTCGTGTAATTACACGAAATCTTACCTAAAAGAAAATTTACACAAATTCTTATTCAAAAGATAAAAATTTATATAATTATATAAATTCTTTTTTAATTTTACTCAAATTTTTAATAAAATAATAAAATTTTATGTTGATCGTATTTTAGCTGCAGGGTATTGTAACTTAACCTTGCCCGGCATTTCACGGAATAACAAATATGTTAAAAGTAGAGGCACATTTTCCCCTGACAAGTTTGAATATTCCTCCTATACCATTCTACTGAAGAAACCCTTTTTTTATTTTTTTAATTATAAAAGTAAAGTTCATTTCTATCTCAATTCTCAACTGCGTCTGATTCTTTTAAACTTAGGAATGTATGCAGAGGATGTCGGTGGGAGAACATGGGAGTTTTTTTTTTCAGATTGGAAACTGTGCTATTTGCCTATTTTGACTGGGAATATTTTTTTTAGTGAAAATTACACCGGTGGTCC
This sequence comes from Hibiscus tridactylites, assembly GCA_958450335.1. Classification (NCBI taxonomy): domain Eukaryota; kingdom Viridiplantae; phylum Streptophyta; class Magnoliopsida; order Malvales; family Malvaceae; genus Hibiscus; species Hibiscus tridactylites. Next base: position 16,013,356 of record OY288270.1, read on the forward strand.
CCTAACTATCATCGTTCTCCTGTTTTGGTCTTCAAACTATGTTTTTTTGGTAAATTCGTACCTTCTGTTATATAGTTCTCCTATTTTGGTCCCCGACGTTAAATAGCTAACGGTTTTGCTGCCGTGACATTTTTTAATATTTTTTTAATCATTTCTCTCTCCTCTTATATTATTTTTATTAAATTTTATTCACTCAATCATGTCGTGACACGTGTCACTACCCTATTACTTGGAAAAAACCCCAAAATCTTTAAAAGTGAATATGGTGTCATTGGATTTGAATCCAGGACCACCAGCACATATGGCATGCGTGTAAACCAACTATGCTAGGCTAGTTACTTGATTTAAGTCTACTAACATTTGTATTTAATCTATACATATTAACTCAAAAAAACCTTAAAAACAAAATTAGTGCCACCAAGATTCAAACCCATGTAATTAGTATGGAAGGCCAATGTGTAAATCAATTACACTAAGCCAACTATTTGTTTTAAATTTTCTAACATTTATATTTAACCTATACAAATTAGAAACAACACATTCGAACGCAATACCTTATTAGAAGTAAATTCTTTCTGTTCAAACTAACTGAATAATAGAAAACCGCCGTTTCATGATCATCTTTAACAAGATAGCTATTACCAAAACCTGCATAAGTTGGACAATACTGAAACAGATTCAATAAGAATTCTCACAGAAAAACCAAAAGAAACAGCAGGATCATGTGCATAGTACTTTAACATTTTTAAAGGTGGACAGCAGCATAAAGTTGGTGTTCACCAATAAGTTAAACTTCTAGATAGAATGAGAATCATAAACTAATGGTATATAGGATTCATCACACCCATTGATTGGGGAGGTAACAACTACATGACGAATAACCAAAAGGAAACAAAGTTTTAAAGCATAAACTAACCCAAAATGCATTTATTTAGAGCAAAAAGGAGGTTGATTAGACCCTATACTGTTTAAATAAATAAATATATACTTAGTTTTGTTATTATCAAAGTAAAAAAAATTAGTTTGATTTTTTAATTTTAAATATAATTTAGTTAAATATATTTAATTTAAAAATAGCACAATTTATTAGTTTAACTTGGTGGTTAAATATTAAAAATTTTTTTTAATAAGGTATTGCGTTCGAATGTGTTGTTTCTAATTTGTATAGGTTAAATATAAATGTTAGAAAATTTAAAACAAATAGTTGGCTTAGTGTAATTGGTTTACACACTAGCCTTCCATACTAATTACTTGAGTTCAAATCCCGGTGGCATCAATTGTGTTTTTAAGGTTTTTTAGGTTAATATGTATAGCTTAAATATAAATGTTAGTAGACTTGAATCAAGTAACTGGCCTAGCATAGTTGGTTCACACGCATGCCATATGCATTGGTGGTCTTGGGTTTGAATCCTGTGTCACGAGGCTAGATTTTGGCTCGCCTCCTTCCTTTTTACCTTGTCTAGCCATCACCCATATATTTTTCCAAAGCTTCCGCACAACACTTACTAAGCGCACCAGCTTAGTTTTCAAAGGCTTACTTAGTCCCCGACCTAAGATCGTCGACTGAGGCCGCACGGGTTAGCGAGCCAAAGTCTAGCCCCGTGACAACGACATGATTGGGTAAATAAAATTAAATAAAAATAATATAAGAGGAGAGAGAAATGATTAAAAAAATATTAAAAAATGCCACGTCAGCAAAACCGTTAGCTATTTAACGTCGGGGGACCAAAACATGAGAATTATGTAACAGAAGGGACGAGTTTGCCGAAAAATATAGTTTAGGGACCAAAACAAGAGAACGATGATAGTTAGGGGACCACCGGTGTAGTTTTCCCTTTTTTTATCATTGCAGTTAGTGGACTGAGATTGTAATTATGAAAAGCTATAAAGAAGAAAGGGTTTGTGCAGATCTGAAATGCATGTGGGTTACATGAAAAAAGAAGGTAAAAGAGAAAGGATTGAGCATGCTTTATTTCAGTTTTTTTTACACATAATAATTAGTATCAGACTCAGATCAAAGACAAGACACATGACAAAGATCTTAGGTCCATTATGTGTATATGAATAGTACCTATATATATAGATATGGGTTGGAGTTCAGAGGGCAGTGCACAAAAGAGCAACATAGGCTCCTCTCACATGGTGCAACCCAGATAAGGGTTTTTTGCCAGAGAAAACGTGCCTCGGACAACAGTTGATTCTGCTTGGTAACCAGTGAAGAAGGTAATTTTGCCTGTTATGGTCACTAACAGTACAGTTGCGTTGATATAGCAAAAATGATCTTAGTGGCGAAAGTTACTTACTTCTCCTAGGGCATAGGATCCTCAAAACTGGAAAGCTTAACATTTCGAGCTCACTGATGAATAAATAAATAGACAAAAGTAAGAAATGCAGCAATCTATAACAGAAGTTCTGGAAGTGCAGTGAACCCGTTTTGGCAAATCGGTCAGACTGGTTTATGTTGTAGGTGTTGTTTTTGTTTGTTTTTGTTCGGTCAAGGTTATTCTTTCAACTTTGAAGAATGAAAAACAATTTATTTATTTATTTATTTATTTATTTATTTATTTATTTATTTCCAATTACTTTGTTTTTTTAGTTCGAATATTTTTCCATTACTCACAACTACATGTTATTTTTCGTGTCAATCTAATATTTCTATCATGTTGATCTAGAATGTTGTATTTATTAATATAATATATATTTTACGATCGAAAAGATTTTCCATGAAAGAAATAGTTAGATATTTTCAGTTTACTCACAAAATTTAACGTGCATGATTTATGTGGATAAACATGAAATTCAACCGTTAGAAGTTAAAATACAATAGTAATTTTTTACGAAGATGTATAAAACTTAGTTTTACACTTGATGTAGTAACATGCATGTTGTTTATGTCTTGCTTGTTAGGAAATTGATGCATGTTGAGTGACTTAGCTTAACATTGATATATAAAGAATGGTTTAGGTGTCGTCGGTCCTTATTTTTGTGGAGATGTTTTGGTATGTTTTGTACCTCGTGTTTATTTTTTTTAAGTTTAGAGAAATTTTTAATGAGGTACACAACGTAAGTTTTAATTTTATATAACAATTAATAAAATTTCATTTGCCGGAAAAAAAATAGTAACCACAATTAGAATGTGTTGTAAGATGAAATAAGACACTTATTGTATGTATTTGATGTCTACGAGCTAATGTTTATAGTGGTCATGTTTACTATTGAAGCTTGAAGTTTGAAAAAGGCTAAATGTTGCAAAATATGGCATGAGTTTCAAAACTCACGACACTCATACTTGATAGGGTAAGTTTTAGAGTTCTTATACTTTAATTAAGTGTCGAAATCTTAGCATGAGTTTGAAAACCACAACCTAGTTTCATAAGAATTCTTAAAAATTGAAAGATTAAATCTTGATAAGTTCACATATAGTGGTTTTGGTCCAATAAGTTTGTTGTAATACATTTATGTCCCTAAATGTGATTTTCTTGCAAACTAATACGATTTCCACGAGTTTTCTTCCTACCTAGTAATAAATGAGTAAATAATATTGTGATACAATTTATTCCCAACTTTACTAAGTAAACAATTTAGTCTCTAAACTATTAAAAGTTTACAAACCGATTCTTATTTAAGATTTGTTTGATGAATTATGATATGAATAAGAGATTGCTTCATAAAATGGTTTCACTATGCTACTGCTAAAGAATAAATAAGTTAATCTCTCAACTTTGATAAATTTATGATTTAATTTCTAAATTTTGAAAAATTACAATATGGTCCTTAATTTAAGGCAAAATTGTTCACTCATAAGAAAAAATGGAGTTCTAAAAAAGGATTAATTAATTGATTTGTATGAAATATGAATAATTGTTTATTTATTTAATTTGAGTGTGTTGGTTTGTTGTTCGTCGATAATATCTCCAATCTAGTTTTTGACTAAACTGAGTAGGGGTGTTACACTTTTACCCTATGTTTTAAAGTGGACGGAAAAATAATTTTTTTTAGATTTTATAGGTACTTTTATATAAAAATAAGGACAAAAAGCATTCTACCCTTACTTTATAATCTTAACAAAGGTTCATTTCCAACAATCGTTTTGAGCCCAAAATCTTTGTTGTGGTGTTGGGTTGGTGAGAAAATAAGAAAAAAAAGTGAAAATCATATATATATATATATATATATATATATATATATATATATATGAGAGAGAATATAAAACTTAAAAGTATTTATATTTACTAAAACTATTTTTCTAATTTACACACAAATAAAAATATTCACATCAATGATGTGGAATTTGTTATTACGTGTTTATTTTTTATTGACTAAAAGTATTATATTTTTTTGAACAAACTCTTCTAATGCGCTTGAACGAAGAATCGTTTTAAGCAGAAGCAAACAAGAGAAAGACAAATAAAGAACAATGTAAAGAATGTAAATAATAAGAGAGAGCTTTCTAGAGTAAATGGCTTGTATTACTCAATGCGTGGATGAATGGAAATGAGGTGTAGAGGCCTCTATTTATAGTTGAATCCCTTAACTATGAACAGACGAGATCGATTTACAATAACGACTCAGATTGAAAGCCATCTACCAAATATAAGCTAGCTAAGGAAACTTTATCACTTTTGAATATTTTCCTTAAGTTCGCATGCACATTGATGGATATTATGATCCTCTAAATATTCTCTGATAAGATGTCGTCTATTAATTTATTAGGTTCAATCTGTTCAGGCTTTCTATTAGTCTCCAACGGTTGGGCCAAGTAATGTGGTCTTCTAGGCATGCCCAAGATTTTGCAAAGAACTTCTTGGGCACTCTGTTGCGCATGTGTTAATTAAGGGTGTCCTTAATATGAGATTCGTATTTTTGATATCTGGAGATCTAGCCATGCGATTCTTCAAGTAGTAAAAAATCATAATGTGTCATGATTTTTAATGATAGGGTATTTGCAAGCCGTGTCAAAAGGTACTTGAGTCGATTTTGTTCATTTTTTTTACAAATCATACAAGTTAGAAAATTTCAAATGGACAAACTTAAAAGTATAAATTATGTAATCAAAACATAAAATTTAAAAATTCAAATTGTATAAACCAAAGATAAAATTTAAATGTCCAAAAAATATATATAACTAAATAAATATAGTTCATTAATGATTATTTTTCTATCGACCAAACACCAACTTAAGTCTTGTACTCATGGGCATGACTCTTCCTCTGTGATGTCTAGAATATCATTAGCCTAATCAATGATAATTGACGGTTGCTTCGAAATTAAATCTTACATATCTACATAAACATTTCAATTAATAGAGTAAAATACACAGATCATAGATGACTCTGCAGGCGCACGTTAGCAGGCCTAACGGCCTCTAAGATTTTCCTCATTTCACCTACATTCTAGAGTAATTTCGAGTGGGTTTTGCCGGATTTCGTCTGATTTAGTGTTTTTACCTACTGTAACTTTGATTTTTCATGACAATTGTGGAATGGAAGAAATTTTTCTTTGGCGGAGTGGACGAACAAGCCCCAGACTTTTTTTCCTCAAGGGGTGGAAGCGGGTAGCTTTACCGTTGATCCGCCGAATAAAATTTTCAATGAGAGAGTGTCAGATTGGAGTTAGCCATTGATGGGGCAATTCATTGGTGTTGCTCCTAATTTTCTTGCCCTTAAGAAGATTGTGGAAACTCTATGAGGGGAAAATTCACTGCAAAAGGTTAGTCTTGCTGGTTCCAACCTCTATATTTTCTCTTTTTCCAATGCTGCTGCTCGACGTTGAGTGCTTGAGAATGGCCCCTGGCACATTCAACACAAGCCCTTTATCCTACGAAAGTGGGAACTGAACTTGAAGAAGTCAAAGTTTGATCTAACTAGGATGTCGGTTTGGGTTCAACTCTATAATATACCTCTAGAATTGTACTCTAAGAAAGGGTTGAGTTACATTGACAGTGAATTAGGGATTCCATTGTATATAGATTCAGTCACTGCTTTAAGAGAACGGTTAGAATTTGTTAAAGTGTGTGTCGAATTGGAAGCTGGGCACAAGTTACCTAGAATCATACATGTGAAAATGAAAGATAAATCTATTATTTCTAGCAAGCTTAAAATACCTTGGATGCCTACTAGTTGCACTCATTGTAAGTCATTTGGACACTCTGATAAGCTGTGTAATGAGGTTAAAAATGACACTTCTAAACAGATAACTGAATGAAGGGTAAAGGCTGGTACAATTGTAAATTCAGAGTGATGTACCACTAGTGTTGAGCTAGCTTCGGCTGGGGCCATTAGTGGTCCTACTACTCTTGCACCTACTGTCAGTAATGTTGAGCTAGCACATGCTGAGGTCATTTCTGACAAGGTTGTTGACAGTGTCACTAATGTTGAGCTGGCTTAGGCCGAGGCTATTAGTGATGTTGTGGGAGTTAGTAATGTTAATGTTGAGCTGGCTATTGCTGAGGCCATTAGCATTGCTAATGGGGATACAATAAAAGGGGCTAGTGTTGTTGTGTAAGATGTTATTGTTCCTACTGAAGTTCTTGTTGCTCAACTTAAAAATGATTTTCCTCCTATGCAAAGTCCTGAAGTGAAGAAAAGAAAGGGCAAAGAGAAGGGAAAAGTATCTACTAACAAATCAAAAAACAAGTTTGAGATATTACAAGGAGTTGACCGTGAAAATGAGGAGCCTGAGAAACCAAGAGCTGCTTCACTTGGGGTGGCAACTCTACTTTAGGAGATGAAAGCCAAGAAGATTAAAAATTTATGGCTAAGGTTCTAGATGCTACTGGTCAAGGGAAGGCGGGTCTAAATTCATGTGATAATTGATAGTTGTCTTTTGAAATGTAAGAGGTTTCAACAACCCTAACAAACAAAGAAAGATTTTGCAGAGAATAGAACAACTGCAAGTTAATGTTTTAAGTTTAGTTGAAACTAGAATGAGAAAGCAGAATTTTTCTTAGTGTTTTTCTCAATATTCTACTTATTGAATTTACTATAATAACTAAAACTCCATTGGTTTGGGGAAATTTTAGTTGTTTTGTAAAAAGAAATTGAATTTAACTTTGGTTTACTCTAGCTCCCAAGTTATCACTTTTAAGGGTGAATTAGATGGGCACATGGTAGTTCTTTTTGTTGTGTATGGTAGTAATGATAGTGTTTTGCGTAGAGAATTGTGGCATCAACTAAGGCAGGTTAAAGCTTTGGTGGACAATTACCCATGTCTAGTGGGGGAGATTTCAATGTGGCCTTAAATGCTTCAGAGAGTTCTGATTTTTGAGGTATTGGGACCACATTCCTCTAATGATATGGAGGAGTTCCAAATATGTCTAAGTGACGTGGGACTGAGTGATCATCCCTACTTTGGACCTCTTTTTACATGGTGTTGAGTTGTGTGGGGCTCGATTCGTTCAACCGATATGGCTCACCAAGTGGTGGAGAGGTGGATATTTGGGTGGAAGGGTTGAGGAAGCTAAAATGATAATTGACACAATGATTTATAGTGGTTCAACCTTCTAACCAAGGTCTACATCCAATACCTTAGCTCCCCACTAAGGATTTCCAATCAATCCACTATTGATTCGTCCCCTTTTCTAGGCTTAGGAGGAAACCCTTACAACCAATCAAGCTTTCTACCCAAAGCCTTGATCAAACCCTCTTTTACAAAGAGAAACAATAAGCAAACACAAATCCCTCTAATAGTTGTTTTTTTGCACAATTGAAGCACTCACCCAAAACCTAAAACACTTGAGCAAATTTGACAATTTTGGCTCACTAGTGTTTGTCTATACAAGAATTAACAATTTAAGCACTAAGACAATATTTGATCATTTGTTGTTTGACAATATGAGCATTAGCCTTTACTTGATGCTTGGAGGTCCCTTTTATACTCCTTGATTAGTTTATAGCCGTTGCTATCCGTTGGGATTGAATTGGAGCCGTTGAGGACTTTAATTCCCACCATAAATGCAGTTCTGCAGCTCACCGTTTCGAAACGCTCAAACTCGTTTCGAAACATCCTTTAAGTTGAAAGAGCTATTGCAGTCTGACAAGGCACTCGTTTCGGAACGCCCCCTGGCCGTTTCGGAACATGTATCGAAACGTCTAGACCCGTATCGAAACGCCCTACATTTAAATGTTAGTTGGGAAATAGATGTTGGGGTTTATGACCGTTGTGGTCCATGCCACGTATGCGTATCGAAACGGCATAGCCCGTTTCGAAATGCTGGGCAAAAATCTCATCTAGGGAATGCCCATTTCGATACGAGTATCGAAACGTTTTTGCTACTGGAATTCCCGTATCGAAACGCCCTAAGGTGTTTCAAAACGCCTGGACAGTTTTGTGAAGTTTGGCTTTGAAAAACATGTAAAACCCTTTTAAAAACTTCCCTAAACATAATTTCAAGTTGTTTGGACTTTGGAAATGTTTTAAATACTTTTTAAATCAGTCCAAAACATTTTTTAATTATTATATCAAAACATTAGTTCTACAATCTCCCCCTTTTTGATATAATAAAACTCACTTGAAAAATTGTTTGGGATTCTCCCCCTTTAACTTTAAAAATGTGAATAAGTGATTAAGGATATGAAATCAAATAAAGCTCCCCCTTATTCATTTGAAAATTTAATTTTTCAAACCATTTCTTCACCTTTTTGTTATATCAAAAAGAATTTAAGACATTAAGTTCAAAATAACAATAGAGGTAAAATTTGACAAAAATACAAATTTGGTTTTTACAAAAATGGCTCCCCCTTACTCAAAGCATCAATAAAATGTTAGTCCAACATATATGATCATCTAGTTGAATAAAATACAAATAAAACCAATCAATGCAAAAACAACTAGATTTTTACCAACACTTGAACTCAAGGTAGGATGTGAAGCCTTCCTTCTTTAAGTGTTTTTCCTTAGTGTGCGTGGAGCTCCCCCTCAATGTTTGACTTGTTGAACATCTCCATCACACCTAGCAAAAGACAATCAAGTGATTTTTGGTATCCAAATTGCTTTGGATCCATGAACATTAGTAGCACAAATTTTAGTCCCCTTAGGAATCCATTTTTCAATGTCACCCCTTTTAGTTGAAGTGGTTAGTCCTTTTGGGACCCAAACACTTCTAAAACATTTACTATTTTTGAATCTAGGGGCACTAGATTGTCTTACATAAAAATTTGATTTTCCAAAATTATTTTTCTTTTCAAGTTCTTTGGAAATCAAATCATTTTCTTCTTGAACTTTTTGAAGCAATTTTTGTAAATCAAAACATTTTTGTTCAAACTCTTCAAGTCTTGCTTCAAGTTCAAGTTTGGTTTTAGAAATCAAATCATTTTGAATTTTCAACTTTGAAATCACTTTATTGTTTTTCAAAATGTGATTTTTAAAGTCTAAAACCAAATCATCATAGGCATCTTGTAATTCATCAAAAGAGTAAGAACATGAAGTAGATAAATTAGAAGTTACCCTTGAATCTTCTTCGATGGCCATAAGGCAAAGGTTGGCTTGTTCATCGTCGGTGGAGTCCTCATCACTCCAAGTAGCCACATGTGCCTTCTTCTTATGGCTTGAAGTGCTTGCCCTCTCCTTTTTCTTGGAATCTCGTTCAAGCTCTCTCAAAGCTTTCTTCATGAACGGGGCACACTTCTTGAAGAGATGAACTATCTCTTCACCTTCATCCTTCTCTTCACTTGAGTAAACATGATGGCAAGTGAAGGATTTGAGAGCCATGACACTTGCATTGATGCCTAGCCCTTTGATTTTCTTCTCTCCCATAGCTCTAATTTCTTCCCTCCTTTTCTCATCCTCTTTGTTCTTATTCATGATTTGATGAGTAAGGAGTGACCCCATGAGTTCATCAAGCTTCAAAGTCTTCAAATTCTTTGCTTCGATGATGGCGGTCCTCTTTGAGTCCCATGACTCGGCAAGTGAGTAGATGAGCTTTCGAACAAGCTTTTCCTCCAGAATGGCTTCTCCATAGCCTTTGAGACCATTGGTGATAGTGGAGAACCTATCAAACATCTTCTCGATGTTCTCTTCTGGATCCATTTTGAAGTTCTCATACTCTAGGGTTAGGAGCCCAATCTTGGTCTCCTTGACTTCATCGGTTCCCTCGTATGTGACTTCAAGCTTGTCCCATACCTCCTTGGCACTCTCACAAGAAGACATCTTCTCAGAGATGGTTGGGCCAAAAGCACAAAACAAGATGTGCAAGGCTTTGCAATTGAGCTCCATCTTCTTACGATCGTCGGCACTCCACTCCGCTTTGCTTCTTTGAGGCACGAACGGACCATCTTCAACTATATCCCATAGCTTGTAATCTCTAGATTTGATGAAGAACTTCATATTTGTCTTCCAATGGGCATAGTGGGTTCCGTCAAAGAAAGACGGTTTGTCGATTGATTGTGCCATTTGAGCCGGTTGACGGAATAGTGATCGAGCTTGTCGGATCTTCTCAATAGGGTGTGAATCCCTTTCGATTGTGCCAAGCTCTGATACCAATTGTTGAGTTGTGTGGGGCTCGATTCGTTCAACCGATATGACTCTCCAAGTGGTGGAGAGGTGGATATTTGGGTGGAAGGGTTGAGGAAGCTAAAATGATAATTGACACAATGATTTATAGTGGTTTAACCTTCTAACCAAGGTCTACATCCACTACCGATATGGCTCACTAGTGTTTGTCTATACAAGAATTGACAATTTAAGCACTAAGACAATATTTGATCATTTGTTGTTTGACAATATGAGCATTAACCTTTACTTGATGCTTGGAGGTCCCTTTTATACTCCTTGATGAGTTTATAGCCGTTGCTAGCCGTTGGGATTGAATTGGAGCCGTTGAGGACTTTAATTCCCACCATAAATGCAGTTCTGCAGCTCACCGTTTCGAAACGCTCGAACCCATTTCGAAACATCCTTTAAGTAGAAAGAGCCGTTGTAGTTTGACAAGGCACCCGTTTTGGAACGCCCCTTGGCCGTTTCGGAACATGTATCGAAACGCATAGACCCGTATCGAAACGCCCTGCATTTAAATGTTAGTTGGGAAATAGCCGTTGGGGTTTCTGACCGTTGTGGTCCATGCCACGTAGGCGTATCGAAACGGCATAGCCCGTTTCGAAACGTTTTTGCTACTGGAATTCCCGTATCGAAACGCCCTAAGGTGTTTCAAAACGCCTGGACAGTTTTGTGAAGTTTGGCTTTGAAAAACATGTAAAACTCTTTTAAAAACTTCCCTAAACATAATTTCAAGTTGTTTGGACTTTGGAAATGTTTTAAATACTTTTTAAATCAGTCCAAAACATTTTTCAATTATTATATCAAAACATTAGTTCTATACATGGTCAAACAAGCAGGAGGCTACCAACTTGGCTAGAAAGCTTGATAAAATTATGGTTATTGCTTAGTGGTTCATGGATATCCCTTTCTCTTATGTGAAGTTTCTTGCACCTGGAGTGTCAGACCATCATTCTGGGATTGTGAGAATGCACATTGAAGCCCTTGTAAAAACACCAAAACCTTTTAAATTTTTTAACTTTTAGACCCAAGATCCCGGTTTTAAGAAAACAATTGCCGACTCTTGGGCAGAACCAGTAGAAGGCAACCCTTTGCAAATACCATTTGTTAAACTGAAAAGACTAAAGCCAAAATTAAAAGCTCTTAATGTTGTAAATTATAATGATATCTCACAGAAGGTACATGAAAAAAATACATCAAATTGAGGCACAACAGTTGTTGAATATGATTGGTGCTATGAACAGAGCTGCTCTTGAAGTGGAAAAGCATTTGCAGTTAGAGTTAACTGAATTAGAAACGGATAAGCTTCATTATTATAGATAGAATGCTAAGGTGAACTAGTTGCAACAGAAGGATTAGGGTATTAAATTTTTTCACTCTACTGTTGCTGTGAAAAGGAAGAGAATACCATTTAGTTTTTGGTGGAGGACATGAGGAATATGACTTCTTATTTTAATGGTATGGCTGATTAATTGATCAAGTTTTTCTCTAGGCAAATAAGTTTTGTAGATGGGGATTTGACTGGCTGCAATATGGAAAAACTGAGGAATCTCTTGTAGGTTATTGTGCCCATTGTTGCTCAGGATGCTTTGATTTAGGATGTTACCAATGCTGAGATTAAGGTTGTCATTTTCAATCAAGGCAAAGACAAGACTCTTGGGTTGATGGCTTCACATCTTGATTTTTCAAAGTGGCTTGGGATATTGTAGGAGAGGACTTTACTTCTTCTATAAGGTATTTCTTCGGTACCTCCAACCTTTTGCCAGCTTTTAATGCAACTATTATCACTTTAGCGCCTAAGATCCCTAATGCCTGCAAACTTAGGGAATTTAGACCTATTTTCTGTTGTTCTGTGGTATATAAAACCATCACTAAAATTCTTGTAGAGAGATTAACTGATTCTATGCTTAGCTTAATTGTACCTAATTAATAAGCTTTTATTAAGGGAAGAAGCATAGTTGATAACACTTTATTGGCTCAAGAACTTGTAAAAAGCTATGGTAGGAAATTTATTTCACCTAAGTGTGCCTTAAAGGTTGATCTTTAAAAAGTCTTTGACTCTCTTAACTGGAATTTCATGATCTGTTTGCTGGAAGCTATTAGATTTCTTAAACAGTTTAGATGTGGATAATATCCTCCGTGTGCCTATTACTAATGATAGGCGTGACATTATCATCTGGGGAAATTACGATTCGGGTGTCTACTCCGTCAGGTCGGGGTACCTTTTTTTGCAAAGACATCCTCGACCTATTGCACGGCCCTCGCCTCTTTGAAAGATTATCTCCAAAGCGCCTACTCTACCCAAGATTCATTCGTTTTGATGGAGGGCGGGACGAGAGGCTCTACCTACTGGAGATCGTGTGGCTGCGGCAAAATTAGCTCTGGGGCTTTGTCCTTTTTGTCGGACTATCACAGAGACAACTATGCATGCTCTTCGTGATTGTGATGGGGCAACAGAGGTTTTGCGCCTTGCTGGTTTCCCCAGTCACTTACGTTCTAGCTCTGTCTCGGTTATGTCTTCCTGGCTAGAAGAGGGAGCTTTGATCCTTTCTCGCTCAGATATCGCCTTTCTCCTTACTGTTCTATAGAATATTTGGAACCGATGAAATGATTGGGTTCATTCCACACGGGTGCAATCGCCTTGGCTTACCGTTATGAACGCCCAGAAACTCTTGTAGGACTACTCTAATGCCAACTCCTTGCCCGCACCGATGCAACCACATCCAGAACCTGCTCTAACGAAACCGACATGGAGACCCCCACCAACCGGAGCTGTAAAGATCAATGTTGATGGTCCCTTTCACCCACCCTCTGGCAATGCGGCTATAGGTGTCATTGCCCGCGATGCTAGGGGTGTTGTCCTTGGTGGCTGTGCCCTTCACTCTGCTACATGCGCAGATGCTATAGTAGCTGAGCTCCATGTCGTCATTGCAGGGGTTACTTTTGGGCGTGATAGAGGTTGGAGTGACATCATTTTGGAGTCTGACTCTGTTGTGGTGGTCAAGAAGTTTCATCGTTCAGGCCCGGATGCTTCCCTATTGAGCCCCCAGATTGAAGCGGCTAGGCCCCTTCTTGATGCCATACCGAACTTGAATATTGTTTTTGTACCCCGTTTAGCTAATATTGTCGCTCATACTTTAGTCAATTGGGATTTGCATTCTGTCTCCTCTATGTACTTTGGATCGGGCTTGCCCGACTTCATCCACTCTCTTGTACCGGTTGATTATCAACCCCCTTAATTTAATATATATCAGGGCACTCTTTTCCCCTTAGGCTTCTCATAGCCTCATCTTTGGGTGGATTTAGAGGGGGTTTAATGAGGCCCGCCCTTTCTTCAAAAAAAATTCTTTAAGAATCTCTTAACAGTTATATGTGCATCAACTATGTGCATGTGACTCGAACCTGATCTCGGGCCCCTTGACAATTGCCTTTGGATGCTTACCTGCAGCTGCACAGTGTGTGCCACATTTAGACATGGCAAACTTGACCCGAAAACCGAACTGATTTATCCGAACCCGAAATCGGACCGAACATGATTACCCGAAATTTGACCCGAAATCCGAAACCGAACCGAAACTGAACTGATTTAGTTGAACCGAAATGGACCCGAACCGAAGACAACCTGAAATAAATAAAAGATATTAATAGAAATAAAAAAGAAGAGATGTGAACAATCGCACAACTCACCAAAAAGTCAAATATATTGGCTTTATAAAGCCATATAAATGGTGTAAAAAACAGATCAACCTAAAAACTTGATTAAAACCGACCGATCTCCTATCAACCAGAAATTGACCCGAACCGATCCGAACTGAAAATCAACCGAACCGAAAATTAATCGACCTTAAAATCAACCGAACAATAGAACCGAACCGAACCGAATCTGAGTCGAATGATATCAAACTCGAAATAACCGAAACTGAAATGACCCGAACGGAACTCGAACCGATTGACCCGTTTGCCACCTCCCACCTTATAATGCAACAAAGTCAAATATATTGGCTTTATAAAAAAAGATGTGAACAATCGCACAACTCACCAAAAAGTCAAATATATTGGCTTTATAAAGCCATATAAAGGGTGTAAAAAAATTGATCAACCTAAAAACTTGATTAAAACCGACCGATCTCCCATCAACCAGAAATTGACCCGAACCGATCCGAACTGAAAATCAATCGAACCGAAAATCAACCGACCTTAAAATCAACCGAACAATAGAACCGAACCGAATCTGAGTCGAATGATATCAAACCCGAAATAACCGAAACTGAAATGACCCGAACCGAACCCGAACCGATTAACCCGTTTGCCACCTCCCGTCTTATAATGCAACAAAGTCATTGAACGCGAGAAAATTACAAACCTTCCGAAAAAATTAAACGAACAAAATCCAACTATCTGGGCTTTCCCTCTATCCAAACCCGTTATATTTCTTGTCAATTTCGCTCTGATGTACTAGTAATATTTCTTGTCAATTTCGCTCTAATGTCCTAGTAATATTTCATGAAAAAGGTGAGGGCAACGTACGTCCATATTCACTTGCCCCCACATCCGCTGCTCTTTTTCTCAACTTCGCCCACCCTTTTAAAGACCAGAAAAGCGGGAGCTGCGTACAGAGGCCGCTGTCGCATAACCCCTCAGGCCTCAGCCACAGAGAAACAGGCAATCATTCATGGATGGATATCTGAGGATGCAAGTCTACCCAGAAGATTAAGTTTTGTCAGAAAGAAGACGATTATTAAGCTACATACAAACAAGGAAAATGATGCCGGGTAATATATTGCCAGAGCAAAATCTTGAGAAGCAAATAGGGAAACAAATGGGTTGCATGGCTGGTTTCCTTCAGATCTTTGATCGTCACCATCTTCTTTCTGCTAAACGCCTTTACTCCACTAAGCGCCTCCCTCCCACCGCCACGCCGGTTGGTTTTCCTTTTTTGAAATCTCTGTATTTTTTTTTTTACGTTGGTTTCTTTTGTTTTATTGATTTATTTATTTTGCCAGGCAAATGAAGCGATAACGGAGCAAGAGAAGACCGTTGAGACACAGGTAATATCGAGAGAATTAGATAAGCAACCACAAAGTAGAGTAGCAGCATCACCGGACCGTTGGAAGCAATCTCCAGTTACATCGGAGCTCCGATCTCCGGCGACAGAACCTGCTACGCTGACGGATAATCAGAGCAAGTCATCTCTTCCCCTTCCCATTTTTGAATTCAAAGAAGGTAGCGCAAGGTCACCATGGAAATTCTCCAAGGATGCTCCAAGGCTGTCTCTAGATAGCAGAGCCGTCGTTGATGCTAAAGGAAGCCTTAAGCCCCGGGAGATCCGTACGAACGCCTCTATATTATCTGCCAACCGATGCGAAAGTAACAGGGAAGAAGATGAGGAGGAGGATAACGAAAAACAACGACGGTCACCAAGTGTAATCGCGAGGCTCATGGGACTGGAACTGTTACCGGATTCGAATCCTGAACAGGACAGAAAAGTGGAGCTCCGAAGATCCGCGTCAGAAGCAAGAGGTCGAGATCTGTTTCAGCATCGTTTCATTGACGGAGTTGATTTCAAAAGCGGTGGGGTTTCGAGCAATGTCGTAAGAGAAAATGGAGGCAAACGAGATCGTGTTAGCATAAACAGATCAGAAAGCTTAAGAAATGCTAGAGC
Source organism: Hibiscus tridactylites (assembly GCA_958450335.1). Classification (NCBI taxonomy): domain Eukaryota; kingdom Viridiplantae; phylum Streptophyta; class Magnoliopsida; order Malvales; family Malvaceae; genus Hibiscus; species Hibiscus tridactylites. Next base: position 16,029,509 of record OY288270.1, read on the forward strand.
TGAACCGGTTCAAGCTCCAGCTCGAGGAATGGATCGAAGAAAATGTTTCTACGAGTCAGCAGATTTCTTTCCGGTGAGAAAACAGACCGTTTCCGTATACGGAGAGATTGAGAAACGTCTTACGATCAGACGAATCGATGAGCCATCGAAAGATGTCGAGACTCTTAAGCAAATCCTCGAAGCTTTGCAGCTCAAAGGCCTTTTACACACTAAGAAAGCTCCAAGCCAAGCGAACAACAGGAACTTTGTTTATCAGCATGAACAATCTCCAATTGTCGTCATCAAACCGGGAAAATCACCAGCTTCAGCCGTCAGAAGGATTGGCAAAGATTCGCCTCCTTCAAGTTATCGATCAAGACCTGGACCTCGCCGGAACTTGAATATTGAGTCACCGCCGACTATGAGCCCGAGACGTGATCAGCCGGAGATTGAACGCAATGTTGGGATCCAAAGCAGAAGAAAGGGTTCGATTTCTCCAGGTAGAACGCAGAGGAGAGGGAATGGTAATGTAGAACAGAGAAGAGTGTGTACGGTTCAGTCCCCTCGGGTCAATGTGAGGAGAACCGGATTAGATCAGACGAGCAATAGATTACCCAGAAACAGAAAACCAACGGCGGAGATTTATGATAAAGAAGAGAAGGTATTTATTCCAGCGGAGGATCAAACATCTACGGTTTCAGAAAGTAGCATTACCACGTCTTCTCAAACTGATACGGAGGTAAAAAAAATTGCTCAACTTACTAATTAAATTTGCTTGATTATCATACTCATTTAAACCAGTAATTAATTTATTTGGGTGTTAAAGCGGTCGAAGGTGGAGGAGTACAAGGAAGGGAAGAGCCTTTTGGAAAGATGCGATGCGCTTCTTCACAACATTGCAGAGATGGCCGCTGCCACGACTGAGTTGCAGCCGAGTCCAGTCTCCGTACTTGATTCCTTGTTTTACAAGGAAGACTCGTCTCCTTCCCCTCTCATGAAACGGAGCATCGATTTCAAAGGTAGGAAAAAAGACAATTACTATATAAGCTTGATTATATAATTATTTATTTTTGTTCCTTTAAAAACTACGTTATTTAAACTCGTATCATCTAGAAGGATGATTTTGCATATGACTATGTGACGTATGTAGTATTGTAGTTTAGCCCTAGGCCTGACTTTGCTTATTAGTCAAACAGTCTCATTCAAAACTCTAAAGCCTTGAACTTTGGTTCGTTTAATTATTCCATGATTAGTCAAACCATTTCTGTTTGGGACGGAGTTCATGCCCGAGCCGGACAAAAATATTACCGGCCTGACAGATGGCCGTTGGAGGCCATTAGATTTTAGAGTATCCACCGCTAGTTTATTGTAGTCCACTTCACTATTAAAATTGTTTTTTTTTTCTTCATTTTTTATTGTACATCATCTTCTGTCGCATTTGTTACTATCATTATCCGTACTGAAATTGACTTTGTTTCTCCATCAATCAATGTTGGGTTGGGTACAAACAAAACTATTTTTGGGATTGGGCGAATTTTCAATCAAAGCCTGAACTGAGACTTTTAACATTTTCTCTTCATTTATTGTCTGTGTTGGAAATCATCAGATCAACTTGCTGAATCAGAAAATGAAATGTGGAGTCCTGCAATCTTATCCATTGAATCAAAATCCCAAGACAAAACCAATGATTGTGATTTAATCTACATTTCTGATATCCTCAGAGCATCCAGTTACTTGCCCGATGACTCTGATGTGTTTTTATTGCTGGAGAAACAACATCGTGTGAAGGGCAAAGACACCTCCAAAGTATCTACACTCCAAAGGAAGCTTATATTCGACACCATCGGTGAAATTCTCAACAGAAAGAAGCAGTTGCCGCCGTGGAAGCTCGTCTCCTTTACGAATTCAGGGCCCGGGGAGACATCGTTGCCACAAATTTGGTCGGAATTTCAAAAGATACGTGAGAGGGACTCCTCGGATGACTTGCTTGAGGTCATTTGTGGTGTGTTAAGAAAGGACCTTGCCGAGGATGCCGTCAACGGTTGGGAAGGTTGCCCCATAGAGATGTCCGAAGCTGTCCTCGACATCGAACGGCTGATATTCCGAGACCTAATCGGGGAAACCATCCGAGATCTCGCTGCTTTGGCTGGGGAAAGTAGTAACAACATTTCAGCACCTCGTAGGAAGTTGGTGTTCGGATAGTAACTTGATAAAAAAGAGGGTGGCCTTTAAATTATTCTTCTCGCACTTACTTTTAGGTTTTTGTTCTTTTTTTCCCATTCTAATTATATATATAACACTGTTTTCATGGAATCTTTCACTTACCTGAAATCCAGGCATATCGAATGATCACTTTTGCAAGCTGTAAAAAAAAGGGGGTGGGTTAATATTCGTGACCACAATAAAAATTTGTTTACTGTCAAGCTCGTGGGAGCTATCAAAAGCGTTATCACGTTGGCTACTTTAACATAATCATAGAGAAAGAGTTGTAATTACGAAAAAGGGGTCATTATAAAAGCAAAGTTGATGTTGTTCATACATATTTTTAATTTTTTGATAATATATACAATACACACACTTTGTAGATAAAAGAATTTAAACACAAATTTTTTAAGATGAATATTACATTTTTTTACTGAAACTACTTGTTGAGTTCTATTAAAATTATGTTTAATCATTAAACCTTCGAATGAACTGATTCGAGGTTGTTTTAATTTAATCAACGGAGGATGTAGACGTTGTAGCGTTAGATATTTGGTGAAAGAAACTTTAACACTAGAAATGAAATATACTAAATTGTGAGAGGGGCATTGCTTTTTCTTTAGGGTAAACACAGAACCTGAGAGTAAATTTGTAGGTTCTGATGTGTGAGTATGGGCAACAGGGCAAATGGCAATTATAGGGTAGCAGGCAATGGCATGCTCTGGGTACCAGCTTGACATTGAAATATAAGAATGGACGTAAAATTCGTTACTGCTGTGTTGTATCATTAAATCGTCAACATTTATAACTGCCTCTGTGTGCAATCTTTATTCTCTTGTTTTGTGGCAATGAAAGAGCCGAAGCTATCCCTTTCATTTACGATTTAGCTGTGGGCCTCAATCTCTATGGACCGGAGTTATCAGGAATGGTAATTCGGGAACCAATTTAATCAATTTTGGTGTATTCAGTTTATTTAGTTTTTGAAATTTCTTCAATACATTTATCGTCTCGGTTTTGGTAAACCAAATCAAATAAGCTTTTATAAATAATAAATTAACTGTGTATGTTTTTTTTATTCTCTCGGTTCTCAATGATTTTGCCCAGATTTTAGTATGTAAGTTTCGAACTCGAGACATACTTAAAATGTACCAAACTACTTACCACGAACTAACTCCCATTAATAATTGTATGTGTTTAATTAATGGGAAATTGTTTCATATATTGACAAAATATTTTGGGTAAAGTTCACAAATTGTCACTGAACTTTGTTAAAGAAAATAAAATGGTAACCAAACTTTCAAATGTCACAAATTGACAATTCAACTTTATGTTTTGTAAAAAAATGGTAACTCGGTTGTTAAGTACTTAACGGGGCTGTTATAAAACTTTGTATAATAGCACATTTAATCCTATATATTTACACGTCCAATCAATTTAGTCTTAATTCGGAAAAAATCACTAAATTTAACCCTTGTTATTTATACATTCTTTCAATTTGGTCCTTAAAGTTAGTTTGGCATATGATAAAACACATGATTGAAAAAGGGAACTTAAAGTTAATTTGGTCCTTGTTATTTATACATTCCTGACAAGTCGTCGTTTAACCGGTCAAAAATAAATAAATTAATTAACCTCTTTCAACAAATAATAAAATAGAGAAATTAAGTAGATATAGGGAAAGAGGGTCGATCCGTAGGGAGATTAGCTGGAATTATTGACTGAAGGCTGCTTCGATTACTACTTCCAGGAATATCTGTAGAATAAGCAAATAAAATGGGGGTGTGATATGATATTGGATAAAAATGAAATAGCAAGATTTAAATGCAGAGGTAAATAGAATAAGAAAAACCAAGTATGTGAAATAGCCTCGAACCAGCTCCTTCAATTCTTTCGATCACTGAAATAGATTTTTATTTCGGGGATCATGCCGGTTACAGTCTACGAGGCCCAACCCGTCGTAACTTGTTTCTCTCTCGAGTAACCAATCCTCCCAAGTCTATCTTCGAAAGATGGTTCTTAAATAAATCAACCGCGTCTATCGCCGTTAAAATATTTAGAATAAAAGCAGGAAAAACCTGACTCAGAAATTGTCTAAAAAGAATCGCTTCTGATTTTATCTTTCCTTAGCGGGCCGCCGGTAAGAGTGTTCATAGGAAGTCGAAATTGCCACAGGCCGATCCTTCCTCCCAACTATGTTTTTAAGCGATTTCAGACCAACGGGCCCTTTTTGATTTGAAAAACGGTTAAAAACTTTTAGTAAGGTCGATTGCCAAACTATCTAAGTAGAAAGATAAAAATGATTTCCCAAAAGAATTTAAGCAAAGTTCAATTCTCACGAATCGAATTGACTTGGCTGGTTCTTGGCTTAAAAGATTTAGCTAAGCATGATATTGATTATCACACTTAACTTGATTTTAGAAAAGTAATTAAATGACATAAAATAAACGAAACAAGAAAATAAAGGAAAAGAACTTGAATTAAAACTGAAAAATGTTTACAAAGGAAAAGATAAAAAATACTCAAAGCTAGAAGATGATCTTAAGCCTTCACCAAAGGTTGGTATTTATAGGCTTAGATTACAAGGATAAGAGATAAGAAAATCAAAATAACAATTCAAATTCAAATTCAAATGTTTTTATAATTCAAAATAAAACCAAACAGATAGAACTGATAATCTGATCGGGTCTTCTCTCAGAATGTTCCAGGATCTTCTAGAGGTTGCCACGTCAGACGCGTCGTGCCTGGTGTCGTACTCACGATGCCAGTCATGACAGAATTATAATAAAAACTGCAGAAATGCCCCCTTTTTACTGCTATTTCTAGAATTAGGTCCCTGCACAAAATATAACAAAAACAACATGTATTAAGCAGCAAGAAGTCCTAATAACTAGAAAAATAGCAAATGAAGTATGTCACATTTGAGAACTTATCAAATTCCCCCTCACTTGTCTCATACTTGTCCTCAAGTATGTCTGAAAAAACATAAACCAAAGAATGAGATCCTCAAACCATCACAAGCATCGAAAACATTTGAAAAAGTACAACATGCAAGCAACAACAATCATTACAGTCCTCCACCCTCCTAATCACTTAACAAGCATTAGCCTTACTCATCCTAATCTTAATCCTCACCAAGATACACTCAAGATCACTCAAAAGTGTTTAAGGGAAAGATGAAGCAGAAACACTCAAAGTCAATTAAGAATAAAAGTTTTCATAGGCTTGTAACAAGTTCAATTCTTCACTAGTTTAATAGAATCGAGGTGCAAAAATCATTAGGTCTTTTATTCAAGGTGTAATGTAGGTTTAGAAAAAGGATAGAAAGATGGAAAAAACAAAAGAGGATGATCAATGCAAGATATTTCAAACATTAAGCAGTGAAGACATTAAAAAGGAGCTAAAAATGGGCAAGCAAACACACATTTTTTTCTTTCTTTATTTTTTCTTTTCGAAACAGTTTTCCTTCTTTTTTCTTCTTCTTTTTTCTTCTTCTTTTCGAAGCAATTGCTTCCTTTTATTTTGTTTTTCTTTTTTCTTATTTTTTTCTAGGAAAATTTCTGCCCTTATTTGAAAAGTGTCTTCTTCATGTCTAATAAAGATTCTAGCATTTGATCAATTGAAATGGTTAAGTCAAAGAAATGGGATGTAAGGCTAACAAAGGCTCACTAGGCGATGAGAAAGGGTAAATTAAAATGAAAGGGATGGAAGAGGTTAAAGCCTAATGCCTAAATCATTTTAAATCACCTCATTCTTAGTGTAGTCTCAAATCGTAAGCAAGCCACAAGTTCTAGATTCCTAAAATTTAAGATGACACTCTCAAGCAAAAGAAATGAGCATAATATGAAGAATGCATGCTCAAGGCTCAAATCTTACAAAATTGGGCTAATTTGATTAAGCTAGACGAGAATTCTAGCGCAAGTAAAGCAAATAGGGAGAGATGTCAAACTGAAAATGATTATCAAAATCCATTTTCAAAAATTTAAACATGTTGGAGAGCAAGCAAGTGATGGCAATTGGAAATATACTAAAGGTTAAGTCTAAACTGATCATACATCAAACAAGCATAGGACAAGTGGTTTTGCACCCTCCCCCCCACTTAAATGAATTGCCCCAATTCAAAATAAAAATAAAGAAAATGAGGAACAAATAAGGGTAAAAAAATACTCTCCGTGAGTGATGAAATTGAGTCCACCGTTCGCATAGAGTGGAATGACGGTGATGGTGATCGTGGGGGAGGTGGACGGCATCTGGAGCTTGGTCCGGCGGTGCTGTTGGGGAGACGCGAACGACGGCTGACGGTTGGGGGAGAGGGCGGAGGTGCGATGGAAGCTGTAGGAGTGGGGTTCTCGATCGGGGGCTGGGGACTTGTTGTTATCGACCACCATGGCGAGGAGGAGGTGTGGGGCCTGGTGAAGTCGGCGTGACTGAATCGGCTGGGTGAGTTTTGCGGCTGGGTGTGTTTTGTTAGGGTTTGGTGGTTTTACGGGAAAGAAAGAAAGGGAAGGGGAAAAGGGAAAAACAATTGGACGGTATGCTAAGGGGAAAGGGCTTGGGCTATCGTGCACCGTTCATTGAGTGTGCTAAAATGTACCGCATTAATGAAACGATGCACTTCAGTTGGGGTTATGCTTGCCATTGTTGTTTGCGAAAAGGAGTCATGCAGATGAAAAGGAAAAATTATTAAGAAAGAAAGAAAATGAAAAAAAAATGAAGCATAAATTAAATTATTTAAAAAAAGAAGTAAAAATTAACGAGAAAAAAAAATAAAATAAACCAATGGGTTGCCTTCCATTTAGCGCTTTGTTTAACGTCGTTTAGCTCGATGACCTTTGCTAAATTTTTGGTTCTTCAAAAGAAATGTCTTCAAATAAACGGTGATGTCCATCCCTTGTCATTTTAACGCCTTCCTTCATCTTTCTATTTGTGCGCAAAACAACAACTAAGCTTCTACCTCCTTCCCGATGCGACAACTTACTCAAGATGATGATTGGAAAATTTTGGTTGTCGCCTAAAAATATATAATTAAATTGCTCTAACTTCGGCTTTGGTTCCTGCAAAATTGAGAGAAAATGTTTAGATCGAGTTGGAATTAATCGAAAATCAGAAAGGGAAGAAAGAGGTTAAATGATTTTGCCTATATTTTCATCGTCGAGATCCACGAATTCCCTACAAAAGTCATAACACAAATCAGTTTCGATCAAATCATCAGCTAAGAGTGTTCATAGGAAGTCGAAATTGCCACAGGCCGATCCTTCCTCCCAATTATGTTTTTAAGCGATTTCAGACCAACGGGCCCTTTTTGATTTGAAAAACAGTTAAAAACTTTTAGTAAGGCCGATTGCCAAACTATCTAAGCAGAAAGATAAAAATGATTTCCCAAAAGAATTTAAGCAAAGTTCAATTCTCACGAATCGAATTGACTTGGTTGGTTCTTGGCTTAAAAGATTTAGCTAAGCATGATATTGATTATCATACTTAACTTGATTTTAGAAAAGTAATTAAATGGCATCAAATAAACGAAACAAGAAAATAAAGGAAAAGAACTTGAATTAAAACTGAAAAATGTTTACAAAGGAAAAGATAAAAAATACTCAAAGCTAGAATATGATCTTAAGCCTTCACCAAAGGTTGGTACTTATAGGCTTAGATTACAAGGATAAGAGATAAGAAAATCAAAATAACAATTCAAATTCAAATGTTTTTATAATTCAAAATAAAACCAAACGGATAGAACTGATAATCTGATCGGGTCTTCTCTCGGAATGTTCCAGGATCTTCTAGAGGTTGCCACGTCATTGCCATATCATTGCCACGTCATTGCCACGTCAGACGCGTCGTGCCTGGTGTCGTGCCCACGATGCCAGTCATGACAGAATTATAATAAAAACTGCAGAAATGCCCCCTTTTTATTGCTATTTCCAGAATTAGGTCCCTGCACAAAATATAACAAAAACAACATGTATTAAGCAGCAAGAAGTCCTAATAACTAGAAAAATAGCAAATGAAGTATGTCACATTTGAGAACTTATCAATTCCCTTGGTTATCGTTTTGTTTTTTTTAACAAAGTTCAATGACCATTTGTGAACTTTACCCAAATATTTTTTTATTGAAAAAGGGAATATCACCATGTGCCTCGTTAAAAACCCCTAAACCTAAATGAGAGAAAAGAGTACACATGGCGATATGTACATCACAGATAAAAAGAGATCAACTTGCGCTAACGTGCTACAAATGAAACAAAATAGACCTCATGTACGATCAAGAATAACAAGAGCTTCAACCGTAGGCGGAGGCATCATGTATAGCCATTCACCCAAAGGATGTCCTCGAGCCAAACTCGCCAACTTACCTGCAACCATATTTGCCTTTCAAGAGATATGATTAACGGTGACATTCCAATCGCGACTCACGTAATTCTTTATGCTTAGAACCAGGGCATTATCACGTAGACACAAAGAGTTTGTTCCAATAATCTTAGCTACAGTAAGGTTGTCAACTTCTAAATCAATATGGCGATAACCAAGATCCCATGCATATCGCAATGCCTCATGGGCCGCCCATAACTCGGCGATTAGCATCGAACAAGAGCCGATACTCTTAGAGAAGCCAAACAACCACGTACACGTTGTATCACGGATAACACCCCCGATCGCAGCCATATCGCTCGCACCACCTACAGCCCCGTCAGAATTTATTTTCACCCGCCCCGGACCTGGTTTAATCCACTTATCTCCCGTGGAACCCTGTGAACCAATTCGCGAGGGCGGCAACACCCGGTCTAAAATGGAACTAGCCATACAGTCATCTCTCATGCACATAGCAAAGTGCGCGACATCACCTATTCGCATTTGGTTGTTGTTAAAAACACGTGCACACTGGTCCTTCCACAAACCCCAGCACACAATCGCAAACAACGAATTCCAGTGAGGTTGCGGTGAAGTTCGATAGTTGTTGTCCACAATGTTGGAAGATAACCACTCATGCAAAGGTTGGTTGAAAAACGCATGGTAATGAGTAGCAAAAATAAAGCAAGACCATACCCGACGCGCCACAGGGCAAGCTCGAAGAACATGGATCGTGTCTTTCACGTCGCCACCACAAGCTGAACAGCAGCTAGAAGAAGACATATGTCGTCGGCAACGCTCAACATTAGTACGGATATGGTCATGAGCGACTAACCAAATAAAGGTGCGAACGCTTTGGGGGACATTTAACTTCCAAACCATCTTCCAAAGCGAGGTTGTCGGACCACCCATCACACCTCCAAGGGCAGCATACACGGTGGCCGTTGAAATATTCCTCAAAACGCCCCATCGCCACCTTGGCTTGTCATAACCAAGAGCCGCATGAGGCGGATAGACGGCAGCAATCGCCATAACCTTGCTAGACAGAAGCACCATAGCAAGCTTATTCCAATCTCATGAACTCGACGGGTGCACCATGGCAGCCACGGGAAGCGAGGCTAGCGGAGAACCATCCAAGCAAGACGAGGCAAGTGGTTCATCTATATCAAGCCACTGATCCCACCAAAAATCCGTACGGCTCCTATCTCGAACCTGCCAACATATACTATCGTGAATCACGTCCCAATTATGACTCAATCCCTTCCAAAGTCTCGAGCATCCGGGCTGATTAATATTTCTAGGACAAACACCAACCCACTTATATTTATGCTTGAGAACTTGAACCCATAGCTTATTTTCATCTGTGACAAGTTGAAACCCCCACTTTCATTAGCAATGCTTCATTGTGTCGATCTAAAGGACGAAGACCCAAGCCTTTTTTGTCCATCGGTGAAGTAACAACATCCCAACAGACAAGAGAAATGCCCCTAGAGCCACTTGAATTACCCCAAATAAACCGCCGAATAATATTTTTCATCTCATTGCATACCCCTTTAGGAATCCAAGCAGTTTGCATCACATATGTGGGTATGGCTTGAAGAACCGCTTTAGCAAGGGTGATTCGCCCAGGTAAAGAAAGAGTGTGTGACACCCATCTCGACAACCGATGTTCAATTTTCTTAATCAGGAAGCGATAAGTCTCCTTAGTAACTCTTTTATGTAATAATGAAACTCCCAAGTAAATGCCCAAATCATCCACCATTTGAAACCTAAAATTGTCCGCTATCATACGACGTGTATTTGCCACACAATTTTTAAATAAAAAAAATTGAGTTTTAGCCACACTAACCTTGTGCCCAGAGCAGTCACAAAAATTGATCATAACATCCTTGATCATCTCAAGTTGTGCTAATGACGCCTCCGCAAAGAAAACCAGATCGTTTGTGAAAAAAATGTGAGATATATCTGGGCCATGTTTAGATAGTTGAATACTTCTGCAAGCACCACCCTGAACCTGTCGATTAATGACATGTAACAAACGTTTCATACAAAAGACGAATAAATACGGTGAAAGGGAATCACCCTGCCGAATGCCCCGTAAAAGTGTTAGACTTTTCGTTAGATCCCCATTCCAAATAATCTGCATTAGATCCCCAAATATTTTTTTTTTCGCAAACTAACTTTTAGTATTATCATGTGTTTTAGTTGGAATTTAAAATTTTAAAATTAATGTTGTGCATAATTCAACCAAATCCAACCCACGAACACCGCTAGCTACCATTCCTGGTTATCTCCTTTAATTTAGTAAGAATCATACATAAGTTGAATTGATTAAATCACTAGTTTTTAATTTAATTTATTCACCCCAATCAAATCATTAATTTAACAATATTAGATAAAAATCAATAAAAGTAAAAGTATCCAAAAAATCATGTTAAATTTCATTTTTAAGGGTAAACTACAATAGATGTCACTCAATTATGAATAAAGTTACATTTAGGTCACATAATTATCAAAAATTACATTTGAGTCACTCAATTATGGATAAGGTTACATTTAGGTCACCCAATTATTAAAAGTTACACTTGGGTCATTCAATTATAGGTAATGTTACATTTAAGTCACCATTCATATTTAAAAAAAAATACATATTAATTTATGTATTAGATAAATTAATAATTTTAAATGAATTACTCTAATGTTAACAAGAATATACAAGAATATACAAGTGATTTGGAAGATAAAATGACTAAATTGATATATATATTTTTAAATATAAAGAGTGACCCAAATATAACCTTATCCATAATTGAGTGGTCAAATGTAACCTTATCCATAATTGAGTAACTCAAATGTAACATTATCTATAATTGAGTGACTCAAGCATAACTTTTAACAATTAGGTGACCCAAATGTAACCTTACCTATAACTAAGTGACCTTTGTTGTAGTTTATCCTTTCAAATATTACCTCAGCGATATAACCAATTATCTAAAAATAAGATCCCCTTGAAGTCGTACTTTGGTGGATGATTGAAATAGGCAATGAAACATACTAAATTATGATCCTTTGAATCCCAAGTAAGCAAACTAACAAAAAAACTTGAGAGCTAGAATAAGATGACAATATATCTACTATCTAGGGGAAGCAAAAGAAACACAGTGATTGAAGAGTGAACACATAATAGATATTTAAAAGCAGAGATATCTAATCCTTGGTGGTTTTGTTAATGAGGGACTTGTGGATGTGAGGGATGACACCACCTCCAGCAATGGTACCCTTGATAAGGGTATCCAGCTCTTCATCACCCCTTATGGCAAGCTGCAGATGCCTGGGACTGATTCTCTTCACTTTCAGATCCTTGCTCGCATTTCCGGCCAGCTCCAGAACCTCTGCAGTCAGGTACTCCAGGATGGACGCCAAGTAAACCGCAGCTGTGCCACCCACTCTTCCATTAGCAGATGTTCTCGTCTTTAGGTGACGGTGGATACGCCCCACTGGGAACTAAAATCAAATACCAAATTCAAATCAAACAACACCCATGAACTTGGCTACTCTAATAAACCTAACCATGAGGTCTAGGACATTCAAATAGACTAAGCATGCATAATTAAAAGCACAAAAGGAGAAGGAAATAAAACAACTGTTTTAGTCGTAAAACAAAGTAAACGGTAGTAATTTAGGAAATACCTGTATTCCGGCACGAGATGAACGAGAAACCGCACGCTTCTTGTCCTTGTCCTTGTTAGCTGCGGTTCTTTTCGCCGCCAAGAGCCCCTTTCCACCTTTCCCTGCCATCTTTCTTCACCTGAAAAAGAACCCACCGCATTTAATTTTCAATTAACAAATTAAACTAATAAACATCAGTAAAAGAATCCAGATCTGCTAAACATTTACCAGATCTAGTCAAAGAAATCATCCGAGCTAATAAATTTAAAAATAGGAAAAAAAAACATAACAAAAAAATAGTGATGGAAAGAGAAAGAGACCTGTGAGGTTTGGGAAGCTGGAAAGCGAACAGTAAAGGAAAGATGATGGGTTAGGCACAGGTTTTTTTTTTTATAAACCCTCACTTTAAATGCTGGAAAACGTAATGGCGCTTAATTTTGGGTGGGAAAATCCTACAATTTCACCATCTCGAAAATTTTCGCCTCACTTTACCGAACTACCCTCTCTTTTTTCCCAAAATCCCAGACAACCCTAGTCACTTAACTATATAACCTTTTAGTTGGGTCACACAAATTGAAATTGTTGTAAAATGGTCACTTGAGTTATTGAAGGTTATGAAATGATTGTCGGGGGTTAATTTTTAGACGGAAAGCTGACGTTACAGTTAATAAAATTGATGTAATTCAAAAATAATGTATAAATATTAAAGACTAAGTTTATTATCATGTTAATAATTTTTATTTAAAAATCTCAACTAAAAACTTACTTATAGTCGAATGACGATCTATATAGTTCACCCTAAAAAGATGGTTCGTTAATTAGAAGCTGATATTTAGGCGGTCATTTGTTGCTGAAGAATTTTATGAAAAATGTTTGGCCTTTCTTCCATATGCTGAATTGAAAGTTTTATCAGTTTATCACATGCACGTTTGGTGCTATTTTACATTTTAGTGCTTCTTAATTTTGATACTAACTTGTCACGTTGCTGACGCCATTCGCTAGTTGTCTCTAGATAGTAGATAATGCGAAACATACACAGATTCGTGTGAAGCGGTCTTACGCCAATATGGGGAAACGCGATGTGGCGGTTTTGGGTGGAAAACTTGGATTATTCGAATTTTTTTGTGTTTGTTGGGCTGGTTTAAGATGTAAATGAGCAGTGTTATATTGAGGATTGGACTTCTATAATATATTTGGGCTTTGGACTATGTAAAAGGGACAATATAAATGATTTTGGACTATATTAATATATTTGGGTTTTATATTCATTATTTATTGATTGATTGATTTATTGTTTATTTATTATTTTTATAAAAAAAATATTATTTATATTCCGGTTAAATATGGGTTATTATAGGAACGATCGCATTCTCTAAATTTTTTAAATTATCATATAATTTAAATATATTTTTTGTATTTTTTTATTAATTATTTGATTTCTCACTTGTAAAAAATCATGTCCTTGTCCCTGCATCTAGTGTTCTAAAGGTTATTTCTCACCATCACTATTTTTTTATACAATGGCTTGTTGATTAATTAGATATATACGGGTTTTGAACATTAATGAATAGTGTAAACCAGGGGAAGAGATGTGCAAGCAGCCATGGAATGCAGGTAATGGTGAAGAAAGTTGCATTTAGTCCAAAAGTTCTGACCATAAAAATGAAATGTATGGACTATGTACTATGAATAAAGTTGGATTTATCATCTTGTAGTTCTAATCAGAAAACTTTTTAAGTTAATTAAGTTTCTATCTATAATAATACTATAATATTCACTAGTATTAATTTGTTGAGTTTCAATGTCTTATATAAAATATAGGGAAAAGGTTAAAAATGATCCAACGTTTCACCATTTGGTCATTTTAGCTTTATCCTATTTTTTGGTGCAGACAATCACCTAACGTTTCATTTTTCGTTCAAATTTCACATTTGTTGGATGAAAATTGTTAATCAACTAACGTGGCATGTTTGTAGGGCATGAGGAGATGACATAGCACTACCACGTGGTAATTTTGTTGACATGACATTTTTAAAAATTAATTGTTTTTTAAAGAAAATATTTTTAACCAATCGCCATGTCAGCAAAAATACCATGTGACAGTGTCACGTCATCTCTCCATGCCCTACAGACATGCCACATCAGTCTCAAGCGTTGAACGTTAGTTAGATTAACGATTTTCATCCAACAAAAGTAAAATTTGAACGATAAATAAAAAAAAGTTAGACGATTGTTTGCACTAAAATAAAAGAAATGGCTAAAATTAACAAACATGTGAAACGCTGAGGCTATTTTTGACCATCTACCTAAAATATAATACCAATTTCAAAAATTACAATACTACACACTGTAATATATTAATAGCAAATGTGAGAATTAAATGCTTGACTTATATATATATATAAGACAATGAAAACTTGATTTTATTAAATACCATAAAAAGATATTATAAATACAATGAATTAAAATAAAAAAAAAAGAAGATTAGTCCACTAAAAATTTCATACAGATGTGCAAAAAAAAGCAAAACACTTCCATAGAGATTAACGTGCTATCAAAACTCAAAAACCTTCATGATCTCCTTGTCTTTAGTCAAACGAGACGATGAACTGAGTAAAAAAATGAGTGGTGAGCAAATCAAATTATCGAGCAAATTGTTCCGCTACAAAATTCTAATTACATCGTCTAACAAACCATCGAACGAGTGAGGATCAGACCTTTCTATGACCACCAATGTAATCTAATCAGAAAACTAAAGTCGTAAGGATCTTTATACAAGCACCAAACGACCATTAATGTATGCTGAAATCATGTTAAAAAATAGATGAAACGAACTACAAATTTAATAAAAATATACTACAAAAACAGAGAAAACGTATATCACAAAAGTTAAAATTATTATTAAAATTAAAAAAATAAACGTATACCAGCCTTAAAATTAATACTGCCGCCGGCAAAAGAAAAAGATAAAAAAAAGTTTTTGCGGGAAAGAAAGCAAACGGCGCTTGATTCATATTTAATGTTCTTAAACCCTCGTAAACAATTATGTTATAGGTGGGGCAGATCCATATATATATATTATTATTAATACCATTTAAGATATTTATTTATTTATTTGCTCATTCCCTTGTGTCCTGGTGGCAAAGGTAGATGTTTATCATCCCTTGGGACTAGGGATGGCAATGGATCGGATTTGGATCGGATTGTATAGAATCCAAGTCCGAATCCATTACAATCGGACTCGGATATTTTTTTCGGATTTGGATTCGGATTTTTTTCAAACGGATTTGGATCGGATTGTTTTTGGATCGGATTTTTTCGGATCGGATTCGGATTTATTTCAACCGCATTTAGATTAGAGTTTTTGAATTCTGATTAAATTGTCATCCCTAGTCTTGACCTAAGTTTGAAGGGTAGATTCGCGAATTTTAGCGTATTTAGGGTATATTATTTTTTGGCCCTCTAATAATTTTATTTTAGTGTAAATCAATCCATAATTTTATATATTTAATTTCTTACGCATTTAATTTATGTTATTTAATTCTACACTTGTTCATTTTTATCCCTTATTTGTTGACTACATTTAATTTTTTGTGTTTATTGTTTATGGTTTTAAATTACTTTCTATTTTAATTCATAATTTTAGCATAATATATAACTTTATTTATCGATTGCACATTACTTACTATTGCACTCATTAACTTCCTTAATTTTTAGTAATTCATTGATATTTACATTTATTTGTTTCTCTATTGTATTTATTTTATTGTTTATTTATCTATGATTTGATCTTGCATTTATCTTTTTCATATTTATTTATACATGCATATGATATAAATAGATATATTACACTATATTAAGGTTAATTAATATATATAAATCATAATAAATATTATTATTATTATTTAACTTACATTCTTAACACATTTATATTTTTATTATCACTTTTAATATATATATATATATAAATAAAGTTAATTTTGTTTTTACCATTATTCAAAATTACCTAATATATATATTTATGTTCTCGTTTAAAAAATATATGTAGTTATGTTTTTAATGTATTTAGTTTAACTTTTTTACTTTATTTATGATGTCTTCTTGTTTTAATGTAAATATTATACATGATGTTTTGTTTTAAGGAATTAAAAGTCCTAAATGTTTTGATTCGGGCTCGGATATGGATCGGATGCGTCGGATTCGGATCGGACATGGATTTGGATCGGATTCGGATCATATTCGGATCGGATCTTGGCATGATCCATATCCAACCCATCTCCTATTAGGACTCGGACATTTTTCTCGGATTCGAATTCGGATTTTTTTCAATCGAATATGGATCGGATAAATTCTTTCGGATCGAATCGGATTCGGATCGGATTCGGATCAAATTGCCATCCCTACTTGGGACCCGGGTTCGAGCACCAGTTATGCCATGCTGTGTGTGCCAGATGCTACCTTGCATCGCACTAGCATATTCAAAAAAAAAAAAAAGATATTTATCTATTTAGACCCTCTAATCCTAATTCATTTGAGTTTTATTTTTATTTTTTATTGGATAAACTACATAAATGGTCCTCCAACTATACTCAAATTATCTTTTGCGTCTCTCAATTATTAAAAGTTATAAATTCGTCCTCCGACTTAGAAAAAGTAACAAATTGATCCAACGCCGTTAAAAATTTAACGGCTGATGATATGACAGTTAATATAAATTGATATAATTACATAATTAGCTCTCAAGTTATACACTTATTTTAATCTGACCTTAATTTTAAAAAATTAACCCATAAAATTTAATATTCTATCAATTTAGTCAATTTTCTTTTCTATTTCTCCTCCTCTTTAATTCTTCAATTCATTTTCACCCAAAATCCATTTAAGAGCCCCAAAATCCACAATCAAGGGAATGATCTCTTGAAGGCGTAAGCAATGAGGTTCCATTCTTGTGTTGGCCTTACTTTGTAGATTAGTTCTTGAACCACAACCACATTTGCGATATCTGGAAGGTCGGGCTGAGATTTGAAAAGGACGAAAGAGGGATCATCGTAAAAGAAGAGATCAAAACCAATGTGGAACAATTGGTTGGTGATGATAATATCAAAACAAGAGTAGTTGAACTGAAGCAAAAGTGTTGGTAAAGGTGGAAATTCAGACAAGGTATTGAAAGAATTTGTTCAGTGGTTAAAAATATAAACCAAGCAAGGATTGCAGTTGGAGTTGCAAGCAGTTGAGCTAAAATCAGATTTCGATTATCGATTAAAATAATTGGTCTTTTTCTCCTTCCATTGTCCACAATCGTCGTTCTAATTCGAAGGAAGACAATTTTTCTTAATGAGTCACATTAAGAATTATAGTAACAGATAAACAAGCAAAGAAAATCAAAACTATAGTTAAGCTAAATCATTGTCCTATGACTTGATTCATTCAGGAAAATTCTTGAGAGAGTAATCTCCTTGGTTTATGCTATTTGCAGAAATGAAGTTGAAAATTATATATAAACAAAGAAAATGTAAATGATTCGCAAATAATATAACAGAAACAAAATGAGAACTTGAAATTTAGATAGATCCAATTTGGAGACATGGAAGATCAATATTACATAAATCTATGTGCCAACAATCTATTCAATGCAATGTATTTTCTCCTTCTCCGGGAAATATTTAAGACTATTTGAAAGGATAGAAAATGTAACACCCAGGTTTAAGGGTCGGGTGTTAGGGGAGTTAAATCGGGTTCGAGTCGTTGGGCTTGTTTTAAATAAAATGGGCTTTGTTTTTAAACTAAAAGGGCTTGTGATTCATTAAGGGCATAAGAGGAATTTTCTAAATGAATGAAATAAGACAAGTAAAAATGATGTTTTGAAATGTCATCTTCTTCTTCCTTCATCCAAAAACCCACGACACAAAAACCTCTTCAACTCCAAGTCACGGTTCCATCTCCTCCCTTCACGATTTCAAGAGCTTTCATCAAGGTAAATGTGTTTTTGACTCCTCCTCATTGTCCTTAACATTTCTATGGTTTTAGTTTTTCCTAAACTCTATTTTTGTGACATTTCAAATGTTCAAGTTTTAAGTAAAAAGTGGAAGTTTTAATGGTTTTTCATTGAGTTTTTGATTTGTAAAGCTAAATATATGTTATAGTCTTGCCCTTAGGTGTATCATATCTTAAAATGGGGGAGTTTTGTTGAAAACCCGAAATGGGTAATTGTGGGTGTGTTGAAGGGTAGAAAACTTGGGTTTTTGGGGTAGTTTTGTGATGAAATGTTGGGCTGATGGTATGTTTATGCTTGGGGGTTGTTTTGAGTGTGTTCAATGACGATTTGAGTGTTGGAATTGATGGGTATTTGCTGGGTTGTGTGTAAGTCCGAAAATAAAGATTTTGGTTAGTTCTTGGTTTGGAAATGTAGTGAAATGGTCTTGAGATTGTAATTTGATTTGTGGTAGTGGTTTTGTGGATGATTTGTTGAGTAATACGTTGTTTTTGGTTGATTAGAAACAAGGGAAGTCGTTGGAGAAGCTTCGGGCTCGATTTCGGGAAATTTGGAGGTTTGATCGGCATTCTTGGCTTGTATTGAAGGTGTTTGGTGAGTGGACTATTTTCAAAGGTTTTAAATTGGTTCAAAGTGTGTTGTTGAAGTATTAGATTGTGCTTGGTAGGCCAATCTAATGTGGGGATTAAGTTGGTAGCTTAATCTCTCGTTTGACTTTATGAGTTCTTGCTAAATGTGATATATGTTCGTTTATGTATGTTATGATATAATGATGTTGCATGATGGTGATTGGTATGTTGTGTTGCATGATTGTTAAATCATGGTGAATTCTTGTTTAGTATGTTGGCACTAGTTATAATTGTCGGGTATAAATGATCGATCATTATGATGAGTGTGCACACGGTAAGAGTCAAATTTGCGCGTGGCCTTGGTGATGTGTAGTCACCAAGGAGGAGTACGGTGAGGTAACATTCCACTGGAAAGTGTTTATGTGTGATGATGAGTGGAATTCCATCCGTAAAGAAAACGGTGATATGTGAAATCCCACCGGAAGGTAATCTTGTTTTTTGAGTACGTTGGGGCGAAAATCCCAACGGAAGTTATCCGTATATCCGAGTAAGCTATATTGTTGTCTATATACTTGTTTTTGTGTGGTTGATGTGGTAAGATGTTCTATTGTATTTGTGCTTACCATAACATGAGGTAAGATGTCATGTTCATGCATTCTTGTAGTAGGTTGCTATGTTGATATGTTGGTGTTAATGTATCTCTTGTGGATGAGTTTTGGATACCATGCTTTGGACCATACATTGTCGTTATTTTGATTTTTGAGCTCCCTCACTAAGCTTTCAAGCTTACACTCTCATTTCCGACAATGCAGATCATTAGTGTGAAAGTTAGCAAGGAGCAAGGAAGGGGCACCCAAGAGCGTGTGTTGCTTTTCAAGTATTGTTTTTCTTAAATAATGTAATAGATAACAATGGGGATGTTATGTGTTGTAGGAGCATTTGTTAGACTCCTATGTTGTTGATGCTTATGTTTTTGTGATGAAGGCATGTAAACTTTGTTTATGTTATGCTTATGTGGATGCATGTTTCTTTTGGCTAAATGGACTTGTTATGCATGTTTGTATGTTTAAATCGCTCCGTATGTTTATCCATGGTTGCCTAGTGATGTATGAGTGATTGTTTGTTGCTAGTCAAGTTGTTTAATGCCTTTAGAGTTGGGTCATTGTGTTTTTCGCAGCCAAAATAAGGTTTGCAGTGCAGGGCGTATCGATACGCGTAAGGGCCGTATCGATACAGTCCTATGATTTGAACCTTGTTTTAGGCTATGCGTATCGATACGCGGGGGGTGTATCGATACGCCAAAAGCTCTCTGGAAATTTGAGAAATTGACGAGATTTTGGCGTATCGGTACGAGTCCTAGGTGTATCGATACGCTCTTCGTAATTTGACCGTGAGAAGTTGACCGTTGAGGGCGTATCGATACGGTCTCCCTAGGTTAACTTTGGGTTGTTGACCAAGTCCAGGTGTATCGATACAGTCTTCTAGCGTATCGATACGACATGTTGTAAAGGCTTAAAAAGGCTTGTTTAATTGTATGATTATGTGTTTTGTATCCGCGTGTTCTTTCTGCTGCGTATCTTTTCACATAGGATATATTAAAGCATCTAGATAAGATAATGCTAAAAGAGATTTTTTCAAGGGTTGCTAATCGGAGTGGAATCTTAACGGGTTTCGCTTCAATTTTCCCCGTGTAAACTGTTCGGACCGGTTTGTCGGCTAGCTCGGGACGAGGGGGTTACAGAAAATCTGCCATTATATGAGCAGATAGGCAAAAAATGCTTTTAAGAAAAATCATAGATATCTACAGCAACAGAACCAGGAAAACCAGCCCCGATTGCTACAATTGTTGGGAATGCATAGCCCCACCTTGGGCAATGATCTTCTCGTCTATCTTAGTTCAGGCAAGAATTAACGGAAGCCAATCAAACTATAGCTCTTGGCCAATTCGATGCATACACTATCAATGTACATGTTGGAGAAACAAATGGATGCAACAATGGTACGTGTACACTATTTCTAAATCCTACCATTGTCAACCATGTTAGAATGGTGGGTAACAGATAGTTTAAGAAATGTTGATTGGTGGTGGATCTTGGGGGCTCTTAAATGGATTTTGGGTGAAAATGAATTGAAGGATTAAAGGAGAGGAGAAATAGAAAAGAAGATGGACTAAATTGATAGGTTATTGAAATTATGTAAGTTATTTTTAAAAAATTAGGGTCAAATTAAAATAAGTGTAAAACTTGAGGGCTAATTATATAGTTATATAATTTATACTAACTGCCACATCATCAACCGTTAAATTTTTAACGGCGTTGGACTAATTTGTTATTTTTTAAGTCAAGGGACCGATTTGTAACTTCTAATAGTCAAGGGATGCAAAAGATAATTAGAGCATAGTCAGGGGACCATTTATATAGTTTACCCTTTTATTTATAACTAAAATATGTTTTCTTGAACTCGATTTCTGACTCCTCTATGTTTGCAAACGTTACATATATACCACCCAATTCTTACCCAAAAAATAGAGTAAACTACACAGTCAGTCACCGGTAGTCACCCAATTATTACTAATTTTCTAATTTGGTCACCAAGTTACTTTTTTACAAAAATATCACTAACATTATATATATATATATATTATTTTGATAACAGACTGTTACATTTTAGTGATGGTGGTGACATGACCTAGTATAATAATAATTTTAGGCCCTAAAATTTATGCATTCTATCAATTAAGTCTTAATTTAAAATAACTGAACAAATTTTTGGATAAACCCCAAATTCCTCATTCTTTTCCTTCTTCCACTGCAACAATGAGATTATACTTTAAAAGGGGAAACGAAGAAAATCTCCAAATCTGCATTTTGTTAATTTATGCTTACTCTGCACTTCGAATTTGACTTGCTTGTGTTTGAATGCAATGCTAAAACATTTACAAAAACCAGTAATTTCATACTCTAATCAAAAGGAAAAGACCTCCAAAACTGAAACTTGAAATCAACCGCAGCACAACTCTTCAATGAAAAATCTTCTTTGTTTCAATCTTTCTATGCAAAAGAAATTGTAAATTGAAAGCAGGATTTCATTATTTAAGATTCGAAACCCCATTGGCCATTGCCTGGGCACCACCACATTCTCAAACACGTTCCAGTAATGAAACTGAAGAACAAACAAAAGGTTCGAAGTGAAAGAAGATTCTCCAATAAGCCAATATTGCCAATGTTTTATTATTAAGCCTTTTATTATTGCTCTGGTACACTGATTCTTTTGTAGTATAATCTTATTGTTTGAGAGGAGGAAGAAGAAGAAGAAGAAAGAGAATAGGAAATGTGGGGTTTAGCCTAGAAATTTGTTGAGTTATTTTGAATTAGGACTTAATTGATAGAATACATAAATTTTAGGGACTAACATTATATTAAACCAAGCCACGTCGCTATTTCCGTCAAAATTTAACGGCCGATAACCAAAATAAAAAATATATGTAACGTTAGTGATAGTTTTGAAAAAGAAAGTTTGATGATCAAAATAAAAAAAAAACAGTAATAGTTATGTGACTACTGATGTAGTTTACCCAAATTGTATTAAAGTTATATAAAAATACCATTGCTTAACGGTGCCTAAATCCCTCAAACGTTTGGGGAAACTCAATGTGGCCACTAAACTTATTTTACACTTTAACGTGTCCCTTAAACTGAGAAATATCCTTTGATTAATAAAATTTGACGTTATCGTTACAAGGCTGATATAACAATTTACGAGATTAATGTGGCAGTTTAACATGGATAATGATGTGACAATCTATTATGGATGATGACAGAACATATGAGCTAAATTGTTTTTTTAGAAAATTCGATCGCTTAATTGATTTTTTCCAGTAATAGTTCGTTGTGCAATTTACTAAAATAGGACTCTCAAATTAAAAACAACAACTATCTGTTGACTTGTTGTATACATGGTATGCCGACTCTTAAATAAAAAATGAGTACAATAGAACTCAAAATTTATGGAGTATAACATTATGTTTTCCTCGTGTGTTCTATCACTAGTTCATAACTAATATTTTTTTTTGTAAACATCTAACTTAATTCATTTTGGACCCTTTGATTCCGAAGACCTTGTGTGGTCGTTTTTATTGCACATGTCCAAAACTATCATGATTTTAGCCGTTGAATTTAAACTATGTTTTTTAAACAGTTTTAAGGTAATTACAAGGTAGTATTTGTTCATGAATATTCTTAACCCTTTGACAATGCACATACCTTGTAGATAAAAAAAATTAAACTCGAATCTCCTACGATAAACATCATCCTCTTTTCCACTAAAATCAGTGGTTGGCTTCTTTAAACTATGATTATTTTTGTCCAAATAAACCATTTGTAATATTTATCCAAATAAGCCATTGTAATATTTATCACCTTTACGTTTTACCAACCACACATTCTTCATGTGAGACTAAAAACTTTAGCGGAAGTAGGTGGGGCTCCCATTCCCAACGTTAAAAAACTGCCTAATAAATCTCACCAATCAAATTTGGAAGTATAGTTGTACATTTAATTCCTTTGCACACTCTAGCAAAGAATCTCAAGTGCATGTGTCGTTTAAAACCAAACACTCATCTTAAAATTGACCAATTATATTATTTTGGGTGTCATATTACCAAATAAAATTTATTTCATAATTATCAACATTTTGGTTGCCTTGTAGATATATTTATAATAAATACAATGTATTTATGTATGTATTGCTCTTCTATAATTTCTAATCCTCTCGTAATCCTTTGATTTATAGATCCATTTCTTAAGAGATTTTCATTTGAAAATGAGTGAACTTGTGAGTGAAGTTGTGGATGCTGAAAGCAACGTTGGAGGTGAGATCTTGATGCCACAAAAACATTTTAAACGATTTTCTTCATTTTTTTACTTTAGCTTTTCCCCTCTCTTTATAATTTCATGTGTGAATTTGATGATTCTCTACTGTTTATATATATATATATATATATATATATATATTTGACATGATAATCTTGAATTATCCTCTTTATCTTTGATGAATCTTTGTAAGATAATTGTCAATTATTGTGCATCTGTGTTCTTAGATTGTCCCAAAATAAAATTTTTATTTAATTGAATTGTCTAGATTTTGCTTTAATTTTGTCCCAAACTCACACTTTATAATGATTAAATCCATAGTTATTTATGCATCAATAACTTTCTTTTGTCGGAATCTTATTTGATTAATAATTAATTTGACACGTGATAGATAACTAATAATAGATCTATGACGTATGCAAATAACGCGACAAATAAACTTAGATTTTTTTCTTGAATGAAGTAGATCAACAATTAGTTAGATATCAGTAATTTGTCAAAAATTTAATTGTTTAACCGTTAATTTGACACGTCATATACACATGACGTACACAAACAACACGACAAAATATCGTTAATTTTTTTTTGTGTGAATGCGTTAATAGATATTATCGATAATGATCGAGTAATTTATATGAAGTGATTAAGATCTACTGTTCATATTTGATATTTATGATCTTCAATAACATTTTTTGTGTTGCAGTGTCAAGTGAAGTTGGGAGCAGTTTATTGGATGATGCTATGGACTCTGAATCAAAACCCTTTTACATGTTACCCTTCCCTGTGAAGCGAAAAACCCCTATTGTATGTTTCAATACCTTTTTATATACTTGATGTTTGCTTCATTTGTTTTTAACTTATTATTCTTTATATAGGAACTCACGGTTGAGGATGCTGGGAAATGGATTGGAGTTCTGGTAAACAAAGAATTTGATAACAAAGGATGTATGGGTGAGGTTGTGAATTACTCTGGTGAAACCAAACTCTTCAAGGTTTGAATTTTCTTTATAACTTTGAAAAAAAAACATGGAAATTTCTTACATTATTATTATTATTATTATTATTATTAGTATTATGTAGCAGTGTGGTACACATATATTTAATTTTTTGTTGCAGATAATTTATGACAATGATGTATCTGAGGAAGTTGATTATCAAAACTTAAAACAAATTTTAGCCCCTCCACCACTGGTTAACCAATATCTGAAAGCCAAATATCCCAGGTAAATAAATCATTACATTTGGAGCAAGACATTTTGATGCACATGTTAAGTTAGATGTCGAACACATAATGTCCGCAACATTTCGAAATAGGTGGTACAGTGAAAAGGAGAAGGCGTGGAAGAGACGACATATGCCGGAGGGCATGAGGGTTCCGATCCATCCTAGGAGACACTCATCGGCAACTTTGCCGCCGCTGGTGGAGCCGAAAAAGAGGAAGTGCAAAAGAGAAACTGGCACTAGTGCTGCTGCTTCACGCCCTGCCTACATACCTCTTGCATTTAGAGAGACGAAGAGAGATGCCTATATTTACTATAAGTGAGATTTTAAGTATGACAATCATATCGTGTCCTAATAATTTGCAACTTTGCAACCTAGCTAACTGGCTAGCTCGTCTTGGTTATCTTATTTTGTGTTTTTGGACTTTTAAGTTTCTCTTATAATGCTATGACATTTGATAACCATGGGTTAATCGTTTTTCTCATAAATTTCTAAATGTTTTAATTTTCGTGTATGTGTTGATTGGCATAACATAAAATATTTAATATTGGATTTTTATTTTAACATAGCAATTAGTGATAATATATATGTGATAAATGTAAAGGGGTGGGGGTGGGGGTAGGGGTAGAGATAGAAGTTGTCTAAAGATTGAATTCGGAATTGATGTCGACTTGAAGACTTGAACACAACTCTATTGTTTTTTACCTGTAGTTCAGTCAACATGATAATTTTTAAATGTATACATGCATTTTAATTTGATGTGTAATATAATATATAAACTTTAATAAATTGTACAATAATACAAATGGAATTTTGATTTTTGATTTTTTAAGGACTATATTGTCTTTGTAGTTAGTAGTTAGAGCAAAGAAATACTTTTTCTATAACATGAAAACAAGGGTGATTATTGTGGTGGTTTTCATGGTTGAAGGGTGCAAAGAGTAACCGAGGAAAGAAGTTTCATGTGTAATTCACACAAAAAGATTTTTGACGAAGTTTTCTATGGCGTAGGACTCCAATTATAACATTGGTCGAAAGACCTAAATCCTTAGGCATAACAAATATTATTGCTCAATTGTCGTCCTTTTAAATTTTATATAATTTTATAAAATTATTTTTTAATTGTTGTGTCATTCTGTAATGTCAGTATATTTTCACTATATGACAGTACTATCGTCGCGTGCACTATTATACAGGTTTGTGATTGTCACGTCATTTCAAGTCATTCAACGTTAGTTGACTAACTATTTTCATCCGAAGATGTGTCATTTTGACAAAAATGAAGAGTTAATGGCTAAATTGCTTCAAGAAAATAATAGAGGCCAAAATGACTTTTCAGTCAAACGTTAGAGGCATTTTTTGACATTATGCCTAAATAAAACTTCTTTTAAGAATTTATTGAGTGATCTTAGTCGAAAAGAGAGCATTATTGTTTTAAAATACCCAAATTCATACGGCTTGTCTGCACAATGTGTATACATTTTCAAAGGGCTAAGAATAAATAACATATACTATCTTGTAATCACACCCAAATATTAAAAAAACTTCCTTTTAATCTTTGATAAAAACCATAAAAACCAACCATTTTCCTATTAATCTAATGATCAAACTTCACTTTTCAAACGTGAGAAAAATTATTTTGTATGATTATTAAGGTAAAATAGAAAAAAATTTATCAAAAGACAAGATGTGAGATTCGGTAACACCAAAGGTAAAAACAAAGCTTTCTTTCTATGACTTGACTTAACTTATAAAGTTAACTCACACATCTATTTTCTTAAAAAAACAGGAGAATCAGTTGGATGTAATAGCAAGATATATTATTCTTATAAAAAAATTAAATTCGAATCTTAAAAAATACTGTTGGAAAGAAGTATTAGACAATATGCATTACTAATCCAAGAATTACAATAAAACAATAAAAATAAATACTAAATTTATTATTAAATCGAATAGAATAAAATAACTAAAAATAAAGCTGATGACAAATAAAATAATCGAATAAAACCATGCATTCAAATCATATCTTCTTTACGGCTATACTTGAATTTTATTTGTACGGCTTCTCCCATGTGATCCACTAAATACCAACACGCAGCGTCGCCCATATTTTCTTTACTGCAAGTAATACCAATTTTCCAAGGAATTAAAATAATAGAATCAAATAAAGTAATTTACAAATTAAACCGTAGAATGATCGAGTAGAAACGAGTTGAGGCCTGTGCGAACACAATTTCCTTAAGACAGATTTTCGGCCACTCCTATGGTGCTTGAGATACGTTGGCCGTCTGTCTCCTAGGATACAACAACTATATGATCACGACTGTAGAAATCATGAATTGTAACATTCTCCCTCTATCACCGAAAACACTTTAGAAAATCACAGAGTAAAAATAGTAAAAAAATTATATGTTTTTGCAGTGATAAAACCTAGTATGTTTGCATGCTATTTATAGGGGTAAGATTTCATTAGAAATAAACTTGTGAATTATCTAAATTTTATTTAAAATAAAATTCATTATTCAAATAGCATTATTACAATCGGCGATTTTCTTCAGTTCCAATTCGGGAGATTGTGAAAAAGCAGATGTGCGTAAGATTTTGGGAATTTCTCAGGGCTTCAATCCTGAGAAATATCTTGGTCTGCCTATTACAGTTGGTCGTAATCGGAAGCAAGCGTTTGCTGACTTGAAGGATAAAACCCTAGCTTGGATATCCAATTGGTGCACGAAGTCCCTCTCCCAGGGTGGTAAAGAGGTTTTGATAAAAGCCGTATTACAAGCTATCCCCGTCTATACTATGAGTTGTTTCCTTCTACCTAAGTCTTTTTGTAAGGAATTGGAACAAATGCTTGCACGGTTCTGGTGGCAGAATTCTAAAGAGAAGTGCGGGATACATTGGTGCAGCTGGTCTGAGCTAAGTAAACCTAAAGAATGGGGAGGCCTTGGCTTCCGAGACTTAGCTAAATTTAATGTGGCGTTACTAGCAAAGCAGGGATGACGTCTATTAACAAATTCATCATCACTTGCAGGTAGACTTTTGCGGGCAAAGTATTACCCCTCTTCGTCCTTCTTAAAAGCCCGTCTCGGAAATAATCCATCCCTAACGTGGAGGAGTGTCTGGAGTGCCCGTGGACTGTTGGAAATGGGCCTTCGTTGGAAGGTGGGGAATGGAGGGTCCATTTCGGTGTGGAATGATTTTTGGTTACCGGGCAATTCCCTTCAACGAGTCTCTACTCCCGCAGTGAATGGCATCGACTTTGTATCGGATCTGATAGATCCATCTTCTCTTACGTGGAGGTACGATCTAATTCAGTCTATATTCAATCCTCATGAAGCAGAGTCAATATCGAGTATTCCTCTTCCTAGTAGTTATCAACCAGATATGCTGGTATGGTGTGGAGAACATACGGGTATCTACACAACCCGTAGTGGCTACATGTGCCTTCTAGGTACGGCAGATGCATCATCTAATAGGGGGGAGTTGTTCAAGAAGGTATGGAATTCTTTATGCCCAGCAAAAATGAAAATTATTTGTTGGAAATTTATCAGAAACTTCGTTCCTACTAGAGTGAACTTATGTCTTAAGAAAGTGGCTGTTGATCCTACTTGCAATAGATGTTTTTAAGCCCCCGAAGATATGATTCATGTTATATGTGAATGCCCCTATGCTAGACAACTTTGGTCTGCTTTACATATCAGTGAGCCTACTAATGCATCTACTCTTTGCTTTCAAGATTGGTTAGATCAGGTTTTTAGTATCAATGGCATTCAGAATATACAAGTAATTGTCATCGCAATTTACGCTATCTGGTTTGCTCGCAACAAACTTGTCTTTGAAGGATCACTTGTAAGAATCGAAGAGACTATTGCTTTTATTAAGAGCTATTGTTTAGATATGCAGCTTACCCAGTCTTGTCTGACAACTGAAAGCAACAACAACATTTCACGTTGGTGCCCCCCTATAGATCCGATGGTGAAGATCAACGTCGACGCCGGCTTTGACTCTGTTACAAAGACAACATTTTTAGGAATCATTATTAGAGATAGTGCATGGTTTATATTGGGAGCAGTGTGTTCCAGATAAGAACGTATCTTATCGAGTTTTGCGGCAGAGGCATGTGCGATAGTTCAGGGGCTCCGTTTCGCGAAAGAGCTGGGTTTCTCTCAGGTTGCCGTCGAAGGGGATTCCTTAACGGTCATTAAAAAATTAAAATCAAAAGCAGTAGACATGTTCGAAATTAGTACGTTTGTGTGGGACGCCCAATTGTTGGCCAGAAACTCCCATACCTGTCGGTTTTCGTTCACTCGTCGGGATGGAAATCGACCGGCGCATGCACTGGCCGAAGAGAGTAGGAATTATGCTGAGGAGACAATTTGGGTGGAGGACGCGCTGGCGGTTTTTGTCCGTCTGGCCGATGAAGACAGGAGATGGCTCGATCCGCCGTGATTCAGTTACCAAAAACCCGTGTTTTGTTGGGGCTATGGCTCCTAAAGGTTTGGCCGTTGTGATGGTTGGTGTAGCCAACCTTTTTCCCTTGCTTGCATTTTTGATATCTTCCCTTTGAGTCTCCGATAGAGATTAGGTTTCAGCAAGGGTTTGCTGGTCTAGCTTATTGTTTATCTTTTAGAACGGTTTAGTTTTGGTTCTTTTATCTGTCATTTCATTTATTTCTTTGCTTTTACTCTTTTACCCTTGTAACTTCTGGTTTATTATTTAATGTTCAATAAAAGAAGCTAGCTGGCTATTTATGTCAAAAAAAGATAATATCCAAATTTAAAGGTAACCTCTAATCTTTTTATTTGAGATATTAAAAATGCTATATTTAAGGAAAATGATCTCGTAAAGAGTTAAAATGTTCAAAATCTCACAGAGGACTCGACCGATCTAAGAATTCATATTACCCATACCATATCAGCTTAAATTATTTAATAAACACTAAGTAGAGTTTTGTATATAAACATATCCCACACTTGATAACCCATCAATATGGGATATAAATTTTTCCCTTTTCCTTGGTACCCAATCAATATGGGATAAACATAGCCCACTTTGAGCATCAATTTTTTATTCATCATAAATTTTTCAATAAGAAGAATCGTAAATCCTAAATATAGACTACAAAATGGACATGTAATTTAACAAAAATGTACAAAGAAATAACCCTTCTTGTTCTTAATCTAATCATGCATTTCCGCGTTCATCCACTAAACTCCCCACCCAAATCTAACCATATTATTTTACGGCTAATTCATTCAAATATTATAACCCCTCGTCCCGGTCTGGGCGACTGACCGGTCCGAGTAGGCTACACGGGGAAAACCGATGTGAAACCCGTTAAGGTCCCACCTCGGTTAGCAACCCTAGAAAACTTCTTTTCATTATTATTATCTTTTCTAGATGCATTATTGAATCCTATGTGAGGAAGGCAACAACGGAAGAACACACGAGTCAAAACAACCAAACAGCTCATCAAACGGTCCATTTTAATCCTTTTTAGCAGGTCGTATCGGAACGCCCTTAGGGTGTTTCGATATGCCTTGACTTTGTCAACTGGCCAAAGTCAACCCGATGAGACCGTTTCGAAACAGAGGTGGACCATATCGAAACGAGGTCAACGGTCAACTTCTCGTGGTCAACGATATGAAGACCGTTCCGAAACGCTAAGGCATGTTTCGATACATCAATTTATTGTCAAATTCTCAGATTTCCAGTGGCAAAATCGTATCGAAATGTTCCTTAGGCGTATCGAAACGTCTGGCCAAAAACAAAGGGGCCGTATCGGAACGAGGTCGACCGTTTCGAAACGCCCTCTGTCTGCAGATTGGTTTTAGCTGGTTTTAAGGCACAAGGATGCCCCAAACCCTACTAAAGCCTCTCATAACACACATACAACAACACTAAGGTAGACCAAACATAACAAGCATGCTTACATACATCAAACATATCAAAACCATACATTGAAGGAATCAACAACTTATGAATCATACATCCATACATAACATTAAAGATAACATGCTTCAGCAAGGCCTACACTAAGGCATTCAAGATGGACAATTTAAACATGGCTTACAAATCAAACATGGCACCCAAAAGGCAAAACAACATTAGCATATAAAGGAGTCTAACATGCTTCTAACAAACCAACATCAACATACTTCAAAACTCAAATCAACAACACCTATCCCATTGCTTAACTATTACAATCTTTCAATTTAAAGTTCATACTTGAGCTAACCAAAAGCGACACTTGGAGGCCCTTCCTTGCCCATTCCACCCACAAGCTAATGATCTGCATTGTCGAACAAAAAAGAGCGTAAGCATAAAAGCTTAGTGAGGGTAAGCTCATAAAACAAACCTCGACAATGTAGGGTCCAAGCACGAGCAACACAACCAAGGTAGAATGCATGAGTTCTTACCTTCAAACCACAAGAGCCAAAATAATAGATGATGCATGATCATATTATCCAAACCATGTCACGCTCAACAAGTCCATAACCACACATATGGAAAACACATATATTCAACATATGAGTAACATAAACCACAATCCGTATTGCCACCTAGCTATGACTCGAATACGCGGATAACCGTTGGAACTCACATCCAACAGCACAACCATTACCTTACGGTGGGATTACACTCATCACCGTTTCACGCGGAGGGGATTCAACTCATCCTCACTCCTCGTTTCACGCGGAGGGGATTCTACTCATCCTCACACCCGTCGATGGGATTCCACTCATCACCGACTAATATATATAAGAAGATTTCTGGGCGAACCCGTACTCCATCTTGATGACTACCATCATCAAGACCACGCGCGCATTTTGACTCGCGTGTGCACACTAAACATCCTAATGATCGATCATTGTACCCAAGCATACTAGTGCCAATACTACACATTTCATTAATATTTCACAATATCATTTCATAACAACTTTCGTGCTTAGCATGTACTCACCATGACTTACTGTCATGCACAAACCACATTTCTATGCCTAGCATGCACTCACCATGATCCTCGGATCATGCAACCACCTCATAACATCATTTCACATGTCAACACCACATGTATATCATTAACACAAATATCACATCATATTTCATACATATGTATATCTCCATCATATTTATCATCAACATGCATATAACAATGCATTAAGCCATGCCTCAACATACATGTATAACAACATATACATAACCACCATAAACACGATTAAACACGAGGCATAAATCAACACCTTAAAGATCAACCAAGGTCTCTAACTAAAGCTTGGGATTAGGCTACCACTCTAATCCCAACTCTAGGTGGGTCTACCAATCCCAACTCAGTCCACATGCTTGAACCAATTGCTCAAAACCATTTAAAACACTTTAACCACTCACCGACAATTCCAAGCTCAACCATACTAGCCGATCAAGCTTCCAACGATTCCGAATTTGTTCCTGAGGCTTCACCAACACAAAATCTCGCTTCTAATCATCTCAACACAATCAAAACAACCTCAAATCAATTCACCAATTAATGTAGCAAACCCGAAACACTAATCAAACACAAAACACATGATTTTCAAGACAAGAACAACCACAAAATACCAAACCCGAGCAGCCATGAAAAACAGTCCATAACTCAAGATTTCAACCTCTTTAACACACTTAAATGCTTCCAAAACGATCCCTAACCACCATACAACCAATAGCCCTCAATTTCCAACATTAAACACACCCAAAATCAACCTTTAAACCCTTCAAAACCCCCATAAAAACCCAAATTCGGGAATCATTGTAAAATTTCTTTAAAAATCACATATGTTGGACCTTATGGTTTCTAAACAGCTTATCTATCAACATTAAACCAAAAGCTTTGATAAAGAATCATAAAGTTTCAACCTTTAACCAAAACTTTGAAAAACCCAAATTATAGAATACATGGTTTTAGTGAAAACTAGTGGTACCAAAATGAAGAGGAGACCAAGGCCAAGTCAAAACATGTTTACCTTTCAAAAAGCTCCAAGAATGAAGAAGAAAGGAGATGGAAAAGTAGCAAGAGAGAAGCTCTCCCCATTGACGTTCAAAATGTTGGAAATGGGAGGAGGAAGAAGACAACCCTCTTTTAATTAAAAAGGGATTTTAAAAGAAGTCCTCTTTATTACAAAAATGCCATTAATGAGATGGCAATCTCATGTATTTGCAATTTCCATGGAAATTTGATTTCAAAATACATTTTGGTCCAACACAAAATGTTTGTTTGAAAATATGAAGACCAAAATAATACAATATTATTTTAATTATAAAACTGAGACTCATACTATTATAATTAAAATAATATTTTCACCCGACCCCCAAACTCGGGTGTTACAAATATACCCTTAAAAATAATTAAATAAAAAATAACTTTTTTTGAAGATTATTTAGATAAATACCCCCTCCAATTCACGTAAGATAAATTCGTGTCTAGTCCAGCGCGAGTTCAAGAATCGCGTCCAGTCCAACGCGAGTTATATGTAAAATAAATGCGGTAAGTTAAATTTTTTTCCTTCTTACATACTCACTCAACATGAAACTCGCGAAGCATGAGTTCGTTACTCGCTTTACATAATACACAATTTTGTCATACGTAGACTAAAAGGGAGTATTTATCTAAAGGGTAAACTACAATGGAGGTTATTCAATTATGGGTAAGGTTACATTTGAGTCACTCAATTATTAAAAGTTGCATTTGGATCACTCAATTATGGCTAAAGTTACATTTTGGTCACCCAATTATGGGTAAGTTTACATTTGGGTCACCCTTTAAATATATATAAATATATATCAATTTGTGTATTAGATTAATTAATGATTTCGAATGAAGTACTCTAGTGTTAACGAGGGTATACAAGTAAGTTGGAAGAAAAAAATGAATAAATTGATATATTTTTTAAAGGGTAACTACACTGGTAGTCCTTGAACTTTTAGGGCGCTTTCAATATAGTCACCAAACTTTTAAAACTTTCATTACATTCACCGAACTTTTAATTCATGTTCATTACGATCACTGTTGTCAGTTTCCGTTAGAAGAAACTATCATGACACATTAACTTTTTCCTATTTTAAAATAACATTTTCCTTATTTGTTGAGATATTTGATTTTGATATAATTCTAATGAAAAATGTTTTTTGGACTTAAACCAAATTTGCAAAAATTATTCAAAGTTCAAATAACTTGAAAATATGTTCTAAAGGTTTTTGAAATGTTTTTAAAAGTTTTTTACTTTAACAAATAACCTAAGAGTCAAAAACATGCTCAGAGTATCGGTACGGTCTTCCTCGTACCGATACCTAAAAGAGCCTGTACTGGTACGGTTGTCGATGTACCAATATGCCCTTTTCTTTCCCTCAAGACTTCATTTTTCTAGTAGCCAAATGTCGTACCGATACTGAGTATCGTGTACCGGTACGCCCTGCATTTATTGTGTAACGACTTTTTCTTCTTTGAGGCATGTATCGATTCTCAAACATGTGTACCAATACCGAGATGCCCAGAAGTACATTTATGGCTGGAAATAAAGTCCCAACGGCTAGTAACGGTTAAGAACTCCTTAGAGGGTTTAAAAGCAAGCTTCAAGCAACCATTAAACACCAAGAAACTCAATGCCAACATTCTCAGTATAGAGAATTGTTTTAATGCTTAAATTTTCAAATTTCTTGTAGAAAACACTAATGAGCCTGTCAACTTTGCTAACGCTTGGAAAAAGATTGAGAATGCAGTGTAAATATGTAAGAAATAATGCCAAGAGTGAGTCTATTGCTTGCAAGTATACACGGTCAGCAAGTAATACAACAATAAGCCGAGTATCGTATCTTGCCTTAGATTTATTGCCGAGCAAATTTCAAGAATAATATTACCTCTGTTGATGGCAATACCCTAAGTTAACCACGTTAAAACCCCTATATGTCTATAGTGCAATATATATTAACTTGATTAAATCCCAATCTATTCTCTCAAGGGGTAGATTCACTTCCGAAGTAAGCTCATCTACTTGAACATCTTCTGTCGTAGTTTCTCTCCTTAGTACCTGCAACTGATCGTTACCCCTTAAGTCTGTTAAGATATTAAGGTAAAATAAACATACAATGCCAAATGTCTTATGGCAAAGAATTTAAGGAAATGAAGTGCTACATGGATAGAAATTAATGCCAAGACATTCAAATTATTAAAAATCAAAAATAAACTGAGCGTTAATCGCAAACATCCCCAACCAACTATAAAAGCTTAGTTCATGGTTGGGGGATCCATCCACAAAATATCGTATCTCAACACCACCATTCAAATAAAAATTAAACTAAGAGAATAGACAAATAAGAAGGTCCTTTGATGCATCCCTTCAAATGCTCCATAGCTCTCGGTCTAAGCTGGTCAAACCACGTTGCCTCTAGCTTCATCTTTCACCATGATGCTTTCCTTTGATCCATGATTGGTCTTCTTTAAATAGGCACTCGTGAAAACCCTAGGATGAGTTTGAAATTTGATTACATACCAAGATAGGCATGGTATCCTCTTTTGAATTTTAGGGCTGACATGTATTGGGTTTAACAGCTACTTTGACCGGGCATCAGACTTCAATCCTAAAAATATCACCCCTATTAATGCAACTAAAATTAAGAAAACATAAAAATAAAAAGAGTACCTCGACAAAATTTTCCTGATTGACAACACATGCTAGCAAGCAGAATCTCACCCTAGTTCTGTCCTCAAATATCTCAGTGCAGTAATGCCAACAGGTAAGCAAATTCAAGTGCAACAATATAACTCTAGTCTAAGGTCATGAAGTGTGCATGATGTGCAGGCAATATGCATCAAGTATCCTTTTACTCCCTTAGTCAAATTTACTACCCAAACTCAGAATTTTTTTTCTTTTATTCACCAAGGGTGTTTTTTGCTGGAAATATTTTCAGGCTTGCTTTGTAATATTGTTTGGCGTGAGAAATAAGAGGGAGCATACCACGAACCCCCACGTTAATCTAGACGTTACTAGGCTTTACTCTTCAACTCACGCCCTAAAGTTTTTGACTTGAGAACTAAGATGGAGCAAACCACAAAGCCCCAAGTTACTTATTATCTCTAAGGCAGAGGAGAGTTCTATGTTTTTTTCTTGCCTTTGGCAAAACATTGTTGCCTTATTCTTTCTTTTTACCCCGACATCGTTTTTTTTTATTTTGAGCTTAGTTTCAAGAATTATAAGTTTGTTTTGGGAACTAGATGCATACTATGTGTTAAGTGAGACTTTAGTTTCCTAAACTAGAGATCAATTGCCAAGCAGTCTTTGCAATACTATCATGTTGGCACATGCAAACTAAGGATTTTCAAATTTCATCATTGGACAAAGTATACTAAAGAAAATTCTAACTATGCTAGCAAAGTGTTGGAAAAATATGTTGACATAATTCCAAATTTAACCGAGGCAAATTTTTTACTAGTTTGGTATGCATAGTTATACCTAATCTATATGGTAATAGAATTCAAATAGAAACATAAACATGAATGCATGGCATGGAAAAAGATGTGAGGCAACACACACCCCAAACCAAAGGTGTGCAATGTCCTCGATGCATATATATATATATATATATACAGATGAAATAAAATGAAATGCATGAACAAATGAACAAAATGAATGTAAGGAGTTTAAGGGGGAAAAGACTCCCCTTCAGAGTTTTCTGGGCGTGATACACGAGTCTTTCTCTTGAAAAATTGCCCTCGGTTGGGAGCCACATGTTTCTTTGATATGACCATGGAGGCTCCGATGTCATTGAGAACTTCCTCAACGATCCTCACTGGCTCAGAGACGACGGGGACATCAGTGGCAGCAGATGAGGCAGGTGCAACAGGTTTTGCGACAGGTTTGGCTTTAATTCTTTCTTCTTCTTATTCAGGTGGCGTGATTGTCCTTGTGGACTCGACTTGGACAGGTGGCACTAGTACAACGGCATCTGATTACGTAGGAGTATAGACAGAATGATGATTGGCTGTCATATCATCTTTGGCAAGGAGGTCGGCAGGGAACTCGGGAAATGTTGGCAAAGTATGCACTGACATGCCTTTAAGAGTTTTCTTGAGGGCGCGATCCCAATCATGAGTATATTGCCAGAGCTTGGTGTTCATCTCCTCTGCTTTCTCCAGCTTTTGAAGAATGAGCTCCTGATGTTGGTAGATTTTAGAAAGCATTACTACTGAACTAGTTGGCATATGAGTCTCAGGTTCTGTCTTGGGCACCTTGGCCTCGAACACTAACTTTGCAGCCTTTCCTTTGCCCTTCTCCTTGGACTATGTGGCAGTAAGTTGCCTCCATAAGGTAGGAGTGATAGTTGTTCCCCTGCTCCCTTGGACATTGTCTGAATCAAGCTGTGGCACACCGTGTTGCATGCAAACAGCAGAGATTAATGATGGAAAAAATAAACTATCATTGCCTTACCAGCGCATTTATAAGTCTCATCTACAATGATACGACCGAAGTTGATCTTGCGTCCTACAATGATCGAATGCAATAAGGCCATCCTCTCCCCCGAGACAGTCTCGTTATGGGTGGTTGGCATAAGATTTGCTTTCAAGAAATGGTTCCACCCCCTTGGTTGTGGCTTCAATGACAGCCGTGTCACCGTCCGATGGCCTTTTGATGACACGTTCCATTTGGTGTCAAGCTTGAATAAATCCTTTAACATTATTTTCCTCTTAGTAGCGTCAAACGATTCAGCAAACTCAGAGTGCTCTACCCCATGCACCATCCAATTTAAACATATTATTAATATACCTTTCATCAAACCTCACACAAACAAGAAAGATGAGTCTTTGGTCGTGAGGTGGGCATAAAACTCTCATAAAATATTGGAATGGACTCCCCAGTTTGCTGGCAAAATATCTCCCACTTGTACTTTGTGACCACCGCAACAAACTCCGATTAATAACCCAAGCTAGGTTTATTCTTAAACTCAAAATTCTTCTAATAATAAAATGTTCGTGCGACAAAGTTTTCCTTGTACTTCTTTTGAATTTCTTCATTTAATAAGATCTTGAATGGTGTTGAATAAGATGCTATGGAGAAACTTTTGGAGAAATTGGGGAAAAGAAAAGTGATTTTTTGCTTTCTTGCCTTGAGGAAAGATGGAGAGAAAGTGTAAAAATTTGGCTAAGAGAAAAGTTGGGGTTTAATTAGAAGGAAAAAAATAATAGTTGAGGGTTTTAATGGTGCGATTAAATAAGGATAATGATGAAAGAGTGGCGTGTTTAGGGAAAAAGGATAATGATGAGCTAAGGGATGAGTTTGAAGAGATGGTGCGAGAAAAAAGAGATAAAGTGATAAGGTGAAAATTTTGAATTTCAAGTTGTACCCTAGGTGGCTAGGGTTTATCCTGTTCTTAGCAAGAATCCATCCCTCTTGGGGCTAACTCACACAAAGTCCAACTTGTGCGTGATGTTGGATCCCACATGCTAGCCCTGATCTCGGCATATTGCCTGGCAACGTAACCTTTACCTACACTCACTCAAAGCAAACCTTTCAAAGTAGCAAAAGAAAATAAAAATAGAAAATAAATAAAATACTGAGAAAGAAAAACAACTAACCTAATTATTTACATTGATAAAAAATGACAAAATTATTCAATCTCTGCATGAGAATGGTCTCTTTGGCATTACCTTGGTTACCTTCCAGATAATGTTTCAACCTTTGGCCGTTTACCTTAAAAGTTGTTCCGATCTTCAAATCCTTGATGTCAACTGCTCCATGAACTTATGGTTTGACAACTTCGAAGGGGCCCGACCATCTGGACTTAAGCTTCCCTGAAAATAGCTTTAACCTAGAGTTAAATAACAGAACTCTTTGACCGGCTTCAAACTGCCTTGGTAATATTCTGTTATCATGCCACCTTTTGTTCTCTCCTTGTAAAGTCTAGCATTCTCATAGGGTTGCGTTCTAAATTCCTCCAATTCATTCGGGTCTAACAAACACTTCATACCAGAAATCCTCTATTCCATATTAAGGTTTTTGGTTGCCCAATAAGCTTCATGTTCCAACTCCACAGGCAAGTGGCATGCCTTCCCAAAAATGAGTTTGTATGGGGATTTCCCAAAGAAGTCTTAAAAGTTGTTCTATAAGCCCAAAGGGAGTCATCTAGTTTCAAGGACTAGTCCTTCCTTATTGGGTTCACAGTTTTCTCCAAATGTTCTTAATCTTCTTATTTGAAATCTCCGCGTGGCCATTCGTTTGGGGATGGTAGGCTGTGGCAATTTTTTGCTGGATTTCGTACCCGCACAAAGCTTTAAAAATTAAATTACATTTAAAATGTGTACCTTCATCATGTATGATAGCTCTAGGGGCACCGAATCTA
Organism: Hibiscus tridactylites; assembly: GCA_958450335.1. Classification (NCBI taxonomy): domain Eukaryota; kingdom Viridiplantae; phylum Streptophyta; class Magnoliopsida; order Malvales; family Malvaceae; genus Hibiscus; species Hibiscus tridactylites. The sequence goes on from OY288270.1 coordinate 16,068,724, forward strand.
GTGAAAATATGCTTATGCAGGAACTTGGCAACAGTCATGACATCATTTGTTGGCAAGGCAACAACTTCAACCTATTTTGGAACGTAGTCAGTGACCACAAGGATATATATAGGTTACCAAATGATGGGGGAAAGGGACCCATGAAGTCTATTCCCCAATGCGTCAAAATTTACCAACTCAGGGTTTACCGGGAAATCTTCCATACAATGATCCTCTCCACATATCATGCAGAATGGGTCTAATGCCTTGACTTCTTGGGATTCATTACTTTTTTGCAATATTTTCACAATGCTAGTGAGATTGGAAATCTGAGCGCTGATTGATGTTAGTGCATCAAGCTCCAATTTCCAGCAGTTTTTATCCATGTTCCTAGTCTGGCAGTAGGATACTAAAAATCATTAGTGTCATCCTTTCAAGGATGTAAATTAACTCCGTATAATTCTTATCTAACAACGAACCATTTGCCGAAGCACCAACAATAGTCTTAGCATGAACATTAAATCCGTTGTAAAAGGTTTCTATCTGGGTCCAATTAAGGAATCCATGCATAGGGCACCTCCTCAATAGGTTATTGAATCCCGCCCAGACATCATATAAAGTCTCGTCATCAACATGCCTAAACGTAGTGATTTCACTCCTCAGCTTGGCATTGAGTTTAGGTGGCTGGAATCACAAAAGAAATTTCTGGCATAGTTCTCCCCATGAAGTAACAGAACAAGGTGGCAAATAACTTAGGCACGATTTTTCTCTATCTATTAGGGAAAATGTGAACAATTTCACCTTCATTGTATCTTCATAAACTCCAAGTTGCTGAAATAGTTAGCAAATTTCCATGAGTTGCTTCAAGTGTTGCCTTGGGTCTCCAGTAAGTGATCCATCAAATTGTCCTACATTCAAGAGACTCTGTATCATTACCGATTTAAGTTCAAAATTAGATGTGTTTACCTCTGGACCAATTAGGCCTGACATTAGATTGTCCATATTTGGTGCCAAGTGTTCTCTAATAGGTCTTTCATCATCTACAAAAATAGTAGGGGCACTAGGGGCAACCGGTATCCTGTTGTGTATTGGTGGATTCTCATGGTGGTTTGGGACACCATCTACTCCATTTTGTCCAATAAGAGCCATTTCTCGAACTTTCTTTTTCAATCTGTGTAAGGTTCATTCAATTTTTGGGTCGTATGGTCAATTTTCTATCGCAAGGCGGTTCCTGATCATACACCAAACAAAATAAATAAATAAAGTAAAACAACACAATAAATTTCGTTACAACCCCCGGCAACGACGCCAATTTTTTTTACTTTGCTAACGCTTGGCAAAATATTGAGAATGTAGTGTAAATATGTAAGAAATAATTCCAAGAGTGAGTCTATTGCGTACAAGTATACACAGTCATCAAGTAATACACCGTTAATTTGAGGATTGCATCCACATGGATTGACCAAGAATTTACGTGTTCAATGGTTTGCTTGTTAATGGGATCAAGAATGTTGAAATAGATTTGGATTTTTGATTTATTCAATAGCTAAAACAATGCAATGAAAGTAAAAACAGTTTGGCAATAAGAAGTATTCAAATGGATGATGAGCGTTGGCAAGGGATGCCTAGATTTTACGCTAGCCATGCAATTATTAATAATGTTCTGCCTTAGATTTATTGTCGAGCAGATCAAGAATAGTATTACCTCTGTGGATGGCCATACCCTAAGTTAACCACGTTAAAACCCTATATGTCTATAGTGCAGCTTTTCATAGATTAATTGTCGAGCAGATCAAGAATAGTATTACATCTTCTATCGAAGTTTCTCTCCATAGTACCTAACAACTGATCGTTACCCCTTAAGTTTGTTAAGATATTAAGGTATAATAAACATACAATGCCAACTGTCGTATGACAAAGAATTTAAGGAAATAAAGTGCTAGCAAGATAGAAAATAATGCCAAGGCATTCAAATTATTAAAAACCAAAAATAAACTGAGCGTTAATCGCAAACATCCCAACCAACTATAAAAGCTTAGTTCATGGTTGGGGGGTCCACCCACAAAATATCGTATCTCAACATCACCATTCAAATAAAAATTAAACTAAGAGAATAGGCAAAGAATAAGGTTCATCGATGCAACCCTTCAAATGCTTCAGAGCTCTCGGTCTAAGCTGGTCTTGTAACCCCCTAAATCCGACCTAGAAGAAAAGACCAAATTTAGGAAGATACGTTTGAAAACTTTTCCCTCAAGAAATCCAATTTTGAAAATTATACTTTAATTAAAAATAAAATAACATAAATTTATAATAAATATAAATATAAATATCATAATAGATATTCAAATTATTATATAAAATCTCTGAATTAAAACAACAGTAGATGAATGCTAAAATAATCTCAAAATATAAATAGTCTAAAATTACATCCATGTCCCAAAATAATAAATAGAAATCTGATTAAACTAAAATAGTTTCGTACTAAATAATAAAATAACCGGATAAAAATTTGAGATCCTCCAAGTACCACGTCGCCTAGAGAGTCTGAGTATATCTGAAAAGAGAAACTATGAGGGAGTAAGCTAAAGAGCTTAGTGTGTCTCTAAAGTGCAAGAAAAATCATAATCATAAAACATAGTATTAATTTCTTAAAATCCTTTAGAAACATGATACAATATCACAAGCGTAATGCAGTAAACCCAACTACGTCCGCCAAAAATGAGGAAGGTTCCCATAACCTCCTCCCTACGTCCGCCAATCCGAAGTGGAATTCAGCCCGAAGGGTGAAACCACTAAACTTCCTCCTTACAAATCCCAACCCATGCTCATACATATATGATGTTTAAAATTCAAGTTTCATAAAAACCAATTCCATAAATCTGATATTCCATAAACATAATTCATAAATCATAGTCCATACATCCATAGTTCCGTAAATCCGATGTTTCATAAATCAAATGTTCGTAATACATAATCAAAACAAATTCCGAATTCGTATGCATATGATGTCAACCATACAAGCCATAATACATATAAATAATCACACAAGAGGTAAAACACCAACACATAGAAAATAGTATATAATTTAATTATAACACTAGAAGAAAACATACCTTAAGCGGCAATAGCTCTAACGTCGAGACGAACGCCTCTCACGTTCGGATCTAGTTGAGTCGGAACCTATGATATAAAATTCTACATCAGAATCTAACACTATGCCACCAATTAACACTAGTACTAATCTAAAAGAATACCCACGTGTAGTCCTTGTGGTACGTGCACGGTTAGATCAAACAAGCGAAAGAGGTGGTAGTTCGTCGTCTTCAAAATCAATATCGTCTAAAACACATATTTAAACCGCATCAAATCTTATATCCAAATCCTTCAAAAGTTAAGGTTGTGCGATGGTAGAAACACACCAAAGTTCGATTGAAATAAGAAAAAAAAGATGTCGAGAGAGAGGGAGATAACGGAGTGCGGCTATTGAATTGAAAACAAATTTTAGGGCTGATGAGGTTTAAATAACCCATTTGATGGGTAAATTGCACTAGAAGCCATCCCACTATTTAGGGGATTGCATAATAGCACCCAAGCTTTACTTAATTTATATAATGGCCCCTAAAATTGTTGCGTGTAAAAGTGTCTATCGCAATGTAGTTCAAGTGTACACGACGTAAGTAGTAAAGTGATACGTAAGTATCGGATATCGTCTCCACATGGACTAGGCTAATAGCTTTAACCTTGGTTTTCTGCACGAAAGGGAAAAGAAATAGTTTAATTGTTTGTCACGGAACAATAAAGAATACTGAAAATAAAAGAATAAGAAATCAAGATAGAGAGAATAGGTCGGTATTGAATTGCTCAGTAGTGTAGGTGTTGTAAAGTCTAAGAATCTCTGTTCTGTCGTTGCGCCTGTCGCAACAGCACCTGTCGCGGCAGCGGTCTTTTGTTTGTCGCGGCAGCGATCACACAACTTTGTACTTCAAGCTTGGCAAGAATCCCTGTCGTGCCTTGGCCTATCCCTAGGTCCAAGTCTGTCGATGAACACATCTTTGATGATACCTCCCGGCGTGAATCAAAGGATGAACATCGATGTTGTTGAATTCTTCCTTAGCCACTTAACCTCGTCATATCCCTAGGTTCGTGATAGTTCAACCATAAACTGGAGAACTCGTACTTATTCATTTCGTATACTTAACTCTCCCGATATTAAGTAAATGTATAATCTCATAATGCTCTCCCGATACTCTTGCAAGATGTTGAAAACCAGAATAAGAAAACTTGAAGTCTATTTTATTGAATAGAAAAATTCCTAAAACAAATGCAATCCTTGCAACTACTTTACAAATCAACCCTTAGCCCTAGGGGAAGTTTAGAACATGATGAGAAGGGGAAAACGACTAGGGTTTGGGAAGAAGGCTAAAGAGTAAGATATCCTTCCCTAGGTCGAATTACATGCCTTTATATAGGCATTGGGTTCAAGTTTTCTAATATGGCAAGAATACAAGTTTAAACTAAAGTACAACTCTATTAAAGACTAAATCTTCAGAGCATATATCTTTAATTCGTCCTTCCTTCTTGCTTGGAGTTTCTTCCTTGAACTTTGGGCTTGGCTTTCATTCTGATCTAGGGCTTGAAAAAATATAAGGGTGCTCCACGACAGACCGGCTTAATTTTCTCTTTCTGTCGAGGCCCACTTCACTTCTTCTCATCACCATTGTTGTCGTCCTTGACTGCCATGGCAACGGCCATGGAAGCATCATCCTTCTCGTCTGCAGTCCAGTTCCAGCTCTGCTTCTTCACTGCCCAGCATCTGCTTCTCCACTGCCCTCCATCTGCTACAGCAGCTACCTGCAAAAGCAGCCAATTTCAGTAGAAACTGTGTCATTTGATAAAATTGTGATGTATAAATGAAATCTATCCTAAATGCAATGAATTATGCTTGAATGCGGCAGAAATATAGGTTAAATAGGGGGTAAAATATAGAACTTTTACACACTCAACACACCCCCAAACTCAAGTTTTTGCTTGCCCTCAAGAAATTCAGACCTAAAAAAGAAATAATTTTTTTTGTTTGGCTTAAAACAATGAACTTTTCCTTACCTACCATTCATTCCCTATTGTGAGCAACACCCCATTGGATAATTCAGAATTCATTCGGAACCTTGCTATAATTCTCGTGTAGTGTATGCATGCTTGTGAACAATTATATGCCAAGACTCCCTTAGTTTACTAGAATAGTTAAGCTTCTAACTTGAATTTTTATGCCAATTTTCATTTTTTTGGAGGCAATTATTAGGCTCCTTTAGTTTTTATGCAGACTCGATTTTATTTTTCTCAAGCTTAAGTTTGACTAGAGCGGGTTTCGGGCACCTCTAGCTAACTTCCTAAAGCCGGTTTCAGGCACCTCTAGGTGTATTGAGTCTATTTTTCTTAACTTCTTTTCCTAGAGCCAATGTTAGACACCTCTAGGGACAACTCAAGTGTTAAGCTTTCTATTCTAGTTTACTAGCAGAGTTCTAGACAGTATAAAAGTCACAAATGGTGTTTAAGATTTAGAACTATAGTAAGGCTCTAAACTGCTCCTAAAACTATCCTAAAGGCACTGCCACGACAGAGGCTGTCACGGCAGGTAAGTTCAGTTCAAAGACTTAATCCAAATTTTCATCATTTTTAAGCAAAAATAAACTAATTAAAAGACACAATTTCTAAACTTAAAAAGACTTCATTAAAGGAGGGATGCCACCCCCAAACTCGAGGGTTGCATTGCCCTCAATGCAAATGACAAATATGAAAAAGAAAAATAAAAACAACATCACAAAATATAACAAAATGGTAGACAGCGATATAAGATAAGAAACTTAAATTTTCAAGCACTGTCGTCGTTGTTGCTGCTGCTGCTGAGTTGAATCTGCCGCCGGGCAGTGACTTTCCTTGTTGGTGCTGGCAGATGGATGGGAGAGGCAAAAGTGTTCTTGGTCTTGGCTTCCCGTGGAGGTTGGATGCGGGTAGGGGAGATATGGGGTGGTTTCTCCACCACCTGAACCTACTCGGAGCTGCTGCTGCTCCTGCTACTGCTGCTACTGCCGTCGTCATATTTTTCTTTATCTGCTGGTTCGACTCCGGGGCCTGTTTTCTACCGTTTCTCCGGGGTGAACTCCTTGGACAAGTTCCTCTTGACAGAGGGCTCGTCATCGGATGCCGCCCAAATTTCAGATGAGGAGAAGCCAGCAATGTACCTGTCGAGGTCTGACATGGGCTCTTTTCTCTTTGCTCCCCTGGCAGATGTCTCAGGCGTGCGGCTGCCGCCTGCAGCTGTTGTGGCAGGGGTCGGAGTGGACGCGGCAGATGGCGTTTTTGGTGTGGCAGTAGGGGTAGGGGTATGGGCAGGTGTGGGGGCAGAAAAATAATGGTTGGGGAAGGTAGGGAACAGTACATCAGGAAAATTAAGAGAGGTATGGATGAAATGTACCGTTGCGGTGGTGAAGTCTTGGATGAAACTCATGAGACCCAGCTGCCGTTCTTCCATTTTCTGCAGGGAAGCAAGGATTTGAGTTGAGGTGTCTGCTGGAGGAGCTGCTGCAGTGGGTTGCCTGGGTTCTATGGCGGCATGTTCGGTTTCGGTGGGCTCTGTCGGCTCAGCTGCCGCGGTAGTGGGTCGAAAGACGACAAGAGCGTGGCAGCTTTGAGTTCCATCAGGCTGAGGATGTTCCTGTCTGTCCAGCCTTTTCCTCAGACTCTTAAATCCTCGGCTGCTTCCGATACATTGTGGCCGCGACAGAGGGTAGTGATGAGGTATGGGTAGAAGAGTGGTCCTGACGGCCGGTATGCACAATCCAGTATTCTCTCCCGAAGGTATCTCCCAACGTTAATTGGCCTCTCATTTAAAATTGAATGGATGAGGGCTAACCTGGGTTGGTCTACTGTTGTGTTGTACGAGGAGGGCATAATCCGCTTCTTGATAAATACATTCCAAAGCTTTGCCTCTGGAGTGAGTTGAACTCGTTTTACCATTCTTGGATGTTTAGGATCGGTATTCCACTCGGTACCCTCGTCTGTGAGTTCTGCCATCACAACATCGTAATCTGCCGGCTCTAAGCTTTCTATGAATCTTTGGTGGCCATCTTCCTTTCTCCCAACATAGAACCCATAAAGTGTGTTGATGTATTCAGGCTCAAAAGGCACCTCTTTTCCTCAAACCGTTACTGCTGTCGCTTCCCTGCTATCGATGGCAGCATAAAATTCTCGGACGAGAATTACGTTCATTTCCTCCGGCTGCTCGGCAAATATCTGCCACTGCAAGGCTCTGATTTTGCAGGCTATGAACGGTTGCAGTCCAAGGTTCTCTGTTCTGGTGGTGTAAATGAAGCCTTTCTCCTCCCACATATCTCGGATTTGGAAGGAGCTTGGAGTGGATGCTGCTGGGGCAGATCCTGAGGCAGCGCTTTGGCGGGTATTTCTAGTACTCATTTTTGCAAGGACTGTAGAAAAGAAAATGAAGCAAATGAAATTCTAGAGGAAACAAGTAGAAAAAGTGAGTGAAAATGAATAGTAAAACGTGGTTTATATAGATGAGGATTTTGCTGCCCGTTGGAGCTGTAACGGCAGGAGCGAATAACGGGGCCAGCTGTTATGCAGTTTCTAACGCGTCTGTCACGCGTTTCCGTGTCTGTTGTGCGTTTGCGTGTCTGCCGCGACAGCGTGTTGACAGGCTGGATTTTCCGCGTCTGTCGCGGCAGCTGTAACGACAGACTCCTAAGTTGGGCTTTTTGGGCTGATGGAAAGATGGTGGGCTGAATTCACTTCTCTTCTTCTCCTTGTCTCCTTTATTTCCTAAAAATAATAAAAGCAAAAACTTAGTTCCTAAAAATAAAATAATTCTAATTACCTAATATATATAAATAATAAATAAGTATAAAAAATTAAATCAGGTTAAATTAGAGATGCCGAGAGGGGCATCTCCTAAAGTAACCACTTCCTGCATTCTTGGGGCTTCAGTCCCCTGATAATGCTTCAATCTTTGTCCGTTGACTTTAAATTGGTGCCCGTCTTTTAAAGATCTGATTGTAATGGCACCATGTGGAAAAACTTGCACCACTTGGAATAGGTCGAACCACCTATATTTCAACTTCCCTGGGAAGAGTTTCAACCTAGAATTGAATAACAACACAAGCTGCCCTGGGCAGAACTTTCGTGGCAGCAACTTTTTGTCATGCCACTTCTTTGTCTTGTCTTTGTAAATCCTTGCGTTGTCATAGGCCATTGCTCGAATTTCTTCTATCTCATTCAAGTCAAGCAGCCTTTTCTGTCCTGCCTTTTCCAAGTCCATATTCACTACCTTAATGGCCCAATAGGCTCTGTGCTCAATCTCGACAGGTAGATGGCAAGTTTTTCCATAAATCAGCCGGTAGGGTGACATTCCCAATGAAGTTTTGAATGATGTTCTGTAGGCCCATAATGCATCATTGAGGTGTAGAGACCAGTCCTTCCGAGTTGGCTTAACCATCTTTTCAAGAATGTTCTTAACCTCTCTGTTGGATATTTCAGCCTGCCCATTGGTCTAAGGGTGGTATGTTGTTGCGATTCGATGTTTGACACCATACTTTTTTAAGGCAGCAGCTATAACCCTATTATCAAAATGCCTCCCTTCATCACTGATGATATCGCCTTGGGGATGCCAAATTTGGAAAATATGTTTTTATGCAAAAACCTTTGAACCGTCTTGGCATCATTTTTCTGAGTAGTGATCGCTTCAACCCATTTGGACACATAGTCCACTGCTAGGAGGATATATAAGTTCCCACATGAAGCTGAGAATGATCCCATAAATTCAATCCCACAAACGTCGAAGATCTCGACTTCTAGAATGTTTTGCAGTGGCATCTCATGTCTCCTTGAGATGTTTCCAGTCCGTTGACATTTGTCACAGTTTTTGTAGAATGTCTGAGCATCCTTGAATAGTGACGGCCAATAGAATCCAGACTGCAAAACCTTGTCAGCAGTTTTGTTACCACCTAAGTGTCCTCCATATTGTGAAGCATGGCAGTGATGAAGCACAGCTTCCTGTTCATCCTGTGGTACGCATCTCCTGATAACCTGATCTGCACAATATTTAAAAAAAAAAGAGGTTCTTCCCAATAATAATGCTTAACATCATTTTGGAACCTCTTCCTAGCTTGATAGTTAAGGTCATGAGGAGTTATTCCGCTAACTAAATAATTAACGAAATCAGCATACTAGAGGAGTTCAGAAAACTTACCTGCCGCCGTAGCTGTTGCGGCAGTGCTTGTGGCAGCGAACAGCTGTTCGTTAGGGAATGTCTCCAGTATGTGTGTCTCATCTGTTGGGAGATTCTTTCCCTTCTCCAGTCTTGACAAGTGATCTGCAACTTGATTTTTTGTTCCCTTTTTGTCCTTGATTTCAAGGTCGAACTCTTGCAGTAGCAGAATCCAGCGTATCAATCGAGGCTTCGCATCCTTCTTGGCGAACAAATATTTCAATGCAGAGTGGTATGTGTGGACTATGACCTTCGTTCCAAGTATGTATGAACGGAACTTGTCAATCGAGAACACAACAGCTAACAGTTCCTTCTCTGTTGTGGTGTAGTTTACTTGGGCGTCGTTCAGTGTTTTGCTGGCATAGTATATAATATGAAAGAGCTTGTCTTTCCTCTGCCCAAGTGCTGCCCCGACAGCATAGTCACTAGCATCACACATGATCTCAAATGGTAGTTTCCAATCTGGTGGTTGTACTATTGGGGCTGTTACCAGCTTTTCTTTCAGAACCTTGAATGCTTCAGTACATTCAGCGTTGAAGTTGAAGGGACGGTTCTGCTCCAGAAGATGGCATAAGGGTTTGGTGATCTTTGAAAAGTTCGCGATAAACCTCTGATAAAAACCAACATGCCCTAAGAAACTCCTGATTCCCTTGACTGTGGTGGGTGGCGGCAGCTTTTCAATTACCTCGATCTTAGCTCTGTCGACTTCTATGTCGCGGCAGCTTACTTTATGGCCTAGGACTATCCCTTCATCCACCATGAAGTGACATTTCTCCTAGTTCAATACCAAGTTTTCTTTCTCGCATCTCTCGAGCACTTTCTGTAGGTTGCCAAGGCAACTTTCAAAATTGTCTCCAAAGACGGAGAAATCATCCATGAATATCTCAAGGAAATCCTCCACCATATCGGAGAATATTGCCATCATACACCTCTGAAAGGTTGTTGGTGCATTGCAAAGTCCAAATGGCATCCTTCGAAAAGCGTAAGGCCCTGTTTGACAATTAGCGGATAGCTGATAGCTGATAGCGGATTACATTAGCTGATAGCTGATAGCTGATTGCATTAGCTGATTTGACTAGCGGATTGTATTAGCTGATTGTATAAAAGTGTTTGGTAAAATTAACTGATAGCGGATAGCTGTTTGATTATTTAACAAGCAAAATGACATATAAGGACATGATTATATTTAATACTTGTTTGAATAATTTATCGGTTATTAATATTTTGTATCTAATAAATATTAATTAGATTTGTAAAAATTATTTTTTAATATAAATTTCTAAACATATTTGAAAGATTTATATATTAATTTATTATTTATATAATTATTAAATTTTTTATATACACATATAAATATGTGATAATAAAAAATAGAATTAACTTACAAATGTCACCATATAAATTAGTAGTAACAACAAGTAAGTCCAATATTTAATATGTTTTTATTTATATTAAAAAATATTATTATTTAATTTAGGTTATTTGGAGATTTTTGGTAATTGTTAAGGGTAAAAGAGTCATTACAACTCTAATACCAAACCTCTAATCTCAAAAAGCTCATATTAGGAGCTTTTTCAAAATTAGCTTTTTCACCCCAATCCTCTCTTTCAATCCGCTATTTACCAAACATCAATATTAGCGGATTTGACTAGTCAAACCTCTAATTGTACCTCAAACCTCTAATTTTTGCTCAAACCGCTATTTACCAAACAGGGCCTAAGTACCATATGGGCAAGTGAACGTCGTCTTCTCTTGATCCTCTGGTGCAATGGCTATTTGGTTGTAACCTGAGTATCCATCAAGAAAACAATAGTAAGGCTTTCCCGCTAATCTATCAAGCATTTGATCAATAAAAGGCATGGGAAAGTGATCCTTCCAGGTAGCTTTGTTAAGCTTCCGGTAGTCCATACAAACCCTCCAACCGGTCACAGTCCTAGAGGGGATTAACTCGTTTTCTTTGTTGGTTACCACAGTTATTCCTCTTTTCTTAGGAACGCACTGCACTGGGCTCACCCACTTGCTATCCGAGATGGCATAGATTATTCCAGCATCTAGCCATTTTATGATCTCTTTACGCACCACCTCTCGCATAGCATCGTTTAAACGTCTCTGTGATTCAATGGTCGGCTTGTGATCATCCTCTAAGAGGATTTTATGCATGCATAGTGCCGAACTGATGCCTTGGATATCAGCTATCGTCCATCCAATAGCCTTTTTGTGCTGCTGCAGCATCCCTATCAGCTGTTGTTCCTGTTTCTGCATCAACTTGGAAGAGATGATTACGGGTAACATATCATTTAAACCAAGGAAAACATATTTAAGCTGCCCTGGCAGGGGCTTTAGATCGAGAACATGTGGCTCTACAGTTGATGGCTTTTGGACTATATGTTCATTCGAGGTATAGTTTAAGGGCTCGAATAACTTACCTGGACGATTACCTATCCAGTTTACCTCCTCTTGATCTTCAGTATCAGATGTGTCAGATTCTGAGGAGCTGCTGTCATCATCGCTGCCGTGACAGTCTTCTAAATGGCTGCTGGGGCAGTGGCCAATTTTGATGTCATGGCAGCCCGACCTGATGCAAGGTTGGTCAAGGATAACTTCAGTGATAGCCTTGCATTCTTCTCTTGCATCAGCATGTTTTATCGCTTGGAGAACATTCAGCTTGATCTCTTGATCGTTCACTCTCATAGTGAGTTCTCCTTTTTCCACATCAATCAGTGATCTTCCTGTGGCTAAGAAGGGTCGCCCCAGGATGATTTGTGCATTTTCATCTGCTTCACAATCTAAAACAAGAAAGTCAGCAGGAAAAATAAATTTATCCACTCTTACCAGAATATCTTCAATTTTCCCTTCTAGATGAACGTAAGAGCGGTCTGCCAACTGCAGTACGACTGTTGTGGGTCGAGCTTTTCCAATACCTAATTTCTGAAAAACAGATTTGGACATTAAATTTATACTAGCACCAAGATCCGAAAGTGCCTTACCCACAAATTTATCTTCGATTATGCACGGTATGATGAAGCTCCCATGATCCTTCTTCTTCTGGGGTGGATGCTTGTGCAGAATACTCATGCATCCTTCTGTCATTTTAACCGTTTCAAATTCCCCAAGTCTAGATTTCTTCGACATGGTATCCTTGAGAAATTTGGCATAACCCGGCACCTCATTTATAGCATATAACAGCGGAATATTGATATGGACATGTTTAAAAATATCGTAGATCTTCTTAAGCTGAGATTCCTGCTCCAATTTCTGTAACCACTGAGGAAAAGGAGGTGGAGGACGATGATCATCAATACGTCCATCCCGCTACATTCGGATCTGTGGAGGCTTGGGTTCTTCATCTTTCTCCTCTGTCCCTTCTGCTGTCGTGACAGGCTCTTCGGCAGCAGGCTGTTTGTCATCTATCGGGGCAGCGTTCTCGGCAGTTGACTCCAAGGCTGGTTCCTTAACTGATTCAGCTTCCTTTTCTGGCCTTGGTAATTTCTTCCCACTCCTAGTAGTGATGGCTTTACACTGCCCATGTGTGGGTTGTCTAGCGTTTCCAGTATCGCTAGGAAAACCTCCATTCTGCCTCGGTTTAATATGCTGGGAAACCTGACCCATCTGTGTCTCCAATGATTTCAGAGTAGCTTCATGGTTGGTCATCCGCATCTCTGTTTTATCCATGAATGACTCAGTTTTCTTGACGAAATGATTCATGTTCTCAATGTAAGTTCATTTTTGAGACATAAACGTAGCCAAGGTCTGCTCAAGTATACTAGTCGTGGCAGCTGGTGGTTGTTGCTGCTGCTGTTGTGGTTGCTGTCGAATCAGTAATCTAGGTCCCCCTTGATTCTCGGTGTTCTGTGCTTGAGGATTCAGGGCATTGTTAGGGTTGCTCCAAGAGAACTTGGGATCCTTTCTCCAATTAGGATTGTAGTTGTTGGAATTGTAGTTCTGTTTATTGTAGTTCCCAACATACATCCTTTCCTCTAACTGTAATGGACAATCTTCCGAACTGTGATTCCCATCACAAGTTTCGCATACCTCTTCAACAGAGTAGACAGGTTGTGAATCTTCTTTCAAGAGCTTTTTCACTGCCTTTGTGAGATATGCCACTTGTGTTTAGGGCTGGCAACGGGTCGGATTTGGATGGATTAGAACTCCATCCACCCCATCATCTGCATCCAAAACTGTCATCCAACCCATCCACCACCCGCTTAATCATTGACCCAAATCCGCCCCACCCATCAATTGCGGATGAAACGGGTGGATCGGATCATTAATGAATTTTATTATTAAAAAATCAAAATTAAAATTACATGTAACAACTTACTAAAAATCGTTACTAAAAATATTTAATATTTAATAAATGAAGTCAACTACTATTAAAGTTTTAAATTTCTAATATTTTTAACATATAACATAATTATGTAAACAAAGTTCACTTCCCAATAGTAAACTACATAATTGAGCAAGCATCAACCTCCTCTTTATTTCATCATATCATGAAGCTTTGGCCATTAGTTCTTCATATAATCACCTTCAAAGGTCCTCACCATCCTATAATAAATGAGAAAATAAAACATTGTGACATAATTTTTGTAGCAAAAAAATAAACAAATTTAAGAGAAAAATATAAATAAATTACCGAATTAACGTCAACAACTTCACTTGATGAACATCCATCGCCTTCCACATCATTATCCTCCAAGATAGTAGCACATGCTTGTGCATTATCGAAACAAGAGTCTAAACCAATACAATGAAACATATTATCGATTATAAGATGAAAAAAGCCAAATGTATATAAAATATAATAAATTTACCCGAATACTCTCCAAGTATCCAATTCTGCATACACATGAGAGCCTCCACTGTATCAGCACGAAGGCTTGAGCGTTGGGGACTAACCACTCTCCCACCCATGCTAAAGGCACTTTCTGAAGCTACAGTAGATGCGGGAATCGCTAAAATATCCTTAGCAATTTTTCTCAATATTGGAAATTTTAAATCAATTCTCCAATAGTGAAGCACGTCAAATTCATTACTCTCGGGTAATGCATCATCCTCAAGATAATGATCTAACTCACACCTCACATTAGCTTTTCTTTTTTTGGTCCTCTTAATCTGAGTCCATTTATCAACTTCCTCATCGCCACATTCATTAAGATTATTAACTGCATTTCTCTTACCCAACAACCCATCACGACTAGAAGAGGTGGAAGAGACATAATTCTCATTGTCAGGTTTATCTTGGTACTCAAGAAGCAGTTCATACAGCAATCCTCGAACCCTTTCGATTTCGACACATGCATCATCACCATATATTTCATTGAAGTAATAGTCCACACACTCTAACTTATTTCGAGGGTCCAAAATGGCTGCAACTGCCAAAATTCCATTTATATTTGACCAGTATTTGTCAAATTTTTCCAACATTTTTTAGCCATATCTCTAATAACTTGTTCATCATCACTATCTTTCCAAGCTTTCAATGCTATTTTGATCTCACACACTTGCCGAAAAAATAAGTTGGCAGTAGGATATTTTCTACCAGAGAACAACTCAGTCACTTTGTGAAACTTCTTCAACTTATGACAAATAATTTCAGCCAACTCCCAATCACGTTGAGTAGGAACCACAAACTTAAATTTAGGATTTTGAGTCTTCAGATTAGCAAAGACATTTTTAAATGGAAAAGCACTTATAAGCATCAAATAAGTGGAGTTCCATCTTGTTTTACAATCAAGTGACAACCTTTTAGAACAATCAATTTTTGAAGCTCTAGCCTTGTCTTCAAACTTTTGAACTCTACTAGGAGTTGCAGTCCAAAACACAACACAATTACGAATTTTTTCAATCCCAGAACAAATTACTTCCAAACCATCTTGAACAATCAAATTCAAAATATGTGCACTACAACGCACATGCAAAAAATTACCACCCAATAAAAGATTATCATGATCAAATTTCTCTTGCAACACATCAACCATAGCATCATTTGTTGAACAATTATCCAGTACCACAGATGAGATTTTTTCAGCAATGTTATACATATTTAGAGAATCTATCAAAACTTGGGCAAGCATATTGGCGGTATGCGGACAAGGAACATAAACAAACCTATTATAAGGCGACATAATTAAAACACATCAGTTTTGAGCAAATAAAAAATCACTAGAGGAACACTACACAAACAAGTAGGAAGCCCATAGAAAGTTTGCAAAAAAATTAAAAAAATACCTCAAGGTTTTGTTCCGCAGATTCCAGCGATCATCAATATAGTGTGCTGTGACCGCCATATAACCTTTCTTTTGATTTGAAGCTGTCCACATGTCAGTAGTAATTGCAACTCTCCCCCTATGATCATCAAATAACTTCTTCAAATTTGCTTTCTGGCTTGCAAACATTTTCAAGATATCACTTTTCAAAGTATTGCGTGAGATTATCTTGAAGCTTGGATTTAAGCTGTTGACAAATTTCTGAAACCCAATGTGCTCAACAATAGATAAAGGATACTCATGAAGAATGACCATATTAGCTAGCTCCTTTCGCGATACCTCTTGAGAAAACACATGATTTTCTAGCGTTATAGATGAATCTTGTTTACGATTAACTGACAATAGTTTTTGGCGCAAATCAACTTGCATCACATGCTTTCTAGAGCATCTAAGTTCGAGATGGTCCTTCAAATGTGAGGTTCCATTTTTACTTTTGGCAGAGAATGTCTGGCCACAATGCAGACACTTTGCTCTTGTTTCTCCATTAACAACCATCTTCTCAAAGTGATTCTACACCGGAGAAGTAAGCTTTCTAGGTTGACGAGGTGCTGGACCTGATGGTGGATGTATAGTTACATTTTGTTGAGATGAATCTGGAAATTCTGGAGTAGAAGGTACGTGTTGAGCAGTCGGCTGAGTATTACTTGGAGTTGAAGTTTGCATTGAAATCTCAGGAGATTGAGAAGAGAAGGATTTGGAAGCAGCGACGGCGTGACTACTATCTGTATCGCCCATCTTAATTTCTGAAGTGTTAAAACAAATTAATTTTTATTAATCAACAAACAGAAAAGAACGTAAATTTTTTTACTATTGTACTATTATTTTTCATCCTCTTCAAAAAAACATGTAAGAATATTTAACACACTTTAAAAAAATATAACAACAATTTAAAATCAAAACATAATACTAACAAATAAACTAAAATATAACATCAAGTAAAAACTTAATGCTAACAAATGAACCAAAATATAACAAGTAAAAATATAATACTAACAACAATCTAAGAACAATTGAGATCTAAACCAAAATTAAAAGAAAATTAAAAAAAATTAAAAAATACGTATCTCATAAAGCTGGAAAAAATTAAACATCAAACAAGAATTTGTAGAAAAAAATGTTGGAATCTACAAATTAAAAGAAAATAAAAAAGTAAAGAAACGTACCTTTTGAGTTTGGAATCTCCAATTGAAATTGCAAAATTGCAAGAGAATTCTCAATTCTCACTGCCCGACACTGCGAGTCTGTGAGAATAAAATATAGAAAAGTGGCGCTGGCTAGATCTAAAATAGAAAATAAGTAATTATTTTAGGGTTTAACGTAAAATTTTTTTAAGGTAATTAATATCTTTTAGAATTAATAATATTTTAATGGATGGATGGATGGGCGGGTGATGGATCGGATGGTGGGTTAAAAAAATTTCACCCGAATCCATCACCCGCTCCATTTACCACCCACTTTAAATGGATCATATCCATATTTTATCGGGTTTTCATCCATTTAATTGGGTCGGGTGGGTCGGGTGAACCACCATCCATGGATAATTGCCAGCCCTACCTGTGTTTTTAGAGAATTGCCGGCCTCATAATCTTTCACAGCTAGTACTCGCTTACCCCCTCTTCTTGCTGTAGGAAACTGTTCCTCATTCTTTGCCAGGTTTTTCAAGACTACCATTGCGTCTTCTGGATCTTTTTCCAACAACAATCCATTTGCTGCTGAATCAATTCTCATACGGGTCTGTAAATTGGCAGCATTATAAAACTTTATTACCTAGTTCCAAACGGCGAATCCATGCATCGGGCAGTTCCTCAGAAGAGTGGTAAATCTGTCCCAGGCCTCGTGTATTGGCTCGTCATCTTCCTGTTGAAAAGTAGCAATTTCGTTACGTAATCGCTCAGATAAATGTGAAGGATTAAAACGAGACAAAAATTCAGGAGTTAAATCTGCCCAAGTTCGTATTGAACTCGGCGTTAGCTTATTCCACCAAGTTTTCGCCCTGTCACTCAATGAATGAGGAAATAACCGAAGCCTCAGTATCTCCGGATTTACTCCTGGTAGTCTAAACGAACCACAGATTTACTAGAACGTTTTTAGATGCTCCCTAGCATCCTCTGTAGCAGCACAACTAAATTGGCCAGCGTTATTAATCATGCTGAACATGACAGGTTTCAGCTCGAAATTCTCAGCTTCCACGTCTGGCAGGGTGGTTTCTAGTTCCACATGATCATTGATCATGTAGTCTCGGCATGACCGGCGTGCGGCAGCGGCAGTAGGATCGGTAGGTATAACGGGTCGTCTATTTTCTCCATCCCCGATAGGATCGTTAGGATCTTGGGGATTCCTTTGGTTGTTCATGGCCTCTAACTGTTCTTCAAGGTATTCGTTTCTGGCTAACACAAAGCAAAGTCGGTTCCTAAGATTGTACGAGCGTTCGATTTCAGAGTCTAATGGATACTCAGGTTCCTCTCCTCGTTTCGATCTGCGCATAAACAGAAAACCTTGTGAAAAGCACAAGTTGAACAATCCAAGTAAAACAAAACAGAAAAATAAAAGAAGTGCATTAAAAGGTAGGGTAAAGATATGTTGCCAGTCCCCGGCAACGGCGCCAAAAACTTTTTGCGTGTAAAAGTGTCTATCGTAATGTAGTGCAAGTGTACACAACGCAAGTAGTAAAGTGATACGTAAGTATCGAATATCGTCTCCACAGGGACTGGGCTAATAGCTTTAACCTTGGTTTTCTGCATGAAGGGGAAAAGAAATAGTTTAATTGTTTGTCACGGAACAATAAAGAGTACTGAAAATAAAAGAGTAAGAAATCAAGATAGAGAGAATGGGTCGGTATTGAATTGCTCAGTAGTGTAGGTGTTGTAAAGTCTAGGAATCTCTGTTTTGTCGTTGCGCCTGTCGTGGCAGCACCTGTCGCGGCAGCGGTCTGTTGTTTATCGCGGCAGCGATCACACAACTCTATACTTCAAGCTTGGAAAGAATCCCTGTTGTGCCTTGGCCTATCCCTAGGTCCAAGTCTGTCGATGAACACGTCTTTGATGATACCTCCCGGCGTGAATCGAAGGATGAACACCGATGTTGTTGAATTCTTCCTTAGCCACTTAACCTCGTCCTATCCCTAGGTCCGAGATAGTTCAACCATAAACTAGAGAACACGTACTTATTCCTTTCATATACTTAACTCTCCCGATATTAAGTAAATGTATAATCTCACAATGCTCTCCCGATACTCTTGCAAGATGTTGAAAACCAGAATAAGAAAACTTGAAGTCTATTTTATTGAACAGAAAAATTCCTAAAACAAATGCAATCCTTGCAACTACTTTACAAATCAACCCTTAGCCCTATGGGAAGTTTAGAATATGATGAGAAGGGGAAAAACGACTAGGGTTTGGGAAGAAGGCTAGAGAGTAAGATATCCTTCCATAGGTCGAATTACATGCCTTTATATAGGCATTGGGTTCAAGTTTTCTAATATGGCAAGAATACAAGTTTAAACTAAAGTACAACTCTATTAAAGACTAAATCTTCAGAGCATATATCTTTAATTCGTCTTTCCTTCTTGCTTGGAGTTTCTTCCTTGAACTTTGGGCTTGGCCTTCATTCTGATCTAGGGCTTGAAAAAATATAAGGGTGCTCTACGACAGACCGACTTAATTTTCTCTTTCTGTCGAGGCCCACTTCACTTCTTCTCATCACCATTGATGTCGTCCTTGACTGCCATGGCAGCGGCCATGGCAGCATCATCCTTCTCGTCTGCAGTCCAGTTCCAGCTTTGCTTCTTCACTACCCAGCATCTGCTTCTCCACTGCCCTCCATCTGCTACAACAACTACCTGCAAAAGTAACCAATTTTAGTAGAAACTGTGCCATTTGATAAAATTGTGATGTATAAATGAAATCAATCCTAAATGCAATGAATTATGCTTGAATGCAGCAGAAATATGGGTTAAATAGGGGTAAAATATAGAACTTTTACACACTCAACAAAAATTCTAAATTAACTCAATTTAATCCTTTAACAAGAATTAGGTTCCCAAATTTAAATTTCTAAAATTAATTTAGGGTTTTTAACCTAAATTCCCAAAATTTAGGGTTTTAAAATTGGGGAATTTTTGGGGTGTTACAACTCTCCCACCCTTAAAAGAAATTTCATCCTCGAAATTTTCAAACTTAACGATAGGTCCCTAAAAAACTAACACAACTTAAATTTCGTCGTTCTGGATTCCTCATCGTTCAACATAAAAGTAAAAACTAAAAACATCAAAAATATACATGTTATGTCCTCTGGCTCATCATCATAACTCTCGTGAGCTCTAGTCGCGTATACCAAGCCTGGTCGTCTAGCAGCCGATCTATTACTTTGTGCATGTCTTTCTCTACTAGCATTACCTGAAGCAACATGTCTATTTTGACCACTACCTCTAGATGGTGCTTGTACTGATCTTTGAGATTGTGCCGGAGCCTGGTTAGTACCATGGGCGAGAGGACAATCACTCCGAAAATGCTCTAAAGAACCACATAAGAAACATGCTCCCAACTTCTTCCGACACTCACCACTATGTCGTTTGTTACAGTAAGAACATATTGGAAAAGAGTGAGCACCTGTCGACCCACCTATACTAGCGATCGTAACAGTAGAAATAACTGGTCTAGCTCTAAAGTAATCCTGATGGTCAGACTCCTCTATGGCCCTCTTCCTAGACCGTTTCCATTGATTGTGTTGAACAGATGCGATCGGTTGCTTACTAGTTTGATCAGTTCCCTTAGATTCATGTTGCTTCTTTTGTGCTTCAATCCGCTCAGCAGTCCTAGCACACTGAGTAATACCTTTATACATTGTATCCAAATGCAAGGCGACACCAATCTTAATCGAAGGTCGCAACCCTCTTAGAAACCAGTCACATTTTTCTTTCTCTATGGTCACTAACCCCGAAACATACTGGATCAGCCTCATAAACTCTATCTCATAATCATTTACGGTCATGTCATTCTGCTCTAAATTCATGAAATCATGTCGGCACTGTGCTAAGTACTCTGATCCAACATAACGATCTCGAAATGACTGTCGAAAATAATCCCAATAGATCTGACTGGCTGAAACAACATTTTCCTCAGCCTCCCACCAATTCTGAGCTTCACCTTGCAGCAATGATACAGCAGCTCTAAGCTTCCGATCGGCGATATAATACATCTCAACAAACAAACGTTGAAGCTTCTTCAGCCAATATTCTGCATCTGCCGGATTTGTACTCGTTTTCCCATTAAACATTGTCATCTCGGCAGCTAAGAATTCAGTATAAATAGGTCTCATAACGCCTTCAGACTGGCGGAGGTAACAAAGCAACTCCCTATGAATTGTAGCAGTATCTAAGCCATCGGTCTCACTATCCCTAGAATCATGTGGACCATCATTCTGATTCTGTTGAACATGTGGATTCCTACCACTAGTCTGCTGAGCTCTAGTTTAATCCTCAGGTTGCTCATCCCCACCATCATTATGAATCTCATTCTCATTCTCATTAAGCGCCTGGTCAATAGGGGGCAATTGATCACTCTCTAAAGCAGCGATACGACCTCGACCACGTCCTCGGCCACGACCGGTCGCTAATCTAGAACTTTTACGTGGTGGCATAGTAGTCTATCTACAAAAAGGAATTAATCCTAAAGTTAGAGTTGGTACTTGGAGTCTCTATTCAAAACACATCTTTAATTCTTTAAAAATAATAAACTTATCAGAAAATCCAATTTTCCCCAAAAACATTTAATATGCATGCAAAAATCATTTTCGGCTTAAAGTTTTACATGAGCCTCACAGTCCGAGGGTTGAATTTAGCTCTGATACCACTAAATGTAACCCCCTAAATCCAGCCTAGAAGAAAAGACTGAATTTAGGAAGTTACGTTTGAAAACTTTTCCCTCAAAAAATCCAATTTTGAAAATTATACTTTAATTAAAAATAAAATAACATAAATTTATAATAAATATAAATATCATAATAGATATTCAAATGATTATATAAAATCTCTGAATTAAAACAACAGTAGATGAGTGCTAAAATAATCTCAAAATATAAATAGTCTAAAATTACATCCATGTCCCAAAATAATAAATAGAAATTTGATTAAACTAAAATAGTTTCGTACTAAATAATAAAATAACCGGATAAAAATTTGAGATCCTCCAAGTACCACGTCGCCTAGAGAGTCTGAGTATATCTGAAAAGAGAAACTATGAGGGAGTAAGCTAAAGAGCTTAGTGTGTCTTTAAAGTGCAAGAAAAATCATAATCATAAAACATAGTATTAATTCCTTAAAATCCTTTAGAAACATGATACAATATCACAAGCGTAATGCAATGCACCCAACTACGTCCGCCATAAATGAGGAAGGTTCCCATAACCTCCTCCTTACGTCCGCCAATCCGAAGTGGAATTCAGCCCGAAGGGTGAAACCACTGAACTTCCTCCTTACAAATCTCAACCCATGCTCATACATATATGATGTTTAAAATTCAAGTTTCATATAAACCAATTCCATAAATCTGATATTCCATAAACATAATTCATAAATCATAGTCCATAAATCCATAGTTTCGTAAATCTGATGTTTCATAAATCAAATGTTCGTAATACATAATCAAAACAAATTCTGAAATCGTATGCATATGATGTCAATCATACAAGCCATAATACATATAAATAATCACACAAGAGGTAAAACACCAACACATAGAAAAATAGTATATAATTTAATTATAGCACCGGAAGAAAACATACCTTAAGCAGAAATAGCTCTAACGTCGAGACAAACGCCTCTCACGTTCGGATCTAGTTGAGTCAGAACCTATGATATAAAATTCTACATCAGAATCTAACACTATGCCACCAATTAACACTAGTACTAATCTAAAAGAATACTCACGTGTAGTCCTTGTGGTACATGCACGGTTAGATCGAACAGGCGAAAGAGGTGGTAGTTCGTCGTCTTCAAAATCAATGTCGTCTAAAACACATATTTAAACTGCATCAAATCTTATATCAAAATCCTTCAAAAGTTAAGATTGTGCGATGGTAGAAACTCACCAAAGTTCGATTGAAATAAGAAAAAAATATAAAAAACGATGTCGAGAGAGAGGGAGATAACGGCGTGCAGCTATTGAATTGAAAACAAATTTTAGGGCTGGTGAGGTTTAAATAACCCATTTGATGGGTAAATTGCACTAGAGGCCATCCCACTATTTAGGGGCTTGCATAATAGCACCCAAGCTTTACTTAATTTATATAATGGCCCCTAAAATTCTAAATTAACTCAATTTAATCCTTTAACAAGAATTAGGTTCCAAAATTTAAATTCCTAAAATTAATTTAGGGTTTTTAACCTAAATTCCCAAAATTTAAGGTTTTAAAATTGGGAATTTTTTGGGGTGTTACAGGTCTTCTTTAAATAGGCACTCGTGAAAACCCTAAGATGTTTTGAAATTTGATTACACACCAAGATAGGCGTATTATCCTCTTATCCTCTTTTGAATTTTAGGGCTGACGTGTATTGTGTTCAATGTCTACTTTGACCAGGCATCAGACTTTAATTCTTTGCCAACCGAGCTCGATAATCTTTGGTTCAACTTTGCCAACTATTACTCGACAATTCTCTTGTGCTTTTCCTTCTTCCTACTCATGCGTTGCTGTGTCAAGCCTGCCCTGCTCATATCCTGCATCAACACCAGCAAAACAACCTTTCACATTGGTAACAAAACGAATCCCTAACTTCTTATGCAAATGCATGATTTTAACAACTAAATGCGAACATATATACCTAAAGATAAGCAAAAGCATTGTGAAATATGTATAAAAATTAGTACTTTCTAGGAGTCAGCAGAGCCAAGTTGTCACATTTGCTCAATTGTTAGGATTTTAGGTGAGATAAATTGTGCAAACACTTTACCTTGTGAGGTTTTCATTGTTTGTTGATTTGTATTCTCTTAGTAAGAAGTGTCTCAAAGTTTTGGGGTATAAGCTTGAGATTTTATAAAGGTTATCTCCTTGAGCTTAGAAAAAAGAAAGAAAAATAGTGAATTTGTGGAAAATTCTTAGTGTGGATAGCTAAGGTAGTGGAGGTAGACTTGGTTGAGAAGTCGAACCACTATAAATCTTTGTGCAATTTTTTAATTTCGATTTCTTCCACCACTATCACTCAAAGGCCAATTCACCCTATTTTCATACTCGGTTGATCGTTCGATCTCAGCAATTGGTATCAGAGCTTCATATCTACATCGGATTAACATCTTAGAGTCGATCTTTGAAGTGCCCAGCCGTTCTACATCAACCGGAGCTTATGGTGCAATCCATCACCAAGCCTTCTTATTTCAATGATGCCAACTATTCTTATTAGAATAATAGGATGTTGATCTTCATGTAATACGTTGATTACAAGATTTGGGAGATCATTGAAGATGACCCTAAACTTTTACAAAAGAAGGTTGAAGACATTCTTGTACTCAAGGATATTAATGAATGGAGTGATCAAGAAAGCATACAAATGCAACTCAACTTCAAGGCCTTATATGTTCTTTTATGTGCTAATGGTCTAGAAGAGTATTCCAAAATCTCCTCTTGTGAAGATGCCAAGGAAGTATGGGACAAGCTTAAAGTCACATATGAAGGAACCAACAAGGTGAAGGAGACCAAGATTGAACTTCTCAACCTGAACTATGAGAAATTCAAAATGGACCCTGGAGAAGACATCAAATCTATGTATGATTGGTTCTTCGTCATAGTGAATGAGCTTAAAGGATTCGAAGAGAAGATTCCGGAGGACAAGCCTGTGAAGAAGTTGATTTATTCACTTTCCGAGATAATAGTTCAAGCTTGACGAGATAATAGGATCTTTGCTAACCCATGAAAAGATGATGTCAAAGGGGAAGAAGAAGAAAGAAGAGGACAATTAAATCCTTCACAAGCTGATAATAAGATTCAAGTGGAAAGGAAGATGAAGATAAAGAGATGGTCAAGCTCTTCAAGAAGCTTAAAAGATTTATAAAGTGTGAAAAAGAAGAAGCTAGACATGAATCAAGAATGAAGAGAAAGGATCCCATCATATGTAAGAACCCAAGACACGTCAAGTACGTTTGTCCAAAGATGAAGAAATAAAGATCAAGCCATAAGAAGAAGGCATTTTTGGCTACATGGAGTGATGAAGAGGACTCCACCGATGATGAGGTAGCCAACCTTTATCTCATGGCCATCGAAGAAGATTCAAGGGTAACTTCTAATTCATCACCTTCAATTTCATATACATTTGATGAATTTCAAGATGCCTATGATGATTTGGTTTTAGAATTTGAAAACTATATTTTGAAAAAAAAAAGAGAAAATGGTTTCAAAATTAAAAGTTCAAAATGATTTGATTTCTAAAACCAAAGATTAACTTGAAGCAAAGCTCAAGGACTTTGAGTATAAGAATTTTAATTTATAAAACTTGCTTCAAAAGGTTCAAGAAGACCATAAAAAAGAAATAGATGATCTTAAAAAGAAAAAAGATTTTATTTACAAAAATTTTGAAAAGAAAAATGGAAAATGTTTTAAACCATATTTTGTAAAATCAAACTTTTACCAAAGATAATCTAGTTCCCCTAGATTTTTGAAAGGAAATAGTTTAAAATATTAAGGGTCTCTAGGGGACTTATTCCTTCAAAGAAAAAGGAATACATTAAAAAATGGATTTCAAAGGGAATTAAGCTTTTTTAGACTAATACCAATGGATCCAAAGCAATTTGGATACTAAAATATTTTTTATTGTCTTTTGCAGGTGTGCTTGAGCATTGATGAGCGAAGTCGAATTTTTGAAAGCCCTTGACACACAAGAGAGAAGGACACTTGGAGAAGGAGAGACTTAACATTCTATATCAGTTCAAGTGGTAAAATTTTGTGTTTCATGCAATTGCTTGATCATGTGTTAATTGTTTAATTTTTTTACGATCAAAGCATGCTTGTATAACTCCATGTTGTGCCTTAATTGCACATAATTAGGGGGAGTCTCAATTGCATGAGTGACATGTTTTTGGCCTTTTATGCTCATATCTATGTTTTTGGCCTTAAACTTGTAGTGTTTGGTTGAATTTTGGTGGAACCATTTTTCTATGTTTTAAATGTTGTATTTTGAGAAACATGTTGTTAATTTGTAGCAAAAATGATTAAGATTAAGTTATAAGGCTTTTTAAGTTAATTTTACTGCATATTTTTACCAGACCGTCCTCTTGATACCGGTATAACCCATACTGTACCAATATGACATTCAACCAGTATTAAAACGGTCAACACCGTATCGGTACGTATAGTTAAATAGGGATAGTTTTGTCTCCTTTTTGCCATGCCTTATATGTATGATGGTTTTCTTTAACAAATAGAATGTTTATTGAATTTCTTGTATTTATTTCATTTATTTATTTTAAATTCAATATATTTCTCTTGAATGTTTGGACTAACATTCTTTTGTTACTTGATTAAAGGGGAGCCATTTATTTTTCATGTTAATTTTTTTTTATTTTTTCTCCACCGTTATCTTGTACCAACAAGTGATTTCAAACTTAGTTTTACATTATTTTGATATAACAAAAAAGGAAGAGATATGTTTGAAAAATTCAATTTTAAAAAGAAAAAAGCGGAGTTTAAATATTTTCTAAAAATATTCTCTTTTTCTAAAATTATTTTTTTAAGGGGAGAAACTTAAAAAACAAATTTTCAAGTGGTTTCACTATATAAAAAGGGAGTTAATGAGATATTTAATTTTGATATAAATTTAATAAAAAAAGTTTTTGAACTCAAACCAAATTTGTAAAAATTATTTAAAGTCCAAAAAACTTCAAAAATATGTTCTAAAGGTTTTTAAAATGTTTTTAACTTGAACTAATAACCTAAAAGTCAAAACAGGCTATGAGTATCGATATGGTCTTTCACGTATCAATACCTAGAGGATCTCGTACCGGTTCGTTTGCCCATGTACGGATACGCCCTTTTTTCCCAAGACTTTATTTTTTCAGTAGCAAATGTCATACTGGTAGAGTTGCTAATTTGAACTGATGCCAGCAAGTTCAGGCCACAACACCAAATTGACAGAAGTATTTAATGTTGTGGTAGTTGAATCCTGAACTGCTTGCCTTCTGAAATGGCCAGACCTTAAAGAAAAGAAGTCTCAACTTTGAAGTGAAGAAGAGGGATCATACTAACACTGTGATGGATTTTTTCTTCAACAACTCGGCTTCAATTTGCTGCCAATTACCTGGCCTCCTTCACCTCCTTTTCCTCTTCCAACACCTGCATCGTCTCCGATGCCATAACAAACTGCAGTCCCTTATTAGTCACCGCCGTCGAAAGAACCAACAATGTGAACAAAGACCTTATTTCTTGCAACATC
The DNA here is from genome assembly GCA_958450335.1 of Hibiscus tridactylites. Lineage (NCBI taxonomy): Eukaryota > Viridiplantae > Streptophyta > Magnoliopsida > Malvales > Malvaceae > Hibiscus > Hibiscus tridactylites. The sequence continues at coordinate 16,095,662 of OY288270.1, forward strand.
TTTAATGGCATATGAGTCTTGGACGATTCCATCCCTGCTTATATTCACGGGTCTTGCCCTTACGTTGATGATTCCTTTAATTGTTTCAAGAATGGTCGGGTTGATTTCAGTTACGTTAGATACTTGTGGATAGGGATGTAAAAACAAGTCAGAACCTGGAAACCCGACTGAAACCTGCCCGAGTCAGAACCTGATTTGACCCGAGGTTTTGATGAGCCGAACCCGATCTGCAACCGACTGTTGTTGATCCGAACCCGAATTTGACATGTTACTGTAGCAACCGAACCCGATCTGCGTCCGACTGAAAACGACCCGAACCCGAATTGGACCTGTTAATTTGGACCTGAAACCCGACCTGCGTCCGACTGAAAAGAACCCGAACCCGAAGCCGACCTGGCAAATAACCGAAATTACCCGACTGAATTGACCCGATATCCGATTTTACCCGACCTGAAATGGACCCGACCTGAAATGGACCCGACCTGAAAATGGACTCGACCTGAAATGGACCCGACCTGCTTTAAACCCGACCTGTTAAGTGACCCGACCTGTTGTTGACCTGAGCTGAAATTAACCCGAAACCTATGACATGATGAATTAAAAAAGGGTAAACTACTGCAGGGGTCACTTTCGTTTCCCGTTTGTACAGATTTAGTCACTACTTTTGAAAAGTGTCAATAAGTGGTCATCTACGTTTTCGATGTGTAAAGACTTGGTCACTCTGACGTTATAGTCCGTTAGTCCCCTAACGGATTGCTGATGTGGCGAAATTAAAATAAGGATAAATTACTGCAATAGCCATTAAAATTTATCTCATGTACATTTTTTTCTCCTCAATTTAAAAAAGTAAACATTATAGTCACTAATAAAAATGTTTCTTTATAATTTCACCCTTAAATTTTTAAAAATTCATTTTTCAATCCTAAAACTTTATAATCAATTAGTACAATAATATTATAAATGCTTAGATGAAAAATAGGTGCCCAAAGTATACCCTTTGAAACTTAGGTGCCCAAATTGCTCCTATTTAATAATTCAAACTTAAAAATTTAGTCCACTAACTACTAAAAAATTCGAGTTATTGGATTTTCTATTTTATAATTCAAACTTTATTTTGAATTTTTGAGTCGAGTTTATGAAATTATGAGTCGAGTATTTTCACATCAAACCAAAAAAATTTAAGGGTAAACTACTGCAGGGGTCACTTACGTTTAGCGTCTGTACAGAGTTAGTCACCACTTTTGAAAAGTGCATATTAGTAGTCCTCTACGTTTTCGATGTGTAAATATTTGGTCACTCTGACGTTAACTCCGTTAGTCCCTTAACGGATTGCTGATGTGGCGAATGTAAAATAAGGATAAATTACTGCAATAGCCATTAAAATTTATCTCATGTACATTTTTTCTCCTCAATTTAAAAAAGTAAATATTATAGTCACTAATAAAAATGTTTCTTTATAATTTCACCCTTAAATTTTTAAAAATTCATTTTTCAATCCTAAAACTTTACAATCAATTAACACAATAATATTATAAATGCTTAGATGAAAAATAGGTGCCCAAAGTATACCCTTTGAAACTTAGGTGCCCAAATTGCTCCTATTTAATAACTAAAACTTAAAAATTTAGTCCACTAACTATTAAAAAATTCGAGTTATTGGAATTTCTATTTTATAATTCAAACTTTATTTTGAATTTTTGAGTCGAGTTTATGAAATTATGAGTCGAGTATTTTCACATCAAACCTAAAAATTTAATTTTTTCGAGTCAAGTCGAGTTATTGGAATTTCTATTTTATAATTCAAACTTTATTTTGAATTTTTGAGTCGAGTTTATGAAATTATGAGTCGAGTATTTTCACATCAAACCAAAAAATTTAATTTTTTTCGAGTCAAGTCGAGTTATTGGAATTTCTATTTTATAATTCAAACTTTATTTTGAATTTTTGAGTCGAGTTTATGAAATTATGAGTCGAGTATTTTCACATCAAACCTAAAAATTTAATTTTTTCGAGTCAAGTCGAGTTATTGGAATTTCTATTTTATAATTCAAACTTTATTTTGAATTTTTGAGTCGAGTTTATGAAATTATGAGTCGAGTATTTTCACATCAAACCTAAAAATTTAATTTTTTTCGAGTCAAGTCGAGTTATTGGAATTTCTATTTTATAATTCAAACTTTATTTTGAATTTTTGAGTCGAGTTTATGAAATTATGAGTCGAGTATTTTCACATCAAACCAAAAAATTTAATTTTTTTCGAGTCAAGTCGAGTTATTGGAATTTCTATTTTATAATTCAAACTTTATTTTGAATTTTTGAGTCGAGTTTATGAAATTATGAGTCGAGTATTTTCACATCAAACCTAAAAATTTAATTTTTTCGAGTCAAGTCGAGTTATTGGAATTTCTATTTTATAATTCAAACTTTATTTTGAATTTTTGAGTCGAGTTTATGAAATTATGAGTCGAGTATTTTCACATCAAACCAAAAAAATTAATTTTTTCGAGTCAAGTCGAGTTATTGGAATTTCTATTTTAAAATTCAAACTTTATTTTGAATTTTTGAGTCGAGTTTATGAAATTATGAGTCGAGTATTTTTTTTTTGATCAGCAAAGCGATGTATATATTATTGATGAGAATATACAACGCAAGTCATACAAGCGCCTCATTAAAAACCTCCCTAATCCTAATGGAGGAAAAGAGTACGACTTGTTGACTTTTAGAAAAACAACAGACCCCCTTACAATCATAACGAAGCCTGAAACAAAGAGACACGAGACACCCCCTCCTTTGCTAGCGCATCAGCTAGCCCATTCGCCTCCCTAAAAATATGAGAAAAACACACGGAGCCTAACCTCAAACACGCACGATCAATCACACAAAAATACTCCCACAAACGCCACGACCGGTGGTCCACCTGCAGCACCCACCCAATAGCCACTCTGGAATCCGACTCAACAATTAAAGGACGGTCCGCCCATCTAGACCCTACAAAGAACTCCAGGGCAAAAGCTATCGCCCGAATCTCTGCCACATTTGAATCAAGAGTACCAAGAGGACCGGAGAACAAAGCAAGAATCCGACTCTGAGCATCACGCAGAACCCCACCAAAGCCCGCAGGTCCTGGTTTCCCGCGCGCGGATCCGTCCACCGAAAACTTCACTGTATTTCCTATAGGGGGCTCCCAGCTCACTCCCACCCGCTCCGAAGACTGAGCATGCCCATCGCGATACAAGCTCGGGCAATCCCACCAGAGGGACTCGGGAACCGACAACCCCTCCTTGAGGGTCTTGATCCAATAAAATGATCGGAGCTTAACCAAGAAACCAATTTCCGCGGCTGTGACAAGCTTATCATTAAAAACCAAGTCGTTCCGCGCAAGCCACAACGACCACAGGAAAGCAGCAATACTCGACACCCACAGCTTCCTCAAGGTACCTTTAAAGGAACAGTGCATATCCGGGATAAGAAAATCCGCAAATAATTCCGGCAATGGCAACGAAATCGCCCACCACCCACGAAACCAATCCCACAATCCCTGGGCAAACGGGCACACATAAAAGAGATGATCAATATCCTCCTCTCTCGCACGACACCACCTGCACAAACCTCGGTCATCACCCAAATCTATCCCACGAGTCCGCAAGAAAGCAAACGTCGGCAAACGACGCAACCAAGCAAACCAAAGAAAAGCTTGGACCTTAGGAGGAACCAACACCTTCCACGCAAAACAGTCCCCAAAATCACCCTCTCCCACTTTATCTATCATAAGCAAACGAGTCAACCCCTTAACGGAGAAAGTCCCACGAGTATCCGGTTTCCACACTAACATATCAAGACCGCCTTGTCGCAACTTGACCGGGCATACCAGCGCTTTCAAATCCAGCAATTGCCGCGCCTCAAAAGATCGAAGGCTACGGCGAAACAAAGCTTCCCACTGAACGTGCTGGAAGCTCGCACCAACTGCAATATCCTTCACCATTGCTAGCCGCTCTATCGCAATTGAGAAAAGACGAGGGAAAACATCTTTCAACGGCTGTTCGATACACCAAGCATCAAACCAAAACAGCACTCTCTCCCCAGAACCAATCTGCCAAACGAAATGATCCTCACCCATATGTTGTTGAATATCCTCGGAGTTAGCAGTTTGCACTATTTGTTTCCAAATCACAGACATATGTCCCCTTGCCGATGTATTAAATCGCCACCACTGAGCCGCTTCACCATACTTAGAGACAATAATTGCCCGCCACAACGAGTTCACATCCCGAGCATATCGCCACGACCATTTCGCTAAAAGAGCCTTATTTCGTACCTCTAGATCAGCCACCCCCAATCCTCCAAGATGGCGAGGCCTACATACCACACTCCAGCTCACTCTGCTCATTTTACGTTGAAGATTCGCCCCACCCCATAAGAAAGCTCGTCTCAACCTATCTATAGCAGCAATCACCCCTTTCGGCACTTTAAACAGACCCATATAGTAAACAGGAAGAGAGGATAAGACTGAATTTACCAAAGTGACTCGTGCCGCAAACGACAAAGACGTCTTCTTCCAACCTGCCAACTTACGTCGAACGGATGCAATTACTGGCTCCCAAACAGCAATGTTTCGCGGATTAACCCCCAACGGCAGCCCCAAGTATACAAACGGCAATACCCCCTGTTGACAACCCAAAACCTCGGCCATAGAAGCAACCACATCCCCATCAATACCTATCGAATACAGTGAAGATTTAGAAAAATTGATGCGCAAACCTGAGCAGACTTGGAAGCAACACAATAGCCTACGGATATTCAGCGCTGCTGTAACAGAAGCTTCGAAGAAAAGGACGGTGTCATCAGCAAACTGCAGATGTGTTATCGTTACCCCCGGAGCCACTTCCACCCCCCTAATCAGCCCCACTTCCTCTGCTTGTACGAGTAGCCGATGCAGCGCCTCTGCCACGATGACAAACAATAAAGGCGACAAAGGACAGCCTTGTCGCAGCCCCCGCCTCATGTCAAATTCCTTCGTTGCACTACCATTTAACAAGACGGATAACCGAACAGAGCCAATGCATTCCATCACCCAACCCCTCCAAGTAGAACTAAATCCCATCGAATCCATAATTTGATCCAAGAACTCCCAACGAACACAATCATAGGCCTTCGCAAAGTCTAGCTTCAGCACACAACCCCCAACTCGGCTTTTGCGCAAAGAATGTATCGTCTCATTTGCTAGCAAAATACCATCAACTATCTGACGTCCACGGACAAAAGCAGACTGATGGTCACTGATCAAACCACCTAATATCACCTGTAAACGCCTAGCTAAGATTTTCGCAAGAATCTTATAGATGGAATTCAACAAGCTAATTGGTCTATAGTCGTGCAAAGTCACTGGTGATTCAACCTTTGGTAACAACACAATAAATGTATTATTAACGCCCAACGGTAATTTACCGGAACTGAAAAATTCGGCCAAAAATCTTTCCACATCCGAACTAACAACCTCCCAGCACCTCTTATAAAACTCCATGCTATAACCATCCGGACCCGGAGATTTGGACCCCTCACTACCTCGCACCACATCCCATGCCTCACCCATAGAAAACGGCAAAATCAGATTCGAGTTCTCAGAGTCGCTTACCACATTAAACGCCCCATCAAACTGCCATGTACAAGCCCTCGTTTCCGCAGCAAAGTGCCTAGCAAAAAAGCGCACCACATATTTCCGTAACCTGTGCGGATCACATACCCAAGAGCCATTAACATTTAAACCAACAATTGTATTCCGTATCGCTCGTAACTTTGCTGCCCTGTGGAAAAACACGGTGTTTCTATCACCCAGTTTAAGCCACGTCGCTCGAGATTTCTGACGCCATAACGACTCTTTTCGACGAATCGCTCGCCATAAAGCTTGCATCCAAGCTTTCTTGCGCTCGGTAAGCTCACCACCCTCCCCCTCTGCTAATTCCTCATCATCATTATCTAAGCTATCAAGGCAGCCTTGTAATTGAGCAATTTCTTTCTCGACATCCCCAAAATCAGATTTATTCTATTTTCTAAGGAACAACTTCAGATGTCGCAACTTTATCGAAATGTTTGAATTACCTATCCCCAAGCCCGTCAACCGACACCACTCCTCCGCCATTCGTTTCACATTGCGTTTCTATTCCAACCACACATTTATAAACCGGAAAGGCCTCAGACCCCAGTCAATATCGTCACATAACAAGAGAATAGGGGCATGGTCCGATATACCTCTCGACATAGAAAGCTGTTCAATTCTAGAAAAACAGTCCAACCACCCAGTTGATACAAGGAATCTATCAATACGACTTTTCCGATTGTCCCTCCCAAACCATGTATACTGCTTCCCTCGTAACGGTAAGTCAATCAAACAAGCCAAATTCACAAAAGAAACGAAAGAGTGCATACCTCTTTGTTGCGAATGGCAGCCTGCTCGCTCTGACGGACACAGCACCGAGTTAAAGTCACCCATAACGCACCAAGGTCCCGCGAAATCGTTGATCACTGTCACTAGCCGTTGCCACAATCCCTCCTGTTCCGACACATCACACGGGGCGTATACCGCCATAAGACAACAAACGATATCCTCCTGCTTCCATCGCCCTTGAATCACCACAAAATGTCTATCAATATCTACCGACTCCATCACAAATTTAGCACCCTCCCATATTACTATTATACCACCCGAAGCACCCACGGATGGCGAAAACACAAATTCAAAACCATCACTATACCACAGCCCAGCGATAACCGACGAATTCAAATCCTCTAGCTTCGACTCCTGTAAAAAGACCATATCAAACCGTTGCCGTCTAACTAATTCACCTACCCGTCGTCTCTTCAAAACCGACCCCAACCCCCTGACATTCCAACTCAATAAACGCATTATTGCAAATTGCGAATGCCGGCTTGCAGCACTCGCGAAAGATCCTGTAGAATTTCCTTCTCGCGGCCTAAAGATGTCACTCCCACCAAATTCCCTGTAGCCGCTGTTGCTGTTGCTTCTCGGTGGAGAATTTCCTGCCGACGTTGGACATCCGAGTCCGTTATGGATGCATCGGCAACAACTTGATGGGAATCACGATTACCACCCTTCCTCGGTCTTCCCCTCCTCTGCTTCAAAGTTTTCACTACCCCCGAAATCGCGTTCACAGATTTTGTTTTTTTTAGAACTCCATTAACCCAAATCGGGATGACAGCATCATCTATTTTGGTTTGTCGTTGTTCTTGTTCACCGTCTAAACGTTCCACCGGAACCGTGAAAACCCCCGTCGGTTCAGTCGTATGAGTTATAATTGGAACAGAGATTAAGCTTGTCGATGCCTGCTGTCCACACCCCGTCTCCTCCTGTCGATCAGAGACACGCGACTGAAGAAGCAGATTTTCCCCAGGATTTAACTCACCTGCTGTAAGAAGAAGAGTTTGATTGTTTTTAGCTATTTCATCAATTTGAAATTCTATTACCGTAGGACTCTGTTGATTATTGCACAATCCTAGTACTAGTCGAACTCTCTCCATTCCAGTTGCACCGCCGCCTTGTGACGGCTGACCCTGCAACGTCAACGACGGCAGGCCTCCGCGATCATCAACCCTTGAGCCCTCGATCATACCATAATCCCCACGATAAGCATCGTTCCATAATTGATTAGTTTTCCATTCTTTTAGACCCGGACCTTCCACTGTTATTAATTCCCGTTGACAATCCTCCCCCAGAATCGACTCCGGCACATAATCCGACGAGCTATCATCACTGGATTCATCACTACCATTATCATCAATCGCTGTGCATTCACAGTCGGTAGGAGGCCCAAAAATGGTCACCTCCGTGACAAAAATATGATAAGCCTTACCCTCGACTTCCAGCACCAAGCGAGAATCAATCGAGTCCATCGTGTCCGTTTCTATCAACAGCCATCCTCGCTCGAACGATGTTGGCGATGCCGTGTTATCCGCAACACGGACGAGCGAAGCCCAAGTCTCCGCGATATTAGCAAAAGTTTCATAGGACCAAGCATGTATGGGAATACCGCGGACTGAAATCCATGCTCGACGTTTGTCTAATACCATCCCCGGTTGCCAATCCCTTAGCTCGGTGAAAACATCTGTAAACCTTGTCCTCGCCAGTACCTCGTCCTTTATTTTCGAGTCCGTGAACATCAGCAAAATAGCTGGTCCAGCAATTCGCACTATAGACAAACCGTTTAAATTGGGAATGTTCATCCTCAAAGCTAACTCCTTCAGGCTCCATTGGCGGCTGCACCACCCCACCATACAATGCTTGAGAATAGCCATTTTCTCATCATCTACACACCCTTGAATCACCTTTTCCGACACATTTGATCGCTTCGAATTCACACTATTTGAAAATCCCTTATCCTCCCCGCTTCTCTTTTGATCTAATGTAACCGATTCCCGTTTTCTCTGAAACGATCCGCGGTCGGCGTATCGAGCCATGCTTACCATCAATCGCGACCCATAAATCCATTTGTGGTTAAGACGTTCAATCGCTCGATCCGCGTCGCTTTTGCTGGCCATCCTAACAAAACCAAACCTCCTTCCATCTCTTGCCCGTTTTCGAGGGATAAAAGCATCGAGAACTTCTCCATGTCTATCGAAGACTTGCCAGAGCCCTTTCCAGTGAAGGGATTCCGAAATCCGTCACACATATACTGTCTATTGTTGCCGGCGGCCGTTCTCCCTTGTGCTCATAACTCCCTTGTCGGCCGTTCTTCTTTAGAGTGTGATGTCGTAGGTTTGAGAATGAGTCGAGTATTTTCACATCAAACCTAAAAATTTATTTTTTTCGAGTCAAGTCGAGTTATTGGAATTTCTATTTTATAATTCAAACTTTATTTTGAATTTTTTAGTCGAGATTATGAAATTATGAGTCGAGTATTTTCACATCAAACCTAAAAATTTAATTTTTTCGAATCAAGTCGAGTGTTGCACTTCCTTACATATAATTTTTAATTTTAATCCGTGTTTGTCCCAAGAAAAACTTTGGATTAAAATTAAAAATTATATGTAGGGAAGTGCAACACTCGAATTGATTCAAAAAAATTAAATTTTTAGGTTTGATGTGAAAATAATCGACTCATAATTTCATAATCTCGACTCAAAAATTCAAAATAAAGTTTTAATTATAAAATAGAAATTCCAATAACTCGACTTGACTCGAAAAAATTAAATTTTTTGGTTTGATGTGAAAATACTCGACTCATAATTTCATAAACTCGACTCAAAAATTCAAAATAAAGTTTGAATTATAAAATAGAAATTCCAATAACTCGACTTGACTAGAAAAAAATAAATTTTTAGGTTTGATGTGAAAATACTCGACTCATAATTTCATAAACTCGACTAAAAAATTCAAAATAAAGTTTGAATTATAAAATAGAAATTCCAATAACTCGAATTTTTTAGTAGTTAGTGGACTAAATTTTTAAGTTTGGGTTTTTAAATAGGAGCAATTTGGGCACCTAAGTTTCAAAGGGTATACTTTGGGCACCTATTTTTCATCTAAGCATTTATAATATTATTGTGTTAATTGATTGTAAAGTTTTAGGATTGAAAAATGAATTTTTAAAAATTTAAGGGTGAAATTATAAAGAAACATTTTTATTAGTGACTATAATGTTTACTTTTTTAAATTGAGGAGAAAAAATTAATGTACATGAGATAAATTTTAATGGCTATTGCAGTAATTTATCCTTATTTTACTTTCGCCACATCAGCAATCCGTTAGGTGACTAACGGAGTTAACGTCGGAGTGACCAAATATTTACACATCGAAAACGTAGAGGACTACTAATATGCACTTTTCAAAAGTGGTGACTAACTCTGTACAGACGCTAAACGTAAGTGACCCCTGCAGTAGTTTACCCAAAATTTAATTTTTTCGAGTCAAGTCGAGTTATTGGAATTTCTATTTTATAATTCAAACTTTATTTTGAATTTTTGAGTCGAGTTTATGAAATTATGAGTCGAGTATTTTCACATCAAACCAAAAAATTTAATTTTTTCGAGTCAAGTCGAGTTATTGGAATTTCTATTTTATAATTCAAACTTTATTTTGAATTTTGAGTCGAGTTTATGAAATTATGAGTCGAGTATTTTCACATCAAACCTAAAAATTTAATTTTTTCGAATCAAGTTGAGTGTTGCACTTCCCTACATATAATTTTTAATTTTAAAAGAATTCTTAACCTGGCTCATTTAATTCTTTTCGAATATGAAAAAAAAGAAAAAGAGAGAAGTCTTCCCCGACCCTTCACCTAACCCCATCGGCCACTCCTAAGATCGCCTCCACCACCCCGTCGTGGCATGCACCGCCGTCACTTCCTTGTTCGCCGCCGTGCCCTGAATCGAACCCCGAGCACCACCCGCAGAATCGACGCTTCGTCTGCCGTGGAGATCGATTTAAAGATTCGACGGAAACCTCCCTCTCGCCTCTGATTTTTGAGTTTTCCGGTCGCCTCGACCGTCTTTTCGCCGTGCCGTCAGTGCCATCGTCATCTCTGAGCCATGGCCAGCAAAACCCAACTGGGCAATCGACCGATCAACGCCGATAAAGGCCTGTCGGAGTAACGCGAGTTCGACCGACTTTGGTTTAAAAATTATATGTAGGGAAGTGCAACACTCGACTTGATTCGAAAAAATTAAATTTTTAGGTTTGATGTGAAAATACTCGACTCATAATTTCATAAACTCGACTCAAAAATTCAAAATAAAGTTTGAATTATAAAATAGAAATTCCAATAACTCGACTTGACTCGAAAAAATTAAATTTTTTGGTTTGATGTGAAAATACTCGACTCATAATTTCATAAACTCGACTCAAAAATTCAAAATAAAGTTTGAATTATAAAATAGAAATTCCAATAACTCGAATTTTTTAGTAGTTAGTGGACTAAATTTTTAAGTTTGAGTTATTAAATAGGAGCAATTTGGGCACCTAAGTTTCAAAGGGTATACTTTGGGCACCTATTTTTCATCTAAGCATTTATAATATTATTGTACTAATTGATTGTAAAGTTTTAGGATTGAAAAATGAATTTTTAAAAATTTAAGGGTGAAATTATAAAGAATCATTTTTATTTGTGACTATAATGTTTACTTTTTTAAATTGAGGAGAAAAAATGTACATGAGATAAATTTTAATGGCTATTGCAGTAATTTATCTTTATTTTAATTCCGCCACATCAGCAATCCGTTAGGGGACTAACGGACTATAGCGTCGGAGTGACCAAGTCTTTACACATCGAAAACGTAGATGACTACTGTAACCCCCTCGTCCCGGTCTGGTCGGATGACCGGTCCGAGTGGGCCACACGGGGAAAACCGAAGCGAAACCCGTTAAGGCTTCCCCTCGGTTAACGACCCAGAAAATTTCTTTTTAACCTTAGTCTTCTCTAGATGCATATTTAATTCCTATGTGTAGACCAACAGCGGAAGATACAAGCAACGAAACATTTACCGACCAAACAAAAGCAAACAGTCCATTTTTCTTCATTACAGCAGGCCGTTTCGAAACACCTAAAGGGTGTTCCGAAACGCCATGACCTAGTCAACGGGCTTGGGTCAACCACAAGGTGACCGTTCCGAAACAGGGGGAGGCCCGTATCGGAACGACCTTGACGGTCAAAATCTCGTGGTCAACGAGATTTGACCGTTTCGGAACTTCAGAGGCCCGTTTCGGAACGGCTTCATCTCGCCAATTTCTCAAAATTCCAGTAGCGAAAACGTTCCGGAACGACCCTCATCCGTTTCGAAACGGTAGGCCATTTACACAGGGGCCGTTTCGGAACACAGGGACCCGTTCCGAAACACCCCCTGTCTGTAGACTTTTCTGGGCTGTTTTGAGGCACAAGAATGCCCCAAAACACCACCAAGGCACCCTATAACTTCATAGCAAAACAACCCAAGGCTTACTAACAATACTAGCATGCTTCAACAAGGTTTAAAACATGTCTAACACAAAGGCAACAATCAACACACATACATCCAATCAAACAACATCCAACCTTAAACATGGTTTCTAAGCATTTAACCAACATACAAGAGAGCAAATTAGGCATGGTTAACAACTTAAACATGGCATCACAAGCCACACAAAAGCAATATAACATAGAGTCTAAGCATGCTCCTAGCAACCAACAACAACCAACAAGTCTTACACATCCCATTGCTTAAACTATTACATGTCTTAACGTTAAAATCATACTTGATGAACTCAAGTCCAAAACCACACTTGGAGGCCCTCCACTTGCCCGAGCAACCCACGATCTAGGGATCTGCAATGTTGAACAAAGAGAGCGTAAACAATGATGCTTAGTGAGGGTAAGCTCTAAAAACAAACCTCAACACTGCAGGGTCCGAGCACGATCTAGCCAAGGCAATTTACATTTGTCAAGAGTCCACAAGATATAAATGCATGAGCAATATATCACATATATGCCATAAACATGAGCTCAACACTACCATACATGTAATCACATTTAAACATCCAAACAGCTCATATATTCCAACACATTGATACACATATCAATCAACATTGGCACCTAGTTAAGACCCGAATACGCGGATAGACACGTTGGAAACTCATATCCAACAACCACATTACCTCGGTGGGATTCCACTCATCACCGGTCTCGCGGAGGGGATTCCACTCATCCTCACGCCCCGTCGATGGGATTCCACTCATCACCGACTATATTCAATTACAATTCCGGGCGAACCCGTACTCCTCCTTGGTGACTCAACGCCACCAAGGCCACGCGCGACTTTAGACTCATGTGTACACACTAACATCCTAATGATCGATCATTTGTATCCAAGTTTACTAGTGCCAATATTTACCTACATCACATTACTCATTTCATAAACCTTGTGCTTAGCACACACTCACCCACAACCATCATTATGCATGCCTCAAACATCATAAGTCCAATCTCATTTCACATGCATAAGGCAATATACATAGACATTCATATCGCAAATTTATGCAAGACATACACAACCATAAAGTGAGTTCAACCAAGGGCTCTAGATCAAGTTTAGGATTAGGCTACCACCCTAATCCTAACTCTAGGTGGGTCTACCAAGCCCAACCTAGTCCATATACTCGAACCAACCAATTCAAAACCGTTTAAAACAATTAACCACTCACCTAAGCTTCCAAGCTCAAGACCACGCAAGCAACAACCTTCAAATCTCCGGATTCACTTCTGATGCTTCACCGATGCCCAAACTTGACTCTAATCAATCCCAAACACAAACAAAACATCCACAATCAAAATCTTGTCATCGAAATTAACCCGGATTACATTACCAAGCATCCAACACTCAAAACAAGTCCAAAAACAGGATTTTCGAGCAGCCCACTTGACCCACTGAATTCTCTCATTTCAAGCACCCAAACAAGCACCAATTACACCCAAAATGATCCTCATATGTCATACCCCCTACAGCCCCCAAAACCCAACATCAACCAGCCCCAAAACATACTTTAAAACCCTCCAAAAACCCTCTCAAAACCCAATTCCGAAAATTGATTAAAATCGTTTGAAATTTACATATGTAGCATCATTTGGCTCCTATATTCCATATCTAACCTTAACAAATCGAAATATTAAGTTTAGCTACACAAAGGCACCATTTTTAATCAAGATTTTCAAAATTTCTATTTTCTCAAAACCTCATGAAAACGAAAATGAATGGTACTTTCATGAAAGGGAAGGTGAGGGGAGTTCAAAATTACCATTACCTTTAAATTTGGAGTTGAGATGGAGAAGTTGTGGAATGGAATAGTAAATGGGTTGGGAGCCTTTGTTTTCCCGTTGATGAAGAAGAGAATGAATAGTGGGTGATGGGGGTTTTTGCTTTGTTTTAGTTTAAAAGCTCAAATGACTTATTTGTCCTTAATGAAATGAAATATTCACAAGGACATATAATTCATGGCCATTTAGGGTTTAATTGCAAAACATAGTAAATCAAATTAAATTAATTTAATTTGGAAATGAACCCTAAATTTTTAGAAACCATTTTAATTATAAAACCGAGTCCAAAATAATATTAAAATATTATTTTCACCTAACCCCTAAACCCGGGTGTTACAACTACTTATTGGCACTTTTCAAAAGTGGTGACTAAATCTGTACAAACGGGAAACGAAAGTGACCCCTGCAGTAGTTTACCCATTAAAAAATTATAAAAGTTGATATACCATATACATATATAATGTATATACATATACACTTACATATATTGATATAGGTGATGTATATGCGCGCATACATATATATAATATATATATTAAGTACTAAAGTTGAAAAAAGAATAAGTAATTGATAATTTATGAAAATAAAAAATTAAATGAAGAGTTGTTTTTAATTTTAAAGTTTATTCATTAACTTGAATAAAATTGTAGACTTACAAATTATAAAAAATTAAATAACAGTTGTATAAGTTTTAACGTTAATTTATGAACTAAAAAAATTAACTAAAGTTGTATATGCATTTGTAGTTCATAAAATTTACTAAACTTATAACTTATGTATAGCATTTGTAGTTCAAAAATGATTAAGTAAATTTAGTAAAGTTATAAAAAAAATTATAAGTCTACAATTTCATTTTTTTATACTTAACACTTAACAGATTCAAGTTATAAAATTTAGTGAAGTTATAACTTATGTATAACATTTATAGTTCAAAAATGATTAAGTAAATTTAGTAAAGTTATAAAAAAAAATTGTAAGTCTACAATTTTATTATTTTATACTTAACATATTCAAGGTATAAAATTTAGTAATGTTATAACTTATGTATAACAGATTAAAATTGTAAACTTAAGTAAATTAACGTTATAACTTAAGTAAAGTTATAACTTATGTATAACAGATTCAAGTTATAAAATTTAGTAAAGTTATAACTTATGTACAAGTCTTACTACAATTTTTGCAGTTCAAAATTGATTAAGTTATAAAATAGATGGTTTTACTTAATTAGAACAGATTAAGTAATTGTTGTCTTAAGTTACAAATTGTAGAATTAAGTTAAGATATAAAATAGAATTCATACACTTAAGTTAAAAAATTAACAGATATAACATAAAAATAACTAGAATTCCAGATTATGAATATTTGATTACTTAAAAAAATGTCAATACAGAATGTAAAAAAAATACAAGATAGAATAGTTTACACTTAAAATTTTACAAACTGAAACTCACAAAATACAAGTTTGTAATAAAATTAGCTCTCAGATCTTATAGCAAAGACAAAAGCTAAAAGCACTTTGCTACCAGATAATTCTTCATCGAGCTATCTCATCTAAATGCTACCAACAAAGTTAATTATGAGTAACTGGTAAGAAACCAACATAATTTAAACCAGGGCAACACTTAGATAAGAGAGGAACAGCAAGCTACCAGTAACCAGCAGCAACACCAAGCCATTAACAGCAGCAGCAAACAGCATCACCAACTCATAAACAGCAGCAGCATTCAGCTAAGAAGTAAGCAAGATAAAAAAATAGGAGCATTCAGCAAAACCAAATAACAACATCATCACTAAGTCAATTAAATACACAGTCAAGGGAATACCTCACTTAAACAGGAGCATTCAGCAAAACCAAATAACAACAACAGCATCACTAAGTCAATTAAAAAACAGTCAAGGGAATACCTCACTTAAACAGGAGCATTCAGCAAAACCAAATAACATCAACAGCATCAATAAGTCAATTAAAAAACAGTCAAAGGAAATACCTAACTTAAACATGAGCATTCAGCAAAACCAAATAACAACAACAGCATCACTAAGTCAATTAAAAAAACAGTCAAGGGAATACCTCACTTAAACAGGAGCACTCAGCAAAACCAAATAACAACAACAACATCACTAAGTCAACTAAAAAAACAGTCAAGGGAAATACCTCACTTAATAATCAGAAGCAACATAGTTGACCTCTGAGCTCTAAAGTGTTTCCTGCAAAACAGATTCAAGTCAGAAACTATTTAGAAAAATAAAATAAGAATTTAAAAAAACAGTTAAGGGAAATACCTCACTTAACATCATAAGCAACATAGTTGACCCCTGAGCTCTAAAGTGTTTCCTGCAAAACAAAAGAAAGTCAGAAACTATATAGAAAAATAAAATAAGAATTAAAAAAACAGAAAAAGGAGTATACCTTAACCATGAAGTGGATCTTCAACAGACACATCAGAGACTGGGGCATCTTTCCCAACAGCAAGAAATTCTTCACCCCTTTCCTCGGGCTCAAAACCATACAACCAATTTCTGGTTGTTACAAATACTTCTACATTTTTAGGCAAAAGCCTAGCCCTCAACTTGTTCAAAATTCGACCTCCCATGTTAAATGAGGATTCAGAAGCAACAGAAGTGATTGGAATGGCTAACACATCTCTAGCCATGAGTGAAAGTATTGGAAAAGACACAGATTGTGTTTTCCAATACTCTAAGATATCGAACTCGGCATCTTCAGTGCGAGGGAGAAGGGGCAAAGAAATATAGGAGTCAACATCAGACTTACCACTCCTAGAAGCTGCCAAATTGGCATCAAAGTTCTGCCATTAAATAAGAAAAAAATTAGTAAATTGTAAATGAAAAAAAACTAAATATAAAAACAGAAGCAAAAAGAAGAATTGACCTGAAAAAGATTAGATTTTTTGAAGGTCCTAGGGCGACCAGAACTTGACAGACTTGAACTTTGAGAAGAGTTACTTTGGACAGAAGAATTAGTAGAAGAAGAACGTGCAGATCTTAAATAATAAATATACATACTTACAAACTCATTATAAACAACACTTACCCTCCTTTCAACCTCATCCTCAACATAGAGGACACCATACAACTCCTTCAGAAGTTGTAACTTATACCGAGGATCAAGTAAAACAGCAAACGACAGAATAGTTGAATGATCAGATCAGTATTTCTCATACAATTCAAGCATAGGTCATGCCATTGCAGAGATGCCCTCACATGGATCATTGTGAGCATCACACAAAAGTTTCTCAATGGCAACAACATTAGCCAAGTACAAATTAGCAGTAGGATACTTGGATCCTGAGAACAGAGTAGAAATTTCAAAGAAGGGCTCAAGGAAATCGCAAATTAATTTAGCAGTTTCCCACTCAACATCAGAGATTATATCCAAACCATTTTCCCTATTAACAAACAAGTTAATAGCATGTTTAGCTTCGAGTGCCCTACGAAGCATCAGGTAAGTAGAGTTCCATCGAGTAGGAACATCCAAGACCAACTTACCAGAAAAATCAGAACCACAATCATTAATAGCAGAATCAAAGCAACAAAGTCTAGAATCAGAAGAATCTATAAATTTAACAATCTCACGCAATTTATTAACAGAGGAGTCAATTACCTTCAAACCTCTTTGAACTATCAAGTTCAGGATATGGGCAGCACACCTTATATGAAAAAACTTACCATTGCATGGCAGGGGAGAAATTGCATGCAAATCATCTTTCAGACGCCTCACCATTATTTCATTTGCAGAAGCATTATCAAGAGTAATTGTAAAAGCTCTCTTCTCAAGACCCCACTCAGTTAACATATTTTTAACAAACTTATAAATAGACTCACCATCATGGGGAGGGGGGAAACGACGAAAATTTAAAATCTTAGACTGAAGTTTCCAGTTATTATCAACATAATGTGCAGTCAGTGCAAATTAAGAACGTGAAGTGCAAGCAGACCATCCATCACATGTAAAACAGATACGACTCACAACAGATTGCATTGAATCAAAAAGCAATTTTTTATGCATCTCATGCTTTAACATGCAAGCCTTAGTAATAGAATATCTTGAAATATCTTTCACATTAGGATTTAAATAATTATGCAAAACCCTAAGTTTATCATGCTCAACAACACTCAAAGCATAACCATGACAAAGAATTGCTTCAACAAATAACTCACAATATCTTTTCTGATCAAAAGAAGCTTCTGAACTACTATTGGGATTAGTAGCAAGAAACTCCTTATAAGATTCACATTTTTCAGTATGCCTTTTAGGATTAGAAGTATCAATATAAGAATCAGCTTTATACCTTTTTGTTTTGTAGTACTTACATTCAGCAAAAAGACCTTCTGGAAGCTTGATGAAGGTGTAATGATCCCAAACAGGAGATGTTCTTCTCCCAATGTCCCCTCTAGTTGAAGCTGTAGACTTCCTCTTGGAGGTACGAACTGTCTCAGATAGTTGATCATTTACATCCTCTTCAAGCATTCAAAAATAAAAGAGTCAGAAATATACAAAATATAAGTTAAAAAAATCATAATGAACAAGGATTAATAAATTACCTTGAGATAGTATAATTTGGTCATTTAGATTTCTTTCACCAGGAAAGTCCAACTCATAAGAGAAAGAATTCATAGCTGTCACAAAACTGAAAAAGTCCAAATCAGAGAACCAAACATACAAAATATACAAAATCATATATACAGACTGACATAAACAAAAAATACAAAATTATCTAATGGTTTCAGTTTAACCCTTGTACGTGGCGTTGTTACACCTGTCCACAGGGACCTTTAAAATCCCCCTTTGGCACCAGTAGCCCCGTAGGACGGGTAGTCCAGCCTATATACTCGGGTTAAACCAAGGAAACCCTAAAGACTTGGGCCATACATATACATACATGCATAAAAATAAAACCATAGAAACTGACATGCATAAATACAAACAGACAGAAACCATGAATACATACAGAAATATACAAACTGACAGAAACATACAACCTTCCAGAATCGACCAGAAAGAAACATATAGAAACATGCATAAAGACAAACAGATATAACATGCAAAAAGAAACATAGAACCTTCCAGAATCGAACAGAAAGAAACATACAGAAACATGCATAAAAACAAACAGATATAACATGCAAAAACATGGATAAAAGAAACATGCAAAAATAAACATACAACCTTCCAGAATCGAACAGAAAGAAACATACAGAAACATGCATAAAAACAAACAGATATAACATGCAAAAACATGGATAAAAGAAATATGCAAAAAGAAAGATAAAAACCTTCCGGAATCGAACAGAGAGAAACATACAGTAACATGCATAAAAACAAACAGATATAACATGCAAAAACATGGATAAAAGAAACATGCAAAAGGAAATATACAACCTTCTAGAATCGAACAGACCCACATACAAGAGGAACAGACTGACAGAATCCAGAAACGATCCTGAGAAACAAAGGAAAATAGTTAGAAAATAGTAATCGAACAAAAAAATAAATAAATAGTAGAAAATAGAAGATATAACTTACCGGAACTGACAACTGAAAAGGCTGAGAAGATCAGCTCTCGGAAAATGAAAAGGCAGAGAAGAACAGCTCTTAGAATCTGAAGAGGTAAGATGAGAATACGAAAGGATTTTGGGATTAGAGGTTAGGGTTTGGGGATTATATGGTAAGGGTTAGGGTTTTAGATTTAGGGTTAGGTTTTTGGGATTAAGGGTTTAGAGGTTAGGGTTTCAGATCTAGGGTTAGGGTTAAGAATAAATTAGGGTTTAGGGTAAAACAGAACTGAGTTTGGGTTTTGGGTTTAGAAGGATTGAAGATAGGAATTCTCAAGAACACGAGGCTGTTCTTGAGAAAAGTAGGGGTTTTGATCGAAGAAAAACAGGTTTAAGGAGGGTAGATCTGGGAATTTGGTGTTTGTGGATGAGAGAGAAATTGAGAGGATATTTCGGCAGAGTAACAGTAGGGAGAAAATGATCAATTTTGGCTGAGGGGTGAGGCTCTATTTATAGGCCTCGAGCCGGGTTAGAGGATCCGCGCTCTTTGAAACGGGTTATTCGGGTTTTGCTCCGCAAGCACTCCTACTTTGCTTTCTTTCAATTTCGTCCTTTTTTTGTGAAATTGAGCTTCAAGCTTTGTTTTTTTCAATTGAGTCCTTAATTCAGTTTTAATGTTTAGGGTTATGGTTTTAATTTAGGGTTTGTGGTTTTAATTTACGATTTTGGTTTCTAATTTAGGGTATAAATTAAGGGTTTAGTGATTTGTTTATGGCTAATATATTTTATTTAGTTATTTGTTTATGGTTAATATGTTAATTTAGGGTATAAATTAAGGGTTTTGGGTTTTTCATTTAATGTTAATGGGGTTTAGGGTTTATGACCTTCAATTAGGGTTTTAATTTAAAGGTTTAGGGTTAAAGGGTTTTAGGTTTTAGTATCTAATTTTTAGTTTTAATACTTTTAAGGTTTTCATTTAGGGTTTAGGGTTTCATGAAGCAATGTACTTCGAGTGTTTAGTTTTAATGTTTAGGGTTTAGTGTTAGAGTTTAGGGTATAATGCTTAGGGTTAGGGTATAATGCTTGGGGTTTAGGGTTTTGGGTATAGGGTTATCATTAGGGTTTCATGTTTTTTTTAATTTTAGAATTTATATTACAATATATGTATATATAAAAGTGGAAACCCTAAACCCTAATCTCTAAACCCTAAACCTTAAGCACTAAAGACTAAACCCTTAGATCTTAATCCTAAACCCTAAGCCCTAAAGTATGTAAGTATTTATGTATTTAGGGTTTACGGTAGTATAATGAACTAAGGTTAGTTCGAGTGATTAGTTTGTAAGGTTTAGGGTTTAGTGTTAGGGTCTAGGGTATAGTGCTTAGGGTTTAATGTTGTGATAACATGTGACTTAGAGTTTTGATTTTATGGGTTTCAATTTAGGGTTTTGGGTTTTGGGTATAGGGTTATCATTAGGGTTTCATGTTTTTTTAATTTTAGAATTTATATTACAATATATGTATATATAAAAGTGGAAACCTTAAACCCTAATCTCTAAACCCTAAACCCTAAGCACTAAAGACTAAACTCGTAGATCTTAATCCTAAACCCTAAGCCCTAAAGTATGTAAGTATTTATGTATTTAAGGTTTACGGTAGTATAATGAACTAAGGTTAGTTCGAGTGATTAGTTTGTAAGGTTTAGGGTTTAGTGTTAGGGTCTAGGGTATAGTGCTTAGGGTTTAATGTTACGATAACATGTGACGTAGGGTTTTGATTTTATGGGTTTCAATTTAGGGTTTAGTGTTTAGGGTATAGGGTTATCATTAGGGTTTAGTGTTTTTTTTATTTTAGAATTTATATTACAATATATGTATATATAAAAGTGGAAACCCTAAACCCTAAGCACTAAACACTAAACCCTTAGATCCTTATCCTAAACCCTAAGCCCTAAAGTATGTAAGTATTTATGCATTTAGGGTTTACGATAGTATAATGAACTAAGGTTAGTTCGAGTGATTAGTTTGTAAGGTTTAGGGTTTAGTGTTAGGGTCTAGGGTATAATGCTTAGGGTTTAATATTACGATAACATGTGACTTAGGGTTTTGATTTTATGGGTTACGAATTTAGGGTTTAGTGTTTAGGGTATAGGGTTATCATTAGGGTTTCGTGTTTTTTTTAATTTTAGAATTTATATTACAATATATGTATATATAAAACTGGAAACCCTAAACCCTGATCTCTAAACCATAAAACCCTAAGCACTAAACACTAAACCCTTAGATCCTTATCCTAAACCCTAAGCCCTAAAGTATGTAAGTATTTATGCATTTAGGGTTTACGATAGTATAATGAACTAAGGTTAGTTCGAGTGATTAGTTTGTAAGGTTTAGGGTTTAGTGTTAGGGTCTAGGGTATAGTGCTTAGGGTTTAATGTTACGATAACATGTGACTTAGGGTTTTGATTTTATGGGTTTCAATTTAGGGTTGAGGGTTTAGGGTATAGGGTTATTATTAGGGTTTTGAACCCTAAACCCTAAACCCTAAACCCTAAACCCTAAACCACAAACCATAAACTCTATACACTAAAACACAACCCCTAATGTATATAAGTATGTACGTGTGTACATATTAATGCATAAACCCTAAACAATAAACCATAAACACTAAACACTAAAAAATAACCCTTAATGTATGTAAGTATGTGCGTCTGTACATGTTAATGCATTAACCATAAACCCTAATCATAAATCATTAAAACCCTAAACCCTAAACCCTTACCCCTAAACCCTAAACACTAAAACACAACCCATAATGTATGTAAGTATGTGTGTGTACATATAAATACATTAACCCTGAACCCTAAACTTGAAACCCTAAACCCTAACTCTTATACCCTAAACCATGAACCATAAACCATAAACCATAAACTCTATACACTAAAACACAACCCATAATGTATATAAGTATGTACGTGTGTATATATTAATGCATGAACGCTCAACCCTAAACCCTAAACGATAAACCCTGAACCAAAAACCTTAACCCATAAACCTTAATCACAAAATCACAACCCATAATGTATGTAAGTATGTGCGTGTGTACATATAAATACATTAACCCTAAACCCTAAACACTAAAACCCACACTACAACAATATATGTTTTTAGTGACAAAATGCTAGTGACTAGAAGTAATGTTGTCACAGATATTAAACTTTTTGTGACAATTTTTGTGTGCGACACTATTAGTATGAGTAATTGTGATGAATTTTTATTTTGTCACTGTTATAGTAGTAATTGTGACAATTACATCTTTCACAATTAAATTCTCACTATTAGTCTATAACTGTGACAGAAATTTCTTTGACACTAAAACTTTGACACGTAATAGAGACGATATATAAAGTGGTCACTATTATTTGATTTTTGTTGTGACAGTAAAATAGTTTGTCACTTTAAATTTTACTTTTTGTTGTGATAAATTTTGCCACCATTGCAAAAATAAAATTAGTGACAAATTATATATTGTCACAATAATAAATTTATTTATTTTTATAATACTAGTAATAATAACAATTATAAAAATTGAAGTTATCATAAATTAGTTTGTCAAAAGGTAAAATAATTCTATTATTCTCTATACTATGTGTAAATTCTTGTTTTAGTCATTCTATTTTGATCAATTGTAGTCCCGATTGTTTTTCAAATTTTAAATTTTCGATCCTAATCCAAACGTGACAATGATAACTTGACTAAATTAAAATGATTAAAAATGATCAAATAAAAGAAAAAAAAATCAAATATGCAACTTATATATAACAAATAGGCTAAAAATTTTACTTAATATATTTAAAGACTACCATTCATGTCAAGATCTAAATTTCAAAATTTAAAAAGTACAGAAACTTAAAGTGACCAAATTAAAGTACAAAGACTAATATGTAATCTTAGCATAATATATGATAGCAAAATTTTACCTTATGAAAAATTTTACACTTAATATTTGTTTTAACTTTGCTTGTTGAGTTAAAATTTGCATTATCAGTATGCGTAATAATTATCACATAAAAAGGATAATTCTATCAATAATTTGAATTAAATTAATTAAATTATTTAATTAAAATATAATATTCATTATTTTAGGCGTAAATCTTAATATTTACATTTTATATTTTAAAACCAACTCAATTATTTTTATATATTTTCTTCAACAAACACATTTCGTATAAAAACCCATAGGAAAATGAATTAAATTATCATTATGATAATTAGTGTTATTATTAATACATATTTTAAAAATAAATAAAATTAATTTCAATCACAATTTAACCTAAATACCTTTAAAATAACATTAAATTTCTTGCCTAGCTTAATGAATAAACATTGCATTCTCGCTCTAAAGGTTCCAGGTTCGATCCTCCTTGAAGCCATGTATTGTATTTATTTAATAAAAATTGACATCTAAAGGTGCCACATCATCTATAATGAAAGTTCAATGACCTAATGAAAGGTTAAAAGTATTTATTGACTACAATGCAAAAGACCCATTAAATTTCAGGGACATAAATAAGATGATTACAACTAAAAATATAATTATTATATAATATTATTTTTATTATTGAAAAGTGACAACATGTTTAGACATTAATCAATATTTATTTGTGATAAAATATTTGTCACTAATAAGAATAACATTAGTGTCTAAATTTTAGTCACTGTTGTTAATCTTTTGTGTCAAAAATGTAGTCACAAAAAATATTACTAATTGTGACGAAATGCATGAAGTTGTCACAAGTATAATAGTGACGGAGTTATTAGTGACGAGTGGTGACGACTCAAAAAAATTGTCACTATAAATTACAGTGAATAAATTTAATACTTTTAGTGACCATGTTCAATGTCACTAAAAATGCATTTTCTTGTAGTGCCAACCCTACTCTATGTAAGTATATTCGTGTGTACATACTAATGCATGAACGCTCAACACTAAACCCTAAACCCTAAAACTTTATTTTTATTCTAAATTGACCTATACTTATTGTTTTTTTAATTACTCTAATTTTTATACTTTTAATTTGATATTTTTGTTCATTATAGTCCCCAAAACTTTATTTTTATTCCAAAATACCCATTTTCCTTGTTTTCTTTTAAATTTGTCTAATGTTTTATAATTTTAATTTGAAATTTATGTTCATTATAATCCCTGAAATTTTATTTGTAATCCAAATTGACCCATTTTCTGTCCAAATCGACCCATTTTGATTATTTTTTTAATTAATCTAATGTTTTATAATTATAATTTGATATGGCTTTAAATAATTAACTCAAAATTAATGACGATTGACGAAGGTCAACCTAAAGTCTATCAATTACTTATACGGTTGCACGGCCGAACTCAAACTGAATACGAATTTCAATCCCAAAAATACCTCGACCTGAATTACCCGACCTGAAACTACCCGACCTGAAATTACCCGACCTGAAATGCACCTGACCTGAAATGAACCCGACCTGAAATAGACCCGACCTGAAACGGACCCGACCTGAAATGGACCCGACCTGAAACGAACCCGACCTGAAATGAACCCGAACTGAAATGGACCCGAACTGAAGTGTATCCGAACCCAAATTAACCTGCCAATTATCTGCTTCGGACCCGACCCATTCTAACCCGACCTGAAATGGACCCGGCCTGAAATGGACCCGACCTGAAATGGACCCGACCTGAAATGGACCCGCACCCGACCCGAGTCGAGTCAATTTTTTTTACCTGAAATGACTTGTATCCGATTTTACCCGACCTGACAGAACCCAACCTGAAACCTGTCATATTACCTATTTTTACATCCCTACCCGTGGAAGCCTGTCAATGGTCAGATTTCGAGGTCAAGATTTTATAGAAAAGTACTTGAAATCGTTTCACCACTTTGTTTAGTTTGTCTTTTACATTGTTGTTGAAATGTGTGTAGGTTTAATGGGAGGAAAATGCTGGAGATGTTGAGCGGGAAGAAACTGGTTTACGTGGGAAATTCTTTGAATAGGAACATGTGGAATCACGAGTGTGCTCATCGAGAGATAAGAGATGTCTTTTCGAAGTTTCCAGCAGGAGTGAGTTCATAACTCATGGGTTCTTTTCTGGTGTGTTGATGCTAAAAAAAGAAGAAATAAACGTGAGGGAGAATGAGATAGGGGAAATATAATTTTATAATAAGTGAATTAAAAGTTTGGTGACCGTAATGAATGTTTTAAAACTTCGGTGATCATATTAAAAGTACAATAAAAGCTCAGGGACTACCAATGTAGTTTACCTTTTTTAAAATTTGAAGGGTGACCCAAATGTAACCTAACCCATATTTGAGTGACCCAAATATAACCTTTAATAATAGGATTAGAGATGTAAAAAGCTAACTCGACCTGAAAACCCGACTGAAACATGCTCGAGTCAGAACCTGATTTGACCCGAGGATTCGATGACTCGAACCCGATCTGCAACCGACTGTTGTTGACCCGAACTCGAGTTGGACCTGTTACTGTAATAACCGAACCCAACTTGCATCCGACCGAGAACGATCCGAACCCGAATTGGACCTGTTACTATGGACTCAAAACCCGACCTGCACCCGACTGAAACGAACCCGAACCCGAGACCGACCTGGCAAATAACCGATATTACCCGACCTATTTTGAATCTGACTTATTTTAAACTCGACATGTTTTAAACCCGACCTATTTTGAACCCGACCTGTTGTTAACCTGAACTAATATTGATCTGGCTTGATATTTACCTTGCCAGTAATTTGAAGAAGTCTATAATTTGATAATTTTCAAGAGAAGAGTGAGAATTTATTATATTATAGTGTGAGAAACTAATTTTTCACCCATTAAATCGTTAATTATTATTATTTTATTTAAAATCTTTTTATTAAATAATTTTATTATTGATTATTAATTTATTAAATTATATATAAGAATATTAGATTATGAATTATTTTTTACCTAATTTGTTCTTGGCTTAACCTGTAAATGATCCGATATTTACCTAACTTGTAATAACTAATAAGTTACAATTGAAAATTTTTATTAAATTATGAATTTATTATATTATGATGTGACGCGTTACACGCTAATGTTAGTAGTGCTATGGTGTGATTTGTATATCCAAGGTCTACAGATGTACTCTTTTCCCTCCATTTAAGTTTAGGGAGATTTTTTAACGTGGCACTTGTTTTCCTTTCTTTTCTTATAAAAAAAATACATTTCATAGTTTAAGATACATTATTAAGTATGATTATTAAATTAATATATTTATTTTATTATATTTATAAATTATAATATATAAAAACATTTTAAAGTTTTATTAAATAATAACTTGTGATTAATGGATTTGAAACAAATTATTTAAAATTTGTTATTAAAATTAAAAAAAATAACATTTTATATTAAATATATCATCATGTTAAAAAAATTAATTATAACCATTAAATTAATCGTATTAAATGACTCATTTGTTTTTTAATACAATTCATTAAATTAATTGTATTAAATAGTTCATTTATTGATTATTAACTTAATCATTAGAAATAAATGACTTTAAATATCAATAATTTTATTTTATTATTTTAAAGTAATAATTAATTAACAAGTTAAATATAATTTAACTTAAATTTTTATATATTAATTATTGATATTAATTATTAAATTTTACATTAAATCATATAAAATAATTTAAAAATATCAATAAATGTAAACCATTATTATAATGTACAAACCGATTAATATTTTAAATATAATTTAATATATGTAATCACATAATTTACTTAAGATACTATTAAAATATAAGATTAATTTTTTATTATATTTATAATATTAAGAGGTTAATAAAATGGGGTATGTAAAAAAGCTAGTTGTAATAATTAAAAAAGGTTTAAAAATTTTAAAATCACGCTAAACGAAACAATTAGGGGAAATTTTCTGCCTTTTTTTGTTTAGGGGATAATCACTCTTTAGGTCCTTCCTTGATTAGATGCTTAAGTTTTAAGTTTTTAGGTTTTAATTTGTTTCTTTTTAGTCTTAACTTTGTTTTAATTTGGTATTACTTTGTTTTAAATTGAGCTTAAAAGTTTGTTTTGTATTCAATTTGGTCCTTAATTGATTTAAAATCAGGTTTGGGGTTTATTGTTTTAGGGTTAGTGTTTGGGGTTTATATGATTATTTCATGGATTAGGGGTTTAAGTGCTAAAACTTGAGGTTTATGAGTTTAGTTTAGGGTTAATGTTTGAGTTTAATGAGTATTTGGGTATACTACACACGCGCACGCACGCACACCTCCCCCTCCCACACATACTAAAACTTACATGGTAAACCTTAAGCTCCAATACATACATTGTGTTAATGTAATTATATATATGTATTAATGAATAGACATATATATGTATAATGTATTAATATATATATTATATATATATTTACATTAATACATATTAAATTCTAAACCCTAATACACCTACATATATATTAATATATATATATACATACTAAAACTTACATTCTAAACCCTAATACGTACATTCTACATATATATCTATTAATGTATATATATATATATATATTAATGTATATATATGTATTAATATATACATATACATATACATACTAAACCCTAAACCCTAATACATATATATATATAACATATACGTACTAAAACTTACATTCTACTTAATACGTACGTACTATATATATATTAATATATATATATATATTAATATATATATATATATTAATATATATATATATATATATATTAATATATATATATATATTAATATATATATATATAGTTTAGGGGTTAAGGTTTGAGGTTTATGGGTATAGCTTAGGGGTATACATACATAATATATATATATATTAATGTGTGTGTATATATATATATATATATATATATATATATATTAGGGAAAACTACAACACTGACCACCAAACAAATTGGGGATACCTATTTAGACCACCGAATTATAAAAATCGTCAATCAGACCATCAAACTTATAAAACCAACCTATTTTGACCACTGTCGTTAAAAAGTTAACGGTGGAGTGACGGAAGTGCCACGTGACAGTTAACAGGACATTTTTAAAATTACATGTTTAGTCAATGTTATTTACTTATTAAATCAATTCGATCCTAATTTTATTTTAATCAAATAAAATTAATCAACCAATCAAATGATGACACGTGTCATCACCCAATTGGATTAATTTAATTTATTTTGTTTAATATTTAATATATTTTTCCTCCAATCAGTCACCACCTGGTTAAAGGAAATTTAAAGAAGAAAACATGAGAGCATTATGGTAGTTCGAACCTAGGACCAAGGGGATAAATCCCCAAACTTTTACCATTGAACCAAACTGCTCTTAATGCTATTATTTGCACCTTTTATATACATATCTTATAGTGTAGTAAAAGTTAGGGAAAAAGAAGAAAATAATAGGGCATTATGGTGGTTCAAACCTAGGACTAAGAGGGTTAATCCCCAAGCTTTTACCATTGAGCCAAATTGCTCTTAGTGAAATTATTTGCATCTTTTATATACATATCTTATAGTGCGGTAAAAGTTAGGGAAAAAAGAAGTAAAAATGGTTGAAATACGACTCTCGGACATAGATTGCTTGGGATGTGTATAATCACACAAACATCCGATTTAATTTAAATCTAAAAACTATTAAATATTAGATTTAAAAGAAAAGAAATTCAATTTAAAATATTCGAATATTTTTCCTTTTTTTCATATTTAAAAATATCTAAAAAATAAATTTGATTTAAAATATTCGAATATTTTTTCTTTTTCATAATTTTTCTCTTTCATATTTAAATATTCGAATATTTTTTCTTTTTCATATTTAAATATTCGATTTAAATATGAAAAAAGGAAAAAAAATATTCAAATATTTTAAATCGATTTTTTTTTCTTTTAAATCGAATATTTTTTAAAATCGAATATTTAATAATTTTCAGATTTAAATTAAATCGGATGTTTGTGTGATTATACACATCCCAAGTAATCTATGTTCGAGTCGTATTTCAACCATTTTTACTTTTTTCCCTAACTTTTACTGCACTATAAGATATGTATATAAAAGATACAAATAATTTCACTAAGAGCAGTTTGGCTCAATGGTAAAAGCTTGGGATTAACCCCCTTGGTCCTAGGTTCAAACTACCATAATGCCCTCTTGTTTTCTTATTTTTTCCCTAACTTTTACTACACTATAAGATATGTATATAAAATGTGCAAATAATAGCACTAAGAGTAGTTTGGTTCAATGGTAAAAGTTTGGAGATTTATCTCTTTGGTCTTAAGTTCAAACTACCATAATGCCCTCATGTTTTCTTCTTTAAATTTCTTTTAATCAGGTGGAGGAAAAATATATTAAATATTAAATAAAATAAATTAAAATAAAATTAAGATCAAATTGATTTAATAAGTAAATAACATGGACTAAACATATAATTTGAAAAATGTCCTGTTAACTGCCACGTGACACTTCCGTCACCCCTCCGTTAACTTTTTAACGGCGGTGGTCAAAATAGGTTGATTTTATAAGTTTGGTGGTCTGATTGACGATTTCTATAGTTCGGTGGTCCAAATAGGTATCTCCAATTTGTTTAGTGGTCAGTGGTGTAGTTTTCCCTATATACTAATATACATATATATATACATATAGTAAAATTTATCTACATACATATATATTATTTTTACTACAAATTGACCCCTATTCTTTTTTTGTTTGTAATTTAGTTCAATGTTTATAATTTTAATTTAATATCTTTGTTCATTATAGTCCCTAAAACTTTAGTTTTATTCCAAATTGACCCCTATTCTTTTTTGTTTGTAAGTTAGTCCAATGTTTATAATTTTAATTTAATATCTTTGTTCATTATAGTCCCTAAAAATTTATTTTTATTCCAAATTGACCCCTATTCTTTTTTGTTTGTAATTTAGTCAAGTGTTTATAATTTTAATTTAATATCTTTGTTCATTATAGTCACTAAAACTTTATTTTTATTTCAAATTGACCCCTATCCTTTTCTTGTTTGTCATTTAGTCCAATGTTTATAATTTTAATTTAATATATTTGTTTATTATAGTCCTTAAAATTTTATTTTTATTCCAAATTGACACATATTCTTTTTTTTTATAATTTAGTCGAGTGTTTTTAATATGATGATATTTTTATTCATGTTAGTCCCTAAAATTTTATTTTTCACAAAAATTGACCCTTTTTAATTTTTAATTTTTTAATTTACTCTAATATTTTAGAAATAAATCATTTGATGATATTTTTGTTCGTTCTATTGCCTAATATTTATTTTTAATGTGATTCTTGTTCGTGAAAGGCGTTGAATAATTACCTCGAACTTGATGACCAACCCAAAGTCTATCGACTATTTGTAACAAACTCAAACTTAATACGAATTCAAAACCCGAATTAACTCGACCTGAAATGAACCCGACCTGAAATAAACTTGACCTGAAATAAACCCGACCTGAAATGAACCTGACCTGAAACGAACCCGACCTGAAATGAACCCGACCTAAAGCTGACCCGCACCCGACTCGAGTCGAGTCAAAACATCAAATCGACCTGAAAATGACCTGTATCCGATTTGACCCGACCTAAAACTCATCCGATTACCTGTTTTTACATCCCTAAATAGGATGACTCAAATGTAACCTTACCCATAGAGTGACTTAAGTGTAACTTTTAATAATTGGGTAACTTAAATGTAACCTTATCAATAATTGAGTAACATTCTACATAGTTTATCCTTATCTAAATAATCTTCAGAGGAGATTATTTATATAATTAATTGTTTTTAGGTTTGTATTTGAATGATTTAACCTTATTTTACCCTATCAAAAATAATTATTGTTTTTAAATAAAAGAACAATTTTCATTAACCTTAAGAATAAAGATTAATTACAACAATCAATTTTATAACTAAAATATGAAGTGCAATCGCATAGATATAATAGAAAT
This sequence comes from Hibiscus tridactylites, assembly GCA_958450335.1. Lineage (NCBI taxonomy): Eukaryota > Viridiplantae > Streptophyta > Magnoliopsida > Malvales > Malvaceae > Hibiscus > Hibiscus tridactylites. Next base: position 16,127,006 of record OY288270.1, read on the forward strand.
AATCTAACAAATAAATCAGTAAAAAGAGTTACTTATAGTAGATGGACCAAATCTAACTTGAGATGCTCCTTTGGTCGTTGTGAAGTACATCCTCCCTATTTGTTCAAGGGTTCTGATTAGCACTGCACGTTTAGATTTTGCTTAGCAGAGAAGACAAAAAATTGTTGGATGGAAAATTAAAATGATGAAAAATGAAAGAATGATTTTATCGGTGTGCTTGGTTGAGAGGATGAAAAATTAGAAGGAAAATAAGTTTATTTCCTCTCTATTGCTTGGTACAATGAAAAAGTGAGAGGAAAGAAAATTAAGCTTTGAAAATTATAATTTATTTTTAAGTTTTATAATTTAGTACAATATTTTTAATTTGATTATTTTTACTCAATTTAGTCCTTAATTTTTTTATTTAATCTAAAATTGACCCATATTTGTTTCTAGTTTTTTATAATTTAATCTAACATTTTTAATATAGTTTTATTTTTGTTTAATTTAATCCCTAATTTTTTTCTTTAATTTAAAATTGACCTATATCTATTTCTATTTTTTATAATTGAGTCCAATGTTTTTAATATAGTTTTATTTTTGTCCAATTAGTCCATAAATTTTTTTTTATTTAATCCGAAATTAACCTTTATCTATTTCTAATTTTTATAATTTAGTCTAATATTTTTATAATCTAATCCCGAGAGTTTGACTGTCAATGTAACACTTAATACATGGTACGAACGAATCCAACCTGAATATTGAATGCTACAAATGGCCCATTTGTGGCCTAAAACAAATTTTAAAAAAAAACAAGCATATTTGATTACATGGAAGTAAACAACCAGCATGGACATAAAGGAGAATCAATTAACTAAAGTCACCCGAGAAAATAAACCTTTAAAAATTTAGAAAATAAACGATTTAACAAAAATGCATTTTGGTAATTTTACAAGATTTGAACCCAAAAAACATTCAAAACTTAAATAAAAAGTTTAATATAAGTAGAAACATTGTATACCTCTTTTTTGCTAAAAAAAGAGTTCAAATCGGAGTAAATTTAACTGAATCAACGTTTAAGGACTAAAATGTAAATAATTCATAAGTTGGATTTTAAGTTAAAAACTCAATTTTAGGTTTGTTTTAGACTCATTAATTCCAATTTGACTTAATGGTAAATTCGTGTTGAAATCGAATTTGAAATAGGGTGTTAATTGCAAAAAATAAGTAGTTTATGGGCCATTTTGAAAACATTCATAAAATACAGGATCCATTTTTTCAAAAAGTGAAATTAAACCTTCCTTTATGAAATAAATATCTTCATTGACATATAGACCAATTTTCAGGTTAATCCGAGCTAAAACAAGTTCTTAATTGCAATTATAAAATTAGTGACTAAAATGTAAAGTTTGCTATTATAAGGTAATGGGGTGAATTATAAAATATAGGTCAGTTCCAAATTAAATAAAATTTTAGGGGCTAAATTGAACACAAATAAAATCATAGTAAAAATATTAGATAAAATTATAAAAATTAGATACAAATAGGGTTCAATTTTAGATTAACTAAATATTTTAGGGACTAAAGTGAACAAAAATATTATTATATTAAGAATATTGAATTTACTAATAAAATAAAAAACAAATAAGGGTAAATTTTAGATTAAATAAATTTTTAGGGACTAAAATGAACAAAATAAAATCATAATAAAAATATTGGATGAAATCATAAAAATTAAATATAAATATGGTTAAAATAAAATTAGAATTTTTTAAACATAATTTCATAATTTTATTATTAAAGTGGGATAGCTTTCACTTTTCTTTCCTATTTTCCATCCAATTTGGAGAGAAAACTATTTGTATGGGAGCAATGAAAACTACCCCTCCTCCTATTTTCTTTCCTTTTAATTTTCTACTCTACCAAGCAACCCTTATGTGATAAGGTTTTTCTCCGAAACCGTTAAGTGTGGACCTTATCACTATTTTCTTTTTGAAAAGGGGGTTTATTTAAAGAAAAGGGGGGAAATTCTTGTTTTGGAAAGACTTGTGAAAATTGGGAGTCGCCACCGGCCACTGAGGTAGGCCGGACACCATAAAACCAGAGATTCATTAAAAAACGGGTTCGGGAGTTGGTTACGCGTGGGGTAGGATTAGCACCCCCATCACGCCCGGAAATCGGTACCAAATTGCTTGTTGCCTTTAATCGATAGAAATTATTTAAAAATCAAAGTAAATTTAATAATTGTTCTTAAATGAAAACGTGACTTGAATGACACGGGCTTTATCAAATAGTGGCATTGGAATTAATTATCCATTTAATTAAAAAGGATGACGGTACACCGGACCTTAGACTAAACCGACATCAAATAAGGCTGACTGCCGTGTTAGTTTAGGGTTCGGATCCCGTATGTCACCTTTATGCATGATGCGAACATATAAGAGATGATGCGTGTTGTTTTCAATTTTTATGCTTTCGCTTACCTGGAGGCGGTGAAAATTAACCTAAGTATCCGATAGACATCCGTTAAGCTAGGACTGTCGTTTTCGGATACCGAAGTTAATTAATACCCCTCTCGGGTTTGATTTTTAGATCCGATTAACATACTCACATGTTGGGCCGTATGAAAAAACAGATATATGTACATGCATGCCATTCAAAATAACAAATAAGAGAAAAGGCCCAAACTATTTAAATAAATTAACTCCTAAGGCCCAAAGGCCTATTTTAAGACAATCACATTTTAAAAAAACAAAACCCACATATTAACCTAAAATTACTCACTACTTAAATTAATTAGAGATATTAAATTAGCTCATTTTTCTAACATGCCAAGTCAAAATATTAATGTTCATGGTAATATATATTCGATTCATTTTTATTTATTCGAGACAAACATGAAGACCTAATAACCCTAAGCATTTTTAATCGCATGAACACCAAAAAACGTATATATTCGATACAACGGCCACTTGACACATACGAACCAAACGGGACCCACCAAACTTAAAAACGGATAAACATGCATATATATATTCGATCTATTATACCATTATTAACACATAACAAAAACATACATATATAAAAAGACATTAAAACATTAAATTATATTGCATTCGAATGGTGACTAAAATGAAATACAGGCAAAAACAGAGACTGAAATCAGAAAGAAGAAAAACAAAAGCTCTAAACTGTAAAAACCCTATTGAACACGGGTAAGAAGGAAGAGGACCGAACATGTAAATAACCCCTAAAGAACTCGATCTGGGGACTAGAAGATGACCCGACTCAGACTACGGGGGACCTAGGATGTAATTTGACCATGCGGCGACCCTTACTATGCTAATACCCCGACGCGGAGGGACTGGACTCGCTATTTACCCGAAACAAAAAAACCTAAAGCTCTATATAACCCACCTAAACTAAAACGGACGCCCCTTTGCCTAACCTAAACCCTAGCCGCACCTAGACTCTCTGATTCTCCCTCGATCTCGAACGCCGGCCGGTGTTAGTCACCGTCCGGCGGACTTAAAACCATGCCCGACCAACGAACCTACTCTAAAGAAACCCGAAAAAGACGACCTTTCACTCCCCAAAACCCAAAACGACCTTTCCGGGAAACGAAAACCTACAAGAAAACCTAGCCTCTGTATTTTTTTTAAGAAAAGGTTTACGAAACAACAGGGGGTTTTGAACCCCTTCTCTGACGCACCCTTTTTGAAGCCGATGAACGGCCGGGATTGTTGCCGAGAGAAAGGGGGTTCTGGTTCGATGAGGAACGAAACAGAAAAAGGTAAAAAGCTTCTGATCTCCTTCTCTTTTTTTTAAAAAAACGCAATGGATGAATGGTATACCTGAATGGTTCTGGTTGTGGTATTGCTTTTCGTGCTTTGTTCTTGGGAGTTTCACGAATCCCTTACAATGAAGCCGTCGATTCGGCTTTATAGCCCGAATTTCGACTGATTTTTACATATTGGTTAATTCAATGAAAAAAAGCTCATTGGTTCGTATTGTGTTTTTGGCCGGATTCATGCAAGGCTCTGTCATCCTCTGCCATTCCGTTCTGATTTCGTCCTTCTTTTTCTTTTTATTTTCGATTTTTATTTTTCCTTTATTTGATGCTGACTCTCTTTTCTTTGTTGCATATTGTACGGTGATCGACGTGGCCGACGGATCGGTCGTTGGAACGGGCGGGGGCGACGTGGCGAGTGCTCGAGGAATCTGGAGAGCCGGGCGTGGGCTTCACGCGCGCGAGTGGGGAGCTGATGCGTCGCGCGTGGGCGCGCGCTGCATCTCGTGGCATCCGGACCGTCAGATCACATTCTGATCTAACGGTTCAGCTTCATGACGGCGCGAGGTCATCAGATGGGCGTCTAGGGTTTCTCATGTCTTCACATCTGGACCGTTGAAGCCCTCCTGATCTTGCGGTTGTGATCTAGGCGGCGCATGACTCATCAGTGCCCATCTAGGGCTTCCTTTTTATGGCTCCATCTGGGCCGTCAGATCTGATCAGATCTGACGGTCGTGGCTGCGGCGGCTGCATAGACAAAATATAGCAATTAGGGTTTCTGTTTTTTTATCAGATTTAATTTTAGTATTGGGCCTAACATGGGCCGTATGTAATAATATATATATATATATATATATATATATATATTTAGGTTTTTATGTAAATGGACATTATAAGACAAACATGGGCTTTATATATAAAGCGTGCATTGGGCTTTTTATTTATTTATATTAGAGTTCTTATTTATTTAATATGTGTTTGTATATATATATATATATATAGTTTTTTTGTGTATTTTTCAGATTCAATTCGAAAATTATAGTAATGACAATAGCAATAATAAATATAGTAATAATAATGATACGGTAACAATATTAACATATGGTAATAGCAACAATAGTGATAATAGTAAATAAAAAGATAACAATACTAACAATAGGTAATATTAATGACATACGGTATATAATAACACCGGTAATAATATAAATAGTCATAATAATAATATAATATATAGTAGTAATAACAGATAGTAAATAATAACATAGTAATAATAATAACATAACATATGATAGTAGGTAGTAATTAGAAGAAGATTAATAATAGCACCCAGAATTCTAATAAATAATATGTATATCTATGTATTAATTAATTAAAGCCCAATGTGAATAAATAAAGCCCACTCTTATTTAAGCATATTTAAGGGCTAATCAGCCCGGACAAAATTAGTGATTACAGTTGCCCCTCTTTGCTTATACTTGTGGAACAAGAATAAAGCAAAGACCATAAGCACTAATTTTGTCCAACTTTCCTGTTTGGGTGATTTGCTCCTCCGAAGTGGCAGAAACAGTGTGGGTATCGTCGGCATGTCCTCCCTGAACGGTCAAAGGATAAAGTTGATTCATTCTTCCTACGCGGTACGGAATGAACTTCAAATTATGTGCTTTCCCGGAGCGGCAAAAAACGAACTTCTAAAAGTAACTGGTCAACGTTGGCGTGTCCTCCCTGAGCGGTAAAGGACGTAGCTGATTCATTCTCCCTGAGCGGCAAAGAATAGACCTTCAATAGCTTAGACAATGCTGGCATGTCCTCCCTGAGCGGCAAAGGACGTAGCTGATTCATTCTCCCTGAGCGGCAAAGAATAAACCTCCGATAGCAACCGGACAACGTTGGTATGTCCTTCCTGAGCGGCAAAGGACGTAGCTGATTCATTCTCCCTGAGCGGCAAAGAATAAACCTCCGATAGCAACCGGACAACGTTGGTATGTCCTTCCTGAGCGGCAAAGGACGTGGCTAATTCATTCTCCCTGAGCGGCAAAGAATAAACCTTCAATAGCTTAGACAACGCTGGCATGTCCTCCCTGAGCGGCAAAGGACATAGCTGATTCATTCTCCCTAACCGGTCAAAGAATAAACCTCCAATAGCAACTGGACAACGTTGGTATGTCCTCCCTGAGCGGCAAAGGACGTGGCTGATTCATTCTTCCTGAGCGGCAAAGAATAAACCTCCAATAACAACTGGACAACGTTGGTATGTCCTCCCTGAGCGGCAAAGGACGTGGCTGATTCATTCTCCCTGAGCGGCAAAGAATAAACCTTTAATAATTTGTTTTCCCGAAGCGGCGAAAACACTGAGCAGGCCTTCCGGCTTAACTACCCGAAAACTTTGAACTCTCTCGTTATGATAAAAAAAACTACAGGTCAGCTTATTTCTTTTTGCATTTTTCCCAAACGCACAGGGATCAACGGTTTTGAATTGCCTTTACCGGTAGCCGTTTGCTCCAGGCTAGTTGTACCATTCCCCTCGGTACAATCAGTTTTTACCAATAATGGGAATTGGATTTTTGCAAAGGATTTATTTCCCTTCGACCATTCGTAAAAATGGATTTTCGGTGGACATTTGAATTATCCATTGTTTTAAACTTTACCGTGTTTAAGCACGTTGTGCCAACATTTCTGTCGGACTTGCCCAAACATTGCTTCTTCTTTCATGACGCGGTGTAACGTCTCCAATTCATTTTTCTTGGAATCGAGACTTGCATTTTTCCCAAATGCACAGGGATTAACGGATTTGAAATGCCTTTACCGGTAGCCGTTTGCTCCGGGCTAGTTGTACCATTCCCCTGGGTACAATCAGTTTTCACCAATAATGGGAATTGGACTAAAAAAAGCATCCTTAAAGAAGGATAACATCGAGAAAATTGGAATTTTTAGAATAACATCCTTGGAAGGATAAAATTGAGAAATTGAGTTTTAAGAAAAACATCCTTTAGAAAGGATAAGATTGAGAAATCTGAGTTTTAAGAAAAACTATCCTTTAGGAAGGATAAGAATTGAGAAATCGAGAGTTTTGAGAAAAACATCCTTTAGAAAGGATAGGATTGAGAAATCCGAGTTTTGAGAAAAACATCCTTTAGGAAGGATAGGATTGAGAAATCCAGTTTTAAGAAAAACATCCTTAGAAAGGATAGGATTGAGAAATCCGAATTTTAAGAAAAACATCCTTTAAGAAGGATAGGATTGAGAAATCCGAGTTTTAAGAAAAACATCCTTTAGGAAGGATAGGATTGAGAAATCCGAGTTTTAAGAAAAACATCCTTTAGGAAGGATAGGATTGAGAAATCCAGTTTTAAGAAAAACATCCTTTAGGAAGGATAGGATTGAGAAATCCAGTTTTAAGAAAAACATCCTTTAGGAAGGATAGGATTGAGAAATCCAGTTTTAAGAAAAACATCCTTAGAAAGGATAGGATTGAGAAATCCGAATTTTAAGAAAAACATCCTTTAGGAAGGATAGGATTGAGAAATCCGGTTTTAAGAAAAACATCCTTTAGGAAGGATAGGATTGAGAAATCCAGTTTTAAGAAAAATCCTTTTTGAAAAGATAAAATTAAAATTTCAAGAAAAAATATCCTTTAGGAAGGATAAAGTTGAGAAATTGAAATTTAAGAAAAACGTCCTTCAGAAAGGATAAAATTGAGAAATTTGAATTCTGAGAAAAATATCCTTTAGAAAGGATAAAATTGAGAAATTTGAATTCTGAGAAAAATATCCTTTAGAAAGGATAAAATTGAGAAATTTGAATTCTGGGAAAAACATCCTTTAGAAAGGATAAAAAAAATCAGGGATTAAGAACCTTGATACCAGTCAAAGGATTCTTGAGATCTATTTCTCTTCTCGTAGAGCCGTAGATCCACCCCTTTATCAATCTTCAAATACCTGTTCAAAATGAGCAAAATGCTATGGTGGTATGAGTTAGCATGCTCCTAACATAGGGGTGTCTAACTATCAATGATGCATGAGCATACTTCATGATGCAATGATGCGTATGGTCATGGGAATGCAAAGATGTATGAATTTAGTTTGTATTTATTCTCTGAGGCTGGTGGTCACCATCTTGGGACTACAACCACTCATCAATCTCGTGTCTTGACAAAACTTGCCCCCAACTTTTGTTGCTTATTCCTTGAGTCCAATGGCCTGAATCACAATCAGAATCATTAGCCCAGTACCTTCAAGCTGTATGCCATCTCTCACTGATTTGAAATCCCATGTGTAAAGCCCTAGTTGCCCCACAGACAAAGATGCCCCAATGGTACCGATGGTTTTACCTCGAGCCATGGTCAGTCCGCTTGTTCATTCCAATATAGGAGACTTATAAAAATAAATTCATTATGTATATATATACATTTTAAAGAATAACGACAAGTGATATTTAAGAAAATCAAGTTTTGGGTCCTTGAAAAAAAGGTCAACCCGAGTGACATTTTCCGAATGTTGCAGGAATGCACATATGAAATCTTTTCTGGGCTATTAGGCTTCCGAGAGGAGCGACTCCCATTCCTAGTGCCTACCCGAAAAAGTGGCTCTCTTTAGCTCACTAACTCACCATGCCCCATCCTTCCCTCTTTTCTGGTCTCGATCAGGCATTAGAAGTGTGTCAATCCTTGAAGAAAGGTTAACCCTGACATGCGGGATGTGATCTAAAGACAAATTCATCCGTCCACGTATGGTCTAAATGGTCTTTTATGGCTTGTAATGTAGGCTAAGGCTCACGGCTACAAAAGAAAGGGTAAATAGGCCCAAACAAGTGTTTAAGGGTGGTGAAACCAAGGATCAATGTTTCCAACGGGGAGTCTCTTGATTATGCTCAAATGAAATGCTATTTCTTTTCTTTGGATCGCTCTAGACTGCCCCTTTTTTGGGGTTTTCACCCTAGAGTTCATTTCCTTTCGTCAAATGTAGTTTTGGATCAATTTGCACCTTCACATTGTATTAGTGTGGGCTTTTGATCAAAGGTGAACAATCTTTCGAGGCTCATCTAAGCAGAGATTTATTTGGATAGGGAATCCTCTTGTCCCTTTTCTTTATCCGCTTCTCTCCCTTTACAAAATTGCACTTTTCACTTTAGTGCTTTTGCTTTTGATTTCTTCAACTTTTATATCGGCAACTTTTGACCTGATTTGGGGTAACTCTTTGAGCATCAACTTTTCTTTTGCTGTTTTCTTTTGATGTTTTTGCTGCTCAAACTGAAAGTGTATCCAATGAATCTGTTCTCCTTTAATCCACTTAGTTCACAAGACATCATCCTCATAGCATAATCAGAATCCAATGTCATTTATTTTTCCATAGCCTTATATCTCATCTGCCCCCGGTGTAGGGGTGATCCTTGATTTGGGTTCAATCAAAAGAAAAAAAAGTTCAACAGGCTCAAACGGGGACATCAATGGGCATATTTTTTATTTTCTTTCTATGTGAAGGGAATTGAAGGAATGCCAAATGTCCTCCCATACACGGATATCAAAATTGGTCTTCAGGTGGTAGAAGTTTTAGGGTTATCACTTCATTCAAGAACCTTAGACAACAATGCCCGAGAGGAAGATTCACTCAATGGGAGTGGCCCATTATTCCTAAACACTCGTTGTCACCCCTCTCTTGGCCTGAGTAGAACAGATGGTGCTTCCATTCGTATCATTCCCACAACATTTGGTTTTTCTTTTCAAAGTATTTTGTGTAAAAATATATATACATGTATAAAGAATAAATGAAATGTCTAAAAGAAATTAAGAAATATAAACTGCTTGCAAAAGTCTCCTTTATTGAAGATAAAACAAACAGACGTCACAAAAGCCCTTACAAAATATGCTAGCTATCATGGGCCAACATTACAAATTTAAACATGCACATTAAAGAGGAAAAGATATGACAACAAAAGGTAGGATGCAACAGAAATTCCCCACCACCACGACACCGAACCCGGCTTTTCGCACTCGGTATTCCTACTTAAACTTAGGTTTTCCATTCTCGAAGGAGAGCACTCCATTCTCAACAAGCTTGTGGATCCTACGCTTTAGAAATGCGCACTCTTCCGTAGTGTGGCTGAAATCCCCGGAATGATATTCACACGGAATCCTGGCACCAAACACATTGGTATTAAAATAATTGTACCGCTTCGGGGGTGGTGGCCTCAAGAGCTTGTTTTGAATCAGTAGAGGTAACAGCTTAGAATTGATCATCGGGAAACACGCCTTCGTCTTCTTGTCAACCTCTCCTACAACGTGCTCTTTAGCTTTCCTTTTTTTCCCTTTCCTTAGATAAGGCTCACCTTCTTCAATTTTATCGGGGTCCATCGCTTTAGTGGGCTCCTTTGGAAATTCTTTTGACCCCGTAAGCAGGCTCGACCCTTCCGTATCATGATCAGGACAGCCACTGACGTCCGTAGATTTCACCGATGCCCGCGACTTTGCCTTATCCACTTCTTTCACCACAGCAACTTGATCTCCTCCTAGCTTTACCTCATTATCTGTAGTTGGAAACCTGATTATCAAACCCGGGCTTTTTGTCTCAAATTCCAACACCCCAAGGTCTAGAAGAACCTGGACTTTGCGCTTAAAGCTCGTGCATTTCTCAATCGAGTGCCCCCGAATTCTGGCGTGGTAATCACAATGCTCTTCCTCACGGAACCAACTGGGATACGGAGGCGATGGGGTTTTAACAAAGCAAGGTGCCACCACTCGAGCATGCAACAGTTTTGAGTACAACTCTTGGTAAGTGAAAGAGCTGGGGGTGAACTGATCATTCCCTTTCTCAATCCCTTTCATCTTCTTTGAGCCTTGAGGACTCCTGACCATAGTTCGAGGTTGCGAAACTGTAACGCTCTTTGGGGCTTCTTGGCAATCTTGTCGCTCTTGAGCTGATTCTTCCTTCGTTGGAGAAGACAAGCTTCTCCTAAGAGAATCTTCGATCTTATCTAACGCCAATTCAACGGGGAATTCTGAAGTAGTGCGGTTCACCTCATACTGGCCAATGACGACCTGGTCTTCATCAGACAAAGTTTCTTTCATCCCAAAGTCATGGCCCACCTTCTCACTATTCTCGGTCCGGGGGTTTCCCCTCACGCCACTTCTTTCGGTCACCACAGTTATCATAGCCCTCAATTCACTGATTTGCCCCATTGTTTCATCTTGGAACGTCTTCACATACGCGATCGTCTCTTTCTGGTTTCGAACCAAATGCTCTTGGAGCTGTTCGAGCTTATCGACCCTAGCCATCAGGTCATTCATGCTTTTGAAACTATACTGGCTTGAAGTCATTCTCTTCTATTTTCTCTGAGGTGAGTACTTCCCCCAATTAGTGATGCATATGATGCAACGAACGTACAAAAAGTATTATTGTAAAATAAGCTACATGAATACAAAGGTGCATTAATTTTATTGAATGCCATGTGACATATGTACAACATAGGGTTAAGAGTAATCAATCAAAATGTATAATTGAATGCAAAAGTACATTAATTTGATGGACATTAATTTTATTTGTTTAATGAATGAATGAATGAATGGATGAATGCGTCGCATGTACAACGGAAACATATGATTAAAGGTGATCAATTAAAATGTATAATCGAATGCAAAGGTGCATAAATACAATGTGTCGTGTGGACAACATATGGTTAAGGGTAATTAATCAAAATGTAATTGAATGCAAAGGTGCATTAATGCAATGTGTCGTATGGACAACATATGGTTAAGGGTAATTAATCAAAATGTAATTGAATGCAAAGGTGCATTAATGCAATGTGTCGTATGGACAACATATGGTTAATCAAAATGTAAAATTGAATGCACAGGTGCATTTCATGTATACAATGTGTCACATGTACAACAGAAATGCATGGCTAAAGGTAATTAAACAAAATGCATAATTGAAATGCAGAGAGCAACACTGAGTTCGGCAAATATCCTCGTTAAACAACTCATCAATGGGAACCTTGGTCCGTTACAATGATCGGATAAAACCCACTACATGCAGTTCTTAAGCTAGCGTCTAGGCCGACGATTTTCTTCAAGACTCACTCAATCCCTTCTTCTTTCTTGAAATGATCTTTTGCTAGGAATCGGGCGTTCTCTCATATCCTCGTTAACAAGTAGGCCAACTCTCGGTCCTGCCCCCAAGTGGTATAGGCGACGAATTATGATTAATCCACTGTCGATATTGGTACTCTTGACTTGCTCTTTGAAAGGGTCCCACTGAGCCTAACCTTCAAAGCGCATCGGGGGTGAGGTCGGAATTCCCTCTGACTTGAAATATTTTTCCTTGTTCTAGATTGAGACTTGATTGTCGACTCAAGGCGGCGAAGTGCCCGAGAAACTTTCGATCTTGCCCCGGAAAGCTTGGTTGCTGTTCGGTGTGGTTCTCGCTAATTTCCTTGCAAGACTCGGTATTTCCCAACTGTTGTAGTCAAATCAAAGCTGCCAACCGTAGAACAAATGTAGGTTGAGCTCCAAAATTCGAAGTAATGATCACTTGCCCGGGACATCTAACAAATAAGTGAGGTGGCCTTTTCTTGTTTTTGAAAGCCTTTCTTGTCTCGGAATCCCGACCATGTAGTAGTTCTCCTTGTGGCTGCATTTTCATCGTGGTCCTTCACGTTATTGTTACATACCATATTTCCCACTAATCAAGTCTTTAATTTTAGACTATTTCCAACTCAATGTGCTCTTTATGCAATGATGAAATATGCAAAATAAGAGGGGAAGAAAAGCAAAGGTGTTAGTCACATAAATCAAGGCAAGAAATGAAATTCAAGCGTTAACGAAAAAAGAAGCGTAGAAACAAGCAATTAGCAAGAAAAACCTAGACACTCTAAACTCTAGGGTTATCCGCATGGCTCTAACGGGGTAGGCTTCTTATATTCTCACTCATGAGTTCGGTTCTAACAAAGGGTACCCGAACCTATCTCATCACCTACTAAGGCAATAAGAACCCCAATTCTGGCCCATTACAGGCTTGCGAATTGGTTTCGGCTCGAGGGAAAGCACGACCTAATGACGTGGAGGGCTGCTCACGTGTCAAAAGGCGTGGATTCCGAAAGTGAATTACCGACCCGTGGAGGGATACTCACGTGGGTATGGGCGTTTCACTCTCACTTAAAAAGGGTAGCTCGGGTATAGAGCTTGATGATCATGATGCAACACATGTCGGTGACTTCCTTAATAATTAAATGAAAAATCAATTCGAATGCCACAAATTTTCAAAGCCCATTCAACTTAAGTCTTATTCTCATAGAAGAACAAACTCATTAGCTTCACTTTGAATTTTAAATATTTTCTATCGATTAAAGGCAACAAGCGTTTTATTGGCTTAACTCTCCTTTTTTGTTTGGTGAAAACAAAAAATTTGTCCCCAGCGGAGTCGCCATGCTGTGATAAGGTTTTTCTCCGAAACCGTTAAGTGTGGACCTTATCACTATTTTCTTTTTGAAAAGGGGGTTTATTTAAAGAAAAGGGGGGAAATTCTTGTTTTGGAAAGACTTGTGAAAATTGGGAGTCGCCACCGGCCACTGAGGTAGGCCGGACACCATAAAACCAGAGATTCATTAAAAAACGGGTTCGGGAGTTGGTTACGCGTGGGGTAGGATTAGCACCCCCATCACGCCCGGAAATCGGTACCAAATTGCTTGTTGCCTTTAATCGATAGAAATTATTTAAAAATCAAAGTAAATTTAATAATTGTTCTTAAATGAAAACGTGACTTGAATGACACGGGCTTTATCAAATAGTGGCATTGGAATTAATTATCCATTTAATTAAAAAGGATGACGGTACACCGGACCTTAGACTAAACCGACATCAAATAAGGCTGACTGCCGTGTTAGTTTAGGGTTCGGATCCCGTACGTCACCTTTATGCATGATGCGAACATATAAGAGATGATGCGTGTTGTTTTCAATTTTTATGCTTTCGCTTACCTGGAGGCGGTGAAAATTAACCTAAGTATCCGATAGACATCCGTTAAGCTAGGACTGTCGTTTTCGGATACCGAAGTTAATTAATACCCCTCTCGGGTTTGATTTTTAGATCCGATTAACATACTCACATGTTGGGCCGTATGAAAAAACAGATATATGTACATGCATGCCATTCAAAATAACAAATAAGAGAAAAGGCCCAAACTATTTAAATAAATTAACTCCTAAGGCCCAAAGGCCTATTTTAAGACAATCACATTTTAAAAAAACAAAACCTACATATTAACCTAAAATTACTCACTACTTAAATTAATTAGAGATATTAAATTAGCTCATTTTTCTAACATGCCAAGTCAAAATATTAATGTTCATGGTAATATATATTCGATTCATTTTTATTTATTCGAGACAAACATGAAGACCTAATAACCCTAAGCATTTTTAATCGCATGAACACCAAAAAACGTATATATTCGATACAACGGCCACTTGACACATACGAACCAAACGGGACCCACCAAACTTAAAAACGGATAAACATGCATATATATATTCGATCTATTATACCATTATTAACACATAACAAAAACATACATATATAAAAAGACATTAAAACATTAAATTATATTGCATTCGAATGGTGACTAAAATGAAATACAGGCAAAAACAGAGACTGAAATCAGAAAGAAGAAAAACAAAAGCTCTAAACTGTAAAAACCCTATTGAACACGGGTAAGAAGGAAGAGGACCGAACATGTAAATAACCCCTAAAGAACTCGATCTGGGGACTAGAAGATGACCCGACTCAGACTACGGGGGACCTAGGATGTAATTTGACCATGCGGCGACCCTTACTATGCTAATACCCCGACGCGGAGGGACTGGACTCGCTATTTACCCGAAACAAAAAAACCTAAAGCTCTATATAACCCACCTAAACTAAAACGGACGCCCCTTTGCCTAACCTAAACCCTAGCCGCACCTAGACTCTCTGATTCTCCCTCGATCTCGAACGCCGGCCGGTGTTAGTCACCGTCCGGCGGACTTAAAACCATGCCCGACCAACGAACCTACTCTAAAGAAACCCGAAAAAGACGACCTTTCACTCCCCAAAACCCAAAACGACCTTTCCGGGAAACGAAAACCTACAAGAAAACCTAGCCTCTGTATTTTTTTTAAGAAAAGGTTTACGAAACAACAGGGGGTTTTGAACCCCTTCTCTGACGCACCCTTTTTGAAGCCGATGAACGGCCGGGATTGTTGCCGAGAGAAAGGGGGTTCTGGTTCGATGAGGAACGAAACAGAAAAAGGTAAAAAGCTTCTGATCTCCTTCTCTTTTTTTTAAAAAAACGCAATGGATGAATGGTATACCTGAATGGTTCTGGTTGTGGTATTGCTTTTCGTGCTTTGTTCTTGGGAGTTTCACGAATCCCTTACAATGAAGCCGTCGATTCGGCTTTATAGCCCGAATTTCGACTGATTTTTACATATTGGTTAATTCAATGAAAAAAAGCTCATTGGTTCGTATTGTGTTTTTGGCCGGATTCATGCAAGGCTCTGTCATCCTCTGCCATTCCGTTCTGATTTCGTCCTTCTTTTTCTTTTTATTTTCGATTTTTATTTTTCCTTTATTTGATGCTGACTCTCTTTTCTTTGTTGCATATTGTACGGTGATCGACGTGGCCGACGGATCGGTCGTTGGAACGGGCGGGGGCGACGTGGCGAGTGCTCGAGGAATCTGGAGAGCCGGGCGTGGGCTTCACGCGCGCGAGTGGGGAGCTGATGCGTCGCGCGTGGGCGCGCGCTGCAACTCGTGGCATCCGGACCGTCAGATCACATTCTGATCTAACGGTTCAGCTTCATGACGGCGCGAGGTCATCAGATGGGCGTCTAGGGTTTCTCATGTCTTCACATCTGGACCGTTGAAGCCCTCCTGATCTTGCGGTTGTGATCTAGGCGGCGCATGACTCATCAGTGCCCATCTAGGGCTTCCTTTTTATGGCTCCATCTGGGCCGTCAGATCTGATCAGATCTGACGGTCGTGGCTGCGGCGGCTGCATAGACAAAATATAGCAATTAGGGTTTCTGTTTTTTTATCAGATTTAATTTTAGTATTGGGCCTAACATGGGCCGTATGTAATAATATATATATATATATATATATATATATATATATTTAGGTTTTTATGTAAATGGACATTATAAGACAAACATGGGCTTTATATATAAAGCGTGCATTGGGCTTTTTATTTATTTATATTAGAGTTCTTATTTATTTAATATGTGTTTGTATATATATATATATATATAGTTTTTTTGTGTATTTTTCAGATTCAATTCGAAAATTATAGTAATGACAATAGCAATAATAAATATAGTAATAATAATGATACGGTAACAATATTAACATATGGTAATAGCAACAATAGTGATAATAGTAAATAAAAAGATAACAATACTAACAATAGGTAATATTAATGACATACGGTATATAATAACACCGGTAATAATATAAATAGTCATAATAATAATATAATATATAGTAGTAATAACAGATAGTAAATAATAACATAGTAATAATAATAACATAACATATGATAGTAGGTAGTAATTAGAAGAAGATTAATAATAGCACCCAGAATTCTAATAAATAATATGTATATCTATGTATTAATTAATTAAAGCCCAATGTGAATAAATAAAGCCCACTCTTATTTAAGCATATTTAAGGGCTAATCAGCCCGGACAAAATTAGTGATTACACCTTAAATTTATTTTTTTTAATTTTTTCTTCCATCCTTTTCCCCTTTCACTTTTTCTCTCTATCAAGCAAAGCCTTATAGTCGAACTTTAATGTCAAATACCATTCACCTTGCAAATGACTCTCCCTCAACTTGAAACTGAGAACTTTGGTAAAAAAACACCAACACCAAACTGTCATTCGCCACATTACAAGTGATCTACACTTTATAGAGACATAATAAAACTTGAATCTAAACTTATTCTTGCAATAAACAAACCAACATGTAGAGGATGCCAAACAAAACGACCCTTTCATAGACATAAAACACTATAACAAAAAACTGAAAATATTAAATTTTATAGAGAGAAAAAAGAGTCATATATACGATATACATCAAGATTGAAATTTCAAAACTGAAAACTACATGTATTAAGAAAGATTACAAGAAAATTGTATCTCTGCTCTTGTAGCACGCTCTCTCTGCTCTTGTAGCACGCTTTTCCTTCTTTGTCTTTCCTCTTATTTTTTCAAGCTTTTTCTTCTTTTCTGTCATGTCGGAAGTTCAAGATGATCTTGCTCGCTTGGCCCTTGCAGATGGTGAAGATGATTGTCTCCAATATGATCCTGAGGATTCAGTTGTGAGTCTGAATCTTGATCACTGTTTTGTTGGCAGATTTCTGACTTCTAGTGTGATCAACTTCCAGTCGATAAAAGCTACTCTTGCTAACGTTTGGAAACCGGTTGGAGGAACATCGATCACTGATATTGGGGATGGGCGTTTCCTTTTTAGATTTTTCAACCATATTGATGTTGACCGGGTTGATCTGGGGAGTCCGTGGTACTTTAATTCCCACCTCTTGATTTTGCATAGGCTCCAGCAAGGTGATTATGCAGATTCGGTTCCCCTGTTTCATGTTTGCTACTGGACTTTAATCAACGATGTGCCTCTTGGTTTTTTATCGGAAAAAATGGCTCGCTTAATTGGTAATTTCATTGGGACTTTCATGGAGTATGATTCGTCCGATTCAACTTTGGGCTATAAACGGATTATGCGTATCCGTGTTAAGGTGGATATCTGTGTGCCATTAAAACGCAAGAAGAAGGTTATGCTCCCTAATGGTAAGCCTCACTACGTAAGATTTGAATACGGGAAATTGACCCTCTTCTGTTTCGTCTGTGGTATGCTTGGATATGGTGAAAGCTTTTGCCCTGTTCGTGTTGCTAATGCGGGTAAGGAACTGCCGATGGCTTGGGATGCATCTCTTCGTGCTCCACGGCGGCGGGCGGTTGTTCCGACAAGTCCTTGGCTCCGTGAAGAACCTGGCATTAATGTTATTAACTCTACCCCAAATTTTGCTCAATCAGTTCTATATATGGGAGGAAATTTGGATAAGACAAGATCTGGACAGGTGGTAATTACGGATAATTCCCCACCTATAATGCCTCATTCCCCTTTTGTTGGTCAGCCTAATAAATTGCCTTTGACTAGTCCGGATGGTGTTCAGTACCCAACTGGTAGTGTATTGGGCCGACTTGATGGTTTTGATACTCTTATGACCACAAGTGAGGAAGATAGAGCAATTGAAAATTTGGAAGGTTCTAAACGGGCTCGTACCCAGGTTTTACCACCTGGATATTCTGATGTTTTGGACCCTACCAGTGTTTCACCTTCATCATCGGCCGGCCTTAATCAGGCCCACCGGTCACAATGAAAATTGTTAGCTGGAATGTCCGTGGGCTGGGGAAACTACGGACTGTAAGAAGACTCAGGAATAAGCTGAGGTCTATATCTCCCCAACTTTTGTTTCTTATGGAAACAAAATTATCTACTCAACGAATGGTTCGTGCACGTGTTCACTGTGGTTTTACGCAAGGTTTTGATGTAGGTGCTCAAGGTTCGAGAGGTGGTCTTTCTTTGGCTTGGTTCCCTTAATTTGTCCGTTTCAATCCGAAGCTTTTCAATGAATCACATTGATGCTGAGGTTAGGGACACTCAGACAGATTTGAGTTGGCATTTTACGGGATTATATGGTAACAATGTGGAGAGTCAACGTGCATCGAGTTGGGATCTTCTACGCTCTTTAGACACTGATCAGAATACTCCCTGGCTGGTGGCGGGAGATTTTAATGAGGTAATGCTTGCTTCGGAAAAAAGAGGTGGCCGTGTTCGTTCTGAGCGGAACATGAAGGCTTTTTGAACTGTTCTACGGGACTGTGATTTATCGGATCTGGGCTTTTCGGGTAAATGGTATACGTGGGAAAGAAGACGCCTCTCCAGGAATAATGTCCGAGAGAGGCTTGATCGGGGTGTAGCTACTTCATCCTGGAGGGATTGTTTTCCGAATTTTACAGTGGAACACCTTTCTCATTCGATTTCGGATCACTGCCCTATCCTCTTCGATACTACGCCTGCGCCTATGAATAATGGTGGTGGAGGCTGGTTTCGTTTTGATGCCAACTGGACCCTTGAATAGGAATGTGAGGATCTTATCATGCAATTTCGGAATTCTACTAAGGATGACTTGCCAGTGAAACTGTCCAAACTGAGTGAGGCTCTAGGTAAGTGGAGTACAGAGAACAAATTGAGGAGGCGTCGGCGCACTGTTAAATTAAATGAGAAACTCAAGTATCTTACTACTCTTGACTCTGATGATGATACGTTAGCTGAAATTATGGATGTCAAAACTGCTCTAAATATGGAGGCCGACAAAGATGAGTTGTATTGGGAACAATGAGCACATACTAATTGGCTTAAACATGGGGATCGCAACACTCGCTTCTTCCACAGTTGGGCATCGTATCGAAGGAAGAAAAACAGAATTTCCAGTCTTCGAAATGACGATGGGGAGATTGTTAATAGTGAGGAAGACATGGCGGCTGTGGCTACTTCTTATTATCAAAATTTATTCACCTGTTCGGGGACAGGAGACTCGAATTTTCTTCATGATATTGTACAGCCGGTAATTTCCTTGGAAATGAATAATGATTTGCTTTTACCGTTTACTATGGAGTAAATTTCATGTGCAATTAAAAGTATGGCGCCCCTTAAAGCCTCGGGTCAATATGGTTTTCCAGCGTTATTTTTCCAACACTACTGCATATTGTGGGGAAAGAGGTCTCTGATTTTTGTTTGAAGGTTCTTAACGATGGGTATGATTTTTCTAGCATTAATGGAACAAATGTGGTTCTCATTCCTAAGGTGACAAGCCTGTCCTCTATGTCTCAGTTCCGTCCAATCAACCTATGTAATGTTCTTTATAAGACTATTGCTAAGGCTATTGTGAACAGATTATGCAAGTTGTTGAAGTTTTGTATTGATACTACTCAAGGGGCTTTTGTTCCGGGTTATCATATAACGGATAACATCCTTATAGCGTACGAGGTACTCCATTCTCTAAAAATGAGGAAACATGGTAATAATGGTGCTTTCGCACTTAAGTTGGACATGAGTAAAGCCTATGACCGTGTTGAGTGGGCTTTTATCCGCAAGATGATGACTGTTATGGGATTCTCAAGCCAATGGATCGACTTGGTGTTAAGGTGTGTTACTTCGGTCTCATATCGTATTGTCTTGAATAATGTTCCTGGTGAGAGCTTCAGGCCTTCCCGTGACCTTCGTCAGGGAGACCCACTTAGTCCCTACTTGTTTTTGTTTTGTGCGGAAGGCTTATCGGCCCTTATTAACGCATCCAAAGCTAGTAAGGAGATCAATGGGGTTAAGGTGGGTCGGAGTGGTGTAACTTTAACACACCTTTTCTTTTCGGACGATAGTATTCTATTTAGGGATACTTCGCCCAATGGAATCCAAGCTTTGAAGAATCTTCTCCGAGTGTATGAAAATGCTTCCGGACAAAAAATTAATTTCGACAAGTCTCTGATCTACTTTAGCTCGAATGTAACAAGTATGACTCGTCAACATGTTGGTGAACTCTTTGGTGTTCGAATTTCTAATAACTCTGAGAGATATCTGGGCTTACCTACAATGGTTGGAAGAAACAAACGAGGTGCTTTTGCAAACCTTCTCGATAGTACTAATCGAAAAGTGGAAAGTTGGAATTGTCGCTTCTTATTGATAGGGGAAAAGAGGTTTTCATCAAAGCTGTCTTGCAAGCGATACCTATATATGCTATGCAATGCTTTCTATTTCCTATTTCCCTTTGTCGTGATTTGGAATCTATCTATTGTCGCTTTTGGTGGAGAAATAGTGGCACGAAAAAAGGTATCCATTGGGCTAGATGGGAGTCTCTTTGTGCTTCAAAGGATATGGGGGGAATGGGTTTCAGAGATTTAGCTAAGTTCAATATAGCAATTTCGGTTAAACAAGGATGGCAGCTTCTAACGAATCCTGACAGTTTGCTTACAAGAGTCCTAAGGGGTAGGTATTTCCCTACTGGTAACTTTATGACTGCAGCTCTTGGCTCTAATCCCTCATACACTTGGAAAAGTATCTGGTGTGCTAGGGGTCTTTTGGAGAAAGGGTATGGATGAAGAATTAGGCGTGGAACTTCGGTGAACATCGTGTCCCCGACAACGACGCCAATTTTGACACGCGTCGTAACGTGTCAAGAATAATTTCCTTCTTTCGAATAATAAAATAAATAAAGGAATTAAATTAAGAGTCGAACCCACAGGGACTTAGAACTTTCCTTATTGCGCTTTGTAGTTTCTGAACCGAGAGTTATCGATGGAGCTATGTTGAGGTGATTTAGGTGGGGGGTTGTTGTTGTAATGAAATGTAATTGTTTAAGAAAGTAAAAGAAAGCTTTTAAAAGAGTTTAAAGTAAATATGAGATTATTAGCCTCGGGCTTCCGTGTTGACTTGTTCTACTCGGTTCCTTGGTAAAGATTTTTATTTCGAAAAACTTGTTGGCAAAATTACTTCAAGGTCAATCCTTGAGTTTTTGTTTGTAAACTGAATTTCCAAAATCAATTTTTGGTTTCAGTTTTGATAATTTGTCTAAACCAACTCAATGTTTGAGAAAACAAATTACTTAAGCTCGTAACCAACTCGAAAAGGCATTTCTATAAAAACGATTCGATCTCAATTTTACTTAGTAATCTATTTACTAAGTGTGTTCCTTGGAAGTCGGATTTGTTTCAATAACCGATCCTCCCTCCCACTTGATAGATCAAAACAATTGTTTTTCTCCAAAGTCAATCTTTGGGTTTTAAAAATCATTTTGATTTAGAAAATAAAGTTTGAAGAATTTGAGAGAAGTTTTCGAAACGTTTGAAGCATAGTTTCAAACCTCGCCTTGAGAATGCGTCATTGCAAAAGCCTTCGGCTTAAAAGAATCTAGCCGAGCATGGTTATTAAATTAATCATGCTCGACATTTAAGAAATAATTAAAAGAAGAAATAGAAGAAAAGAACTAAAGTAAAACTAAGAAGAGAAGAATTTCCAAAAGGAGAAGAAATGATGTTCAATTGCTAATTGAATGATGACAATACTTACCCCAAAGAGGGGTATTTATATTGTTTCAAAATAACCTAGGTAAAACCTAAAATGATAATTAAAATTAAACAAAATAATTATCCAAAGTTTAAAATTTAAAATTTAAAAAATCCGGTGATAAGCTATTTGATAAGTGGCTTGATAAGCTATCTGCGTTGCTGACGTCAGCTTCTAGAAGGTGCTGACGCGGCGCTTAGTCAGCATTCATGGCCTGGTTCATGCCCATGAATCTGCCCACGACTCCAGTATTTTTTGCAGCATTTCAGCTTATTTCCAGCATCACGTAACATGCATGAAAACAACATAAAAACAGCCTATTTAAGTCCTTCAAACTTATATTCAATCAAAATAAGGACTAAAACATAACCAAAATAAATACTTATCACGGTTATTAACCCTTCCTACTCAAGGGTTTTTGATCTAATTCATGCTGAGTCTAAAACTGGAATAGTGATGTCATTACCACTATTTTTAGTCCAACTCAAGCAAAGAATGTCTTAAGCATAAGTTACCGCATACTAATCGAAGTGATATGATTATTTGGCGTGCAGATAAATCTGGTGAGTATTCCGTTCGCAGTGGATACAAGTTAGTGTGTGGTGATCAATTAAATTCAAATGGCAGTCCAACACTTCAGCAAGTAGGCACAACTAATTTTTTCAAGAAACTTTGGGCATCTAATTTACCAATAAAAATCAGAATCATGGCATAGAGATTCTTCAAAAATTACCTGCCTACATCTGCAAATTTGCATCTCCGTAGACTTCATCCTCATTTGATGTGTTGCTTATGCGGAATGGGTGTTGAGTCGATTTTTCACATTGCTTCTGAGTGTGCTTTTTCTTTACAAGTCTTTGCAGCCATTAATATCACTTTGCCCACTGTTTCTGTTGAACAAGACTGGTTACTTTGATTAGCTAATCTTTTTGACAATACACCTTCTACTAGAATTAATCTTTTCATCATTGCTATATGGGCCATTTGGACTTACCGAAACAGAATGGTCCATGAAAATCTCTCACAATCACTAGCAGAAACGGTCAGCTTCATCACGAGGTATGTTGCGAAATTGGACGCCATCCACAACTCCAATTCCCCAACATCGACTTCATCAAATGGTCTGATTTGGGAACCACCTCCTGCAGATTTTGTCAAAATTAATTTTGATGCAAGTTATATTTCCTCTTCGGAGACATCTATTTCAGGTATTCTAATCAGAAACTTAGAAGGTTTAATTATGGCGGCTAGCTCTTTCCCACATCGAAATGTCTCCAACCCAGAAACTGCTGAAGCTTGTGCATGTGAGATGGCTTCGGTGTTGGCTGCTGATCTTGGCTTTCGACGCATTATTGTGGAGGGGGATGCTCTTTCTATCATCAGAAATGTTTCTTCCCCATCGATTGACAAATCGGAAACTTTTGCCCTAATCTCTAACATCAAAGAGAGATGTGTCAATTTCGACGATATATCTTTTGGGCATGTGAGTCGGAGTATTAACGAAGCGGCACATACCTTAACAAAGATGGGTCGGTCTTTTCAAGATCTGAGAATCTGGATTGAAGAAGCGCCGGTGCCGGTGAAAGTTGCTGCTGATCGTGATCGACGTCGTTTGACTGTTTCAACTTGACGGTTTGCATGTTACTCAAATACTGCAAATTGAGCCCTTTAACCGTCGTTCTGTCTCTCGTCTGCGTGTTAAAAGCCCCAATCTTACTCTCTAAACCGGAGAGTTTGTTCTCAGATGAGTGTGTCGGTTTGATGTGGAAAACTTCATGAGTGTCTTTTAAGTTTCTTGTTTGTTTGTTTTCCTTTAGTTTTGTCTTAAATGTTTGCGTGTAACCCATGAGTTCTTTTATTTTAATTAATAACCGGCATTTTGTTTCAAAAAAGAAAATACTAAATCTTGAATCAAGACTTCGATTCTCGTAAATCCAAGCAGTGAAATAATTTTAGAAAGGCCAAAACCCATATGTTTGAAAACCAAATTGATCTAACAGTGAAAAACCAAATTGATCCAACGGTGAAAAACAACGAAACAAAAAATTTATTTTAAAACTAAAAAAATAGATCTAGCCTTTATTGAAAAGATATCTAAAAGCTAAACTTAGATTTGATTTTAGGAGGAAGAAGACAATTTAAATACTTGTTGAAATTTGGACACGACGATACATCGTCGAAGTCCACCATAGTTTTGATGGAAAGAACTATTTTAGAGAGCAAAAAATAATTATTGTTAAGTACACATCAATAGAAAAACTTAAAGTACACAACATGACAACATCGTTAGAAAAACTTAAAAAGTATACAACATCATTACGCCGGGGAATAGAGTTGAAGGAACAACGACTTTGATTATTGTTTGACTTATTTTGAAATTGTGTAATTGACCGATAATTTTCTTTTAATAGGAGTTGTTTGATTTTATATTTTAATTTTAGTATAGTAATTTAGTTACCCTAACTATTGTTAAGTTGAATTAAGAAAATAAAATTATAAATTTATATATTAAATTATCATATAATTATTGTTAAGAATGTTGATTTCTAATTTGAGTTTTGTTATGTTGAACTAATCTATTATATTCTCTTAATAATTTGTAATTTCTTATGCATATGTGGAAAATAATTTTGTATTTCTTATGAATGTGTATGACATGATTGTATAATTTAGAATACAATTTTATAAAATTTTAAGTATATGTGGAATATAATTTTGTGAAATCTTAAGCATATGTAGAGTATAATTAGTTTCTGACACTTTTTTAAAGCCCCGTCTTTTTATTATTTACTTTAATTTTATTTCTAATTCCTTTTCTTATTATTTTATAAAAAATAATAGAATTAATGTGTATATTTGAAGTTATAACTATTTAAAAAAAAAGTAAATGATAAAAATAAAATCATATATAAAACTAAAATCATTAAAAAAATTCAACTTCTTATAGGATTAAATTCGGGCACTGTACAAGGTAATGACCTTACTCTTTCCTCTATATTTTCACTAGGGTCGTTTCCCTCTCAAGACTCCACTTTTTTAATTCATAGTTTCATTATTCAAGACTCCACTTTCAATACACTGGCGGTAACAATTGAAAGTTTTATAAACGCTTTAGTTTTAAGGTTTATAAAATTTAGTTTAAGATTTACGAATTTATGTATAGAAGTTTAAAATTTAGGGACAATAATTAATATTTAAAGTTGAAATTTAAAATTCAGAAATTATAGTTTAATTTTTAAAATAATATAATAATAATTTAAATTTTAATCTATAAACTTTAAATTCTAACCATAAAATTTAAAAAAATCATTTTGTGCCCAAAACGTAGGTCCTTCAATATTAGTTTTAAAGGTTAAAATACCATTAATAATGAAGGGATGGGTCCAATCCAAACTTAGAATGTGTATAGGTAATTATTGACCCAACATTTTGGGCTCAGTACAAACCCAGAAAAGGGGAGAACCGACGCCGCCGACATCGATACCGGCAAGTTGGGAACCGAGCTTAGCATTCAATTTACCTCTTTTACTCTTCTTCCCTCTGCAAAACCCTACCGTCACCGACAACAATTTCTAAAGTGAAAAGGAAACCCTAATCGGAATCTAGTTGACTCAAATCGAGTTTGGGGAGATGGACTCGCACTTAACAGCACCGAACCGCTCTCGCAGCTCCCAGACCCCCTCCCCATCTCACTCTACCTCCGCCTCTGCTACTTCCTCCCTCCACAAGCGCAAACTCGCTGCTGCTGCGTCCGAAGACCACGCGCCTCCTTCCTCGTTCCCTCCGTCGTCATTCTCTGCCGACACTCGAGACGGCGCTTTGACCTCCAATGACGACCTCGAGAGCATCTCCGCACGCGGTGCTGACTCTGATTCAGACGCTGACGACTCAGAGGACGCCGTCGTGGACGACGATGAGGACGAATTTGACCACGACAATAATTCCTCCATCCGAACTTTCACAACTGCTCGCCTAGAGTCTGGGGGCGGCGGCTCCAGCTCGGTTCGGAACACGAAGCTCAAGACCGAAAATTCCACGGTTAAGATTGAGAATGCCGATGGAGGAAAAGACGGGGGAGCCCCTGGGTCAGGGCCAGTTGGTCCCACTGGGGCTACCGCAGCAGTTGGGAGCACGATGGTGGGGATTTCGACGAAGGAAGACGTTAAGATATTTACTGAGAATATACAGACTAGTGGAGCTTATAGTGCTAGAGAAGAGACTTTGAAAAGGGAGGTAAAGTTTTCAACATTTTTGTGTTGTAATGATAAAAACGAAATGTGTCTTTGTTCTAATAGGTCGTTTCTCTTGTGAATTATAAAATATTAAAAAAATCAATTTGCAGGAAGAAGCAGGAAGACTCAAGTTTGTTTGCTATTCAAACGATGGCATTGATGAGCATATGGTTTGGTATCTAATTCTCTTTTCCTTGAGCATTCGTGTTATGTCTTTTTTCCTTCTTGGATTATGTATGGTTTATTTAGCCATTGATGACTATGGGGAAGAAGCAGGGGTTTTCTTGCAAGTTGCAACTCACCATACTCCCTTCGTGAACTGGTGATGGAAAATTCAGCCTTTTTTTGGTTTCTAAGGTTGATTGGATTGAAGAATATATTTGGAAGACAACTACCCAATATGCCAAAAGAGTACATTGTTCGCCTTGTGATGGACAGGTATCAATATAGAAAATTTTGAAGTCACACACTTTAAGATGGAAAACCTCGTTTTTGTATGGATTTCTTTGTTGGATCAAACATTCAATCATCTTTCCATATATGAGTTGGTGGTTGACATTGATTATCTTTGTTAATTCTCCTGCTGTTTCTAGCTGGTTATTGTGCTTCTTTAATGTAATGACCTTCGAGTTTGCTTGCTAATGATGGTATCAGCTTTTGTGCATTTTAATATCTCACTTCTTACTTTGGATTTTGTAGAAGTCATAAGTCTGTGATGGTTATCAGACGGAATCAGGTTGTTGGTGGCATCACATATCGCCCATATGTCACGTAAGATTTTTACCTGCATATTATTTGCATTCTTGGTCTTATGTTATTGTGAGTCAAATCAATTTTTCTGCTCCTTATGTTGTGTATCTTCCTCTTTTGGCTCTGTTCTTCTTTGCTAAATTTTGTTTGTGTGCCTTCCCTATTATTAAGTTCTCCTTCATAGTGTAATACAACATTTTGAGATTCTTAAGGGAATCAGACATAATTGCCGTGTGATCCATCTCTTTCAACAGTTTCAGGACATTCTTATTATCTGTTATTATTTATTCTGCGGTTCTACGATTGTAGTGTTTGTGATAACCTTAGAATTTTCTTTTTATGATGTGAATGCTTCATTTGTCCTCTTCACTGATACTTGTTTTGGTGGCAAATCAGCCAAAAGTTTGGGGAAATAGCTTTTTGTGCAATCACAGCAGATGAGCAAGTAAAAGGTTATGGCACCAGACTGATGAATCATTTAAAACAGCATGCCCGTGACGTTGATGGACTAACACATTTTCTGACGTATGCTGACACTAATGCTGTTGGTTATTTTATCAAACAGGTCTGATATATACAGATTTTTTGTTTGTTGTTGTCCTGCTGTATTGTTTTACATGCTTTATGTATCATGAATTTACAGAAGTAAAACATTTGCCTTTGGCAGACCTAATTTTTTTTAAAAAAAGGAAAGCTTTTAGGGAGCTTCCAAGAGGATGGACCAGTCCAGCTCAATTGAATTGAATGTATTAAATATGAATTTGCTGAAGGTGTTTATGGTTCTTCTTTGCTACACTTTGTGACTTATGTGCAAATGACCTGCAAGATATAGCTAAAGAATTATGGTTTTTTA
The DNA here is from genome assembly GCA_958450335.1 of Hibiscus tridactylites. Taxonomy (NCBI): domain Eukaryota; kingdom Viridiplantae; phylum Streptophyta; class Magnoliopsida; order Malvales; family Malvaceae; genus Hibiscus; species Hibiscus tridactylites. The sequence continues at coordinate 16,154,771 of OY288270.1, forward strand.
CAGTCAATTCTTTTGTATAATAATTTGCATCATCTGATTCAATAAATTTGGTCTTAAGGGATTTGTCAATTTATCTACATGCAGGGCTTTACCAAAGAGATTCACTTGGAGAGGGATCGATGGCAAGGGTATGGTTAACATGCCACCAAACCTTTTTGGTTTTATTTTCCCCTCATCTTTAGGGCTCAAGGGCCACTTATTTTGTGTTATTACTAAGAAATCAAGGAGTGGAAGAAACCCTTTCTCTCTTATAGTTATATGTGATCTGGACTGTGGGAATGCTGATGCAGGCTTTTCCTTTAAAAGTGGAAATATGGGATACCTATAACTAAAATGAAATGATCCTTAGTGGAATACCGAGAAATTTGTTTTTCTTTTGGGGCAGGGTTTTGTGTTAACCTTTTATTGGGACCTGTTTTTTTCCTCTATTCTTTGTTAGTGATGTCCTTGATATCTTTCGAGGTTGTGTTTTACTGTTTCTTTACTTTTCTAGGTATATTAAAGACTATGATGGTGTTATCCTCATGGAATGTAAAATCGACCCCAAGCTTCCATATACTGATTTATCAACCATGATTCGTCGTCAGCGGCAGGTATATTTATTATTCACTGTATCAATGAACCCTTTATTTTTTTTCTTTTTTTTTTTTTGGGGGGGGGGATTCCATAACCCTCTATAAGGTCCAATTCAACTTGTGAGTTGTGAGGTATTGTTTCAATTTGCCCATTGAATTTCATGATTTTCTTCTCAAAATTCATCTGAAAAGTTGGGTTCAAGGTTTGTCATAAAACAAGACCGGATTTCCTACTGCCTATCTGATGTGGGATACTTTTAGGGTTGAAATCTCCTATGTCATACCCTGGTCGTCTTCACCAGGAAGCCACTTTGTGGAGTTCTGCAACACTTGATTACTATACAAGTGTTGGACTCCCCTTATTTGACCTGCGGTAGTTCATTGGATGCATAAGGATCCATTAAACTTATGAGTTGTGATGTATTTATTCATTTTGTCCTTTGGATTTCATGGTTTTCTTCTCAAAATTCACCTGAAAAGTTGGGTTCAAGGTCCTTAAATTAAGACTGGACGTCCTACTGCGTATCTGATGTGGGGTCCTCTTAGGGTTGAAATCTCCTATGTCATACTCTCTTCACTAGGAAGCCACTTTGTGGAGGCCTGCAATTCTGATTACTATCCAAAGTGTTGTACTCCTGATATTTGACCTGCGGTAGTTCATTGGATGCATGTTGGGTCCAAGCATAACACTGATTATTATCCAAAGTGTTGTACTCCCCTTATTTGACCTGCTGTAGTTCATTGGATGCATATTAGGTCCCAGTATAGCACCTTTTGCAATTTAATTGTGAATGGATTACTGAACAATTGACTGTTATCAAAAGCAAAGGGGACATATGTAATCAAACCTTAATACATATAATTTCAGTGGTGGGTAAAGGAATTGAATAGCCAATCTGCAATAAAACAAAAACTTTTAATCACATTTCTTTCCGTCCCTTACTCCTATCTTTTCCTTCTCGCTATTCACACGTGTATTCTGACTTTTTTCAAACTTCTATTAACATGCACTTTTTTATTTGGATTTAATAGGCAATTGATGAAATGATTAGGGAGCTCTCAAACTGTCAAATTGTTTATCCAGGAATTGATTTTCAGAAGGTACACAGATCCATTCTCTTTGAATGCTTTTGGTAAATTACATTTTCTGTAAAAGTCTTTAGGCTTTGAGCCATGTTCAGTATCACATAGAATATTGTGTTTCTCATGTTTATTTTGGTTTTTTCAATTTTAATCAAGGCATCGTATTTTCTTTTTGAAAAGGTACTTATTTTCTAAGTGTGCTAGCTTTGTGTCCGTGTATTGCATCATATTGGTGCTTGTTCTTAAATGGCATTCCTGTTCCCTGGACTCTGCATTCTTGTCACTTAATTTGTTCATCTTTCTTTATGTTCTAATCAGCAAGTGAAAGTGGTTGTCTTAAGTTGGGTCTAGTGAAGTGCACAATCTTTTCCCACTTCAGTTGGTCTTTAATTATTTTACCTGATTTAGCTTCCTTTTGTTGTAGTTTTATGGTTTAGTCTGCAAATTATGCATAAATATTTCAAACATAGCAAGTAATGAAAGATTCATTTGATTCAGAAAGAAGCTGGTATTCCTAAAAAAGTCGTCAAAGTTGAGGATATTCCTGGTTTGAGTAAGTTCTTTGGCCTTCGATTGTGTTCGGCTGTTGTTGGACTGTTAGATTATTGTTTCCATTTTCCATGTTTTATATATATAATGTATTGCAATTATATGCATCGATATTCCTAGCTTGACAAATTTGGGTGAATATATATTTGTTCCTCTTATATAAGCTTCTAATTTTCAACAAGGAAGATATCTTGACTTTATCTTTTATCTAACAACTTGCAATTTTCCCCCTATTTATTTTTGTTGCGGATATACATATATATTCAAAGACTGTCTGCCTGCTGGAAGTTTTAAATTACTAAATCCTAAATTTCTTTTAATTTGGTAACAGAGGAAGCCGGATGGACTCCTGATCAATGGGGTCATACACGATTTAGATCCTTGATTGTGTCTGCAGACAACACCACGAATCAGAAACATTTAACTGGTTTCATGCGCTCACTTCTGAAGGTAACTTTCTAAACTTTTAATTGGTCCTCATCTGCAGATATCTTCATTATTGCACTTGTAATTATGTTTAATACTTTAATTGATGCTTAACTTCCTAGCGGAGTTGTTGGGTATTACTCCGAGTAATCATTATCCTGTTTCCTTATGCTGCAAATGACTGTGTTTAAGAGGCTTGTCACTTGTGTAAAAAGCATGCAGTTGCCATTCTAGCAGTCAAACATCTTCCTTGTACCTTAGTGACCCAATGGATCGATGTCTAAGATGTAGGAGAAGCTATTTTCCCCTAACTTTAAGGATTTTTGCAATGCACTAATTACTGGATAACTATAAATGTTAATTAGTCATTACCCTTTTGCATTTACTCATGTTAACTTGATTCTCCAAGTGTTTGGTGGAAATCAGATGTCTATATGAGCAACCTCTGCCATAATTTTCCATGGATTCTAAGCAAATTAATGTTGTTCAAGCAGTCAATGCACGACCATGTTGATGCTTGGCCATTCAAGGAGCCAGTTGATGCTCGTGATGTACCTGATTATTATGACATCATCAAAGATCCCATGGGTAAGGTTCATATAAACAACCGTGATAGGATGGTGTAGCTGCCAAGTGGGTTTAGGTTTGAGTGAGAAAGTTGTTTAGAATTTTTCTCTTAGCAAACTACAAGTGGCTGCGGACAAGGCCAAATCTCACTTGGAAGGGGAAAACTATAAATCTATGAAAGCATTGCGTGATATTTACTTCTACTTTTTCTTTTGGCTCTGAGAACTAATTTTACATTAAATTTTCATGGTTTAATTGGAAATCAAAATATTGAATAGAGTACCATGAAAGTTTGTCCCGACTGAAGTTTTTAGTTTCTATTACCAGTATTTACAGCTCGGCGAGTCATGCAAATTCTTTGTATTCAATAATAAACCACCAACCAAGCTTAGTACTGGTTCAGGTTGTATAGAATACCATCATCAAATTATATCTCATGATAAGTTATGCTCCTGTCCTGTTTATAAAGATCCTCCGGAGTGGAACTGGAAACATCAACAGACAGCAGTTATTGTTATGCTTGACTGTATATCCATGTAATGCAGATCTGAAGACTATGTCAAAAAGAGTTGAATCGGAGCAATACTATGTGACACTTGAGATGTTTGTAGCTGATGCGAAGAGGATGTTTGCTAATGCACGCCAGTATAATGCTCCTGAGACTATATACTATAAATGCGCAACCAGGCATGATCACTTCCTTGTTGCTTATCTGTTTTTGTTTTTTGCTGCTTTCGTCATGATTATCAATGTTTAACAGGCTTGGTGCCCTTTCCTTATGTTCATCACTTCTCTTTATTTAGTTGTCCTGTGTTGTGATTTCGACATTGATTGCAGGTTGGAAACACATTTCCAGAGCAAAGTTCAATCAGGTCTCCAATCTAACTCCAAAATTCAGTAAGGGGACTGGTCTTATGATCCCAGGAGATTCCAGCCATATATGTAACATTAGTGTTTATATGCTTATCTATAATTCCTCGGGGGGAAATTCCGACATGTTCCCCGTGTACTGTGATGTATGTGTGGATGAATAATTTATTTGACAACAAATAGGATGGATTAAACGTTGTTAACCAAATAGCTCATGACAATTTGAATTCTTTAATCTATAATTATATATGCTATTTTTGCTTTGTCAACTGCCGCAGTTTAACAAATGCATTTGACCCCTCAAGCAAGCATACATATCAGACATATAAATGTATCAAGCAAGCATACATATCAGACATAAATGTATCAAGCAAGCATACATATCAGACATAAATGTATCAAGCAAGCAAGCATACATATCAGACATAAATGTATCAAGCAAGCATACAATGACCAAATTGCAAACATTTGAAAACTTTAATGCATTTGAGCAATTTAACAACCATTTGTCATGTGAATTCAAACATATATAAAAGAGATTATGAGCACAAATGTCACTTTTGAAAACTTTAATGACATTTCAATTGATTAAATGATAAACGTATTGGATTTTGGGTGTTATGACTAAGGTATTGGATTTTGGGTGTTAGCCAATCAACTCATTGTTGTAAGTCGATGGTGTCTTATTCTATATTTTTATACTAATATTGAATTATTTGATTAAATTGGTGTTAAGAATAGTTAATAGGATACTAAGGGTTAAATTTAAAAATGTTCCTTTTGGTCATTCAACTTTCAAATATTATAGTTATATTCAGGGAAGAGCTATTGCTCTACTTGCTCAACCTCACTGCTGCTGGCTTTACGAAGAAGAAATCCTTGTAATTCTTGTTCCTTTTCAATTATGGTTATATGCATTGGTTTACACAGTTTAACTTGTAAACCGGCATGGGACTAGGGGTGTAACTGTGGGGGAGGTCTGCCTGGGTATTTGCATCTCAAAGTGTTCCCTAGAAGATCATGAATTATGTCCATTTGTCAAAGTGTTCCCTAGAAGATCATGAATTATGTCCATTTGTCAAAGTGTTCCCTAGAAGATCTCCTAAACCCCTTATTTTTGGCCATCTATTAGTAGAGCATGCAATCCGACCATGTATGCATTGCTGGTATTCTCTTTTGTGTCAAAATTTTAAACATGAATGCGGTACATGTGTCGTGTTCAAAACTGCCAATGTGTGGATTCTCTCCCTTGAATGTCTTGCACCTGCACAAGAGCCAATCCGACGGCTTTTTAGTTTATTTACATGATGGAATTATTCTGCCTTCTTTTGAGTACATTTATTTTACGGGGACCTACAGCTATCTTATCTTCATTGTACTTCATGATCAGGAATATTAACATGCATACTACATTGAAGGTAGAGATATCCATATGAATTTAGCACTTTTTTTCCCTCAATAGAACATATGAATTCAGAACCTTAATTGCCCTAGGTGTTGAAAGTTCTTAGATCAGCAGCTTTGAATGTGATATGGGATGAATGCAACCTTTACAATTAGACAACATTAGAGATGTCCACATTTCAAGTGATTTTAGAATTAATTTACCTCACTAATTCTAACCTTTTTATCAAAACAAGGACATTTTCAATCCTTCTTAAAACAATGTAAGGTGGTTGACATTTCCACAGCCTTTGTAATCAATTTTATTTGGCATTGTAGTTTGGTGTCTAAATTTTTTTTTGTCATAATAGATCCTAAAATTTCATTTCGTAATCATTTTTATATCACATGTTAAAAATTGTTATCTTTCAATTGATAAGTTCTTTAAGCTTTTAATTATTTTTCTTTTTACCAACTCATTATTACAAGCAAAATCTAAGTGTTTTGGGACTAACTTTTTCATGTTAAGATTTTGAGCTTACTTTCGCATAGGTGTATATTTACAATTGAAGTCTTTCGTTTTGGACCTCGGGTTTTTCTATTTCACAAAAAAAAAAAAAAAGAGAATGAGTATTCATTTACTGAAATTGACGCACAAGAATAGATGAATTTTTAAAATCGAAGTGTTTTGCTATTTGGGATTGTTTAGTTTCTCGAAAATGAATCATTTTTGAATTTTTTTCTTTGTTTTTCTCTTTGTGTTCTTAGAAAATTAAAGAGAAAGAATGAAGGTCACATGTTTACATTCATTCGGTAAAAATATTTTGATAACTTAATTTATTTTAGAATTATAGAGTTAAAATTCCGTACCGGTACTCAGTTGCCATTTGAAAACAAGATAAATTTTGGTAACGAAATTCTATACCAGTGCTCACTTACTAAAATAGTTGGTTTGAGTACCAAAACACTTAGAAATATATAAGGATTAAAAATATTGACTTAATTTTTTTTGGTTCAAATGCTTGTCAATTTGTGAGTAAAATCAAATACCTTAAAATTTTACAATCAAGTCCTTATTATATCAAAATCAAAACATAGGTTTAATAGTAATATTTTGGTTATTTACATTATCCATTTATAATTTTTTTTGGATGTTAGAGGTCTTGAGTTTGCTGATATGACACATTACTAAAAGAAGTTAATCTTTATATTTGACCTTTAAATTTTAAACAAAATATTAATTTAACTTTTATATTTTAAATAGATATTAATTCAACTCTTAAACTTTAATTAAAATATCAATTTGAATCTTGAATCTGACTAAAATCTCTCCGTTCACCATTATTATCAACCATTGTTAACCCTAGGTGTTGACTATTGTTAACCGTAAACAATTCCTAACCCACATTTTTTAATTGACACATTAACATTTGTATTAGTGATTTAATTGAAAATTTAATAATTTGATGATTTAATTGACAAAATTTATAGTTTAATGATTAAAATAAAATGAAACTAAAAATTTAGTGATTTGGAAGTAATTTATCCAAACACAAATTCAATTAAAAAATAGAATAAACCACATAAATAGTCATTGAACTTTAAGGATGTTTTCATTTTAGTCGCATTGTAATACAGTTACCAGTGGCGGAGTTAGAATTTTTATATAGTGTGGTCATAATAGAGTATAAGGTACGAGAATTCTCATAGCACTACATTATAAATATTGTTGACGTCATACCCAAACAAATCAAGTGATGTTAAGTCTAATATTTTTATGAGAAATTTTATATTAACTCCTTAAAAATTCTATTTAGTTCCTTGAAAATCTAATACCGCAACAAATCAAGTGTAGTCAATTAACACTCTAATTTATATTTGGCTCCACCACTAACAGTTACTAAACTTTTAATTTGTTTTCATTACGGTCATTACTGTCTACTACCATTAAAAAAATAACGACGTAACATATTAAAATTATCCTCTTTTCTTAAAACAATTTTACAAACATAAAAATTAACAAGCATTACTCTTTTGTTATACGTCGTTTCTGCTGCCATTCGGTGATTTTTCCTGTTGAAAAATAATTGCTTTAACTATTTTTAGCATCATTTAAATTTTGACCTATATAAAGAACGGAAGTGGCACTACAGATAAACTCATTTAAAAATAAAAAAATATTGTTTATTAATGGCAGAGACCATGACATTAATCCACAATTTAAGAATGTCTCGACAAATGCATATTTCTGGGATGAAATTGAGAAAGATTTGTTGTACCGACATAAAAGATTACGAAAAAACTAAAATGTTATTATTTTTATGTATCAAAACTTGTATTATGAGATTAAAAAAATAGTTGTTAATGATTATAAGTGATAAATTTGAACTGATGAAAAGAAATAGAAGAATTGTAGTTCAAATTTCTTTTTAATCAGAAAAATCACCGAGTGACAACAGAAACGACAACGAATAGAAGAATGACAGCTGCCAATTTTATATTTTGAGAAATTTAAAATTTTTGGAGAAGAAAATGAATTTAACATGTTATGCAAATATTTTTTTAATAAAAGTTGACAACAAAGACAATAATAAAAACAAATTAAAAACTTATTTTTAAATGACCAAAAATGACTTTTTATGTAGTTTACCCTAGTAATATTATTATTAGATGTTAGTTGTGAAAAAAAATTGCTTCATTTTATCATTTTTATTTTTTTTACAATGACGTTTGCAATAGTTCAATATTTATAGAACCAAATAATCAAATAATGATCCTTAAACGAAGAAAATAATGATCCTTCAAAAATACAATAAAACTGTAAATTGTTTTTATTTTTTTAAAAAATTCAAATATAAAACATTATTCTTAAAACTAGTCACTGAAAAAAAAAATTGAAGAAATGGCGAGAGGAACCGTATCGCATTAGGAGTGTGCAACGTCAATGAGACCGTCGGCGTCAAGAGGGTCGACAGTAAAATTTACGGAAGAGATCTAGGAGTGTGTAACGTTATATGTTGAGAACTTATCATAAGAAATTCATTGGAAAGGTTTTCTCCTAGTGTTTGATTGCCTTGGGGAAATTTTGGATGTCTTCATTCCGCGAAAGTGAGCGAGGAATAGTCGTCAATTTGGTTTTGTTAGAATGGAAACAATGACAACAGCGAAGCGAGCTATAGGAGGGTTATACGGACACCAATTACTTGGGTCTTTTACAGAGCCGACTCTAGGGCAAGTCGAACAGGTCGACCGCCCAGGGCACCATTTTTCTTAATTTTTACTACTTAAAAATTATAATAGAAAAGACCCCGAAATTGAATTATAATATTAGATAGAGGCCTCCACTTTGGGCCATAAATAATAAGTAAACGAAATAATAATTGAGTTATAATATTAGATAGTAGCCCCCTCTTTTTTAAAATTTTTTATACTTAAATAGTTATAGTTTAATTTTTTCTAATAGTTAGTATTAGGGGTCCAATTTTTTAATACTTTTTGTAACCCCCTCGTCCCGGTCTGGGTAGCTGACCGGTCCGGGTGGGTTACACGGGAAAACCGAAGCGAAACCCGTTAATGTCCCACCTCGGTTAACGACCCAAGAAAATTTCTTTTATTTACTATCTCGTCTAGAGGCTTTAACACTTCCTATGTGAAACACGGCAGCAGAAACACAACGAAATAAAACAAACATGCAAGCAAGCAATTTAAAACAACCCATTTTAGATTGTACAACAGGTCGTATCGATACACTAGAAGAGGGTATCGACACGCCTTGACTAGGTCAACAGCCTAGAGTCAACATAGGGAGACCGTATCGGTACACTGGTTGACCGTACCGATACGCCCTCACTGGTCAACTTCTCACGGACAACGATAAAAGACCGCACCGATACACCCTAGACCCGTACCAATATGCCAAAATCTCGTCAATATCTCAGATTTCTAGAGAGATTTTGGCGTATCGATACACCCCCGTGTACCGGTACGCTAAGCCAAATCTGAGTCCCAAAGTGTAGGACCGTATCGATACGGCCCTTGGGCGTACCGATACGCCCTGCACTGCAATACTCAGATTAGCAGCAAAACACACCAAGACTCAACTCTAAATGCAATTTAAGACTCACCTAGCCACAAACAAACATTCATACAACATTTAACAATCAAGAACAGCATACGAAACATTTTAAACGAACAACGGAGCATCAACAACATCCATAAAGCATACAATGGAAGAAGCTAATGATCCAACCTTTAAACATGTCAAAAGCATATAAATAAGGGCCACATGGCCAACATACAAGGCATAAACAAGCCACGACCAAAACATCAACATGCTAAAGGAGTCTAAACAAGCTCCTTAACACAAAACAACATACTCGAATCCCCAAATCTTAGCTATTACACCAATTAACATTAAAGTCCATACTTGAAGATAGAAAATGGCACACTTGGAGGCCCTTCTCCTCGCACAAGCAACCCACGAACTAAGGATCTGCATTGTCGAACAAAAGAGAGCGTAAGCGTAAATCTTAGTGAGGGTAAGCTCATAAAACAAACCTCGACAATGCAGGGTCTAAGCACGAGAAACAAAACCAAGGATGAATGCATGTTTCTTTACTTTCGGAACCACATGAATCAAATTAATGAAGTGCATGAACATCACCGCAATTATCATGCCATGCTCAACATGTCCATAATACAACCATGTGAATCATATTTGACAAACCGTATTGGCACCTAGCTATGACCCGAATACGCGGATAACAACCGTTGGAGTTCACATCCAACAACTCAACTATTACATTACCTTACAGTGGGATTACACTCATCACCGTTTCACGCGGAGGGGATTCCACTCATCCTCACGCCCCGTCGATGGGATTCCACTCATCACCGACTAAAATATAAATGAAGATTTCCGGGCATACCCGTACTCCATCTTGGTGACTACCATCACCAAGACCACGCGCGCATTTTGACACTCGTGTGCACACTAACATCCTAATGATCGATCATTTGTACACAAGCATACTAGTGCCAATACTAACTCATTTCATAGCTCAACCTCACAACATTCATACCAATTTCCGTGCTTAGCACGTACTCACCATGATCCGCCATCATGCACAAACCACATTCCAACAATTATGCATGTTACAATGCATAAAACATCATGCCTCAACACACATGTATATCACAATATACCTAACAACATCAATCACATAAATAAAGAACAAGAGGCATAATCACAAAATATTCATAAGTTCAACCAACATCTTCTAAACTAAAGCTTGGAATTAGACTACCAATCTAATCCCAACTCTAGGCGGGTTTACCAAGCCCGACCTAGGTCCACATGCTCGAACCAAACATTTTGAAAACCAATTAAAAACCGAAGAACCACTCACCGACTACTCCAAGCTCAACAACTCTAGCCAATCAATCCACCAAGCTATTCGGATTCGTTCCCGAGGTCTCACCAACACAAAACCTTGATTCTAAGCAATCCAACACAAGCAAAACATCAACAATCAGTCATCAATCACCGAAGAAAACCCGGAACACATTTTCAAGCAAATAGCCAACTAAGAACACACCCCAAACTAGCATTTTCGAGCAGCCCAAACGCCAAACCAGAAAACCATATTTCCAACCTCCAAAATGTCATCTAACATCTTCAAAGTAACCCTTAACCATGACACTATCATCAGCCCTCAATTTCTTATCCAAAACAGCCCCAAAATCTAACTTAAAACCCCTCTAAACCCTCCAATAAACCCGTATCCGAAAATCATTATAAAACCATGTAAAAATTAGATATGTTGGACCTTTTGAATAGTAAATAACTTATTTAACAACAACAAATCAAAAGCTTAACTAAAAGCTATCAAAGTTATCATTTTTATTTCAAAACCCAAAAACCTCAAAAATGAAATATAATAGGTTTTATTGAAAACTAATGATATAGAAATGAAGAGGAAGATAAGGACAACTCAAAAACATAATTACCTTTCAAAAATCCTCAAGAATGAAGCAAGGAGGAAATGGAATAGTAACAAGCCATGGAGATGGGGAAGGTGTCGTTGATTTGAGATAGGAGGGGAAGAAGATGATAAAAAATGTATTTTTATTTGTTTTGTTTCATTTTAAAAGCCAAAAGACATTTTTACCCTTAATGAAAATGGGTAATTACAATAGTGTAAAACCCATGCCCATTTGGGTTTAAGCTAAAACAAGCCCAACATGTTTTTATTTGTTTTGAAAATACAAGGCCCAAAATTATATTTTAATAATTTAATTTCACCCGACCCCCAAACCCGGGTGTTACAACTCTCCCCCACTTAAGGAATTTCGTCCCCAAAATTACCTGACGGAAACAAGTACGGAAACTGCTCAAGCATATCAGTTTTTCTCTCCCACGTGGCCTCTTCCACGCCTCTATGTCACCACAACACCTCGACCAACTCTATGGTCTTGCCACGCAATACCTTGCTATCCGAAGCAAGTATCTCAACTGGTTCTTCATTATACGACAAATCTGGATTCAGTTTTATCTCCTTAACAGGTATAACATGAGATGGATCTGATCTATATCTCTTGAGCATCGACACATGGAAAACATCGTGGATCTTTTCTAACTCTAAAGGCAATCTTAAACGGTAAGCTACTGGCCCAATCCGCTCAACTATCTCATACGGACCGATAAACCTCGGACTCAACTTGCCTTTCCGGCCAAATCGCGTTACCTTCTTCCACGAAGACACATTTTCAGAAACTCTTTCTCACCCACTGAAAACTCAATCTCTTTTCTCTTCAAATCTGCGTAAGATTTCTGACGATCGGAAGCTGCTTTCAGACGGTCACAAATCTACTTCACTTTATCGGTTGTCCCCTTAAGCAAATCCGGCATAGGTAACAACTTCTGACCCACTTCGGCCCAACAGATCGGAGTCCTACATCGTCTACCATACAATGCCTCATAAGGAGCCATCTGGATACTAGCCTGGTAATTGTTGTTGTAAGCAAACTTGACTAAGGGTAAATGTTTCTCTTACGATCCTTGGAAATCAATCACACAACAACGGAGCATATCCTCTAATACTTGTATCACTCACTCTGATTGACCATCTGACTGCGTATGATAAGAAGTACTGAAATGCAAACGACTACCTAGGGCACTATGTAAACAACTCCAGAATCTCGATATGAATCTCGGATCTCTGTCTGATACAATAGACTTCGGAACTCCATGCAGTCTCACAATCTCATGGACATACAAATCTGCCAGCTTGTCTAAAGAATCTGTGGTGTTCACTGCTAAGAAATGAGCACACTTAGTGAATCTATCCACAATCACCCAAACTGAGTTCTTCTTCGAAGGAGACAACGACAACCCTGTCACAAAGTCCATAGTGATTCTTTCCCACTTCCATTCCAGAATTTTCAAAGGCTGTAACAAACCTGAGGGAACCTGATGTTCTGCCTTTACTCTCTGACATACCATGCAACGACTCACATACTCGGCCACATCCTTCTTCAAACCAACCCTGAAATAATCACTATTCAGATCTCGGTACATCTTAGTACTGCCCAGATGCATAGAAAAAGGACTCGAATGTGCTTCGCTCAGAATCATACGTCTCAACTCAACATCTGCAGGCACTACCACTCCGTCTCTAAAACACAACACATTCTCATCACTGAAACTGTACTCTATCGGTCTACCTTCTGCAATGTCCTGAACATGTGAAGCTAATGATACGTCTTGCAACTGTTTCTCTCTAATCATCTAAATCAACGAAGGCTTCACTTGCAACTCTGTAATCAAACCACCGTCCTTTGACACACTCAGCCTAGCAAATATAGCTCGCAACTCAACTGCAACTTTTCTGCTCAACGCATCAGCCACTACATTTGCCTTACCCGGATGGTACTCAATAGTCAAATCATAGTCTTTCAACAGTTCAAGCCATCTTCTCTGTCTCAAGTTCAGATCTCTCTGAGTCATCAGATACTTCAAGCTTTAATGATCAGTGTAAACCATGCACTTCTCACCATACAAGTAGTAACGCCAAATCTTCAACACAAACACAACTGCTGCTAACTCAATGTCGTGCGTAGGGTAGTTCTTCTCGTACACCTTCAACTGTCTCGAAGCATAAGCAACAACTCTTCTTTCTTGCATCAGAACACAACCTAAACCTACGTAGGAAGCATCGCTATAGATTACGAACTCTTTCCCTGAAACTGGTTGTACCAACACTGGAGCATTCGTCAAGGCTTCTTTTAATTTCTCAAATACATTCTGTCTCGCATCTGACCACTCAAACTTCACTTATTTTTGCAACAATTTAGTCAACGGAGCAGCTACTCTAGAGAACCATCAACGAACCTCCTATAGTAACCAGCTAGTCCAAGGAAGCTTCTAATCTCGGTCACTGACTTAGGTTGTTTCCACTCAACAATGGCTTCAATCTTCTTCGGATCAACACGTATACCTTCAGCTGACACAACGTGGCCGAGAAACACAACCTCTTTGATCCAAAACTCGCATATACTCAGCTTAGTATACAACTGGTTGCTCATCAATCTCTACAAAACAAGTCTCAAGTGCTCATCATGTTCTTCTTCTGATCTCGAGTACACAAGGATGTCGTCTATGAAAACAACTACAAATCGGTCTAGATAGTCTTGGAAAACTCTGTTCATCATGTCCATGAAAGTTGTCGATGCATTCGTGAGCCCAAATGGCATTACAAGGAACTCATAATGACTGTATCTAGTCCTAAAAGCTGTCTTCGGAACATCACATTCTTTTACCTTCAACTGATAGTACCCTGATCTCAAATCTATCTTCGAAAACACTGAGGCACCTCTCAACTGATCAAACAAGTCATCTATATATGGCAACAGATACTTGTTCTTCACTGTCAGCTGGTTCAACTGCCTATAGTCGATACACATCCTCATACTGCCATCCTTCTTCTTCACAAATAACACGAGAGCACCCCAAGGCGAACTACTAGGCCTAATAAAACCTCGGTTTAACAACTCCTGAAGCTGACTTTTCAACTCTTTCAACTCCTTCGGAGCCATACGGTATGGAGCAATAGAAACTGGAGTAGACCCTGAAACAGTCTCAATTACAAACTCTGCATCTCTGTCAGGAGGCAAACCCGGTAACTCTTCTGGAAACATATCCGGATAATCACAAACTGTCATGATATCTTTTGGTCTAACCTCACTCATATTCGGATTCATCACGTACACTAAATAAGCCCCACAACTGGAGTCCATCAACCTATGAGCATCTAAAGCCGACACAATGTTCAACAAGAACTTAATGTTCTCGCCTACTACCACTACCTCGTAGTCATCAAAAAGCTTCAATGAAATTCTCTTTGTCTCAAAACCTACACTAGCTCTGTGCTCAACCAACCAATCCATACCTAAAATGATATCAAAACCGTAGAACGAAAGCTCCATCATATCAACCGGAAACACATGGCCCTGAATCTTCAACGGACACCTCCTATACATTCGTCTAACTACAACTGTCTCACCAAAGGAACTAGTCACATGCATCCCTATGTCTAAAATCTCAACAGGTATGTCTAACTTCTTTGCATGCTCACTCAAAATATAAGAATGCGTGGAACCTGAATCGACTAAGGAAAGCAAAGACATGGAATGTAACTCGAAATTACCTGTTATCACATCTGTGTCATTCCCTGCCTCACTCTGTGTGTAGACTCTAGCTGGTCGACCGGCCTCTGGCTGAACTGCCACTACATGAGCAAGAGCCATGAACTCTATCTTCTTCTCATCTAAATATCTTAGGCCTAAATATCTCTTTCTGAAAGCAGTCTCAAAGAAATCCCAACTGATCTCGGCCTCAGGCACGCCAGAAGTAATGATGACCCATCAGGTGTAGGCATCACCCTGAAGCAACGAAACTACACAACCCAACTTACGAGCCCCAACACATCCTATCTGAGCCAAAATACGAACTGTCTTCTCTAGCCATAACTCTGATCTCTCAGGTGTAGATCCCCTGAACTTATCTGCTCCGAGGCTACGAAGCCTCTCTAAAGGTAAGCTAGCATCATCCCCTATCGGCTGTGCTGCAGCTTGAGCTCCGGCAACTGCAGCCAAAAACGCTCCCGCTATAGCTTGGACTAGCGGAGCCATATCTATCCCCGCAGGACCTTGGCCACCCTGGCCAACCTGAGGTCCCACTCCCTCAGCTCTAGCCTCGCCTTCCACATCAGGCTGAGGAGGTGGTGGTGGTGGAGGAGCTCTGACTCCAATAGCAGGCTCTTCCACATGAGCTTCTACCCCAACCACCGACTCGCTAGTAGGAACCGCAACACGGGGTTTCTGACGAACCAGCCTAGGTGTACCTCTAGGCCTCGACATAAAAGCTCACAGATAACAACTACAACAATAACATACAAAATTGGGATAGCAAGGGCAAGGGTCCAAGTGGCTTAAGTATGTTTCCCTCACTTAAAAATCTCTTTTTCCGATGTAATAGAAGCAATGGGACTCTACTCAACACTTAACGGAAAAATCACACATCAACATGCTTCAAATAACGCACACATACGATCAATTAAACAAGCATCAAAGCACACTTGATAAGCAAGCAAACACCGTGCAATTGCAATACAAGAATTCAACTTACCTCACTTACCTGCCCGAGGTCTCAGAAACCTT
This sequence comes from Hibiscus tridactylites, assembly GCA_958450335.1. Taxonomy (NCBI): domain Eukaryota; kingdom Viridiplantae; phylum Streptophyta; class Magnoliopsida; order Malvales; family Malvaceae; genus Hibiscus; species Hibiscus tridactylites. The sequence continues at coordinate 16,170,943 of OY288270.1, forward strand.
AGGCTCTGATACCAACAAGTGTAACCCCCTCGTCCCGGTCTGGGCGGCTGACCGGTCCGAGTGGGTTACACGGGGAAAACCAAAGCGAAACCCGTTAAGGTCCCACCTCGATTAACGACCCAAGAAAATTTCTTTTATTTATTATCTCGTCTAGAGGTTTTAACACTTCTTATGCGAAACACGGCAACAGAAACACAACGAAATAAAACAAACATCCAAGCAAGCAATTTAAAACAACCCATTTTAGATTGTATAGTAGGCCGTATCGATACACAAGAAGAGGGTATCGATACGCCTTGACTAGGTCAACAACCCATAGTCAACATAGGGAAACCGTATCGATACACTGGTTGACCGTACTGATACGCCCTCACTGGTCAACTTCTCACGATCAATGATAAAAGACCATACCGATACACCCTAGACCCGTACCGATACGCCAAAATCTCGTCAATATCTCAAATTTCTAGAGAGGTTTTGGCGTATCGATACACCCCCGTGTACCGGTACGCTAAGCCAAATCTGAGTCCCAAAGTGTAGGACCGTATCGATACGACCCTTGGGCGTATCGATACGCCCTGCACTGTAATACTCAGATTAGCAGCAAAACACACCAAGACTCAACTCTAAATGCAATTTAAGACTCACCTAGCCACAAACAAACATTCATACAACATTTAACAATCAAGAATCAGCATACGAAACATTTTAAACGAACAACGGAGCATCAACAACATCCATAAAGCATACAATGGAAGAAGCTAATGATCCAACCTTTAAACATGTCAAAAGCATATAAATAAGGGCCACATGGCCAACATACAAGGCATAAACAAGCCACGACCAAAACATCAACATGCTAAAGGAGTCTAAACAAGCTCCTTAACACAAAACAACATACTCGAATCCCCAAATCTTAGCTATTACACCAATTAACATTAAAGTCCATACTTGAAGATAGAAAATGGCACACTTGGAGGCCCTTCTCCTCGCACAAGCAACCCACGAACTAAGGATCTGCATTGTCGAACAAAAGAGAGCGTAAGCGTAAATCTTAGTGAGGGTAAGCTCATAAAACAAACCTCGACAATGCAGGGTCTAAGCACGAGAAACAAAACCAAGGATGAATGCATGTTTCTTTACTTTCGGAACCATACGAATCAAATTAATGAAGTGCATGAACATAACCCCAATTATCATGCCATGCTTAACATGTCCATAATACAACCATATGAATCATATTTGACAAACCATATTGGCACCTAGCTATGACCCGAATACGCGGATAACAACCGTTGGAGTTCGCATCCAACAACTCAACCATTACATTACCTTACGGTGGGATTACACTTATCACCGTTTCACGCGGAGAGGATTCCACTCATCCTCACGCCCCGTCGATGGGATTCCACTCATCACCGACTAAAATATAAATGAAGATTTCCGGGCGTACCCGTACTCCATCTTGATGACTACCATCACCAAGACCACGCGCGCATTTCGACACTCGTGTGCACACTAACATCCTAATGATCGATCATTTGTACCCAAGCATACTAGTGCCAATACTAACTCATTTCATAGCTCAACCTCACAACATTCATACTAATTTCCGTGCTTAGCACGTACTCACCATGATCCACCATCACGCACAAACCACATTCCAACAATTATGCATGTCACAATGCATAAAACATCATGCCTCAACACACATGTATATCACAATATACCTAACAACATCAATCACATAAATAAAGAACAAGAGGCATAATCACACAATATTCATAAGTTCAACCAACATCTTCTAAACTAAAGCTTGGAATTAGACTACCAATCTAATCCCAACTCTAGGCGGATTTACCAAGCCCGACCTAGGTCCACATGCTTGAACCAAACATTTTAAAAACCAATTAAAAATCGAAGAACCACTCACCGACTACTCCAAGCTCAACAACTCTAGCCAATCAATCCACCAAGCTATCCGAATTCGTTCTTGAGGTCTCACCAACACAAAACCTTGATTCTAAGCAATCCAACACAAGAAAAACATCAACAATTAGTCATCAATCACCGAAGCAAACTCGAAACACATTTTCCAGCAAATAGCCAACTAAGAACACACCCCAAACTAGCATTTTCGAGCAGCCCAAACGCCAAACCAAAAAACCATATTTCCAACCTCCAAAATGTCATCTAACATCTTCAAATTAACCCTTAACCATGACACTATCATCAGCCCTCAATTTCTTATCCAAAACAACCCCAAAATCTAACTTAAAACCCCTCTAAACCTCTCAATAAACCCATATCCGAAAGTCATTATAAAACCATGTAAAAAGCTATCAAAGTTATCATTTTTATTTCAAAACCCAAAAACCTCAAAATGAAATATAATATGTTTTGAGATAAGGACAACTCAAAAACATAATTACCTTTCAAAAATCCTCAAGAATGAAGAAAGAAGGAAAAGGAATAGTAACAAGCCATGGAGATGGGGAAGGTGTCATTGGTTTGAGATAGGAGGGGAAGAAAATGATGAAAAAATGTATTTTTATTTGTTTTGTTTCATTTTAAAAGCCAAAAGATATTTTTACCCGTAATGAAAATGAGTAATTACAATATTGTAAAACACATGCCCATTTGGGTTTAAGCTAAAACAAGCCCAACATATTTTTATTTGTTTTGAAAATACAAGGCCCAAAATTATATTTTAATAATTTAATTTCACCCGACCCTCAAACCCGGGTGTTACACTTTTTATTAGAGGCTCGTTTTTTTCCTAATATTTGTTATTATGGATATACTTATAAAATTCTTTTTTTTTCAATATTTGTTATTAGCGGTCTAATTTTTTTCTTCAATATTTGTTATTTGAGGCCCAATTTTTCTTGATATTTATTATTAGGGACATACTCTTCAAATTCATTTTTTTCAATACTTGTTATTTGGGTCCAATTTTTTCAATACATGTTAGTAGAGACTCAATTTTCTCAATATTTTTGTTATTATGAGCTACTCTTAAAATCCATTTTTTTTCAATATTTGTTATTAAGGGACCAATTTTTTTAATACATGTTATTTGATGCCCAATTTTTTCTGATATTTTTAGGGACCTACTCTTAAAATTCAAAATTTTTTAATACTTGTTATTTAGGCTCTAATTTTTTCAGTACTAGTTATTTAGGGTCTAATTTTTTCAGTGCTTATTATTATAGGCTCATTTCCCCCAAATTTGTTATTAGAAGCATACTCTCAAAATTAAAAATTTTCAATATTTGTTTAGAGCATACTCTTAAAATTCATTTTTAAAACATTTGTTATAAGAGACCTACTATTAAAATTTTTTTTTTCAAAATTTATTGTTAAGGTTCGACTAGGGCCTCTAAAATTTCAGGACTGGCTATGGTATTTTATAAATGTCTTTGAGGCGAAACATAATGCGCGAGAGTCTTTTTGGAGGAAATCATCGGTGCAAATGGGTAATGGGACATGTGAGGGTATTTGAGTTGTGTACGGAGAAAGATCAGGCTGTAAAACCGGGATTAATAATGTTAAGGGAGGTTGGATTAACCCATATTGCCATATTTAAAGAAAAAAACTCATGACGTCTCCATCTTTTTCGGAGGAAAACGCCGTACGGGAAAAAACCCTAAACCTACTTGCTATAGTGACTCGGGCGGCTGGCCGCCGGATGGAACGACGCGGGAGATAGGGTCGGATGGTCTAGAAAGTCTGGAGGCGGCTGGTGATCATGAAGGAAACTTGGGCGGTGGAGGCGCGAACGGTATGTATGTGGACCAGAAAGTATCGCGCGACCCTGCTGCTACGATGGAAACGCCTATTGCTGGTTTGTTGCTGGGCTCCGGGTCAGCAGGGGGTTCTGGTGCAACGGGGACTAGTTTGGCTGGTTCGGATGCTGACGCAGAATTGCAAGGCCATGCTGTGCAACCACCGGATGGGATTGGTAAAGGAACCTACGTTGCTATGGTTACTCATGGCTTAAACAAAGGGGGGAAAATCTACTTCTACCATGGGAACCGATGGGATTAAGGTTACTGAGGAGGATTATGCCATTGATCGAAGTGGAGCGTATCCTGTTATTAAGTTCTCGGAACGGGTTCATGCCTCGATCGATGATAGTATGCGAAAGGCTATTGTTGTGTGTCTCCTTGGGAGAGCCATTGTATACAAAACTCTGTTGAATCGTATTCCTGGTTTATGGGCGCCGACTGGAAATTACCATGTGATCGATCTTGATAATAACTATTTCTTAGTGAATTTCGATTATGTGGAGGACTATCCGAGGGTGTTATCGGCTGGTCCATGGACGTTGTTTGGTAGTTATCTAACGGTCCGACCATGGTCCCAAAGTTTTTCTACCTCGCAGAAACATCCGTCGAAAGTAGTGGTTTGGATACGGTTACCTGGTATGCCGTATAGATATTACACAAAGGCGTTGTTCCGTTTGATCGCGAGTGTTATAGGAACTGTGATCCGAATTGATTGTAAACTACTACAGGCGAGAGGGGAAAATTTGTACGGCTAGATGTGTTAGTGGATTTGGATAAGCCTCTACTCTCGTGTATAGGCATTGACAATTTCGTTCAGAAGCTTGAGTATGAGATACTTAATCATATTTGTTTTAAATGTGGCAATTATGGACATGTACCGAAAGCATGTAAGGCGGTGGCTAATTCCCTCCATCCGAAGTCATCTGATAATGTGAGGGGTGAAAGGTTGGATGTGCGGGAGGATAGTCGGGTTGAGGAGCAACAATTTGGACCTTGGATGATTGTCGAAAATCGAAAGCGCAGGTCGTGAAAGGTGACGGAGCCTACAGCTGTAAATGAACCAAAAAGGGGAGGTGGTTCTCGTTTCCAAGCTCTTGTCGTTGAGGAGCCGTCCAGGGTGGCGAAAGCTAAAGCACATAGGGATGAAACGCAGGTTGTTGCTGCTGAAGCACCTAAAGACGTAACTATGAAGAAGAAAGGCAAAGCCGTGGCTTCAGAGTCTCTTTCTGGGGCAAGTGGGGCGCAGCCGTTGATGCGGAAAAAGGAACAGATTTCAAAGATGAAGAGAGTTGAAAGGGTTCCTTTGAAGGATATATCTAACCGAGAATCAGTCGATATGCAGATTATGAATGTTATACCGTGTGTACCGGGTTCTCCAGTTGAGGTTCACACGCATTCTCCGGCTATCCGGACAAGAAAACACCAAACGATTATGATATTCGAGGGCGGAAAAAGGAAAGTTGGAACTAATAGGGAGCGGCGCGAGGTCAATGGGGGAAAAGGTTTGCCGTCTTTGAAAGTTTCGCTTAAAAGAAGTGCGAAAGGTTCGAAGAAAGGTTTGGAAATAGGGAACAAACCAGTTTTGGCGGATTGGGTTCAATCGTTATCAAATAAACTTGATCAGCTTCAGAATACAGAACTGACAGGTTTGCCGGATGATAGTGGCGCGAGTGTCAAAGTAGATGGTACGGTTGGGCAACATCTTCCCACGCCAATTGTCGTTGAGGGGGGTGATGTGACTGTATCAGATGTGGTGATTAAAGAAAAGGAGCATCCTACACCTGCCCTTTAAGGCTTTGTTCTTTCTTCTTTGTTCTTTTTAATGATTAAGTTTATGTTTTGGAATTGTCAGGGTGCAGTGAGCCCAGAATTGCGCCGTCATTTTAGAGAGTTTGTTCGGAGTAATAACCCCCAAGTGGTTGCGTTATTTGAACCCCGTATTGGTGGGATTGTGGCTGATAAAGTTATTCGTAAGTTTGGGTTTATGAATTCTTTTCGGGTTGAGTGCCGTGGTTTTAGTGGTGGTATTTGGGTTTTATGGCATGAAGGGGTTGAGGTAAATGTGTTGTCAGCTTCCAATCAGTTCGTGCATGGAAGAGTGCGGGAAAATGGTTCTGATGTTTGGTTATTTTTTACGACAGTATATGCATCTCCAATGGCGAGTGTTAGAAAGTGTGTTTGGGATAGCTTACTTTCGCTATAGCCGTCTGATGATAGCGGTTGGCTTTTGGGTGGGGATTTCAATGCTATCCTGCGGGATGAGGAGCGAATTGGGAGTCTCTCGGGGCTTTCTGGAGTTAGTTCTTTGTTTCGTGATTCTATTAATGCTGCGAGACTCTTTGAGGTTGAGTACATGGGAGATGCGTACAATTGGCGAAAAGGAGATTTGTATAAAAGATTGGATCGTTGTCTGATGAATGCAGCTTGGATGGAAGCCTTTCCGGATACTCTGGTTATGCACTTGGATAGATTGGGGTCGGACCATTGCCCTCTTCTTCTTTCAGTGGAAAAACCGGGTAGAAGTATTGGTAATTGGCCTTTTAGATTTGTAGCGGCTTAGCAGGAGCATCCGGAGTTTGCCAAGGTTGTCGCTAGTTGTTGGAATTCAGTAGATTCAGTAGATGGTAATGTTAATCGCTTTGTTCATAATGTCAAAGATTGGAATACGCAAGTGTTTGGACATATTGAAAAGAGGAAGAAACGTCTTTTGGCTAGATTGCGAGGTATTGACCGAGTGCTCAGACAACGTCATGTTCCGTATTTGTTGAACTTAGAAAAAGAGTTACGGGCTGAGCTGTATATTGTGCTTGAGTAAGAGGAGAGTTTGTGGTTTCAGAAGTCGAGGAGTAAATGGATACTTCAGGGGGATAGAAACACGAAGTTTTTCCACACTTCGACGATGAGTAGAAGGAGAGCCAATTTGATTAATCGTTTGCACAGAAACGATGGGCAATAGGTTGTTGATCAGGAGGTCCTACAAGCACAGGTTGTGTCTTACTATGAGCGGTTGTTTCTAGTGAAGTGGTAGACGTTTCTGGTTTTCCTGTACGGGGTCAATTTCCCCGACTCGGATTGGACGTGGTACAGGCACTTGACAGCCTGGTTTCATGTGATGAGGTACGTCGAGCAGTGTTCCAAATGGGCCCGCTTAAGGCCCCTGAGATGGATGGACTTCATGCTTTTTCCTATCAGCGTAACTGAGAGGTGGTAGGGGAGAGTGTGTGTAAGTTTGTCCAGGATATTTTTACGGGTGCGCCATTTCCGGATAGTTTGGGTAAGACGTTACTTGTACTTATTCCAAAGGTGCCTTCGCCTCTGGATATGAGCCAGTTCAGGCCGATAAGTCTATGCCAAGTCCTTTATAAAATAGTTTCAAAACTGATTGTTAATAGGATTAAAAGTTTTATTCCGGATTGGGTGGAAAATAACCAGACGAGTTTCGTACCGAGACGGTTAATATCAGAAAATATTATAATAGCTCAGGAGGTGATACATTCTATGCGGCGGAAAACTGGAAAGAAGGGTTGGATGGCAGTAAAAATTGATCTTGAAAAGGCGTATGATCGCTTGGAGTGGTCTTTTATTAGTGATACCTTAAGCGACATTGGATTACCGGAAATATTACGAGGCTTGATCATGAGGTGTGTGACTAATGTATCGACAAGTATCTTGTGGAACGGTAACCAAACTGAGCAGTTTCATCGTTCAAGGGGAATTTTCCAGGGTGATCCTTTATCTCCCTACTTGTTTGTACTTTGTATTGAGAGGCTGGGTCAACTTATTAACCATAAGGTGGCTCAGGGTTAATGGAAGGGTTTTCGGGCTAACAAAGTTTGTCCAGTTATTTCTCATCTTATGTTTGCGGACGATATGGTGTTATTTTCAGAGGCGTCAAGATCCCAAATCGACTTAATGCTGGCTGTTTTAGATGTTTTCTGCGGTGCATCAGGGATGAAGGTTAGTATCGCCAGAACTAATGTTTTTTTCTCCAAGAATATTCCTATTGATATCCGCCAGAGTATTTGCGATGCATGTGGGTATGTGGAGGTGTCTAACCTTGGCAGATATCTGGGGGTTCCTATGTTACATGAGCGCGTCACAAAGAGTACTTATGCGTATTTAATACAGAAAGTTCGGGATCAGTTGTCGGGATGGAAAGCTAGATGTTTGTCTTTTGCGGGGAGAGTTGTGTTGGCTAAGTCTGTTTTATTGGCTATCCCCACCTACGCTATGCAAACAACGCGAATCCCACAAGGAGTATGCAACAAGTTGGAACAGCTTATCCAAGGGTTTATATGGGGTTCTACGCAGGAGAAGAGGCGGGTGCATCTTGTTCGCTAGGAAGACATTTGTTTACCAATTAAACAAGGTGGCCTTGGTTTAAAATATGTGTCACGGCAAAACGAGGCTTTCCTCATGAAAGTGGCCTTTAATCTAGTAGATAAGATTGATCACTTGTGGGTTCGGTTACTAAGAGCTAAGTACAAGTGTAATGATCGCGTGCCTCGGCATCTAATGGTGGGGAATGGCTCGGTGTGTGCGCTATGGGAATTTGTTCGTGATTGTTTTGTTTGGAACCTTGGCGATGGCAAAATGGTGGAGTTTTGGAGAGATCGATGGCTAATGAATGTTGGTAGATTGGTGGAGGTGAGGAGGAGCGAGGATTCACTACCGGCTTTTGTTTCAGTTAAATCCATGGTAGATGTTAACGGCGAGTGGAGATGTAGCATGTTTCGTGAGCAGCTGCCGCAAGATGTGATTCAATGTATCGAGGTTGTCCATCCGCCTAATGTCGAGGGTGTGGCTGACAAGCCAGGGTGGAGATGGAATAAGGGTCGGTTCTTTACCGTGCGATCAACCTATGAAGCTTCCACTAGAGGGCTGGAAGGTGGGGAGGACGTTGTATGGAAATTGATCAACCAAGTTAGGAGTTTGTCGCGTATTAAAGCGTTCATGTGGTTAGTTGGAAAAAAACCGAGTGTTAACAAATGCTGAGAGAGTGCGTTGGGGTTTGGCAGAATCAGCCACATGTCTGTTATGCAGTGTCGTGATCGAGGCTTTAGAGCATGTATTGTGCTTCTTTACCGCTGCTAAGGGAGTTTGGAGCCATGTAGTGGAGCAGAATGTAATGCAAGATTTTTTGGAGCTTAACTTTAGGGACTGGATATGCGTGAATCTGGGCAGTAGATGAGGGTTTGTAAAGGGCACTGGTGATGGAAGGGTCTTGTTTAGCTACATTTTATGGAGCCTATGGCAGGCACACAATCAATGGGTGTTTGAGGGTGAGGGGCGTAGTAGTGAGCAGGTCGTGGAAGCCTGCTGTCGGCTGGTTGCTGAGATTGATTGAGGAACTGCTTCGACATGTAAGCTACCGGGGAAGGTGATGACTCAATTGACTCGCGATACAGGATAGGAACAACCTGAGGTTGGTGTTATCAAGATTAACGTAGATGGGGCGCAGCGAGAGTCGGATGGTTTAAGTTCGTATGGAGGCTTATTACGCAACTCAAATGGTAATTGGATCTTGGGGTTTACTCGGTGTGTGGGGCGTTGTACAAGCCTCGAAGCTGAGTTTTGGGCCATTTATGAGGGTCTTAAGTGCGCGATGGGAGTAGATGGAGTGGATGTTATTGTTGAATTTGATTGTTTGGAAGTAATTACAGCTCCGACAGATCCTGATACAAGTCTAACATTTTCTTCTCTGATTGATTCCATTCTTTTGTTGGTTGCTCAACATGGCATGATTCGTTTTAGGCATGTCTTTCGAGAGGTGAATAGAGTAGCAGACTCGATGGCAAAACTTGCCGATGGGAATAATGGGAATCTTTATGTTTTTCGGGAACCTCCTTTATGTGTGCTTAGCCTCCTTCGTGAGGATGTTTTGGATGTTTAGTTTTTTTTTTCAGCCGAGGTAATCTCGCATCGTTTATGTAAAAGTTGATAGTGGGTACTCTTTTCCCCATTTAGGTTTAGGGGTTTTTAACGAGGCCTGCTATCAGCTTACTCCCCTTTTATTATAAAAAAAATAATGTTAGGGGAGGTTGATGTCAATTCAATTAGTCATAGGTTGGTGTGATCATTTCCGTAGCATACATGAAATGGCAGAAGAGATGTTTCCTCTGATGAGAATTGCGGGCTTGGCTGCTTTGATTATGTTTAATAGTGGTGAGGAGCTTCAGTTGTTCTTGGAATAACGGGAGTTGCTTCGAACGTGGTTTAGAAAAGTAGAGGAGTGGTCCGTAGAGGTATCAAGTTTTCATAGTAGAAGGGTGCGGGTTTCGGTGTATGGGATCCGATGCAATCGATGTTTGAGAATATTGCATTACAATGGGGATCGTTGATTTATATAGATAGTGAAACTTTGGCTTTAACATTGTTTGGGAGGGATAATTTGTTGATTATCACGAGTATTGTGGACAAGATTGATACGACGGTTGACCTTAGGGTGCATGACAAGTCATTTTCGGTTCAGATTGTGGAGGCAGTACCGATATTTAACCATAGGAACACCAATCGAAGTGAGGTTAGTTCGGATTTAGAGTCAGATTCGAATATGGATGATGAGAGGAGAGGCCAACCGTGCCAATTAATAGGTTGGAAGATGGTGAACGTGGGGTGGAGCTGGAGAATGAGTTATGTGATGAGGTTTCGGGAGGGAACGGAATTTTGTCCCCGTTGGAGGTTAAACACCATGTGGGAAGAGTCAAGTTTGAAGGAGAAAATGGGGATGAGATGCGGTGCTTAGACAGGAAAGAGGAACATCCGATATTACAAGAATCTGTAGCTAAACATGTGTTGTTGGAAGAGTTTATTGGGTCGGGACCGTTTGTAATGCTAATGTAATTTTATCTACTAATATTGTTGAGCAAGATAAGTATATAGATCAAGAGGGAGGAGTTGCAGGTTTGGAGGTGTCTTTAATGGGCTTAGGTAACTCGGGAAAATGCAATGGGGTGTTTGAGATTGGATGTGACTCTGTTATTCAAGAGAGGAACGTTTTAGGGGTGGATCAGAATTTGCCCGTGGATAAGGTGGTGGATTCGAACCTTGTGGATTGTGTTGTAATAATAGATAATCAGAAGAAATGCTGGCGTCGTCCATGGAAATCAGATGATGGTGCAAGAGTGCAGCGAAATTTGAAACAACATGAGTTGGCGATTGATGCAGCTTCGACCTTGAATTTGTGCAAGCTTGTAGGGATCTCGACTAAGGAAAGAGAAGAAGATTTCATTAAGGGTTTGAGTTGGTGATTGTTGATCGTCTGAAGACGAATTAGCACGATGCGACTCCTCTCTAGGAATGTTAGGGGGTTGGGTAGTGCAGCGAAGAAGAGGGGGGTTAAGGACGTATTGAAGAAATATCGTTGTGACATGGTTTTTCTTCAGGAAAGTAAATTGGAGGTTGTAACGTACTTTATCATGGCTAGGTTGTGGCCGTCAGATAGCTTTGGTTTCGTTCACTCACCGTCGATAAGGGGCTTCGAGAGGGATGGTGATGATTTGGAATTTAGCGCGATTTCAGTTGGAGTCCTCTGTGGTGGAGCGACATTTTATTTTGTTGAAAGGAAAATGGGTACAAGAAGCTTCGAGGGCTATATCATGATTGTGTATGCGCCGTGTGAGGTCTTGGACCAGGTGCGTTTATGGGAGGAGATTGTAGGGCAACTGGGTGACTTCGCTGGCCTTGTTTGTGCAGGGGGATTTCAACGCAGTTCATTGTATGTCTGAGCGTTCGGATTGTAGTTCGTCATCGAAAGGAACATATGCATTCACGACATTTATAGATGAGGCGAGCTTGGTTGATTTGCCATTACAAGGAAAGTAATATACGTGGTTCGATCAGGGCAATTGCTGGAGCAGAATTGATCGCTTTTTGGTGTCAAACTCATGGGTGGACCGTTTTGCATAGATTCAACATGTGAAATTGCCGAGGTCCATCTCGGATCATTGTCCCTTATTGCTTTTGAGTGACAAACGGGATTGAGGACCTAGGCCATTTCGATTTGTGAATTGTTGGCTTGATAGCGGTAAAGGTATTAATCATATTTTCGAGGAATGGTTGCGTCTTGTTGTAAAACGTAGATCAGGCCACACAAATCAGTGAACAAGGATAAACAAAGGAAAAATAGAACGGCTGATGAGAAACTCTAGAAGGGCTGAAGAACAAAGAAGATAACCCTAAGTAAAAACGAAAGAGGGAAAAAAATTAACTCTGAAATTGAAACAGAAATTATAAGGACTTTTATTAAATTCAACTTATCCAAACAAATACAATAGTAGGCCTTTTATAGAAGCCCAATACAAATAGTAACAACCCGTAACCATCTAACTAAACAGGGTGGCCCACCACATAACAAACCCAACCTTGTAACAAACCCATCTAGAATTATCCAAATACAAATTTATTCTAGAACAATATTATATACACTCTATCATTGTCCTAGTTTTATCATTTTCGAGAACCTCTTGTTTTGACAAAACTCCCAACCGATAACGCATAAAGTTGAACATCGATGGTGGTATTGCTTTGGTTAGTACATCTGCAATCTGTTCAGATGAGGGAAGATGATTGACTATCAGACGACTTGCAAGCACTTTCTCCCTTACAAAGTGTAAGTCAATCTCAACATGCTTGATCCTGACATGGTGAGTTGGATTAGCAGACATGGAGACTGTTGAAGAATTATCACACCAAACAACTGGTTTATGAGCACAATGAATCCCAATTTCGTGTAACAACTACTCCACCCAAAGTAGCTCCGAGACAGTGTTAGCAACACTTCGATACTCAGCTTCAGAAAAGGACCGAGACACCACAACTTGTTTCTTAGAGCACCAGGTAACCAGATTAGGCCCAAGGAATATACAATATCCAGCGGTTGATCGTCTATCATCAATTGAGGATGCCCAATCAGCATCAGCATATCATACAATCTGAAGATCCTTAGCAGGCTGAAAATATAACCCGTGATCAATTGTACCACACAGATACCTTAGTATACGTTTCACAACTTTCGAGTGACACTGCAGTGGATTATTCATATGCTGACTCACTTTGTTAACAGAAAACGCAATATCAGGTCTGGTTAAGTACACATACTGCATACCACCAATGATACTTCTATAAAAATGAACATCAGAAAATACAAGTTCATTATCAGCACATGAAGTAGAAGTAACAGTCATTGGAGTAGGGGTAGCCCTGGAGGTGAGCATATCAGCCCGAGTAAGAAGATCAGTAACATACTTCTTTTGAGTGAGAACCATCCCTTTGTCAGACTGCAAGATTTCCATACCAAGAAAACAGCTAGGTTCACCCATATCTTTGAGAGAAAATTCTTCATGAATTTGATGTACAACAGTATCAACTTCAGACAGACAGTTGCCAGTAAGGATGATGTCATCCACATATACCATCAATAGAAAAGAGGACTCAACAGTATTTCGAATATACAAAGAGGAGTCTGATTTGGAGGAAACACAATCCAGAGTTGTAGTGAGAAAAGATTTTTGTGTGTCAAACCAGGCACGAGGAGCCTGTTTGAGTCTATACAGGGCTTTACGTAGTCTGCAGACCAACTTCTCACCATTAGGACCAGTCTGAACAAACCCTGGTGGTTGAGACATGTAAATTTCCTCAGTCAAGGTGCCATTAAGGAAGGCATTATTCATGTCTATCTGCCTAAAAGGCCATTGCTTGAGAACAGAGGTGGCCAGAATAATGCGAATAGTGGAGGCCTTGACAACAGGGCTGTAAGTCTCCTTAAAATCACACCCAATCTTCTGAGAAAAACTCTTGGCAACCAACCTTGCCTTAAGCCTGTCAACAGATCCATCAGGCTTCTTTTTTACTCTAAAAAGCCATTTGCATCCTACTACCTTTCTATCTGATGGCAAGAGCTGCAAATCCTACGTACCATTCTTTAAAAGGGCGTCATATTCAGCATGAACAACAAGACGCCAGTCAGGATGCGCCAAAGCCATGAAAACATCTTCAGGTTCATTGTTTTCAGCAAGTGCATGAAACACCTTTGGCTTAAAGATACCATCCTTACTTCTGGTAATCATAGAGTGAGCATTTGAAGTAACAGGAGCACGATCCACAATGATAGATGGAATGGAAGTAGATGGAATGGATGTAGATGGAATGGAAGTAGATTGAATGGAGGTAGATGGAATAGAAGTAGATGTAGATGGAATGGAGGTATATGAAATAGAAGTAGATGTAGATGGAATGGATGTAGAATAGAGGGATGGAGAAGAAATAGATGGAGAAGAAATGGAAATGGAAGGAGATGAAGTAGGAGTATGAATAGAGGGAGAGCAAGGAATAGAACTGATATTATGTAGAGAGAGGAGCAGAAGGAGAAGAAAGAGGAGAAGAAGAAACTGGAGATGAGGAAGTACACATAGGAGAAATGTTAGAGATAGCAGGATGAGAAATAGGAGAAGAAAGAGTATGATGAGGAAGAGGAATATGAGTAGTAGAAGTAATATGAGGAGTAGTTGTAGGACTGTTGTTGACAACACTGGGAAATAGAGTAACAATATTATTGGAAGTATGAACAGAAGGAAGAGAGGCATTATTATCAGGGACATAATGCATTTCAATAGTGTTGTCAGCAACAGGATAAGTATTAGTAGTAGTAGGATTAGAATAAGTACCACTAGTAGTATTAATAGTATTAGTAGGGGGTGATACATATGAATGAGTAATGGGTGTAGAAACAAACCTAGGAAGAGGAAAAGCAACTTGTTTATGAGTTTTAGCAGTCACAGCAGGAGAGCAAGACACATCAGAACAACAGGAATCAAAGGTGGAAGGAAAACTAGATATGTCAACAGGACTAACAGAAGATGAACTGACATCAGCAGATTTACCACTGTAGGGAAAACACAACTCATCAAATTTGACATGGCGAGAAATATACACCATACCAGACTTGTCTAAACATTTGTAGCCCTTATGAGATGGAGAATAGCCTAAAAAGGTACAAGGGGTAGATCTAAACTGAAGTTTGTGTTTGTTAAAAGGTCTTAAACAAGGATAACACAAACAACCAAAGACTTTTAAGAACGGATAATCAGGGATCCTATTAAACAGTTTAGTATATGGAGACAAACCAGGCAAAGATGAAGTAGGTAACCTATTAATAAGGAAAACAACTGTAGTAAAAGCATCAGACCAAAAAGAAAGGGGCAAAGAAGCTTGAGCAAGAAGAGAGAGACCTACCTCAACAATGTGCCTGTGTTTCCTCTCCACACGACCATTCTGTTCAAAAGTATAAGGGCACATGAGTCTGTGAACAATACCATGCTGCAGAAGATAAGGAAGGACATCAGTAAACTCCCCACCCCCATCAGTCTGCAAAATTTTGAGCTTGGTTCCTAAAAGTCTCTCAGCCTGCACATGAAATTGCACAAAAGCAGTCTTAACATCAGATTTGTACTTTAAGAAATAGAGCCAAGTAAACCTAGTAAATGCATATGTAAAGGCAATATAATATCGATAGTTATTAGATACAATTGGGGCAGGCCCCAAAACATCAGCAAATATAAGTTCTAAAGGTTGAGAATAAACAGTATTAGAGGCTGAGAAAGGAAGTTTATGAAATTTGCCAAGTTGACAAGCTTTGCAAAGAGAACATCCAGTAGTTTTATTGACTGAAGAAGCAGAAACATTACAAAGTTTTAGAATTGAAGACAAAACATCCTTATTGGGATGACCAAGCCTATAATGCCATACATTAGATGAAACTACTCTAGTAATAGAATTGATACACACATTATTAGAACAAGATTTAGACTGCAAATTTGTCAAAGAAGAAAAGACATTTTGAAACTGATAGAGCCTATCCTTTTCAATCCCTTTGTGCAACACAACACCAGAATCCAGATCCTTGATTTGGCAATAGGAAGGAAAGAACTCCACAGACACATTATTGTCACGTGTAAGCTTAGAAACAGACAAAAGATTTTTAGTGATGTTACGAACATAAAGAACATTTTTAAGGGTAAATCTATGAAGAGGAGACAACAAACTAGACTGACCAGAATATCTAATAGCCAAAGATTTACCATCACCAACTTGGACACTACCTGAAGTGGGGGACATAGAGCCTTGATGAAGAGTGTGAGCATCATTAGTTATGTGATGGGAAGCACCTGAGTCAGGAAACCAGGCATTATCTTCCAGAACAGCAGGGGTGGCTATATGAGCTTGAGCAACTACAACAGGATAGGTAGGGGAAGTAAACTGATGAGAGCCAGATGGTATAGAGACATGCTGAACAGGGGACATAAAAGAGGGAGGAGTCCCAGCAACAGAGGGCAAGGAAGTGACCAGGGATGGTTGCTGTTGCAGAGAAGTAACCAAAGGTGAGGGAGGTAACCTGTTACCAGCCAGAACAATAGAATTAGGAGAAGAAAAGACAGAGGGAAACTCGGATGGGAAAGAGCCACTATGATGAGAGAAAGGAGAAGTGTAGTAGATAGAGGGATAATGAGGAACAGAGGACACAAAATGAGCTTGAGGACTTGCAGGATATCCGTCACCAGTCCCTTGACCCCTTCGAGAAGCCTCATTTTTGAAATTCGTATCAAACCGAAAGTAACATCTTTCAACAAGATGACCATAACGACCACATAACTGACACTGAGGACGATTGTTGTTGTTAAATATACCCCTATCTCTACCTCTGTTACCATCATAACCATACCTAGCCCCACTAATAGTATCCTGCTCAAATTGAAAAGAAGTAGGTTGATTTGAAGAGACAACAGGAGAAACAGTAGTATCAATAGATGATGCAGAACTAGGAATAGATAGAGTATTAACAGAGTTGACATGTGTAGAGGAAAGCATAGTATGATTAACACAACCAGAAACAGAAGAAACCAAATTTCCCTGCCTAGCATCAGCATCTAAAAGTAAAGTACTAGCAGCATCAACAGAAGTAGAAGTATTTCCAGCAGTGAGAACAGTAATAACCGACTCAAATTCAGGAGGTAGACCATTCAAGATAGCTGTAACATGCTCTTGTTCAGATATAACTTATCCACAGTTAGCTAAATTATCTCTAATAGATTTGACTTTTAGCAAATAATCTCTCATACTCAAATCTCCCTTCTTTTGATTGTGAAGTAACCTCCTAAAATACATCAACTTAGAAGTTGTTTTCCCACTATATGCCCTATGTAAGGTATTCCAAATGGAGGAAGCATTATTCATACCGATTAGTTGAGGTAAGACACCTTCACTAACAGTGGATAATAACCAAGTGGCTAAAGCACCATCTTGCTCTTCATAAGCCTCAAACTCAGGATTAATCAAAACAATGTTATTCCTAGTGATGTATTCAGGGGAGGTTTAACGTTACTATCAACATACTTAAGCAATCCATGAGTCTTTATCGTTAAGTAGACCTGTTGATGTCATAGAAGATAGTTATTGTCATCTAGAATGACATTAATTTTCTTAGTGGAGAACAGAGGATGAGTCGACTCTTGAGAACCAGTTTGAGGTAAATCAGTATTAACATTGTCAACACGATTACCAGAATCTAAATCAGCAGAGACATTCTCAGGTATAGCCATTGCAGATAGATGCACCAAATATCCAGAACAAGAAAGAGAAACCAGACGAACAATGCAAACTGAGCAAGCAACACAACAAATATGACGACTAAACAACACAACAAATACAGAAGCAAACAGAGCAATTGAGCAAACGAAGCTGCAGAGACGAACGATCAACACAACAGATCCACAACAGAACAATCCAACCAGATATAACACACAAAAAACAAAACCTCAGCAGAAAGATAGTAGAAGCAACCATATAGCAGAAGAGAAATACATCTATCAGAGTGAATCAAACAGGAACAGATCCACAACAAGATAAAATTGAAAATGAAACGATCTCACCATATTGAATCCAAACAACAACTCTGTGAGCATGAAGGATCTCCTGAGGCAACGCAATCAACAACACGAACAAAAGAAAACAGCTCCGTCAACACAAATGTCCTTCGGAAATCACCGTTGAGAAAGATCTCCTGAGGCACCGTCATCAAAACCGAACGCCGCCGAAAAATAGCTCTGATACCATGTTGTAAAACGCAGATCAGGCCACACAAATCAGTGAACGGGGATGAATAAAGGAAAAATAGAACGGCTGATGAGAAATCCTAGAAGGGCTGAAGAAAGAAGAAGATAACCCTAGGTAAAAACGAAAGAGGGAAAAAGAAAATTAACTTTGAAATTGAAACATGAATTATAATGGACTTTTATTAAATTCAACTTATCCAAACAAATACAATAGTAGGCCTTTTATATAAGCCCAAGATAGATAGTAACAACCCGTAACCATCTAACTAAACAGGGTGGCCCACCACATAACAAATCCAACCTTGTAACAAACCCATTTAGAATTATCCAAATACAAATTTATTCTAGAACAATATTATATACACTCTATCACGTCTTACAAATGCAAGGATTGGGGATGCGAATATTATGGTTAAGCTTCGATACCTAATTTTTTTTTGCGTGTTACCCCATTGATTAATCTGAGTGCGTGTTACACCTTGAAAAAGTTGAAATGCACTGAAATATCCATTTGCAACAAGCAGTCCCACTTAGGATTGTCGTTGGGTGTTAATCTGAGGCGTAAGGAGGTTTGGGACCCTGTGATTAATCGTTTTCGGAGCAAATTGGCGGGTTGGAAGAAGGCATCGTTATCCTTCGCTGCTCGTGTTACTTTGATAAATTCGGTGCTATCTTCGTTACCAATCTACTATATGGGCTTGTTTGTGGTGACGAAGAAGGTTAATGCTAGGTTGGATAAGATTGGTCCGAGGCATTTGGGAGGTCTAGAGGTGGTGGATTTGAGTGTTCGTAATATGGCAATGTTATCAAAATAGGTGTGGCGATACGTGCATGACACTTCCTCGCTTTAGCGTTCTTTGCTTATTGTGAAATATAGAGAGACAGTACCTTGGTGGCATTTTAATTCTTCCAGGGTGAGCTCAATGTCAGTTGTATGGAAGCAGATTGTTACGTCTACGATAAGTACGGACGCGGGAGGTTATATGGAGATGTCAAATTTTGTTTGGCGAATAGGAGATGGCGCAAATGTGTTATTTTGGTGGGATGCGTGGTGTGTTGAAGAGCCGTTGAAAGATGCATTTCCAAGATTGTTTGCTATTGCTATGGACAAGATCGCTTTGTTGGCCGATTACGCGGTTGAAGGTTCTTTCATCCATGAGCTTTGGGGTGATTTTTTCTGGAAGGACCTGAGGGTGTTTGAGGTTTCGTTGTTGCAGCCTGCAGGAGTTATATTCTTTGGTTGTATCAATTGTTTTACATCATGGGGTGGTGGATACATTAATTTGAAAATCGAATGTGAAAGATTGTTTCTCGGTTAAGACACTGACACAGCGCTTGATGTCGAACCGTGCAGGAGATGGTGATATCGGCGTGAATTTTGTGTAGAAGATTTGTGTTCCGCCAAAGGTTTAGTTCTTTCTTTGGTTTGTTTGGTTAGAGTGTTTACTGACCATACATTCCTTGCGTCAATGAGTAGTTCTGGTGGGTAAAGATCAAGGTCGATGCATTTGGTGCGGTATTGATGACGATGAAGCTTACCATATATTGTTTTCTTGTCCGGTTGTGCATGTGTTGTGGCCTAGTCTTTGGTGGGTAAAGAGTGTTTACTGGTTGTTGCAGTGGTGGGGAGCGATTTTGCCATTACCCCAGTCTTTGAAGGACTTGGTTCATTGTGCCTTCTCGGGTGCGCTTTGTCAGTGGGGTGTGTTGTGTGTCTCAGCCTTGTTGTGGTCGGTTTGGTTGGCTAGGAATGATACAATGTTTAATGATAGGAGGATGCCGATTCAATAAGTGTTTTTTCTAGTCCTACTTCGATCGTTTTATTGGGTGCGAACTTTGACTACTACGACTGATTTGGAGGAAGCTCAATGGTAAAGTTGTCATCGGTTGTGTTTTGTGCCGTCTTGCCCACCGGGTCTGTGTCTGGGAGTAGTTTGGTCGCCTCCGCCAGGGTTAGCATTGAAGTTTAATGCAGACGAGGCTGCGCAAGGGAAGCCGGGATCAGCTGGGATTAAGGGTGTTGCGTGATGCTCATGAGACTATTTTGGGTGTTTTTTTTTGCCCTAACGGTATTGTCGACTCGAATGAAGCTGAGCTTAGAGCTTTGGAATGTGCGTTGTTGCGTGTAAAAGTGTCTATTGCAATGTAGTGCAAGTGTACACGATGCAAGTAGTAAAGTGATACGGAAGTATCGGATATCGTCTCCACAGGGACTGGGCTAATAGCTTTACCTTGGATTACTGTACGAAGGTAAAAAGAATAGTTTAAATTGTTGTCACAAAAGTAATAAAGAGAACTGGAAAATAAGATTAAAATAATCAAGATAGAGAGAATGGGCTGGTATTGAATTGCTCAATAGTGTAGGTGTTGCAAAGTCTAGGAATATCTGTCATGTCGTCGTCCCTGTTGCGACAGCACCCGTCGCGGCAGCGGTCTGTTGTTAGTCGCGGCAGCGATCACACAACTCTGTACTTCAAGCTTGGCAAGAATCCCTGTTGTGCCTTGGCCTATCCCTAGGTCCAAGTCTGTCGATGAACACGTCTTTGATGATACCTCCCGGCGTGAATCGAAGGATGAACACTGATATTGTTGAATTCTTCCTTAGCCACTTAACCTCGTCCTATCCCTAGGTCCGAGATAGTTCAACTATAAACTAGAGAACCCGCACTTATTCCTTTCATATACTTAACTCTCCCAATATTAAGTAAATAGATAACCTCACAATGCTCTCCCGATACACTTGCAAGATGTTAACAACCAGAATAAGCGAACTTGAAGTTTATTTTATTGAATAGAAAATTCCTAAAACAAAAGCAATCCTTGCAACTACTTTACAAATCAACCCGTGGCCCTAGGGGAAGTTTAGAACATGTTGAGAAGGGGAAAACGGCTAGGGTTTTGGGAAGAAGGCTAGAGATAGATGATGTCTTCTCCTAGGTCGAATTACATGCCTTTATATAGGCCTTGGGTTCAAGTTTTCTAATGTGGCAAGAATACAAATTTAAATTAAATTACAACTCTATTAAAGACTAAATCTTCAGAGCATAAGTCTTTAATTCGTCATTCCTTCTTGCTTGGACTTTTCTTCCTTGAACTTTGGGCTTGGCCTTCATTATGATCTAGGGCTTGGAAAAATATAAGGGTTTTCCACGACAGACGGGCTTAATTTTCTTTTTCTGTTGAGACCCACATTGTTTCTTCTCCGCAATACTACTGTCGTCCTTGGCTGCCACGGCAGCGGCTATGGCAGCATCGTCCTCCTCGTCTGCACTTTCTTTTCCAGCTCTGTTGCATTACTGCCCAGCGTCCGCTTCTCCATCTGCTGCAACAGCAACCTGCAAAAGCAACCAATTTTAGTAGAAACTGTGCCATTTAATATATTTGTGACGTATAACTGAAATCTAACCTAAATGTAATGAATTATGCTTGAATGCAGCAGAAATATGAGTTAAATAGGGGGTAAATTATAGAACTTTTACACACTCAACACACCCCCAAACTCAAGTTTTTGCTTACCCTCAAGCAATTCAGACCTAAAAGAAAATGGAATTATTTTTTGTTTGGCTTAAAATAGTGAACTTTCCCTTACCTTTCATTCATTCTCTATTGTGAGCAACACCTTATCGGATAATTCAGGATTCGTCCGGAACCTTGCTATAATCCTCGTGCAGTGTGTGCATGCTTGTGAACAATTATATGCCAAGACTCCCTTAGTTTCACTAGAATATTTCAGCCTCTAACTTGAATTTTTATGCCAAAGTTCATCTTCTTGGATGCAATTCTTAAGCTCATTTAGTTTTTATTCAGACTCGATTTTATTTTCTCAAGCTTAAGTTTGACTAGAGCCGGTTTCGGGCACCTCTAGCTAACTTCCTAGAGCCGGTTTCGGGACCTCTAGGTGTATTGAGTCTATTTTTCTTAACTTCTTTTCCTAGAGCCATTGTTAGGCACCTCTAGGGGCTATTCAAGTGCTAAGCTTCCTGTTCTAGTTTACTAGTAGAGTTCTAGGCAATATAACAGTCACAAATAGTGTTTAAGTTTCAGAACTATAGAGAGGCTCTAAACTGCTCCTAAAACTATCCTAAAGGCACTGCCACGACATAGCTGTCACGGTAGGTAAGTTCAGTTCAAAGACTTAAGCCAAATTTTCATTTTTTTACAAAAATAAACTAAGTAAAAGACACAATTTTTAAACTAAATAAGACTCCCATTAATGGAATGATGCCACCCCCAAACTCAAGGGTTGCATTGCCCTCAATGCAAATGACAGTAAAAAGAAAATAAAAAGTACATCACAAAATATCAAAAGGCAGACAGCAGAATAAGATAAGAACTTAAATTTTAGGTGTTGTCGTCGCTGCTGCTGCTTAGTCGGATCTGTCGGCGGGCATGGGCCTTCTTGGCTGGCTGGCGGATGGGGGAGGCAGATGTATTCTTCGTTTTGGCCTCCCTTGGAGGTTGAATACGGGTAGGGGAGATGTGAGGAGGTTTCTCCACTACCTGTACCTCGGAGCTGCTACTACTGTTGCTACTACTGTTGCCGCTATCTTTCTTGTTCTTGTCTGCCACTGTTTTCTGCCGCTTTACTGGTGTGAACTCCTTGGACAAATTCATCTTGACAGAGGGTTCGTTGTCGGATTCCTCCCAAACCGAGGAAGAGGAGAAACCTGCTATGTAGGTATCAAGTTCTTCTGAAGGCATCCTTCTCTTGGTTCCTCGGGCAGAGGTTTCGGCTGCGCGGTTGCTGCCTGCAGCTGTTGTGGCAGGGGTCAATGTGGACGCTGCAGATGGCGTCTTGGGCGTGGCAGCAGGTGTGGGGGTATGGGTAGGGGTAGATGCAGCAAAGTACTGGTTTGGGAAGGCAGGAAATACAACATCAGGGAAATTAAGAGAGGTTTGAATGAATTGTACCGTGGTTGTGGTGAAATCCCTGATGAAACTCATGAGGCCGAGCTGTCGCTCCTCCATTTTTTGTATGGCAGCAAGGATCTAGGAGGAGGTGTCGGCCGGAGGTGCTGGTGCTGTAGGCTGCCTGGGTTCTGTGGTAGCAGGCTCAGTGTCGATTTATTTTGTCAGCTTTGCTGCTGTGGCAGTAGTGTCGAAAGATGACAGCGGTGTGGCAGCAGTGAGTTCCATCAGGCTGAGTATATTTTTCTCAGTCCAGCCATTCCCTTGGACTCGTAAATCTGTGACAACTTCTGGTACGTGGTGGTCGCGGCAGAGGGCGGTGATGAGATAAGGGAAGAAGAGTGGTCCCGTTGGCCGGTGTGCACATTCCAAAATACTCTCTCGGATGTAGTTGCCAACGTTAATCGACCTCTCATGTAGAATAGAATGAATGAGGGCTAACCTGGGTTGGTCTACGGTTGTATTGTGCGAGGATGGCATGATTCGCTTTTTGATGAAGGCGTTTCATAGTTTGGCCTCTGAGGTGAGTTGAACTCTCTTCACCGTCCTCGGGTTTTTCGGATTAGTGTTCCACTGGGTGCCTTCGTCCGTAAGCTCTGCCATGACAGCGTCGTAGGCAACAGGGTCTAGACTCTCGAGAAATTGCTGGTGTCCATCTTCGTTTCTGCCCACATAGAATCCGTAGAGAGTGTTGATATATTCTGGCTCGAAGGGCACCTCTCTCCCTCTGACAGTGACTGATGTCGCGTTCCTGCTGTCGATGGCAGCATAAAAATATCGGACAAGAGACACATTCATTTCCTCTGGTTGTTCTGCAAATATCTGCCACTGCAGGGCCTTGATTTTCCTAGCTATAAATGGTTGCAGTCCCAAATTCCCCTTCTTGGAAGTGTAAATAAAGCCCTTCTCCTCCCACATGTCATGTATCTGGAAGGATCGTGGGGTTGTTGCTGCCGGGGCTGAGCCTGAAGCAGCACTTCTGCGAGTGTTTCTAGAAGACATGGTTGCAAGGATTGTGTAAGAAACAATAAAAGCAAGTAAAAATTCTAGAGAATACAAGTAAGAAGAGTAGAAGTGAGTGAAAAAATGAATAGTAAACGGGGTTTATATAGGGAAGAGTTTGCTGCCCGTTGGAGCTGTAATGGCAGGCGCGAATAACGGGGCCAGCTGTTACGCGGTTTCTGATGGGTCTGTCACGCGTTTCCGTGTCTGTTGCGCGTTTGTTACGCGTTTGCATGTCTGTCGCGATAACGTGTCGACATGCTGGATTTTCCGCGTTTGTCGCGACAGCTGTAACGACAGGCTCCAAAGTTGGTCTTTATGGGCTGATGGAAGGATGATGGGTTGAATTCACTTCTCTTCTTCTTCTTGTCTCCTTTATTTCCTAAAAATAACAAAAATAAAAGACATTATTTCCTAAAACAATTCTAATTTCCTAATAAATAATAATAAAAATAAATAAAAATAAAATTTAGGTTAAATTAGGGATGCCAGGTGGGGCATCTCCTAAGGTAACCACTTCTTGCATTCTTGGGGCTTCAGTCCCCTGATAATGCTTCAATCTTTATCCATTGACTTTGAATTGGTGCCCGTCTTTTAAAGATCTGATCGTGATGGCACCATGGGGAAAAACCTGCACCACTTGGAATGGGCCAGACCATCTAGATTTCAGCTTCCCTGGAAAGAGTTTCAACCTAGAGTTAAAAAGCAACACAAGCTGCCCTGGGCAGAACTGTCATGGCAGCAACTTCTTGTCATGCCACTTCTTGGTCTTGTCCTTGTAGATTCTTGCATTGTCATAGGCCTTTGTTCAAATTTCTTCAATTTCGTTCAGATCAAGTAGCCTTTTCTGCCCTACTTTTTCCAAGTCCATATTAATTACCTTGATTGCCCAGTATGCTCTGTGCTCAATCTCGACAGGTAAATGACACGTTTTCCCGTAAATCAGCCGATAAGGGGACATTCCCAATGGAGTTTTGAACGTTGTCCTATAGGCCCATAATGCATCATTGAGGTGTAGAGACCAGTCTTTCCGAGTTGGCTTAACCATCTTTTCAAGAATGTTCTTGACCTCTCTGTTGGATATTTCAGCCTGTCCATTGGTCTGAGGGTGGTATGATGTTGCAATCCGATGCTTGACACCATACTTTTTCAAGGCAGCAGCTATAACCCTATTGTCAAAATGTCTCCCTTCATCACTGATTATCGCCTTAGGGATGTCGAATCTGGAAAAAATGTTTTTATGCAAAAACCTTTGAATCGTCTTGGTATCATTTTTCTGAGTGGCGATTGCTTCAACCCACTTGGACACATAATCCACTTCCAGGAGGATATATAAGTTCCCACATGAAGTTGGGAATGGTCCCATAAAATCTATCCCCCAAACGTCGAAGATCTCGACTTCAAGAATATTTTGCAGCGGCATCTCGTATCTCCTTGAGATGTTTCCAGTTCGTTGACACTTGTCACAGTTCTTATAGAATATTTGGGCATCCTTGTACAGTGACGGCCAATAAAATCTCGACTGCAAAACCTTGGCAGCAGTTTTGTTACCTCCTAAGTGTCCTCCATACTGTGAAGCATGACAGTGATGAAGTATATCTTCATGTTCATCCTGTGGTACACATCTCCTTATAACCTGATCTGTACAAATTTTGAAAAGAAGAGGTTCGTCCCAATAATAATGCTTAACATCATTTTGGAACCTCTTTCTAGCTTGATAATTAAGGTCAGGAGGAGTTATTCCGCTAACTAAAAAATTAACAAAATCAGCATACCAGGGGAGTTCAGAAGACTTACCTGCCGCCATGGCTGTCGTGGTAGTGACTGTGGCAGCAAACAACTGCTCATCAGGGAAGGTCTCCAATATGTTTGTCTCGTCTGTCGGTAGACTCTTTCCCTTCTCCAACCTTGACAAGTGATCTGCGACTTGATTCTATGTTCCCTTTTTGTCCTTGATTTCAAGGTCGAACTCTTGCAGTAGCAGAATCCAACGTATCAGTCGAGGCTTTGCATCCTTTTTGGTGAACATATACTTTAATGCAGAGTGATCTGTGTGGACTATGACCTTCGTTCCAAGTATATAAGAACGGAACTTGTCAATGGAGAATACCACAGCTAATAGTTCCTTCTCTGTGGTGGTGTAGTTCACTTGGGTGTCGTTCAATGTTTTGCTGGCATAGTATATGACATGAAAAAGTTTGTCTTTCCTCTGCCAAAGTGCTGCCCCGACATCATAGTCACTAGCATCACACATGATCTCAAACGGCAGTGTCCAATCTGGTGGTTGTACTATTAGGGCTGTTACCAGCTTTTCTTTCATAACCTTGAATGCCTCAGTACATTCAGCGTTAAAGTCGAAGGGACTGTTCTGCTCCAGAAGATGGCATAAGGGCTTGGTGATCTTTGAAAAGTTCGCGATGAACCTTCGGTAAAAACCAGCATGTCCTAAGAAACTTCTGATTCCCTTGACTGTGGTGGGTGGCGGCAGCTTTTCGATCACTTCTATTTTAGCTCTATCGACTTTTATGCCACGACAGCTAATTTTATGGCCAATGACTATCCCTTCATCAACCATGAAGTGACACTTTTCCCAGTTCAATACCAAGTTTGCTTTTTCACATCTCTCGAGCACCTTCTGTAGGTTGCCTAGGCAGCTTTCAAAGTTGTCTCCAAAGACTGAAAAATCATCCATAAATATTTCTAGGAAATCCTCCACCATATCGGAAAATATTGCCATCATGCACCTTTGAAAGGTGGCTGGTGCATTACAAAGTCCAAATGGCATTCTCCGAAAAGCATAAGTTCTGAAAGGGCATGTGAATGTCGTCTTTTCTTGATCTTCCAGTGCGATGGTGATTTGATTGTAACCTGAGTAACCATCAAGAAAACAATAGTAAGGTTTACTCGCTAATCTATCAAGCATTTGATCAATAAAAGGGTAAAGGAAAGTGGTCCTTCCGGGTAGCTTTGTTAAGCTTCCGGTAGTCTATACAAACCCTCCAACCGGTCATAGTCCTCGTAGGGATTAGCTCGTTTTCTTCATTGTTTACCACGGTTATTCCTCCTTTCTTTGGAACGCACTGCACCGGGCTCACCCATTTGCCATCCGAGATGGCGTAGATTATTCCAGCATCTAGCCATTTGATTATCTCTTTACGCACTACTTCTTGCATAGCATGGTTCAAACGTCTTTGTGCATCAATGGTCGGCTTATGATCATCCTCTAAAAGAATTTTATGCATGCATAATGCCGGACTGATGCCTTGGATATCAACTATCGTCCATCCAATAGCCTTCTTGTGCTGCTGCTGCATCTCTATCAGTTGTTGTTCTTGTTCCTGCATCAACTTGGAAGAGATGATTATGGGCAACATATCATTTAAACCAAGGAAAACATATTTTAGCTGCCCTGGCAGGGGCTTAAGATCTATAACAAGGGGCTCAACAGTTGATGGCTTTTGAATTACATGGTTATCCGAGGTATAGTTTAAAGGCTCGAACAACTTACTTGGACGATTGCCTATCCAGTTTACCTCCTCTTGATCTTCAGTATCAGATGTATCAGATTCTGAAGAGCTGCTGTCGTCGGTGCTATCATGACAGTCTTCTAAGTGGATGCCGAGGCAGTGACCAATTTTTATGTCGTGGCAGCCCGACCTGATGCAGGGTTGGTCAAGGGTAACTTCAGTGATAACCTTGCATTCTTCTTCTGCATCAGCATGTTTCATTGCTCGGAGAACATTCAATTTGATTTCTTGATCGTTCACTCTCATGGAGAGTTCTCCTTTTTCCACATCAATCAGTGATCTTCCTGTGGCTAAGAAGGGTCGCCCTAGGATGATTGGTGCGTTTTCATCTGCTTCACAATCTAAGACAAGAAAGTCAACAGGAAAAATAAACTTATCCACTCTTACCAGAATATCTTCAATTTTTCCTTCTGGATGAACGTAAGAGCGGTCTGCCAGCTGCAATAATACTGTTGTGGGCCGAGCTTTTCCAATACCTAATTTCTGAAAAACAGATTTGGGCATTAAATTTATACTAGCGCCAAGATCACAAAGTGCCTTACCCACAAATTTGTCTCCGATTACGCATGGTATGATGAAACTCCCAGGATCCTTCTTCTTCTGGGGTGGATGCTTGTGCGAATACTCATGCATCCTTCTGTCATCTTAACCGTTTCAAATTCCCTAAGTCCGAATTTCTTCGACATGGCATCCTTGAGGAATTTGGAATAACCAGGCATCTCCCTAACGGCATCTAACAGCGGAATGTTGATATGAATCTGCTTAAAAATATCATAAATCTTCTTAAGCTGTGATTCTTGTTTCAATTTCTGTAACCGTTGAGGAAAAATAGGTGGGGGACGATAATCAGCAATGCGTCCTTCCCACTGCATACGGATTTGAGGAGGTTTAGGTTCATCATCTTTCTCTTCTGTCCCTTCTGTTGTCGTGATAGGCTCATCGGCAGCAGGCTGTTTGTTACCTGTCGGGGAAGTTTCCTCGACAGTCGCCTCCAAGGTTGGTTTCTTCACTGATTCAACTTCCTTCTTTGGCCCTGGTAGTTTCTTCCCACTCCTAGTAGTGATAGCTTTACACTGCTCATGTGTGGGCTGTCTAGAATTTTCAATACCTCTAGGAAATCCTTCATCCTGCCTCAGTTTAATATGTTGGGAAACCTGACCCATCTGTGTCTCTAATGATTTCAGAGTAGCTTCATGATTGGTCATCCGCATCTCTGTTTTATCCATGAATGTTTCCGTCTTTTTGACAAAGTGATTCATGTTCTCAATATAGGTTCATGTTTGAGACATGAATGTAGCCAAAGTCTGTTCCAGTATACTAGTTGTGGCAGCTGGTGGTTGTGGTTGTTGCTGCTACGGTTGTTGCCGAGTCAGCAATCTAGGTCCTCCCTGGTTCTGTGTATTCTGTGCTTGAGGATTTAGGGCATTATTAGGATTGCTCCAAGAGAACTTGGGATCATTTCTCCAGTTGGGATTGTAGTTGTTGGAGTTATAATTCTGCTTATTGTAGTTCTCAACATACATCCCCTCTTCTAACTGTAATGGACATTCCTCCGGACTGTGATTTCCTTCACAAGTTTCGCATACCTCTTAAGCAGAGTAGACAGGCTGTAAATCTTCTTTCAAGAGCTTTTTCATTGCCTTAGTGAGATATGCCACATGTGATTTTAATGAACTGTCGGCCTCATAATCTTTTACAGCTAGAACCCGTTTACCCCCTCTTCTTGCTGTAGGAAACTGTTCCTCATTCTTCGCCAGATTTTTCAAAACTGCCAGCAGTAATCCGTTTGCTGCTGAATCAATTCTAATACGAGTTTGTAAATTGGCAACATTATAGAACTTAGTTACCTGGTTCCAAACGGGGAATCTATGCATCGGGCAGTTTCTTATAAGAGTGGTAAATCTATCCCAGGCTTCGTGCATTGGCTCGTCATCTTCCTGTTGAAAAGTAGCAATTTCGTTACGTAATCGCTCAGATAAGTGTGAAGGATTAAAACGAGACAAAAATTCACGAGTCAAATCTGCCCAAGTTCGAATTGAACTCGGCGTTAGTTTATTCCACCAAGTCTTTACCCTGTCCCTCAACAAACGAGGAAATAACCGAAGCCTCAGTATCTCCGGATTAACTCCTGGTAGTCTAAACGAACCACAGATTTCCTGGAATGTTTTCAGATGCTCCCTAGCATCCTCTGTAGCAGCACCACTAAATTGGCCAGCATTGTTGATCATGCTGAACATGACAGGTTTCAGCTCAAAGTTGTCATCATCTATGTCTGGCAGGGTTGTCTCTAGTTCTACATGATCATTGAGCATGTAGTCTCGGCATGACCGACGTGCGGCAGCGGCAGGAGGGTCGACATGTGGATCGTTCCCTCCATCTCCGACAGGATTGTTATTATCCTGGGGATTCCTTTGGTTGTTCATGGCCTCTAACTGTTCTTCAAGGTATTCGTTTCTGGCTAGTACGAAGCGAAGTCGGTTCCTAAGATTGCACGAACGTTCTATTTCAAGATCTAATGGATACTCAGGTTCCTTTCCTCGTCTCGATCTGCGCATAAACAAGAAACCTTGTGAAAAGCATAGGGTGAACAATCCAAAATAAAATAGAAAAATAAAATGAATGCAGTAAAAGGTAGGGTAAAGTTATGTTGCCAGTCCCCGGTAACGGCGCCAAAAACTTGTTGCGTGTAAAAGTGTCTATCGCAATGTAGTGCAAGTGTACACGACGCAAGTAGTAAAGTGATACGGGAGTATCCGATATCGTCTCCACAGGGACTGGGCTAATAGCTTCACCTTGGATTACTGCACGAAGGTAAAAAGAATAGTTTAAATTGTTGTCACGAAAGTAATAAAGAGAACTGGAAAATAAGATTAAAATAATCAAGATAGAGAGAATGGGATGGTATTGAATTGCTCAGTAGTGTAGGTGTTGCAAAGTCTAGGAATATTTGTCCTGTCGTCGTCCCTGTCGCGACAGCACCCGTCGCGGCAGCGGTCTGTTGTTAGTCGCGGCAGCGATCACACAACTCTGTACTTCAAGCTTGGCAAGAATCCCTGTTGTGCCTTGGCCTATCCCTAGGTCCAAGTCTGAAGATGAACACGTCTTTGATGATACCTCCCGACGTGAATCGAAGGATGAACACCGATGTTGTTGAATTCTTCCTTAGCCACTTAACCTCGTCCTATCCCTAGGTCCGAGATAGTTCAACTATAAACTAGAGAACCCGCACTTATTCCTTTCATATACTTAACTCTCCCGATATTAAGTAAATAGATAACCTCACAATGCTCTCCCGATACTCTTGCAAGATGTTAACAACCAGAATAAGCGAACTTGAAGTTTATTTTATTGAACAGAAAATTCCTAAAACAAAAGCAATCATTGCAACTACTTTACAAATCAACCTGTGGCCCTAGGGGAAGTTTAGAACATGTCGAGAAGGGGAAAACGGCTAGGGTTTTGGGAAGAAGGCTAGAGATAGATGATGTCTTCTCCTAGGTCGAATTACATGCCTTTATATAGGCCTTGGGTTCAAGTTTTCTAATATGGCAAGAATACAAATTTAAATTAAAGTACAACTCTATTAAAGACTAAATCTTCAGAGCATAAGTCTTTAATTCGTCTTTCCTTCTTGCTTGGACTTTTCTTCCTTGAACTTTGGGCTTGGCCTTCATTCTGATCTAGGGCTTGAAAAAATATAAGGGTTTTCCACGACAGACGGGCTTAATTTTCTTTTTCTGTTGAGACCCACATTGTTTCTTCTCCGTAATACTGTTGTCGTCCTTGGCTGCCACGGCAGCGGCTATGGCAGCATCGTCCTCCTCGTCTGCACTTTCAGTTCCAGCTCTGTTGCATTACTGCCCAGCGTCCGCTTCTCCATCTGCTGCAACAGCAACCTGCAAAAGCAACCAATTTCAGTAGAAACTGTGTCATTTAATATATTTGTGATGTATAACTGAAATCTATCCTAAATGTAATGAATTATGCTTGATTGCAACAGAAATATGGGTTAAATAGGGGGTAAATTATAGAACTTTTACACACTCAACATGCGTTGATGTTAGTGTTGCGTTAACAATGACGTAGTGTGGGGAGTTTGATCCTCGAATCGGATTCATGTGTGGCGATTGGTTGGGTTTTACAAAACGATCGTCGCCCTTGGCGGTTGTAGAATATTCTTGTATCGATTGATGCAGCGTGTGTGGATTTGTGGTGTTTGTTTCTCGCATATACATAGAGAGGCGAATGGTCTCGCGGATGTGTTGGCCAAGGAGGGGTTGATCGTTCAGATTTGTTTGTTGCGGTCTGTAAGTGCAATTGTGTGTTGTTGGCTTGGACTGTGGTTGCGTGCTGCCGTTTGGTGTTGGTGTGGGATGCGGTCATGCTTGCTGCAGTGAGTGTGTTGGGCAGTCTGTGTAGTCTTTGGTAGTTTGTAGGCTGGCGCATGCTTGGTTCGGCACCATTGGAGTTCTGGTTTGATGGAGGATGCGTGCTTGTCTCGACACTGTCCTTGGCAGCTGTTGTTTGAGGAGGCAATGTCCCAAGGAGCTAATGTTGTGCGTTTTTGGTGCATAGGATTTATTTGTGTGGTGTTAGATTGTTTAGGGTCAGTCATGTGCTTGTTGGTGTTGTTGCCCTATTTGGTGTCTTGATTTGTCTTTGTTACCATTTGTTATTCTTTAAGTTAAAGAGATTTATGTGTTGTGGGTTGTATGATCCTTCCGTCACTAAAGTCATACTTCCTTGCCGATAAAAAAAAAAACATTATTTTTTCTCAATTAAATCCAATATATTTTAAAACAACCCTACAAATAACCATTTACTCAAAAAATGACTATATTTTCTAAAAATATAATAATTACTTTATTTATGGTTGTCAAAAACAAATAAATACTTCATTTATAAAAAGGTTTCTGAGTTACAGAAAATATAAAAACATCCATTTAAATAGGCACAACTTCCCATCCCCTTCGTAATCCAATTTCAATGGAATGCCGAATAAGCTCACACACGAACACTGACCGGAGACTATTATTATTGAGGCCTTCTTTTCCTGAATCAAATGTAACATTGTATCAGGTTTAATTACCTCCAGAGTACTCGATAGACTTGATTACCAAGTCTGCATTTTTCTTTGATTTCATTATATATTCCGCATTGGGTCGATCGTTGTAGTTTATCTGCATAATAAAGAATAGGTAAAGGATCAGAGATAAATATTACCTACAAATCTTTATCTCAATTAGAACAACTTTTCAACTCACTTAACATACAACTTACCCGCCATTGAGCAACATCAGGGGACTTTCCTGTAAAAGAACGGGAAACAAAAACAAAACTCAGCTTCTTCAATTCTTCTTGCATAACTTATAGATCAGAGGTGTCTTCTTAAAAATTTAAGATCGAGGACCTTTTACCTGTTGAAATATGCCTTTTTAGAACTCGTTGCATTGCCGTGTCAAGGTCAACATCAATGAACCTTGAACAGAAAAGCATTGCAGAGATCAACGGAGATTTTTTTATGCTTGTCCCAATGGCAGAAATATAGCAATATAAAATTCAATGAAATTATGCAAGCATGCGGTGTTATTCGCGAATCCACTTGTCTAATATTTTTATCAGAAAATGGGAAAATAGGAAATAGTATATTATTAAACTAGCCCCTAGCCCCCAGCCCAGGTTGACCTTTGAGACGTGAACCATAATTAAGGTATGGACACAAGGGAATCACACAATGTTGGAAGATTTAACATGCATTTGAAAATCAAATTGCAGGCTGTTAACATTAATGTTTTAGCAGGTAGAGCATGATGCTTACCACTTCTCATCAAATACAGACGATATCTCCTTCCAAACCCCCTCTTCGGACAACAGATAATTTCCTTCTACTATGACCACTTTATGCCTGCAAAAAGGAAGGGAAAAAATAATTTGTTTTAATTATTCATATCATCAACTAGAATTCAACCTATTGACTGTTACATGCCTGCTACTACATTTGGAAGTCAAGTCTGTTCCTACTTGAAGAAAATACGTGAGCAAAACAGCCAAATACAAAAATCAACATTCATAAAAAAATGAGATCTCAAGATATATTTCATTCTCTACATTTACTATCCATGTATGCCATCTGTGTCAACTCAGCCTGCAATAGTCATTTTATTTTGCATTATATTTCTAACTTCTCTCTAATCTCCATCCAAAAAAGGTCACAGATCAAATTAGATTATTAGATCTCATATTTCATCCATTTATACAATTTAGCATCCCAAAAATTCTCATAGAAAAACAGAAGAAATAACTAACATAAAAACAAGCAAACATGTCTTCTTATACTGATGCACATTCCAAACAATGAATAAAAAATATAAGGTAGGAAATAACATCTGTAGAAGATGATGGAAAACATACTATATTACATAAAAAGTTTTCAGCAAGCTACATTCAGCTCTAAAAACATTATTTTACTCTGGATTACTTGATCCAACTTTAAGGGGTTGCTGATGTGAATCACTTACTGAAGGCTCACAAAGATATCATCTTCAACAGGGTCTCCAACACCATGGTTAAATGATGGTGCATAAACAGAACCCTGAGACAAGACATGTGTTCTAATTAGAATAAAATTGCAGTTGCAACACGCTTAAAAGAAAATCTTCATGTATCTTTAACTTTCTATATCCCCAAACATTCATCCACATGGATTGGAGAGATGAAAAAAAATCTATACATATGCCATCAGTTCAAGCAAAATCAAAAGTTTGTTTTAGTTAAAACACCAATAGTTACCAACCTGTTCCCTTAGATTCTTGAGGCAATTAAGCAGTAACATGGGGTCAAAAGTCCAAGGAGCTGATTCATCAATGGAAGGATCATCAATTTACTTTCTAACAAGCTGGAGTTTGGAAATATTAAACACAGAAGCTCACCTCCCCTTCTTGCGTGTGCTTCTTTTGGATTCTATAATGAAGTTACAATAATTAGAATCACAAACTTCCAAGAAAGTTTCAACTATTACTCTTAAAAGTTAAAGATTGAGGAAGCTTAACCTCCATTGCATCTAGTTGGGAACGATATAGATGGAACCCATCCATCGGAATAACTATAGCGACATCTGGAGGCTCAACTTGCGGTTCAGAAGAACAAGCCCTTTGGAACCATAACTTGTTTATGCGCTGCATAACTTCAAAAGCTAGAGTACTTTTCCCAGAACCAGGAGGGCCAGCTAAACCTACAATATGCCTGCATGACCTCCAAGTATTATATTTTATACGAATAGTTACAAAAAAATATGCAGAGAAATGAGATAAGGCAAAAAGAAACAACACTCATCACAGGAATGTCAACCCAACAGTAGGTTAAGCATATATAAATCAGAGTTCTGAACTACTCTTGGAAATTCTTTGTCCTACAAGGTGGGAGTAGCATTTGAAAGGGCCATAAATGCATGAAAAGAGTGCATATACAGCCCCAAAAAGAACATCTTACAAGTGAAAAAAGTTCAATCTAAACTACTTTGACAAACTACCTTTCCACATACATTTTTCTGAATGGCAACATAATGCAGTTTTTGCCACAAAAAGAATAGATTAAGAGTCCAAATTGTGATTGGCATGATTGTTGCTTCATTTGGACTAGAAGTTTAAGAATTGTTCAGTGCATAGTTTAATAGGAACACAGGATTTTTCTACTTGAATACAGGTCAAATCAACAAACAGCAATGGCTAGTCATTTCGGATAATCATAAATATTCCTAGATTCAATGAAGTAGAACTTACTTTGTATTAGGATTTGATGCCACTGCTGATGTAGGAAGAATACGCTCAGCCAAAGTATCAAAAACCTCATACATAGAACTTCAAAGAAAATAAGCAAAATTATCGTAAATGCAGAGAAAAGTGAAGGATAAAAAGAAAAAGCAAACAAGTAAATATAACCAAATATTGAAGAAAGTCATGCAAATAACTTCCTTGTCTCACAAGGACGAATGCGAAAACAAATTGAATGAGAACACTACGCTTTGATTCCAGCATATTCAGATCCTCTTTCAAATTTCTAAGATACAATACCTGCCCTCGAGAACCGGAATTTCCCTCTTTTGACTACATTTAACCTACAAAAGAAAACATTACGTTCATAATGAAACCAAAAGAAATTACATCGGAAGAATAGAATTAGAGGGGGGGAAAGGCTTGCAGTAAGATTTTAACCTTCACTAAGTTCCGCTTGTGATCAAGAGAACATAGCCGACCTAATAAACGCTGTTCAGTTCTTGAATTCAAAGAAATGGATACCGGATGTTGATCCCACGAAGGAAGCTTAACTCTCTTGAACAAAAAAGACTCTGCGCAACAATAAACTTATAAACATACTCATTACTTCAATGATAATAATAAAAAAAGAACGATTTCTAAAATGTAAATGGATAGTGGAAATTGATCACTTATTAGGTAGTAAAAATAGGAAATAAAGAGAGAAGAAGAGGAAAACCTGTTGAGGGACGGAAATAGTGGATTGTATTGGTGGAAATTGAAGAAACCTCCATAGATGGACCCCCAAACCAAAAGCACAGACAGAGAGTTAGGGTTTAGAATTCAAAGCCTTAGCCTAGACAAGATGGATCGGAAATCAAATGCAAAATGAAACTTTGCAGTTTGGTAGGGGTGACCGAATTGAAACAATTGATAAGATCAAAACACGTGTTATTTCCGAGTTATTCGATGAAGTTGCAGCTGTTTGCCTGCATTATGTTGTCCTGTTCACTTCAGTTGTTAGACCAAGGCGACCTATGTTTTTTTTTTTTTAATTCAATAATAAATCCCTAAATGACAGTAATCTTTTTCTATTTAAATTATTTAGTGGAGATTAACTAAGGTTGAATGAACATGATTGTATCTCTGTTTGTTTATTTTTTTAAAGGCATTATGTTTTATTTATGTTTGTTTATTGATTTTTTAATGTGTTTGTATTTGTTCGTGTAACGTTTTTAAACATGTTCGTTTATATGTTATTTAATATGTTCGTTTAATGTTGGTGAACATTTTCCTTTAAAAGAAACCGGTGAAATTCTGCCACTAATCTTAAGCTCCTCAAAGTATTATAATTTGAACTCCAAAATTTGCCATGTGCTCTAGAGGCAAAGTCATAATATTTAGTTTAGCGTGTCAAAATTTAAAATTTTTATGAAAGAATTCTTTTTAAAAACATGGTAACAAATAATATGTGTCGTTTTTAAGGGGTATCAATATTCATTTAAAGTTGTGTTGATTTTATTTTTAATATTGTTTTATATTAAATTTATAAAGTAAAAAAATCTCCAAATTTTTTTGTTGTCACGTTTTTACCATGGTAGCTCCGCCCATGATGTATTTAATTTAGTCCCTAACTTTATTATTATTTAAAATGTAAAAAATAAAAGAAAAAAGGGAATCATGTAAACAAGTCGATAAACGAGTTTGTTTGTTAACATAAATGAACTGAACATACTTTTGCTCGTGATTGTTCCTTTATTAAATGAACATAAAATTTTTGTTCATGTTCTTTTAATTAGCTTAATAAACAAACATAAATGTACGGTTCGCGAATAGTTTGTTTAACACAATGTTCATTGACACGATACCTAAATTATAACTTTTTAATTAGGGTAAATTGCATGGTTTGCCCCTTTATTTTTGATCTATTTAATTTTAGTCACTAGTTTTGAAAAAAAATACATTTTGGTTATTTATCTTTTTCGATTTATAATATTTTAGTCACCGAGCCATGAACTCATGTTAGTTTGATGCCGTGATATGTTAGTCAAAAAAATTAACTTTTAATTTGATCCATAAATGTTAGATAAAATATGAATTTCATATTTAAACTTTAGAAAAAATATTAATTTACTTGTGAGCTTTAGATAAAATATTAATTTAACCCCTAAAATTTAGCTAAATCATCTACCCTCGGCCACTGCTCACCGCCATCCCCGATTGCCGCCAACAATGACCGTTAAACCCCCATAATTTTCAATTCACCCATTTGACCTCTTGAACACGAATTTGCCTATCGCTTTACTGAAAAAAATACTCCAAACTCCCCGATCTATCTAGATTTATTAAATTCAAAATAATTACGATTATATTTTAGCTTAATATTAAATTTCACATTTCATTTTTGTTTGATTAACTTTTTACCATTGATTTTTTTTCAATTATATTTGTAATTCAATTTTAATTTTGAATAATTCAAAATAAAAATATAATAAAATGATATTTTAAAATATAATTTTGAAAACTAAAATAATAAATTGATAACTTAAATAGTATTCAATCAACCGATATCAAATCTTAAATGCCCATGAAGGTTATCATCAAAAGCAAACCTTGGGAGAGCATACGAGTGTAAAACATAAGGAAATTTATTGTTCCCTTCTCCAGCTAATTGATGATTTTGACTTTGGGAATCAATGTCATCATTATCCATGAGTGTAAAACATATAAATTTTAGACACGTCTCCAAAAGAAGTAAAGAACAACTCACAATTCTTATTATATTAGTTTCAAATTATTCAAAATTAAAATTAAGTTACAAATACAAATAAAAAATTAACAGTAAAATTTAATAAAAAAATGAAGTGTAAAATTTAATATTAAGCTAAAATATAGTGGTAATTATTTTAAATTTGATGAATTTAGATAGATTTGTGGAGTTTGGGGTAACTTTTTAGTGAAACAGATATTGAATTAACGTTCAAGAGGTCAAAATAGATGAATTAAAAATTTTGGGGTCCAACGATCATTGTCGACGGTAGCCGACAGCAGTAGTAAGTGGCATTCGGTGACGACTGATGGTGGGAGATTTGCCTAAAGTTCAAAAATTAAATTAATATTTTATCTAAAGTTCAAATGTCAAATTGATATTTTATCTAAAGTTTATGAGTCATATTAAAAATAAACCCTTTTGACTAACGTTTTACGACATCATACAAACGAGAGTTAACGATTTAGTGACCAGAATACTATAAATCAATAATGTAAGTGACGAAAACATAATTTCTTTAAAATTGATGAACAAAATCAAACAACTCAAAAATAATAAGGATCGACCATGTCTTGGTGGCTAAGACAGAATATCCTTACAAATTAATTGTTCCATCCAAGCATACATTCTTAATAAGAGATGTGTTATATCCAATTTATTTTTTTGTTCTTTTAATTTAATTTTCTTTCAAGTTCGTCAATTTAATTTTATTATTTTTTATTTTTGTTGTTTTCTTTTTAAATTCGTATTTTTTTAGTTTTATGAAATCGTTTGGAAAAAATTGATTCCTAATCCTTTGTTTTTCCATCCTCATCTCTCGTACTTTCTCATTTTTAATTTTGCTGTCGTATCTTTCAAGTTCATTAATTTAACGATAGGTTTTAGGGTGTTTGAAGTCTTCAACTTTTGAAAAAAAAATGAATTAAGTCTTTAATATTTTTGCACCCAATTAAGACCCTCGAATAGTGACGGGGCCAGGATTTTCATCTAGTGGGGTCAAGAGTAAAGTATAGGGTATGAAAGATACTCATACCGCTATAATAAGTATTGTTGACTCCATACCCCCAACAAATTAAGTGGGGTCAAATCTAATATTTTCTATGAAAAAAATTATATTACCACATTGAATACCCTATGCACAACAAATCAAGTTGGGTCAATTGCACCCTCACTTTCTATGCTACATCCGCCCATGCCTCCGAACTAATTAATTGAATCAATTAAGCCTTTTGACCAATTTTGACCATCATTTTTTGACGATTTTTTCATGAGATATTACTGTCACGTGACACATTACAGTTAGGGACGTTCAAAAATACCCGCCTAAATGACTGGCTCGTTGACCTGCCGACACAAAATTTAAAAAACCGGGTATTTCATTTAAAAAATTACCTGACTTATGATTTTTTAAGTAGTTTGGGCCGAGTTTAGGCTGATTTTTTTATAACCGGGTACCCGGCCTAGTACTTTTAGCTGTAACACCTGAATTTTACCCAGGCCCTTCCACATGTAATAATAACAATAATTTTTTCTTACAATAATATAAAAATAATAAATAAATAAATCAGTTTAAATAAATAAATAATTCAAAACCCAAACTAAATGTCCAATACATATTAATATTGTCCAATATTCATACATAAAAGCCCAAATAAAATATAAAAGCCAGATCCCTTTTACCCAACTATTTACCGCCCAAATGTGTTGGTTAACAGTCCAACAAACACAAAAGTTCTTATATCCAATTTTTCGGCTTAAAATTAGCCACGTGGCAGCATGTCATTGTTCTGAATGACTTCACACAGATTTTGGTCTTCTTCTCCACCAGCCAGTCACTATCGTCATCCATGTTTCGTCAGCGTGATGTACAACATTTGAAGGACTAGCTTGCAAGCTTCGAAGGGGCACTGCAAAAAGAAGATAAAGCACTAAAAGGCAAGCTTGAGGTAGCTACCCACACTATCTAGAGGCAAAATCATGAAATGGTAATCTTTAGAAACTAAATGAGGGAAATTTCTCAGTACGTGCAGATCTTTTTCAATTAAGTCATAATTCTGCTACAACGCCCTATCATTGATACCAAGATAAGACATGTGCTGATTAAGATGTTGCACGAAGTAGTTAATCTAGGAGCTAGGGCTAGTAGCTTTCTGTAATTGAGATTACCTATTTCTTGTATTTGACCTTTTAGCTAATAAATTTTTTCTAAAGACTAATTTTTGAAATCGATACCTTTTGCATTTATGCATCTACATATCGCATTCTAATTTGCAAAATGTAACAAATAGTAAAATGAGTTATGGACCAATTTTTGGTCCGAGTTGGACCATTTATAGGTCGAGCAAAACGACCGCGTTTTGGCACCGGATAAAAGGGGATCCGCGCGTTTTTTATTCGGGTCAAGAGAGGATCCAGTTATTTTAAAATGGGTTAACTGCTATTTTGGTCCCTCAAGCTTTATAGCGTATCACAATTTGGCCACTTGTTTAAATAAAATTCAGTCTTTAAGCTTTGTTTTTCATTCAATTTAGTCATTTAATTGTTTAATTTAATTGCAATTAAATTATATGATTGATGCATGATTTTAAATATGGGTAAACTACTGCAGAAGTCACTTATGTTTATACTAAGTACAGAGTTAGTCACCAAATTTGAAAAATGACCAGTAAGGTCCCAAACGTTATCGGGACGTAAACTTCTAGTCACTCAGCCGTTAAATCTAAACGGAAGGGTGAGCTGACACAATAAAAAAATGATAAATTATTTAAATAGTCCCTAAACCATTACTTAACTTGTATTTTAACCACTGAAATAAAAATAATTTATATAATTTCACATTTAATCCTCTATATTTACAATTTTTTTATTTCTTTCCCCTCTACTACTCCCTACCGCTATGAGGCCTCTCAATCACATTCTTTGCAATCCTCCGAGGTGATTCGGGCACGAGACTGACTTACCATGATAGTGAACCCTTTACAGTACTTAGCGAGAATGACTTTTGCATGAGGGACAACAAAGAAAGCTGCTTGAATATCTCCGTTTCCAAAGGCATCCGGGTAGTCATCAATGGAACCAATTTTCTTGAAGTTATTTGGCTTAAAACCCAAGACACCGATCAAATACCTAACAATAAACGAATTCCCATTACATCCAACAGTTGCATTTGTTCTCAAAAGTGTGTCAATGTCTGAAACAGACGGTTCGAGGCGCGAGACTGTCAACATGGAGGTAAGACTTGCAGTGAAACTTGCTGATATGATTAGAATCGCGAACAACCACGGTGCCAGCACAAATCTAGATAAATTGCTCCTTAATGGTTCTCCTGCATCTCATAATTTTTCAGAGATCGCTTATGGAGATAAATGGAACATATTTAACACTTAAATTAATTTTAGCTGAGCTTACTTTGCAAAGAATAAAACAGTGACAGAGAACCAAAGCATTGCCCCAAAGCTCTTGAGATCCGGGTTCTCTGCATGTTCAATCAGCCAAATAACAAATCCTATGAAAGTGTGCATTGCTATAGTTATCAGCCACATTCTCATTGTAAATGTTTCCAAGAACATCCACCGTTCTTTCGACTTGTCTGGTTTTACGGTCACTACCATGGTAAGTCCGGATTCGAGGTATGGCTGCGAAAACTCTGCGTACTGACATCGATATGCCATTATTTCTGTATCTCCAACTGTTGCATCTAACCCCTACGTACCAAGTTCACATGAATCTATCAGTGTTTGAGTAGTTGCAGTTGAAGATTACATATAACTATAACATACTGAAACATTTGAAATATAGCAAGAAGAAACCTGACCTTGCTATAGACTTCCTCCACCATGTCATCATACGAGCCATAAAACGGAACAAGTTCATAAGGTAAGTGATCAGGAAGGTGTTTAAGAACGGCTTCGAACACTTCAACTGAAAATCCTGTGACATAAGAGCTATTAAAGCCTTGGTCGTAACTCACTTTAACAAACTGATTAAAAGCTCCCCTGGCAGGAACCCCAATTTTCAGTGGCTTGTCCTCTCCAAAAGAAGGCCTTCCCTTTGGAACAGTTTGTAAGCCGCCAGGCCAATATAATGGTCCTAATTCTTTCATGGTCATGTTGCCAATTCTAGAGTTCTCTCCTTCATGTTTCTCAGAGGTGCCTGTGAATCCGAAATCCGGTGACCAAATTGCAACCTCTCTGTAGCTTTTACCCACCACATTAATGATCTGAAAGGTTCGATGTTGCAATAATGTTTTGTTCCTGAATCTTATTCTTCCGCTTAGACCTTCAAAATCACTTGATAATAGTTGTTTGAATATTTCTTTGGATGTGGCATTCGCTTGTGATTTCTCCATGGCTTCTGCAATTGTCCAAGCTGCATCATAAGCTCGCAGGGCATAAATACTTGGGCTAAATTATATAAATTATTTTTATTTCAGTGGTTAAAATATAAGTTAAGTAATGGTTTAGGGACTATTTAAGTAATTTATCATTTTTTTATTGTGTCAGCTCACCCTTCCGTTTAGATTTAACGGCTGGGTGACTAGAAGTTTACGTCCCGATAACGTTTGGGACCTTACTGGTCATTTTTCAAATTTGGTGACTAACTTTATACTTAGTATAAACATAGGTGACTTCTGCAGTAGTTTACCCTTTAAATATAGCATGTAATATAATTTTTAGACAATTTAATCATTTAGATATTAATTGTTAGAGCCTTTAGTATTTAGGTTCTTAAATTAAAATTAAATAATTAAAATAGGAAGATAATTGTAGAAAATAAATGAATATTAAATGAAAAATTTAATGTTCTAAGTTGATTAGTGTCTCATAGTAATGAGATATTAATCAAGGAGACATTTTAGTTGAATATTTAATACTTCATTTGAACTTAGAACAATGAAATCACATAGTTAATCTAATTAAAATAAATTATGATTAGAATAAAATAGTTAGAATCATTAAATAATTAGAAATATTATTAATTTAGGGCTTAATATGGATAGTGCTCAATTGTTTAGGTGTTATCACATAAACCCTAAGTTTGATAATGTTCATAGATTTCTTAATTAATTAAATCAATAGGAGCCTTAATTTGGTTTGAACTTAAAATTGACAAGAAAATAAATGGACATGCATTAAAACCTTTTGTGTTGATATACATATTGAATATAAACTGAAGAATCCTAAAGTAATTGGATGTTTCAAAACTTATATTCTCTTTAAATGTATTTTCTTGCAAAAGGATATCTCCATTCGAAATAAATTTCAATTAAAAATTAAAGGATTTAATTAAATTCAAATTATCGCTCGAAATGCCAAAATGCCACATGAAATTAATAAGGTACCGATAATGGGCGTTTGTGAGGGGTGCTAATTCTTCCCCAAACGTAACCGACTTTCGAATCCAAATTTTAAGAAAAAGAATCTCTGGTTTATTTTTATGGTGTCCGGTCTATCAAAGTGATCGGTGGCGACTCCAATTGATTTGATTTTCAATAATAAATAAAGAGAAATTTGATTTAAAATGAGAAACCCTAATTTGTTAGAATTAAATGAATTAAATTGATGTTACAACTCTCCCTCACTAAAAGAAATTTCTTCCTCGAAATTTTTGTAAATGGAACAAAACAAATACAAACCTTCCTTC
The DNA here is from genome assembly GCA_958450335.1 of Hibiscus tridactylites. Classification (NCBI taxonomy): domain Eukaryota; kingdom Viridiplantae; phylum Streptophyta; class Magnoliopsida; order Malvales; family Malvaceae; genus Hibiscus; species Hibiscus tridactylites. The sequence continues at coordinate 16,214,443 of OY288270.1, forward strand.
ATCCAGTAACTTCCTCGATTACACTTACACCGCATAACTTTCACAAATTCAACGTCTCAATGAACAACAACTAGTTGCTAGAGACTTAATCAAAAACATCTATTACCTATGGTAGAACCAACAATTCTCAAAATCACGCCAATATACCAAAAATCACTTTTAGCAGACACCAATCCTTTCTGAATTCAAATCAACTCTTCTTAACCGAATCTCAACTTAAACCATAGCAACAATCATCATATTTGAAAACTGCCCATAATTCGTACTTGTAGAACACCTTGTATAAATTTCGATTTTTGAGCATGTTAGATTTCGAATTAGAAAAAAATTTGTACAACAAAGTTGTAGGAAATTGAATTTACTGTAGGATAGAGGTCTTAGAATCATGAAAATGATCATAAAAGTTGCTGGAAATTGAGTTAGAACAAGACTGATCACATGAAAAATAAATTTGAAAATAATCAGTAATTTTGAAAGAATTAGGGATTTAATTGCTAGTTGATAGATTCTGGAAGTGTTGTTTAGAAACAGGGGGAATGTTGAATGAATGAATTATAAACTGATTTTGTTGATTTATAGATTATATAAGAGGTTGAAAGTGATTAGAATGCTAATTAGGGTAATCTGGACCAATCTGAAAACATGTCTAAATTAAAAGACTACTCTACCCTGTTTAGAGACCAAATGAGACATAAAAATACAAGGGATATACAAGGTAAACATAAGCTAAAATGTTGAATTTAAACTATTAAGGACCTTGTCTAGAATATACACTAAAGTCGCCTAAGTTACAAGCTGGCAGATTAGGCCCCTGTAAATTGTCATGTTTTCAAATATTAAACTGTATTGATTGAGAAATGAGAAAATATGTGCTATACATAGTTTTATAGGTATATGAATAATCTTTCTATATTGGTAAAGAAATTAAAATTTAGATATACGAGTAAAAAGACATAAACATATTACTGACTAGTGTCTAAATTGCCAAGTTTAGTGTTTGTGTTTGCGATTGTGTAAATGAATGCATATGGTTGAAATGGTCTCTAATATAATTTATATATGTTTTTTTATTGTTAGGAGCAAGAGTGTGAAGAATATTTGGAGGATTCACGGGTTTAATAGCCAAGAAGAAAGAACAGAGGCATAGTGATCAATGAGCAAGTTTAGCTGGAGTATTGTGAGTATAGTTATCTTTAGCGTTAGGATTAATATCCTAACTAATGTTTTTATGTTACTTGATGAATTAACATGAAGTATGAAATGAATCCAATGAAATTTTGGTAATTTAAAATGTAATGGAAGAAATATTAAAGGAAATGAATAATATGTTACATGTTTAGTGCTGGTTAAGGATGTTAGTGATTTTTGTGGTTTGCTATGATATATTAGTTAATTGAGCTTCATGAGATGGATTGATATGTGATCTTAAGATATTGTTTTGATGTGTATTTGAGTGAAATAATATGATAAGCTTGCTTGAAATTATTTGAATGATGTTTTTGTATAGATTTGGTGAAATGGATAACATGCATTAGCTATATGATCTTATAATGTGTTTGTGAAACTTTTGGTTGATATTACTGAAAATTTAAAAGACTTAATAAGTCATTGGTTGACTAGTGGTCCTTAGATAGAAGGGCATACTTTGGAGTCTGAGCTCTACTGAATTAAAGGTAATTAGTCTCCTATTGGTGCTTTGAGCATCTACTGTTACAAGTTACAAGTTGAATGGTGTAGTTAGACACCTTGATACATTGTGTATCTACTGATCTTTGGTACTTTGAGCATCTACTGTTATATGTTGGTACACGGTACCTATTAACTTGATTATCTGGTCTATTAAATCATCCAAGGCAAAATTTAATGATCTTTCAATAAGACTATATATAATGTTTGAGATAATGAAATGTTATGTATTTATATGTTACATGAAGTGATATGTTTAAAATAGAAAGTGGTCATAATAAAATGACATGATAATGTGATCAGATGATATGGTATTATACATGATTACATGAATTGAAGAAGATCCCTTTGAGAATGCACATGTTCGAATGGTATATTGAAGATGATATCGTGTTTTGACATATTGTTAAATGATTGAATATGAACATTGATGTTTGAATCTTGTTCTCTGATTGTGTTATACAATAGAAGGAATGTTTGTTTTTTTTTAAAATGTAGAAGGAATGTTTGTTATGGATTATAAGTATGCCTTTATGATTTGTTCATATGATATGAATGAAATTAGTTAAGACTACTTGAGCAAGAAATGGATTAGCTAAGTGAGTTTTGTTTGTTCTAAGCCTAGCTAAGTAACCTTAGATATATGAAATAAGACGTTAAAAGATTGAATTAATAAATTATAAGAACTGCCTCGTTAAGTACAATTTGTACTTATCACTCCTCTGTTTCTTTCTTCCAAATAACAGGTCTCTAATATCCGAAAACTATCTATTTTAATCCGGGAGCAATCACAAGCCAAGACTCAAGTATGATATAGTTTGCTTAGACTCCTAGATGGTGGCATAGTTACATGTTAGAATGTCCAAAATTTATCAACTAGCAATTAAATCCTTAATTCTTCCAAAATTACCGAATACCCAGATTATTTTCAGATATATTCTTTATGTGATCAGTCTTGTTCTAACTCAATTTCCAGCCACTTTTATGAACATTTTCATGATTCCAAGACCTCTATCCTACAGTAAATTTAATTTCCTACAACTTTGTCCTACATAAATTTTTTTAAGTCGAACTCTAACATGCTCAAAAATCAAATTTTATACAGGGTGTTCTACAAGTACGAATTCTGGGCAATTTTCAAGTTTTAAGCTAAATTCACGTAAATTTCCAGATTTTATTCAAATCTAACTTAAACCTAATCATCATAACACATAAAAAAATAATTATAAACAAGATTTCTAACAACATAGAACCCAGAAATTATCAAAACAACATAGAATTTTAAGAACAAATCGGTAACACCAAGAACACTTACATGAGTTTAAATAAACATGCATGAATATATGATGAATCCTAGCTCAAATCAGCAACATGCATGAATTTTAAGGCTTCAAATCTCTAAAATTTACTTGTTTCTCACTTCTCCCTCCCTCCCTCTTCGGTGAAAAAGATGAAGTGTAAACAAATTGTTTACACATGTGGTAATACTTTCCTTAGTTGGTTGGTTCATCCTTCAGTATAAAACACATAAAATGGCTGATTAGCACGTAAATTTCACTAAAGTTCTACTTACTATATATATATATATGCATGTATAGCTTATTTACTAATTCACGGATTGTAATGTACTTATATATACACTTCCATTGCCGTCAATTTCTCTAACTTATACACACATATATATTAGTTACTTTATTTTATAACATATATTTTCTAGTTAACTTATTACTTGTACTCTTAATTTCATTAGACTTAACTAAAATGTTTTCACTTTTTTTTATTTTCTTAAGATTTCTTCTATGGTATTTTTAGGGTGTCACACGACTACTTTGCATCATACTGGAGGTTAAGAAGCAGCATCAACCTGTCGTTGTCAAGAATGTCTCTGCTATCAGTACCAGGTGTAAAGGGGATCCTATGACATGGCTCTCATGGTAGAACTCTACCTCCCATTTCGATGGTGCAAAGTTACGCTACAGAAGTCACATTTTGAATCTTGCAGTTCATCACGAGTTAAAACCAAAGGGTAACTATAGATAAAATCGACTACGACCAGTTGCCCAACCACCGAAATTTCCCAACATGATTAAACAACATGAAAGGTTGGCTTAAGGAGCGAAAACCCAGAGAAGGATTAAGGCAAGAACTATGCTTCCAGTGAGAACAGAACAGTAACTTGATTTTTATGTTTGCCAAATAATTTACATGGCCAAGCTTCTTTTGCATCGCCACCAAAAATTGTCTCTAAGATGCAAATAAATAAATTTCTTCTAATCCCAAAGGTCATGTTAACATATTCGGCAAAGACCTCAGCAATCATCTACAATAGTTGTTAATATTCTTAGTCTTTTCCGTATTTTCCTCTGTTAGAGAGAACTCAAAGCAAACAATCATTTTGCACAAGTCATAAGCAGTGTAGCACAGCTGATCGGTTGCTCGCACCTTAAATGGCGCTCCCGCAATATGCGACCTATTCAATTACCCTCTTGCTAAACCCCAGCTGCAGCTTTTGCTTCATAACCCATCTTTCCCTGTGTAACATTAACAGGAATAATGGCAATAGGAATAACATTAGTGATTTAAACACACAGGATTAATCAAAATGTATCAACACACAGGATTCTAAAATTTAAACACAAAAGCAGCACAGAAAAAACAGCAGGGTGGAAATCAACCAGTTATCAGGGATATTTTAACTTGGTCTGTATCTGCAAGGAAATTAGGTAAGTGTTGTTGAAAATAACATCTCGTATATGGTAAAGGCATTGCGAGTACTCAGTAATTATGTTGGGTTCTAGTGACTTCCAGTAAAAGATTAGAGATAATTAAACAGATTAGACTGCAAGTATCAATGCAGAAGGCTGAAAACTATAATATACCTCAGACTCGGGCTTCTGTCTTATTTTCCTAGTAGGAGTCCTCATTGTGACAAACTCCTCAGCTGACGTCGGATGAATACCCACTGTAGCATCAAAGTCTGCTTTAGTCAAGCCAGCTTTGATAGCAATAGCAAATCCCTGGTAAACAATGGCGCACATCAGAAAGAGACTGCAGAACTTGAAATGGAAAGCACCAATTTAGGTAAAAGCTTGCACCTGTGTAATTTCAGCTGAATCTTCTCCACACATGTGCAAACCAAGAACTTTGTCTGTCTTCGCACAGACTATAAGTTTCATGAAAACCCGATCAGGAAGACCTGAGAGTGTGGCCTTCAATGGCCTGAAGTTTGCAGTGTAGACATCAATATCACCATATTCCTTTATAGCCTGTAAAATCCTAAAATATTTGAGCACAATAAACTACTTTCAGTTGTTGCAAATAAGCGAAACAGTTCCTCACCTGTTCTTCAGTAAGACCGACTTGTCCAATAGGTGGCTGGGAAAAGACGGCTGAAGGTACAGCCCTACTCCAAAATGCATGGGAGAAAAGTTAAATGGTAATTGAATACAAAAATAAAATCCACATCTTGCTACCCTAGAGCACCGAAATTCATATAAAAAAAGCAACCAAACACCTATAACTTGTCCACTAAGATCATAAAATCAAAATGCATTCCTTTTTCTGAATATGAATCACTGTAACACGCAGATTAAATCCAGAGATTTATGAATCATGATAACAGTAACTTGATAACAAGCAAAACTGGAATTTGGGATTCCTCCATTATTTCTCTACTCTACTCTACTCATGTAGTTCCAAGGCACCATTAGATGAGTGTCACATGTCATGGTATTATAGATTATACTGTTCATTAGTTCCTTTCCATTTTTCTTTTGATTTCTTTAGAAGATTTCTCTAACCAAATATTTTATATTAGCAAGCAACCCAATCCACCCCCATTCATCACCAAATTATGAAATATATCCAAAGAGGTCTCAGCCACCGCAAACATAAAATCAAATAAATTTTAGAAACAGAACCATTAAACAATAGGGAAAATGATGAGTGCGAAGACAGGGTTATCATGATTGGGTACCAGTGCAAAAGGTATTTGAAATATATGTTCTGAAAATGAAACATATAAATAGATAAGGGGAATAGAGGCCCGGAATGTGCGTGCATGACTGACAAGACAGATAAGGAAGACAAGGTCCTCGGATGGAAGGAAGTTCGTGGAAGAGAAGGAAAAAAGAAAAGAAAAAAATATAAAAATGAGACATATGATCTTGTACCATTGAAATTGTAATACGCCACATGGTATTCATATAACAGTAGAATGGCCATAGCTAGATTATATCTGGAACTAAAATTGGTTCCAATAGGAAGGTGGTGAAAACTACCTCAAATGTAATTACTTGAGGCAAAAAAGAGAGCCATAGGCCCTTTCCAAATTTACCAAATCCTTTAAATTTGTTCAATCAATCTAGATTACCTGTAATCAGGTTTGGTTGGTTCATTCTGAAAAAGCGTTTTTGCTAATGCTCCTCCTTCCATCAAAGCAACAGGTGTCAAATTAATTCTATCTGTGACATCCCCAACAGCCCAAATGGAAGGTACTGTAGTACGTGAATATTCATCAACCTAGAGAACAATGAGGGAAAAATATATACAAAATAACTGAAGTAGTGCCATAAAATGAAAATAGAGAAAATGAAGCACAACAAACTCCAAGGTAAGAAGAGCCATTACCTCTATTGCTCCATTCTTGTTCATTTTGACCCCCACGGACTCCAATCCCAAGTTCTGCAATGCAATACAAGTTGCAGTAAAAGCAATAGAAATTCCATCAAATATAACTTGATTTACATTACAAGAGAAGTTGCAATTAGAAGGAGAGAATCAACATCCTCATCCTGCATAATGTCTTAACTCTTAGGTTTCTTAAGTCACAATGAGAAGAGAATGATGAAAAGTAAGAGGTTTGACCACATCCAAAGATGAGGGTTACATACAGCTCGTAAATTTTCTCCTTTCTCTTTTCTTTTTATTTCCTGTTTCTCTGGTGTAAGGTTCATGTTAGTAAAATTCATGTTTTAATTTGGTACCCTTTTTGTGGCCTTTGTATTAGAGAGAAATAAGTCACAAAAGTTAATACAAACCTTTGTATTAGGCCTTCGACCAGTTGCAAACATTATATGTGAAAAGCCTTCAACTGTTCCTTTGTTGGTCTTCAGAGACAGTGAACCATCGGCTGACTTAACAATTGACTGAGGTGACTCCTCTGTATGAAATTTAATTCCTCGTAGAGCCATTTGTTCTCCAACAAAATCTCTGATCTATAAAACAGATTATACCTTTATCACTAAATAACGTAACTTCTGAAACAAGTATCATGCAAATTACCATAGCAATTCTTCACCTCTTCATCAAAACCACGCAAAACTTTTTTCTGACGTATAAATACATGGACCTCGCTTTGCAGTCCATTGAAAATGCCAGCAAATTCCAAAGCTATATATCCCCCACCAACTATAGCAACTTTCTCTGGTTTTGATGGCAAATCAAGGGCAGCATCAGAATCTATCGCATACTCACTTCCTGGAATATCAGGAATAAATGGACGCCCACCAACCGAAATCAGTATATGTCTTGCAGTGTAAAGTTTTCCATCTACATCAACAGTATGTGGATCCACAATCTGCAACACACAATTACACATCATCGAAATGGATTCACAATCAAGAACCATAAAAAACACGAATGCATTTAGACATACAATAAAGAGACAATGTGGACAGGGGATCATCCTACCTTTCCACGGCCTTCAATTAATGTGACACCAGCATTGTTGAGGATGTTCTTGTAAATACCGGTGAGACGCTGTAACTCGGCATTTTTATTAGCCATCAAGGTGCCCCAATCATGCTTTGGTTCCGTATCGTATTTCCATCCAAAACCATTACTCTCGTCAAATTCATGAGAATATTTTGATGCATAAACCATTAGTTTCTTTGGCACGCATCCTCTAAGAACGCATCTGCAATCATGGTCACGTTTTGTTTGGTTACAACTTCAAGTAAACATAGATAAAATGCATTGATAATACGGTGAAAGTAAATCTCAGGTGGCTTTATTCACTTCACTTTAGCCTTTAGGTTGGCAAAAGCTTTCGCCGTGCAATGATGCAAGTAAAGGTAAAAAAAATAACTTTAGCCAGTTAGATTATAAATTCCAAGTAAAAAGTCCAGGAAAGAAAAGACCTCAGAACCCAAAAGGCAAAATTGAAAGAAGAAGAAAAAAACACACAACTCCGGTATATAATTTCATTGTGCAACTAAGTCCACATATTTGATTTAAAAAATACATCTTTATACACAAATAATTAATTTTATAGATATACATATTTAAAATAAGAAATATATATGTTTTTTTTTCAGGAGACCTACGTTCCGCCAACGCCGCCGGTGGTTTCAGAAGAAATAGTCGAAAAGGGAAGCTCACAAACAGCAACAGAAGCACCAAAATTGGCTGCGAAACGGGAAGCACGAACACCACCACTTCCGGCGCCGATAGTAAAGAGGTCGAAATCGTAGTGCCGTAAAGGCTCAGAGCCATTCTCGGATTCTGCACGAACAACAAAAAGGCGGCGCTGCTGCTGCTGCTGCAGCTGCAACCGACGGTGGTGGTGGCGGCGGGAGAAAGAAGAGAGGGTCTTGGGAATAGAGAGGAAAAGGGAAAGATTTTTGCAAAGGGTCTGGAGAGACGGGGAAGAGAGTTTAGGAGCTGTAAAAGAAGTGGTGGCCATATTCCTTTGGTGAAAGGAGAGGGGTCCTATGTCTCTGGGTCTTGAATCTTGATTGAGAGTAAATATTGGTAATATCTCGAGGCGACGATGGTGGCCAGGTGGGGGTCTCAGTTCTCACCTATCAAATATGGTCAGCATTCTATCAAGTCAATTGAATTTAAAAAAAAAAAAAATTGGAGTTTGTGGAGTTGATGAATCTTATTTTGTAACTTACATTGAGAAGTAACTGAGAAGGGAAAAGAGCAAATTGCTTTTTTATATATAGGGAAAACTATCTGAAGAGTATAATCATCAGAGGAGAAGGGAGAAACAAAATAAAAGAAGAGAATATTTAGATAAAATAATGAATTCGTATAAAAGATACATCCTCATAATTAACAAGTGCCACACCCACAACCAACCGGGCATATTCCTGAACTGAAATTGAAAAATCTACACAACAAGGTTTTATTTAATTCCTACTACATTTCAGCAAGCTAGTGGAATTGTGATCTCAGTTATGTACAAATGAATATTTGCAATGCACCCAGCATCCCTGCAGAAACTCATCCCTAAAAAGATCATATAGCTGGGACATGAATGGAAAGCTAACGGGGAAGACTGTTAAAGAATCGGGTCTAAACAATCAAGTGCCTGAGACAACAGGGTCTTGAGGCACCGAGGAGCAGTTTCGGAGAGATGTCACTGGTAATTTTGGTACGAAACAAACAATTGCAGTTACATGACCTGAACTTCGATCACTCACGGATGTTGCACTGTTGCAAGTAAGGGTGGTCATACAGCACATGTTTGCTCCAATAGCCTTTGTATTTAGCAATTCCTATTTCCAACCAGGGTTTCATGAATCCGTCATACTGTATAACCGCAGCATTCTCGATATCACCCTGCGCAATATCTGAGTTATAACCTAGCCCAAGTGTGTGCCATCTCTTTTCTAAAGCCACAGTTTGGTTATAGAAGGTAATCCAACCTATGGGCAAGCTTCCTGCCTTCCACAATCGCCTCTCAAGTCCCTGTTACAAAACATGAGACAAACACGCCTGAGAAATGCACAGCATGTAATATAGGTATACTAAATTCACAGTAAAATTTTCCGATAAGCTTTTGAATCAAAATTCTTATATATTCCTTGGACTAAAACAACACAGCATCAAACAAGAACACATGCAATGAAGTCAATTAAAACATTTACCGTGGACATCTCTGGAAACAAACGGTTAGTGTCAAACTCATGATGCACACAGGACACAAGTTTCACATTCATAAAAATTGATTTCCATAAATTCGGATTGACAAAAGAAAAAGGGTAAAAGTACAGTTGGTTCATTTAACAAACATACAACATGCAAAACACTTCAAATAGAAATTACTAACTATCATGAACATACCTAACTACCTATACGGATTTTAGGGTTGAATAAGTTCTTACTATTTGGTAGAGGTTTTTGTTTGCATATATCATTCACAGGTCACACTAACACAAAGCAGCTGGTGCATCTTTTGTACAAATTGATTATTTTACCAACAGATCAAAAACACACACAAAGCCACAGCTTTAGACAGGAAGAGAACCCCCCCCCCCCCCCCCCCCCTTAGAGGGCAATAATGGAAAAGGGTAAGAAAGATGATTCTATATTGAAATTTTAGAAAAGTTCAAGATAAACTCGAGCGCTTCCAATTGAAAAATATAACCTAAAGCACCTGATAACATCAACCCTCTTTTTGAGGAATTAATGTGCAGCTTCAGAGTTCAGAGAACTATAGAATAAAATAAATTCACAAGCATATAGTGGACTAAAGAACATGCAAATACAAAGAAAGTATAAGCCCATACCAGTTGCAAGTAATTTCGGTAGAGCATGGTTAACTTTTTTCTTCTCCATTCATGAAGATCAAACAAATTCATACCAAATGCCCACGTGCAATCATTAGCATTAAACCTACTCGTAAAAAATGAGTCTGAAAAGTTCATATGCATGTGCATTGAACGAAACGAGGCTTCACTTTCCAGACAAGTCTCCACTGCTGCATTTACTTTCCCTTTCATGTCAACGCTCCAAATTTCAGTTAAATCTCTTTGCACTACAACATCATGATCAAAGAGTACAATCTTATTCAGTGCTGGAAAGATGTCAGGCAGATAGAACCGAAGGTTGTTAAGGGCAGAAGAATATCTTGGATCATAGGACTTTTGTTCCTTCAATGTTGAATTATACTTGGTGTACAACCAATCAAAATTATCTGTGCTCTGAACATGAATTGTAGCTTTGCCAGGAGGATTTAATAAAAACCACATTGAAATTGCTGGGAGGTTGAGAGAATCGGTCACCACATGAAAAACAATTTTCTCAGGCTCCTGCATAACCAATATTAATTATCAGGGATATTACATCCACTAACAGGTAAAATCAAAGGCTCAATCCTGATCTGACTGCATATAACTCATCAAAATAAATGGGAGAGATGACAGAAGAGTATATTATCTTATTGAAGGGGAAGTTTATCTGAAGGTAGGATAGGGATGAGCTTGTGGTAAAGAAGGGAAGGTGAATGAATGCCATTGCGACTTTGGAAAGCTTAGGCCACAAAAACTCAAGCCATTATGATTCATTATAATAACTGTATCAATTAGTATCAAGTGATGCAAAACCACATAATCAATTTAACACACAATTTTGTTATGTGAATGTAATGACAAACACTTTCATGAGCAAAACCATGTTTAATATCTTAACATAAGCAGAGATTCAAATTTAATGAAAATGATGACACAACAACAAAGAAGGTAAAATGGACAAAGGCAGTTTACCTTTGCAGAGGCAATTGTGGAGTTAACAACCACTGAACAAGCCAGAACATTGTCTGAGAATACTGCATAGTGATAAAGGTCTGGATCATTTAAATTTTGTTGTTTAGAAAATTGCCTTTCCTCAGGTTGAAGCAAAAAATATTCAGCTGTTAGCTGCATGGAGAGGCAGTGAAGGCCTTTAGGGGTAGTCCTTCCGGTGAGTTGAACAAGATATGACTCTTGATTCTTCAGAACCCGAACCTGTTCTTCAGCATTATAAGCCATGGCATGAAGCTTTGCAGCCATCGCAGAACAGTCAGGGTATACCTGACTTGCTTTGGTCAAAGTAACCTCCATTGATCTCATTTTCTGTGAAGAACTGAAAATTTAACTGTTTTTCAGTTATAAAGTTCAGTTGAAGCAATTCCACCCCAAATCTAAGCTTATTTACTTGATACTAGTCGAGAACTCAAGTTTATTATTGAAAATAATGCTTTGGTAAAATTATAATTTAAAAAAATTGTCCATTTCTTTACCTCCTTGGCAAATCTGAATCCCTGCTGGCTTCACCAACTTCTCGTTCCAACTCTCTGATTCGAGCTCGCAACGATTTCATCAAGCGAGAGGTACTACCTGGTGGTGCAAAACTTAAGTACGCTTTTGCTGTAATGAGCTGATCTCGCATCTGCTTTACCTTCTCATCCACAATCCTGAATGGTTGAAACTGCAAACGTTGATCATGTATACCTATTTCTTGATTGAGTGGCTCCTGCAACAAATAAGTTAGTGTCAACTATATGTTGCAAAAAAAGCTAACTCGAGTCACTATTGCTCTGATCATTCTGGAAACAACCACATTGTACCCCATCACTGCAACCATCTATAGTCTAACATTCAAATGTTTAGCATCTCATGATACTTCAGATTCATACGCACCTTTTCTGTAGAGTTCATTTGTATTATAGTCTGCTGAATTTGATGATCGTCTTTTCCTTTCTCATTAGTTTCTGAATTTAGAAAGTGTAGCAACTTAGAGTCACATTCAACTCGGTAAACTATAATTCTACGATAAAAGACACTGCATGCACCCAAGAAATACTAACCATTTGCCTCTAATAATTTAGAATCATCTTGTGCATTCCCAAATTGATCCGAATCACGATATTCATAAGAACTGCGTCTAACTACAGAACTGAAATCCTTGTCTTTGAAAACATCTAGTTCTGGACCTTTTAATCCTTCTGCAGCTTCCTATGTAACAAAGCAACAAACATCCATAAACTGTCAGAAATGTGTAAAGATAAAACGTTCAAAGCAAAATAAACTAAACCCATAACTATTAAAGCTACCTGTTCAATGGAATTGAGTCTTAAAACATCTGTCATATACTTCTGAATCAAACAAAGCAAAACCAGTTAGAAATTTATCGAAAATGGAAGAAAAAAACACATCCAAGGGAAAGAGATCCATACAACACTGGGCGAATCCTCCTCCGCAAACTCCTTCAGGTCTACCGTTACAGAATCACAAATGCAAAAAAAAAAAAAGATCAGTCAACATCTGAAATTTTCAAAGAAATCAAATCACGAAAGGACAAAACAAAAAAATAAAAAAAAATTGTAAATGAAGTACATTCGATTCGTCAATACATCTTAGCTTAAAAATTATAGGATTCTTTCTGCAACATAAAATACGAGAACTGCTAAGAAATGCTCATTGGCTTTCTCGTCTGATCAACTACTCGACTAACGGAAAAATAGTTCAAATTCCCATTTCAAGCAATGTAGCTAAACAGATTTGAAAAGGATTACCGAAGGAAGTAAGGGTTTTGAATCTCCGAGAGACCAACACGATTGGAGCGCATACAGAGAAAGAAAGCAATGAGAGGATGAGGATCCTCTGCCACCGACGATGCTTCTTCATCAACAGAAAAAGAAAATGCAATACTTGCTTGTTGAGTTAACTTGTGGTCTCTTAATCGTTCTAGAGAAAAGCACGATACATAGATTCACATAGGCAAGGATTCGATGCTTTGGTAACAAGGAACAGGAGTTAAAGAAGAAACAAAACTAGGGTTTTGGGGGGTTTGCCGCTCTGAACTCTGAAGTGTAGCTTTCGAGCTTCTTTCACGTTTTTTTGGGTCTGAGACTGTGATTCATCCAAGGAAGAGGGGTGTCGGCCGTTGATTGTGGTGAAAAATAAGTGAATAGTCCACTCCTGTGTCTCATGATTGGGATTGAGGATGGTAATTTACTTGTTAGATCCGGCCACATCTCCCTGTTTTGTGGACTCGTGTCTCCGAAATCTACCTAAATGACTCGAAATTTAATCTGAAATTCGAAATAAACCGAATTAAACTGAAGACAACCCGAAATAAAAAAAAGATATGAATAGAAATAAAGAAATATGAGATATGAACAATGGAATAAACTACCAAAAAGGTTAAATATATAAAGTCATATATAGGATATAAAAAATTGACCGACTTAAAAACTCGATTAAAACCGACCGATCTCTAATTGACTCGAACCAAAATCAACAGAATCGATACTAATCGACCCGAAAATCAACCGACCCGAAATGACCCAAATCATAACAGACCCGAAATAAAACCGAACCAAATCAATGAATTTGAACTGAATAATATCAAACCCGAAATAACCGAAAACGAAATGACCCGAACCGAATGACTCGTTTGTCACCTCTACTCTGTATATTACCGTTCAACTCCAACACTCGAGGTAAAATTATCTTTTAGACCCTTTCTAATTTCTATTGCATTGTTCATACCATATGTCCATTTGTCCTAAAACTTACAGGTCATCTTCTTCTTTTAAAATCTAACTGAGTCAAATTCTTTTCTTTCGTTTTTCAATCCTTTTAGCCTTTGAAACTTATTAGTTCAATTTCCATTACAGTCGAATCTCTCAATTTTAAAAATACGATGTCTAACAAAATTCTGATTATTGGAAGAAGATAAATGAATACTAATAACTCAATCTTTTTTAAATAAACTTTATCTTCTAAAAAATTATATTAGTGTAGTAGCTTTGAATATGGTCCCATCTTCAAGCTCCATTGTTAAGTTGCCAAATCTGTTACAATTAATTTTTGGGTCTTTATATTTTTTCCCTTTTTCAACTTGTTGGTGAGACTTCTTCCGGTATACCACCAGATTTGTGTGAATCTTTGAAGTCAAAATTATGACACGAATCCGGTAAAAAAAAAACCAACCTAATTCAACTCAATTCAAATCGAATCTAATATTGAGTCGCACGGATCTAAGAGCGCCTTAATTGTATGGATTTGTTGACACGATTGTATGGATTTGTTGACACGTCAGAGTTTGAAAAACAAAGAAAGATCGCAAATGTAAACACCCAGCTGTGGAACTAATTATGAATTTCATTTTTTTCTCTTGTTTATCGGTTCATTGCAGCTTTATCCAATATAATTATTTGGAATTACTATTCAATGAACAAAATTTTTAAAAATAAAAATGGCTTAATACAACTTTTTCCCCTAAAGTATACCCGATTTTCTAATTTGTCCCTTAAATTTCATTTTGCCCACTTTTTCTCCTTAAACAATTCACCGTTACTCATTTTGCCCCATTCTGTTACCCTTTTCCGTTAAAAAAAGTTCAGCCAATAACATCCTGCCACGTCATCAACGGATTGACTAAGTCAATTCGTCTGATTTTATTTAAAGGGTAAACGACATGTCAAGTCTGTCAGGTTTGTTTTTTTGTTAAATTTAGTTACTGAAAAATTTATTTTTACCTTAAATTGACCCTATTTTTTTCAAATTTTTATAATTTAGTTCATTATTTGTTATTATTAATAATATTATTTTATTAAAATGTTAATATTTAATAAAAATAAATAAAAACAAATATTTTAATACTAAATTAGTAATTTTTTAGATTCGAATTACAATTATATTCTAATTATTAATTCTAATTTCACTATATTTGAATTATAGTTTTTGAGTAAAATTTAAATTATATTCGAATCATGTTCGTATTATATTCGAATCATATTCAAATTATATTTGAATCATCTTCTAATTATATTCGAATTATTAATTCGAATTTTGCTATATTCGAAATATATTTTTTGAGCAAAATTCAAATTATATTAGAATTATATTTGAACCATGTCTATATTATATTCGAATCATATTCAAATTATTTTCGAAATATAATTTGAATATGATATTTCGAATGTAATTTGAATATGATTCGAACATAATATGAACATGATTCGAATATAATTCTAATATAATTACATGTTTTTTCAACTATTATATTAGAATCACGTTCATAGTATATTCGAATCATGTTTAACATGTAATTATATTCGAATCATGTTTAACAGGTCATTATATTCGTATTATGTTCATATTATATTCGAATCAAATTAAATTTATTTTCGAAACATAATTTGAATATGATATTTTGAATGTAATTTGAATATGATTCGAATATAATATGAACATGATTCGAATATAATTCTAATATAATTACATGTTTTTTGAACTATTATATTCGAATCATGTTTAACAAGTAATTATATTCGAATCATGTTTAACAGGTAATTATATTCGAATCATGTTTAACAGGTAATTATATTCGAATCATATTTAACATGTAATTATATTCGTATCATGTTTAACAGGTAATTATATTCGTATCATGTTCATATTATATTCGAATCATATTGAAATTATATTCTAAATATGATTCGAATATAATACGAGCATGATTTGAATATAATACGAACATGATACGAATATAATTACATGTTAAACATGATTCGAATATAATTTGAACATGATTCCAATATAATAGTTGAAAAAACATGTAATTATATTAGAATTATATTCGAATCATGTTCACATTATATTCGAATTACATTCGAAATGTCATATTCAAATTATATTTCGAAAATAATTCGAATATGATTCGAATATAATACAGATATGGTTCAAATATAATTCTAATATAATTTGAATTTTGCTCAAAAAATATATTTCGAATATAGAAAATTTTGAATTAATAATTCGAATATAATTTGAAGATGATTCAAATATAATTTGAATATGATTCGAATATAATAACTCGAATATAATTAGAAGATGATTCAAATATAATTTGAAAATGATTCGAATATAATACGAACATGATTCGAATATAATTTAAATTTTACTCAAAAACTATAATTCAAATACAGTGAAATTAGAATTAATAATTAGAATGTAATTGTAATTCGAATCTAAAAAATTACTAATTTAGTATTAAAATATTTGTTTTTATTTATTTTTATTAAATATTAACATTTTAATAAAATAATATTATTAATAATAACAAATAATGGACTAAATTATAAAAATTAGAAACAAATAGGGGTCAATTTAAGGTAAAAATAGACTTTTCAGTGACTAAATTGAACAAAAAACAAACCTGACAAACTTGACATGTCATTTACCCTTTAAATAAAATCAGACGGATTGACTTAGTCAACCCGTTGATGACGTGACAGGATGTTATTGGCTCAATTTTTTTAAAGGAATGGGGCAAAATGGGTAACGACGAATTGTTTAAAGGGAAAAAGTGGGCAAAATGAAGTTTAGGGGGCAAGTTGAGAAATCGAGTATACTTTAAGGGGGAAAATTGTATTAAGCCAATAGAAATTAACAAAATGTGATCGAAATGTGATTAAACAAATTATTAAAGGGTTGAAAAATAGAAATTTCCAAAGTGATAAGAATTGGAAACTATATGAATTTACATTTAAAAACTCAGCTCTTGGTGCGACTCATTTTTTCTTTAACTTGAATAAGTTGATTTTGTTGTAAATGTTGTAGTCTTGCCTTTTGGCTACTTATTTCTATTTTTCTCTTGATCATCATACTATTTGCTTTAGTGACCTTTAGTGGCCTAGATCAATTATTTGTTCATTTCTATTTTAGAAAATTTCGAATACGTTTTTATTGTTTTTATTTTTGCACCACGTGTGTGTTTCGATTTTTGAGGAAAATTGAAAATGAAAACTATTTTCATAAAATAAAAATAAAAAATAGAAACATGTTGTAAATAAAATAAAGAAGAACACGAAGAACAAAGAGATGAGAGAAAGAGGGAGATTTGTATTATTCTCAAAAATATAGAATTGTATACAATGCCTTCAATGAATCATCTATTTATAGGCATAAGAAGTACATAACACATTAAACTCTAAATAATATAGATAATATTCCTAATAATAAATAAATTAGACTCCTTAGATAAAGTTCTAATCATGATAGACATCCACATAGATAAATATTCATAACACTCCCCCTTGGATGTCTATGAAGATAATGTGTCTCGTTAAAACCTTACTAAGATAAAAACCCAATGGAAAAAAATTCATTAGTGAAGGAAAAGAGTACACACATCTTTAATACGCATAACATGTTGCCTCATTAAAAACCTTACCAGGAAAACCCATTGGGACAAAACCTCGGTTAAGGGAAAAAGAGTACAACGCGTATTTACTCCCCCTCATAAAAATATCACATAAGATCTTTGAATCTTCATAATTCAATCTTGAATATAATCTTCAAATGTTAAAAATAGAGTATGCACTAGTGGATAAATCTTCCAAATTATTGCTTGAAATGATCCATCAAATACTATTCTTCTGAAGATCACAAGGGACGAAACTTTAAAGAGATATGTTTCGTTTTATCACATTTGATGTATCCACCTTGAGATATAAGTTCTGCATTATCTCTACATAAAATAGCTTGCATCTTATCTTGTGAAAGCAATTCACATATCTTCTGGATATGTTGAGCCAAACACATATTTCGGCTTTGCCTCATGCATAGCAATTATTTAAAGGCAATGGTTTCGTAGCACTTAGATAGTATTTCTGGACCAACCAAGATACGATGCTTCCAGATCAATTAATGTATATATGGTTCTTTTAGACCAAGAATATCATCACCTTTTTCTCGAGGGCAGAATGAATCTTTGTTTACATTAAGAGACCTAGCAACCAAATAGTGGTCAACAAATATGCATTATGCATGTAAAGTCTCTTTAAATATTTTTCTGTGTTTGCCGATTGCTGCACAAGGATTTCATTATTAAGGAGATCTCTTCATGAGTCTCAATGAATCGCCAACATACATAATAAAAACAATGACAAATCCAGAGCTAAACCTCTTAATAAAATGCTCTGGAAATTAAATCATTCTTATAGCCTTCCGCTAATAAGTATTCAATGGGGCGATTATACCAAATGTGCCCAAAATATTTTAATCCATAAAAAGATACATTTAATATAATTGAATAATGTTCTCGAGAACTTGAATTAACTGCTTATGGCAGTCTAAATCCTTCCAGAAGCTTCGTGTAAATGTTGTTATCAAGAGGCTCATACAAATAAGATGTAACAACATCCATTAGGTAAAAATTGAGTTATTTCATTTATTGCCAGACTATCTAAAAGTAATTGCATCCACCACCGAGAAATATATTTTTCTCATAATTGATTTCATATCTTTGTGAGAATCTTTGCAACCAAACGAGCTTATATCTCGTGATTTTTCCTTTTGATTTCTCTTTCTCACAAAGGCTCATTAATATCCACGAGCTTTACACATTTCAATATACGAGCTATAGGCCCAAATACTTCTCTTTTCGAAAGAGATCTTAGTTTCGCCTCAATTACCTCTTTCCATATTGGCCAATCATTTCTTTGTTTACATTGTCCAATTGACAATGATTCATGATCCACATCATCAAATAAAATCTCTAGTGCTATATTGCATGCAAATGTATTATCGACGTCGATTTGATTTCAGTTCCACTTATTACCATACATGGCATATCTATTGAGATCTCTTTATTATCAGGTACTTGATTCATGTTAATGCCTCTATTGGAGACCTTCTAATCTCTTCTTGAGATTTTCATAATTTATTGATTCCTCGATCAGACCATCATAACTATAGCCCCCTTCCTTTTTTTTCCGAGGATTTTTATCTTTGTAACCTACTTGTCTACCACGCTACAGGCGTAAGTTAGACTCATTAGCAACTAGAATTTGTCCTTCCGGGACATCAAATTTAAATGGAGCATTCATAGCTGGTATATGTGACTTAGTTACTCTATTAGGGTCAGCAAAATCATCTGACAATTGATTTGCTAAATGAATTATCCTTTGAACTTATAGTTCACATTGTTGAGTACGTGGATCAAACTAAGATAATGATAATTCATTCCAATTTATTTCTTTTCCCAGCTATTTTATTTTCTCCCCCTAACGTTGGGAAAACTGACACATTAAAATGATAGTCAGTAAATCGAGTTGTAAATAAATTCCCTATGAGAAGCTCAAGATATTTAATTATCAAGGGGAATTTGAATCTGACATATATTCACAACCTCCTTTAAGAACTCATCTTTGTGCGTTGTGGTGGAGCAATCAGAACATATACCGCACACTAAAAAAATCTAAGATGAGAAATATTTGGTTCCTGACCAAAAACTATTTACAATAGGGAGAACTTATTATAATTTGTTGGCTTGATGCGAATTAGTGATAATACATATAAAATGACATGTCATCAGCATTATCAAGACTAATTGTCTTTATAAGGTAATCTGAAAATGTGCTCATAGTTTTATCAACTGAGCAAGTAGCCTCGCAAATACCAAATTGTGGATTAGTAACAAGGATACATATGATCATCTAGTCAATGCATCAATTAAAATCGTAAAATATCTAGATGGACTGTAAGAAAGGTGTATGGGCCCATATATATCACCTTTGTATCCGTTTCAGAAAAAATTAATAGATTCGCAATCTATCATATCTGATGATGATTGAATAATCGGTTTGCTTTGATAGCAAGTATCACATGAAAACATTACTTTGAAGAAAATTTCAACTCTTCAATAAATTACCACATGAAAGTGTCAACAAATTTTCGCATCATAATTGAACCGAGATGATCTAACCGGTCATTGCCAAATAATAAAGTTATCAGTAAACTTCTGATTCACAATATCATGAGCTTCAATTTGTACTAATTCTATTGTAGTACATTATGGATAACAGTGCATATAACTTTTTCAGGTTTTTATTATTGCCTTGATTTATACTCATAATAGAGATAGTCAACATCCCATCGACTAATGGTCTCAATATGATATCCATTACCGTGAATATCTTTAAAATTAAATAAGTCTCTTTATGACTTTGACGAGTATAACGCACTGTGAATATGGAATAAAGTTCCATTTGACAATAACATATTTGCTCAACCAGAGCCTTTTGTGATATTAGTACTTCCGGATATAGTACTCACATTATTCCCTTGCATTTTAATCGAGAAATGCATAATTATGCACATTTCAAAATGTGCTTTGTTTCATTTACTTCGGGTAATGAAAATATGTACTTTGTATCATTCACTTCGAGGAATGAAAAATATAAAATATAGCACATCATATCAAGTCGATTATCTATCAGAGATAAACTTTCAAGTGTTCTTCCGAAGCATTGATATTTTAGTACTTTGAGAAATATTACTCATATTTCCCCTTGCATTTAAATGAGAAAAATATTTCTTATGCTTAAGTACAATATGAGTACTTGCATTATCTGTTAGGCATAAATAGCAGCAATTCTAGGCATAAATAGCCATAATTCATTGTATATTTTATTCCGGAAGTAATCATATTCTTCAAATAATAAATTAACATAAAGCGTAAATAAATAATATGTGAAATAAATAAACATAAAGCAAACTAACATAAATAAGTAATAAATAAAACGAATTAACATAAAATAAATAAAAAATCAATTATTCCTTTTAGAGGTTATAAGGGAAATAAAATAAATGGTAAATTATTCCCTTCAAGGGTTATGAGAAAATTAACAATATCCAATTGAGTTGGACCAATAACGCCATAATTATTTTCGCCATAAACGAATTTTGTTTATATTTATTTTATTTATCATTCATGATTATGGATAAAGTCCATAATACTTTGGCGTTTAACAAGTACGAAACCAATGGTTTATAACATCACATTGGTAAAAGGATTTCACTTCCTTAGAATGATCTTTATCACTCTTGTCATCCTTATAACTTCGCTACCAGCGGGTATAAGTATTCTTAAAACGACTATATTTTTCATGTGTATATTCATAGTGTTGGGTTGTGTGGAGCTCGATTCGATCAACCAATTATGCTCACCAAGTGGTGGAGAGGTGGATATTTGGGTGGAAGGGTTTAGGAAGCTAGAAAGAAAAAAGACACAATGATTTATAGTGGTTCGGCCTTCTAACAAGCACCTACATCCACTACCTTAGCTTCCCACTAAGGATTTCACAATCAATCCACTAATTGATTCGTCCCCTTTTCTAGGATTAGGAGGAAACCCTTACAACCGATCAAGCTTCTACCCAAGCCTTGATCAAAACCCTCTTTTTCAAAGAGACAAATAAAAGCAAACTTAAACCCTCTAATAGGTGTTTGTTTGCACAATTAAGCACTCACCCAGAACCTAAAACACTTGAGCAAATTTGACAATTTTGGCTCACTAGTGTTTGTCTATACAAGAAATGACAATTTAAGTACAAAGACAATTCTTGATCATTTGTTGATTGACAATTGAAGCATTAATCTTCTCTTGATGCTTGGAGGTCCCTTTTATACTCCCAAAAGAGTTTATAGCCGTTTAGGACCGTTGGAGTTGAAATAGAGTCGTTGGAGCCTTTAATTCCCTCCATAAATACAGTTCTGCAGCTCCCCGTTTCGAAACGCTTGAACCCGTTTCGGAACACCCTCAATATAGAAAGAGCCGTTGCAGTCTGTCAGGGTACCCGTTTCGGAACACCCCCTTGCCGTTTCGGAACGCTTATCGGAACGCTATAAGCCCGTATCGAAACGACCTGCATTTAAAAGTTAGTTGGGAAAGAGCCGTTGGGGTTTATGACCGTTGTGGTCAGTGCCACATGGGCGTATCGAAACGGCCTAGCCTGTTTCGAAACGCTGGCCCCGTTTCGATACGTGTATCGAAACGTTTTGGCCACTGGAGGCACCTGTTTCGAAACGCCCTAGGGTATTTCGAAACACTTGGTCAGTTTTGTGAAAATTGGCCTTTGAAAACATGAAAAACCCTTTTGAAAAATTCCCTAGACATTATTTCAAGTTGTTTGGACTTTGTAAATGTTTTAAATACTTTTTAAATCAGTCCAAAACATTTTTCAATTATTATATCAAAACATTAGTTCTACAATCTCCCCCTTTTTGATATAATAAAACCACTTGAAAAATTGTTTGGAATTCTCCCCCTTTAACTTTAAAAAGTGAATAAGAGATTAAAATTTTAATTCACATAAGGCTCCCCCTTATTCATTTGAAAATTCAATTTTTCAAACCATTTCTCCCCCTTTTTGTTATATCAAAAAGATTTAAAACGTTAAGTTCAAAAATAACAATAGAGGTAAAAATTTGACAAAAGTATGAATTTTGGTTTTAAAAATGGCTCCCCCTTACTCAAAGCATCATTGAAATGTTAGTCCAACATATATGATTATCTAGTTGAATTAAATAGAAAATAAGACAAATAAACTCAAAAACAACTAGAAATTTTACCAACACTTGAATCCAAGGGAGGATGTGAAGCCTTCCTTCTTCAAGTGTTCATCCTTGTGTGCATGGAGCTCCCCCTCAATGTTTGACTTGTTGAATATCTCCATCACACCTACAATAGACAATCAAGTAACTTTTGGTATCCAAATTGCTTTGGATCCGTAAACGTTAGTTGCACAAAATTTAGTCCCCTTAGGAATCCATTTTTCAATTTCATCCTTTTTAGTTGAAGTATTAAGTCCTTTTGGGACCCAAACACTTCTAAAACATTTACCATTTATAAATCTAGGGGCACTAGATTGTCTAACATAAAAATTTGATTTTCCAAAATTGTTTTTCTTTTCAAGCTCTTTGGAAATCAAATCTTTTTCTTCTTGAACTTTTTGAAGCAATTTTTGTAAATCAAAACATTTTAATTCAAACTCTTCAAGTTTTGCTTCAAGTTCAAGTTTGGTTTTAGAAAGCAAATCATTTTGAATTTTTAACTTTGAAATCAATTTATTGTTTTTCAAAATGTGGTTTTTAAAATCTAAAACCAAATCATCATAGGCATCTTGTAATTCATCAAAAGTGTAAGAACATGAAGTAGATGAATTAGAAGTTACCCTTGAATCTTCTTCGATGGCCATAAGGCAAAGGTTGGCTTGTTCATCGTCGGTGGAGTCTTCATCACTCCAAGTAGCCACATGTGCCTTCTTCTTATGGCTAGAAGTGCTTGCCCTCTCCTTTCTTTTAGGTTCTCGTTCAAGCTCTCTCAAAGCTTTCTTCATGAAAGGGGCACACTTCTTGAAGAGATGAACTATCTCTTCATCTTCCTCCTCCTCTTCACTTGAGTAGACATGATGGCAAGTGGAGGATTTGAGAGCCATGGCACTTGCATTGATGCCAAGCTCTTTGATTTTCTTCTCTCCCATAGCTCGAATTTCTTCCCTCTTCTTCTCATCCTCCTTGTTCTTCTTCATGATTTGATGAGTAAGAAGTGACCCCATGAGTTCATCAAGCTTCAAGGTCTTCAAATTTTTAGCTTCGATGATGGCGGTCCTCTTTGAGTCCCAAGACTCGGGAAGTGAGTAGATGAGCTTTCGAACAAGCTTCTCCTCCGGGATGGCTTCTCCATAACCTTTAAGACCATTGGTGATGGTGGAGAATCTATCAAACATCTTCTCGATGTTCTCTTCCGGATCCATTTTGAAGTTCTCATACTCCAAGGTTAGGAGCCCAATCTTGGTCTCCTTGACTTCGTTTGTCCCCTCGTATGTGACTTCAAGCTTGTCCCATACCTCCTTGGCACTCTCACAAGAAGACATCTTCTCATAGATGGTTGGGCCAAATGCACAAAACAAGATGTGCAAGGCTTTGCAATTAAGCTCCATCTTCTTGCGATCGTCGGCACTCCACTCCGCTTTACTTCTTTTAGGCACGAACGGACCATCTTCAACTACATCCCAAAGCTTGTAATCTTTTGATTTGATGAAGAACTTCATCTTTGTCTTCCAATGGGCATAGTGAGCTCCGTCGAAGAAAGGCGGTTTGTCTATGGATTGCGCCATTTGAGCCGGTTGATGAAAAAGTGATCGAGCTTGCCGGATCTTCTCAATAGGATGTGAATCCTCTTCGATTGAGCCAAGCTCTGATACCAATTGTTGGGTTGTGTGGAGCTCGATTCGATCAACCAATTATGCTCACCAAGTGGTGGAGAGGTGGATATTTGGGTGGAAGGGTTTAGGAAGCTAGAAAGAAAAAAGACACAATGATTTATAGTGGTTCGGCCTTCTAACAAGCACCTACATCCACTACCTTAGCTTCCCACTAAGGATTTCACAATCAATCCACTAATTGATTTTTTCAACCAAACAGAACATACCCGAACCGATTTTCAACTGAACCGAATGGACCCGAACCGATTTCATCCGAATTGAAAGTAACCTGAACTGAAGGCAACCTGAATTAAAGAAAAGATATTAAAAGAAATAATAAAAGATTTGGTGTGAATTGTCGCGCAACTCTCTAAAAAGTCAAATATATTGGCTCTATAAAACCATTATGGGTTTAAAAAACTGATTTGGCCTGAAAACTCAACCGAAACATATCAATCTCCTATTGAACTGATCTTGACCCGACCCGAAATCACTCAGCCCGAAAATGCCCGACCTGAAAATCAACCGAACCGATGTGACCTGATTCGGACTGATACCCGACCCAAATCACTATAAACCCGAATTAAAATCGAACTAGACCAAATCTGACTCGAACAAAATCAAAACTGAATGCAGTCAAATCCAAATCTAACCCGAACCAAAATGACTCGAACCGAATCTGGTCCGAATGACTCGTTTGCCACCTCTAAACTAAAGTTGTCTGAGATATGTCTAACATTGCTTGAATCGGAATAAGTTACTTTGTAATGTTATTTTCAAAGAGGAGAGTTAGACTCAATATAACAAAACTTGTTCTCAATACTTCAATACTTCGCTCAATCGCATTTTAAACAGAAGAATGTCTCTTATTAAATAATTTACAAAATTATTAAACTCACTTAATCTTATACTAATAAAATAAATTTTTTGCATCAATATTTGTGTTGGGTTTTTTTATGCTCGATTCTTTCAACCGATGTGTTTGCCAAGTTCGGAGAAGTTGGATATTTGGGTGTTTTGTGGGAATAGAAAGATAGGCAATTGACACAAGAATTTATAGTGGTTCAACCTTCTAACCAAGGTCTGCATCCACTACCTTAGCTTTCCACTAAGGATTTCCAAACAAATTCACTAAGAATTCGTCCCATTTTCTCGGATTAGGAGGAAATCGTTACACCGATCAAGTTTTCTACCCAAAGCTTGATCAAACACTTTCTTACACAAGAAAGACTTAACAAACTAGAAATTCCTCTAGAAGGTATATGTTTGCACAATTAAAGCTCTCACCCAAAACCTAAACACTTGAGCAAATTTGACAATTAGACTCACAAGTGTTGTCTATACAATAAATTAAACAATAAAGCCCTAAGACAAATTCTTGATCACAGTGTTGTTGACAATTGAAGCATTAACCATTACTTGATGCTTGGAGGTCCCTTTTATACTCCAAAATGAGTTTGTAGCCGTTGAGGACCGTTGGGGTTGTTTTGGAGCCGTTGGAGACTTTATTTCCCACATTAAATGCAGTTCTGGTGTTGTCCGTTTCGGAACAGTCGAGCCCGTATCGGAACGCCTTTCTTTAGAACTAGCAGTTGAAGCCTGATGCAGCAATCCGTTTCGAAACACCTCTGGCTGTTTCGAAAACACCTTGATCTGTATCGAAACAGTATCAACCTCGTTTCGGAACGAGTGACAGTTGAGCTGCAAATTAAAAGACTGTTGGGAAAATAGCTGTTGGGGATTTTGAACGTTGAGGTCTTTGCCACATAGGCGTATCGAAATGGTGAAGCCCGTATCGAAACACTATGTAAAAATCCTCACCTAAATTAAAGCCCGTTTCGAAACATGCAGAGCTGTTTCGGAGCGTTTTGAAATTGTGAATGGTTGTTTCAAAATGCCTAGGGGTGTTTCGAAACACCTGGGTGGTTTTGTAAAGTTTGGCTTTAGAAAACACTTCAAAACCTCTTAAAACAACCCTCAAACATATTTTTAAGTTGTTTGGACTTAAGGGCACTTTTGAAATCTTTTCAATTTAGTCTAAAACTATTTTTCAATTAATATATCAAAACATTAGTTCTTCAATTTGGCATAAATTAATAAAGAATTTTGCTATTGACAACCCTAAGGGTTGTTAATAAGAACTCCATAGATTCTTATAATCAATGCTTGTTTTGCTTTTTAATAGAATTTAGTAGAATGTAGTTAATTACATTCTTAAAAGTTGTGATTAATTAATTTAGAGTATTTAATGTAATTAACACTCATCTAAAAATGTTTGTGGTTTAGGGTTTTGGTTTTATAGTTTATGGGTTATGGTTTTAGAGTTTGAAGTTTAGGATTTAGGGTTTTAATGTTTAATTATATGAAAAAGTTTAAATTAATGGAATGCAAATTTTTATTTATATTCTACTATATTCCCAAATGTAACCCCCTTAACCCGGCCTAGACGGTTGACCCGAATTAAGAAGTTTACACGGGGAAAACCAAAGTCAACCCGAAAGTCAACCTTGATTAACGACCCTTTTTTTTCTTTTAAATCTTATCTAAATGCACATTAACCCTAGATATGTTCATACAATCAGCATACTCAAGGATCATTGCAATCAGAAACATTTAGGGACTCGATTGCACAAAACATGAATTTAGGGACCAAATTGTAAATTCTGAAAATTATAAGGACTTAGCCAACTTTAGAGTTACCAATATGAAATTAATCATATTTCATGCTTCTCTGCCAAATATCAACTCCAACGGACTTCTCAAACCCATTCAATTGCATATACAAAGTTCGGGACCAAAACGCAAAGGTTTCAAAACATTTAACCAACAATTTCAGTGCCCAACGGTCGGATGTTTCGGAACAGGGATGATCCGTTCCGAAACGCGGGACCGTTCCGAAACCAGTTCCGGAACAGGGCCTGGCAGTAGCAAAACCGTTCCGGAACGGTTCTACCCGTTTCGGAACGCCTAGGCCATTTCAGGCCCTCCGTTCCGATACGGTAGCTCCTGTTCCGAAACAGGCTGCCTAGATTGCAGAAATTTTGCTGGTTTATTACATAATTGATCCATCAAACATGCTCCAAAGGCAACCAAATTATACCAGCAAGTCATTCAACACTCAGGGAACATAATTGCATCAAAATCTAGATACAAAACCACCCCTAGGTGCACCAACTCATTCAACACATCCAACACTCAATCATGCTTTTAAAACAAGAAGCATAGCATAACGACTTAAGAATAAGAAGATTCAAATGTTGCAAGCGTTAAACCACATAGTTCAAAAACATAAACCAAACTTGTCCAACATACACAATCTCATTAAACATCAACATAAGAGATTCTCCCCCCATTGCCTTTATTATCTATAGCTATTAACCGAGACATACATCTCAAGTGGAGCTCTCCTTGAATCCCTTGCTTCCCGCTGTTCCAACTTCAAAAATCTGCATTGATGGACAAAAGGAGCGTAAGCACATAATGCTTAGTGAGGAATGCTCAAAACCGAAACACCATCAATGCAACGAGACATAAAACCTCTTTTAAAAGCCACACAATTCGATAAACCAAAGCAATGTTTGAAATCCCTTTTTAACAACATGCTTTCAATCATGCATTGCTCAAACATGAAAACCAACCCTTAACTTAGAAAAGCTAAGTAATTCACTTCAAAGCACAACCTTGCAAAACAATCAATTTAACCATTCCATGCATGAACATCATATGCAAAGTTAAATACAAGATCCTTGGAAAACACTTCCACTTCACATCATACTTTTCTCATACATTGAAAATCATTTCAAGCAAGAAACCTTTAAAAACCACTTACTCATTCAATCTAGCACGTGCATTAAACAAATGCAACATATGAACCACAAAATCAATATTTGCATCACATGCCTTTAAAAACAAGTCTTCGCAAGACTTCAATGCACTAAAGAGATTTCATGCACACATGCACCATTCTCAATAGATAATAAACACATGTTCAAGCTAACAAGTAATACATGCATTCACAGAACATTACACACTTCTCATGCAACCATGCATCATTTCAAGCATCTCATGCTTCATCATATTCAAGAACATTATATTGGCTTCCAAGTGATAATTCACAAACCATCATAACGCAAGACACAATCGGATACGCGGATTATAAGCGTTGTCCCCACGCTTCATACACACTACCAATCTCAAGGTCCCCAAATGGAATTTTAACCACCATTATGACCTTACCATACACAAGGTCCTCATATGGACTTTTAACCACCATATGACCTTAACATTCACAAGGTCCTCAAATGGAATTTTAACCACCATTACGGCCTTACCATCACCCATTGGTAGTTGTATAACATCACTAACGAGATCACGGGACATACAACACAAGATCCACACATGGACTTTACACCACCATTGTGATCTTAACAAACACAAGGTCCTCAAATGGAATTTTAACCACCATTATGACCTTAACATACACAAGGTCCTCAAATGGAATTTTAACCACCATTATGACCTTAACACAAGACCCACCCATGGAATTTTAACCACCATGGTGTTCTTAACCATCTCGTTAGTGTACTTGGATGGAGTTACCGGTACAATCACAACCACTCCACATCCAAGGCGACTTTATTCACGGTGCACCCAATCCTATAGCCGGCTAACTATATCCGATTCAAGTAGCCAAGAACCACTTACATCACTTGCCAATATAACCATTTTACCACATTAATCCATTGTTTTACAAGCATAACCAAAATGCCAAAACCACCAATTACCATCATCAATCCACTGTTTTTGAAGCATTACACAAAGCCATTAAACAACATGCAACACTATGCAACAATTCCACAATTCCAATGTACAAAACCAAGGATCTCTTACCTTGAGCATCCTTCACACGTGGCTTTCAAAACCAGCACTAAACCATGCTAAAATATGCTTTCAAAACAGAATTTAAAACATGCAAGTCACATGCATTGCATCCAACAATCACAAGTGCTTTAAAAACCAATTCATAATACAACCAAGAGAGAAATTCCATTTACTTACTCTTGAGCTTAGCTAAGTTGTTTAGACTTAAACTAAGCTCCCAAAACCTTCAAACCTTGGTTTAAAAGCTGAAAACCCAACTTCACTCACCGATACACAAAACAAGGCTAGCTAACAAGCCTTCCTAGCATCCGAAGCCTTCAACGCCACCTCTATTGCTCACGGATCATTCTCCCCTATTTCAAGCACATAACAACAGAGGATTAATGCATCATAATGCATTAAAAACACCAGCAACACACCTAAACTCGCTGCTCTTTGCAAATCCAACATTTCGGCTACCAAACACAACCGAAATCACCTCCAAACACTTCCAAGACTTAACCCAGCCAAGATCCATCACTTCTAACCATTTACAAACATCAATTAACATCCAAAATGATCCCAAACACGTCCTTATACCTCCAGCATTAACAAAACACCAAGATCACCCCAAAAACCACCATTTTCACAAGTAAAAACTTAGGAAAATCAACCTATTCGGGATTGCATTGATCAAACCTCAATTATACATAATTTAGACATCCAAATTACATCAAAAAGACATCTCAAAACAGAGCCCAATCATTTATTACGAATTTCATAAAAAATTAGCCAAATCTTGCATTTTAAAGCCAAGATCAAGAACACAATTGTAAAACCTTTAATAAAACACAAATCAAGGATTGAGAACTTGAGAATTTCAGTAAAGAACTGAGAATTTAGAGGAGAAGGACGTTCATACCTCTAAACTTGAGTTTCTCCCTTTTTGGAACCAAGATTCTTGAAAATTCAATAAGCTAATGCCAAGGTCTTGTTGTAGAATTGATTAGAGATCAAATGAGGATTGAAATCTCATCTTTAGTTATCAAAATCAGAGGAAATTTTGCTGGAGAAATGTGTTTGGGTTGAGAGAAAAGTTGAGAGAAAAGAAAATGGAAATTTAGAGAAAAGTTAGTTACAAATACCAAAATATCTTTTCCCTCCTTTTTACACTTAATTAAAACCATTAATTAAATTGATTAATATTAAGAAAAATCTGGAGAAACTCTTTTGGGTAAATAACTCCTTAAAGATTCAAAGTTTCAATCCTTTTTAAAACAGTCACCCAGTTTTCAAAAATTACATTTTGGTCACTAACCCAAAATGTCACTCTTCCAAACCTCATTTTGTAAAATTGATTTCACCTTTCTCTTATATATAATAAAAGAGGATTTTAAGACATTTTTCCATATTTTTAATGCAACCCGAACTAGGCTTTCCTAAAAATCACCTTTTATATTCGAACCGCACTCTGACCGGCCCGGTCCAAACCCAAAACTACTAAGCCCAAAATTGGGGTGTTATACTATTGACACTACAACAATTATGACTTTTAGTGACGACTTAATTGTGATGATGAAACTTTTTGTCACAAAAAACAGATTATTTGTGACTTAAATTGTTTGTGACACTAATGAAATTAGTAATTGTGACGTACTACTCTTTGGTCATTGTTTTAATAGTATTTGTGACAATTGTAGATTACGTCACAAGTAAAACGTCACTATTAATATCTTATTGTGACCAAATTAAATTGTCATTATAAATTCGTCACTAATAACATACTCAAATTGGCGCCAACTTATTTTTTGGTGGAAAAAATGTAATAGTGACAACATTTGAAGGAGCCACTATTATTATTCATAATTGTAACGATGCAAATTTGTCACTATTAAATTTAGCTTTTATAACATACTCTAAATGGCGCCAACTTATTTTTTTGGTGAGAAAGGATGTAATAGTGACAACATTGAAAGAGTATCTATTATTATTCAGAATTGTCATGATACAAACTTATCACTATTACATTTAACTTTTTATAATAAAATAATTGTGTTAAAAGTGTATAGTCACTATAACTATATATTGTAATGACATCTATTTGTCACTATTAATTTGACACTAATCAAAATTTTAAATTTGTACCTATTTTTTTTATCATGGTATAATATGCTAGTGATGTTTCAAATAGTCACTATTAGTAATAATAATTGTGACGATAAAATTTTGTCATTATTATATTTACCTATGTAAGTTTATAATTGAGACATAGTATATTTTTCTTTTTTTCTAGTTTGCCACCGATTAAATGTTAATATTAGTGCGAAGTTCTTTTTTTCTAAGAAACAATGTAGTAGTAGCTAGCAATTTATAATTAATCAAAAAATTATTACAATATAAAATTTATATAAAATTTTATTAATAATTAATAAAACTACGTTAAACTTATAAAAAAATATTAATTATCATTTTTAGCACAATGTAAAGAAACTAAATGCATTATAAAAAAGTATTTAAATAAAATACCAAATACCAAATTGTTTTAAAAAATATTGTCACAAAATATAAAATTTTAAACAATAATATATGTTCAATCATCATCATCATTATCTGTTTCAGCATCACCAATTGAATCTAACTCATGATCTTCATCATTAATAGAAGTAAACTCATCATGATCAGATTCATCTCCTTCATCTTCAACATCTGTGATCACATCAAGATGAACTGGACTTCCTTCAATAAGTGTCATACCTAATTGAGGCCTATCCAAAGACACCACATCATTATCATCATCACTATCATTACCCACATTTTCTTGGCATGGTTCTTCTCTAATATCTTCACAAGGTAAATCGTACAAATCATGCGATTTTGTCTTCACTGCTACTTGCAAATTCGAATCTTTGATATCTTTAACGTAGTAAACTTGTTCAGCTTGAGAAGCTAAAACATATGGTTCTTCGGTTCTCAACTTACGTGTCACATTAACCATAGAAAATTCAAACTTATCTTCCTTAAACCCCGCTTTGTGATACACATCCCACCAATCATCCTTAAATAATACTACACTATTTTTACCAGGGTAATTTAATTGTATGATGTCTGTTAACACACCAAAGTAATCTAAGTTACATGTACTCTCATCTCCTTTGACAAAAATTTCACTATTTTGTGATTTTAATTACAAGTCACGTTCTTTCGTGTTGAACTTCCAACCATTGATAAGATAGCTTGTGTAACGAAAAACTCGTTTATCAAGTCCACAAGCTAGATTAAATAGTTGATTGTTGACCAATTCACTTCCTTCATCATACAACTGACATACCTGTTACAACAAAAAATCATTAAATTTACAAAAAAATCGATATTAAAAAATTTAAAAATATATAATACTTACATGATTTTTAAACCATTGATGAAATTCTTTAGCGTGCCTTTTTTTATATTTCTAGTATCCTCCCTCTTGAGCTTTTCCTTATGCATGCTACACAATTCATAAGAAACTAAATGTAAGAAAAATTAATTATGAATAGAACAAATAGTATAAATATACAAATGTTAGATCACTTACTCAACAAAGATTCTGATTTCTTCACAATTTTCTAGAACATACATCCTAGCTTGAGCCCATTCTGTCAAACTCAATTCTTCGTATTGTTTTCCAAGTAATGGTCTACCAACTTGAGAGAAAACATGTAGTCTTGGATGTGAATGGCTTTCACTTCCTTCAAAATTTCTTCCAACCCGATTCAAACTAGTTTCAGTTTCACATAAATACCTAGAACAAAAATAGACTGCTTCTTGCATGATATATGCTTCAACAATTGAACCTTATGGACGAGCTTTGTTTCTCACATAAGATTTTAACTTACGTAAGAATCACTTAATAGGATACATCCGCCGAAATTGTACTGGTCCTTCAAGTTTCGCCTCACTTGCTAAATGAATTAGAAAATGTACCATTATATCAAAAAAAGAAGGGGTAAATATCTTCTCTAACTTACACATGGTTAAAGGAATTGATTGTTCAAGTTTTTCCAAGTCCTCGACACATAATGTTTTAGCAAACAATTCTCTTAAATAAAAACTTAACTCAATTAGTACTCCAGATACCTCTTTAGACAATAAACCATGTAGAGCTAACGGAAGATATCGGTGTAAAAATACATGACAATCATGGCACTTCATTCTAGAAATCTTGTAGTCATTTAGATTCAGACAACGAGAGACATTAGAAGAATAACCATCCGGAACTTTAAGATCTTTTAGAAATTGATAGAAAGCTCGTTATTCATCTTTTAACATTGCATAACATGTAGGGCGAAACACATACCTACCATCACCAGCAGAAGTAGCATGGAGCTCATGTCGTATTCTCATGCACTCCAAATCAAAACGGGCATTGATGTTATCTTTTGTTTTACCCTCAATGTTTAATAATGTCCTAAGCACATTATCACAAACATTTTTTCAATGTGCATAACATCTAAATTGTGTCGCAATTTTAGCGTTCTCTAGTAAGGTAATTCAAAAAAGATAATTTTTTCTTCCAATTACTGAGTAATGGAATTTCGTCTCGCTTTCTTTTTCTTGAATTTTTACCAAATGTCACCTGTATATTATTATAATCACAAATAATTACATTAGAAACACAAATAAACATGTATTGAAATATTAATGAATCAAAATAAAAAATAAATAAATAAAATTTCATATGTGGAAATTGTTTATATTACTCAATCACATCATCTCCATTCAATTGCTTAGGTGCACACCTTATTTCTTTTGTTCCATCAAAGAATTTTGCATTATTTCTCCATGAATGACTAAGTGGCAAGAAACGACGATGGGTTAAATAACATGTTTTACGTCCATGTCAAAGCCTATAAGATGATGTCTCCATATTACAAGTAGGACATGCTAATTTTCCTTTTGTGCTCCATCTTGATAAATTAGCATATGCAGAAAAGTCATTTATGGTCCACAAGAGTGTTGCATACAACTGAAAGTTACTATTTGAGAATGCATCATATGTCTCCACTCCTTTCTCCCATAATTCTTTCAACTCATCAATCAAAGGTTCTAAAAACACATCAATATCATTTCCAGGAGCTTTAGGACCAGGAATGATGAGTGACATCATAAAATAAGGATCTTTCATGCACATCCATGGTGGTAAGTTATAAGAAATTAACACCATTGGTCATACACTATACGAGGAACTCATATTGCTGAATGTATTAAAACCATCACTTGTTAAATCAAGTCGAATATTACGTTGATCTGCTGTGAAAGAAGGATGCAATATATCAAAGTTTCTCCAAACTTCAGAATCTATTGGATGTCTCATAGACCCATCATTACAAGAATTTTGTTTGTGCCATCTCATCTCTTTACCAATCTTTGATGACATGTATAACTTTTGCAAGCGTGAAGTTACTGAAAAATATCATAAGATTTTCTGGGCAACTTCTTTTCTACGACCTTGTTGATTAGTAGTATTCTCACATTTGTCACCATTCTTTCATCTTGATTCACCACAAGTTGGGCAAGATTTAGCATTCTCATATTTCTTCTTATAAAGGATGCAATCATTTACACAAGCATCTATCTTCACATATGTAAGCCCTAAATCTTGTGTAATTTCTTACTCTCGGCAAATGATGAAGAAAGTTTGTTACCTTTAAAAAATGCTTTGATCAATATTTTTAGTAAAGCGTCTATTGCTTTCGCACTAACACCATAGAGACACTTGAAGTTCAGTATTTGAACAATGAAGGATAATTGAAAAAAAATTCACAACCAGGATATAGATTTTGTTCTACTTCTTGCAATAATCTGTAAAACTTCATAGCTTCAGTATTTGGATCACTGGTATTTACATTGATAGGTTCATTAACTTCTCCACTAGCATTAGAA
The DNA here is from genome assembly GCA_958450335.1 of Hibiscus tridactylites. Classification (NCBI taxonomy): domain Eukaryota; kingdom Viridiplantae; phylum Streptophyta; class Magnoliopsida; order Malvales; family Malvaceae; genus Hibiscus; species Hibiscus tridactylites. The sequence continues at coordinate 16,249,682 of OY288270.1, forward strand.
CTTGCATCGATGGGATCATCATTAGTTTGAGCATTAAATTGTCGGGTAAAATTCTCAGTAGCACGTCCAAAGTCGAACACCATATCATGTATTTTATCTTGAACATCACCATCCTCACTTTCATTATCAAGTTCATCATCACTATACTAATTAGATTCAAACATACTCTTTCCATGGTGAAACTATTTTTTGTACTCTCGATTTAACCCATGTATGATCAAATGTTCATAAATAGATTCTCGTGTCCTAAATAAATTATTGTTACACTTTTTACATGGACAACGAGCTTCCCTTCCTCCATCAATTTATCCGAAAGCAAATTTAAGAAATTCATTAACTTCTTTTTCATATTGCGGCAATCGTCTATCTATAATTTCTGTAAAACCAAAATTGATTTTGATATAACATCTAAACTTATGGACCAATTTGCAAAACAATAAATTTTTAAGTACTCTTTAAAGTTTCACAATTGACAAGTATTTTAAACAAAATAATATCTCAAGACAAGCTCTTAAATCTTTGCATTTAATTTTCAAGTCAAACTATACAAAAACGCCCAGGCGTATCGATACTCTTAGGCGTATCGATACGGGTTTTAGCCACTGGAATTTTAATGGACTTAGCGTACCGACACGGTATTACCCCGTATCGATACGACATTCATCTGGGCAACTCTTTCAATGATACCGTACTGATACGCTTTGCAACCGTATCGATACGATAAGCTAATCTTTGCAAAATCTTTGCATTTAATTTTCGAATGTTGACTTGTCAGTTGGTTGGTTTCCCAATTTTTAAAAGACCGTTATACCATACCGATACGCTTGGTATGCGTGTCGATACGATCTTTAAGAAAACCAAACTTGGGATTCCAGTGAGCAAACACCGTATCGATACGACCTTCCGTACCGATACACCCCTTAAAACCGTACCGGTACGCCTTCTATGCGTATCGATACGCTCTGTTTTCAATCACAACGGCTCTTTCCTCTTTGATGCAGGTATCGATACGCCCTCTATGAGTACCGATACGGTAGGCAGCAGAGCTGCATTTATTGCGGGAAAAATGCTCTCAACGGCTCTATTGAAGATCCCAACTACCCAAACGGCTAGAATTCAATGCAAGGGTATAAAAACAAGTCACAATTGACCAAGCAACAACTATTGAACCTACAAGCAACATCAAAGCATCAAATCCAAACCCTAGTGCCTTTCATAGTCAAATTCTTGTACCCAACTCTTGTGATCTTATTGTAATCTTGTATTGTGAGTTTGAGGAGTTTGAAATTGTATTTGGGTAAACATTTATCCTTTGAGAGGAACTCTTAGAGTTTACCAAATTCATCTCTTTGTAAAAGTGAGTGGATTAAGCTTTGGGTAGAACTTGAACCAAGTAGTGAATTGATTGTAGAGTTCATTGGTTGAAAATCCAAGTAGTGAATTGGTTGAAAATCCTTAGTGGGAACTAAGGTAGTGGATGTAGAGTTCATTTGGAGAACTTGAACCACTCTAACCACTTGTGTCACTTTTTATTTTTCACTCTTACCTCCAACCAAAATTTTAATTGCCAATTCACCCCCCTCTTGGCCATTTGCAATTGTGTGATCAACTCAACAATTGGTATCAAAGCTACACTCATTGGAAGGATTACAACCCTCTTGAGTCGATTCTAGGAGAGTTTGATCAACAACTAGTCAAGCAATGGCATCCACCTCCAACTCCAACCTCTACGAGTCCCAATCTACTACCAAGCCACCATTCTTCAATGGGGATAACTACCCATATTGGAAGAATATGATGATGATCTTCATCAAGTCTACCGACTACATGGTGTGGGATGTGGTTGAAGAAGGTCCATACATTCCCATGAAGAGAGATAGTGAAGCAAGACTTGTCCCAAAGGTGAAAGCCGAAATGACGGAAGATGAACGAAGAAGGATGCAAGTGAATGATAAAGCTCTTCATGTCATCTTTTGTGCACTTGGTCCGGATATCTACTCCAAGGTATCTTCGATCGAGAATGCCAATGAGGTTTGGGACACCCTCGAGACAACATATGAGGGAACTAGTGATGTCAAGGAAACAAAAATTGGGCTACTCAATCTTAGCTACAAAAATTTCAAGATGGATCCCTATGAGAGTGTTTCCAAGATGTTTGATCAATTCTCGGTCATTGTCAACAGATTGAAGGGTTTCGGTGAGATCATCCTCGAAGACAAGCTAGTGAGGAAATTGTTGTACTCTCTTTCGGAATCATGGGATAGCAAGAGAACAACTATTATTGAAGCTCGAGATTTGAAGACACTCAAGCTTGATGCTCTTGTTGGATCTCTACTCACCCATGAGATCATGAGAAAAGGAAGAGAAGAAGAAAAGAAAATGGAAGAGAAGAAGGTTGAGAAGAAGGATGTTGAGAAGAAGAAGGTTGGAATCGCTCTTAAAGCTTCATACCATGAAAGCGATTCGAGCGAAGATGAAGATGAGGAGATGGCCATGTTGGCCAAACGGTTCACTCGCTTTATGAAGTCCAATCGCGGGAGAAAGTTTATTAGAAAAGGAGACTTCAAGAGCAAAAGTAAGGAAGATGAGAAGGACCAAATCACTTGCTATGAATGCAAAAAGCTCGGCCATATCCGTTTCGAATGTCCTCAATTGAAGAGGAAGAGCTTTGGGAAGAAGAACAAGCTCAAAGCTCAAGTAGCAACTTGGAGTGACGATGAGTCATCCGAGGAGGAGGAGGAAGTGGCCAATCTTTGTCTCATGGCCATTGATGATGAACCAAAGGTAAATCCTAACTCATCTAATTTTGATTTTACTTTTGATGAGCTTCAAGATGCTTACGATGAATTGCAAGAGGTGTAAGATGAATTACAAGAGGTTTACGATGAGTTAGTTGGAAAATATAAGGAATCCTTTTTGAGAAACAAGAAAAATATTTCCGATTTGAAAAATCAAAATGAAACATTTTCAAAAACTAACTCTGAATTGAAAAAGAAGGTTTTGTTTTTAGTAAATCTTTCACATGATCTTAAAACAAAAAATCTTGAACTTGAAAAACTTCTTTCCGAATTTAAAGATTATCACACAAAGGAAGTGGATAATCTTAAAACATCAATTGCTATTGGGAAAAACCATTTTGAAAAAGGAAACTCTTCTAAATCCCAATATATAAAAAGAAAACCTTTTATTCCTAAACAAAGAAATTTTCATAAGCAATTTAGAGGTCAAAAGGTTAGAAGTGTTTGAGTTCCTAAGGAACTCATTATTTCTAATAATATGAATGCTATTGCTTCTTGGATTCCTAAGGGAACCAAAATTTTGAAGGCTAACACACATGGACCCAAAATGATTTGGGTACCAAAAATCAAGGCCTAATTTCTTTGTTTGTAGGGGGAGCATTGCTACAAGGCCAAAGCTTCAAGCCAAAACTCATGGTACCTTGATAGTGGATGCTCAAGACATATGACCGGTGACAAGAGTAGATTCGTGGAACTAAAGCCAAAAAGTGGTGGAGTGGTAATTTTCGGTGACAACTCCAAAGGCCACATTGAAGGAATAGGCTCCATTGGTAACCACTCTTCTATTTTCATTGAAAATGTTTTGTATGTCAACGGTCCTAAACATAATTTATTGAGCATTAGTCAATTATGTGATAAGAGTTTAATGTTTTATTTGATAAAAGTGGTTGCAAAATTATAAACATTAAAACAAATCAACTAATGCTCATAGGACATAGAATAAGCAATATCTACATGGTGTATTTAGATGACATCCATTCATCACATACATGCTTAGTTGCACATGATGAACATGACTCATGGCTTTGGCATAGAAAATTAGGACATGCTAGCATGAGTGTCTTAGAGAAATTAATTTCCCTAAATCTAGTTAGAGGTTTACCCAAACTTAAGTTTTCTAATGATAAAATTTGTGATGCATGTTCAAAGGGTAAACAACATAGAACTTCATTTAAATCCATTAATGATGTCTCTACTAGTAGATGTTTACAATTGATTCATATAGATCTTTTTGGGCCTATTAGAACAATGAGCTTGGGTGGTAAATCATATGCCTTTGTACTTGTAGATGACTATTCTAGGTTTACTTGGGTTCTATTCTTAAGTACAAAAGATGAGGCTTTAGAAAAATTCATCACATTTTCTAAAATAACTCAAAATGACCTTGAACTTAAAATTTCTCACATTAGAAGTGATCATGGAACCGAATTTCAAAATCTAGGTTTTGATGAGTTTTTAAATGAAAATGGGATTAGCCATAATTTTTCCGCACCTCGCGCTCCTCAACAAAATGGGATAGTTGAGAGAAAAAATCGAACTTTAGAAGAAATGGCTAGAACCATGCTTTGCGAAAATAATTTACCAAATATTTTTGGGCGGAAGCCACAAATACCGCTTGCTATATTATAAATCGAGTAATGATTAAGCCAATTTTGAAGAAAACACCTTGTGAGATTTTAAAATCTAAGAAGCCTAAGATTAGCTATTTTCACCCTTTTGGTTGCAAGTGTTTTGTCTTGAATAATGGTAAAGAAAACTTAGGTAAATTTGATGCTAAAAGCGATGAAGCTATTTTCTTAGGGTACTCTTTAAACTCTAAAGCCTATTGTGTATTTAATAAAAGAACTCTAGTAGTTGAAGAGTCTATACATGTTGTTTTCGATGATAATCTCCTTCCGAGGAAGGAATCTTGTGATGATGATGATGTAGGAATTCTTGATGCCATTGATGGAGGACAAACATCAAATGTGGATAAGATTCTAACTAAAGATTAGGATGCACAAGATCCACCTCTTGAAGCCTTGAAGGACTTGGCTCTTGAGGAAAAGGAGGTATCTTACCCAAGGGAGTTCAACTATGTCAAAGGTGGTGAAATCTTGGGTGATCCATCCAAGGGGGTAACTACTAGATCCTCTCTCAAATTAATGAATCATGTTGCATTTCTTTCATGCATTGAGCCTAAAATTATTAAAGAAGCTTTAAAAGATGATTTTTGGATTTTGGCCATGCAAGAAGAATTAAATCAATTTGAGAGAAGTAAAGTTTGGACATTAGTTGAAAGGCCTAGTAATCAATCTACTATAGGAACTAAATGGGTGTTTAAGAATAAACTAGATGAAAGTGGTAATATAGTGAGAAAAAAGGCTAGGCTTGTTGCTCAAGGCTATACCCAAGAAGAGGGAATTGATTTTGATGAGACATATGCACCCGTAGCTAGGATGGAAGCAATTATGATGCTTTTAGCATTTGCATGTTATAATGATTTCAAGATTTTTCAAATGGATGTGAAAAGTGCCTTTTTAAATGGTTTTATAAATGAAGAAGTGTATGTTGAACAACCACCGGGTTTTGAAGATTCAAAATTCCCAAACCATGTGTTCAAACTAACAAAAGCTCTTTATGGTTTAAAACAAGCTCCTAGAGCTTGGTATGAGAGACTTTCAAATTTTTTAATTGAAAAGGGTTTTGAAAAAGGTAAGGTAGACACTACACTCTTCATAAAAAGATATAACAATGACATCTTAGTAGTACAAATCTATGTTGATGATATCATTTTTGGTTCTACTAACGAATGTTATTGCAAAGAATTTTCTAAGCTAATGCAAGGTGAGTTCGAGATGAGCATGATGGGGGAGCTCTCATTCTTTTTGGGACTCCAAATCAAACAAAGGAAAGATGGCACCTTCATAAATCAAGCTAAGTACGTGAACGATATGCTCAAAAAGTTCGGCTTGGAGGATGCAAAACCTCAAGCCGCACCTATGAGCTCTTCCATAAAGCTTGACAAAGATGAAGGAGATAAGTGTATTGATTCTAAGCTTTATAGATCCACGATAGGTTCTTTGCTTTACCTTACCGCAAGTACACCAGATATCATGTTTAGTGTTTGCTTGTGTGCTAGGTTTCAAGCTAGTCCTAAAGAATCACACTTAGTTGCCATTAAGAGAATTTTTAGATACCTTAGAGACACACCTAACTTAGGCCTTTGGTATCCTAAAGATTCCTTCTTTAGCCTTCATGCTTATTCAGATGCGGATTATGGGGGGTGTAAGATAGATAGGAAAAGTACTTCCGGGACATGATAATTCTTAGGTAGTATGCTCGTATATTGGTTCTCTAAGAAACAAAATAGCGTAGCCTTATCTACCACCGAAGCGAAGTACATATCCTTAGGGAGTTTTTGTGCTTAAGTCCTTTGGATGAAGCAACAACTCTTAGATTATGGTGTTGAAATAGAAACCACACCCCTTAGGTGTGACAACACTAGTGCCATTTGTCTCACTAAGAATCCCATCCAACACTCTAGAACCAAACACATAGAAATTAGACATCACTTCATTAGAGATCATGTGTTGGAAAATGATGTTGTTATAGAGTATGTTGACACCTTGAACCAATTAGCGGATATATTCACAACGCCTTTAGATAAAGAGCGCTTTTGGACCCTTAGGAGAGTGTTAGGTTTAACTAGCCTTTCTTGAGCCATTCTAGGTCTCAAAATGTCAAAAATTTACTTGAAATTGTTTGTGATTCATGCCTGTGTTAATTTTCTCTTTTTGCTTCTATGCATGTTGCTAGGGGGAGTATGCATTAAGTTTAGCCATTAAAACTTATTGATAGGACATTTACATGCATTTAGGGACGTTTCAAGTTGGATTTTTGCACTTAAATCTGTCATGAATGCCTTATCTGGTAAAGGCGTATCGATACAGGTTCATAACTGGGAAAACTTTGAAGTTGAACGAGTATCGATACGACATCGTGTATCGATACAGTTAAGTCAAGGGAATTAGTCAAAGTCAAGTCGTACCGATACAGTTCCGCGTATCGATATAGTAGTAACGACAAACAAAAATTAGGGTTAAAGGGTATCGATACGCTATACACGCATATCGATACAGCCTCGACGGAGAGGCTATTTATAGCTGCATCTTTAAAAACACTTTAAAACTTAAAACCCCTCTTTTCTCTTCAAAACCCTAGCTGAAACCCTCTATAAAAACCCCATCAATCCTTCAATTTTCTCCATCCAACTTAAAAATTCTTTGAGGGTTTTTGATCTCCACATCAAAGCTAAGCTTTGTCAACAAATCTTGTGCATTCACATCAACAAATTCATCCAATCTAAAGTTCAAGGTATAAAGCTTTTCCATTTTATTTTATTTTATTTTCGTTTGATTTTTATAATTGTTTCAACTTAATTTTTGTACAAAACATAGTTTTATGTTATGGGTTTCAACTTTTTCATCAAAATTTTTCAAAATCAATTTTTTTTATTCAAATATATTTTCTATTCGTATTTTTTTAATCTGTTTTTTTCAAATTTGTATATATCTTTTTCAAATTATTTTTTTTTCAATTACCTTGAATTATTAGAATTTATTGGGTTGAATAAGATGTTAATTGCATACATATTCGAATCATTTTGATGTGTTTTTCAGGGTTATGGCACCGTCCAAAAAGAGAGCGAAACATTTTCTTGCTACTTCCGATCCTAGTGAGGATACCGAGGGTAACCCTAAACCTAATCTCCCTTATATTATCCAATTAAGTTTTCTCGATGATGCAGATATGACTCGTTACAAACTATTTCAAGGCATGACCCTTAGGGAAGAACGTGTTGTGTCTGTCTCATTTTTAAACTCTGCCCGTTTCAAATTCCAATACCTCTCTTTAATTAAGAAATGGAAATTTCTAACTTTTTAAGCATTCCTCCTATTCTATATAGGAATTTGGTCATCGTATTCTTTTCCAATGCTTTATGTGTTCATGATGAAGCTAGAGAGAATGTCATTGCTATTGAATCCTATGTTATGGGCAAAACCTTTACAATTGATCAAAAAGTTTTATGTACGGTTTTTGGTTTTGAAAACCTTGGTATTGATGATGAGAGGTCCTTAGGTACGGGTCCTTTAGGCTCAGTCAAAGTCTTAAATGCTCATGACCGAATCCTTCATCTTCTTGTCTCTTGGTTTTTTCGTCCATCGGGAAGGAAATTTTCTACTATTCGTCAAGTCGATGATTTTTTGCTTAGGTGCTTTAGGGAAGGTCAACGTCCAAACCTTTGTCAAATTATGTTTGCTGACCTTGTCTATCTTGTCCAATACTGTCACACCGAACAAGTCAAATCTTTTTACTACTCTACAGCTTTGAGTTATCTTTTCCATTCCCTTGAAGTTGATTGTTCCCATGACTATCCCGAACCCCTTGGCCTACCCATAGATGAGCGTTCTCTAGCTCGTGTCGGTTTCTCTTATGTTGACAATGAATGGGTTCGCAACCCTCAAGCTCCTCCACAAGATGCTCCAGTCGATGCTTCTCGTGCTTCTTCGAGCTCTCACCGTGCTCCGATTGAATCCTCTTCCATGGTCACTCTAATGACATTCTTCAATGAGAAGTTCACTTTCATGGAATCCGAATTTGCCGCAATGGACACTAGATTCACCTCCTTGGAAGATCGCGTCAAAGGTATGGAGACTAAAATGAAAACCATGGCTTCTCGCAAAAACTCCATGGATATCTCTCTCACCGCCTTCCATGGTGCTTGGCTTAACCAAAATCGGAGAAATCAACCCACTCAAGACGATGAAGATGAAGAGGATGAGGAAGATGATGATGATGATGATGGAGCGGACGAGTAGTTTTTGCATATCATCTTATCGCATTTAGTCTTTTCTTTTTTGTTATTGCACTTTTGTTTTAGGATATAAGTTTATGCCTATTATCCATGTCTTAGGATTTAAGTTTGGATTATTATGTTTGCTTTGAAGTTTATGCATTTGAACTATTATGTTTACTTTGAATTTAGTGAATTAATTGTTGCTATTATCCTTGTGTTTATATTTGATCTAACAAAAAGGGGGATAAGGATTATAGAGTCAATTTTTTATTTTTGAAAATCCATCTTAAATTAAGGAGGAGAAAACTTTTCAAAAGTTTCAAAAACTTAAAAATTTATTTGTGGTTTTGTTATATCAAAAAGGGGAGATTGTGAAACCAAAATTGATTTTGATATAACATCTAAACGTATGGACCAATTTGCAAAACAATAAATTTTTAAGTACTCTTTAAAGTTTCACAATTGACAAGTATTTTAAACAAAATAATATCTCAAGACAAGCTCTTAAATAGGTAAAAAATTTATAAGTCTTTTCCTGTGATTTTCAAGCCAAACTATACAAAAACGCCCAGGCGTATCGATACAGGTTTTAGCCACTGGAATTTTAATGGACTTAGCGTACCGATATGGTATTACCCCGTATCGATACGACATTCATCTGGGCAACTCTTTCAATGATACCGTACCGATACGCTTTGCAACTGTATCGATACGATAAGCCAATCTTTGCATTTAATTTTCGAACGTTGACTTGTCAGTTGGTTGGTTTCCCAATTTTTAAAAGACCGTTATACCGTACCGATACGCTTGGTATGCGTATCGATACGATCTTTAAGAAAACCAAACTTTGGATTCCAGTGAGCAAACACCGTATCGATACGGCCCTCCGTACCGATACACCCCTTAAAACCGTACCGGTACGCCTTCTACGCGTATCGATACGCTCTGTTTTCATTCACAACGGCTCTTTCCTCTTTGATGCAGGTATCGATACGCCCTCTACGAGTACCGATACGGTAGGCAGCAGAGCTGCATTTATTGCGGGAAAAATGCTCTCAACGGCTCTATTGATGATCCCAAATACCCAAACGGCTAGAGTTCAATGCAAGGGTATAAAAACAAGTCTCAATTGACCAAACAACAACTATTGAACCTACAAGCAACATCAAAGCATCAAATCCAAACCCTAGTGCCTTTCATAGTCAAATTCTTGTACTCAACTATTGTGATCTTATTGTAATCTTGTATTGTGAGTTTGGAGAGTTTGAAATTGTATTTGGATAAACATTTATCCTTTGAGAGGAACTCTTAGAGTTTACCAAATTCATCTCTTTGTAAAAGTGAGTGGATTAAGCTTTGGGTAGAAAGCTTAATCAATTTGTAAGGTTACCTCCTCATCCAAGAAAAGGGGAAGAATTCAAGTAGTGAATTGGTTGAAAATCCTTAGTGGGAACTAAGGTAGTGGATGTAGAGTTCATTTGGAGAGCTTGAACCACTCTAACCACTTGTGTCACTTTTTATTTTTCACTCTTACATCCTACCAAAATTTTAATAGCCAATTCACCCCCTCTCGGCCATTTGCAATTGTGTGATCAACTCAACAATTTCCATCCAACTTTTATCGATAGTCATATTCTACAATGAAAAATTATTGGTTAATAAAAGAGATATTTTGTAAAGTTTTTATATAAAAATTAAAAACTATAATTAAGGATGAAATATACTATAGTAATCTAATTTAGAGATGTATGAAACAAGTTTGAGTTTTTACATCATTAAAAGGCTTAATTGATTTAATGGTATGGATAATTGTTACATCCTACCTAAAATAATTTGAATATCAAATATTATACCCTTTTAAATTGTTAAAATTTTAAATTAATATTTTGTTAAAATTACATTTTGACATGAAATTTTGGTTTCTTTTTGTTAGAAGGCGTAATTGATTTTTTTATGAACTATATTTATAGGATTATTATTATAAGAAAAATATAAAAATAGATTAATTTGTATATTTTTAATTTAATTACTTGATTTATTTAAATACAATTTAATATTTTAAAAAGTTAAATATTTTTTAAATTAAGTGATTTATTTAAATAAAATTAATATTTAATAGCAAAGTTAAAATGATATATGTGAAATCTTATTTACTTATAAAAATAATAATTTCGGTTAAAATGTAGTAGAAGTCTTTGTAGTATATCAAAAAGTTCATTTTAATCCTTTTACTTTAAAAAGAAATATTTTAATCCTTGTACTAAACCTAAAAGTTTATGTTAGTCCTTGTACTATACCTAAAAGTTTATTTTAGTCCCTCTACTATAAAAAGTAACATTCTAATCCTTTTTCATTTGAAAAGTCCCAACATTTCCCTTTTTTAGAAATGGTCATTTTAGTGTATGTACGTTTCAAAAGTCAACATTTTGGTCCAAAACACTAAAGTTGTCGATAGTTGAATATTTTGGTTTAGACGCACTTTAAATCCTTATCAATTTTGAAATTGAGCAAATTGATTAGATAAAGTAGTTATTATTTTATAATAAATATTATCATTAAAACCTAATCACACTCAGTTATTTAAAAATTTAATTGAGATTTTACGATTAAAATTAAAATATTAAATTTAATTACAATTTGAATTTGATATAGTATCCTAACATGCTCAAATATTTTTCAGATTCAAAACTAAATTATAATATTTAACTTTTTTATTTACAAAAAACTTAAAGTAATAAACTAAAAAAACGTACAAATGGCTCCCACTTATAATATTTAATTTAATTATTCAATTTTACATCATATAAATTTAATCCATTTTTTTAAATTAATTAATTCATGAATTTAAAAAAAATGCACATTGCACGATCTAAGAAATGTGCATGTGCTTCAATTTTACCCGCCAACATTTCCACATAAAATGCAAAATTTTACATTTTAATGTTATTTTAGAGTTTTGGCTCCAACACAATACTTTTTATTTGGTTTTATTTTATTAAATTTTTTCTTTCAGTTTTGAAGAAGTTTAGTAAAGTGTTCTATCTATTTCGATTTCTTTAAAAGTTTCAAGGAACAACTTTCTGTCAGGTATGTATTTTTATGAGAATAATTAGATTCTGATTTTTGGTTTATTCAATAGTTTTTCATATTATCTATAAATTGAAACATGCTTTTGAATATATGTATTATGTGTCTATAATAATTTATTATATTTATTTTCGTGGTTGATTTATTTAATTATTTTTTATGTCATTTAATTGATGCTAGGTTTGTTATTTGTAGTTTTTGTTTTTCAAAATTTTTTGTTTTGTTGTTCTTTAATTTAGCTTTTCTTGAGCTATGATGGGTGTGTCGGTTTCTTCTACTTGGGGGTGATGTTGTTATGGCATGAGGTGTAGAACTTTATTTAGTATTTTTTTCTTGAATAATTGTAACACCCGTGTTTTGGGATTAGGAGTTAGGCGTGTGTGTTTGGTTCGAGTCATCAAAATCGGGTTAACTTAATTAGACCTTAATTTTGAGTTAAATGAGATTTAATATTAACATGGTGGCATTTTTGTAAATAAGTTGAAAAAGTGAAGACACCCTTTTTGAATAAAAAGAACAAAAAAAAAATAAAGTTGTCTTCCTCCCCTTTTTGCTTTTCAACGTGAAAAAGAAGACCAAACCCCTCCCAAACCCCTAATTCACTATTCCATTCAATCTCCCCACCAAATCAAGAGCTTTTTCGAAGGTAAATTTTCTCAACTCTCCTCATCGTCCCCTCATTTCCATGGTTATAAAATTCAAAACTATAAATATTTGCATTTTTCAAGTTTAAGGAAAGTTTGGATTTTTAATGGGTTTTTCATTTGTTTTTGATTTGTTGAGTTGGGTTTTGAATTAATCTCACCTAAATACACCTAATATCTTAAAATGGAAGGATTTGGGAAAGAATCCCGAAGTGGGTCTTTGGGGCATTTTTTAAAGTGTTAAAAGTTGAGTTTTTGGTGTGTTTTTGTATTGGGTTGAAGGGCTGATGGTATAGGGTTATTAGGGAAGTGTCTTGGAAGCTTTTAGATATTATTTGGGTGTTGGAAAGTATGGTTTTCAGCTAGGTATTTGAGGAGCACGAAAATGAGAGTTTTATGGTTAGTTTGGGTTTGAAAATGGTGAAGTTTGGCTTGTGTTTGTGAGTTGGAATTGTGACTGAGTTTAGCATTGATTGGTGAGTAATATTTGTGTTTTGATTGGTTAGAAGCAAGAGGAAACATCGGAGAAGGATCGAGATCGAATTCGGGGATTGAAGAGGCTTGACACGCTTTGCTTGGTTTGCTAAGGAAGGGTGGTGAGTAAAACTTTAAATTTGTTTTAAACTTGGTTCAAGTGTGTGTAGTGGAGGTATTGGAATGAGCTTGGTAGGCCATTCCAAGGTAGAAGTTAAATTGGTAGTTTAACTTCTTGGTTGTTAACGATACGTTAGATGCCTATGCCTATATTGATCTTGTGAAGTATGAATTGACTTTGTATGTGTATACATTGTTGTGTGTGATGATGGTTGAATGATATAAATGATGGTTGTTGTGATGTGGTTTAAAAGTAATTGGCACTAGTTAACTTACCGGGTGTAAATGATCGATCATTAGGATTAGTGTGCACACGTTTGAATCAAATTCGCGTGTGACCTTGATGGCGTTGAGTCATCAAGGAGGAGTACGGTGATGTAATATTTCACCGGAAATTATTTATATTATACGTGATGATGAGTGGAATCCCATCCGTAGGGCATGTGGTGATGAGTGGAATCCCACCCATGCAAGGTCCGGTGATGAGTGTAATCCCACCGAGGTAATGTTGTTGTTGAGAGTAAATCCGCACATTCGAGTAATCTAATAGTTGCTAATGTGCATGTTCATACGATTATGATGTTGAGATATTTAATCTATATTGTTGAGCTTAATATGATGTAAGATGCCATATTATTGACTCTTGACTTGCTAGATAGTTTGACATGTTGATGCATATGTATGTTGTGTGTGATGTTAAGGATTGCATGCTTGAACCCTGCATTGTCGTTGTTTGGTTTTTAGAGCATCCTCACTAAGCTTCTAGCGTACGCTCTCATTTTCGACAATGCAGATCAGTAGCGTGGTGTTAGCAAGGAGCAAGGCGAAGGGACATTCCAAGCTTGTAGTTGCTCAAGTATGACTTAGTAAATAAAGTAGTAGTTTAGCAATGGGGCTGCTATGTTTTGTATGAGCGTTGTATGACTCATAGATGTTGATGGTGTTTATGTTTTTGCTTGGATTTGTAAACCATGTTATGTCTTGTTGAATGCTTGTGTTGACGAGGCTATGTTGTAACACCCAGGTTTATGGGTCGGGTGAAAATAATATTTTAATATTATTTCGGGTTCGGTTTTATAATTAAAATAATATTTTGGGCTTCGAGTTTCTTCAAAAACAAACATTTTATTGTTGGACTAATTTGAAATGAAACTTAAATTACTTGGATTTAAAAGTAAGGGAGAGTTGCCATCTCATTAATGACATATCAGTAATTAAGTAGACTTCTTTTAAAACCCCTTTTCAATTAAAAAGAAAACTTTGTCTTCCTCCTCCATCCATTTGCTTTCAAACGACCAAAGAAGCTCTCATCCTCCATTTCACTATTCCATCACATTGCTTCTCCATTTTTGCTCGTTTTTGAAAGGTAAACACATTTCCACATTGTCCTTATCTTCCTCTCTTCAAAAGTACAAGTACTTTTCATTTTCATCAAGGTCTTGGAAATTTGAGTTTTAGAGGATTTGAATAAAAACAGTAGCTTTATGGTGTTTAACTTAAAGTTTTGATTTAATGATGTTAGATATGGTGTTTGTGAGTCAAAGGGGTCCAACATATATGATTTTTACATGATTTAAACTAATTTTCGGATTTGGGTTTTCAAGGGGTTTTTGAAGGGTTTTGGTTGAGTTTTGGGGTTGTTCTAGGTTGGAATTTGTGGGTTGAGGTTAGTACTATGGTTGGGGGTTGTTTTGGAATCATTTGGGAGTATTAAAAGTGTTGGGAACATGGGTTTTGATTGAGGTTTATGGGCTGCTCGAGTTTGGTAATTTTGGGGGTTGTTCATGGCTTGAAATGTTGTGTTTGATGTTTGAATTGTATTCCGGGTTAGCTACTTCGATGCTTAGGCTGATTTGAAGTTGTTTGGTTTGTGTTGAGGTTGTTTAGAGGCAAGAGCTCGTGTTGGTGAAGCCTCGTGAGTGAATCCGGAAGCTTGAAGGTGTTTGCTTGCTTGGTATTTGAGCTTGGAAGTGAAGGTGAGTGATTAATGTTTTTAAAGTGGTTTTAAGTGTTTGGTTCAAGCATGTGGACTAGATTGGGCTTGGTAGACCCACCTAGAGTTAGGATTAAGGTGGTAGCCTAATCCTAAGCTTAAATTAGAGACATTGGTTGAACTCTTGATTGATGTTTATGCCTCGTGATATTTGTGTTATGATAATTATGTATAATGTGTTATACATGTATGTTGAGGCATGGTTGTGATGCATTGTTATGTGCATGAGATGTGGGCATGATGTTAATCATGGTGGTTACGTGCTAAGCACGAAATTGGTTGTAATTTGATATTGTGGAATGAGTTAAATGTTGGCACTAGTATGCTTGGGTACAAATGATCGATCATTAGGATGTTAGTGTGCACATGAGAGTCAAATTCGCGCGTGGCCTTGGTGGCGTTGAGTCACCAAGGAGGAGTACGAGTTCGCCCGAAAATTGTTATATATATTAGTCGATGATGAGTGGAATCCCATCGACGGGGCGTGAGGATGAGTGGATCCCCTCCGCGAGACTGGTGATGAGTGTAATCCCACCGTGAGGTAAAGTTGTAGTTGGATGTGAGTTTCATTGTGTTTATCCGTGTATTCGAGTCATAGCTAGGTGCCAATATAAATTGATATGTGTATCAATGTGATGTGGAATGTGATTTCCTATTTGGATGATTATAAGTGTTTACATATGTTGTGGAAATGAGCTTGTTGAGCATGACATATTAATGGATAATTGTTCATGCATCATTGACATTTTGGCTCTTGAGGATCGAAGGTAAGAACATGCATTCACCTTGGTTGAGGTCATGCTTGGACCCTGCATTGTCGAGGTTTGTTTTTAAAGAGCTTACCCTCACTAAGCTTTATTGTTTACGCTCTCTTTGTTCGACAATGCAGATCCTTAGTTCGTGGGTTGCTAGTGCAAGAGGATGGCCTCCAAGTGTGGTTGTTGGCTTTGAGTTTATCAAGTATGAGTTTTTATGTTTTGGACATGTAATAGTTAAGCAATGAGATTTGTGCTATTGTTGGTTGTTTAGGAGCATGTCTAGACTCCTTATTATGTTGTTTTTGCGTGGCTTGTCGATGCCATGTATGGATTGTAAACCATGTCTTAATTGCTTACTATGTGTGTTGGCCATGTGCCTTTTGAGGATGCCTATATGTTAGAATGTTGAAGCATGAAACCTAAGTGCTTGTTGCCTTCTTTTGAATGAATTCATGAATTCCTAGGTTGAATGATGTATGTCCATGTTGAGTGCCTCGTATGATTAGATTTGGTTAATAAATGTTGTGTGAATGCTTGAGTGTGATTAGGAATGTCTCGAAATGCATTTAGAGTTGGTGTTCGAGTCTTTTTGCTGCAATTTTGTGTCTTACAGTGTAGGGCGTCTCGGTACGCCTAAGGGCCGTATTGATACGGTCCTACACTTTGGGACACAATTTCGGCAAGGGGTATCGATACACGGGGGTGTATCGATACGCTCTTTGCTCACTGGAATTCTGAGAATTTGGTGAGTGTTTGGCGTATCAGTACGGTGTCTTAGTGTATCGATACGGTTGTATCTCGTTGACCACGAGATGTTGACCGAGAAGGGCGTATCGATACGCCCAAGGGCTGTATCGATACGGTCTTCCTCTGTTGACTGTTGGACGTTGACCTTGGTCAAGGCGTATCGATACCCTTGTCAGGTGTATCGATACGGCTAGTTTAAAAAGAAGAAATGGGCTGTTTTAAAAGTGATGTCTTGAATGATCGTTTTTTTATATGGCTTGTGTTTCCGCTGTCGTGTTCCACATAGGATACAATATTGCATTTAGACAAGATAAATAAAAGAAATTTTTCTAGGGTTGCTAACCGAGGAGGAACCTTAACGGGTTTCGCTTCGGTTTTCCCCGTGTGACCCACTCGGACCAGTCAAGCGTCCGGACCGGGACGAGGGGGTTACACTTGTTGGTATCAGAGCCTAAGGTTTCCGAGACCTTAGGCAGGTAAGTGAGATGAGTTTAAGTTTTTGCATTGATAAGCATGATGTTTGCTTGCCTTGTAAGCATGATTGCTTGTGTAACAAGTATGCTCGTTGTTTGATTTTAAAGCATGTTGTTTAGAGTCTCATTGCTACTATTACGTCGGAAAAGAATTTTTAAAGTGATGGAACATACTTGAGCCACTTTGTTGAGAAATATTTTGATATAACAATTATGTGAAAAATGTTTTGGACTTATTTAAAGATTTCAAAAATAATTCAAAAGTCCTTAAAACTTGAAAAATATGTTTAAAATATTTTTGACTTTGCACCTATATCGAATATACATTTTAAAGTCAAAAATTAGCCAAAATTGTGTTTTTAAGTGGAAGTTTCGAAACCATCCCTATAAGGTTTCGAAACCTCACTGGGCAGTAAGCTATTGTTTTTGAAACCTTAACAAAGGTTTCCAAACCTCTAGTAAGGTTTGGAAACCTTGGCACAACGGTTTCGAAACCTCTATGAAGGTTTCGAAACTTTGGCCCTGTAACGGCTCCAAAACATCCCTAACGGCCATAAACGGCTAGATTTTACAAATCCCTTTTTAAGGTTTCGAAACCTCTTCCATGGTTTCGAAACCATTGTGCAGGTGAGCATTTAAAGCTCGACTTTAATGGCTTCCAACGGCTCTAAAACATCTCCAACGGCCATAAACGGCTAGAATATCATTCCACACTATAAAAGCAACCTTGGGACACTTGAAGATGGTTAGAGAACACATCCAAGCAAGATGATCAAGAGAATTTGAGTCCAATTCTTATTTCTTCATTTCTCTTGTATATAGTGTTTAAGTGAGTGCTTAAATTGTAAATCTTTCACTCTTTCTAGTGAGCTTAATTTGTGTAAACACCCACCTTGTGAGGTACTTAGTTTACCAACAAATCCCTTGTAAAAGGAGAGGTTCTAGTTTAGCCTTAGTGAAAAACTAGAGTGGTTCTATCTTAGCCATTGAAAAGATAGGGTTGTAAGGTTATCCCTTTGGCCTCAAAAGGAAGAATTCATAGTAGTGAATTGGAAAATCCTTAGTGGTGTGCTAAGGTAGTGGATGTAGACTTTGGTTAGAAAGTCGAACCACTCTAAAATCATCGTGCAAATTGTCTATTTTTTTATCGGTTTTAGCCAATTCTTTCGAGAGTTCAATTCAACCCTCTTGACGGTTTTAGAAGATCATTCGAGCGTGCTACAAGCTCAACACACTTGGAAGCCTTGCCTTGCTAACCTAATTTTGTATGTTTTGTTGTTGTGGTTGTAGTTATTATCTGTGAGAGCGATGTCTAGGCCGAGAGGTAGGCCGAGGGTGATTCGTCAGGAACCACGAGTTGCGGCTCCTGTTAATGAGCCGGTGGCTGGAGTTGAGGCTCACGTATTGGAGCCTGCTGCTGGAGTTGGAGCTCCTCCACCACCTCCACCACCACCACCTCATCCGCCTAGAGTTGGAGGCGAGGATGGAGCTGAAGGAGAAGGACCTCAGGGTGGCCAAGGTCTGGCCGTAATAGATATGAATCCGCTTGTGCAAGCAATAGCGGGAGCATTTCAGGCCGCAGTTGCGGGAGCCCAGGCTGCAGCTCAGCCTAGGGGCGATGATGCTAGTCTACCGTTGGAGAGGCTCCGTAGCCTAGGGGCTGAAGAGTTCAGAGGATCTACACCGGAGAGGTCTGAATTGTGGTTAGAGAAGACCGTTCGCATCTTAGCTCAGATGGGTTGTGTGGGTGCTCGTAGATTGGGCTGTGTGATCTCCTTGCTTCAGGGTGATGCCTACACCTGGTGGGTCACCATTACTACCGGAGTTCCAAAGGCTGAGAGAGATTGGGATTTCTTTGAGTCTGCATTCAGAAAAAGATACTTGGGTTCGAGGTATCTTGATGAGAAGAAGCGAGAGTTTATGGCCCTTGTTCAGGGAGATGCTTCTGTGACTGACTATGAGATCCGTTTTGTTCGTTTGAGTCAGTACGCTCCAGATTTGGTTCCTACTGAAGTGGAACGTTGCAACTGTTTCCACTATGGGTTGAATGAAGAGATCAAGAGGTACACTCTAGCTTCTGACTACACAGATTTTGTTGTCTTGGTCGCGAGGGCCAAGGACTTAGAGCACAGTTTGGGTTTGACCAAACGATCGGGTGGTTCTAGTTCGGGAAAGAGACATAATAACTTTGACAGTAGAGATGCCAAGAGACATAGAGGTGGCAGACAACAGTTTGACCATAGGCGTGGCGGTGGCCACCATGGTAGGGGCCACCAGGGCCATAGAGGTGGAGGGCGCTTGCCTGAGTGTGCACGTTGTGGGAGACATCATTCTGGTGAGTGTTGGGGTAACTTCCATGCTTGTTGGAACTGTGGTTCGAGGGACCACTTTAGGAGGGAGTGCCCGCATCAGGCGGCACAAGCACCGAACATAGCTCAGGCTCCTGCGAGAGCGAATGATTATCAGAGAGGCCGTGGGCGCGGCCGTGGCTACTTCCAGCCTAGGGCTGATGCACCTAGGGTAGATGCTCAGAGGAACCTTGCTCATGTTGTGGCCGTACAGCCAGAGGCAGGAGGACTAGCGAGAGTTTATGCTCAGAGAGAGGCCAGGAACGACACCGATGTGATAGCAGGTAATTTTGAGTTACAATCTATGTCTTTGCTTTCTTTGGTTGATCCGGGTTCTACACATTCCTACATTTTGAGTGAGCATGCACGGAAGTTAGACATACCTGTTGAGATCTTAGATGTAGGTATGCATGTGACTAGTTCTTTTGGTGAGACAGTTGTGGTTAGACGTATGTATAGGAGATGTCCACTGAAGATTCAGGGTCATGTGTTTTCTGTTGATATGATGGAGCTTCCTTTTTATGGTTTTGGTATCATTCTGGGTATGGACTGGTTAGTTGAGCACCGAGCTAGTGTGGATTTTGAGACGAAGAGGATTTCCTTGAAACTTTCTGATGACTACGAGGTAGTAGTAGTAGGCGAGAACATTAAGTTCTTGTCTAATGTTGTGTCAGCTTTAGAGGCTCATAGGTTGATGGATTCCGGATGTGGGACTTACTTAGCTTATGTTATGAATCCGAATATGAGTGAGGCTAGACCGAAAGATATTAGAACAGTTTGTGACTTTTCAGATGTGTTTCTTGATGAGTTGCTAGGTTTGCCTCCTGACAGAGATGTTGAGTTTGTGATTGAGAGTGTTTCAGGGTCTAATCCAGTTTCGATAGCTCTATATCGTATGTCTCCTAAAGAGTTGAAAGAATTGAAGAGTCAGTTGCAAGAATTATTAGACCGTGGTTTCATTAGGCCTAGTAGTTCTCCTTGGGGTGCTCCTGTGCTGTTTGTAAAGAAGAAAGATGACAGTATGCGTATGTGTATTGACCACAGACAGTTGAACCAGTTGAATGTGAAGAACAAGTATATGTTGCCTCGTATAGACGATTTGTTTGATCAGTTGAGAGGTGCTTCAGTGTTCTCGAAGATAGATTTGAGATCCGGGTACTACCAGTTGAAAGTGAAAGAGTTTGATGTTCCGAAGATAGCTTTTAGGACTAGATATGGTCACTATGAGTTCCTTGTGATGCCGTTTGGGCTCACAAATGCACCTGCAGCATTCATGGATATGATGAACAGAATTTTTAGAGACTATCTAGACCGTTTTGTAGTTGTTTTCATAGATGATATTCTTGTGTACTAGAAGACAGAAGAAGGGCATGTTGAGCACTTGAGATTTGTGTTACAGAGATTGTTGAACAATCAGTTGTATGCGAAGCTTAGCAAATGTGAGTTCTAGATTTGAGAGGTTGTATTTCTTGGCCATGTTGTTTCGGCCGAAGGTATCCGTGTTGATCCATCGAAGATTGAGGTTATTGTTGAGTGGAAACAACCTAAGTCCGTGACTGAGATTATGAGTTTCCTAGGATTAGCCGGTTACTATAGGGGATTTGTTGATGGTTTCTCTAGGGTAGCTGCTCCTTTTACTAAATTGTTGCAAAAAGGAGTTAAGTTTGAGTGGTCAGGTGCAAGAAAGAAGGCCTTTGAGAAATTGAAAGAAGCTTTGACAAATGCTCCAGTGTTAGTGCAACCTGTTTCAGGTAAAGAATTTGTGATTTATAGTGATGCTTCCTATATAGGTTTAGGTTGTGTTTTGATGCAAGAAAGAAGGGTTGTTGCCTATGCTTCTAGAAAGTTGAAGGTTTATGAGAAGAACTATCCTACTCATGATATAGAATTAGCTGTAGTTGTTTTTGCATTGAAAATTTTGCGCCATTACTTGTATGGTGAGAAGTGTATAGTTTACACCGATCATAAGAGCTTGAAGTATTTGATGACACAGAGAGAGTTGAACTTGAGACAGAGAAGATGGCTTGAGTTGTTAAAAGATTATGATTTGACCATTGAGTACCATCTGGGTAAGGCAAATGTAGTAGTCGATGCTTTGAGTAGAAAAGTTGTCGTTGAGTTGAGAGCTATGTTTGCTAGATTGAGTGTATCTGATGATGGTGGTTTGATCACCGAGTTGCAAGTAAAGCCTTCCTTGATTCAGTTGATTAGAGAGAAGCAGTTGCGAGATGTGACTCTAGTTCCTCATGTTCAGGACATAGCCGAAGGAAGACCGACCGAGTATAGTTTCAGTGGTGAGAATTTGTTGTGCTTTAGAGATAGAATTGTGGTACCAGAAGATGTTGAGTTGAGACGTCAGATTCAGAGTGAAGCACATTCGAGCCCTTTTTCTATGCATCCGGGTAGTACCAAGATGTACCGTGACTTGAAGAATGATTACTTCTGGGTTGGTTTGAAGAAGGATGTAGCCGAGTATGTGAGCCATTGTATGGTTTGTCAGAGAGTGAAGGCAGAACATCAGGTTCCTTCAGGTTTGTTACAACCTTTGAAGATTCCGGAATGGAAGTGGGAGAGGATCACAATGGACTTCGTGTCAGGGTTACCGTTGTCTCCTTCGAAGAAGAATTCTGTTTGGGTAATTGTTGATAGGTTCACTAAGTGTGCTCACTTCTTAGCAGTGAACACTACAGATTCTTTAGACAAGTTGGCAAACTTGTACATCCGTGAGACTGTGAGACTTCATGGAGTTCCGAAGTCTATTGTTTCAGATAGAGATCCTAGATTCACTTCGAGGTTCTGGGGTTGTTTACATAGTGCTCTAGGTAGCCGTTTGCATTTTAGTACTTCTTATCATCCGCAGTCCGATGGGCAGTCAGAGCGAGTGATACAGATTCTAAAGGATATGCTTCGTTGTTGTGTGATTGACTTCCAGGGTTCTTGGGAGAAGCACTTACCTTTAGTTGAGTTTGCTTACAACAACAGCTATCAGACTAGTATTCAGATGGCTCCCTATGAGGCTTTGTATGGTAGACGATGTAGGACTCCGATCTGTTGGGCTGAAACGGGTCAGAGATTGTTACCTATGCCGGATTTGCTTAAGGGAACTACAAATAAAGTGAAGTTGATTTGTGACCGTTTGAAAGCAGCTTCTGATCGTCAGAAGTCTTATGCGGATTTGAAGAGGAAAGAGATTGAGTTCTCTGTGGGTGAGAAAGTGTTTCTGAAAGTATCTCCGTGGAAGAAGGTGATGAGATTTAGCCGGAAAGGCAAGTTGAGTTCGAGGTTTATTGGTCCGTATGAGATAGTTGAGCGGATTGGGCCTGTAGCTTACCGTTTGAGATTGCCTTCTGAGTTAGAGAAGATCCATGATGTGTTTCATGTGTCGATGCTTAAGAGATATAGATCAGATCCTTCTCATGTTATGCCCGATGAGAAGATAAAGTTGAATCCGGATTTGTCTTATAATGAAAAGCCTATTGAGATACTTGCTTTTGATAGCAAGGTATTGCGTGGCAAGACCATAGAGTTTGTCAAGGTGTTGTGGAGACATAGAGGTGTGGAAGAGGCCACGTGGGAGAGGAAAGTTGATATGATTGAACAGTTTCCGTACTTATTCCCGTCAGGTAATTTCGGGGACAAAATTCCTTAAGTGGGGGAGAGTTGTAACACCCAGGTTTAGGGGTTGGGTGAAAATAATATTTTAATATTATTTCGGGTTCGGTTTTATAATTAAAATAATCTTTTGGGCCTCGAGTTTCTTCAAAAACAAACATTTTATTGTTGGACTAATTTGAAATGAAACTTAAATTACTTAGATTTAAAAGTAAGGGAGAGTTGCCATCTCATTAATGGCATATCAGTAATTAAGTAGACTTCTTTTAAAACCCATTTTCAATTAAAAAGAAAACTGTGTCTTCCTCCTCCATCCATTTGCTTTCAAACGACCAAAGAAGCTTTCATCCTCCATTTCACTATTCCATCACCTTGCTTCTCTATTTTTGCTCGTTTTTGAAAGGTAAACACATTTCCACATTGTCCTCATCTTCCTCTCTTCAAAAGTACAAGTAGTTTTCATTTTCATCAAGGTTTTGGAAATTTGAGTTTTAGAGGATTTGAATAAAAATGGTAGCCTTATGGTGTTTAACTTAAAGTTTTGATTTAATGATGTTAGATATGGTGTTTGTGAGTCAAAGGGGTCCAACATATATGATTTTTACATGATTTAAACTAATTTTTGGATTTGGGTTTTCAAGGGGTTTTTGAAGGGTTTTGGTTGAGTTTTGGGGTTGTTCTAGGTTGGAATTTGTGGGCTGAGGTTAGTACTATGGTTGGGGGTTGTTTTGGAATCATTTGGGAGTATTAAAAGTGTTGGGAACATGGGTTTTGATTGAGGTTTATGGGCTGCTCGAGTTTGGTAATTTTGGGGGTTGTTCATGGCTTGAAATGTTGTGTTTGATGTTTGAATTGTATTCCGGGTTAGCTACTTCGATGCTTGAGCTGATTTGAAGTTGTTCGGTTTGTGTTGAGGTTGTTTAGAGGCAAGAGCTCGTGTTGGTGAAGCCTCGGGAGTGAATCCGGAAGCTTGAAGGTGTTGGCTTGCTTGGTATTTGAGCTTGGAAGTGAAGGTGAGTGGTTAATGTTTTTAAAGTGGTTTTAAGTGTTTGGTTCAAGCATGTGGACTAAGTTGGGCTTGGTAGACCCACCTAGAGTTAGGATTAGGATGGTAGCCTAATCCTAAGCTTAAATTAGAGACATTGGTTGAACTTTTGATTGATGTTTATGCCTCGTGATATTTGTGTTATGATAATTATGTATAATGTGTTATACATGTATGTTGAGGCATGGTTGTGATACATTGTTATATGCATGAGATGTGGGCATGATGTTAATCATGGTGAGTACGTGCTAAGCACAGAATTGGTTGTAATTTGATATTGTGGAATGAGTTAAATGTTGGCACTAGTATGCTTGGGTACAAATGATCGATCATTAGGATGTTAGTGTGCACACGAGAGTCAAATTCGCGCGTGGCCTTGGTGGCGTTGAGTCACCAAGGAGGAGTACGGGTTCGCCCGGAAATTGTTATATATATTAGTCATGATGAGTGGAATCCCATCGACGGGGCGTGAGGATGAGTGGAATCCCCTCCGCAAGACCGGTGATAAGTGTAATCCCACCATGAGGTAAAGTTGTTGTTGGATGTGAGTTCCAACGTGTTTATCCACCTATTCGAGTCATAGCTAGGTGCCAATATAAATTGATATGTGTATCAATGTGATGTGGAATGTGATTTCCTATTTGGATGATTATAAGTGTTTACATATGTTGTGGAAATGAGCTTGTTGAGCATGGCATATTAATGGATAATTGTTCATGCATCATTGACATTTTGGCTCTTGAGGATCGAAGGTAAGAACATGCATTCACCTTGGTTGAGGTCATGCTTGGACCCTGCATTGTCGAGGTTTGTTTTTCAGTAAATTAATCAAGAAAAGGTTTTATGGTTTAGGTATTGGAATGATAAAGATGTCCTGCAGAAGTTGGGTGAAGCAATGGGTCTTGCTGTTTCAGGAGATGCAACCACTTCTGCTGGTAACTCTGCGGCAGGTGAAGAGAACGAAGCTCCATGGTTCACATTGATGTTTTTCCATCCTCACCTTTATTAATGTCAAATTTCAATAGCAGTAGTTGTAATTATGATATCAATAATGGGGTTAATGATGATGCAAACTGTACAACTCCAACCTTGCTTGATATAATTGTGATAATGACAAGATTTTTGTTCTAAAAGTGTTAAACCTTCAGAAACTTAGCTTGCTTTAGACATGTGTAGTCATTGATTTTTCTGCTAATTGGGATACAAGGCACTCGTACATATTTTACTGATTATGTGTTACATACTCGTTTTATTTGAAGATTAAATTGAATATTTTTTATTTAAGAATCAAACGATTCTTGTTATAATAGTATTAGCAATTTTAATAATTAAAATAAAAAATAACAATAGTAATTATTAATATTTAAAATAAAAAATAAATGTCAATTACACCTATACCGACGGACACAACCGTTGGTATAGGTTCTTATACAGATCTATATGAGACCTATACCGACAGACATAACCGTCGGAATAGATACACTAACTATCGGGGTAGCCCATACTTATACTGACGGTTCGAACCGTCGGTATAGGTACCCAACATCTATACCGACGGTAAAAACCGTCGGTATAAATTTATACCGACAAGCATATTACTGACGGTGTTTTGTTCGTCGGAATTTCCATTTTATCCGTCGGTATAAGGTTTTAGACTATATACCGACGGATTATAGATGTTTTACCGACGGTTTTTTATCCGTCGCTATATGTCATTTTTTTTGTAGTGTTTTGGCTCTTGAGGATCGAAGGTAAGAACATGCATTCACCTTGGTTGAGGTCGTGCTTCGACCCTGCATTGTCGAGGTTTGTTTTTAAAGAGCTTACCCTCACTAAGCTTTATTGCTTACGCTCTCTTTGTTCGACAATGCAGATCCTTAGTCCGTGGGTTGCTAGCGCAAGAGGATGGCCTCCAAGTGTGGTTGTTGGCTTTGAGTTTATCAAGTATGAGTTTTAATGTTTTGGACATGTAATAGTTAAGCAATGGGATTTGTGCTATTGTTGGTTGTTTAGGAGAATGTCTAGACTCCTTATTATGTTGTTTTTGTGTGGCTTGTCGATGCCATGTATGGATTGTAAACCATGTCTTAATTGCTTACTATGTGTGTTGGTCATGTGCCTTTTGAGGATGCCTATATGTTAGAAAGTTGAAGCATGAAACCTAAGTGCTTGTTGCCTTCTTTTGAATAAATTCATGAATTCCTTGGTTGAATGATGTATGTCCATGTTGAGTGCCTCGTATGATTAGATTTGGTTAATAAATGTTGTGTGAATGCTTGAGTGTGATTAGGAAAGTCTCGAAATGCATTTAGAGTTGGTGTTCGAGTCTTTTTGCTGCAACTTTGTGTCTTACAGTGTGGGGCGTATCGGTACGCCTAAGGGCCGTATCGATACGGTCTTACACTTTGGGACGCAGTTTCGGCAAGGTGTATCGATACACGGGGATGTATCAATGCGCTCTTTGCTCATTGGAATTCTGAGAATTTGTGAGTGATTGGCGTATCGGTACGGTGTCTTAGCGTATCGATACGGTTGTATCTCGTTGACCACGAGATGTAGACCGAGAAGGGCGTATCGATACAGCCCTTGGGCTGTATCGATACGGTCTTCCTCTGTTGACTGTTGGACGTTGACCTTGGTCGAGGCGTATCGATACCCTTGTCAGGTGTATCGATACAGCTAGTTTAAAAAGAAGAAATGGGCTGTTTTAAAAGTGATGTCTTGAATGGTCGTTTTTTTATATGGCTTGTGTTTCTGCTGTCGTGTTCCACATAGGATACAATATTGCATTTAGACAAGATAAATAAAAGAAATTTTTCTAGGGTTGCTAACCGAGGAGGAACCTTAACGGGTTTTGCTTCGGTTTTCCCCGTGTGACCCACTCGGACCGGTCAAGCATCCGGACCGGGACGAGGGGGTTACATATGCCTTAGATGGTTTATGTTGCTTTGGTGGTGTATGCAAACCTTTTATGTGATGACTTGTGCCATTTGGCCTTTTGAGCTTTTAAGCATGCCTATTTATGCAAAATCTATTCCTTATGTGAATGCCATAATGTATATGTGTTATTGTTCATCTAAATTGCTCTATGTGTTAGCTCTTGGTCGTGCAATATTGTATGAATGCTTGTATGTGGATAGGGGAGTCTTAAAATGCATTTAGAGTTGGGTTTCATATAGTTTTGCTGCATTTTAGTGTCTTACAGTGCAGGGCGTATCGATACGCCTAAGGGCCGTATCGATACGGTCCTACACTTTGGGACACAGTTTCGGCAAGGGGTACCGATACTCGGGGGTGTATCGATACTCCCAATGCTCACTGGAATTATGAGATTTTTAGGAGACATTGGCGTATCAGTATGGGCTCTAGGCGTATCTGTACGGTTATATCTCGTTAACCACGAAATGTTGACCGAGAAGGGCGTATCGATACGCTCAAGGGTTGTATCGATACGGTCTTTCTGTGTTGACCAATGAGTGTTGACCTTGGTCAAGTCGTATCGATACCCTTGATTGGTGTATCGATACAGCATGCTCTGTATGAATAAAATAGGCTATTAACATGTTGTTTGGGGTTCGGTTGTGTATCTTTCTTGATGTTTTCCGCTGTTGTGATCACTTAGGAAATAATATGTCTTTAGACAAGAATTAATTAAAAGATATTTTATAGGGTTGCTAACCGAGGGGGGACCTTAACGGGTTTCGCTTCGGTTTTCCCCGTGTAGCCTACTCGGTACGGTCATCCGGCCAGACCGGGACGAGGGGGTTACATTTGTTGGTATCAGAGCCTGAGGTTACCGAGACCTCAGCTAGGTAAGTGAGGTAAGCTTGATGTGTTAAGCAATTGATATGTTTCGGTGTATGCTTTGCCATGAACTCTTGTTGTTTGATCGATCATATGGTGTCTGGAAGCATGATTGTTGCGTTTGGTGTAGTGTCAAGTACCCATTGCTACTATTATTTAATTTAAAAAGGTTTTGTAAAGGAAAGTACTTGAGCACAATTGGACCCTTGCCTTTGCTAACTTAATCCTTATATGTTGTTTGTTGTAGTTATTATCTTGCTAACTGAATCATGAGACCACGAGGGAGGCCTAGGATGGTTCAGCCGGAACCACGGGCACAAGGTCCGGGGATTGAGCAGATTGGTGGGGCACAGGCTCCTCAACCTCCTCCTCATCAAGAGGGAGGTGAGGCGGGAGTCGAGGGCGTAGGACCTCAAGTTGGCCAAGGACCAGCCGGAATAGATTTAGCTCCCCTAGTTCAGGCGATAGCCGGGGCTTTCCAGGCTGCAGTGGCTGGGGGTCAGGCAGTGGCACAACCCCAGGGATAGGGTACTGGTTTGCCATTGGAGAGACTCCGCAGTTTGAGAGGTGAAGAGTTTAGAGGGTCAACACCCGAGAGGTATGAGATGTGGTTAGAGAAGACTGTACGTATCTTGACACAGATGGAATGTACCGGGAGACGCAAGATAGGGTGTGTTGAGTCTTTGCTTAAGGGTGATGCCTACACTTGGTGGGTCACCATTACTACAGGTATAGAAGAGGCTGAGATCACTTGGGAGTTCTTCGAGTCAACATTCCGTAAGAAATATCTGGGTCCTCAATATCTCGATGAGAAGAAGAAGGAATTTATGGCTTTACTTCAGGGGAGTATGACTGTGACAGACTATGAGATCAGATTTGTCAGGCTGAGTCAGAATGCATCTGAGCTTGTTCCTACTGAAGGGAACGTTGTAACCGTTTCTGCTATGGGTTGAATGAAAAGATCAAGAGGTACACTTTAGCTTCTGACTACACAGATTTTGATGTCTTGGTCGCGAGGGCCAAGGACTTGGAGCACAGTTTGGGCTTGACCACACGATCTGGTGGTTCTAGTTCGGGGAAGAGATCTAGTGACTTTGATAGAGGTGATGTCAAAAGGCATCGGGACAACCGGCATCACTATGACCATAGACGTGGTGGAGGTAACCACGGTAGGGGCCAACATGGCCAGAGGACTGGTGGGAGGTTGCCCACGTGTGCTAGTTGCGGGAGGAGCCACATCGGTGAGTGTTGGGGAAATTTCCACTCATGTTGGGGTTGTCGAGCTAGGGATCATATTAGGCGTGACTGTCCACATCAGGTGGGGCAGGCACCAGCTCAGGCTCCTGCTAGAGCTAATGACTTTCAGAGAGGCCGCGGGCGCGGTAGAGGTAACTTTCAATCGAGAAATGATGGCCAGAGGAACATTGCACATGTAGTTGCAGTCCAGCCGGAGGGCGGAGGTCCGGCCAGAGTTTACGCTCAGCGTGGGGATCAGCATGACACAGATGTGATTGCAGGTAACTTCTCGATACAGTCTTTGGGTTTGCTTTCTTTTATTGACTACGGGTCTACACATTCTTATATTCTGAGTGAGCATGCAAAGTTGTTGAAATTGCCTTATGAAATATTAGAGGTAGGAGTTAGTGTTACTAGTTACTTCGGGGATACGGTAGTAGTTAGAAAGATGTACAGAAGGTATCCGTTGATGGTTCAGGGACATGTGTTTCCAGTGGATATGATGGAGCTACCATTTTATGGCTTTGATGTGATTCTGGGTATGGGCTGGCTCACTGAGCATAGAGCTAGGATAGACTTTGAAACTAAGAGGATTTCTTTGAGACTCACAGATGATTATGAGATAGTGGTGGTGGGTGAGAACTTGAAGTTCTTATCCAATGTAGTTTCAGTTCTAGAGGCTAAGAGATTAGTTGAGATGGGTTGCGAAGCATATTTGGCCTATGTAATGAATCCAAACATGAGTGAGGTTAGACCTCAAGACATCCAGATAGTGTGTGACTTTCCTAGTGTGTTTCCGGAAGAGTTGTCGGGTTTACCGCCTGATAGAGATGTAGAGTTTACTATAGAGACATATTCAGATTCAGCTCATGTTTCGATTGCTCCGTATCGCATGGCACCGAAAGAACTGAAAGAATCAAAGACTCAATTGCAAGAGTTGACAGATAGAGGCTTCATTCGACCTAGTTCTTCACCTTAGGGTGCTCCAGTTTTGTTTGTGAAGAAGAAAGATGGAAGCATGAGAATGTGTATATATTACAGACAGTTGAATCAGTTAACGGTGAAGAACAAGTATCCATTACCGAGAATTGATGATTTGTTTGACCAGTTGAGAGGGGCATCAGTCTTTTCGAAGATTGACTTGAGATCAGGTTACTACCAATTAAAGGTAAGAGAGGTTGATGTACCGAAGACGGCCTTTAGAACTAGGTATGACCACTATGAGTTTTTAGTCATGCCTTTTGGGTTGACTAACGCACCGGCTGCTTTCATGGATATGATGAATAGGATTTTTCATCAGTACCTAGATCAGTTTGTAGTTGTTTTCATAGATGACATCTTGGTGTATTCGCGTACCGAAGAAGACCACGACCGACACTTGAGACTAGTTTTGAAGACGTTGTTAGATAATCAGTTGTATGTGAAGTTAAGCAAGTGTGACTTCTGGATCCGAGAGGTAGTCTTCCTAGGGCATGTAGTGTCAGCCGATGGGATTAGAGTTGACCCGAAGAAAATAGAAGTTATTGTTGAGTGGAAGCAACTGAAGTCAGTAACAGAGGTTCGTAGCTTTCTAGGCTTAGCTGGATACTATAGAAGATTCGTAGAAGGTTTCTCGAAGTTAGCCGCTCCATTGACACAGTTGCTTCAAAAGAGTGTTCAGTTTGAGTGGTCAGATGCAAGACAGAGAGCCTTTAAGAAATTGAAAGAAGCTTTGACCCAAGCATCGATCTTGATTCAGCCTGAGTCTGGGAAAGACTATGTAGTTTATAGTGATGCTTCCTATGTAGGCCTAGGTTGTGTTCTCATGCAAGACAAGAGAGTGGTGGCTTATGCCTCAAGACAGTTGAAGACTCACGAGCGTAACTATCCGACCCATGACATAGAGTTAGCCGCAGTTGTGTTTGCTCTGAAGATTTGGCGACATTATTTGTACGGTGAGAAATGCACAGTGTACACGGATCACAAGAGTTTGAAGTACATCATGACTCAGCGAGATTTGAATCTCGGGCAGCGTAGGTGGTTAGAGTTACTAAAGGACTATGATCTCACGATTGAGTACCATCCGGGTAAGGCCAATGTAGTGGCCGATGCTTTGAGTAGAAAGGTAGTTGTAGATTTGAGAGCCATGTTTGCTAGATTGAGCTTATCCGGGGATGGTGGCTTGGTAGCCGAGCTTCAGGTTAGACCTACTCTAGGTTAGTTGATTAGGGAGAAGCAACTCTTAGATAGATCTTTAGCACCTCACGTGCAAGATGTAGCCGAGGGTAGACCTTCAGACTACAGTTTCAGTACCGATGGAGTCTTGTGTTTCAAAAATAGGATAGTTGTGCCAGAAGACAGTGACTTAAGACGTATGATCTTGACTGAAGCGCACGGTAGTCCTTTTGCTATGCATCATGGTAGTGCGAAGATGTACCGCGATTTGAAGAATGAGTACTTTTGGGTTGGTTTGAAGAGAGATGTGGCCGACTTTGTGAGTAAGTGTATGATATGTCAGAGAGTGAAGGCAGAACATCAGGTTCCCTCAGGTTTGTTGCAACCGTTGAGAATTCCGGAATGGAAATGGGAGAATATCACCATGGATTTTATTTCGGGCTTTCCTTTGACTCTTATGAAGAAGAACTCAGTTTGGGTTATAGTAGATCGTTTCACGAAGTGTGCTCACTTCTTGGCAGACAATACCACTTATACTTTAGATAGATTGGCCGATCTGTACATTGGTGAGATTGTTAGACTGCATGGTGTGCCGAAGTCTATTGTGTCCGATAGAGATCCGAGGTTTACAACTCGATTTTGGGAGTGTCTGCATACAGCTTTGGGTACCCGTTTGAATTGCAGCACGTCTTATCATCCTCAGTCAGATGGTCAGTCAGAGAGAGTTATACAGATTTTAGAGGATGTATTGCGTTGTTGCATCATTGATTTTCAGGGTACATGGGAGAAGCATTTGCCTCTAGTTGAGTTTGCTTACAATAATAGTTTTCAGTCGAGCATTCAGATGGCTCCGTATGAGGCCTTGTATGGTAGAAAGTGTAGAACTCCAGTTTGTTGGGCCGAAGTGGGACAGAAGTTGTTACCTATGCCGGATTTGCTTAAGGGGACCACCGATAAAGTGAAATTGATCTGTGATCGCTTGAAGGCTTCTTCGGATAGGCAGAAGTCCTATGCCGACTTGAAGAGGAAGGAAGTTGAGTTTTTAGTGGGTGAGAAGGTGTTCTTAAAAGTGTCTTCGTGGAAGAAAGTAATGAGATTTGGCCGAAAAGGGAAGTTGAGTCTGAGGTACATAGGATCGTACGAGATTGTGAAGAGGGTTGGCCCAGTAGCTTATCAGTTGCGTTTGCCATTCGAGCTAGAGAAGATACACGATGTGTTTCATGTTTCGATGCTCCGTGAGTATAGATCAGATCCATCACATGTTATGCATGTAGAAGAGATCGAATTGAATCCGGATTTGACTTATGAGGAAGAACCATTTGAGATCTTAGCTTCTGACAGTAAGATGTTGCGGGGTAGATCGATTGAGTTAGTAAAAGTGCGGTGGCAACGTCGAGGGTGGATGAGGCCACTTGGGAGAGGAAGGAGGATATGGAAAGGCAGTTTCCTTATCTCTTTCAGTCAGGTAATTTCGGGGACAAAATTCCTTAAGTGGGAGAGAGTTGTAACACCCGTGTTTTGGGGTTAGGAGTTAGGTGTGTGTGTTTGGTTCGAGTCATCAAAATCGGGTTAACTTAATTAGACCTTAATTTTGAGTTAAATGAGATTTAATATTAACATGGTGTCATTTTTGTAAATAAGTTGAAAAAGTGAAGACACCCTTTTTGAATCAAAAAGAACAAAAAAATAAAGTTGTCTTCCTCCCCTTTTTGCTTTCCAACGTGAAAAAGAAGACCAAACCCCTAATTCACTATTCCATTCAAACTCTTCACCAAATCAAGGGCTTTTTCGAAGGTAAATTCATTTCTCAACTCTCCTCATCGTCCCCATCATTTCCATGGTTGTAAAATTCAAAACTATCAATATTTGCATTTTTCAAGTTTAAGGAAAGTTTGGATTTTTAATGGGTTTTTCATTTGTTTTTGATTTGTTGAGTTGGATTTTGAATTAATCTCACCTAAATACACCTAATATCTTAAAATGGAAGGATTTGGGAAAGAATCCCGAAGTGGGTCTTTGGGGCATTTTTCAAAGTGTTAAAAGTTGAGTTTTTGGTGTGTTTTTGTGTTGGGTTGAAGGGCTGATGGTATAGGGTTATTAGGGAAGTGTTTTGGAAGCTTTTAGATGTCATTTGGGTGTTGGAAAGTATGGTTTTCAGCTGGGTATTTGAGGAGCACGAAAATGAGAGTTTTGTGGTTAGTTTGGGTTTGAAAATGGTGAAGTTTGGCTTGTGTTTGTGAGTTGGAATTGTGACTGAGTTTAGCATTGCTTGGTAAGTAATATTTGTGTTTTGATTGGTTAGAAGCAAGAGGAAACATCAGAGAAGGATCGGGATCGAATCCGGGGATTGAAGAGGCTTGACACGCTTTGCTTAGTTTGCTAAGGAAGGGTGGTGAGTAAAACTCTAAATTTGTTTTAAAGTTGGTTCAAGTGTGTGTAGTGGATGTATTGGAATGAGCTTGGTAGGCCATTCCAAGGTAGAAGTTAAATTGGTAGTTTAACTTCTTGGTTGTTAACGATACGTTAGATGCCTATGCCTATATTAATCTTGTGAAGTATGAATTGACTTTGTATGTGTATACATTGTTGTGTGTGATGATGGTTCAATGATACAAATGATGGTTGTTGTGATCTGGTTTAAAAGTAATTGACACTAGTTAACTTACCGAGTGTAAATGATCGATCATTAGGATTAATGTGCACACGTTTGAGTCAAATTCGCGCGTGGCCTTGATGGCGTTGAGTCATCAAGGAGGAGTACGGTGATGTAATATTCCACCGGAAATTATTTATATTATATGTGATGATGAGTGGAATCTCATCCGTAGAGCATGTGGTGATGAGTGGAATCCCACCCATGCAAGGTCCGGTGATGAGTGTAATCCCACCGAGGTAATGTTGTTGTTGAGAGTAAATCCTCACATCCGAGTAATTTAATAGTGGCCAATGTACTTGTTCATACGATTATGATGTTGAGATATTTAATCTATATTGCTGAGCTTAATATGATGTAAGATGCCATATTATTGACTCTTAACTTGCTAGTTAATTTGCCATGTTGATGCCTATGTATGTTGTGTGTGATGTTAAGGATTGCATGCTTGAACCCTGCATTGTCGTTGTTTGGTTTTTAGAGCATCCTCACTAAGCTTCTAGCTTACGCTCTCATTTTCGACAATGCAGATCAGTAGCGTGGTGTTAGCAAGGAGCAAGGAGAAGGGACGTTCCAAGCTTGTGGTTGCTCAAGTATGACTTAGTAAATAAAGTAGTAGTTTAGCAATGGGGCTGCTATGTTTTGTATGAGCGTTGTATGACTCATAGATGTTGATAGTGTTTATGTTTTTTCTTGGATTTGTAAACCATGTTATGTCTTGTTGAATGCTTGTGTTCATGAGGCTATGCCTTAGATGGTTTATATTGCTTTGGCGGTGTATGCAAACCTTTTGTTGAGTGTGTAAAAGTTCTATTATTTACCCCCTATTTAACCCATATTTCTGCTGCATTCAAGCATAATTCGTTGCATTTAGGCTAGATTACAGTTAGACATCACAAATATATTAAATGGCATAGTTTCTACTGAAATTGGTTGCTTTTGCAGGTTGCTTTTGTAGCAGATGGAGAGGCAGGCGCTTGGCAGTGAAGCAGCAGAGCTGGAACTGGACGAGCAGTCAAGGAGGACAATGCTGCCATGGTTGCCGCCGTGACAGTAGAGGACGGCAGCAGTTTTGAGGAGAAGAAGCAAAGTGGACCTCGACAGAAAGAGAAAATTAAGCCCGTCTGTCATGGAAAACCAGTATATTTTTCCAAGCCCTGGATCAGAATGAATGCCAAGCCCAAAGTCCAAGGAGAGAAATTCCAAGCAAGAAGGAAGGACGAGTTAATGCTATATTCTCTGAAGATTTAGTCTTTATTAGAGTTGTACTTTAATTTAAACTTATATTCTTGCTATATTAGAAAACTTGAACCCAAAGCCTATATAAAGGTATGTAATTCGACCTAGGAGAGGGGACCACCTATCTTTAGCCTTCTTCCCAAAATCCTAGCCGTTTTCCCCTTCTCAACATGTTCTAAATTCCCCTTAGGGCCACGGGTTGATTTGTAAAGTAGTTGCAAAGGTTGCTTTTGTTTTAGGAATTTTCAGTTCAATAAAATAAACTTCAAGTTCTCTTATTCTGGTTATTAACATCTTGCAAGAGTATCGGGAGAGCATTGCGAGGTTATCTATTTACTTAATATCGGGAGAGTTAAGTATACGAAAGGAATAAGTGCGAGTTCTCTAGTTTATAGTTGAACTATCTCGGACCTAGGGATAGGACGAGGTTAAGTGGCTAAAGAAGAATTCAACAACATCGGTGTTCATCCTTCGATTCACGCCGGGAGGTATCATCCAAGACGTGTTCATCGACAGACTTGGACCTAGGGATAGGCCAAGGCACAGCAGGGATTCTTGCCAAACTTGAAGTACGGAGTTGTGTGTTCGCTGCCGCGACAAGCAACAGA
Source organism: Hibiscus tridactylites (assembly GCA_958450335.1). Classification (NCBI taxonomy): domain Eukaryota; kingdom Viridiplantae; phylum Streptophyta; class Magnoliopsida; order Malvales; family Malvaceae; genus Hibiscus; species Hibiscus tridactylites. Next base: position 16,285,314 of record OY288270.1, read on the forward strand.
CTGCTGCCGCGACAGGTGTTGTCGCGACGGGGATGACGACATAACTGATATTCTTAGACTTAGCAATACCTACACTACTGAGCAATTAAATACCAGCCCATTCTCTCTATCCTGATTACTTTACTTCTATTTTCCAGTATTTTTTATTATTCTCGTGACAAAATCTTATATCATTCTTTTTACTTCCTTGCAGTAATTCAAGGTGAAGCTATTAGCCCAGTCCTTGTGGAGACGATATCTGATACTTCCGTATCACTTTACTACTTGCGTCGTGTACACTTGGACTACAATTGCGATAGACACTTTTACACGCAACAAGTTTTTGGCGCTGTTGCCGGGGACTGGCAACATAACTCTACCCTATCTTTTACTGCACTTTTCTTTTTATTTTTCTGTTTTACTTTGGTTTGTTCAACTTGTGCTTTTCACAAGGTTTCTTGTTTATACGCAGATCGAGACGAGGAGAGGAACCTATGTATCCATTAGATCCTGAAATAGAACGTTCGTACAACCTTAGGAACCGACTTCGTCACGTACTAGCCAGAAACGAATACCTTGAAGAACAGTTAGAGGCAATGAACAACCAAGGGAATCCCCAGGGTAATAATAATCCTGTCGGAGATGGAGAGATCATACCTCCTGCCGGCGACCCTCCTGTTGCTGCCGCACGACGGTCCTACCGAGACTACATGCTGAATGATCATGTAGAACTAGAAACCACGCTGTCGGATGTAGATGTTGACAACTTTGAGCTAAAACATGTTATGTTCAGCATGATCAACAACGCCGATCAATTTAGTGGTGCCGCTACAGAGGATGTTAGGGAGCATCTGAAAACATTCCAAGAAATCTGTGGTTCGTTTAGACTACCAGGAGTTAATCCGGAGATACTGAGGCTTCGGTTATTTCCCCATTCATTGAGGGACAGAGCAAAGACTTGGTGGAATAAACTTACGCCGGGTTCAATTAGAACTTGGGAAGATTTAACTCGTGAATTTTTATCTCGTTTTAATCCTTCACACTTATCTGAGCGATTACGTAACGAAATTGCTACTTTTCAACAAGAAGATGACGAGCCAATGTACGAGGCCTGGGACAGATTTACCACTCTTCTAAGGAACTGCCCAATGCATAGATTCCCCGTTTGGAACCAGGTAACAAAGTTTTATAATGCTGCCAATTTACAAACTCGTATTAGAATTGATTCAGCAGCAAACGGATTACTGGTGGACAAAGACCCAGATGAAGCGATGGCAGTATTGAAAAATCTGGCTAAGAATGAGGAGCAGTTCCCGACAGCAAGAAGAGGGGGTAAACGGGTCCTAGCTGTAAAGGATTATGAGGCCGACATCACAATGAAATCACAGGTGGCATATCTCACTAAGGCAATGAAAAAGCTCTTGAACGATGATTCACTGGTTGTATACGTTGCCGAAGAGGTATGTGAAATTTGTGAAGGAAATCATAGTTCGGAGGAATGTCCTATACAGTTAGAAGAGGGAAAGTATGTTGGAAACTACAATAAGCAGAATTATAACTCCAACAACTACAATCCCAGCTGGAGAAAGGATCCCAAGTTTTCCTAGAGTAATCCTAATAATGCCTGAATCCTCAAGCACAAAATAATCAGAATCATAGAGGACCTAGACTGCTGACTTGACAGCAACCGCAGCAACAGCCACCAGCTGCCACAAACAGTATACTGGAACAGACTCTGGCTACGTTTATGTCTCAAACAGGAACTTACATTGAGAATATGAATCACTTTGTCAAGAAGACGGAGACATTCATGGATAAAACAGAGATGCGGATGACCAATCATGATGCTACTCTAAAATCGTTGGAGACACAGATGGGTCAGGTTTCCCAGCATATCAACACAAGGCAGAATGGCGGGTTTCCTAGCAATACTGAAAACGCTAGACAACCCACACATGAGCAGTGTAAAGCCATCACTACTAGGAGTGGGAAGAAACTACCAGGGCCTGAGAAGAAAGCTGAATCAGTTGAACCAACCTTGGAGTCACCTGCCGAGGAAGTTGTCCCGACAGGTAACAAACAGCCTGCTGCCGATGAGCCCGTCACGACAGCAGAAGGGACGAAGGAGAAAGATGATGAACCCAAACCTCCCCAGATCCGTATGCAGTGGGAAGGACGAATTGCTGATTATCGTCCCCCACCTCCTTTTCCTCAACGGTTACAGAAATTGAAACAAGAATCACAGCTTAAAAAGATTTATGATATTTTTAAGCATGTTCATATCAACATTCCGCTGTTAGATGCCGTTAGGGAGATGCTCGGTTATGCCAAATTTCTCAAGGATGCCATGTCAAAGAAATCCAGACTTGGGGAATTTGAAACGGTCAAGATGACAGAAGGATGCATGAGTATTTTGCACAAGCATCCACCCCAGAAGAAGAAGGATCCTGGGAGCTTCATCATACCATGTGTAATCGGAGACAAATATGTGGGTAAGGCACTTTGTGATCTTGGTGCTAGTATAAATTTAATGCCAAAATCTGTTTTTCAGAAATTAGGTATTGGAAAAGCTCGGCCCACAACAGTAATTCTGCAGCTGGCAGACCGCTCTTACATTCATCCGGAAGGAAAAATCGAAGATATTCTAGTAAGAGTGGATAAGTTTATTTTTCCTGCTGACTTTCTTGTTTTAGATTGTGAAGCAGATGAAAACGTACCAATCATCCTGGGGCGACCCTTCTTAGCCACGGGAAGATCACTGATTGATGTGGAAAATGGAGAACTCACCATGAGAGTGAATGATCAAGAAATCAAGTTGAATGTTCTCCAAGCAATGAAGCACGCTGATACAGAAGAAGAATGCAAGGTTATCACTGAAGTTACCCTTGACCAACCCTGCATCAGGTCGGGCTGTCACGACATCAAAATTGGTCACTGCCTCGGCAGCCACTTAGAAGACTATCACGACAGCACCAACGACAGCAACTCCTCGGAATCTGACACATCTGATACTGAAGATCAGGAGGAGGTAAACTGGATAGGCAATCGTCCAGGTAAGTTATTCGAGCCTTTGAATTATACCTCAGATAACCATGCAATCCAAAAGCCATCAACTATTAAGCCCCCTGTTCTAGAACTTAAGCCTTTGCCAGGGCAGCTAAAATATGCTTTTCTTGGTTTAAATGATACGTTGCCCGTAATCATCTCTTCCAAGTTGATGCAGGAACAGGAACAACAGTTAATAATGATGTTGTAGCAGCACAAAAAGGCTATTGGATGGACGATAGCTGATATTCAAGGCATTAGTTCGGCATTATGTATGCATAAAATTCTTTTAGAGGATGATCATAAGCCGACTATTGATGCCCAAAGGCGGCTAAACCATGCGATGAAAGAGGTGGTGCGAAAAGAGATAATCAAATGGCTAGATGCTGGAATAAACTACGCCATCTCGGACAGCAAATGGGTGAGCCCGGTGCAATGTGTTCCCAAGAAAGGAGGAATGACCGTGGTGACCAACGAAAATAATGAGCTAATCCCAACCAGGACTGTGACCGGTTGGAGGGTTTGTATGGACTATTGGAAACTTAACAAAGCTACCCGAATGGACCACTTTCCTTTACCCTTTATTGATCAAATGCTTGATAGATTAGCGGGTAAACCTTACTATTGTTTTCTTGATGGTTATTCAGGTTACAATCAAATAGCTATCGCACCGGAAGATCAAGAAAAGACGACATTCACATGCCCTTACGGAACTTACGCTTTTAGGAGAATGCCTTTTGTACTATGCAATGCACCAGCCACCTTTCAAAGGTGCATGATGGCAATATTCTCCGATATGGTGGAGGATTTCCTAGATATCTTTATGGATGATTTTTCAGTCTTTGGAGACAACTTTGAAAGCTGCCTAGGCAACCTACAAAAGGTGCTCGAGAGATGTGAAAAAGCAAACTTGGTTTTAAACTGGGAAAAATGTCACTTCATGGTGGATGAAGGGATAGTCCTTGGCCATAAGATTAACTGTCGTGGCATAGAAGTCGACAGAGCTAAGATAGAAGTGATCGAAAAGCTGCCGCCACCCACCACAGTCAAGGGAATCAGAAGTTTCTTAGGACATGCTGGTTTTTATCGAAGGTTCATTGCGAACTTTTCAAAAATCACCAAACCCCTATGCCATCTTCTGGAGCAGAACCGACCCTTCGACTTTAACACTGAATGTACTGAGGCATTCAAGGTTCTGAAGGAAAAGCTAGTAACAGCCCCAATAGTACAGCCACCAGACTGGACACAGCCATTTGAGATCATGTGTGATGCTAGTGACGATGCTGTCGGGGCAGCACTTGGGCAGCGGAGAGACAAACTTTTTCATGTCATATACTATGCCAGCAAAACACTGAACGACGCCCAAGTGAACTACACCACCACAGAGAAGGAGTTATTAGCTGTGGTATTCTCCATTGACAAGTTTCGTTCTTATATACTTGGAACGAAGGTCATAGTGCATACAGACCACTCTGCATTGAAGTATATGTTCACGAAAAAGGATGCAAAGCCTCGACTGATACGTTGGATCCTGCTATTGCAAGAATTCGACCTTGAAATCAAGGACAAAAAGGGGACAGAGAATCAAGTGGCAGATCACTTGTCAAGGTTGGAGAAGGGATAGAGTCTACCGACAGATGAGACAAATATATTGGAGACCTTCCCTGATGAGCAGCTATTTGCTGTCACAATCACTGCCGCGACAGCCATGGCAGCAAGTAAGTCTTCTGAACTCCCTTGGTATGCTGATTTCGTTAATTTTTTAGTTAGCGGAATAATTCATCCTGGCCTTAATTATCAAGCCAGGAAGAGGTTCCAAAATGATGTTAAGCATTATTATTGGGATGAACCTCTTCTTTACAAAATCTGTGCAGATCAGGTTATAAGAAGATGCGTACCACAGGATGAACAGGAAGATATACTTCATCACTGTCATGCTTCACAGTATGGAGGACACTTAGGAGGCAACAAAACTGCTGCCAAGGTTTTGCAGTTCGGATTCTATTGGCTGTCACTGTATAAAGATGCTCAAATATTCTACAAGAGTTATGACAAGTGCCAACGGACAGGAAACATCTCAAGGAGACACGAGATGCCATTGCAGAACATTCTTGAAGTCGAGATCTTCGATGTTTGGGGGATCGATTTTGTGGGACCTTTCCCATCTTCATGTGGGAATTTGTACATCCTTCTGGCAGTAGATTATGTATCTAAGTGGGTTGAAGCTATCGCCACTCAAAAGAATGATGCCAAGACGGTTCAAAGGTTTTTGCATAAAAACATTTTTCCAGATTCGGCATCCCTAAGGCGATCATCAGTGATGAAGGGAGGCATTTCGAAAATAGGGTTATAGCTGGTGCCTTGAAAAAGTATGGTGTCAAGCATCGGATTGCAACAGCATATCACCCTCAGACCAATGGACAAGCTGAAATATCCAACAGGGAAGTCAAGAACATTCTTGAAAAGATGGTTAAGCCAACTCGGAAAGATTGGTCTTTACACCTTAATGATGTGTTATGGGCTTATAGGACATCTTTCAAAACTCCATTGGGAATGTCTCCTTACCGACTGATTTACGGAAAAACATGCCATTTACCTGTCGAGATAGAGCACAGTGCATATTGGGCAATCAAGGTAGTTAATATGGACTTGGAAAAGGCAGGGCAGAAAAGGCTACTGGATTTGAACGAAATTGAAGAAATTCGGACAATGGCCTATGACAACGCAAGAATCTACAAAGACAAAACCAAGAAGTGGCATGACAAGAAGTTGCTGCCACGACAGTTCTGCCCAGGGCAGCTTGTGTTGCTTTTTAACTCTAGGTTAAAACTCTTCTCAGGGAAGCTGAAATCTAGATGGTCTGGCCCATTCCAAGTGGTGCAGGTCTTTCCCCATGGTGCCATCACGATCAGATCTTTAAAAGACGGGCACCAGTTCAAAGTCAACGGACAACGCTTGAAGCATTATCAGGGGACTGAAGCCCCAAGAATGCAGGAAGTGGTTACCTTAGGAGATGCCCCACCTAACATCCCTAATTTAACCTAAATTTTATTTTGAATTATTTTATTATTATTTATTATTTATGTATTAGGAAATTAGATTTATTTTATTTTTAAGAAATAATGTTTTGTTTTTATTGTTTTTTTAGGAAATAAAGAAAACAAGAAGAAAAGGAGAAGTGAATTCAGCCCACCATCCTTCCACCAGCCCAAAAAGCCCAAATTTTGGAGCTTGTTGTTATAGCTGCCGCGACAGACGCGGAAAATACAGGTTGTCGACACGCAAACGCGTAACAGACGCGCAGCAGACACAGAAACGCGTGACAGACGCATCAGAAACCGCATAACAGCTGGCCCCATTATTCGCGCCTGCCGTTACAGCTCCAACGGGCAGCAAACTCTTCTCTATATAAACCCCGTTTCATTTTTCATTTTTCACTCACTTCTACTCATCTTACTTGCTTCCTCTAGAAATTTTATTTACTTTCATTTTTATTCTCTCAACCCTTGCAACCATGTCTTCCAGAACCACCTGAAGGAATGTTGCCTCCAGCTCCACCCCGACAGCATCCACCCCTCGATCTTTCCAAATCAGGGACATGTGGGAGGAAAGAGGATTCAACTACACTTCAAAGGAATGGAATCTGGGCCTACATCCGTTCATTGCTCGCAAAATAAGGGCTCTACAGTGGCAGATCTTTGCCGAACAACCTGAGGAGATGAACGTCTCTCTAGTTCGAGATTTTTACGCTGCCATCAACAGCAGAACGACGGCAGTAGTTACCGTACGAGGAAGGGAAGTGCCATTCGAAGCTGAATACATCAACACCTTGTATAGATTTTACGTGGGCAGCAACGACGACGGTCATCAGTAATTTCTGAACAGCCTTGACCCTGCTGCCTATGATGTTGTCATGGCAGAACTGGCTGATGAAGGAACACAGTGGAACACAAATCATAAGAATCCGAGGACAGTGAAGAGAACTCAACTTTTGCCGAAAGCCAAATTGTGGAACGCTTTTATCAAAAAAACGCATCATGTCGTCATCGCACAACACCACTATCGACCAGCCCAGGTTAGCCTTAATTCGCTCTATTTTGCATGAGAGGCCTATTAATGTGGGCAGCTTCATCCGCAAAAGCATTCTGGAGTGTGCACACCGGCCGACGGGACCGCTCTACCTTCCTTACCTCATCACAGCCCTCTACCGCGGCCATGGGGTACCTGAAGCTACCACCGATATTAGAGTCCAAGGGAAGGGTTGGACCGACAAAAACATACTCAGCTTTATGGAGCTGACTGCTGCCACCCCGCTGTCATCCTTTGATCCTACTGTCACGGCAGCAGACACGACAAAGCCGACGGACACTGAACCTGCTGCCACAGAAGCCAGGCAGCAAACAGCAGCAGTATCCCCGACCGATTCCTCCTCCTAGATCCTTGCTGCCATACAGAAGATGGAGGAACGACAACTCGGTCTTATGAGCTTCATCAGGGATTTCACCGCAGCTACAGTACAATTCATCCAAACCTCTTTAAATTTCCCTGATGTTGTATTTCCAACCTTCCCTGCCCATTATTTTGCTGTCCCAACCCCTGCCTACACCCCAACACCTGCTCACACCCCCAACACCTGCAGCCACACCAAGGACACCGTCTGCAGCTTCCACACCAACCCCTGCCACGACAGCCACCGGTAGCAACCGTACAGCTGAGACTTCTGCCCGTGGAACAAAACGAAGAATGCCTTCGGAAGAGCTTGACGCCTTCATTGCCGGTTTCTCTTCTTCCTCCATTTGGGAGGAAAGCGACAACGAACCCTCTGTTAAGAGGAATCTCTCAAAAGAGTTTACACCGGTGAAACGGCAGAAGAGAATGGCAGACAAAAACAAGCCGGATAGTGGCAGCGGCAGCAGCGGTGACAGCAGCAGCAGCACAGCCAGCAACAGTAGTTCGGAGGTTCAGGTTGTGGAGAAACCCCCTCACATCTCCCCTACCAGAATTCAACCTCCGAGGGAGGCCAAAACGAAGAACACATCTGCCTCCCCCATCCGCCAGCCAGTTCAGAAGGCTCGTGCCCGCCGCCAGCTCCGAGTCAGCAGCAGCAGTGACGACAGCGAATAAAATTTGAGTGTCTTAACTTATTTTGTTGTCTGCTTATATATATTTTGTGATGTACTTTTCTTTTATCTTATTTTTTCATTTGCATTGAGGGCAATGCAACCCTCGAGTTTGGGGGTGACATCCCTCCATCAATGGAGTCTAATTTAGTTTTAAAATCGTGTCTTTTACTTAGTTTATTTTTGCTTAAAAATTGAAAATTTGGAAATTTTGGCTTAAGTCTTTGAACTGAACTTACCTGGCGTGACAGCTCTGTCGTGGCAGTGCCTCTAGGATAGTTTTAGGAGCAGTTTACAGCCTTTCTATAGTTCTGAAAACTTAAACACTATTTGTGACTGTTATACTGCCTAGAACTCTTCTAGTTAACTAGAATAGGAAGCTTAGCACTTGAATAGCCCCTAGAGGTGCCTAACACTAGCTCTAGGAAAGAAGTTTAGCAAAAGAGACTCAATAGCCCTAGAGGTGCCCGAAACCGGCTCTAGGAAGTTAGCTAGAGGTGCCCGAAACCGGCTCTAATGAAACTTTAGCTTTAAAAAATAATGAAATTGAGTTAAAACAAAAAATTAAAGGAGCATAAGAAATGCCTTCAAAAAGATAAACTTTGGCATAAAAAATCAAGTTAGAGGCTAAAATATTCTAGTAAAACTAAGAGAGTCTTGGCATATAATTGTTCACAAGCATGCACACACTGCACAAGGACTATAGCAAGACTCTGGACGAATCCTAGGGTATCCGACAAGTTACTGCCGTCAACAGAGAAGGAATGGAGGGTAAGGGAAAGTTCACTGTTTTAAGCCAAAACAAAAATATTCATTTTTCTTTTAGGTCTTAGTTGCTTGAGGGCAAGCAAAAACTTGAGTTTGGGGGTGTGTTGAGTGTGTAAAAGTTCTACTATTTACCCCCTATTTAACCCATATTTCTGCTGCATTCAAGCATAATTCATTGCATTTAGGCTAGATTATAGTTAGACATCACAAATATATTAAATGGCATAGTTTCTACTGAAATTGGTTGCTTTTGCAAGTTGCTGCTGTAGCAGATGGAGAGGCAGGCGCTGGGCAGTGAAGCATCAGAGCTGGAACTGGACGAGCAGTCAAGGAGGACGATGCTGCCATGGTTGCCGCCGTGACAGCAGAGGACGACAGCAGTTTTGAGGAGAAGAAGCAAAGTGGACCTCGACAGAAAGAGAAAATTAAGCTCGTCTGTCGTGGAAAACCAGTATATTTTTCCAAGCTCTAGATCAGAATGAATGCCAAGCCCAAAGTCCAAGGAAAGAAATTCCAAGCAAGAAGGAAGGACGAGTTAAAGTTATATTCTCTGAAGATTTAGTCTTTATTAGAGTTGTACTTTAATTTAAACTTATATTCTTGCTATATTAGAAAACTTGGACCCAAAGCCTATATAAAGGCATGTAATTCGACCTAGGAGAGGGGATCACCTATCTCTAGCCTTCTTCCTAAAATCCAGCCGTTTTCCCCTTCTCAACATGTTCTAAATTCCCCTTAGGGCCACGGGTTGATTTGTAAAGTAGTTGCAAGGGTTGCTTTTGTTTTAGGAATATTCAGTTCAATAAAATAAACTTCAAGTTCTCTTATTCTGGTTATTAACATCTTGCAAGAGTATCGGGAGAGCATTGTGAGGTTATCTATTTACTTAATATCGGGAGAGTTAAGTATATGAAAGGAATAAGTGCGAGTTCTCTAGTTTATAGTTGAACTATCTCGAACCTAGGGATAGGACGAGGTTAAGTGGCTAAAGAAGAATTCAACAACATCGGTGTTCATCCTTCGATTCACGCCAGGAGGTATCATCCAAGACGTGTTCATCGACAGACTTGGACCTAGGGATAGGCCAAGGCACAGCAGGGATTCTTGCCAAACTTGAAGTACGGAGTTGTGTGTTCACTGCCGCGACAAGTAATAGACTGCCGCCGCGACAGGTGCTGCCGCGACGAGGACGACGATAGAACTGATATTCTTAGACTTAAAAATACCTACACTACTGAGCAATTCAATACCAGCCCATTCTCTCTATCCTGATTACTTTACTTCTATTTTCCAGTATTCTTTATTATTCTCGTGACAAAATCTTATATCATTCTTTTTACTTCCTTGCAGTAATTCAAGGTGAAGCTATTAGCCCAGTCCCTGTGGAGACGATATCCGATACTTTCGTATCACTTTACTACTTGCGTCGTGTACACTTGCACTACAATTGCGATAGACACTTTTACACGCAACACCTTTTATGTGATGACTTGTGCCATTTGGCCTTTTGAGCTTTTAAGCATGCCTATTTATGCAAAATCTATCCCTTATGTGAATGCCATGATGTATATGTGTTATTGTTCATCTAAATTGATCTATGTGTTAGCTCTTAGTCGTGCAACATTGTATGAATGCTTGTATGTGGATAGGGGGTCTCAAAATGCATTTAGAGTTGGGTTTTATGTAGTTTTGCTGCATTTTAGTGTCTTACAGTGCAGGGCATATCGATACGCCTAAGGGCCTATCGATACGGTCCTACACTTTGGGACACAGTTTCGGCAAGGGGTATCGATACTCGGGGGTGTGTCGATACGCCCAATGCTCACTGGAATTCTGAGATTTTCAGGAGACATTGGCGTATCGGTACGGGCTCTAGGCGTATCGGTACGGTTATATCTCGTTGACCACGAGATGTTGACCGAGAAGGGCGTATCGATACGCTCAAGGGCTGTACCGATACGGTCTACCTGTGTTAACCAATGAGTGCTGACCTTGGTCAAGGCTCTGTATGAATAAAATATGCTGTTAACATGTTGTTTGGGGTTCGGTTGTGTATCTTTCTTGATGTTTTCCGCTATTGTGATCACTTAGGAAATAATATTCCTTTAGACAAGAATTAATTAAAAGAAATTTTCTAGGGTTGCTAACCGAGGGAGAACCTTAACGGGTTTCGCTTCGATTTTCCCCGTGTAGCCTACTCGGTCCGGTCATTCGGCCAGACCGGGACGAGGGGATTACAATAATTTTGTTGTCGTAATGATTTTGCTTAATGATTCTACTGTAATTCTCTATCAGAGATGTTTTTTATGTACTTGTTTATACGATTTCGTGTTCTAAATTTATTTGTGTTTATGTCTTTCATACTTTTACCACTTCTTACTTGTGTGATGATATAAAGAAACTAAACTTACCTTAGTTCTTAGATTCCAAGGAAACAAGGTAAACATAATTACCTTATTTAAGGCCTTATAACAAAGCATCTATACTGTGTATAAAATATGTGTTGCCACTCAATTCACCATATAATAGAAATATTTGATGAACAATAATGTTGTTTGCTTTTGAAAATTAGAATAGCTTACTGTTCATTTTTTTAACACTATATTATTTTTTAAAATTAAAATTTTAGTTTTTTTTCTACAAATTTTACGTCTAATTTGGATAAACATTTTTGTTGATCCTTTTGAATAACTAATCGTGAAATTTGGTGCTTAATCTTATGTGATTCGTAAAATGCACTTATTTTTCTTGGTATTTTTATTAGGATTTATTGTTTTCTCGAAAACGGTAGTAATTAAAATTAAAATTTTAATTTAGTACTAATAGTACTGTTAATGTTTGATTTCTTTGTTTTTTGGATTTAATTATTGAGTTATTGTTTCTATTTTAATCCAGGTAGACTGCATGTATGTATAAATTATTATAAAATTTATTATTTTTCTCTGTGAACCATTTTTTATAAGTATCTTTTAATTTTGCAGGTATAAAATAGTCAAGATTTTAAAATGTATATATTTGACCAATTCTAAAGGTCAACAAGGGGACGAACATGCTGAAAATGATATTCAACAAACACATGCGCTTAATCAACTAACTGGTGGACTTGAGAACTCAGATACTAACAGTAGATAAAAAGCACCAAATTTTAATTAAAAAATGATTTATGAACAATTGCCATGTTTCCCGACTCAAACTACGATTACAAAACTAGCCTGTATGCTTTCTTGCAAATTCTTGTTTCATTATTTTGTTGTCATTTATGCTTTATAGTATGTATTTATTTAGGGGTTCTAAATCTTGTGCCCTTTTCATCCATTTAATAATTCATATGATTGTAAATTTTATATTTATAATTAATTTCATATATATATATATATATATATATATATATATATATATATATATAAAGACTCAAGCTTCTAGGAAAAGAGGACGATGACCAACTACAAATACAAAACTTGCAAGAAAAAAGGCGAAAGGTCAAGAATTGGATATTCAATTTTTCCCTCTATACAGTAAAGTATGTGGTAAGCATGCCAAACTTTTCAAGGCTGAAGTGACAACTTGTGTTCGGCAACATGCACCGTTTCAAGTCGTTAACTGAAAAGAAATTTTAGAAAACGATGTCAAGACATTATGGCTCATTTTAAAGGTATGATTGTTTTGTACATTTTTTTAGAAATACACATGAACATAAATATAATTCTTACTACATAGGTGATGCAGATTTATTTTAAAATTAATATATTGGTATTTATATATTTTTTATTTGATTTTAAGATAAATTTAATTTTTTCGATTATGTATATTTGTATGTGATGAAACAAGTGCAAGCTCAGTATAAAAATCGTCAATATCATTTATATCGTCGTTATCTGAAGAGTAATGAATGTTCGAATGATGTGGACTCAAATGATTGGGAATGGTTGATTACCAATAAATAGACTACAAATAAATTCAAGGTAATTTTATTTAATAAATTTTATTTTTTATTCATGTTATATAACTAATTTTTTAATCATATTGCAGTCTCAGAGTAATCAAAACAAAGTGAATAGAGGACACCAGCAAATTGGATCCATTGTTGGCACAATATCAATTATTCAAAAACCACATGAGATGGTAAATTCAAATTAAATATTCAATTCATGTGCATTCACCATATTTATTTATGTTTGAATTTTTTTATTTCAGAAAGATAAAGATTTTGATGAATGGCCTAATGTTGTAACACTTTGGAATGCCACACATATAAAAACTAACGGCACTTGGGTTGTACCAAATGGAGAAAAAATAATGGTTACTTTATTTTTTATTTCACATTATATTTATTTGTTAAATTAATTAATTTTTATTTAAAAAATGTAGAATAAGCTTCGAGAAGAGGGAGAGAAAAATCAAGAGAAGATTTTATCTGCACCTATACCCCTAGTGGAACATTTTGCACTTGTTTTGGGAACAACATCAAATTACTCACGTGGAATAGGTGTTGGAGGAATAACATCTAGTTCTCAAGTAAAAAGTCGCATTCTAGCAGAAACTGAGGCTGCAAAAAGACGTACAGAGAATGAAGTTGCAAGACTTACTGAAATTACAAAAAAGAAGAAGAAGAAACCAGCATTCAACTACAAAATAATATAGAAGCTTAACACGAACAACTTATAATTTAAGGAGAAGCCATTGAGAAACAAACTATGGAGCTACAACAAGTAAGAGAGTTGTTTGCACTGTTGGCAGGTGAATAATTAGTTTCAAATTTGTTTCTTAATGCATTTCAGTCAAATTCTGCAACTACCGGTGTAAGTACAATATTTAAATTAAATACATAATTTATTTTTAACTAGTACTTTCTCATTATTGATAATCAATTTTTATATTAATTAACTTATTCTTTCTCTTATTGTTTATTTTGTAGGAAAATGTCTAAAAATGAACTTTGGTGTAGAGGACATGACAAAGACTTCAATTTAGTATATTGATAGCTTACTTAGAGGTGGCAATCGGGTCATTCGGTTCGGGTTCGGTTCGGGTTCGGTTCGGGTCGTTTCGGTTCGGGTCATTTCGGGTCTATCTAGAATCGGTTTAGATTCGGTTCGGGTCGGTTCGGTTCGGGTTCGGGTCTAATTCGGGTCTGTGATGAGTCGGATTCGGTTCGGGTATTGGATCGGGTCAAAATCGGATCAGTTGTTTTCGGGTCGGGTCAATATCGGATCGGTCGCTTTCGGTTCGGGTCAAAATCGGGTCGTCCGGGTCGCTTTCGGTTCGGGTTAAAATCGAGTCAATTTCGGGTCGGGTCAACATTTAAATTTTCGGGTCAATTTGAGTTGGGTTAAAGGTTTGAGGTTTAATATTTATGGTTTAGTTTAGAGTTATTGATGTATGAGATTAATTCTAATTCAACTTGTCAATCTATGCATTTGAATTTGATTAAATATTTAAATCAAAACTTCATGTATCCATATAATTTTTTTTGTATAATTATATTGAATCAAAGTTTATAATAATAATAATAATAATAATAATAATAATAATAATGTCTGAAATGAATTAATTTATTAAACTTAGTATCTAATTGAATTAACTAAAATCTAAAAGCATAAATCACGGACATAATTAAAATAATTTTAAAACTAAATGTGAAATTTTAATTAAATTAATCTAAATTGAAACTCAATTAAATCAAGAAAAATAGAAAGACAATTGGTAAAAATAGAGAGGGAAAAAACAAAGTTTTGGAGGGAAATAAGCCACCAATTTTTTAAGCTAGATTGAAAAAAAAGAAAAAGACAATTGGAAAAAATAGAGAGAGAAAAGACAAAATTTTGGAGGGAAATAAGCCACCAATTTTTTAAGCTAAAGATTAATTACTTTTTAGGTCATGTTGCATTTAAAATGTTACACTTTAGTCAACTTTAAGTTTTAGTTTAATTTAATTTAGTCACAAGTATTCCCACAGTTTAGACTTCGGATATACAAATCCCCTCCCCGTAGTGATATTTAGTCTCTAAAAATTTACTTTTAGTTGAAATTGACTAATCTTTGTAATTTAGTCTATTAATTTAATATATTGATATTTTCGTTCATTTTAATTTCAAAGATTTAATTTTTAGCCAAAATTGACCCCTATTTATTTATATGGTATAATTATAAATTTGATCATTGGACACTCAAATTTCTCCACTTCCAAATTGTCAATTTAGTCTACAATTTCAATTTTATGCTATATTTTATGATGAAATTATAAAATTGGTCACTAAGATCTCAAATTTCTATACTTCATTTTATTATTTATTATATTGTTAACAATAGATATTCGGGTTAAAATCGGGTCAAAATCGGGTTAAAATCGGGTCGATATTCGGTTCAGCTTTCGGTTCAGCTTTCGGTTCGGGTAGCATTCGGTTCGGGTCCATTCGGTTCGGGTCTATTCGGTTCGGGTCTACTTCGGTTCGGGTCCATTTCGGTTCAACAAAAATTTTCGGTTCGGTTCGGTTCGGGTTTCGGGTCAACTTCGAATCATATGCTCGGGTCAAAATCGGGTTTCGGTTCGGATAATTCGGTTCGGGTTTCGGGTCTCGGGTCAAGTTTGCCAGGTCTAAGCTTACTATTGAATTTATGAACAATTTAGTTTTTTAAAGTTTATTTTGAATATTTTTTAAATATTTTAACATTATTTATATTTTAGTTGTTTTATTTACTTTTTAAATATAATAATTGTTTTCGTATTAAAAAATACAAGTGGATAATTAAATTAATTTTTTGCTAATTAGATATTTACTTGCTGATAATATATTTAATAATTTAAAATATTAGGATGTGAAAATATTAATAGATTAGTGAAGAGATAATACTAATTATTAATTGATTAGTTATTATGATTTTTTTTGTCACAACTTTAATTTTTAGTGTCGAATAATTAGTCATAATTTAAAGAGTAATTGTGGCTATTTATTTATTTATCACAATTTCTAAATAATTATTGTGCGTTATTAATATCTAGTCACGAAATTTTGATAGTGTGATATAATTTATTTGTCACGGAATATATTCGTAGTGACAAAAAATTTATCACAATTACTAATGATTGTAGTGACAAATATTTGGTCACAAAAAAATAATTGTCGTGACAACTTTGTTGGGCACAAAAGATTTTTATAGCGACATACACATTTGTCACAATTGCTATTGCTTACAGTGTCTAATGTTTCGTCACAACAAAATATTATTGTGACGAATTTTTCCATCACAATATTTGCTTTTAGTGTCAAAAAAATCATCACAATAGATGGAGTTATTGTGACCATTTATTTTATCACAGATAGTAATAATAAATTAATAATAGTGTCGAACATATGGACACAAAAAAAGAGTAATTGTGACAACTTTATGAACAATTGTTAAAAATACAACAGTGGCGGAGTTATTAGTGACGACCTGAAAATTTTGTCACTATGCACTTTAGTGTCAAAATTTAATATTTTTAGTGACTATTACACGGTCACTAAAAGTGTTTTTTCTTGTAGTGTGAAAAGTCAAATAAACATTAATAATAGGAATCATATAGTTTTTATTGACAGCTTTAAGGTTGTTAATAGCATGACCCTTAAAAGTTTAAGCCGTTACCTAAATTGTCTAGAAATATTAACGCCCCTCTGACCTTGATTCTTGGCTCCATATTTGAACTATGAAAAGATGCCGGGGGGTCATGCTCATAGGAACACTATGTTGGTGAAGTTTCACATGAATACGAAATTCTATCCGAGTCACAAGGGTATGTTGGTTCTTGCAGTCCATGTATAGGATCAGGTGAACCACTGCAAGGTCCTTAATTTGTGGTTGTGGACCATATGGTCCATTGGGGGGGGGGGGGGGGGGGGGTCCTCCTCTAGTAAATAGCTGAAGAAAGGTATACCAAATATACATCATCATCTTGGCATACATATATGCATATATAATAGTCGGTAGGTGACAAGTATACATTAACACAGGCATACAAGACAAGAGAATTGTAAATGTCTGGTTTATTATGGGTGCGTGTTGTTGCATGCTCATCATGTGGTAGGCCACTTAAACACTGTTGTAGATGAAGGCCAAGTGTTATTGGAAGCAAGGTGAGGAGCACGCCACCCATCATGAATTATCATTTGTTTTATCTCTAAGAAATGTCTTGCTTTTTTCTTTCCCGCAATCGCCATTCAGCAGGGTAGACTTGTTTAAACAACATTTTCCGTGGGATTCCACATTCCAGCACCCACCCACAGAGCTCATAGTCATGCTGCATTGTTCTGCCTTTTCTATCTGCTGTTTGACTGTTTGTGGTGGGAAGGGAATCGACGCTGTCTGCCCCATCAGGTAGTTTCGTCATTTCCCACGTTAGCTTTGCCTCGTACCGTACCCATTTGTCTGCTAAGTTGACCAACAACAGCACCGCTCGCTATCCACCATCCCTTTCTATTATAACAAGTTGAAGCGGTTAATTTAAAATTTTTGGAAGTTTTAGAAGTTTAAATTATTATTTTTTTTAAAATGAGACTTAATGAGAAATTTTTAAAAATTTAAAAGGAGACTTAACTAAAAATATTTTAAAGAAATAAAATTTAATGAATTTTTTTTGAGAGGTCAAATTAAAAATTTTCAATTTTAAGAGGACTAAATTAAAAATTTTCGAAAATTCAAGGACCAAATATAAATTATTCAAAATTTGGGGGGCCAAGGCTCCCTCACGCCCTTACTACTAGGGATGTAAAAACAAGTCAGAACCTGGTAACCTGACTGAAATCTGCCCGAGTCAGAACCTGATTTGACCCGAGTTTTTGTTGACCCGAACCCGATCTGCAACCGACTGTTGTTGATCCGTACCCGAATTTGACCTGTTACTGTAGCAACCGAACCCGATCTGCGTCCGACTGAAAACGACCCGAACCCGAATTGGACCTGTTAATTTGGACCTGAAACCCGACCTGCGTCCGACTGAAAAGAACCCGAACCCGAAGCCGACCTGGCAAATAACCGAAATTACCCGACTGAATTGACCTGATATCCGATTTTACCCGACCTGAAATGGACCCGACCTGAAAATGGACCCGACCTGAAATGGACCCGACCTGAAATGGACCCGACCTGTTTTGAACCCGACTGAAATGGACCCGACCTGCTTTTAAACCCGACTTGTTAAGTGACCCGACTTGTTCTTGACCTGAACTGATAAAATACAAGAAATTTGTTTGTAATAATATTAGCTCTCAGATCTTATAGCAAAGACATAATTTATCTCACATAAAATACTTTATTTCAATACAAAGGAGAAATCAATATTGAACATCTGATGGAATTAAAATATTGAATTTCAAAATTACAAGGACTTAATAAGTATTCAAACTCAAAATTTAGGGACAATACATAGTTTATCTAATAATTATACTTATATAGATCTAAATTGTTATTAGACCAAAAAATTGAGGACACATGTGAGTTGTGACATGCTCATCCTTCTTTTAGTTCAACCATGTTTAATTAAATCTAAAGAAACTATACCAAAAGTTAGCACTAAAAAAACAAACTAAAACTTAAATAATCTAAACCCTAAACATCTAATTAAGGAAGGGCCTAAAGGGTAATTAACCCATAAATAACAAATTCAACTCAAAACCCCGTCAATTTTCAATCAATTTGGCGCCCCCCTCCCCCCGCCCCCGCCAATTCTTTTATCGAAATCCCCCCCCCCCCCCCCCGCCAATTTGGCTACAAACTTTCCCCAAATTAAAAATTAAAATATTTTTAATTTTTAACTTTCCGCCCTAAACTAAAAACTAAAGTATTTTTAATTTTTAACTTCTCCCCTAATTAAAATTTTAATTTAATGATCATAATTAATAAAATGATTTAAATTTTAAATAATTTATTTTTAATTCATCCATCACAAGTTATTGATTTAATAAAATTAAAGTTATTAACGCCAGAAATAATTCACATTAAATGAGTTAGTACTAAGCATATTGAATTATTTAACAAAATTTAAAATTTAGAAGCATGAAATGAATATTTAAATACAATTTTTTATACATATATATTAAATTGATTATATGTGTATATTTAACAGAAATATTATTTAACACTTTAAATTGATTTAAAAAATTAATAGTTAATATTTTACATTTATCAACACTTTAAATTCATCAAATCATAGACCCTAAACTCTAAACTATAATGTATATAAGTATGTATATATCTATCAATGTATGAACTCTAAACCCTTGATGAGTTTTACCTTAAACCTTAAACTCTAAACACTAAACCCTAAATCCCAAACCATAATGTATGTAAGTATGTATGTATATACCTATCAATATCTAACGCCTAAACCCTTAATGAAGTTTTCCATAAACCCTAAACCCTTAAATCCACAACCTAAAGCCTTAAACCATAAACTCTAAACCATAAACCCTAATGTATGTAAGTATGTTTATATCTATCAATATATGAACCCTAAACCCTTAATGAGTTTTCGCTACACCCTAAACTCTAGACAATTGATCATAAAACATAAACATTAAACCCTAAACCCTAATATATATATATATAAGTATGTATATATGTAGCTATCAATGTATGAGCCCTAAACCCTTAATGAATTTCTCCCTAAACCTTAAACACTAAACCTAAACATTAAACCATAAACACTTAGTGAAGTTTTCATAAAACTCTAAACCCTAAACCCTTAAATCCACAACCTAAACCATTAAAACATAAACTCTAAACCTTAAACCCTGATGTATGTAAGTATGTTTGTATCTATCAATGTATGAACCCTAAACCCTTAATGAATTTTCGCTACACCCTAAACTCTAAACATTAAAGCTTAAACCTTAAACCTTAAACCCTAATGTATATAAGTATGTATATATGTAGGTATTAATGTATGAGTCCTAAACCCTTAATGAATTTTCCCCAAACCCTAAACCCTAATGCATGTATGTAAACGTACCTATAAATGTATGAACCCTAAACTCATATTCATTATTTTTTAATCCGTCTAATATTTTATAATTTTAATTTGATATTTTCATCATTCTAGACCCTAAAACTTTATTTTTATTCCAATTTGACCAACATTTTTTTTATTTTGTCTAATGTTTTATTATTTTAATTTAATATTTTCTTTATTCTAGTCCTTTAACTTTATTTTAATTCCGTATTGACCCTTGTATATATTTTAATTCATCATGTTTTATAATTTTAATTTGAAATTTTGTTCATTCTAGACCCTAAAACTTTATTTTTATTCTAAATTGACCTCTACTTATTGTTTTGTAATTACTCTAATTTTTATACTTTTAATTTGATATTTTTGTTCATTCTAGTCCCCAAAACTTTATTTTTATTCCAAATTGACCCATTTTCCTTGTTTTTCTTTTAAATTTGTCTAATTTTTTATAATTTTAATTTGATATTTTTGTTCATTATAATCTGTGAAAGTTTATTTTTAATCCAAATTGACCCCTTTTCAGTCCAAATTGACCCATTTTCATTATTTTTTTAATTACTCCAATGTTTTATAATTTTAATTTGATATGACTTTAAACAATTAACTCAAAATCAATGACGATTGACGGAGGCCACCCTAAATTCTATCAACTACATATACGGTTGTACCGAACTCAAACTCAATACGAATTTCAATTCCGAAAATACCCTGACCTGAATTACCCGACCTGAAACTACCCGACCTGAAATTACCTGACCTGAAATGCACCCGACCTGAAATGCAACCGACCTGAAATGAACCCGACCTGAAATGAACCCGACCTGAAATGGACCCGGCCTGAAATGGACCCGGCCTGAAACGGACCCGACCTGAAACGGACCCGACCTGAAATGGACCCGACCTGAAATGGACCCGACCTGAAGTGTATCCGAACCCGAATTAACCTGTCAATTACCTGCTTCGGACCCGACCTGACCTGAAATAGACCCGACTTGAAATGGACCCGCACCCGACCCGAGTCGAGTCAAAACAGAAAAATGACCTGAAATGACCTGTATCCGATTTTACCCGACCTGACAGTACCCGACCTAAAACCCGTCCGATTACCTGTTTTTACATCCCTACTTACTGCCATCCGCGGACCGCCCCTGTTTTTATTTCCTTGTTTTCATTAATTGACATTAATAAAATATAGTGAGCACGATTTAACACATATTATAATATGATAGTAATTAATATGAAGAAGAAAAGAAGCTGAAATTGAAACGACGTAGTACTGCATTATGAGCCTGACGTAGGGTTTTACCTGTATCCCATATTCAGCCCTCTTAAATCCTCCTTCTTCGGGCCCACATTCTTAATTAAGGGATTATCACCGCTTTAAATTGTATTTTTAAGAAAAAAATATTGATGAAAACATTCCTTTTTTTTAATAATTTTAGCGTGGTAATTAACTTCACTGGGGTCTGGGTGGTAATCACTAGGGATGTAAAAACAAGTCAGAACCTGGTAACCTGACTGAAACCTGCCCGAGTCAGAACCTGATTTGACCCGAGTTTTTGTTGACCCGAACCCGATCTGCAACCGACTGTTGTTGATCCGAACCCGAATTTGACCTGTTACTGTAGCAACCGAACCCGATCTGCGTCCGACTGAAAACGACCCGAACCCGAATTGGACCTGTTAATTTGGACCTGAAACCCGACCTGCGTCCGACTGAAAAGAACCCGAACCCGAAGCCGACCTGGCAAATAACCGAAATTACCCGACTGGATTGACCCGATATCCGATTTTACCCGACCTGAAATGGACCCGACCTGTTTTGAACCCGACTGAAATGGACCCGACCTGCTTTTAAACCCGACCTGTTAAGTGACCCGACCTGTTCTTGACCTGAACTGATAAAATACAAGAAATTTGTTTGTAATAATATTAGCTCTCAGATCTTATAGCAAAGACATAATTTATCTCACATAAAATACTTTATTTCAATACAAAGGAGAAATCAAGATAAAGGAGAAATCAAGATTAAACATTTGGTGGAATTAAAATATTGAATTTCAAAATTACAAGGACTTAATAAGTATTAAACTCAAAATTTAGGGACAATACATAGTTTATCTAATAATTATACTTATATAGACCTAAATTGTTATTAGACCAGAAAATTGAGGACGCATGTGAGTTGGACATGCTAATCCTTCTTTTAGTTCAACCATGTTTAATTAAATCTAAAGAAACTATACCAAAAGTTAGCACTAAAAAAACAAACTAAAACTTAAATAATCTAAACCCTAAACATCTAATTAAGGAAGGGCCTAAAGGGTAATTAACCCATAAATAACAAATTCAACTCAAAACCCCGTCAATTTTCAATCAATTTGGCGCCCCCCTCCCCCCGCCCCCGCCAATTCTTTTATCGAAATCCCCCCCCCCCCCCCCCCCGCCAATTTGGCTACAAACTTTCCCCAAATTAAAAATTAAAATATTTTTAATTTTTAACTTTCCGCCCTAAACTAAAAACTAAAGTATTTTTAATTTTTAACTTCTCCACTAATTAAAATTTTAATTTAATGATCATAATTAATAAAATAATTTTAATTTTAAATAATTTATTTTTAATTCATCCATCACAAGTTATTAATTTAATAAAATTTTTAAGTTATTAACGCCACAAATAATTTATATTAAATGAGTTAATACTAAGCATATTGAATTATTTAATAAAATTTAAAATTTAGAAGCGTGAAATGAATATTTAAATACAATTTTTTATACATATATATTAAATTGATTATACATGTATATTTAACAGAAATATTATTTAACACTTTAAATTGATTTAAAAAGTTAATAGTTAATATTTTACATTTATCAACACTTTAAATTCATCAAATCATAACCCTAAACTCTAACCCCAAACCCTAAACTCTAAACTATAATGTATATAAGCATGTATATATCTATCAATGTATGAATTCTAAACCATTGATGAGTTTTACCTTAAACTCTAAACACTAAACCCTAACTTTATTTAATATTTTATTTATTCTAGTCCCTTAACTTTATTTTAATTCTGTATTGACCCTTGTATATATTTTAATTCATCATGTTTTATAATTTTAATTTGAAATTTGTTCATTCTAGACCCTAAAACTTTATTTTTATTCTAAATTGACCTCTACTTATTATTTTTTTAATTACTCTAATTTTATACTTTTAATTTGATATTTTTGTTCATTATAGTCCCAAAACTTTATTTTTATTCCAAATTGACACATTTTCCTTGTTTTCTTTTAAATCTATCTAATGTTTTATAATTTTAATTTGATATTTTTGTTCATTATAATCTGTGAAAGTTTATTTTTAATCCAAATTGACCCCTTTTTCAGTCCAAATTGACACTTTTCATTATTTTTTTAATTACTACAATGTTTTATAATTTTAATTTGATATGACTTTAAATAATTAACTCAAAATCAATGACGATTGATGGAGGCCAATCTAAAGTCTATCAACTACTTATACGGTTGTACCGAACTCAAACTCAATACGAATTCCAAATCCGAAAATACCTTGACCTGAATTACCCGACCTGAAACTACCCGACCTGAATTTACTTGACCTGAAATGCACCCGACCTAAAATGCAACCGACCTGAAATGAACCCGACCTGAAATGAACCCGACCTGAAATGGACCCGACCTGAAATGGACCCGACCTGAAGTGTATCCGAACCCGAATTAACCTGTCAATTATCTGCTTCGGACCCGACCTGTTTTGACCCGACCTGAAACGGACCCGACCTGAAATAGACCCGACCTGAAATGGACCCGACTTGAAATGGACCTGACCTGAAATAGACCCGACCTGAAATGGACCCGCACCCGACCCGAGTCGAGTCAAAATAGAAAAATGACCTGAAATGACATGTATCCGATTTTACCCGACCTGACAGTACTCGACCTGAAACCCGTCTGATTACCTGTTTTTACATCCCTAGTAATCACTCTAGAATAAACGAAAATTTTGGAGGTTCAAATAGATGTGACGAGGACACTACAACAAATTTTCCTATTATTGACGTTGAAAATATTGTCATTAAAACTTATATTTACGTCACTATTTGTATTTTGTGACATAAAATCTGACGTCACGGCGATCATCACGCTAGGTGTGTCACTAAATGTCTAGTGTGACGATGTAATGATTTTCGTCACGCATTGTCAAACATATAATGATGTTAATATATAATGTCACCTTATAATTTGTATTTAGTGACATGTGGTTACGTCACCAAATAATAAAAAATTTCGTCATTAATCATTAATATCGTCACCAATAATACAATAATTTTATTGTATATGTGACGAAATAAAAGTTGTCACATTGTTAGTGACATAGTATATCGTCATGTAAGAGTTGTATGAATGACAGTAAAATATAACGTCACTTTATAATATATATTCTATGACAACTAATTACGTCACCAAATTAGTTACGATATCGTTATTAATAATTCTCATCGTCACAAATAATGAATTAACTTCTACTAATAGGTGACAGAAAACATATCGTCACATATATAGTGACGTAATATATTGTCACTTAATAGTAGTATTAATGACAAAAATACAAAACGTCACTTAATAATTTATATTCAATGACAATTATTTATGTCATCAAATTTTATAAATTTTCGTTATTGATAATCCAAATTGTCACGAATAGTACATTAAAAACAAACTATAAGTGACAAAAGAGATATAGCCATAAATTTTAGTGACGTAATATAATGTTACCTAATAATATTATGAATGACGTTTGCGTATAATGTCATCTTAAACAATTGTCACCGATATAGATAATGACGTAAAATATTTGGTGTTAATTTCAAATAGTCATTGATGATAAGAATCATCACCATAATTGAATTACATTTTTATCATAGTGTAAAAATAAATATTGTCGCATAGGAAATGATGATATATATAGTCGACTTATATAATATAAATGTCACATTTTACTTAATATTTTGTGACAAGTTATATCAAGAATAATAAAATAAAATTATTTATATTAAAATTAACAAGAATATAACATAAATCATACTTTTTTCAAAATAATAAAATAAAACAAATCAATAACTTAAAAACATAATCATTTCTTTGCTATAAATAAAGAGAACATAAATGTTTAAAAGAACTAGAAAATAATTTGAACATGATTAGTGGAATAGCTTGTCGGGAGAATTTCAATCCAAACCTTGTGTTGGTTCTGATTCTGGTGATGATGAGGTTGTGGTATCATTTGGAGCTGCATAAATAATAAGCATGTTAAATTACCATATTTAAAATTATACAAATATTTTCATTTGATTGACTACACGATTTACCTGAAAATTGTAGTGAGGGGACTTGAATTCCGGCAGCTAACAAAGCAGATCTCATAGCTTCCATTTGCGTTTGAATAGTTTCAAAATTAGACTTATACACATTAAGTTCTTCTTCTTTATTCTTCAAACGCTTTTCTAAGTCGATTGTATTTGCACTTGATTTCTTTTTATCAGGCTTGAGCCCATAGCCAAGCCCTGGAATGTATCCCGACCTCGTACCAAGGACCTCATCTACTATATCATCAATAGTCTTAGGTTCTGCTCCTTCTTCAACTGGAGTTGATTGTAATTCTACCATTTTCTCCTAAAATTTAAAACAATCATCCACAAATAAAATGATCCTTGTACTAAAAATTTAATTTTAACACTCATTTTTCAAATACTTACGTAAGCTGTTTGTGCCTCAGATGTTGTCCATCCTTTATCATTTGAATGATGAGTTGCCTTGAAGAAATCCATCCGATTAGGTTCTTGATCATCATTGCGCTGCATCATATCAAAATAATAATTAAGTTTGAAAATAAAAAAATATGAATATTTTAATAAATTTTAAATGTGCAACTTACCATAGCATATCGACTAGCAACAAAAGCTCGAGATCCTTGGTTAGGAGTTAACTTAACATTTCTTCTGACTCTTGTATTTGTTTCACACCTCCTCTTCAGTCATAAATATATATATATACATGTAATTTATAATTTATTACATAAATAAAATTATAAAAATATGCCAAACACACAAATCAAAATGAGAAAAATCATACCTGGTATTTAGGATCACTAAACAAATCACAAAGTTTCTCCCAATTTTCTTGTGACAAGTTATATTTTGTCGGCTTGTTTTGGCGCGCAACATCGGCATTTGGGAATGTTTTAAAGTGCAAATGAACTTTATGTCGATGATTTCTTGATAATTTGGAAAGAATTGACATAACAGAACTCTTCACATAACTATCATCCAATTTCATCTCAAATTTTGACTACAACATAAAACAATACATAGTTATATTAAGTAGATAAATACTTAAAACTAAAGAATAATAAAGTAATTAAACTTACATTAAGTCTCTCAAGGGCATGGAATTTTTCATTGTCCTTCATGTCTTTCCACTTTGTCGGTATCGAGATGAATTGTCGAGAAATGATTCCAATTTCAGAAGATAATTTCGCAGATTGAATTACATCAGTAGGTCGACCCTTTTCCTCCGGTATCTCTACTAATAACTTATTCTTACCTTTGATGAGATTTTCTAGTCCCTTACCTCGACTTGGTCCTCGTATCCTTTTACGCAATATATTAATTGGTTCTGTATAATTAAAATATTAATTTTGTAATAATAAAAATAAATAAATTATAACATGCTAAGATAAATTTCAGAAGGTTGAAATTGACCCATGTTTTCCTCAATTTTTTTATTTTTTATCTTAAAACGCTGCCACTATCCAACCCTCCATTTTCTATGTATTTAATAATAATGGAAACAATGTTTACCTGAATTTCCAATGGTTGTACCTTGATCAATTTCTTCATGTGTTTGATTTGGAGCATGACGAACATGTTGAGGTTCAAGTACTTGTGTGCAATTTAGAGCATTAGAAAGTTGTTGATGTTCGGATTCTTGAGTTTGATTTGGATCATCAAAGACTAGTTGAGGTTGTTGAGCTGATTGTCTCCCCTTTTGTGCTGGAACGGGATTACAGATTGAGTGGGTTCGAGTCTTTTTTTTAAATGTTTTTTCCGATGCCATCCTGAAACTTAGATAAAATCATTTCGATAAATAATTGATAGAAGGATAATCATCAAATCTAGTTACTTAACTTATGCACAATCATAAATATTAATATGCTGAAAAAAGTCATATAAGCATACTAAAGAATGGTATATTTGATGTATTATGGTCTTGACTTTCTAATATAAGTTTGAGACTAACCAAAGAATAAAATTTATTTGGTGACAATGTATGTAAACACAATCATAGTAAGTAAATTGTAATTAATCTTTTAAATATATAAATGTTTTAAATTTAAGAATCTTTTAAGATGAACCAATATAAATTTAAGAAATTGCAGCCAACGGTGAAAAAATAGTAGTTTGTGTAACATTCTCTTATAAAGAAAAATTATAAACAAGTTGAATTAAATGTGAAAAATTATATTGGCAGAAAAAATATACAAACATGGCTGAACAAAATAATAACAAGAAATTTAAAGAAGCAGTATAACACCAAAACTTCAATATACTGAAAAAGTGCCTTGTTACATCACCATAATACATAAAACTTTAGCATACGAAGAATCTGAGTAATGAGGTCAAATCCAAAGTTAACAATATGAATTTTGTCCATCGAATTCGAAATTACAACAACTATTTTCTCAACTTATAGTAATGTTTTTTTCTACCAAAATAGTTTACGACAATTATATCGTCTATCTAAAGTTGTTTACTATTATGACTATCGTTTTATTGCTACTGTGATTACAAAATTGTTTTTAATGTTGCTGTTAGCGCAAAACAACAAGAAACATATTCAACATTTTCTTATTAAATTAGAAAATTTCATTCTAATCACAACCATAATCATCAAATAGAAAGAAAAAAAATCTATTGAACGTCATGACAATTGAAGTATTAATAAAAAATAAAAACAAAAACTAAAATATAGTGTTTTCATAGACATCATAATCATAATCACCAAAAAAATCAGTGCTTCTTAAGGAGAACCAAGAATGAGAAACAAATCTACAGGTTCTTGAAAAACAAAATGGAAAACATAATTAGATATACACAACAGAAGGAAAATATAGAATAAAAGTTCTTTTTACCTGTAATTTAAATGGGTCAGAAATCTAATTACTCAAAAACTTCAATCTGAAGTAAAAAAACAAATAGAACATTCAGTAACAAAAATTGAAAATCACGAATAGCAGAACATAACAGAAGAATTTTGTAATTAAAATAAAAAAAAAAACTCACCTTAAAATGCCGTTAGCCCAAGTATTGACTAAGGAAATCAGACGACTAACAAAAATATATACAAAAATGGCTATGAATATGGGAGAGTGTTGCTATGAATAGGGAACGTGATTTTTTTGGAGGGAAGATGGAAGACAGAAGAGGGAAGAGGAAAGAGGGAAAAAGGAAATTTTATCTCATTAGGTTATATATAATTTTAATAATTAATTAAGTGATAAAAAATTGTTTAAAATTATCTATTGTTATTTACAAATCTTATCGTTATTTTTATTTTAAAAATTAGATAAAGTACAATTTTATTATTATAATTTTGTATTTATATAATTCACATGACAAAAATGAGAGATTTATTACATTTAAAAAATCGAAAAATAGTGATATCAGAAAATAATTAGAAATTTGAGTGGTTGCTACTGTAATTGTTAGTCTCCACTACAAAACTTTGCCAAAGTTATCCTCTCATGTGAGGAAAAACAATCTTCACAGGATCGGTATTAAAAAAAGAATACTTATATAGGTCAAATTGATCGTGTTAAAGTTTTCATCTCAACTTATACAAGAAATTTCATTAATTTTTATGCTTAATTGGGATTGATGACATATATACTATAAAAATATGAGATTATTTCATGAACTAATGTTTAGAAGATTGATTAAGGAGAATGGATGAAACTTTAAAAATCCAGTGGCTTTCTTTGTTAATTGAGTTGTAATTGGAGTGAGTAAATGCTTTCTTTCATTAAGGGAAAGGGGTAGGGTTGTTTGAATCGAATCTGATATCTAATGTCAGTCAGAAAAAGCATTTTATATATAATTATATGGATCATTGTCCTAGAGTTTAGGGGCTTAGTTTAGGGTGTAGGTGTAGGTATTTAGAATTTAGGGATAGTAGTTAGAACTTAGGGTTTAGGGTTATAATTTAGATTTTGGAGGTCAGGGTTTAGTTTTTAGGGTATTATGGTGATAATTTTGGTTTTAATCTATAAACGCTAAATTATAACCCTTAAATGTAAATTTCAACAGATATCCCTAAATTCAAAATCCATACACCTAAACTCCTAAACTATACACCCTAAATCCCTAAACCCTAAAACTAAGGCGCTTGTGGAAACTTTTAGTTTTCACCGCCAGTGTATCAAATAATTACCCTAATTATATAAGGTAAGGTTAAGCTAAATACACCAAACGAGTCGTAATACGAACTTTTCAAATCGGGTCAAATAGAATTATGGTCACTGTCTCTAACATTGTATTCATTACTACCTTATGATAGTTTTACAAAATCATGTGTTCTCTAATTTTATTTGTTTAATAAAAAAATACAAATACATGTAAGTAAACTAAACTCAATATGAAATTAGAAACAAAATTATCGCACACAGATACATACATGAGTTATTTATTTATTTATTTATTTATTATTATTATTATTAAACTTTGAAATTAGAATTGGTCTTATAGTAAAATATATTGTTTGGTTTAATGTAAAATATTTGTAAAAAAATCGTGCATTCTAAACTAAATATTAACAATATTATTATTCTATAATATATTTTTAATTTAATACATTTTAATTATTATAGTATTTTATGAAATTAATATCATTATTTTATTATAAAATAACTAATTGATGACATATGAAATTTACTCTTTTATTATAAAAAATAAAAGGTTAAGTTAAAACCTATAAATTTATCGTTACCTTCTTTCCCTAAAACAACAATTTCAGCAAAAACCTAAGTACATCAAACGTCTAAACAAAATTATTCTCCATCACAATTTCTTGGGCGAGCTAATCAAGAATCAAGGATAAAAATTATTTCGGGTTACAATTCAACTAGAATTATTGGGCGTGGCTATATGGTACGATTTCTTGTGCTTCTTTTTGTTTCAAGAATCTTTCTTTATTTATAGATTGTGTTTTTCTTGATCTTCTTATCAATTATCTTAGATAAAAAATATTCTTATCCTGAAGTGTTGTTGGGTTTCTCGAATTCTCTCATATAGTCGATTAAGATGTTTAGTATTTATTTTTATTGATGAAAATCAGAGAATTTACCTTTTCTTCTTAATTAGAGTTTTTAAATTCTTGATTTTCTTTATTCTGATTTTGATGCATCTCCAATTTCAACAAAATAACATTGAGAATCGAACATTTTGACTTACAAAATTCACCCTTGACACCTTAGGATTGCTTACAAAATCTCCCTACAGAACTAATTCCAATTCCAACTTTCAAATATGAACTACAGTAGCAAACTTGTGGGTATGGAAAATTTTGTTTAATAAACAAAAAAAATGTTATCACAAAACTATTTTGTTTTTTTAGATCCGCTTCCTGGGATTTTGCACACACACAAAAAACACTAGAAATTCTATGCTACATTAGATTTAGTTTATAGGATTAGGTTTGCCAAATTCTCGTATCGAAGTAAAATTCTAATGATTTGAGTCTATTTTCTAAATTTCATATTTTTTCTAACGTCGCCAACCTAAAGATTTATATTTAAGTAAATCTAAATCACCATGTTGTTACCATAAAAGTTTCATTATGAAGCTTTGTCTTATAAAATAAACTGAAACGAGTAAAGAATTACGACCTTCATTCTAGTTGTCTTTAAAAACTCTCAAAAAGTGAAGTGCACACAGTACACAAAATGTCAATTTCCCCTTTTTAATTTATATTATTCTTGAATCCATGAACTAGTTGGTATAACTGACTCGAGATTAATCATCGAATACTTTTTTATTTCAGGAAAAAATGTCTAAATTAACTTTAAAACTTAATATACTTTTAGTCAATCTTAATTACCTTATTCGGTTTCATCGAAACTAACACTTTGTTATGGATTGTTACTTTTTCAGGTATTAGATTGTAATTTAATCAGTTCACAAGTAGCATACTATTAAAAGAGTCGCAAGAATTTATTCTGTAAGTATGCAAACTGATGCTAAATGTTTAAATTTAAGAAATTTCGCATACATTTGTCTTTATGTTTTAATTAGTATATTTTTTTATTTTTTACTAGGATAAGTTAGTGCTATGGATAAAAGCTGGATGATGGAGTCTAAATATTCTGCAAAATATGTTGTGGGTGTTTCAACTTTCATGGAATTCGTTAAAAGTAATATGGGATTGGAATGTAAAATTCGATGTCCTTGTCGAGAGTGTGTAAATGTATGCTTGAGATCTCAAAATGAGGTGGAAGATCATTTACTTTTAAAAGGTATTTCAGAAAGCTATACCAAATGGGTTTATCATGGTGAGCACTTTAATTTCACTGTTGGAAAGGGCACTTCTTCTGAGGGGATAAATTATAATGATGAATACTTAGATGATGGATTAAATGAATTATTAGGAGATGTGTTCCCCGCAATGGATGCAGACCAAACAAATCATGATTTTAATTTAGGTGAAGGTGAAGAACAAGCTAGAAGATTTAACAAATTATTGGATGATGCATAACGTGTGTTATTACCAGGGTACTCAAGCATGTCCAAATTGTCTTTTATTGTTAAATTGTTGCACATTAAAGTTTATTGGCAAATCAGCAACAAATCAATTAATATGATTCTGGAACTATTGAGAGAGGCATTTCCCAGCAGTATAATTCCAACATCATATTACGAGGCAAAGAAAACTTTGACAGACATAGGACTCAGTTACATACCAATTCATGTATGCAGGTATGATTGTGCTCTATTTTGGGGAGAGTTCAAAGATAGACAAAGTTGTCCAAAATGTGAAACATCACGGTGGAAGGTTGTTGAGAAGAAAATACCATGGAAAGTCTTACGTTATTTTCCACTAAAACCAAGGCTCCAGCGGTTGTTTATGAATAAAAACACAGCACAAGATATGCAGTGGCATGCAGAAAAGCGCGTTGATGATGACACATTAAGGCATCCAGCAGATGGAGATGTTTGGAAAAATTTCGACATAGAAAATGATTGGTTTGCACGTGATCCGCGAAATGTTAGACTTGGTCTAGCAACTGATGGCTTCAATCCATTCGGTATTATGAGCTCTTCATATAGTATATGGCCAGTTGTTGTTATGCCATATAATCTTCCACCTTGGAAATGTATGACAGAGCCTTTCATGATGTTGTCATTACTTATTCCTGGACGAAACTCTCTAGGAAAGGATATCGATGTCTATTTAAGACCATTGATCGACGAACTGAAAGATTTGTGGGAATATGGAGTATGGACTTATGATGCTTATAAAAATGAGCATTTTCAAATGCATGTAGCTGTTCTTTGGACTATAAATGACTTTCTTGCTTATGGAGATTTATCAGGTTGGAGTACGAAAGGTTATTTGGCTTGCCCCGTTTGTAATAAGGATGCTCCTTCACGAAAGTTAAGAAACAAGATATGTTACATGTTTCATCGGCATTTTCTTCCTCATGGTCATGTTTGGAGAAAAAGTAGAATGTTTGATGGTAAGGTAGAAAATAGATCGCACCCAAAATATTTATCTGGGAAGGAGTTACTACACCAATTAAATAGTATCAAAGAAAACGACTTTGGGAAACATCCGAACAAAATGAAAAGAAAGCGTACCCCTGAAGAGTTGAATTGGACTAAGAAAAGCATATTCTTTGAACTGTCTTATTGGGAAAAACTGAAGTTACGACACAATTTAGATGTCATGCATATTGAGAAAAATATTTGTGATAATCTTTTAGGAACAATGTTGAACATTGAAGGAAAAACAAAAGATACTGTAAGTGCGAGATTGGATCTTGAGGACATGAAAATTAAGAAAGAACTACATTTGAAGAAAATGGATGATGGTTCTTACTTGATGCATGTTGCATGCTACACTTTATCAAAAGAGGAAAGGAAGAAATTTTGTTGTTTTCTAAAGTCAGTGAAGTTTCCTGATAGATATGCATCAAACATTTCACGATGTGCTAATATAAGTGATGGTAAGATTTCAGGATTGAAGAGTCATGATTGTCATATTCTTTTGCAAAGATTGATTCCAGTTGCCATTAGAGATTTTGTTCCGAAAGATGTGTTTCAAGCATTGGATGAGCTTGGAAA
This sequence comes from Hibiscus tridactylites, assembly GCA_958450335.1. Classification (NCBI taxonomy): domain Eukaryota; kingdom Viridiplantae; phylum Streptophyta; class Magnoliopsida; order Malvales; family Malvaceae; genus Hibiscus; species Hibiscus tridactylites. Next base: position 16,318,633 of record OY288270.1, read on the forward strand.
CTTTTTTTAAGATTATGCTCTAAGACACTAAAGAAGAATGAGGTAGAAGACTTACAAAAAATTAGTGTCTTAATTCTGTGCAAGTTAGAGAAAATTTTTCCTCCAAGTTTTTTTGATGTGATGGTGCATTTAGTTGTACACTTGCCTCATGAAGTCATTCTTGGGGGACCTGTGCACTATCGATGGATGTATCCTATTGAAAGGTAATTATGTCATTGTATTTTTTTAATCAAATTAAAATTATTTCATAGTTTCTTTTACATAATGAATTTTTTATATTATAGGTTTTTAGGCAAGCTCAAGAAATATACACGAAACAAAGCTCGCCCAGAAGGCTGTATAGCAGAAGCATATATTTCTACTGAATGTTTAACCTTTTGCTCCATGTATCTCTCTGGGATTGAGACCAAATTTAATCGAGAAGATAGAAATGATGATGGTGATGGGGGGAAAGAATTCTATGATCCAAGTCTCTTTGTTTTTTCAGGACGTTTTCGGCCTTTAGGAGCTGCGAAATATGAGTTATTGTCTCAGCAAGATTTCGAAATGATGCAGTGGTATATACTGACAAATTGTGATGAGGTTGAACCATATATGGAGTGAGTATATATCTTATCATCTAATCATTTAAGTAATTTTTACATTTAATGTGATTTAACTTATATTTTGTTATTGAAATAGAAAACATAAAATGGAGATTCAATTGCAAAGTTCATTGTCTACTGAAGAAAGACATAGAGCACAATTTCCATTGTGGTTCAAAAATCATGTAAGTCGATGTTTTTATACATGTTCTTCATATCATGGAAAACACTGAGTATAACTTTTTTTTATTTTTTTCTGTGTTTGAATGATAGGTTACTAATCAAGATCCGAAAGAAATATCTAGTGAATTACTTTCTTTAGCTTATGGTCCTGACAGACGTGTTCAAAGGTACACAGGCTGCATTGTTAATGGGGTTCGATTTCACACCAAAACGCATGATCAGCATTTGACAAGTCAAAATAGTGGTGTGACGGTTGAAGGGAATCATGAAAAGGATCAAATCAATTTTTATGGAGTTCTTACTGATATCATTAAGTTGGATTATATAAAAGATTACAAAGTTGTTTTATTCAAATGCAAATGGTTTGACTTGGGCGATAAAAAAAGAAAAATGCATAAAGACGGTCATTTACTAAGTATCAATATTAGCAAATGTTGGTACGAGAGTGACCCTTTTATTTTGTCAACTCAAGCAAAGCAAGTCTTTTATTTGGATGATACCAAGTTAGGGAAAGATTGGAGAGTGGTGCAAAAGTTTCATCACAAGCATTTATATGATGTTCCAGAGATGCAAGTTATTGAAAATGACGATGTCTCTGACGAGGATGAAGAGTTTGAAATTTATGATCATAATATAGGAATGCAAATTTCAGAGAATATATCATTACACAGAGATGACATTGCTGCAAATCTAATTGATTCTGATCTTGTAGACAACATGCATATTTTGGTTGACTCTGATCAAGATATTGAAGATGGCGTCGAAGAGGGTGAAATTGAATGTGATGAATATGATACTGATATAGAACCTACTCTATAATTTTTTTGTTTCAATATGAACTGTGTGGTTGTTAATTTCTTTTATAAAGATTGATGAATTTTGTAAGTTACCATTTTTATTTGTTTAAATAATTTAAGACTTTTGTAATTTAATTTTTTGTATGACATTTTTTTATAATATATTTTTTGTTTTTCTTTTATCCCGTGGGTAATATTTATTTTTCTATGATAAAATATAAGTATATTTTTTCCTCTAAACTCAATATTATTGTAATTTTGTGAAACAATGTAAAAGTATATTAGTGAGAGAAAAACCACTTAATCATTTTTCATTTATTACTTTTATGTTTTCCTTTAAAACAAGATATATGAATGTGATATTTTTTCTAATACAAAATCATAATGTGAGTAGAATTGAAAACACAAAAAAAGCTTTCCAAAATGCATTGTTCATTAAGGTTAATTGTAAGGACTTATTTTTTAATTATTGAGATTTTGAGCCTAAAACTCAAAGCATATGAAAATTCACCATTAATAAGATTTTTGAACTAGAAATGCAATCAAGATATCAAAATTCATCAGAAATATTTTTTCTCATCAATTTTTTGCATTACATAGTGTTGTCTAGCATTAAATGACATTCTTATCATGTTCTTGAAAATCGTCATATAAAATATAAAAAAATAACAATTAGTGACAAAATAATGTTTTCATCGCCTTAAACCATTTTTTATGACAACAATAAAACATCACCTTCGATGTCTTCTAAAATTTGACGAATCAAATTGTCACAAAAAAAATTTATTGGTGAAAAATTTAAAACGTCACTAATTAACATCAGATCATCATAATAATAATTCGTTACCAATAGTTTCATTTCATTGTTGACGATTTTACAACGTCGCCATCTTGACTAAACGTCATTAAAATGCTTCCCTCCAAAAAATATTTTGGCGCCAAACATATAGTGACGAAACTAATGACGTTTTTAAAAATTGTCACAAAATTATATACCATTATTCATTAAATGTGACGAAGATAAAAAATCGTCACATTTTCAATATATTTTGTGACGTTATAGGCAACGGACCCGACCTGAAGTGTATCCGAACCCGAATTAACCTGTCAATTATCTGCTTCGGACCCGACCTGTTTTGACCCGACCTGAAACGGACCCGACCTGAAATAGACCCGACCTGAAATGGACCCGACTTGAAATGGACCCGACCTGAAATAGACCCGACCTGAAATGGACCCGCACCCGACCCGAGTCGAGTCAAAACAGAAAAATGACCTGAAATGACATGTATCCGATTTTACCCGACCTGACAGTACCCGACCTGACAGTACCCGACCTGAAACCCGTCTGATTACCTGTTTTTACATCCCTAGTAATCACTCTAGAATAAACGAAAATTTTGGAGGTTCAAATAGATGTGACGAGGAATAATTAAAATTTTCATTCATCAAGATAATAAAATTTTATTTTGAAGGTTAAATTAGAAATGAGGACGATAATTATTATATCTGTGCTATAAGAATTTTCGAACTGTACTGTCCGTACGGATGAAAATCATCTGTCCCTTAAGTATGCCCTCATTTGTGCCTTCACTTTAAAATAGTAGGTTTAGGGTTTGAGGTTTAAGGTTGGGGCTTAGGGTTAGGGTGTAGGGAATTAGGGGTATGGTGTATTTTTAGGGTTTATAGTTTAGGGTTTATGATATGAAAATTAGGGTTATAGGGCAAATTTTAATTTTTAATTATTTTTTAGGCAGGGGCATGGAAGGAGGAATGGTTAGGGGACATAAAATTTTTACCCTGTCTGTATCTGTATAAATCTTCAAAAAATATCAACAAAATCCTTGATATTTTATAATTTTTTTAAAAATATATATTACTTCCAATTTACCTATATACTTCTAACATATACATTTATATATATGTGTGTGTTAATAAGAAAAACTCTAACTACAGTATTCTCACTTTAGTTTTCTTTCTAATCCAACCACACTCAACAACAATTCTTTTAACATTTTTTTTACAAATTCTAAGGGTCAGTTTAGCATTATTTTTAAGAGTACTTTTTAGAAGTGTTTTTGAAAAATACTTTTCAGAAGTACTTATGAATTTTTGAGTTTGAGATTTAGGTATTTAGTATTACTGTCAAAAAGTACTTTTAAGAAATTAAAGGACCATTTTGGACATGATATTGCAAGTTATATATATATATATATATAATATCTAAATTATTTAATATTATAGTATATGATATATATCAGCTTAAATTATCATAAAAATATATAGAAAAAATATTTTATTAATAAATACACATTTTTCTAACAAATGTACGCGTTCCATAAAAATATAATAAATTTAAAAAAATTTATTTAAAAAATTTGACATGAATAAATATATATATATATATATATATATATTAAACAAAAATAATAATTTATTAATTATATAACTATGTCTTAGTAAGAAATTATAATGTTATAAGTTATAAATAAACACAATAGCAAATGAAAGTTAAAATTGTAATTTAGCTCCCAAAAGCACTTTTTCAACCGCAAAAGCTAGAAGTTTTAGCTTTTGCGTTTGGATTAAAAAACACTGTTGAGATTTTAGGGGCTCGATTCGATCAACCAATTTAGCTCACCAAGTGGTGAGAGATGGATTTTTGGGTGGAAGGGTTTAGGAAGCTAAAAAAAAGTGACACAATGATTTATAGTGGTTCAACCTTCTAACCAAGCTCTACATCCACTACCTTAGCTCCCCACTAAGGATTTCTCAATCAATCCACTATTGATTCGTCCCCTTTTCTAGGATTAGGAGGAAACCCTTACAACCGATCAAGCTTCTACCCAAAGCCTTGATCAAAACCCTCTTTTACAAAGAGACAATAAAAGCAAACTTAAAACCCTCTAATAGGTGTTTGTTTGCACAATAAAGCACTCACCCAGAACCTAAAACACTTGAGCAAATTTGACAATTTTGGCTCACTAGTGTTTGTCTATACAATAAATGACAATTTAAGCACTAAGACACTTTTTGATCATTTGATGTTTGACAATATGAGCATTAGTCTTCTCTTGATGCTTGGAGGTCCCTTTTATACTCCCAAATGAGTTTGTAGCCGTTACTAGCCGTCGGGGATGAATTGGAGCCGTTGAGGACTTTATTTCCCTTCATTAATGCTGTTCTGCAGCTATCCGTATCGATACACGTGGAACCGTATCGGTACGGCCTTCATAGGAACTAGCCGTTAAGCTCTTGCCAGCCAAGGCGTATCGATACGCTTGAGGGCGTATCGGTACGGGTTCACATTTAAATGGCCGTTGGGAAATAGCCGTTGGGGTTGGTTGAAAGGGGATCGGTACGCTTACCTGGCGTATCGAAACGATCCCGAACCGTATCGATACGGCAAGGGCCTGTATCGATACAGGTTTTGACAGTGGCCAAACTGGGGCAAAAAGGTATCGGTACGGGTACAACCGTATCGATACGGGTAACGTGAAAACACAAGTTTGGCTATTTAAAACATGAAAAATCTTTGCCAAAAACCTCTTAAAATACCTCAAACATAAATTCAAGTTGTTTGGACTTAAAACCAAGTTTTAAATTCTTTTCAAATTAGTCCAAAACATTTTTCAATTATTATATCAAAACATAAGTTCTACAAACACTTTTCAAAAGTAATTTTTTTTTCAAAAGTCTAGCTGTTTAGCATTGCTTCTGTCTCCAAAAATACTTTTGGCCCCAAAAGCACTTTTGATAAGCAATGCTAAACGAAATTCTAATCCTAATCTTACCTAGAGAGGAGGGGAATGGGCATTCTAGGGGGAAAAGGAGAGTGTTCTTAATGGGTCTACAACCTATGACCTAAAGAAATATGAAGGAAAAATAAGAGTAGCTTGATCAACTGACCAAATGTGCTTGTTCAATTCCCTTAGCAATTTTAATGTTAGATACTTATTTTTAATGTATTCAGATTTAAATTTTTTTAATTTAAACCGAAATTTGTCATATATTTTTAGATAGCAAAGTAGTAAATTTTGTTTATTTTTTTAAATGGAAATTTTCAAAAATCGCCCCCCACAATTATTAAGACGAAATGCAAAAAAAAAAATCTTTGTCCCGTTGTCACTCTTAACTTTACTACATACTAAGGTAATATTATTTGTGTTGTATGGGAGTCTAACAAATAAATTAAAATTTATTTCGATAAAAAAAATTAAAATTTATAGAAACATAAAAAATTCAAAAATTTATAAAAAAATAGATGATGTTCATTTTAAGAGATACACGTTCAAATCATTTTGTCTACAAGATGTATGCACATTGTCAAATGATTAAGAATATGTATGAACATATACAACATTGTAATCATCTTTAGGTTATCTAAAAGAAATTATAAAAAACCTAAAAAATAATATGAAGTAGACATGAAATTAATAAAAACAACAAATTAAAATTAACTTAAAAATAAGGATTAAATTAATAAAAATGTATAAATTAAAGACTAAATTTACATTATGACAATGAAAATAAAAATTGAGAGAAAGAAAAATACATTAAAAAAAACAACTCTAGGTTCATCCTCGTGTCGACGACACCCTCCTTAAGTCTTTTGTTTTCTCTTTCTATTTGTTTTGGTGTTAGATTCAGATCATCCCTGCCTTCCCCTTCTCACCATCCCTCCTCATTCTTATTCCTCCACGTCCAAACTCACCTTTATTTCTTCCCCTTTTCTACAACCCCAATCTCCTTCTTTCTCCGATCAAAAAACACCCCCATCTCGCTTATTCATCCACATCTTTTCCCGTTTCCTATACACCTCTCTGTTCCTAATCCCTTTTTCTTACAAGTGTTTCTTTCATGGGTTCTAGTGCTGGTTTTTACGAGGATGTGCACGTAAAGTTTCCTTCGCCTTTTGCTTCTCGTTGACATGCAAAGGGGGGATCTTTATCGAGATTGAAAGGGAAGAGGCAGATGGCGAATCAGGTCGTGAAAGTGAGGAGAGAAGCAATTGCGGCATGCATGACTTGTCCTCTTTGCAATAAGCTTCTTAGAGATGCCACCACCGTATCTGAATGCCTTCATACGTGTGAGTCTCTGACTCTCCTCCCCTTTTGAGATTCCTCTCACCTTTCCTTGTTTTCCTTCTAATTTTCCTTCATTTGTTCTTAATTCTTCAAAAGTTCATGTTTTGCTCCTCTTCTGATCTGGGTTTTTCTTGATTTCGCTTCTTTCCCTCTCTGTTGACTTGTTCGCTTGATGTTGTATTGCTGTTTTGTTTTCGTATCTAAATGCTTCTTACCAGTTGATATCAAGGCATTTTGGTAGAATAGCTTGGTATAAAACCAATGCGTACGGGTTAGTTATAAAGCCAGAGGGGAACAGTTGATTTGTAATGCCTACGTCTGGAAATACTGTTGATTTTTTTATGAATCCGTTTGTTTAAAATCTGCTGCTCCCAGTTTTTATTTTCCTCGGCTTCTTAATATCATGCACTTTACTTCAAATTTAAGAGTCTTCTCCAAAGATTAGAGCTTTCCTTATTTGCTTTTCAAGTCCGTAACAAGATTCAAACTTTAGTATGATTTTCCAGTTTTGAAATATAATGGAACCAACCTCTTTTCCTAGTTACATAAGAGTTCCAATTGTTTCAGTTCCTCAGCTGGTTTCCTTTAAAATCTTTTCTACGATCGATGTATGTGAGTAGTGAGTCTGTTGAATTAATAAGTAGAAGTTTACGATATATGTGTTTTCAATTTATGTAGTTTGCAGAAAGTGCATTTACGGGAAGATAGAAGATGAAGAACTAGAGTGCTGTCCGATATGCAACATCGATTTGGGTTGCGTTCCTCTGGAGAAATTAAGGTATCCTTCATTTACATATCATTCTCCTCTGCCACCTTCTCTTCTGCCTCATGTAGTCATTATATGTTAATTGCTTTCTTCATTACACAAAGTTAATCATTTTAGTTTTAATCTTGTCAATGTTCCAAAAGATACCTACTTGAGTACTTGTTGGAAGTGGTTACCGGCAACCTTTACCGATTTTTTCTGTATTCCTTTCCTTAGGATCATTAGTCTTTATGAATTAGCAAGCCATTCCATCTTTTTGAGGTTTTACAGTGGCTTCTCCTGCATGCCATTCATTTTTCTTTGGTGCCATAGATTTCATATTTAAAGGCATGGAATGAATGTTTTGAAGTGGAAAGAGTAGAAATTGCAGTGAATCTCATTGAAGTTCATTCTTACCACGTAAAGAAGTATTGCTTAAAACTCTCTTCCATCTCCTGATGCTTATTTGTTTTCCCTTATCTAAGTGATATGTGTGACTTAGCCAATTTCAAGCAAAATATCTTAGCATAATCTAGCTGTGTTATGCAAAGGTAAGAACTCGTTGCTTTAATGGGATTGTGCGAGTTCAGTGGCAAAACCATGGAAAACATGTTGAATTGGAAAAAAATTGCACTTTTTTTTTTGGTTTTCCTGAATATTCATTTTGTATCTTTCTTTGTTGAGTGTCCACACATGCTTTATGTTGTTGAATAAAAATTTGGGAGAAATAATTGTGTATTGAGATTCATCCATGCTTTTGGAAATCAGACCAGACCATAATTTGCAAGATGTGAGGTCCAAAATCTTTCCTCTTAAAACAAGAAAAGTGAAGGCACCTGAAGTTCCGCCCCCAGTTACAATGCCCACGAGAAGAAAAGAGAGATCACTCTCTTCCTTGGTGGTTAATGCCCCCAAAGTATCAACACAAACTACCATGACTGGACGGAGGACAAAAGCTGTTGCCAGAAAGGCCAGTGCTTTGCGAGGTTCTAGTTTTTCGTTGGAGAGGCCTCTTAAAAGAGAGGAAGACTCTATGGAGGATCACCAGGAGAGCGCAAGTTCACCTGAGACACTAAATAAATTCACTCAAAATAAAAGACAGGTAAATTGAAGCCTAGAAATTTTTAGGATATGAAGGCTTTTTTCTCTGTGTGTCCAATATTGTTTAATAATGCTCCTTTTCTCAAACACCCATTTACTTGAAATAATTAATGTTTTGAATTAGACTGATGGTATCTGTTGTCTTTATAAAATTGAAAAACAGTGTATTTCTCCTGCCGAACCGAGCCAACACATGAATAAAGATGCTGAAAATGGTGATGAATCGTGGGATGGGAAATTGGATCTCTGGAAACCTTTGAATTGTTTGGTGGAGGTTGCAAATAGGACCAAGTCCTTCAAGTCCAGTTCACAAGGTTCTGATTCTAAATTAGAACCTAACCATGTATCTAACGTTGAAGCTCAATTGTGCAAAAGCAAAAATAAGGAAGACAAATGCAAATCAAAAGTTGAGGATGAAAAGAATATTGCTGGTCCTGGAACGTCAGAAACTGTAACTCCTAAGAAGTTACGCAGGATCCGTCGGAAGAGGGCTTCTGGATTTGGGGATTCTGGCATTTCTCCACAAGCTGTGCTAGATGCATCCGGTCCAAAGCATGAAAGAAGAATGGGTCCTGTTTGGTTCTCATTAGTGGCCTCTGAAGACCAGTAAGAATTTATTTTGGCCTTCAAACTCTAATGGATCGAAAACAGAGTTTTTGTAAGATTATCTTCTCTTGGTCATAAGCTGATTAAAACTTCAATGCTTTCAGGGAAAGAGGTGCATCCCTCCCTCAGATTCCTGCAAATTACCTAAGGATAAAGTAAGTTCCTTTAGCCAATTCCTTCATGAGTCTTGCAATAGCTTGCTATGTATTCTTCTTCCTTCTGTCTGAAGATTTATAATTTGACTTGTCAGTTATCCATTTTTTGGGTACCATAATCTTGTAGTATTTGGCTTGGCATATGGAAAAGGGAACATACATGTATGTTGTTACCAATCTAGACTGGCAAAAGGGATTTGATAAAAATATTTTATTCTGGAGTCTATAAGGTAATAGGTAAATTGGAGTTGTAAACTAAACATTCAATGGACTGTGAGACTAGAAAGATATGGTTGAAGGCAAAGATACTATATCTTGGAAGTCTTTTGCGCAACTCATGAAAACAAAGCTACTGAACTTATAGACAATTGAGTGGATTACGGGCTTAACTTCCACACATTATGTATGGAAATGCTTACTGGTTGACTTACAACTCCTTGGGTTTTGTTTAGTTCACAGAATGGATTTATCTAAATGTTACGGGTGCTGCAGGACCTGATATGCCAAGTACCACCAAATGTTTATGGCAACTGATGCTTATAAAACAAGAGTCATGATGTAAGAAGGCTAAACATTGGTTTTAACTAGAGTATAGTTAGAGAGATAAAGCACTGGTGGGACCAGCAACCATTACTAGAAGTCAAGTGTTACCTGTTTAGACAGCATTTTTTTAGCTATCTTCAGTAATGTTAATATTAATCAACGTGATCAAGGAAGCATTTGGCTGGGGTGTGGATGGTTATTCAAAGATCTAGTAAGCTTAAGATACGATGGCAAAATGCTTATTAAAAGTGTGGTTAGACAATCCAACTTTACTTCTAGATTGTTATATATGAAAAAGGTCTCGCTAGTCACCTCCTATTGTTAATCCAGCTTCTATCCACTGATTACGGTTTCCTCCCCTCCTTTAAGCTCTCTCTTTAAAGGTGTGTTTCTTTTACTTGGTGAAATCATTTTATGACATTAGTTATTTACTCTCGTTTTCTACTTTAACCCCAATCATTTGAGCATGCCTTCCAGACATTGTTGCCTAGATCTTAGCTTTAGTTATCGAGTATGTAATAGTCAAGTTAGAGTTGAGCAGATCATGTAATTAAAAGGGGCGCTGCGATCCTGATTTTTATTTACTTATATATGTTCCTTATACTGTTAAGGAGTGAAAACTTATCATCGACCAACTTCACATTACATTCCATATTGGAACCCTAAAGCAATTATGACAAGACTGCAAGCTGACTGCATCTTTTGTCGTCATGCTTGAGAACTACTCGATATAAATTTCAAAACTGAAAGAAAAGTGACATGGTGAAAGGATATGTCCTGAACGACTTGTGGATTGTGAGGTGAATAAAAAATAAAAAATATGTAATTTTGTTTCTTTTGCCAATTTAACTATGTTATTTTTACCATTTTTAATTTAAGTGCTGTGGTCTGTTGTCACTACCTATAGCTAAATCCCATCTATCAATTTGTTTTAACTAAAGGTGCTTACTCCTGCCTGTTTTGTTCTCCTTTCCGGTTGATGTACAACACGAAAAATCTACGTTGTGCATCGGCCATATGGATTAATGACTGTGTTTCCACTGAAAGTTTTGAACTGAATGATAGTTATCTCTCAGTGTCAGTTTAGATATGGATCCATCCAAGGGTGAAGCCAGAAATTTTATACTGGGGGCCCAGATTGAATTATAAAATTGAGGGACAAAAAAGTGCAATTTTACCATTTATTAGCTTACAATGTTATAAATTTTGAAGGGACTAAAATGCAACTTTACCATTTTTAGTCCCCCTCCTCCCTCAGTGATGCCTCCGGTTCCCTCTTCCAAAACCATTTTGTTTAAATTGTTATTTTCATTAAATTTTTGGTACAAAAATCTAAAAGTTTTAACTATCTGACTTTTGAAATGATGGAATGGTTCATATTTGTTCCTCTGTGGCAGGGATGGAAATATGCCTGTTTCTTTTATTCAAAAATACCTTATGAAGAAATTGGATCTCACCAATGAAGCTGAGGTGAGTTGATCTCTCCTTGAATGTTCTCTGATGATACACACTAAGAAGAAATTTGGCCAAAATGATTTATAGCTTTCTTTTTGGTTTTCCAATGCCAACTTTCTTCGACGAGGCTCTTTGTTTTTAGAATGCGATGGGCTGCTTTTATTCTTATGCATGTATACTTGTTTTGGCAGGTTGAGATTAAATGCATGGGACAACCTGTACTTCCCACACTGCAGTTGTATAATTTAGTCGATTTGTGGCTACAAACAGCATCGACATCACAGCGTGTGGCAGCATCTGCTGGTTCTAGTGCAAAGGAATTTGTGATGGTATTGGCATATGCTCGAAAAGTCCCAGGTCAATAACAATGTCTTCTTTCAATTCTTTCTCCCACCGCATCAATAATCTTAATGCATATATACCTATATGTATGATATTATCATTATTTGAATCTTCATCTGCAATAGAGTAGGACATTTTGATACACGGCATGTATTCTATGAAGGCATATATCGAGTGAGTTAATTTGCGGCGAAGTAACGGGGTTTAACTACCCTAACTGTACTGTACCGACATGATCGAAATCATGTCATAACACTCTACTTCTCCATTTACAGTTACTACTGGTGGATGTTCTTTCATTGATTTCAGTCAGTTTTTTTATGTAAGATTCCAGCTTTCCGCTTGTTACTTAAAGACATGCATTGCACTCACAAGTTCAAATTTTGTATAGTCACGAACTCTGAGCCTAAATTTATTAGGGACACTTGGAGCAGAACCTAAAACACCATAGCTTGGGGATCTCAAATGTCAATGACATTTGATACTAGTGGTGCTTTTTTTGTGGACGACAATAACAACTTTTTGGCTTCTTAAACAAAAGGATTAACTGTCAAATAAGTGCTCAAATTATATTTTTTTTTCTAGTCAAGTGCTCAAATTATACATTTTTTTTAGTCATGTGCTCAAATTATATTTTAGGCCAAATAGATGTCTAACGTTTCATTCCGTGACCCATTTAAGGTTTGGCCCTGGCGGACGTTAATTTTTTTTGTTATCCAATTAAAATTGAACATGTGGCAATATTAATTTTTTAATTTTATTTTTTTTCAAAAAATAAATCAGAATTTTGTAAATATTTAAAATTTTCAAATAATCACAAAATAGTTCTCAAATCCTTGAACGCCAAATCCAACTACTCCCACCAGCGTTGGTCGTGTTTTCGGCGACAAAATGAAGCGTTGGTCGTGTTTTCGGCGACAAAATGAAGCGTGCTCCCCTCGTCGAACAAACTACATCGTTTGTTATAACGTTGTTTGTCGCGAATTATTCAAATGAACAATTTGACAATTGGGATAATAGTGTAAATGGTTGTGATAGTCCGACAATGGAAGTGATGGCAGTAGCGTAGCAATTGACGACAAAAACAAGTCAAATCGATATTTAGATTTTGGGTGTTAAGGATTTCAAAATTTGGAGATATTTTGTAGAATTTGAAGTTATTTGTTTTATTTATTTAAAAATATAATTTTGAGAATTTAAGAAGATAACACGTGTCAAATAACGAAAGTTAATGGTGAAAATTAATGGAAAGTTAATGGTGAAAATTAACGGACATTAATGGTGGGATACCTATTTGAGTAACATTGAAAACGTTACACATATTTGACCTAAAATAAAGTTTAGACACCTAAGTAAAAAAAGTATAGTTTAAACATTTATTTGAGTATTAAACCTAAATTAGAAGTAAGGGTGTAAAAATAGGTAATCAGATGAGTTTCAGGTCGGGTACTGTCAGGTCAGGTAAAACCGGGTACATGTCATTTCAGGTCATTTTTCTGTTTTGACTCGACTCGGGTCGGGTGCGGGTTCATTTCAGGTCGGGTCCATTTCAGATCGGGTCCATTTCAGGTCGGGTCTATTTCAGGTCGGGTCAAAACGGGTCGGGACCGAAACAGATAATTGACAGGTTAATTCAGATTCAGATACACTTCAGGTCGGGTCCATTTCAGGTCGGGTGCATTTCAGATCGGGTAATTTTAGGTCGGGTAATTCAGGTCAGAGTATTTTCTGGATTGAAATTCGTATTGAGTTTGAGTTCGGTAAAACCGTATAAGTAGTCGATAGACTTTAGGTTGGCCTTCGTCAATCGTCATTGATTTGGAGTTAATTATTTAAAGTCATATCAAATTAAAATTATAAAACATTGGAGTAATTAAAAATAATGAAAAGTAGTCAATTTGGACTGAAAATGGGTCAATTTGGATTAAAAATAAAGTTTTACAGATTATAATGAACAAAAATATCAAATTAAAATTATAAAATATTAGACATGTTTAAAAGAAAAGACTGAAAAGGGGTCAATTTGAAATAAAAATAAAATTTTGGGACTGTAATGAACAAAAATATCAAAGTAAAAGTATAAAAATTAGAGTAATTAAAAAAACAATAAGTAGAGGTCAATTTAGAATAAAAATAAAGTTTTAGGGTCTAGAATGAACAAAATTTCAAATTAAAATTATAAAACCTGATGAATTAAAATATATATATATATATAAGGGTCAATGTAACACCCGGGTTTAGGGGTCGGGTGAAAATAATATTTTAATATTATTTGGGTTCGGGTTTGTAATTAAAATGATCCCTTAAAATTTCGGGTTTCAAAAATAAATATTTGAAATGAGACCAAATTGATTTAATTGCAAGTTGAAGGGCTATTTAAAGAACAAGGGAATAGCCATTCATTAATGGCCTTTTTGTAATTTACTCATTTTCTAATTTAAATTCCCCTTTATACAAATAAAACACCCTTTTACTATTCATCTTCTTCTTCTTCAACGGGTTTGAAGAGCTCCCTCCCCCTTTCACTATTCCATCTCCTCCCTCCCTCATTTTGGCTCGGTTTTGAAAGGTAATTACGTTTTTGACTTGCTCTCAACTTCCTCTCTTCAAAAGTACAAGTAGTTTTCATTTTCATCCATGTTTTGGAATTTGAGTTTTTAGAGGATTTGAATAAAAATGGTAGCTTTATTGTGTTTGACTTAAAGTTTTGATTTAATAGTGATAGATATGAAGTTTATGAATCAAATAGTCCAACATATATGATTTTTAAAGGGTTTTGTTAAGTTTCCCGAATTTGGGTTTTGGTGGGTTTTTAGGAGGGTTTTTAGTTGAGTTTTGGGTGTGGTTTGTGTTGGAAATTGAGGGTTGATGTTAGGGTATTGGTTGGGGGTCGTTTTGGAAGCATTTGGAAGTGTTAAATGTGTTGAAATCACAAGTTTTGGACTGTGCAAAGGGGCTGCTCGGGAATGGCTTTTTGGGGGTTGTTCTTGGTTCGAAAAACAAGTGTTTGATGTTTGAATTTCATTCCGGGTTTGCTACATTGTGTTGTGGACTGATTTGAGGTTAATTTACTTGTGTTGAGGCGATTAGAAGCAAGGATTTGCGTTGGTAAAGCTTTGGGATCGAATCCGGAAGTGAGGAGGCTTGAGTCGGCTTTGCTTGTTTTGCTTAAGGAAATGAGGTGAGTGGTTAATGTTTTAAATTGATTTCAATGGTTGGTTTTAGCATGTGGAAGTGAAAATGTTTTCAAGTGATGTTTTGGTTCAAAGGTAATTTTGAAAGTGGTTTAGATTCGAGCTTGAAAGTGACTCAAACTTAAAGAGTAAGTTGATGTGAAATGCCTCTTTAATTTCCCTTTTTATCATTGTTTTCGTTGCTTGAAATGATGGTTTGTTAAGCATGTAAATTTAAGTACTTGAGTAGGAGCATGTTGTCTATTTCTATATCGTTAATGATGTATGATGGTATTAATGATGTCGTTGATATGCCTTGAAAGGTGTGAGTAAGTTGGTGCAAGTTGTGCACGAAAATGGTGAGTAAGACCATTGTGATCGGTAAGACTCCAAGTAGTAAGTGATGCTTAATTGTGGTTTTCGTTACATCTTGTTTTGGTTGTGCATGATATAGTGAGTACATGTCGTATGGTAGTAATTGTGCATCGTGTTGCATGGTTGGTGTCGAACCTCACGTGATGGTTGTCGTTGCTCCGGTGATGTGTAGTCCCGCCGGTAGCGAGTGATGTAAGACTCCGGTGATGTGTAGTCCCGCCGGTAGTGACTAGTAGAAGAGTACTTTGATGTGTAGTCCCATTGGAAAACTACTAGTCGAAACGGTGATGTGTAGTCCCACCGTGTGTGATCGGTTATGCTTGTGCATACCATGTGTTGTTCATGTGTATCTCACTATATCATTCTCTTTCATGGTTTTGCTTTAGTCTAAGATCATACCTTTATGCATGTTATGAAGTGTAATGCTACGTTAAATGCCTATATGGTTGACCCTTGGTTGAACTTGCATGTTAGTAGAAGGATTAGGTAGTTGGATGATTTTTATGCGTTGACCTTTACTTTTAAAGAAAGCTTTGAACCCTGCATTGACGTAGTTATGTTTTAGAGCTCCGCTCACTAAGCTTTATGCTTACGCTCTCCTTTTTCCGACAATGCAGATCTTTGGCTTGGAGTTAGCAAGGAGCAAGAAAAGGGCGTCCAAGCGTGTGGTAATTGCTCAAGTATGGTTTATTAAATAATGTAGTAGTCTAGCAATGGGAAATGCTACGTGTTTTAGGAGCTTGTATCTAGACTCCTTTGAGTTGGCTTATTGTTGTTAATGCCTAATGTTGATGTTTGAATTAATTATGGATTGTAGACATGTAATACCTTGGTGATTGTTGGTGTGTATGATGGCATGCTTTAGGGTGTTTAGGTTGCCTTATGTATGTTTGCAAACCTCTTGTGTTTGACTTGTGCCTTTAAGACCATTTGAGCCTTCATGTATGCTTAATATTGCCTAGTTTGCTCTTTAATTAGAATGCTATGTATGAAAGCTTTAATCCATGTTTGAATGGCACCCTTGGCTTAAATATATGTGCTTGCATGTTGGCATACGCTTAGGTGAGTCGAGAAATGCTTTTAGAGTCGATTCGGGGTGGTTTTGGTTGAAATTGAGGAATTGCAGTGCAGGGGGTATCGATACCCCTGGTTAGGGTATCGATACTCTCTTGCCCAAACGCCTCAAATTTTTCCTAGGGTTCTGTAATTTGGGAATTGGGAGTTTGAATAGAGCGTATCGATACGGGGTCCCCGAGTATCGATACGGACCTATCTGTTGACCAAGGAAGGTTGACCGAGGAAGAGGGTATCGATACCCCTGGTAAGGGTATCGATACGGTCTTCACGTGTTGACTTCTTGGGTTGACCTAGAAAGGGGGTATCGATACCCCTGATCAGGGTATCGATACTGCCTGCCTTATGAGCTTAAAATTGCATGTTTTAGCATGACTGTGTTACGAATGCGCTTTCCTTTGAACGTTTTCCGCTGTTGTGAATCATATAGGACCTAACCTTCATCTAGGCAAGATAAAATAAAAAAAATTAGGGTTGCTAACCGAGGGGAACCTTTACGGGTTTCACTCGGTTTTCCCCGTGTAGCTCACTCGGACCGGTCATCCGGCCAGACCGGGACGAGGGGGTTACAGTCAATATGGAATTAAAATAAAGTTAAGGGACTAGAATGAAGAAAATATCAAATTAAAATAATAAAATATTGGACAAATTAAAAAATAAATGTGGGTCAATTTAGAATAAAAATAAAGCTTTAGGGTCTAGAATGATGAAAATATCAAATTAAAATTATAAAACATTGGACGAATTGAAAAAACAATAAATAGGGGTCAATTTGGAATTGAAATAAAGTTAAAGGGACTAGAATGAACAAAGTACAAATTAAAATTATAAAACATCAGACGAATAAAAAAACAATAGATAAGAGTCAATTTGGAATTAAACTAAAGTTTAGGGGACTAGAATGAACAAAATATCAAATTAAAATTATACAACATTTCAGACTAATTAAAATAAAGTTAAGAGACTATAATGAACAAAATATCAAATTAAAATTATAAAACATCGAACTAATTAAAAAAATAAAAAGTGGTCAATTTGGAATACAAATAAAGTTTAAGGACTAAAATGAATAAAATGTCAAAGTAAAATTATATATTATTGGACTAATTAAAAAACAATTAGTAGAGGTCAATTTGAAATAAAAATAAAGTTTTAAGGGATATAATGAACATAAATATCAAATTATAATTATAAAACATTGGACGATTCATGGTTTAAAGGGTTTAGGTTTTAGGGACAATTTATAAATGGTTAGGGTTCATACATTGATAGATACATACATACTTGCATATATTAAGGTTTAATGTGTAGGGTTTAGAGAAATTCATCAAGGGTCCAGGGTTTATACATAGATAGGTACATACATACATTAGGGTTTAGTGTTTATGGTTTATGATTTTTAGGGTTTAGGGTTTCAAGTTAAGGGAATATTCATTAAGGGTTTAGGTTCATACATTGATAGCTACATACATACTTACTTACATACATTTTAGTCTCAATATTAGACACTAGAATGAACAAAAATATCATCAAATGATTTATATCTAAAATATTGGAGTAAATTACAAAAATTAAAAATTAATAAGGGTAACTTTATGTGGAAAATAAAATTTTAGGGAATAAAATGAATAAAAATATCACCATATTAAAAATATTGGACTAAGTTAGAAAAAAGTGAATATGGGTCAATTTAGAATAAAAATAAAGTTTTAGGGACGGTAATGAACAAAAAATCTAAATTAAAATTAAAGACATTGGACTAAATCAGTGACTAGAATTAAAGATATTGCACTAAATCGGTGACTAAAATATAAATCAAAATCAAAGCTATTGGACTAAACTAAAATTAAGACTAAAATGAATCCAACTAAAACTAAAGATTAAAAAAGCTAAATGTAAAACCCATCAACTAATAATAACCTAAAATGCAAATAACTCTTAAAAATGGACGGGATTTTCCCTTATTTTTTAAACTTAATTTTTTACTCATCTTTCAAATGAAATTGAAAGATGAGAAATGGTCAAATCAGAATTGGATGTTGGGTGAAACTTGAGATTGAGAATTAGGATTGATTATCATTCATTGGGTTTTGGGCTAAAAATGTTAATTTAGATTAAAAATTAAATTTTAGGGACTAGAATAAATTGGACTAAATTGCCAAAAATATAAATCAATATGAGGCAATTTTGACTAAAAATTAAATTATATGGACTATAATAAATAAAAATATTATTCGACTAAATTACCAAAAATAGAAATATATATGAGTCAAATTCAGCTAAAAATATATGTATGTATATATATATATATATATATATGTGCATATATATTATAAATATATATATGTATGTAAGTTTTAGTATGTATAATATGTATACTTACATATATATATTGTTATAATTAATTAAATATATGTATGTATGTGTGTATATATATATTATATATGTATGTATAATATATATAATATGTGTATATATATCTACATATATATATACACACATATACATATAAATATACATATACATATATTATGATATATACATATATATGTATTGTTATAATTAATTAAACATATGCATGTATATATATACTAAAACACACACATGTATACATACATACTAAAACACATATATATGTATGTATTTAAGTTTTAGTATGTATGTATGTGTGTATATATATATATATATGTAAGTTTTAGTATATATATATACATGTATGTATGTAAGTTTTAATATGTATATATTGTTATATATATATATATATATATATATATATATATATATATATATATATATATATATATATATATATGGGATAGGATCAAATTACACTGTGTAGAACTCTTTAAGTTTTACACGTTTTTTGGATCATTGGATAAGTGAAACGGATGGATGAGCTTAACAGTAAAATATGTGAAGATTATCACTTGGGAATTAAAAACACGGAATTAATCTCAACCATCCATTTTTCCCATCCAACGATCTAAAAAACGTGTAAAACTTAAAAAGCTTTACAGAGTGTAAGTTGATCCTTACCCTATATATATATACTAGAACATACATATTTGTATGTATATATGTATACCCCTAAACAATACCCATAAACATCAACCCTTAAATCTTATAATCACTAATAATTAGAGTACAAGCTTAATCCCCTACTCCTTAAACTAATCTCATAACCCTAAATAATTAAGTTGACACATTTACTCCTAAACCCCAAACATGAATATCTAAATCTTACAGACATTATTCACTAATAATTAGAGCGCAAGCCTAATCACATAATCCCTAAACTAATCTCATAACCCCAAACAATCAACTTGACACATTTACCCCTAAACCCTAAAATTAAACCCATAAATCTAACAAACAAAATAAATTGAAACATAAAAAGGACAAATCTAAAAATAAATTAAAACTAAATTATTAATTAGAGCTCAAATCACAAATGAATAAAATTATTAAACTAATTACTTACCAAATCTTTATACGAGGACCAATCAAATTTAAAGCAAACCAAAAAGTTTAATAATTAATTAATTTATGAAGCATCACCTAATTGAATGAAATTTAAAGAAACTAAACCAAAAGTTAGGACTAAAAAACAAACTAGAACTTAAAAAACTTAAACCCTAATCATCTAATTAAAGAATGACCTAAAGAATAATTAACCCCTAAATAAAAAAAATCCCACCTCCATACCCAATTTTGTTTGATCTGGCGGCAAAATCCTCCATAATTCCCTATCAATCAAAAAAACTTCCCCCCATTAATTTTAAAAAAAAAACTTTCCCCTAAACTAAAAATATATATTTTTTATTTTAATAGTTATAATTAAAAAATTTAATAAAATATTTTTAAATTTAATGATCACAATTAACAAACTAGTTTAAATTTTAAATAATTTGTTTTAAATTCATGCATCACAACTTATTAATTTAATAAAACTTTTAAATTTTGAATATTTTTTAATAAAACAATTTTAAGTATGTTAATTCTTATTAAACTTCACAAATAATTTATATTGAACAAGTTAGTGCTAAATTAATTTAATAAATTAATATTTTACATTTATCAACACTTTAAATTTATCAAATCTAGACTTCCTCAACTATATGTCAAGTAAATATCAAGTCAGATCAATATCAGTTCAGGTTAAAAATAGGTCGGGTTCAAAGCAGGTCGAGTACAAAACAGGTCGGATTCAAAACAGGTCGGGTAATATCAGATCTCAGGTCAATTCAGTCGGGTAAAATTGGTTATCTGCTAGGTCAGCTTCGGGTTCGGGTTCGTTTCAGTCGGGCGCATGTCGGGTTTCAAGTCTACAGTAACATGTCCAATTTGGGTTCGGGTCGTTTTCAGTCAGACGCAGATCGGGTTCGGTCACTACAGTAACAGGTCGAGTTCAGGCTCGGGTCAACAATAGTCAGTTATAGATCGAGTTCGAATCATTAAATTTTTAAATCAAATCAAGTTCTGACTCGAGTAAATTTCAATCGAATTTTTAAGTCGGGTCAACTTTTCACGTACCTAATTAGAAGTACAAAACACCCAAAGTAGAGGGGGAAGTAGCCATCGGCCCATCGACGTGGATAGAATTTTGGGAGAAGGAAAATAAGAAGAAAAGAACTTCCATTAATGGCGTAGAAGTAGAACCACTCATGCCAACTACCCTTGTATTCATTCACCTTTGACAAAAGATTACTCGTCTCTCAAATCTCAATCTCTTTGGGGGAAGTTACCCCATTTTTCACAAATTCGGTTTTAGGATAACCGAATTCCCTCTGTTGCAATTCCCCGAGACATGATTAAGTATTGATAATTGGAGCAAATTAAAAATGGACGATCAATTTAATTATTATTTTATAAAATACACATATCATCACTCAACTATTTTTTCATTATTATTTTGGTCATTTAATTTTTAATTTATTTAATTTATTTACTGAACTTTCGAATGGCTCTTATTTTGGCCACTCTTTATTATTTTATTATTATTTTTTTGACATTTTTATTATTATTTAAAATAAGAACAATTTAAAATATAAAATTAAATCCAATTGTTTGTCGGTCACAATTTTCCGTCGTCAGATGCCACCGTTGGCGGTTGTAGATAGTGGCTGTTCAGTTCCAAATTTCACTGGTCGCGTCGTCTCGCCCCTTAAGTCCAAATTCGACCTACATTTTGTCGAAAAATACTCTGAAGTCCATGAAAAAGAGATCAAAAGTCAGGAAACTGAAAAGTTTCAAACGAGATTTGCGAGTTTTGGGAACAAACACCAGATTCAGACACAACGTGTTAAAACGAGTCCACCGATGCAATTTGAGATCAAACAATCATCGATTCTAAGACCAACATTGGTCGACGGTGGTAGTGATTTTTTTCCTCCATATTTTTAAATTTAATAATAATACAATTATATTTTATTAGTTATTTTAAATTATTTTTATATTTAATAATATTACAAATGAAAATAATAATAAAATATTCCACAATGACCAAGATAGGAACAATCCGAAAGTTCGGTTAGTAAATTAAAAAATTTAAAAGTTGAATGACCAAAATAAGAGTAAGAAGATTGTTGAGTGATGAATGGTGTATTTTACCTTTATTTTTTATAAAGTGTTTGCTAGTATTGTATGTGTATTTTTATCTTTTCTTAAATTTATTTAATTGTATTATTATATTTTCATACATTTGTATAATCCTCGTTAAGTTAATTAAAAATATGTGTGATTAATAAAAGTTTCTACAAATCATTTACCACTCAACATATTGAATAATTTTTTTTGAAAATTTTTATTTAGGGAAGGGAAAGAAATTTACTTTTAATAAGTATTGAATTTACAATTTAAGGGAGAAGAAAATATCAACCGAGAGTTTTTAATTATATTTTTTAAATTTATTTATGGTTGGAATAATTATTTCACCACCTAGGTACCTTTTTCAATTTCACCAATGGGGGTCTTTGCTACAGTGATCTTGGAAGTCAGTCGAAAGTGATGCTGACTTTAGTGAAATTTATTTATTTTTATTAAAAAAATTGGTGAAGTCGAGCTGAATGTAAGTTAACTTCACCTTAAAAAAAGATTACATGTTATTTTTGTGCGAAATCAATGTTAATCAGCTGATTAGAACACATTAACACTGAAGTTGACATTCATTTTAGCCGATTTTTAAAATCGTTGTAATAAAAATCCCAAATAAAAAAAGTACTCCAAACGATAAATAATTATCCCAACCACAACATCTCAGAAAATTATCCAGTAACCTAGTAAAGAAATTTTTTAAATGACCACATAAAAAACATAAATTTCAATAGATATCTAAATGTGTTCAAACTATTAAATACTTATAATTCAATATTAGTATTTCACTAATTTTTTTTGACCGAAAGTATTTCACTATTCTCATCACTTATGACCATGCAGTTATGTATACAGATTGTTCGGAAAAAAAAGTTTATACAGATTTATACCATTTGAATATTTCAGTTATTATTGTTATAATATTTAAAAGCATATACTCATGTATTCTTCTCTGTTATACATTTTTTTTCACTCTTCTATTTTATATGAGGCGATTATAATTTTTTTAAAATTCTTTTCTTCTTTATTATTTTTTTACCGGCGGTGACCTTTAACCGTTCTGCCAGTTTTGTACATATATAAAATTCATCTTTTTCGATGAATATTTCGTTTTCAAGTTTGTTTCTTGTTTTTCTTCTACTTTGTCTGTTTCTTATTCAAATTTGTTTTTATGGCAGTTCTTTTGTCTACTTGGTGGCAGTTTTTTTCGTCTATTTTTAGCAGTTTTTGTCTGTCTTCATGACATTAGTCTGTCTTTTGACTGTTACTCGTTCGAGTGACGAGTATCAACGAGCGCTTTTCAACGAAGGAGGTTGTTCTATACATGTTATGATTCCCCTTTGTGGTTGTGCCGACATGCCAAGAACAAGTAGCGGAAGAATTTTTGCTATATTTAGAGAGCACTCAAGGCAAAGTTATAGTTTTTCTGGATTTTTATTTCAGAAGATTTCTTCTGACAGTGTTGGGTTTGGTATTTTAACGTCTTGCACACTTTTATATTTTGTTGTTTTTGTTCTGCATTGTATTTCTCTTGTAGAAGGTGTGATTCATTTGTATTTCTTTCGCTGTTGAATATAATCCAAATTAAAAAAAAAAAGCATATACTCATGTTGTTTTTAGGCCTAAATGAAAAATCAACCCCTACACTACACATTTTGTTTATTTTTAGTCCTTAAACTATTTTTTGGTCAAAATAAGTCCTTAAACTATCATTTCTAGTCACTTTAAGTCTCATAATTATCTAAGTCAAAAAAATTTTTTGACCAATAAGATGTTGGCACATCACAAAGATTTTTTGACCAATAGTTAGTTTAGGGACTAAAAGAAACAAAATGACATGTTTTAGGTATTTATTTTGACAAAAAATAGCTTAAGGCTTAAAGTAACCAAGAATGATAGTTTAGGGACTTATTAAAAAAATAATTTAAAAGCTAAAAAGCAAACAAAAGGCATAATTTAAGGGCTGATTTTTTATTTAAACCTTATTTTTTAATATTCATTTTAGATTAGTTAATTAATAAATTAATTATTAAAAATTATATAAAAAACGTGCACTCACAGACCATAGGATCCATAAAATAGCATTAATTTTAACCAAGGAAAGAAAGTAGTAATTATCAAATACAAGCAATCACCAAGGTAGCTAAAAATTTGGTACCAACATTTTTATTTTGATAAATTCGGTAATCGGTACCAATATTTTTGTTTACCGCTTTGAGGCCCTTTCTTTTATCCAAAGGTGATAAAGCAAAGAATCAATTCACCGTTTAAGGCAGTTGTTTGGATTTTAAACGAGGGAGTACCCACCCCGGGCGGGGCTGCCCACAACCGAAACCAGCCCGCCATCGTTACCGTCCAGTTCACTGTACAAATCCTCCGTTCCCCTGAACGCAGCGTGTAGTCCCACCATGCAAGCCCCAACCAAAATGGAAATCAAAACGTTCAACCAAACGTTGGTGAGAACCAGAGCCACAATCGTAATTACGCCGAGGATCGCCAGCATGACGCGGTCGTCGATCGGACGGTTGAGAATGTACAAGCGATCGTCTCGGAAGAAGTAGAGGAAGAACCAGGCGACGAAGACGACCAAGAAAACGATCATGGAGATCGGATGCCATAGCAGGCTGAGGAAGAGGACTGCAAGGATTGTCATGGCGTAGTTGACGCGGAAGTAGTCGAGGTTCCGCTTCATGCGTGCGGTGGCGTCGCCGAATGAGATGGGGCGGGCTAAGGATGAGAAGGACAGGAACGCGCGCCATGGGCGACGCGTGAAGCCAGATTGGGTGGCGCGTGTGAATAACGCGGGTGTGGAGGGGGATTGCGAGGTCATTGTTGAAGTTAACGGAGATCAGATTGGAGTGAGAGAGTAATAGAGGCCTCGCGAAGAGATTCTTAGCCGATTCTCGACTTTCAAACTTCCCAAGCAAAGTAAAGCGCTGCTGTGAGCCTGTGACTGTGAGCTTTTTACATGTTCTTTTCTTCTTCCTTTTAGTGGGATTCCCCTAACGGCAGCGTTTTGTATTGAATCTCGTCTTCGGATTTTGTTTGATTTTTTTTTTGAATGGTTGGATTTTGTTTGATAAACATGAAGCAGAAAAGAATACTAATATTTTTCCGTCCGACACTTGCTTCTTATTTATTTTTTATTCTTAATCATAATTATTTGAAGTATTTTAAATAATTAAATTTGTAGAATAATATTTTAAAATTAATTAATTAAATACTTTTAAGTTTTTTACATTTTATCAACAACAAATTTTAATATAATGTGAAGTCAAAATAAAAAATCACACAAAGCAAAAGATTATTTTAGTTGGGCAACATTATAACTTTTGAGAATAGAATTTTGTGCCTTTTTTCGGTATTACTATTTATGTTTTTATATAAAAAATAGGTTTAGAGTTTAGAGTTAATGTTAAGGATTATGTTTTAAAGAATTAAGGGTATGATGTATGATGTATTTTTTTAGTGTTGAAGCATAAAAATAACACTGAAAAAACACAATAATTTTTTTTCAACTTTTGGTTTCTTGATTTTGGTATTTGTGGGTAGCATAATACCTAACTTTAGCATTTATGTGTGATGTGGTACAAATTTGTTAAAATGATGCAATTAGGTACCTAATTTTTTTTATATGCGATTAGTACCAACTTTTTTTGGGGCAGTTAACTACCTAACTTTTTTTTTTCTCGAATGGCAAGGCCTTACTAGAATTCAGCTCTTCTCGAGTGAGCAAGTCAACCACTACAGGCGGTGGATCAGTATATAGTACCTCCCCAACCGGCGTACTCCGAGCCAAGGAAGCCAACCTATCAGAAACAAACATTAAAAAAAGAGTAAACTATCTGTTTGACCACCAAACTATTGTGAAAGTTTTAAAATGACCACCATAGAAAAAACGCGCCATTTCACTACCCAAACTATTAAAATGGGATCATTTTGGCCACCTGCCGTTAAGGGTCTAACAGCAGAGCTGACGTGGACCGTTAAAACAAACGGTGACGCTTAGGTGGAAAAGAAGAAGAAGGAAAAAGCCAACTCAGCTTATTAGAAAACAAAAGGTCTCGTTTTTTTTCTTTACTTCGACACGAAAAAAAAACCCCAAAATTCTCTCAACTCTGTCTGAAAATCCAAAAAAGTTCTCGACGATCTGTGATCTTTTGTTGGAGATAGAGAGGAGATGGTCGGACTTCTACGCGAAAAAGGGGATCCTTCTCCGCGATACGGTAAGTTTGATTCTTGTTCTGGGGTTTAGGGGTGAAATTTTAGATTAGGGTTAAAACGATTAGGGCTAAAACGAGATTAGGGATTTCAGATTAGGGTTAAATAATTGATATTAGGGTTAATACAAGATTAGGGATTTCAGATTACACTTAAAAGTTGCTATTAGGGTTAGGGTTTACACTAATCTTAGAAATTAGGGTTAATAAAAATTTGCGATTAGGGTTAATAGATTACACTTAAAGTTTGATTCTTCGCTTTTGTCTGCTTGTTGTTGGTTTTGTCTGCTTGTTAGGGTTAAAAGAATACACTAATCTCAGAAATTAGGGTATTGCAATAAAATACACTTTTTTTTGTCTTTTTTGTTAGGGTTAATAAGATATACTTTGTTTGTTAATAAGATATACTTTTAACAATAAAATACACTTAAAGTTTGACGTGGGTTGATATCAATATTTAGGGTATTGCATGGTGGGTGGGGTATTTATTATTTGTTTGTTATACTTTGTTTGTTGCACTGTGAAAGCATTAATGGTTAGTGTTGTACAATATTTGTGTTATTTGACAGGGGCTGATTCAGATGAGTTTAGTCTTGTTGTACATCATGGACAAAGACTTGATTATTTCGATTACTGTAATGTGGATACTATGTCCATGTTTGAGATTGTTAATATGGTAGAACTGTTAGGTATTATTACTGCTGTTACTGTCTTTTGGAAGGTTTCAGATAGACCATTAGAACTGAAGAAGTTGATAACTGATTATGATGTACTTGAGATGGTAGGGCATTTACCTACAGATCATTACATGCATGTACACTTAAGGGAAATAGGAGTGGACAATGAGCCTGAGATGAGTGTACATTCTGAAACTAGGGTAGAACCTGAAACTAGGGTAGAATCTGAAACTAGGGGAGATGCTGAAAGTAGGGTACATTCTGAAACTAGGTTAGATTCAGATTCTAACTCAGAAGATGAGGAGTTTCTTGTGGAGTCAGACTCATCCAGTCATAATTCTGAATTTAATGACAGTGAAACAGAAGTTCTTAGCTCTGAAACTGAAAGGTGTAGTGGGAATTTAGGTTTGGGCAGTGATCAAGTACAATATGAATCTGACAATGACAGTGGAAAATCTGACTCACTACACAGTGTAGATGAGTCAGATTCAGAGGGTCCAAAACAACCTAGATTTCCTGAATTTAATTCTGAGTCAGACTTAATGAACCCTAAGTTGAAGGTTGGTCAATTGTTTGCAAGCAAAGACATACTTAAGGATGCCATTAAGATGTATCGCATTAAGAATAGGTACAATGTTAAGTTAAAGAGAAATGATAATAGAAGGATTCAAGTAAAATGTAAAGGAGAGTGTCAATGGGTGTTATGGGCAGCCCCTATACATGGTGAAGATCCTTCTACTGGTACATGGCAGATTAGGTCTATAATTGGTGAACATAGTTGTCTTAGGGAGTTCAAAAATTCCAATTGTACTGCCAAGTGGCTAGCTAAAAACTACTTTAGTAGTTTTTTTGTTGACCCTAATTTCTCTAGTGCATCCCTAAAAGAAGTTGTCCACAAGGATTGGGGATTAGTTGTAGATAAGGGTAAATGCATTAGGGCAAAAAATGTGGCTCTTGAGAACTTGAATGGTAACTACAATGAGCAGTATGCAAATCTGTATTCTTACTTAGAGGAATTGAGGCACTCTAATTCAGGGACAACAACTGTTTGTAAGTTGGATGAAAGAAAGTTTGAGAGGGTTTATATCTGCATGCAAGCATTGAAAGATGGCTTCAAAGCAGGCTGTAGGCCCATTGTAGGTCTAGATGGTTGTCACTTGAAGGGGTACTACAAAGGTCATCTTTTGGCAGCTGTAGGAATAGATGCAAATGATGCAATCTATCCTATAGCCTTTGCAGTTGTGGAGAGTGAAAACCAGACATCATGGTTTTGGTTTTTGGAATTACTTGCCACTGATTTGGAGATGGAAAATTCTCACAGCTATACCTTTATGACTGATAGACAGAAGGTATAAGTAAATTTCTTTAACATTTTGGCCTGGATTTTTTTTGCTAACTGTGAACTGTTAATTTATTTGGTTTTTTATGTATGTGTAGGGATTAATGGAAGCCGTGTCAGAAGTGTTCCCCCATGCAGCACATAGGACATGTGTGAGGCATTTGTACTCAAATGCTAAGAGTAGTGGAACTTTTGAAGGAAAAGCAGTGAAGGACCAGCTTTGGAAAGCTGCAAGGGCTACATATCCGAGAGAATTCCAATCTTGCATGGATGAATTAAAGGTGAACTCATGTTTTTAAAGTTTTGTCGAGTTTCAATTTGACCACTATCTTTTCTGTTAAGTTTTAATTTGACCACTATCGATTAGTTAAAGTTTTAATTTGACCACTATCGATTATTTAAAGTTTTAATTTGACCACTGCATTTTTTGTAGGTATTATCAGAAACTGCATGGAAATGGCTCTCACCTAAGGAATCCACCAACTGGTCAAAGTCTCACTTCTCTTTTGGATGCAAGTCTGACATGCTCCTTAATAATAATTGCGAATGTTTTAATAAGGTTCACTTTCTAACTTATCTAAATTACTTTCCAACTTAGTGTTTATGTGAATGTTTGACTAATAATAGTGCTAATCACTAATCTTTGAATGCTGACAGCTTATACTTGAAGCCAGAGACAAACCAATAATAACATGCCTGGAATCCATCAGATCAAAGCTGATGCAAAGACTTGCCAAAAAGAAGGATGAGGCTGAAAAGTGGACAGGCCTTCTTTGCCCTAAAATTCAGAAGAAGTTAGAACATGCCACATCATCAGCACATAGGTATTTTGACCATCTTTTTACTATTTTTGTGTTTTCATTGTAACTGTGAACTGTGAACTGTGAAATTGAATTTTTGTTGTTGTTTTATACTAGTTGTTGGCCTCTTTATGCTGGTGGACACATGTACCAGGTTTCATGTGGTCCATCAACCCAGCATTCTGTTAACATCCAATAGTGGACATGCACATGCAGGAAATGGCAACTAACATGTATTGCATGGAAATAAGTTTAGGGTATTACACTTTCAATTATTGTTAACTTGTTTTTTAACTAACAAATATTTTTTTTGTTTAGGGATCCCATGTGTTCATGCAATTTCTGTGATTTTATCCATTGAAGATAGGCCAGAAAGATATGTTGACTCGTGCTACTTCAGCTCAACCCAAAGAGCAATCTATTCTCATTTGATATGTCCTGTGAGGGGTGAGAAACAATGGGAGCCTGTTGACACACTAGAGCCTGTTCTGCCACCAGTCTTTAGAAGACCTCCGGGACGACCACACAAGAAAAGACGCAAGGAAAGTGATGAAACACCATCTCAGACTGGTCGATTGTCAAGAAGGGGTATCAAAATCTTTTGTAAAAGATGCAATTCGAGTGGCCATAATATCAGAACGTGCAAGGGAAAGGTTGGTGCCAATCCGAGAAGACATGGACAGGCATCCAGTGGTGTTGCTGCCACGAAAAATCCTAGAACTCCAAAACTTCCAGTAAGTTACAACCACCAGCTTCTTTGTTACTTGTTTGTTTAATTCATATATAATAAACTGTTGTTTGCTTCTTTGTTGTGCAGGTTAGAAGACTTGAACCAGTCCATCCTTCACAACCCACCACTGTGAGATGGATGCCTACAACTGGTGGTGCTGAAACCAGTCAAGGACCAAGTCCAACACCATCTCAGCCTTCACAACCCACCACTGTAAGATGGATGCCTACAACTGGTGGTGCTGGAACCAGTCAAGGACCAAGTCCAACACCATCTCAGCCTTCAGAAGTCACCACTATGAGATGGATGCCTACACCAAGAGTTCCTGCAACTCAAGAGAGCTCCTACAATCCATCTTGAATTCTGTTGAAGACTTAGGTGGTCATTTTGTATAGTGAAAGTGTGTTGCATACATGAATATCACATTTTGTTTTGACTTGCTTTTGGGGATCAATGTTTAGGGGAAGATATTTGTCTTTTGTTATGTATTGGTCAAACATTTGTATGACACCATGTTGTCATATTTAGGGTTGAGTTTGACCAAAGTATAACATGTCATTACAAACATTAAGTATCACATGTATTGGTCAAACATATGTATGCAATACTATTATGAAATTATCAAATGAAATATTATATTTTGCTTATTTTATCATCTTTCCTTTATTTTATGTCTTGTAGATTCAATTTGTAAGATAACATATGGATCAATTATCATAAACAAACAAAAACTACATTTCATTTCAATAAGATAAACCCTAAATACATTACATAATTCTTCCTCCCTGAATGTTCTTCCCCAAATACATAATCCTTACAATACATTTCAATAACAGTCACAAAATAACAGCCCTGCCATGCCCAAAATATCAGGGACAAAATCCTTTCTTCCTCATCACTGTTCTTCCTTTCTTCCTTCACCAACACAAAACCCTAAACCCACCACAATAACAACCCTAACCTAGAAGAAATGTTTCCCCAAAATAAATCCAACCAAAACAGCAACAACAACAAGCAAACTTGCAACAATTCTTTGCTTCTTTCTTTTTTCCTCCATCGAATCAATTTTTTTAAGAAGACCAACAATTACTCTTTTTGACCTATCGGTCATTGGTGGATCAAACCAAGAAAAAAAATTGCAAGCCCTAACCCCATTTCGAAATTTTCCACAACCCCAAAACCTCCTACCTGAATTTTCATAAGTCCAACTTGTTGTCAGCTTCGAACGAACCTCACAATAGCAATCACGATTCATCTCTGCTGCCATTTTCTTCTACACCAAAACCACCTGATTTCTTCTTCTTCTTCTTCACGATATACTGAAGAAAACTTGTTTTTAGGGTTAAGTTTGGGTTTCATTTATAAACGTTTTTTTATTTGCTTAGGTGGAAGGTTGACGTGGATGGCTCCTCACTCCAACGTGGAAAAAATAATCACAGCTCATACAACCCACCTGTCCACGTCAGCTCTGCCGTTAGACCCTTAACGGCAGGTGGCCAAAATGATCCCATTTTAATAGTTTGGGTAGTGAAATGGCGCGTTTTTTTTTCTATGGTGGTCATTTTAAAACTTTCACAATAGTTTGGTGGTCAAACAGATAGTTTACCATAAAAAAAGACTTCTAAAATTACGTGGTAGTGTATAATAACACTTTTAATCTCTAAATTTTCTGTACTCTATTAATATTTTTTTTAATTTGAAAAAATTAATAAATTTAATCCTTCAAAATTTAAAATTTTATCAGTTTAATTTTTTATTACTGTCAAAGAAAAGAGCCGACCAAATCGAAATAATAGTTGAATGACTGCATTCCGTAAAGAAACAAGTTATTGTTAAATTGTTATTATATCAAGAAAGTAATGAGAATGTAATATAAAATTTCTAAGAGAATAACAAACAATTCAGGAGATGAACAAATAATTTTAAAATGTAATATAAAATATAAATAATTAATTTATTAAATTATTTTAAATTAAGACTAAATTAACATATAACGCTACATATACATATTTTTATATTTTTTTCACAAGTAAGTTTGTTATGTTAATTAATGAATTAAATAACATCTAAAATTACATAATATATTTATAATATTATTTGTTGAAAGAAGGGATTTTGAGAAAAGAAATTATTTGTAAATAGTTGTAGTTAAAAGATTAAATTAAATAAAATAAAAAGTTGAGAGACTAGTTGAGAAAAGAAAACGGGGGGTAACTGTAACACCCCCTTCCCGGCCTGGTAGAGAACCGGGTCGGAGAGCGCTACCGAAAACAAAACGAAAATCGGAGACATAAATCTTAAACCTTTTTAACCAATATTTTATTACTAACTCAAAAGTCATTATAGCTTTAAAACCTTATACAAAATATAGGCAACGTATACACTATAGTAGGTAGGGGTGGGAATTGTCGGGTACCTGGGTTTCGGATACCCGGTTTTTCGGGTACCCGGTTCATCCGGGTACCTCAAATAAAGGCCCGTGTCCCGGCCCGCCTTTTCCGGGTACCCGAGATTCGGGTACCCGACACACCCGGGTACCCGTCTAATCGGGTACCGGGTACCCGCCAGTTTCTTTTTTTTAATTCGAATTATTTAAATATACCTAAAAAAAGAAAAATTCGAATTATATAATCCAACATAAAGTTTAATATTCTAAATATCAAACCCAAATAACATTAGAGTCAATAATTCTAATAAAAAACACAAACAACATTAAAATCCATAATCTTAAACAAGTTTCAAACACACAAATATAAGTCTCTAACAAGTTTCAAACACACAAATATTTATATAAGTCTCTAACAAGTTTCAAACACACAAATATAAGTCTCTAACAAGTTTTAAACACACAAATATAAGTCTCTAACAAGTTTCAAGCACACAAATACCATATTACCATAATCTTAAACAAGATCCTTCGAATATAAGTCTCTAACAAGTTTCAAACACATAAGTTTCAAACACACAAACACACAAATATAAGTCTCTAACAAGCTTCTTGGATCCTTCGAAATGCTTTCCAAGATCCTGTAAAATAGCACAAAAGAATGAATTTTCAGAAAAGAAAAATGATATATATTCAAAGAGATCAAAATCCAACATGTTGCAAAAACATCATATCAAGTCTACTACATCGCATAATTTAACTCTAAGTCTCTAACATATGATTTATTCTTATCAAAACTCAAAAGAGTTCAAATAATATACTATAGAATTTATTGCTTACCAAAGTCTAGGACACTTCGAGTGCGGTCTCTGAAACTTCAGTTGTCTCATCAATGACAATTGTTGGTTGCTCCAATGTCAAATCTTCCATCTCTGCATAACAAATTTTATGTATACAATAAGTCAATAACAATGTCAAAAGAGTTCAAACATAAATATTTAAAATCTAAACTTGAAATCGAAGACAAACCTATTTCTATATTCTTCAATAATTGCAAGTTCTCCTCTATTACAATAGGGTCATGAGAAGAACGAATCCAATCTTGAGTGCAAATAAGAGCTTCCACCAATCTAGGAGTCAAAGACGTGCGAAATGAATCAAGAACACGTCCTCCAGTGCTAAAAGCGGACTCCGAAGCAACGATAGAAACTGGAATTGCAAGAACATCACGTGCCAATCTCATAAGAATTGGATAGTTGTTTTTTTGCATAGACCACCAAACCAAGATATCAAAATCATCACTCTCAGGAACACATTTATCGCCCAAATATCTGTCTAGCTCAGTCATTGTTTCAAAAGTATCAGCAGATTCAATCTCAGTCACATAGTCCTTTCTCAAATTTGTTCCTTTTAACTTCCTTATTCCTCCCTCGCCATCTTGACCACTAGAAGTAGGATTTGCAGAGCAATGTGTCTTTTGTGTTGAAGAAGGTTGCATAGAAGCATAAAAATCAAACAACGATGTCAAAACATCTTTAATCCGTTGACACAAGACATAAGAATTGCTAGGATCATAAGAACGACGATTAATTGCAATGAACATCAAGACATTCAAATTATTAACATTCGCCCAATATTTATCAAACTTCAACTTCATTTGGCGTGCCATGCTCCTAAGCCCATCACTCGATTGCAAGTCATCAACATAACGATTAATTGTATACCCAATATCATATATTTGTTCGACAAAGGTATTACCAGTCACATACCTTGATCCAGAGAAGCTCAATGTAGTATTATAAAATATCTCAAGGAAAGGCAAGAATGAAGAAACCTTATCCCAATCTTCATCATCAGGAGCACCACCAACCTTCCTAAGCTCCTTTGTGTAAGGAAGGTACTTAGTCTTCAAATTTCTGAATGCTTTCTTAAACACTAAAGCACTTTTGAGCATGGAATAGGTGGAATTCCACCTTGTTTCAACATCCAAGCAAACAAGAGCTTTGCTATCTATATTCTCCTCTTTGACACAAGATTGAAACTTTTGAAGTCTTGCAGGAGAGGACCTCGCGTACTTCACAGCAGCACGAACCCTCGTAACAGAAGAATCAACATCTTTCAGCCCATCTTTAACAACCAAATTCAGAATATGTGCAGCACATCTCATATGCAAAAATTCACCATTCAACACACTTCCATCCCACAAGTTCAGAATCTGCTTCAAATACTTGATTGCTAGATCATTAGAACTAGCATTATCAACTGTCACCGTTAAGATCTTTTTAAGATCCCACTCTTGCAAGCACTTTTCAACTGCCCTACCAATAAGCTCTCCAGAATGACCGACAATTGGGCAAAAGTTGATAATCTTCTTATGCAACTTCACAGCATCATCTATAAAGTGGGCAGTAAGGCACATATACGACAAGTTCTGAGCAGATGTCCATGTGTCTGTCGTAAGACATACCCTAGAGGATAAATTACTGAAGAAGTTCTTCAACGTTCTCCTCTTTTCAATAAAAAGAGCATAGCAGTCTTTTGTAATAGTACCACGTGAAGGAGGAACAAAGTCAGGAATAGCAACTTTGCAAAACATGCGAAAGCCTTCACGTTCAACAAAACTAAATGGCAACTCATCCATAATCACCATTTTAGCGAGTGCTTGTCTAATCTGCTCTTGATCAAAATGCCAAAGTTTAGGAACACTAATTGTTTCTATTGTTCCATCTGTGTTGCACTTTGTCTTGGACTCAAAATCTAGGATTGTTTGTGTTTTGTCCAAGTTGAAAGGAGCTTTCTTGCATCGATTCGTGTGACGCTTCATGGCATTGGTTCCATTGGTAGTTGAACAAGATATCTTTGCAGCGCAATAAATGCATTCAGCTCGGTCTTTATCACCATCAATTGCTTTAAAATGATCCCAAGCAACATAAGTTTTTTTCCTTTTACCTCCTTTAGTTGGTGAAGCTTCAACAGGCTTCTTTCCCTTCCTTTTCTTGGTTTCAATTCTACTTGTTGGAGTCTCCTCATTCTTTTCATGTTCTTTGGGTGACTCAGTTGAGGAAGATAGAGTCACATCAACATTTTCTCCAGTCATCGACATATCTGAAAAGGAGAAGATAAAATTCAACATTTGTGTTCTCTTAACTTTCTAGTTCACAAAACAATATAAATTCAAGAAAACAAATAAACAAGAGGTAACCATATCCAAATGAAGCTGGCAAGTGTCAACCATGGAAAATCTAGTACAAGGGAAAATCTAGAATATGCACAAGATCACACGGTTCAATTCAGCTTATACAGTTCCTTTTGTGAAAATTACAATAACTAAGCATTCATTAAGCATTCATTTAATCAAAATGTTCAAGGATGGACAAGGGAGCAAGAATTCATTTAATTAAAATAAAGATCAATAGCTCCTAATTTCTGTGTAAGAAGGAAGTATTATGTTGGCCGATACAGAACTTAAATAAGAAAAAAAGTGAACTTGATGATAATGAGAGATGATCATGATGTATGTTAATTGTTAATCTTACAAGCTTATCATGTTTCTTTTCAAGATGACTAGCATAGGAGGTTACTAACTCACTAAAACAACAACCAAAGAAAACAAAAGGAAATGATTAGCAAAGCAACCATTGGAAGTTGGAACATTTTGATCAACTAAGAGATTGATTGTGTGCGCCCATCTACTTGAGTACGAGAAAAAAAGTCAAAATCATTCATGTCAACTGTCAAGACAGTAAGTAATATACCAAAAGACTTGGCAACGGTAGAATGAACCACCTTATTGTGTTACATAAGAGATTTCATTAATGGCTGAAAGCATAGAATTAGTGAAATTACAGTAACATACTATAAGCATAGAATGAACCACCTTTTGTCAAAATCATTTTTGTATGATAAGAATGGAAATTGCCAAAAACAAGCTTATCAGTTTCAACATACATGGAAGGAAGTACAATTGCTAATGTTCCTAAGTTACATAAATTAATTAGGTTATATCTTGCAATTCTGCAATTATTCACATAAAGATTATAGGCAATGAACCATATATACAGTTTTTTCCCTGAAGATCATCCAATAATCTGAAGTACAATTGCTAATGTTCCTAAGTTACACCAAATTACAGTAACATACAAACAAAACTGCCTCATTTGCTTGATTAAAATAAGCATACAAACAAATTACAGATTTACAGTAACATACTAAGTTACTAACATTGAACTCAGCAATCAGCATTCATTAAGCAACTGAAACTCAGCATAAAACAAGACTGACCGGTGGCGGTAGGCGAACGACTGACCGGTGGCGGTGGGCGAACGACTGATCGGTGGCGGTGGGCGAACGACGGACCGGGCGGCGGCAAGCTTCTGCTCGACTGCAAACCAATGGCGAACGACGGACCAGGGCTTCTGCTCGACTGCTGCAGTGCTGCTGACTGCTGAGTGCTGAAGCCGGCGGCGACGAGTCGACGACAAGGTGGAGCCGTGGTGGAGGACCGCCGGGGAGTGGGGGGATTTGGTCGGATTAAGGATTTGAGGAGATTTGGGGGAAAATTCAAATTGTGGGACTTAGCTTAGGGCAGACTCGTGAATCACTGAATCGTGATGTTTTTGTTTTTGGATAGTTTTAATTTTATTTTTTAATTAAAAATAATAAAATAAAATATATATTATAATTATAATTAATATTAATATATATATATATATATATAATCGGGTCACCGGGTACCCGACTAGGACCATTTTTTCGGCCCAGTCCCGACCCGAGTACCTGGGATAAAAACCGGGCTGGGTACCCGACCCGAAATTTTTTTTTTTTAGGGTATTACCCGTCTAATTTAATTCGGGTCATCGGGTATTTGGGCCGGGTCAATCGGGTCGGGTAATTTCTCCCACCCCTAATAGTAGGGCCACAAGACTAGTATAATTACTTTAACTACTTTGCCACCATACTAGGAGTTCATAAGGACAAAACACATTACTCTTTACTTGTAGTGACTTGCCAATCTTCCAACTAATCTCGATCTCGATCCCTTACTTTCCTTAACCTGAAATATTATGCAAATGAATGCATTAGACTTACATAGTCTAAGTGAGGTAGCCAATAACAATGAATGAGTATGTTATGCAATGCTGCATACTTCAATGGCATATTTAATGGCATATTTCACATAAGCAATCTATATACATATTATAAATGAAAGACATGTTATCCAATCATAACAAAAGCAATATCAATAACCAATATTTTTCCTTGGACCGATTCAACAGTATTTGGATACGCGAATTCCACCACATCACCAACAATAATGGTCGTGTCATAATCCCTCCGCCGCACCAATTGACCAATACACAACACATCCCTCCGCCGCACCAATGGCCGAAGCCCAATACCCGTACCAATGAGCTCATGAATTCTATGGCATGCCAATTGTATCCAATACTTCGAATCTAAGGTTCATTGTTCATGATTCATAACAATATTTCATATCAATAAACAATATCAATAATTCATGTCATACTTATCACATGTCAATGCTTTCAATGATTTTCATAACAACAATAATCATACTATGAATCATAGAATCAATGCAATGCTTACCGTACATTTACCAACATATGATCGATGACGTAAAGCTTCTAACTCAAAGGTTATTATTAACAAAATATAACGACATATTCGAGTAGGCCCTTGCCAAACTCGAGACGCTACTACACTCACATATCAGAACATAGAAACAAAGATCGGAATGACACCGTGTCACCCGAGACAAATGCATCTACACTCACCTCGATATTAGGGTTCCCGTATAACATCACCTTTTTCTTTGGTTGACGGTCGTCCTTTATCGATTTCTTGGACCCGACGTCGGTAGAGATTCGATATTACTATATCGAAAATATCGAACCACCAATCTAATACTGAACCCACCTAATTATTTCTCACCAATTTCCCTTAATTACTTTGCCTTTCGTTCACTCTCCTTATTTTTCTTTCTCATTTGCGCATAGTCTTCCCTTATATATTCTTATTATTTTGTTTTCCACTGTTCGAACATCCCCATTTTTTTCTTGCTTTGTTTGTTCTCCCCCTCCCCCTATTTATATCCTAACAAGCCGGTCTCAAAGTCTCTTCTTTCTCCATGATATACGTGTTTCATGGTGGCAACATTTTAAGGGCAATTACCCTTAGTCATGTCCACGTGGTGGACTAAATTTTCAACGCCAATTTGTCATGTCCACGTAATGACCAAATTTCCACAATTTGTGGCTTTATGCCGAGTGTCCCCTTATGTGGGAGTTCACGGCTAAATTCCTTCATTTTGAAGGAATTTGGTCGTGGGTCCCACAACACTTATTAATTATTTATTTATTTTTAATCATAAATAATAATAATAATAATAATAATAATAATAATAATAATAATAATAATAATAATAATAATAATAATAAATTAACCCGAATAATTTAACAAGATCGAATAATTTATAGAATCGATATAAAATACTCGGTCATCGGAACCTAATTCTGACTAGACCGGTTTTTGAGATGTGACAGTAATGCTGCTTCAGCAGATGCATAACTTCCCAAGTAGAGTCTTCAGGAAAAAGTTTGACCATTCCACCAAAACTTCAGTGACTGCTCTGTTGCCTCTCCTTCCAAGCCTTCTATCCACAATTTTACAAGGCTCTTTGCTTATACTTCCATATGGATTTACCACAAGTAATTCAGATTGCACCATGTCTGATCCGACCCTCTTTTTCAATTGTGAGACATGAAAGACAAGATGAACACGAGAACCAGCTGGTAACTGAAGCCTATAAACCACGTTACCCACCTTGCTTAGTACTGCAAACGGTCCAAACAAATTTGAAGCTAACTTCTGACAATTCCTGGAGACCACAGTTTGTTGTCTGTAGGGCTGCAATTTAAGGAACATCCAATCTCTAACATATAACTCACGCCTCTCCTCTTTTTGTCTGCCTGAACTTTCATTCTGTCTTGAGCTCTCTTCAAATAGAAACACAACATTTTAAGAGCTGCTTCCCTGTGTTACAGATTCCTATATACTTTTGTCACCAATAAATCTCTAGTGATATATGGCACGTGAATTGGGGGTGGCTGGCCATACAATGCCTAGTAAGGAGTCACTTGAATGGTTGAATGGAAGGTGGTATTATACCACCACTCAGCAAGGTGCAGCCAGTCACACTACTCCTTGGGTCGTTCTCTTGTCATACATCTCATATACGTTTTCACACATTGATTTACTCTTTTAGTTTGCCCATCAGATTGTGGGTGGTACGCCGTGGAAGCACTGACTGTAACTCTCAATTTGCTTATCAATTCCTTCCAAAATGTGTTCATAAAGATCCTATCCCTGTCACAAACTATATATGTTGGCAATCCATGCAATTTAAAGATATTCTTCATAAAAATTTATGCAATTAACTTAGTTGTAAAGGGATGAGTTATGGCCACAAAGTGTGCATATTTGATCAGCCTATCCACTACCACAAAAATGCAATCTTTTTTCTTATGTTGGGGCAATCTCTCAATAAAATCCATATTAATAGAGCTTCAAATGGTCTCTGGGATGGCCAGTGGTTGTAATAATCCTTTAGTAGGATTTAAATCTCCCTTTCTTCTTTGACAAGTTATGTATTTTCTCACTGTATTTCTGACGTCCCTCCTCAACCCCTTCTAATAAAAGATTGAAGTGATCCTATGAATAATAGGTTTAGCCCCCTAAGTGACCACCAATAGCACTCCTATGAAAGAACTGGATTATTTCTTTCCTCAATTCAGGGTCATGTTCCACTACCAAGTTATCCTTCTTTTTAAGTACCCTTCCATCCAACTTGTACTTGGCATGTTTTGAACTGCCCTTTTTCATCTCTTTAATTAATTTTTGTAATTTTTATCTCCTTGCCGAGAAGCAATTACCATTTTCATTAGACCAGCGGTGATTTTGCTCACTCCTATGGTCATCAAACTCCCTAATTCAGGTCTTCTAGAGAGTACATCAACCACCACATTGTTGCACCCTTTTTTATATTGCACCTCATAATCATATCCTATTATTTTAATCACCTATTTTTGTTGAAAAGGAGTTATAGCCCGATTTTCAGTCAAAAATTTGAAGCTTTGGTGATCAGTTTTAATAATGAAATGCCTCCCCACCAAGTAATATGACCACTTCTTAACAGCCATCAAAGTAGCCAACATTTCTTTCTCGTACACTGACAATATTTGATATCTAACCCCTAATCTTTTGCTAAAAAATACCACCGATCTGCCTTTTTGCACCAATACAGCTCCCACACTTATATTGGAAGCATCAGTTTCAACTATGAAAGGCAAACTGAAATCTGGGAGTGCCAAAATTGGGGCTGAGCTGACACATTGTTTCAACCTATCAAAAGTTGTTTCTTCATCTTTGCCCAACTTTCATCCATCCTTCTTCAATAGCTCAGTAAGTGGTCTCGCAATGCAACCATATCCTTGTACAAACCTTCTGTAATACCCAGACAATCCAAAGAATCCCCTTAATTCTTTCACTGACTTGGGAGTTGGCCATTCTCAAATAGATTTTACCTTAGTTTGGTCCATCGAAATGGTGCCCCTATCATATATACCAAGTAATCAACCTCAACAGCTCCAAAACAACATTTGGATTGTTTAGCATACAACCTATGAGTTCTCAAAATCACCAAAACTTCTTTTAGATGCTGCAAATGGGAGTTCCAATCTGGTGAGTATACAAATATCATCGAAAAATACCAAGACATATTTCCTTAACTGTTGTTTAAAGACCCTATTCATCAGTCCTGAAATGTTGCAGGGGCATTAGTGAGCCAAAAGGGCATCACTAAGAACTCATAGTGCACGTTATGAGTTCTGAATGTTGTCTTGGGAATGTCAGCCTCATGCATTCGAATTTGATGGTACATTGACCTCAAATCCAGCTTGGAGAAGAAAAGAGCAAACCCTAAGTCATCTAAAAAATTTTCAATAACTGGCATTGGGAAGTTGTCCTTGATGGTAAGTTGATTAAGCTTCTTATAATCCACACACATACACCAGTGTCATCCTTCTTCCTCACCATAAGCACAAGAGATGAGAAAGAATTGTTACCATCTCTGATAATCCCTGCATGCAGCATTTCCTTTACCATTTTCACAATGACATCCTTTTGGTATGTTGAATGTCTATAAGGCTTGATCTTCACCACAACCTCTTCATTAACTAGCTTAATCTTGTGATTGTGTCCCCTATCAGGTGGCAATCCCTAAGGTTCCTCAAAAACCCCTTTGAACTGTTGAAGCAATTCTTGAATCTCTACAGGCAACACTTCTTCCTTGGCAGTTACTCTCAGTTGAGGATTTATTAAACACACAACAACACTATATAAACCTTTATGCACGCTCAACATTTTGCTACAAGCATTTGAGTCCATCCACTGTAATTCTCCAGCTTGAATCCCAGTCAATTTCACCTTACCTTCTAGGTGTTAGAACTTCATCATATATTCAACAAAATTCTACTTAATGTTGCTTAGTCTATCAGCCATTGGATGCCCAAAACCATGTCACAGTTCTTCAGAGGCATCACTAGGAAATCTGCAACAAAATTGTGTCCCTGGGTGTGCCACTCAACTGCCTTGCATTCTCCCCATGTGGTTAACCAATTACCATCTGCCACAGTCACTCTCAATTGAGTTCCCTGATTCACCTTTAGCCTCAGTCTCTAAACCAACCCATCACTCATGAAATTATGTGAGCTCCTAGAGTCCACTAAAGCAACACACTGGCAACTTCCTATAGTGACCATGAGTTTTATCGTTTCGAGATGGGAAGACAAAGAATTCAAAGAAAATTTTGGCTCATCTTCTGCCTTTTGGTCAACAGCTAACAACTTAGTATTATCTTCACAATCCAACAAAATTTTTGGCTCATGTTCCTCCTCATTTCCCTCCACTATAATTTGATACAGCTGTGTCTTGGCGCACTTATGCCCTGGGGTGTATTTAGCTGCACACCAGAAACATAGTCCCCTCCTTCTTCTTTCTTCAATCTCGTTGGAAGACAATAGTTTCCTCGGTCCTCTAGAATTTCTCACTGGTGCCGATTTGCTGTTAACATGGCTCGAATTACCAGGAGTGGAGACTTTAGATAGCGAATACCCACTAGCTGCACCAGATGACCCTCCCCCTTTCGAATAATTTGGTCCTGGTTTCGAATGGAAAATAGGTAAGGAAGTAGGTGAGAACCCCCTGACCACAGCCATATTTGGTTTCTTAGGGAACACCATCTCCTTTACATGTTTAGCCAGATTGTATGCATCCATCAGATTTTTGGGATTCAATAGTTTAACAATATGACTGATTTCAATGTGCAAATGATTTTTAAACATGCTTAGGACATAATCGTCTGGCAACTCTACTTGGTTAAGCAACTGAATAGAGGAATAATACCTATCCACTGACTCAGTTTGCCTTAGTGCCACTAAATCCTCAAAAGGATCCTCAAATTCTCCTGGTACAAATCTTCCGCGTAAGAGAGATAGGAATGATAAACTCACCTGATGTAAGCCCCCTTGATTCTTAGAAATGAGCTGGTGCCACTGTAACATGCACCCCTCCAATGGAGCATCACCACTCAGACTTTAACTAAATCTGGGACCATTTCAGCTTCGAAATACTGGTCAAGTTTCAGGATCCACTCTCTAAAGTTCGACCCATCAAAAGTCGGGCATAACAACTTGTAAGCAAAGATGTTGGTCGCCGGTCTATGCACCCCTGGCGGATTCTCAGTGTCTCCAGAGTCCGTGACCTGTGTGGGCTCCTAGTGGACTGGATTCTGAGTTCCCTTTGGATTTGTGGTCACCACCACCTTTGATGTGTGTTCCCACCCCGGTGACGACGATTGAGGCGTTCCCAGAACACCTGAATGTTGGACCAACAGAACATCTGCGTCGATCTTCTTCCCCAACGCGATTTCCATCAAGTTATGAAGATTTGCCAACATTTCCATTTGCATAGTCTGAAACCTGTCGTTGATAGATCCTTCCAAACGTTGCAAGTCAGCTTGGAGCTTAATAGTATCGTGTTTTCATTCAGGAGTGGATGTTTGCAAAGTAGCTGTTACAGAAGCTGACGACGCATCTGCTGTGGTGGTTGCCGCTTGAGTACGAGTTTCCACCATAATTCTAAAGAACGAAAGGCTCTGATACCCTTGTAACGCCACAAATGAGAAAAAAGGTAAAAATTTTACTAGAGCAAGGAAAAGGAAGAAACATATTAGAGAGAAATGAGAGAAAAGGATAAGACCGGATTTATTTCAGCAAAAAAAATGGTTCTTACAACGGTCACAAAACCCTTGTATTTAGACATAGTAAAAACGACATCGTTTTATGTATTAACATGGGTCACATAAAACACACTGTTTCATTAAACGGGCTTGACTCTAAACAGTAATTAAAACGACTAACTAACTGCCGTTTAAATATCCTCCCACGCTCATTTCTCATTCAGACCTTGACAAAATCATCAAAATCAACATTTATTCACTGCCTTTGAGTGTGAGGACGATCAGATTGCAGATTCTCATTGAAATTCGTTCGGTTCTTCTTCGATTGACGACGCAATGGTTTATAT
This sequence comes from Hibiscus tridactylites, assembly GCA_958450335.1. NCBI lineage: Eukaryota > Viridiplantae > Streptophyta > Magnoliopsida > Malvales > Malvaceae > Hibiscus > Hibiscus tridactylites. The sequence goes on from OY288270.1 coordinate 16,362,261, forward strand.
AACATCTTGGGACGAGTTCGTCGAGAGAACTGTGCAGTTGTTCCGTGCCGATCCTGAATCTGTATGTCAACTTTACTCTATTTATTGGCATTTTTATTATATAAAAAGGGAAGTCTCCGACTGCTTAACAGATAGGGATTTTATAAATACCAGAGATGATTTTTACCAACTTTTTTTTTCTTTTCTGGATTTGGATCGGGGGACCTAGACGCGGTATTGCATGAAGTACCGGCATTGTGATGGCAAATTGGTTTTGAAGGTTACTGATAACAAAGAGGTATGAACTGAATTTGCCTATTTGTTTAGAATTGTTGGCTTTGTTTGATTCAATCTTTATGGTGAAGTGTTAATTGATGTTTATTCCCAAACAATTAGGTTAGATTTGGGATTAATTAATAAAATGTGTGAGAATCTGAACATCTGTTTACTCATGATCAAAGATTTTCTCATATGCTTGCCATGGATAACATGCTTGATATTGTGTCCTTTTTAGCTTCTTGATGTAATTTCAGCAGTGAGTCCCTATTGCTTCTTCTCTGTTTCTCTATTGTCTCTTAGTTTGTGAAGAAGTTGTACGGTGAAACATTGCTTTTCGGTTAACAGCCTGGATAAAAATGTGCTTTCCAGGAGGAAAAAAAAAGACTAATGGAATTTGATGGCATGGTTATGTTGTTGAGGCAAAATGAAACAGGCAAAACCCATGATCAAAGATAATGGAAGACCAAGGTTTCTTCAAATAGCCTTATGAACCTGGTCTGCCCCCTTGGTAAAATTTCTTTTGGGCTAGGATGTTTGTCAGATGTATCATGTATGTGTCCTATATGAGTATGTTCAATTATTTCTTTTTACTATGTATTTGGAGATCAAATCCCCATACTCATGGACACAAGTGTGCATAGGTACTTCAAGAAAAATGTAGGGTTGGAGTAATGTAGCTTCTCGTTACCTATCTTTTCTTGAGGCTATTTATTTAGACCTATACATAAAAAATAGCAGTTAAACTGATTCTTTTTTTATTTATGGCCCAAACTAGAGAAATGCTATTACACATTTGACTATTTTATAAGTAGTGATAATGCATGAGCGAATTTTGCTATATGTTTGTCAGTTTTCCTTGACCTCTTGGCAGGAAAGGAAAGGCTAGGGAAATTGCATTCAAAGATCCTTAGGAATCTGTTTCAATGAGGTTTGCATTAACTGGTGAAGGGCTAATAGATTGGTGTTACAATGAATTTTTCTACTATATGAGTAAAGTATTCCTTGTGGCTCTTGGATTTGTATTTGTTTTGAGATTTTGAAAATTCCTTAATGGTTATACTTTCTTTCCATGAAATCTGATTTGCTCAGTTGTGTTCAGATAAGTTTAAGTGGTTCTTTGCCCCGCTAATTTTACTGTACTTGAAACCATGAATTTGAAGGCAATAAAAGTAAACTAATTTAAATATGTCAGTTGTATCTGACCTAATGTGTCATTAGATGATCAGTTATCTGAGCATACATCCTTATAACTTGTGTGTTTGAAAGGATAGTGTTAGAATTTGAGGATTGAGGATATGATGGCAGAAAAGGGTCAATTGTTCTTGTTGACCCGAATATCTCAAGCTTAAATAATGCTAGAGCATAATTGAAGTCTGCTTGATCATCTGCCTTTTTTAGGTTTTGAACTTGCTAAGGTCCAATGTGCTGGTGACGGATGCAGTAGATAAGAATCCCTTGTTGCTCAGATATCTCAAGTTGAATATTTAAGAGCATAATTGGACCAGCTAGCAGCTTCTGGACAATTTTAAAGGCTCAAATTAGTTGAGGGATCACGTATAGAAATAGTATAATCATCTTGTTGGGCAAATGTTATATATATCAGGCAGTGACAAATAAATCTCTACTCTTGCTTCTGTCTTTCCAATGACATATCATCTCAGTAAATATGATACTCATAACTAGTGTACATATAATGAGTTGAGGTTTTCTGTTTTAACCTTCTGTGTTGTTTGCCTTTGGATTATAAAGGAAAAGAACTGACCGGTTGTAACTGTGAGACTTTTATGATATCTCAACCTGATGTTACTCTACTTCTATGCTATATGCTAATGGAGTTTGCTCATGATGGACTGTTTTACATGTTATCAGTGCCTCAAGTTCAAGACAGATCAAACACAAGACGCAAAGAAGATGGAGAAGCTGAACAACATATTCTTTACTTTGATGGCTCGGGGACCTGATGGTATTGTATCCCATGTCTTTGTTACAAGAATATGCATAATTGCGAAGATCATGTGACAATTAAATGCATGCTCTCAATAAGGAAAGGAACGTTCTGTATTCCTGCAAGTAATTCTCTTTTAAAATCTCAAATTTAAAGCGGTAAAAAAATGGCTTGGAGTTCCGTTGACATACAGAAAATCTATAATCAAGAATCTAACGGGATAAGATTCTGAAAATCCGGTGGTGGTCATTTACTTTTCCCTACATATCCTTTATTATTTACCAGTGCATGCATCTGGATTTTCTAACTAGTTGGCATTCTTCCCTCTGATGCAGTGGACATGTCAGAAATTACAGGGAAAGAGCAGATGGAAGCACAGCCGGCGAAGAAAGGAAGGGGAAAGAAACAATAATAGCTAAGTGGCTTTGAGCAAACGTGATGGGAGTTTAGAGAGAATTTATTAGCAGAGGGTTTGAAAAGCTCGGATTATCGAAATTTTCCTGATTCACATTCTATAGATTAAGCTAACAAGCGTGCAACTATGATTATGGGTGGGGATTTGACGAGTGTGAATGTGTAGTGAATTTCAATGCGGCTTAGGTTTGGTCCTTGTCTGCCCAACTCCGAGTTCATATCGATAAATCTCCTGTCTCGGTCTTACATAAGTGTGAATCAATCAAGATGATTAGATGACATGATGTTTTTGGTGGTATAAGCTTAGACAGGGTGCAGCCTTTTCTCTTTATCAAGCAAGATGGTATGTTTAAGAGAGAAGCTCGTGTTTTGGAATCTGAATTTTTTAAAGTTAATTGAATTTACGAGTCACTCTAATTTTATTTTGACTTCAATTTTATTTAGTTATTTATGATGTTATAGTACATATTGATTCTAATTTAAACGAATTTATGTTTTCGCATGTATTAGACAAAGTTTGAATTTTTAATCTTACTAGAATAATATAGTATCTTTTCTTGTTAAATCAATTCGTAGACTGTGAAAACATTTATTCTATCTATCCCACCAAAATATTTTTTTGTCAAACTTTTTAAATTTGATTTCTTATTATTTAAAATTTGTTATTGATAACAGTATACAAAAATATAGTCAAACTTTTTTGTCAAACATTTATTCCATCTGTCCCACCGAAAAAATAAAATAGTAACTAAACTTTCAAAAATGACTATTAAATTTTATGTTTTGTTACAAAATGGTAACTGTGTCGTTAGCCTCCGTTAAAATAGTGACATGGCTGTTAAAATATTTTGTATAATAACACATTTAGTCCTTCATAGTTACACATTCAATTAATCTAGTTATAATTTGAAAAAATTTAATAAATTTTATGCTTAAATGAAAAATAAGTGCCTAAAGTATACATTTTTTGAACTTTAGGTTCTACAATATTTATTTTTGTAAAAATAGGTGCCTAAAGTTTCAACCGTTACAATTTTAAGTGTCTCAGTGTTAATGGCCGTTAAAAATTTTTATTAGCCAATTATAATGTGACACATGGCAGTTTTTTTTAAATTATTTTTAAAAAATTAAAAAATTGAAATTTTCAAAAAATCCCCTAAAGTCCAAAAATTCTAGAAAAACTCCAATTTCATAAATTTCTAAATCCCGAAATACCTAAATCCCTCAATTCGGCCACTCCTACTGTCGTTGGCCACGATTCTGGGGATGGAATGGAGCGTACACCCCTCTCCCAAGCACCCATGCACCGATCGTCGTCGTTCAACCGTCGCTCGTCGCAAATTGTTCGAATGAATTTTTTGAATATTTCGGCCTTCGTCCGGCGTTTGCATGACTTCGGTCTATTTTCGGCGACGAGGTGGTTGGGTAAACGACTGTGGTGGTCCGGCGACAGATGTGGCAGGCGGCGGCGTGGCCATCAACGATGAAATCGATTCAAATCGTGATTTGAGTTTTGGTGAGTTAAGAATTTCAAATTTGGGGGCTATTTTGTGAATTTTGAAAATTTATAGATTTAAAAAATAAGTTTAAAAAATAAAAGAAATTAAAAATAAAATAAAATAAAAAACATTTTAAAAAAGTTAACGATAGTTAACACGAGGCCCCTAAAATTATAACAATTGAAACTTTGGGTACCTTTTTGTACAAAAAATATTTTAGTTACCTAAAATTCAAAAATGGTATAGTTTAGGCACATATTTTTCATTTAAGCCTAAATTTAACCCTCAATTTTTACACAGTGTTATAATTTAGTCCTAATTCTACAAAATTTATATCTAAGAACAACATTAAATTTATAACAAAGTGTAAAAAATTGAGGGTTAAATTTAGTCCTAATTACACATCTGTCTGTGTGTTCTTAGCTATAATCTTTTTAGAATCAAGACTCAATTATAACAATGTATAAAAATTGAGGGTTAAATTTATTAAATTTCTTAGAATTATGACTAAATTGATTGTATGTGTAACTATGAAGGACTAAATGTGCTATTATACAAAAAAAATTAACAGCCATGTCACTTCTTTAACGTTAACGGTACAGTTACTATTTTATAAAAACACATAAAATTTAATTGTCATTTTTAAAAGTTTAATTACCATTTTATTTTTTCGAGTATAATTTAGTGAATGTCTGTGTACTATACCAAAAAAAAATTAAATAAGCCAGAAACGGCAAAACGAAAAAAACCAAGGTCTTTGCTTGGGAACCACCTTCAAATCTGTGACTGAGGTGGCAGTTTCATTTTCCTCTGCTCTCTTGTTCTGTTCTATTGTGCTGCTCATTCAAATCTGAAATCCCCCTTCTATATTGAATTTCTTTCTTTGTTTGAGTTGAGTTTCTCTCCCTGGAGGGTAGCAGCAGTCAAAAATATGTAGAAAGGAAACAAAAATGGCAGCTTTGTTTTGTCATAGCCGTTTGTGAAGTCTCTCCTAGGCAAATACAATTTACAAAATTTTTTTTCGGTAATTTTGGGTGAAAAACCCTTTTTTTAATTATTATTGGGCAAAATGGCTCCCAAAAACTATTATTTGGCAAAATGACCCCCAAACTTGCCAGGTCGGCAGACCTCGCATTGTGTAGAACGCGAGGTATGACATCGCGTTCTGCACAACGCGATTTTAGTCGACGTGGCATTGTTGTCCGTGTTAACGGTTTCACAGTACCTCGCATTCTGCAGAACGCGAGGTCCCCGAGAAATTGAAAAGGCGGCTGGAATATATCGCACAGACCTCGCGTTCTGTAGGACGCGAGGTCTGTGCATTTCCAGCCTGAACAACAAGCGAAAACAAGCGTGGGTAGGCCTGTTCGAACCCAATTTCGAGCGTGTAAATCGTATATTTTTAGCGATCATCGAGTTTGGGGTCGTAGTACTGGAAATTGTGTATCGTATGAAACCAACATGGTTAATTTCCGTCAATTATACAATGATTTAAAATGGCTTCGAAAACCCTATGCTAGCATATTTTTTTTGAATGAAGTTGCATTTCAACAAATGTCGATAGGCATGTTCGAGCAGAATTTCATACGTATAAATTTTAAATTTTTAGGTAACATCGAGTTTGGGGTTGTAGTACTGGAAATTCTCTATCGTATGACACTGACACGGTCAATTTTCGTCCATTGTACGCTGATTTAAAGTTGTTCGAAAACACTATCATAACAAATTTTTTTGAATGATTGAAAATATAAGATGACAGATTGTATAAATCGAAGTGGACTGACTTTATTGATTAGATTGTCATGTGCGAACTCACATATACAAATTAAAAATAATTAATTAATACGAGGGGATGAGCGATTAGGACACTTAGGAGCTGTGTGCCCAGGATTTCGACATATAGAACAATGCTTCTTTTGTCCGGTTTTCTCTCAATGTTCGACCAAATCCTCGGCACAATATATTCTTGTAGAAGGTAGACGTCCTTTGTCTCGTAGTAGTGCTGGATCTGGGCGTATGATCGGTTCAGTGTCCACAGCATTCAGATCAACCTCATTTCCGATTGGAGGAAACTCTTTTTCGTAAACTTTAAGCACCGTTTTGAGTAAGTATACTACATCAACCATATGCATGTATTCTATTCGTTGGTTAGTGCAAGCAGCAATGGCGTGTGCGTACGGGTATTTGAAAGTTTGGAAAATTCCGCACTCGCAGGTTCTTTCCCTCAGATCTACCACGTAAGCGTTGTGTTGAATGCCTTCCAACCGCCTGGAAAATTCCGCAACACGAAACAAGTGTCCTTCTCGCGAGAAGAGAGTTGCTTGCATCTGTCTTGATTGGCCCAATTGAATATGCAGTCTTGTGCGGAAATCTGGATGGACTTTGTGTCCACCTGCCATGTACTCAGTTGCTTGCCTGCCCAAGGTTGCAAAAAAGGTAGCTAAATGATAATAGGTCGCTTTGACAATGGAAGTGATAGGCAACTGCCGAACTCCCTTCAGTGATGAGTTCACTGCCTCAGCCAAGTTCGTTGTCATGTGACCAAAACGTTTACCCTCGTCATACGATCGAAGCCATTTTTCCTTTGGGATTTTTTCAAGGTATTCTGTGCCATTTTTGTTTCTCGCTCTCAGTTCCTCGAGCAGTTCAGCCACCTCTTGTTTGTAGTGCGAGTTGCCTACGGGATGACAGTTGAATAGTTATGGGCGAAAAACACATGAAAAAAGGTCGTAAATTGAAGCGAGTAACAAGTAATATAGTAAATGAAAATGACATAAATGACGTACCCATATCGAGCACCATTTGACGTTCATCACGATTCTTGTATTTCAGCAGGTAGTTTGCGGCTATGTGCCGCAAGCAAAAACGGTGGTGAATGTATGAAGGCTTCCAATAATCACCCAAATTTTGTATCGCCCACAGCAGCGCTGTGCCTCTGTCAGAAATAACACACACCCCTTCATCCCTTCTTCTTCGTATTACATGATCAAGGACATATTTTCGTAGGTTCTTAAGGAAGAACGTCCAAGACTCCAAATCCTCCTTCGGGACGATTGCGAATGCAACAGGAACGCATTTGCGATTGCCGTCCTGTGCTATAGCTAGAAGTAGGATCTGTGTATATTTTCCGTACAACCATGTGCCGTCGATTTGGACCATCGGTTTGCAGTGCTTGAATGCGTTGATGCACTGGGGGAAAGTCCAAAATAACCGGTGGAATTGACAAACACCTCGGACGACACGATCATTTTCGTATGCCAGAACCGTATCAAGTTTGACAACCATTCTGGGGATGTGTTTCTGCATGAGATTAAGCCACGGGCGCAACTCTTTGTAAGATTCCTCCCATCGGCCATACAATTCCTCTTTGGCCTTTTTCCTTGCATACCATGCTTTCGAATAACCTGGACGGAAGCCGGTGACAACTAGAGCCGCAGCCTGACATGTGGGGACCGATACAGTGGGATTTGTTTTCACCAGTGTGGAAAAGATGTCCGCGAGGTACTTTGCATCTAGGTTCTTGTGATCCTGGTTGAGGCTAGCAACGGTGCATGTATGGGGCCCCTCAAGTTTTGTTATTTTCCAACGGTTGCCTGCCTTCTTCAACTCTGATATACGGATTTTCCATTTACATCCTTGATCCTTTTGGACGCAGTGAGCCTTGTAGTATTTGGCTTGGGTTTTCTTCACCGTCGTCTCAACATTATGACGCAGGTTGTACTGCTTAACTGTCGCCACCGCAATTTCCTTGTTCGAGAACGCCATACCAATTCTTAGTTCACCATCAGAACGGTGGACTCGGCCATCTATTGTGTCGTTATGGGGAAAATCAGGGACGTCCATTGCATCCATATCAACCGTTGTGAAGTGGGATGGTGGCTGGAACATAGAAATTGGTCTTGCGTCTACAAGAAAGTTGGTGGCAGTCGGTTCTTCGTCCAAATCTGGTGGTGGAACGGCAGTGTCTTCTGGGTCTTCTGGTAACTCTGTCAAGTCTTCTGGTTCGGGATAGAATGGCCCCAGCTCATCTCCGTCTGGCCCGGGTTCTCTAATCGGTTCTTCGTCAGAAGCATCCTCCGGGAGCTGGAATAGTAGAGCTTCTGGAATCACTACCCTTCGAGGCGAGGATTGGGGTCGATGAGCGGGAGACCTCTCACGAGATCGCTCAGGAACCTCATTTCCAAGACCAAAATCAAGATCACCATAAGAAGAATGTATTCCCATAGATGGTTGAACGTACTCCGTGCTAGGGACATACGTTGAGTGTCGTCCATATGATGAATCATGGTCGTGCATAGTGTAAGAAGACGACGCTCCCTCACCCCCAAAAGAAGAATGTCTCCCCATAGATGGTTGACCGTAGTCGGTGCCAGGGACATACATTGAGTGCCGGCCATATGATGCTTCATGGTCGTGCGTAACGTAAGGAGCCGACGTTCCCTTCCCCCCAAAACTATTAGGATTGTATGGATTGTATGGACTGTACGATGCATTTGTTGGTGCATCGAATTCATCGTTTGGGGGTAGGTTCAGGTCGAACCCGATACTAGCTACGCAGGACTGCCTTGGAGGAGCAGATGACGATGCACCAACTTCGTTATCTCGGCAGAGTAGGCTAAAATCACGTCGTAGACCTGCGGTTGGGCTATCAACGTTGGCATTCGGATCGAAGTCAAAATTCGCCCGGCCCCAGCTTGGTATTTCGACAACTGGATTAGACTCGGAGAACGATACATACAGCTCGAGTGTCCCCCCAATTGAATACTCGAAGTGAGCTTCCATCATCATTTGCACATCAGCATTTTCTGCAATTTGGCATACAGAGTACTCTAAAGGGTCTATAGATATTGGCACCTGATACTTCACGTCGGACAAATGATGATTATCGAAATGAGGAACTTTTGCCTCTAGTTCCTTGACCAACTTCTTGAACGATAATCTCCTCGGAAGCTTTATCGTTACCAGATCTTCGCAGTGAAAAAGGACGCCGAATTCGGTACCCTCGAATATCTGCCCATCGTAGTAAACTTGCGTAGTAACGCCTCGTTCGGCCATTTGAATATTTTATGAAAGACTTTTGAAATTTTGATACTTAGAAAATTCTAGGAATTGATTGCCAATTGAAACTTATATTTTCGTTTTATGGTTCTTCTTCATATATAGGCAAAATTATTGACCCTTGCAATCCAGGAGAATCTGGTTGTGTAAGGCAAATAATGGTTCAGAGAGGTAACTTTGCTTGTCCATTACCTAAAACCGATAAGCAGGTAAATGATGAACAAGTCAGGAATGGCGTGTGCCTGGGAGGCAGTCCCCTAACTTTCGACAAGTAAGGGATAGATTTGATGGGATGCAGGGTTAACCAGTACCTCGCGTTCTGTAGAACGCGATATTAGTACCTCGCGTTCTATACAACGCGATATCTTTAGACCATCGCGTTCTATAGAACGCGAGGTCACTTTAATTGCTTTGTTTCAGAGATTCCGTCAGAAGTTATAATAACCGTACTATTTACTATTTGTTTGTTTATGTAATTGAGAACATGTTCGAGAATTTGAGACAATTGTAGTCTGGTAATTGAATACTACTACTACTACTGGTGTCCATAATGTAATTGAGTATTAGTAGTTTTACATAACTTGAAGTCCGTTTAACATTAATAAAGGATGAAATAAGACGTCATATAACATAATTGGAAGATAATTTCATAAGTTAATGGTTAATCCGAATCATCGTAGTCAGTGGACACGTCTGAACTTAGGTTTAGTTCTTCGATCAGCTGTTGTTTTCTTTGTCTACGTCTGTACATAAAAAGTTGCAGCTGCTCCATAGCCGCATCAACATCCGGTGAAGACGGTGCGTGTTCAGTGTTCAGAGCAGGTTCTACGGGTGCAGACGTACTACCTTCACCGGCGTTGACAAACTTAACATTGAAATCGACTTCTCTAGCTCCGACGGAATTGAGCCGGTCATACATGTTACGAACGTCTTTTTCATTCGTAAGCTTCATAACATAGTGCGTTTCATTATCTGACAGTGTTGGGATTCAACATTCCATGGAAGAAATTTGTTTCTCGGTGTGTTTACTAACCTCGATTGTTGTCAACTGTATTAAATCTTTCAGTGACATTTTGCCGGTGATAGTTGACTCAAAATAAGTATCGAGAAAATAAAATGTTGCCTGAAATTTTGCCATAAGGTGAGCAAAGATTGGGTGTTTAGAGAGAATTTGGAATGAGTCAATGATGGTGGAATTCGTGGGTATTTATAGGAAAGGAAAAACACCACATAAGTAAATTTAAGTCGTATTTCATTTAACAAAACTTTCAACATGTATTCTTTAATAAGTAAATTGAGACAACTACATAAATTATCTACAAAATTCGAAACAATATATTCAGCCGCTCCGGCGGGCAAATTTGATCGGAGGTCCTGACTGAAAGAAGCAGAGTGCGATAATCAGATTTCTTCTGAAATGGTAGCAGCTTTGATCCACATTAACAAATGTAATCGGCACCCGCCGCATCTGAAAATGTTGGCTGCCACGGCAGACAGTCGATCTGAATCCGCCCCCACTTCCTAAAAGTCCTTTCTTTTCAAAACTGTAGCCGGGGATCCTCTCGACGACGGCTACAGAAGCTGCCATCGAAGCCACTACTGCAGCACACAACCTCCAAAATATTGCGATATGTCGGTAAATATTAAGGTATGTACCCCCGTGGAACACAAATCTTTAAGTGAACTCCAACTATCATAAAGGAACAATATTTCGGACATAAAAATTGCAACGGAAAAAAACGCAACATTACACGAACTCATATTCAACTGACCTAAACTAAACTTAACTGGTTACAAAAATTCATCTTCGTGCATATATATATAAACAAACATCTCATTGACCTCACGTTCTGAAAAAAAACGCGAGGTAAGGGTGACCTCGCGTCCTACAGAACGCGAGGTTGCCACGTCATCATATTCATCTCCCTCTATAAATAGCAAACTCTTGGAGAGGCAAGGAGCACCCACAGAAATTTCCATCGGTGTGTATTCACGTAAGCAGTTTTCGCTTGCAGCTACTAATGGCAACATAGCGCGTATTTTGGAAGTTTTGTTTTAATTTAACTTCCAAAATATTGCGCTATGTCGTTATTTTTAGTTACTACTGAAAACATAACGCGTATTTAGTATGATTCATTATTGTTCTTATTATTATTGTTATTATTATTACTATCATACTAATAATTTTTATTGTTAGTATCATTTATTAATATTGTTGTTATTATTATTAATATTATTATTATTATTTTAATTTTAATTTTAATTATTATTTTTATTTTTATTTTTATTGTTATTATTATAAATAAAAATTGTAATATTAAATGAGTTTCCCGCTTTAAAACTCTGGATTTAAAAAACCCTACGACCTCGCGTCCTGTAGAACGCGAGGTCCCTTCTGACCGTTCAGTTCACGCGTCTGTTCATTGACGCGCCTTTTCAATGAACCTCGCGTTCTATAGGACGCGAGGTACGTGAATATCGCGTTCTACAGAACGCGAGGTTCATTAACCTCGCATCCCAAACGACGCGAGGTCTTCTATAAATTAGAGGTTTTTTTCTTCTAAAAACCTCCACAGAACGCGAGTTCTATAGAAGTTTTACAAAAAATTGTCATCAACTTTTATATATCGTTCGATCACATGGAGTCCTTGCTACGCAACCAAGCGAGTCACTGCAGTGAATATTGGCGAAACAATGAAGAGGTATTATTTTTTCCCTTTTATTGTCTAAATTTTTTAATTAAATTATATTCTTTTATTTTTACTAACTATTTTTTTTATTTTTTTTTCAGGGATACGAACGTAACTTACAATGTTACCTTAACCGTATCACCGTCGCACCCGTTCCTGCTGTTATGCGTTTGATTGAGCGGGCTGGTTTTGGGCACATAGCTCGCTATATAGGGGGTGAAGGTTAGACCGTCGTTGATCAGCGCGCTGATAGAACGATGGAGACCCGAGACGCACACGTTTCATCTTCGATTTGGCGAGGCAACAATTACGTTGGAGGATGTTGCCTACATTCTGGGGTTGCCTATAAATGGCAGCGTTATTACTGGTATAGCGATGGCACATTGGCCAATCCTGTTTGCTGAACAAATGGGCGTGCTGCCCCCTGATGGAGTGTGGGACGGAGGGAAAATTTCTCTATCGTACTTGGAGGACAACTTTGGAACCCCTCCCCCCGATGCGGATGAAGTTGCACTTCAGGTATTTTTTTATTATATTTAGTTTGCTTTTATTATATTTATGATTAAATTAAAATTACTTATTTGCACATTAGACTTCTTTATGAATTTTTTAGGATGAATTCAGACAATATTTAGGATCTTTTTAATAAATATTTAGGATAAATTATAAATATTTAGGATAAATATTAAGGATGAATTCAGTAAATATTTAGGATACTTTATTAAATATTTAGGTTGCCTACATTAAATATTTAGGATAAATTACAAATATTTATTTACAAATTAGGATTAAGTTACTAATTTCTTTGGATGCATTGATACAGGGGTGTTGTTGAAGAAAACAACATTCCTCGTTCATTCGCGGATCTAGGATAATAGCAAGTATTTCTCTGCAATAGAAACAAACATGATGTTGAAGTTAGATATTTTAAATAGTAAAAAAAATGAAAGAAAAAAATTCAGAATTGGGAGAGAAGAAAGTTGCAGAAATTTTTAGGATAATTTGAACGACGAAGATGAAATTCTTCAAACATTCAACAACGGTAGCAACGTTCTTGGAATTTGACACGATGAACTCGAAAGAACCTGCATAATCTGTTATGCAAACCCGAATCGAATCTGTTCTTCGTAGTCGGAAAAGATGAACAAACTCCAAGGAAGAACTTGAACAATCTGTTGAACGAACCCGAACCTTATCTTGAATTTGCTCGAATACGGACTTGGACCCTTCAATTATCGAACAATTGAGAACCCGAAGTATCAAAGAAAAAGTTCTAAAAAGAACCAAATTTGAGAGAAAAATCTCACAAAATAATTATTCATTCAAGTGTGTAACCTTTACAAAGTGGTTCGGTTCACATATATATAACATACATAGTAGTTAGCCGAAATTAAACTTATGGCTATTATTTGTTTGTTTAAAAATTAAATGCAAGTAAGAAACCACCAATTTGGGGCGGCAATGCACTATAGCCGTGCATTTTGAAAATGTGTGTGCCATCTATTTGAGCACATGGTAAATGTGCATGTGCTTTGAAATTCAAAGCAACAAAACTACTTGTACTTATCCATTCTGCCGCACAATGAAGAATGAAAAAAATGGGTTGCACGTGCTGGAATTTGATGCTTTGCAATTAAAATCCCATTTGCCGCAATGCATGCTGCAAGTGCATGGCTGATTTCGGCAGACTTGGCTGCATGGGATATCCCACTGAGGTGCAAGGCTCCCTTCGTGTACAAGTCGAAAATGCATTGGATCCTTGTTGTCACGTACAATTGGTCATTTGGCTCACGTGCATGGACTGCTACACACACATATAACACTGGTATAAGTTACATGCATTCACCTCCAAATTCACGTGCACACATATAGAAACAAACATTATTCCACACACACACATATATATATATATATATATCATATTATATACATATTTAGATATAACCTAAACATGTCACATATCAATATGAAACACATTAAAAGGCTTACTATCCAAGGCACAAACATTATCAAATGATTCTGAAATGTTAGCACAAGTAAGGAAACAAACTTCCCTGAAACGTTGCGCCCGAGATCGCGTAATTGGTCCTAACGGTAAGACCTCCGGATCAGCATCAAGCGATGGTAAATATGTGCTCACATCATCCCCCCCCCCTTCTTGAAAAGGATTTGTCCTCAAATCTGTAGAATCACCATAAGGGGTTAAGTCAGAAACATTAAATGTGGCACTTACATTGTATTCTCCGGGTAGATCTAACTTGTAGGCATTGTCATTCACTTTCTCCAAAACCTGAAAAGGACCATCTCCTCGCGGTAACAGCTTGGACCGCCTTTGGGCGGGAAATCGTTCCTTTTGGAAATGAACCCAAACCCAATCACCAACATCGAAGGTGACTCGCTTTCTTCCCTTGTTTGCTTTCTTTTCATACTGCCGAGTCCTTCGTTCTAGGTTCTACTTAACCTGTTGATGCAACTTCTTCACATAACCGGCTTTGCTTTGACCATCTCTGTTCGTCACCTGTTCCTGTGGCAAAGGCAACAAATCTAGAGGCGTAATAGGATTAAAACCATAAACAACCTCAAATGGTGACATTTTAGTAGCAGAATGTACAACATGGTTATAAGCAAACTCAACATGTGGCAAACAATCTTCCCAAGTCTTAATATTCTTTTTAATGATGGAACGAAGTAAAGTAGATAAAACCCTGTTAACAACCCCAGTTTGTCCATCAGTATGGGGATGACAAGTAGTAGAAAACATGAGTTTCGTACCTAATTTGCTCCAAAGAGTCCTCCAAAAGTGACTCAAAAACTTCACATCCCTGTCAGAAACAATCGACCTAGGAATACCATGTAAACGTACAACATCCCTAAAGAATAAGTTAGCCACATTAACAACATCATCAGTCTTATGGCAAGCAATAAAATGTGCCATTTTCGAGAACCTATCAACCACAACAAATATACTATCTCTACCTGTCCTAGTTCGAGGCAATCCCAAAACAAAATCCATCGATATATCAGTCCAAGGGGAATCAGGAATAGGTAAAGGTAAGTACATACCATGTGGTGAAACCTTCGATTTCGCTTTTCTACAAGTCACACAACGTTCACAATACCTTTCAACATCTCTTCGCATCTTCGGCCAAAACAAATGTTCTTTCAAGGTATGTAACTTCTTGGTGACTCCAAAATGACCCATCAATCCACCTTCGTGCGCCTCACAGATTAGAATACCACGCATCGAACCCTGTGGAATGCAAATCCTGTTTTCCTTGAAAATATAGCCATCATGCCTCTAAAACTTTCCATCTGCACCTTTCGAACAAGCATTAAACTTATCTCTAAAATCAGGATCATCAGAGTATAAATCACGAATATATGCAAAACCAATCAGATGTGAATCAAGATAACTCAAAAGTGCATACCTACGTGACAATGCATCAGCAATGACATTTTCTTTCCCTTTCTTGTAACGAATGACATAAGGAAAAGATTCTAAGAATTCAACCCACTTAGCATGTCGTTTATTCAATTTATGCTGACCTGTGATGTAACGTAAAGCCTCGTGGATCACAAACTCCTTAGGCAACAAGTAATGCTGCCATGTCTCCAATGCCTGAATCAGTGCATACATCTCTTTATCATAAACCAGATAGTTTAATGTAACACCACTCAATTTTTCGCTAAAGTAAGCAACGGGCCTCTTTTCCTGCATCAAAACAGCACCTATACCAATTCCAGAAGCATCACATTCAATTTCAAACATTTTATCAAAATCAGGTAATGCTAACACAGGTGCTCCAGTCAAACAATCTTTAATTTTCAAAAAGGCATCTTCTTTTTCTTTACCCCATGAGAAGACTGAATTCTTCTTTATAATCCCGGTTAAGGGGGCGGTAATATAACTGAAGTTAGGAACAAACCGTCGATAAAAACTCGCTAAACCATGAAACGATCTAACCTGAGTAATCGATGTCGGTCGTGGCCATTCCTGAATTGCCTTTATCTTCTCAGGATCAACTTCAACTCCCTGAGAACTAACAATGTAACCAAGAAATGTGAGTTTGTCAGTACAAAATACACACTTCTCCATGTTACCAAACAATCTTTCTTCTCGCAAAACCTGCAGAACAGCTTGCAAATGTCCTACGTGATCCTGTAAAGACTTGCTATAGATCAAGATATCATCAAAGTATACAACACAGAATTTACCAATGAAAGATCGCAGAACATGATTCATCAAACGCATAAAAGTACTAGGTGCATTAGTTAAACCAAAAGGCATTACTAACCATTCGTACAAACCTAGCTTTGTCTTGAAGGCTGTTTTCCACTCATTGCCTTCTCGCATGCGAATCTGATGATAGCCGCTCCTTAAGTCAATTTTGGAGAAGATGACGGCTCCGCAAAGCTCGTCCAACATGTCATCAAGTCTTGGAATGGGATGACGATACTTAATTGTGATCTGGTTCACAGCTCGACAATCTACGCACATCCTCCAAGAACCATCTTTCTTCGGCCCTAACAGCACCGGAACAGTACACGGACTCAAGCTCTCTCGAATGTAACCCTTGTCCATCAACTCAGTAATTTGCCTTTGAAGCTCTTTCGTCTCTTCAGGGTTGGTTCAATAAGCCGGCCGGTTTGGAATAGTAGCACCTGGAATGAAATCAATCTGGTGCTCAATGCCACGAAGAGGTGGCAATCCCTTCGGTGTTTCAGCTGGAAACACGTCCTCAAACTCCTGCAAAAGTGTCAAAATCGGTGAAGGTAGATCAGTAGGAAAATCTGTCAATAAACAATAATCTTTAAACATCAAAATAAGAACAGATTGTTGAGAGGAAAGACATTTCCTGATTTCGCTACTGCTCGCATACACGGACATCTTCTTCTTCTCTTTTGCAGTCTCTTTACTCTTTTTCAAGCTTGCCTGATCCTCAAACACTTGACTCAGTGTCAAAGGATCCAAAGTGATCTTCTTACCTGCATGCATAAAAGAGTAACGGTTTGTATAACCATCATGCATTACCTTCTTGTCATACTGCCAAGGGCGTCCCAAAAGAAGGTGAGTAGCATCCATTGTCACAACATCACAAAGGACCTCGTCCTTGTAGTTTCCAATTGAAAATGGTACCATAGCATGTCTAGTCACTTTAAGCTCGCCACCATCATTCAACCATTGTAACTTATATGAATGAGGATGTTTTGTCGTTTTCAGACCTAACCTGTCAACCATCACTGAACTGGCAACATTAGTACAACTACCGCTATCAATAATCACAACACATACCTTGTCTTGCACCTTGCATCGTGTGTGAAAGATATTCTCACGCTGTAGATCATCTGGTACATGTTGCACATTCAGACTTCTTTTAATAACCAAAAGTTCCATTACCTTACCAGATTCAGGAACCTCTAGGTCGGTCTCATCTTCCTCTTCAGTAGGGACATCATGCACTTCCTCCTCAGAATCTGAGTCAATCTCACCATCATCTTGCATCAACATAACCCTCCGGTTAGGACATTGACTAGCAACATGTCCTCTTCCAAGGCACTTGAAACACTAGATATCTCGCGATCGTTCTTTTACCACCACTTGTTGTTTGCCACGCCCATTATCAGCAACGAGAGGCTTTGGTGTGCTGGATTCGCCTTGCTCTCGAATCCGAAGTGGCGTTTGCGGTGCTTGTTTCCTAGAATTGTTAGGAGTATATAATGGATTTGAAAAAGATTTAAAGGAAGGGTTACCTCGATTTGAAGACTTCCTGCGCTGCTGTCGTTCAATCTTTATTGCCATCTGCACCATGTCATCAACCTCGACATAATGTTGTAATTCAACAGCGTTGGCAATCTCGGTGGTCAACCCTGCTAGAAAACGTGCCATGGTAGCTTCTCGATCTTCCTCGATATTTGCACGCATCATATCCATTTCCATATCCTTGAAATAATCCTCAACGCTCCTATTTCCCTGTTTCAAATTTTGCAACTTTTGAAACAAATCACGATGATAGTGAATAGGAACAAACCTTTTACGCATTAGTCGCTTCATCTCGATCCATGTTGCAACTGGATCATCACCAGTACGTCTACGACTAAGCAGTAACCGGTCCCACCATATCAAGGCATAATCAACAAACTCTGTTGCTGCTAATCGAACCTTCTTCTGTTCCGAATAATTATGTCACTAAAACATGTGCTCCACTTTGCTTTCCCAAGCCAAGTATGCATCAGGATCTGAGCGTCCCTGAAAAGAAGGAATATCAATCTTAATGTTAGTCAAATTGTCGTCTACCTGTTGCACACGTCCTTGTCTAGGAATATGTTGCCTCGGTGACCGTTCGTCTTCATTTTCGTTCAACACATCATTAACAGAGTTGGATCCTCCATCAAACCTATCCATCCTCGACTGTAATGGCTCTAAGGCGGTAGCCACTACTCGTTGCATCATTCTCTCTAAGGCTTGCATTTGAGGAATCAGTGGATCCTGTTCAACCGTGTGATCATTGGAACCTGTCATAATTAACAAGAAAAACAAACAAACAAGCAAACAAACAAACAAACGGGTTAAAGGTTAGAAAAAAAAAGTAGTCCTCACCAATCACACAGCAAAAATCCTCACTAGTCACTCCAAAGAATTTGCACTCAAGAAAATAAGGAATTAACACTCAGCTCTCGTGTTTCACTCAGGAGAATACTCAAATGGCTCTTTTTGTCTCCCCTTCTGTTCTCACACGCTCTGTTTGCCCTTTCCCTCAATCTCTCGTACTTAGTTCTTTAAAGGAACTGATTCCGATGTTCAGATTCTACAAGTGTTGTCAAATTGAAAGAAAACAACGGGTGACAGGTGAATAATGTTAGAACAAAGATAAGGGTTAGGAGGAAAAAAAGAAAAAAAAAGAAAGAACAAAAAATGAAAGTTGAGAATTGGGCTAAAAGAAAAAAAATAACAATATGAAATGAAAGAAAGGATGCTAAAAGAACAAGAATTTAGCAACTTACGCAGTAGAAATGCTTACCACCATACTATCTCCGGAACAAACAAGAAAAGTTGATTTCATGTGATTACAAAGCATTTCAAGGTAAGATAGACACATCCTTCATCATTTCACGTCCAAACAGCACATATTAACACAAAATACCCCAAATATTCGAAATTGATTTTTTTTTTCGAATTTTTTTCAAAATTTTTTGACTTTGACTTTTTTGGTCAAACTTTGAATTTTGACTTTTTTTCGATTTTTATATATATATATATATATTTTTGATGCCTGTTAGTGCAGAAATTTCTAAAATCCGACCAAAGCTCTGATTACCATATGATACAGGGGTGTTGTTGAAGAAAACAACATTCCTCGTTCATTCGCGGATCTAGGATAATAGCAAGTATTTCTCTGCAATAGAAACAAACATGATGTTGAAGTTAGATATTTTAAATAGTAAAAAAAATGAAAAAAAATTCAGAATTGGGAGAGAAGAAAGTTGCAGAAATTTTTAGGATAATTTGAACGACGAAGATGAAATTCTTCAAACATTCAACAACGGTAGCAACGTTCTTGGAATTTGACACGATGAACTCGAAAGAACCTACATAATCTGTTATGCAAACCCGAATCGAATCTGTTCTTCGTAGTCGGAAAAGATGAACAAACTCCAAGGAAGAACTCGAACAATCTGTTGAACGAACCCGAACCTTATCTTGAATTTGCTCGAATACGGACTTGGACCCTTCAATTATCGAACAATTGAGAACCCGAAGTATCAAAGAAAAAGTTCTAAAAAGAACCAAATTTGAGAGAAAAATCTCACAAAATAATTATTCATTCAAGTGTGTAACCTTTACAAAGTGGTTCGGTTCACATATATATAACATACATAGTAGTTAGCCGAAATTAAACTTATGGCTATTATTTGTTTGTTTAAAAATTAAATGTAAGTAAGAAACCACCAATTTGGGGCGGCAATGCACTATAGCCGTGCATTTTGAAAATGTGTGTGCCATCTATTTGAGCACATGGTAAATGTGCATGTGCTTTGATATTCAAAGCAACAAAACTACTTGTGCTTATCCATTCTGCCGCACAATGAAGAATGAAAAAAATGGGTTGCACGTGCTGGTATTTGATGCTTTGCAATTAAAATCCCATTTGCCGCAATGCATTCTGCAAGTGCATGGGTGATTTCGGCAGACTTGGCTGCATGGGATATCACACTGAGGTGCAAGGCTCCCTTCGTGTACAAGCCGAAAATGCATTGGATCCTTGTTGTCACGTACAATTGGTCATTTGGCTCACGTGCATGGACTGCTGCACACACATATAACACTGGTATAAGTTACATGCATTCACCTCCAAATTCACGTGCACACATATAGAAACAAACATTATTCCACACACACACACACACACACACACACATATATATATATATATATATATATATATATATATATATATATATATATATCATATTATATACATATTTAGATATAACCTAAACATGTCACATATCAATATGAAACACATTAAAAGGCTTACTATCCAAGGCACAAACATTATCAAATGATTCTGAAATGTTAGCACAAGTAAGGAAACAAACTTCCCTGAAACGTTGCGCCCGAGATCGCGTAATTGGTCCTAACGGTAAGACCTCCGGATCAGCATCAAGCGATGGTGAATATGTGCTCACATCATGCATTTATTAAATCTATATTTAATCTATATTTAGGATGAACTTACAATTTTTTTAATTAGGATGAACTTACAATTTTTTTTAATTAGGATGCCTTTATTAATTTATATTTTCACAGCGGTGTGCGTGAGCCCACATCTTGCGCATTATTGGTGGGATATTAATGCCCGAAAAAACTCGCACAAAAGTGCACGTTATGTGGCTTCGTCATCTGACAAATTTAGATGAGTCTGGACTAAAATCTTGGGGGTCAGCTGTCTTGGCGTTTCTTATCAGAGACCTCTGCAGAAACGTTGACGCCTCCAAAGCATCGATGGGAGGATGTTGTTTATTCCTGCAGGCTTGGGTTTGGCTTCGGATCCCTACTTTGGCACCACAGCTTAGGGTTCCCACTCCTATGTCATTTCCGCTTCTACGGAGGTACTACATAATCTACTATATTTTTTATTAAATTATTTTATTTAACGATCTTTTTCATTATTTAAAGGTGGACCACCACACTATCCCACACCGGCCTGCCGGACTCCCAGAAAGAATACAGATATAGATTCGATGCCTTGACGGAGGACAAGGTAATTCAACAATTATTTTGGTTTTTTCCATACTATTTTTCCAATAATATTTCATATAACCGTTACAAACTTTTTCATTCTTTTTAGTTCGTGTGGACGCCCTACGATTCAGAAGAGATTCGCGACATTACTCCAGCAGATATTGTGCAAGAGCGAGACCTCTGGATTTCCGTCGTGCCGCTGCTGAACTACGAAATTTGCGTGTGGCATTCTACGGATAGGGTACTCCGACAGTTCGGGTACGTCCAAAATGTTCCACCCCTCCGCAAAATATGGACTCCTTCCACAATCTTACGCGTCAGGGGAAGACGGAGGTTGACTGGGCCGAGCACCACGCTATCTGGATAGCGCTTTGGGCTCAACGATTTCTCAGACGCCCAGAGTTTCTCCAACCAATTATGGTAGGGGGTCCTTCGGTCACTTTCAATTATGACTAGTGGTATAGAAACAATGGGATGCCACATATCCTTACTCCGGCCGAGCGCGCAGCAGGGCTTCCCCAGCAACCCCAAAACTGCCCACGCGGGAGCCGGCGAGCGAGCCAGACCTAGAGCCAATCCCAGAGCCAGAGGCAGACCCAGAGGCAGTCGACGCAGCGCGGTCCGAGACCACGATGTGACACTCCAGGGGCATCATCTTCTGCCCCACCATTGCATAGCGGTCCATCGACTTTCCAGCAGACGATGCCTCCACCCCAGTACGGCTCCACTAATGCCTATCGTCCCCATACGCCCACGACTGACCTTATGCTTATCGATTATCCACCTCAGTATGGGTTTCCGATTGTGCAGAGTACGCCGATAGGTAGTTTGTTTTACTCCCCGCCTCGGCCCAGCACAGATCCGCAGATCGCACACGATGGTCAGGATGATAGGGACGAGGGACCACCACACGATGGACGGAGGAGGTATCCGGATCGTGAGCGTCATCCACCCGACTGCGGAACGGGTGGACATAGGCATTTTTAGTCTTTTTTTGTTGTTTTCTACTTATGTTTTTAATATTTATGTAAAACACTTTTAAATTTTATAATGTCGTATTATAATTTTGTTTACGAATTATAATTTTGTTTGCATATTATAATTAAACTTTATAATGTTTATTTAATTTTTGTTTTTAATAAATTTAATGAGATTAAAAAACCGAAAATCGACATTAGTTGAAATGCAACTTCAATCAAAAAAATACGATGGCATAGGGTTTTCGAAGCCATTTTAAGTCATTGTATAATTGACGGAAATTAACCATGTTGGTATCATACGATAGACAATTTTCAGTACTACAACCCCAAACTCGATGATCGCTAAAAATATACCATTTACACGCTCGAAATTGGGTTCGAACAGGCCTACTTACACTTGTTTTTCCTTGTTGTTCAGGCTGGAAATGCACAGACCTCGCGTCCTACAGAACGCGAGGTCAGTGCGATATATTCCAGCCGCCTTTTCAATTTCTCGGGGACCTCGCGTTCTGCAGAACGTGAGGTACTGTGAAACCGTTAACACGGACAGCAATGCCACGTCGACTAAAATCGCGTTGTACAGAATGCGATTTCGTACCTCGCGTTCTACACAACGCGAGGTCTGCCGACCTGGCAAGTTTGGGGGTCATTTTGCCAAATAATAGTTTTTGGGAGCCATTTTCCCCAATATTAATTAAAAAGGGGTTTTCACCCAAAATTGCCTTTTCTTTTCATTAGACAGTCCATGATCTTATTGGCCTTCTCTATTTTGGAAGAAAGCAACAGAATTGTCCTTTTGAGCTCTATTGAAAGAAATCCCTATTGGGTTGACCTATGCTCCTACGATGTCTTTCCTTCTATTGTTTAAAGATCTAATGTTTTACTAGTTCTGCTGTTTTTAGTTTAGGCAATTTGATTTCCTTTTTCTGGGGGTAATATGGAGGAGGTTGAGGTAGCTAACAAGGCAGCAATAGAGAGTTCCCATAGAATTTTGAGTATTTTGTGTCAACCTCTAGACCATGCTAATTACAGGAGTTTAATGGTTGAAACTGAGGAAGCTGTGTTTAAGTTCAGAAGAGTAATTTCTCTTTTGAACTCTGGTTTAGGACATGCAAGAGGGATGAGGCTAAGGAAATCACAAACCCCTTTTCCTCAGTCTGCCCTCTTGGATTCCCCACACTGTAATGTTTAAGAACCGAGTTCATTTGCTAAGAAATCTCTATGTTTAGGGAACTCGTCTTTGGAATCGAGTTTGAATAGGAAGACCCTCTTCAATTCTCTCAAACGACACCATTGGGGCACTACCATTTCCTCCAAAAACAACAGCAAATGAAACACCAACCTGAAATGATGATGTTTAGGAAGAGCAACAGCATTGGCATTAGCTTGAACTTTGATAGCTCTAGCTGCACATCTACCATGTCATCAACTAGGTCTTTCGTTTCTTCCTTGAGCATAGATGGCAGTGTAGTTAACTTGAATGGAACTGGTGGGATTGACAAATGTGGAAGCAGTGCTAGATGCCATTGCTCTAAAAAGAGGTTGGATTTTCATTTCCAATTTCCACCCTTGTTTGATCTAGTGTAACACTCTGAAGTTAGAAAAAAAATAGAATGAAATAATAAAAAAATTATGGAAATGAGCTTATGGGGTGTTGAACCCGTAACCTCAACACCCCTAAGCTTGAGGCTTAACTGCTGAGCCAAGAGCTCATCTTTGTTTAAGGCCTATTTGAATTGTATTTGAACCCTGCAGAATAATAAAGTTAAACCCCCATTTATTTTGGATGGAGACCTTTCGGCTACCAAAAACATCCCCCCTTTACCCGATTTCTCAAAAAAAAAACTCTCTCTCTCTCCAACTCTTCATTCTCCGGCAAGCTTTCACCGCCGCTTCATACACGCCGCCACCATCGTCGGTGTGAGCCCCGTCAGCCCTGAACCGCTTCCCGTCACCCACGCACGTCTCCGGCCGGTCATTCGCGGCGAAAAACCCGATCTAGGACGTAGGGTTGGTTGCCTTCGTCTCTTCAATTTTCCGGCCGATCCCGATGTTGGCTCGCTTCACCGTGGGCATGGCCGAGCTCCCCACACCGAGTAGCACAAAACCCCTAAAGTTCCTTGTCCGATCGACGCCGGCGAAGCCTTCATCGAAGCTACGCGGATTTTCGCCGGTTCGCCTCGGATTTCGACATTTCCGGTAAGGTTCCGACGATTTTGTGAATAATCGGGTGCTTAGATTTAAGCCCATATTCTGATCTGTGTGTTTCCAACATAAATGGTGCATTTCGGGCTTCCGGTGACCATTCCGGCCACCAGAAATTTTTGGGTAAGTAAATCGGCTCAACCCGGTCTGAACCAGCTGGACCGGTCGACCCATTAGCCAAACCCGAACCGGTTTGGCCCAAAGCCCAACCCAGTCAACCCGAGCCCATCGTCCGACCCGACCCGTCTCTGACCCGCCTGTCCGACCCGTTGACCCGACCCGCCCGTCCGACCCGTTGACCCGGTTCGAGTCAACCCGTCTACCGAGTCAACTCAGTCCGAGTCAGCAAGATGAGTCAGCCGAGTCAACTCAGTGAGTTAACCTGTCGAGTCAACTCAGTTGACCCATGTTGACTGCTGACGTCATGCTGACATCAGCATTGACTTTGACCAGTTAACTCTGACCTTGTTGACTGTTGACCTGCTGACGTCAGTGTGGACCTGCTGACGTCAGCGTTGACTTTGACCGTTGACCAAAAAGTCAAATTTTCCGAAAACTCCTATTTTATGTTTTTCGACGTCCTGAGTCCATTTTTGAAGCCCGTTTTGCAAAATTTTGATCCGAAAGCCTCCGAATCTGACCTTGAGCACAAACTTGTTTTTGTACTTAATTATTGGTTAAGAGCTTGTGAGTAAGATCTGATCTTGGAATTTGTGTAATTGAAGGTATTCTCGGTTCCTTGGATGCTCGATGCTGAGGAATGTCGAATTCAGGTTCGAGGGTATTCGAGTGTCGTATCATGAATCAACTGTTATAGCTCGAAACTAAGGTAATACATTACTACCCCTTGTATGTTTTATGTACATGTTGATATGTGGTTAAAGCATGTATGCTTATAATGAGTGTTTTGTGAACTCTGCTTAAGCCGAATTCGATACGGAAAATAAGAATGAGAGTCATTAAGAGTAAAATACTCGGATAAGAATATTAATAGATCATGAGTGTCGAAAGTGCTAATAATAATAATAATAATAATAATAATAATAATAATAATAATAATAATAATAATAATAATAATAATAATAATAATAATACAGTTAAATCTGAAACTCTATCAATGGTGTCTAAGAACCAATGTTCAGACTGCGGAGTATGAGATGTTGGATATAAAATTACGAAAATACCCTTAGAGCATAAGTATGACTAAACTACCAATCTGACAAAGGAAATGAACTAAAATCTGCATTCGACCTAATTATGCAATTTACACTACCCAAGATGTATGTTTTAATGGAAAGACTTCGGCATCATTATGCAATACGTGTGATACAAACTTGGATAATCCCTCAAACTCTGTATAACACATGAATGAGAATTTTCTAGAAATATTGTTGAAATCCTAAGTCGATTCTTATGACAATAATACGTGAATTAGATGAGAATGATCGTAATGACCAAAAAGACGGTAATGTCCTCAAACACCGAAATGTCTGATTAATTTGAATGACGATATACCCTCAAGTTCTGTAATGAATGAATCGTCTGTAAAGGGGCGGAGAGTCAAGACGCCTTAACCTCGTTTGAGTACGTGAATGATGGAGGTACTAAATGGTAATTCAGAAAGAAATGGTAGATTTATCTCAGTCTAAAATAACCGAAATACCCTCCTGAGTTAATTGGTAACTATGTATTTGACGAAATTCTGGATTTGTTAATAAGACTAAAATAACTAAAAGGCCATGATAGCCTAAATAATCGGAACATCACTGAAAATATCCGATAACTTAAAAGACTTTAATTTAGAAATTCTTAAATGTCCGATTAGTAAACTAATGAGCAAATAGGATACCCGAGTTCTGTGAACCATTGCTCTCAATGTTGGTATAATTACCAGAATGTCTATGAATGTCGAAATGACCATAATGCCCTTGTATGCTTAAAAGACTAAAGTACCCATACTATATCTGAACTTTCTAAGATCTTGATGTATCACTTCCTGAATATCTGGGTTAAACCGTTATTATGAACCCCCTTTTAATAGGGGCCACATTTCAAAAATCCGTTCAAGTTGTCAAGAGTTCAATATGTCCCATTCCGTAAATGCCAAGTATCTCCAAGAAATGATTTGTCCCACCTAGTGTGTTCCATGTGTGATATATTCTGTTGAATGGATTGTATAATTATTTAATCATGAATAATATTATGTTGATAAACATTTCAATTGTTATTGAGATTGCATCACTATGTTAGAAAATGAGATAAAATAAAGAACTTGATATATGATGACATTCTCTGCCTACCTGATATATGTCTGCTCAATCGGTATACTTGGTATGTGATCGTTTGATTCTTGATGGTATTGTCTGATTGGTTGATGAATTTGTTAGCATGATCTGTTAGTTTGACCTATGATGGGACAATTTGTTTGCATGATGAATGCTGAAAATGTATGCTCTGCTCAATAGTATGCACATTTATCTGTCAAAAGCATGAACTTCTGTTTCTGATACTCTGAATAGAATATATCTGTTACATGTATTATGTTACTCATGTCTGGAATCTGAACACCGATTGATGTCTGGAGTATACTGTTGGGTTATGTTATGAAGTGTCTGCAGGTACAACCCTGATCCAGCTGGTAAACCCTTCTTTTAAGCTCCTACGCCCACGGGCCTAGGGTAAGTCTTTCTGGACCTAAGGCATTCCCTTAGGTAGGCTCCTACGCCTCAGGCCTAGGGTAAGACCTTCTGTATGCAGTTCTGGGGGACTGCATATTGGTGTAAGGTTGGAGGGTAGTTCTTGTAAACTTCTGTTTGAACATTGAACATTTGCAATTAATCTGTTATGTGCTCATATGATATGTTGTTAAGTACTTATATATGTTGATTTGCAACTTATTAAAATACACTAGGCTTCGTGGTTTAACTTCTCCAACCTGCCACTCTATTGATTCTCTGAACAATAAGCTCTCTTTTAATACTCAATAACATAGAAAGAACAAATCTTGTTGTCCTCAAGAATAGTGCTTCACTAATTTAGCGAAACATAAATGGAGACAAATATTGCCTGGAACATCATAAAAATGTTATGCCTACCCTATGTCTGCATGAGCTTATAGCATCTTTTGGTAGTTCTGTATTACTGAGCTTTTCCAAGCTCACGTTATTTTTACCATCGCAGGTTAAAAGATTATAGCATGGTATAATGTTTGACATCAGTGTTCGGAGTTCCCTCGGCGTTGCCTCCGGAGTACGATACTGTATAGTTAGTGGGCATGTATGTCATGTATTGTTTCATGTCACTGTCTGTAAAATGCTTTCTGAAATTTTGTTATTGTTGAGTGGATCGAAAGATCGATATTTACCAAGAGGGGGGGTGAATTGGAAATTTGAAGGATTGTAGTGGAAATTGGCAAATTAAAATTGAAGGACAAGGAATTTAGAGTGGTTCAAGTTCCAAATGAACTCTACATCCACTACCTTAGTCTCACTAAGGATTTGCAACAATTTCACTAAATTGATCTTCCCCTTTTCTAGGACAAGGAGGCAACCCTTTACAATATCGGTTGATTTTTCTACCCAAAAATCAACCCAACCCTCACACAAGAGAACAAAGGAATTTGTAGGCTAATTAGGTATCTCTCAATACAAATGATAGCCCCAATACAAGCACTCAACCCAATTTTACAAAATATGAATGAAGAACACAAATTGGGATTTTACACAAATTTGGGATTTTTGCTCTAATGCTTGAATTTGATGTTTGGATGTTTGCTTGAAGTTCAATAGTTGTTGCTGATGCTTTTGGATGTCCCTTTTATACCTTCTCATTGATTTCTAGCCGTTTGAGTGGTTGGAGAAGTAAATGGAGCCGTTGGAACCCTCTCTTACCACCATAAATGCACCTCTCCAGCTACGAGTATCGGTACTCGGGAATGGGTATCGATACCTGTCTCAGAAAAGAAAGAGTCGTTGTATGCATTTAATAGGGCGTATCGATACGCACGTAAGCGTATCGGTACGGGGTATCGAAACGGCAAGGCCGTATCGATACCTTTTTCTGAACTTAGCTCACTGTCAAAAGTCGTATCGATACGGGGGTTAGGCGTATCGATACCGGTCAACGGCATTTTAAAATTTGGTTACCAACCAACTGACACCAACGGTCATATTTTTAAACCGACTTAAATGCTTTAAAATTCTTTAAACCAGTATCGATACTGGTGTTACCGTATCGATACACTCTTGCAAACTCTTTGAAATTTAACACAGGGCGTATCGATACGAGGGTTTGCCGTATCGATACGTGTTCTGACAGTAGCCAATTTTGGCAAAAAGGTATCGATACTCCTCAATGGGTATCGATACTCGTTGACGATTTTCTATAAGTTTGGCTTGGAACACTTAGAAAATATTTTGAGTTTGAGTTTTACAAATCAGTTTTAAAGTGTTGGTGTTTCAAAACTTGTTAAGAGACTTGTAAAAACAATTTTAAGTTTTTCAAATTTGATCCTTAAAGATCTAGTTATATCAAAATCAAACATAGGTTTTACAATCTCCCCCTTTTTGATATAACAAAACCAAAACTTAAAATTTTGACACTTTTGAATAACCTTTACAAAGTAACTCCCCCTTAATATAAGCTTGGTAACCTTTGAGTTAAAATCAAAATATTTTAAAGATGTGAGCAAGTTTCTTCTCCCCCTTTTTGTTAGATCAAAAATGCATAGAGACAATAAAGTGCATAATGAAATCAAAGGTATAATAATAATAAGCAACATAATTTTATTCATCATAGCATAAGAAAATCCAAACTAAAACAAACAAGAAATCAAAGCATAGGTTTTTTAATCCTAAAACAAACTTAGTCCTAAAAACAGAAACAAAGGTGCATAAAAATAGAAAATCCTAGATGATTATGAATGATATGTAAGAAGAGATGTCTAGGCATTGTCTTCGTCGTCTTCATCATCTTCATCATCATCGACTATAGGCTCATTGCTCCGCATGCTATTACGCCATTCATCATGGAAAGCGGCAACGGAAATATTCAAGGAATTGTGCTCGCTTTCAAGGGATGTAAGGCGATTCTCCATACCCGTCATCCTTGTATCGAAGGTGGTTTCCATGGAGGTGAGACGAGTGTTCATGTCCGTGCGTAGCCCGGTAAATTGCTCATTGAGATATGTCATGAGAGCATCCAAATTGGGCTGTGGGACTTGAGGAGCCGGAGGAGCTTGAGGAGCTTGTGGTTGTTCCAATGCGGCTGCGGCCTCGGGTGGAAGTTCGGAAAGACGTAACCAACTTCCATTAAAGTAATGGAACTTTCCCCGAGCAAGGGATCGCTCATCAATAGGATCGGTGAGAGTAGATGCAAGATCAAATGAGCAATCAATATCCTTTTTCATAAAATAGTAACTTAAAGCCGTACCGTAAATAAAGGATGTGATGAGAGGGGTTTGGCGATTTTGAACATGATAGGCGATCTCATCGAACATGATCCGAGCTAGGTTTGGGCGCTTTCGTTGACGGAAACAACGGATCCAAAAATCATCCACTTGACGGATGGTAGAGTATTTGCCACCGGAGGGACGTAACCACCAAGACACCATCAAATGTAGGATTCGATCGTGAGCATTGAGGACGGTTACGGAACCACTGAGAACATGGCCCAAGGCATTCTCATCATTTAAGCCCACATCCTCTAACTTAAAAACCTCACAAATCCCTTTGACATCGAGAACGATTTGCTTCCCCATGAGATAAGAGCGGATGGCAACAATTTCCCCATTGCGAGAAATAATTTTGGCATTAGAATAGAAAATTAAAACCAAAAGACGATAGTAAATACCGGGGATAGAAAGAAACTCCATGAATTTCCAAGTGCGAAGCAATGGAAGATATTCAAACTTGAAGCGCTCGGAGTCGAGAAAAGGAATGGAGACGACCCTTTCCGCACGAATTTTGTAGTTCTCAAATTGGCGAAAATAGGGAAGACCCGCGGAAGTTTCAAAGGATTGGTTATAAATTGTAACATAATCCGGGCGTGCAACCATTCCGGGAGTTGATGATTCACCGGCAAGAGTAACCCTCGGTCGCTTCCTCGAATGTTCTTTAGGTGCCATAATCTAAAAGAAAATTAAAGAAGGTTTCTTCAATTTGAGTAAAAATCAAGGTAAAAAGATTTTAAAAAATTTGAAAAACAAAGAGATTAAAAAAAAACAAAAGAGAATTAAAAGAAGAGATTACCTTGAAGGAAACTTTGAGGATTGAAGAAAAACTTGAGAGAGAGCACAAAACTTTTCTTGATGCAAGAATTCTTTTAGAATTGAGTTGTAGTGTGGAAAATATGAAGGAGGAAGGGCCTTTTTATAGCAAAAAACGACCAGGGTTTGTTAGGGTTAAAGAGTTTTAATTTTGGTAAAATTAGATCTCATTTAAAACAGATTTAATGCCATCTACGCGATAGGGTATCGATACTCCGAAAGGGGTATCGATACGGGGATAGAATTGTCTTTTCTCAAAAATGCCCGTTGGAAAGTCGTATCGAAACGGTGGGGCCCGTATCGAAACGACCTGTATCGATACGATTTTAAGCGTATCGATACCTGTGAAGCGAGGAAAAAAACTGGGAAACAAGATGAAGAACACGTATCGATACGCGTATAGCCGTATCGATACCATATGAAGCGAGGAGATTTCTGGGAAACAAAATGAAGAACACGTATCGATACGCGTATAGCCGTATCGATACCATATGCCCAGAATGACCTATTTGGTTCTAAGAACAACCAAAGGCTCGAACTTAACACCTCCTAAAAGTATGCAAATGATGAATGAATAGTTCTAAGCATGTTTTAACAGAAGCATACTCCCCCTAACTATAGGCATGGATAAGATTAGGAGTTTGAACACATAAACATGGCAATTTCACAAAATCAAGCATTTTAAGCACAAAAGAGGTCCTAAAAGGTCAAGATGGGCTAGCTAGACCTAACTCTCTCCTAAGGGACCAAAAACGCTCTTTGTCTAAGGGTTTTGTAAAAATGTCCGCTAATTGATTCAAGGTGTCTACATACTCTATAACCACATCTTTCTTAAGGACATGATCTCTAATGAAATGATGCCTTATTTCTATATGTTTGGTTCTAGAGTGTTGGATGGGATTTTTCGTTAAGCATATTGCACTAGTGTTGTCACATTTTAGGGGTATGGTTCCAACTTTAATTCCATAATCTAAGAGTTGTTGTTTCATCCAAAGGACTTGAGCACAACAACTCCCTAAGGATATGTACTCGGCTTCGGTGGTAGATAAGGCTACACTATTTTGTTTCTTAGAGAACCAAGATATGAGCATACTACCTAAGAATTGGCAAGTTCCCGAAGTACTTTTCCTATCAATTTTGCAACCCCCATAATCCGCATCCGAATAAGCATGTAGGTTGAAGGTAGAGTCTCTAGGATACCAAAGGCCTAAACAAGGAGTGTCTCTAAGGTATCTAAAGATTCTCTTAACGGCTATAAGGTGAGACTCTCTAGGACTAGCTTGAAACCTAGCACACAAGCAAACACTAAACAAGATATCCGGTCTACTTGCGGTAAGGTAAAGCAAAGATCCAATCATAGAACGATAAAGCTTAGAGTCAACACACTTACCTCCTTCATCTTTGTCAAGCTTTGTAGATGAGCTCATAGGAGTGGCTTGAGGCTTTGCATTCTCCAAGCCAAACTTCTTGAGCATATCCTTTATGTATTTTGCTTGGTTGATGAAGGTGCCATCCTTCTTTTGCTTGATTTGGAGTCCCAAAAAGAATGAGAGCTCCCCCATCATGCTCATCTCAAATTCACCTTGCATTAGCTTAGCAAACTCTTGACAATGACATTCATTAGTAGAACCAAAAATTATATCATCAACATAAATTTGAACTACTAAAATGTCATTTTTATACATTTTTATGAAAAGTGTAGTGTCCACCTTACCTTTTTCAAAACCTTTTTCAATTAAAAAGTTTGAAAGCCTTTCATACCAAGCTCTAGGAGCTTGTTTTAAACCATAAAGAGCTTTGGTAAGTTTGAAAACATGATTTGGAAATTTTGAATCTTCAAAACCCGGTGGTTGTTCCACATACACTTCTTCATTTATAAAACCATTTAAAAATGCGCTTTTAACATCCATTTGAAAAAGCTTGAAATTATGATAACATGCATATGCAAGTAACATCCTAATGGCTTCCATTCTAGCTACGGGTGCATAGGTTTCATCAAAATCTATTCCCTCTTCTTGAGTGTAACCTTGTGCTACAAGTCTAGCTTTATTTCTCACAATGTTACCACTCTCATCTAGTTTGTTCCTAAAGACCCATTTAGTTCCTATTGTAGATTGATTACTAGGCCTATCAACTAATGTCCATACATTACTTCTCTCAAATTGATTTAATTCTTCTTGCATAGCCATAATCCAAAAGTCATCTTTCAATGCTTCTTTTATGTTTTTAGGCTCTATGCATGAGATAAATGCAACATGGTTCATTAATTTAAGAGAAGAACGAGTGGTTACCCCCTTGGATGGATCACCCAAGATTTCACCATCTTTGACATAGTTCAACTCCCTTGGGTAGCTCACTTCCTTTTCCTCAATAGCCAAGTCCTTCAAGGCTTCAAGAGGTGGATCTTGTGTGTCTTCTTCTTTTGGTTGAATCTCATCCTCCTTTGAAGTTTGACCTCCATCAAAGGCATTTATGATTCCTACATCATCATCATCACAAGAATCCTTCCTAGGAAGGAGGTTATCATCGAATACAACATGAATGGATTCTTCTACTACTAAAGTTCTTTTGTTAAATACTCGATAGGCTTTAGAGGTTAAAGAGTAACCTATAAAAATAGCTTCATCACTTTTTGCATCAAATTTACCTAAGTTATCTTTTCCATTATTTAAAACAAAACACTTACACCCAAAAGGGTGAAAGTAGCTAATGTTAGGCTTTTTAGATTTTAAAATCTCATAAGGTGTTTTCTTTAAAATTGGCCTAATCATTACTCGATTTACAATATAACAAGCGGTGTTTGTGGCTTCCGCCCAAAAATATTTAGG
Source organism: Hibiscus tridactylites (assembly GCA_958450335.1). Taxonomy (NCBI): domain Eukaryota; kingdom Viridiplantae; phylum Streptophyta; class Magnoliopsida; order Malvales; family Malvaceae; genus Hibiscus; species Hibiscus tridactylites. The sequence continues at coordinate 16,395,647 of OY288270.1, forward strand.
TAAATTATTTTCACAAAGCATAGTTCTAGCCATTTCTTGTAAAGTTCTATTTTTCCTCTCAACTACCCCATTTTGTTGAGGAGTTCGAGGAGCCGAAAAATTATGGCTAATACCATTTTCATTCAAAAATTCTTCAAACCCTAAATTTTGAAACTCGGTTCCATGATCACTTCTAATGTGTGAAATTCTAAGTTCAAGATCATTTTGGGTTAATTTTGAAAATGTGATGAATTTTTCCAAAGCCTCATCTTTAGTACTTAAAAAGAGAACCCAAGTAAATCTAGAAAAATCATCAACTAACACAAATGCATAAGATTTACCACCCAAGCTCATAGTTCTAATTGGCCCAAATAAATCCATGTGAATTAATTGTAAGCATCTACTAGTAGAAACATCATTAATGGATTTAAAGGAAGACTTATGTTGTTTACCCTTAGAGCATGCATCACAAATTTTGTCATTTGAAAATTTAATTTTGGGCAAACCTCTAACTAGATTTAGAGAGACTAGCTTTTCCAAAACACTAATGCTAGCATGTCCTAGCTTCCTATGCCACAACCATGCATCATTTTCATTTTGAGCAACTAAACATGCATGGGATGTATGTATCTCATCTAAATGCACCATGTATATGTTTCCTATGCGATGACCTATGAGCATAATATTATTAGATTTAATGTCTACAATTTTACATCCATTTTTATCAAAAAGAACATTAAATCCTTTATCACACAATTGACTTATGCTCAATAAATTATGTTTAAGACCATCGACATACAAGACATTTTCAATGAGAATGGTAGAGTGATTACCTATGGAGCCAATACCTTTAATGTGGCCTTTGGAGTTGTCACCAAATGTTACTACTCCTCCACTTTTTGGCTTTAAATCCATGAATCGACTCTTGTCTCCGGTCATGTGTCTCGAGCATCCACTATCAAGGTACCATGAGTTTTGACTTTGTGCTTTGGCCTTGTAGCAATGCTCCCCCTACAAACAAAGATATTAAACCTTGGTTTTTGGTACCCAAATCATTTTGGGTCCATGAGTGTTAGCTCCCAAAACCTTGGTTCCCTTAGGAATCCAAGATGACATAGCAATAATATTATTAGATTTTACAAGTTCCTTAGGAACCCATACACTTCTAATTCTTTTAGCTTTACTATGTCTAGGGTAGCCACCTTGTTTGTAGTAATTAGTCCTTTTCTTAGGTTGGTGTGTTCTAGATGATTCTCCTATTTCATGTTTGACACTTCCAACATTTTTTAAGGACTTTTTGAGCTCATTTAGCTCACCTAACACCTTTTGGTGTTCACTATTGCATTGAGATAAAAGATTATTAAGATCAACATTTTCATCTTGAAAGAATTTAAGTTCATCTTTTAATCCTAAAATCTTTTTCTCAAATTTAGAATTAGCTAGAGTGAGTGAGTCATTTTTCTCATTTAGCTCTAAAATGATTTTCTTGTTTTTAATGACCGACTCCTTAAACTTCTCAACTAATTCATCATATACCTCTTGTAACTCATCATATGCATCATTTAACTCTTCATATGAAAAATCTAAAGTAGATGAGTTAGAGGTTACCAAGGAGGAATCTTCCTCAAGTGCCATGAGACAAAGGTTGGCCACTTCTTGTTCGTCATCCTCCGATGACTCCTCATCACTCCAAGTAGCAAGTTTGGCTTTGAGTTTCTTCTTCTTCTCAAAGCTCTTCTTCTTGAGTTGAGGGCACTCCGAACGGATGTGGCCGGGTTGTTTGCACTCATAGCAAATGATGGAATCCTTTCCTTCTTCTTTGCTCTTGCTCTTGAAGTCCATTTTTCTTTGGATTTTTCTACCCCGGTTGGACCTCATGAATCGTGAGAACCGTTTGGCTATCATAGCCAATTCTTCAAGTTCGTCCTCATCACTAGATGAGCTCTCATCAAGTTGTGAAGCTTTAGCCTTGAGAGCTATTCCCATCTTCTTCTTCTTTTCAACTTCAAGTTTCTCTACTCTTTTCTCTTCTTTCTTTTTCTCATCTTCCCTTCCTTGCTTCATGATCTCATGAGTAAGGAGAGAACCCACAAGCTCATCAAGCTTTAATGTCTTCAAGTTCTTTGCTTCGATGATGGCGGTTCTCTTCCCATCCCAAGCTTCGGGAAGTGAATAGAGTAGCTTCCGGACAAGCTTGTCTTCCGGTATGATCTCTCCATAGCCCTTTAACCCGTTGACAATTGTGGAGAATCGATCAAACATCTTTGACACCGTCTCATCGGGCTCCATCTTGAAATTTTCATAACTAAGATTGAGAAGTCCAATCTTAGTTTCCTTGACATCATTGGTGCCTTCATAAGTGGTCTCAAGTGTGTCCCACACTTCTTTGGCATTTTCAATGGAAGAGACCTTTGAATAGATGTCCGGACCGAAAGCACAAAAAAGCATGTGGAGAGCTTTATCGTTGACTTGAATCTTCTTCCTCTCCTCTTCACTCATTTCGGCTTTCTTCTTCAACACCATCTTGCCTTCACCATCTTGCTTCAATGGAATGTATGGCCCATCCTCAATGACATCCCATACAAGGTAGTCACTTGACTTGATGAATAGCCTCATTTTGTTCTTCCAAAAGGAGTAGTTGTCACCATTGAAGAAAGGAGGCTTGGTGGTTGATTGTGACTCGTACATGCCGGAACCGGAGGTTGAAGCCATCTCTTGATATTTTGATGATCACACTCTTCCAAGGATCTCCTCTTGTGGTTGTTAATCCTCAAAGAGTTAAGCTCTGATACCAATTGTTGAGTGGATCGAAAGATCGATATTTACCAAGAGGGGGGGTGAATTGGAAATTTGAAGGATTGTAGTGGAAATTGGCAAATTAAAATTGAAGGACAAGGAATTTAGAGTGGTTCAAGTTCCAAATGAACTCTACATCCACTACCTTAGTCTCACTAAGGATTTGCAACAATTTCACTAAATTGATCTTCCCCTTTTCTAGGACAAGGAGGCAACCCTTTGCAATATCGGTTGATTTTTCTACCCAAAAATCAACCCAACCCTCACACAAGAGAACAAAGGAATTTGTAGGCTAATTAGGTATCTCTCAATACAAATGATAGCCCCAATACAAGCACTCAACCCAATTTTACAAAATATGAATGAAGAACACAAATTGGGATTTTACACAAATTTGGGATTTTTGCTCTAATGCTTGAATTTGATGTTTGGATGTTTGCTTGAAGTTCAATAGTTGTTGCTGATGCTTTTGGATGTCCCTTTTATACCTTCTCATTGATTTCTAGCCGTTTGAGTGGTTGGAGAAGTAAATGGAGCCGTTGGAACCCTCTCTTACCACCATAAATGCACCTCTCCAGCTACGAGTATCGGTACTCGGGAATGGGTATCGATACCTGTCTCAGAAAAGAAAGAGCCGTTGTATGCATTTAATAGGGCGTATCGATACGCACGTAAGCGTATCGGTACGGGGTATCGAAACGGCAAGGCCGTATCGATACCTTTTTCTGAACTTAGCTCACTGTCAAAAGTCGTATCGATACGGGGGTTAGGCGTATCGATACCGGTCAACGACATTTTAAAATTTGGTTACCAACCAACTGACACCAACGGTCATATTTTTAAACCGACTTAAATGCTTTAAAATTCTTTAAACCAGTATCGATACTGGTGTTACCGTATCGATACACTCTTGCAAACTCTTTGAAATTTAACACAGGGCGTATCGATACGAGGGTTTGCCGTATCGATACGTGTTCCGACAGTAGCCAATTTTGGCAAAAAGGTATCGATACTCCTCAATGGGTATCGATACTCGTTGACGATTTTCTATAAGTTTGGCTTGGAACACTTAGAAAATATTTTGAGTTTGAGTTTTACAAATCAGTTTTAAAGTGTTGGTGTTTCAAAACTTGTTAAGAGACTTGTAAAAACAATTTTAAGTTTTTCAAATTTGATCCTTAAAGATCTAGTTATATCAAAATCAAACATAGGTTTTACAGTTATGTGTTTAAATGATTTTCGGAAATTGTATTTTAAACAGAAGTTGATTTTACAGTTTAATAAGTGTTTCGAAAAGAAAAATGTTTTCATGTGTATTTTTCATTGTGGGTCGCTCTTGTGACCCTAATATGACTTCCTAGGATCCGTTGTAACGCATAGGCGGGTCTAGAGGGTTACATCTAGTGTCTTTTTTTTTCTTTCCAATTTGTACTTAACTCATAGAGCTCTGCTGACAAGAAACCTAGAGTGAAGAGGTCAATCAAGGTGCCTGCTATCAGTAACAAGCTTGCTGATATTTCTCCCGATGATTATTCGTGGAGGAAATACGGGCAAAAGCCGATCAAGGGCTCTCCTCACCCTAGGTAATCAATTATATAAAGACTGAGATTAGATATATGAATTTGATGTGCATGTAGTGGAATGTGTTGTGATTTGTTTGTAACTGGTGCAGAGGGTATTATAAATGTAGCACTATGAGAGGTTGCGCTGCAAGGAAGCATGTGGAGAGGTGCTTGGAAGAGCCATCCATGCTTGTTGTTACCTATGAAGGTGAGCATAACCACCCAAGATTACCATCTCAATCTACAACATAGGGAAATTGTCGTGTCGAGCCATTCGATGTTCGGTCTAACAGTTGGCTAATTGGTTTTACTTTCTCCTCTACATATTCTGTTTCTTTCTTTGTTTTTTGGGATTTGGGTGCTGACATTAAAGCCTAGTAATGGACCAAAAGAAAATTGTATCATTGGGGGTTTAAATGGTAAGAAACAATGCTTGAAAAGAGCTGATGAACTTAATCAGTGTGTTGCTCAAGATGTTGGGTACTTTGGAGCTAACGAGGGCTTGTGGGGCTGCATTTTATCTCTTTGTCTGCAACACGCCTTCAATTGGAATATATTCTTCTGCAATCTGATGCCTACTTATATACTGGGCCTTGCTATATGCTCGGAAGTATTCGGATTTGATTTTCGATGAAATTCAAATCCGAAGTTTTTGTCTCTTGAGCTGGAAGCAGAAATCTATTATTATCCCAACAGAAGTTATGTTCGAAATCAAACCAGATTTATAGAAAAAAATTGTCCAAGGATCAAAGTTTAGGCATGTTCTTTTAAAGCCTTAAAAAACGAGACATACAAAGATGTAGGAAACTGGTGTAGGCAGGCTAACCAACATCTTCGACAACCTCATCGTCCCATGCAAATTTCTCTCGCCACTCTCCTTTTTGTCTTATGCAAATGTCGAGATTCGAACCCATACAAAATGAGACAATATAAACTTATTTAACTCTCGGTCAATTAGTTGATCTCAACTATTGCTTTCGTCTTATTTCTCAACTTCTTGCTTTTATCCATGTCCAAAAATGTTATTACTCATCCTTAGGAGCGGATCTAGGAATTTAAACTTTGTAGTTCACCAATCAATAATAAATACAATCGTATGTAAAATAATACTAGGCTGAATAAGTCATCAAAAATTACTTAAAATGTTCGTAACTGATATGACAAACGACCATTAAATCACACCTATGTAAGATGTCCACTATGATTCAGTTACTAACCTTTTTAATAAATTACATGTATACAAGAATTCACATTAGACTATACAAATTTTCTCCCTAATCAAACGATTCCAAAACATCATTTTTACAACTAATGCTCTGAACACAAAATATTTTATATTACTTGCAAGTAACTAAAACCATCTAAAATGACTTCCCACACTTTTATAGGAATGATAACTAATCTCTATCATCAAATCTTTATCAACTTACTTTTTTAATAAAAATACACAAACTTGCTAAGAAATAAATATGTTAAATAATAAAAATTCAGTAACTTAAGAAAACTATAATAATACAAAAATCTTAGCTTTTGTAGAAAATTACGGGTAGCAATAACTAAAACCGAAGGTTTTCATAAATAATTTTAAATAGATTTCAATGAATTTAATTTTAATGTAGATATTAATTATTGATCTAAAATTAAAAATAATTAAAAATATATTTATATTTATAAATTTGTGTACTAGATTAATTAATGATTTCAAATGAGGTAACTCTAGTGTTAACGAGAGTACACATGTGATTTGGAGAAGAAAAGGAATAAATTGATGTCTTTAGTGGCGGAACTTGTTGTGAAAGTTTGAGGATGAAAACTTAAATTTTAAAAAAAAAATTAGAGGATTAAACGAAAAATTTTGAGAGCTTAACTAAAATTTTTAATATTTTTGAGAGATTTAACAAAAAAAATTAAAAATTTGAGAGGGAGTTTAATTAAAAATATTCAAAATTTTGAAGCTTAATATGAATTTTTAAAAATCTTGAGCGGGCAAAATTAAAATTTTCAAAAAATTTAGGGGCAAAATTCGAGTTTTCCAAAATGGGGGGGAGGGGGGTAGCCCCCACTGGTCCCTTAAAGCATCCACCATGGATGTTTTTTAAGTATTAATGGTTAAATTTATTAAATTATTTTGAATTAGGATTAAATTAGTAGAATATATAAGTTTTGAGGACTAAAACTGTCATTATACCGAATCTTGTTAAATGTTCGTTTGTATTTTAACAGAGGAGTGATCCGAGCGTAACTAAAACTTTAATTGAGTGACCTAATTGTAACTTTTAATAATGAATGACCTAATTGTAATTTTATTAATAATTAAGTGACCTCTACTGTAGTTTATCCAATTTTTTATGGTAGGTCAAGTGATCTACCTTAACATATAGCAAATACGCCCCTGCTCATACCGCGTTTACACACAACCAAGGACAAAAGCAAAACTTTATGTTAAAAGACATACCGCGTTTACACACTACCAAGGACAAAAGCAAAACTTTATGTTAAAAGACGAACTTGTAAAATTCTGAGGGAACATATAAAATTTTTTGAGGCGAAATTAATTTTTTAATGAATAAAATATAATTTTTTAAAAATATTTCTAAATAATATACAAATTTCAAATTTTTAGGGACGATAGTGCGGATAGCCCCCCTCCATTATTAGACACAACATCCAACGCACATGTCATTTATAGTCTAATACTACTATTTTCTGTCTATTTTACTAAATAATATTAGAGTAAAGTTAACAAATGGTCATTAAATTATGGTAAATATTCATTTTAGTTATTCGACTTTTAAATCTTATAAAATGGTCATTAAACTTTGACCTTTGTTACAAAATGATCACTAAGCTGTTAATCTTTGTTAAAAGAATGGCGTGTCAATTAAGAAAGTTGTACAATAGCCCATTTAGTCCACCATATTTACAAATTCAATAAATTTAGTCATAATTAAAAAATCAAGAAATTTGTAAATATGTTGACATGTGTAGCCTGATAGAATGGGTAAATAACAATGGTTAAATCAAAATTGGTTGAATTTGTAAATATAAGACTAACTTCAAAATTTCTTAATGGCCACACCTTAACCTACTCTTGCATAGTTTCTCTTAGAAGAATGACACCCAAAAATAGTGGAACTTGTTTGTAAATTGCATTTGTGGCTATCCATTTGTAGATGTCCAAGCCAGAAAGTACCAACATATTGTCTTTGGTTGTGTTGTGTTGTGTCAGATTATGCTTTTATGTTTTCATCTCTGAATGGTTAGAAAAAGTGCCTGCAATTGGGGATCACTCATTCATAGTGTTCCCTTATAATGCATGAAAAGGCAAAGGCAAGAAAAGTAGAGTATTGTTTAAGTTGTCCTTTGCTGAAGAAAAAGGAAAATTTTCTTATTTGTTGATAATGTTGGTTATAAAAATCTTGTGCTGCTCATCATAACAGAATTCGATCATGTGGCCCCAACAAACAGTTTTCGTGATGGAGAGAGAGCGACTCTGACACTGTCGGGATAGGCAAATGCAGAAATTTGTGGGTCAAAATGTAAACAACAATGCACGGCAAATATGGAATGATCTTGTAATAATGAATGTTGTAAAAGGCGGATTTGAAACAATATTTTCTTTTTGATAATTAATTGGAAAAATATTCCATTCATTGTTATGTAGAAAAATACCCTTTTAAGTCCACTAAGGTAAACTCGCTTTTGGCTAAACACGAATAATGTGTTGAGTGAGTAGGTAAGAAATCAAAAAATTAATTTATTAATTTTTTTTACACATAACTCGCTTTTAGCTAAGCGCGAATTTAAAACCCGCTTTTGGCTAAACGCATGTTTACCTTACGTGGACCAAAAGAGAATATTTTTTTTACATAATCATTAATGACTATTTTTCTAACAAATTTCCTAAAGAGAAATAATCTTTCAAATCATCCGTCCTAAAATTTAAATGATTACATTTTGTTTTTCTACTTGGTATATTCATATTTACAAATGAATAGAATGGGAGAACTAAAAAATGGAACTAGGTTGAATTGAATAAAAATCTTATGTTCCCTTTCCGATACTTATTTCTATGCCCAAATATAAAAAAATTAAATTTTAAGTCTTAATTCTAAAACTTAAATTTTAAACCCATATAAATACAACATACCTTTAATTCTCTAAACCTTAAATCTAAACTCTAACTTCAAACTTTAATCCAAAATTCAAACTTAATTTTTTAACGTGAAACATAAATAAGAGCATAAAAAATATAATATTTCTATTCACAAAAAAGTCATGGGATGACAAAATCTTCAAAAAAGAATCTAAACTACACCTACTTCACCTAACTGCCCACATTTCTCTTTGAAATTTCCTCACTCTCTCCATTGAAGTTTTAACCTTTATTATCTTAAATATTATTTCAGATTCAAGTCTAGGAGATATATAGAAAAAGAAAATGTTGAGAGAGTTTTATAAGAGTTTAATCTAACTCGATTATAAATATAATCTGAACTTATATAATTAATTTGTTTGAATTTTCTAGTTTTAATTATTATCTTGTACATGAACTCAACGAGTGATTACAGTAGAAAAGAGGACGATGTTCACATTAGGAAATTCAAATTCAAGTAACTTTATCTATAAGATGTGTATGACTTATCAAAAGGTTAAAAAAAAGTATGAACCTCTGTCCCATCCGCTGGTATAGCTGCTGGCACGATGTAACCAAGAAGAAGTGATGAAAAAAATGAGGCAAATTTGAAGTCCACTTTTAATCTCATTCATGCATAAAGCAAAAAAAGAGTTAGAGAAAACAAAGTTGTAGTCTTCAAGTAACTTAATATTCTTTGAAAGACTGATCTGCAAGCAAAGTCCACAATCCACATCAGTTGCATAATCATCACTTCAAATCCCAAAAGTACAAACCAAAAAGATAGACGAAGATGGAATTTTAGCAGTCAGATTTCCACATTGAGCTATTTATATAGAGAATGTGAAAGAGCTGTTCAAGACAACATATTAATAACTATGAAAACAAGGATACGAATTCTACCCTTACCTCAAATGAAGATACATGAAAATTTGATCTTTGGGAGAATATATATGTATCTCTAACACCAAGTTGAGGGGAATGAAGCCTGGTCCGAAATCATTCAGAACACATTTAAGATTCTGATGAATGGCTTCGGACCGGACAACATTCTCCACAGCAGTTCATGTTATAGACTCCCAAGAGAAACCAGAAAGACGGCAAGTAGACGAAGCAGGCGGGTAGAATTTCATAGTTGAAAGACAGAGAGAGAGAGAGAGAGAGAGAGAGAGAGAGATGAAGATGGGATTAGTGTGATTTATTTCGCCATGCATAAGTTTGCTGCAATGGGGTCCTTATAAACGTGGTGATGGGGGGAGAGAGAGATTCTTGTTTGTTGGGTGAGTCCCACTAATTTCTACATTACCCTAGCTATAACCCTTCTTTTTCACACAGGGATAGGGGTACTAATCTTTCTTGACCTTGTACATTTACATCTGGGTCCAAATACAACTACATTAGTCATTATATGTATGTTTACATAGAGTTTAAGCAGTGCTAACAATTTAAATATTTGATAATCCCAAGAGAAGTTAATGAGTACCCGAAGAGAAAAAGGAAGGGCAGCAGATGAGCAGAATCTATCAAACCCTCTCATTCCTTTCCGTATAGGAAGGATAAGTGTTATTATGTACGTGGAAAAACAACTGACACGCGTCGTTTACACGTAAAAATTATTTATTCTTCTCAAATAATAAATAAAAGAAATTAAGCGTAGTAAGGGAGAAGTAAGGCTCGATCTCACAGAGCGAATACCCAAGTGTCATCTTTGATATCGGTTTCTTAAATTAATCTAATCAACACAATGTTGTAGTTAAAATAATTTAAGATCATAAAAGATCGACTTGAATTATGTTGTTTCAATAATAACTAAAGCGATCTTAGTTTCCTCTTAGAAAACAATTTTGCTAAGTGTGTTCCCAGGAAGTTGAATGTGCTTCAATAGTCGATCCTTCCTCCCACACAGTTAATCAAAACAACATCCTGACCAACATCAATCTTTAGTTTTAAAATTATTTTGATTTTAAAATTAAGCTTAGAAAATCGAGAGAGATACCCGAAGTTTGATGAATCGCTTTTCAATCCTCACGTGTGAATTGAGTCATTGCTTAGGACCTTGGATATAGAAAACTTAGCTAAGCATGATTATGAAAAAAAGCACACTTAGCATTTTTTTTAAAGAAAATAAAACAGAAAACCAAAGTAAATAGAGAACTAAGAGAAGAGAGGTTTTATAAACTTCAAAGTAAAATGAAAACCAAGAACAAGAGTTTCACCCCAAAGGGATATTTATAGTATCTAAAAAAATCTTAAAATAACTCTAAAATGATAAGAGATAATTCTTAAAATATTTAAAATACAAAAAATAATTTCTAAGAGATAAGAAATAAATCATAAAGTGTTTAAATTTAAAAACAAAAGATAATCCTCAAGTTTTAATCCAATTCTCGACTAATAAGTTATCTGAAACGTGGATGACAAGCTATCAAGCGCTACTGACGTCATCTTCTAGAAGTTGTTGACGTGTCGCCCAGCCAGCACTTTCATGCCTCAGTTCATGCCCACTAATCCAGTCATGAATCCAGAAAAATTACAGAATCTAGCCTCTTTTCAAAGCAATCATTAGATTCAAGGGCCTGCACGAAAAACACACAATAAGTCCTGAATCGACATCATATTCAACCAATTGAGGCATAATTAAGGCTAAAATAGTGATCATATTAGCTACTTATCAAATTCCCTCACTTATCTGATGCTCGTCCTCAAGCATGTCCGATTTAAACCAATTAAAGCTCAAGTCCCCATCCTGAATTTCATAAAGTCTCTAAGTTTTCTGTGTGATTTAATACATAAGCAAGTATGAAACCGAAGAAGCAATCATAGAACGACAAGACTAGAAACAATTTAATCAAAAAGTAAACATTCAAATAACTTGTTAATATCAATGATACAAACCTAGAACCTTCACAAGGATGCACTCATTTCGCTCAAAGTGTTTAGGGTAATTTTAATCGCTCAAGCCAAAATCAATCAAAACATTACCATAGGCTTGTGGCTAAATCTAATCTCCACTACTAAGTATAATATGATGCAAAAATCAAGAGGTCTTTAAAGATGGTTGTAATGGGACTAAGGTTCGAGTAGGATATAAGGCCAAATAAAAGGTTAAAAATTCAAGATAAAGAAGGAGTATTCCAAAGGAGAGTAAAAGGAAAAGAGAAAACAAGAAATCAAGCCAACATTTTATCTCCATTTTTTTATGTTCGAAATCTCTCACTTTTTTTCCTTTTTTTCTTTCCCTTTGTCCGAACAATTATGCTTTTCTACACTTTTTTAATTGTTTCTACTGTTCGAACCAATATGGATTTTTTTTATTGTTTGAACAGTTCGAATCTGCACTGGATTTTTTTGCACTGTTCGAACCAAATTGCACTATTTTTTTACACTGTGTTGATTCGAATCTGTTTTTTTCTGCACCAGTTTTTTTCTCGAACTTCTTGCTTTGGAATAACCAATTTGTCCTGAAAAAGGTGACAAAAAGAGTGAGGATAAAATAAAATTGGTTTAAGCTAAATGTGGTGAATTCAAAGAAAAGGTCAAGGCTCAAAATTGGCTACCTAAGGGATAAATAAAAAAGGGTAGGCCATTTTGAGAAGAGAATAAGGTTAAACCTAGTGCATCTATCACATTAAAGCATCATAGTCAAAGAATGTAGTCTCGACAAGCATTTAAACCATAAATTCTAGAATGCAAAGAATTAACTTGTCACACTCAATGAAACAAAGAGCAAAAATAAAAATGAATGCTCATTAGGCTCAAAGCTCGCATGAAAGGTTAAGTGCACTAAGATAAGCATCATGTCAACTAACAAGTTAAGGAATGTCATAAGAAAATTTATATAAAATCACTAGTCAAGCCATTGTCTATCATGTATGTAACCCCCTCGTCCCGGTCTAGCCGACAAACCGGTCCGAATGGGTTACACGGGAAAAATCGAAGCGAAACTCGCTAAGGCTTCACTCCGATTAGTAACCCTATTTTTTTTCTATTTATCTTGTCTATATGCTTTATTTAATCCTACGCGAGTTAGGCAGACAACGGAGAAACAACCACGAACACGACCCACACAAACCAACACTTAAAGGTTCATTTTTGTCATTTAACTCTGGCCGTATCAATACGGCAAGGACCGTATCGATACGCCTTCAACGGTCAACCTACCCCAGAGTCAACCCTGGGGACCCGTTTCGATACCCTCCAAGGTAGGTATCGAAACACTCCCAATGGTCAAATTCCAAAGTCAACATCAGTTGACCGTATCGATACGCCTAAGCCCGTACCGATACCCTCAATTTCTCGTCAAAATCTCAGATTTCCAGTAGCAAAAATGGTATCGATACGCCTTCCCGAGTATCGATACGCTTAGCCTGAAACAAGAAGGTCGTATCGATACAGACCTAACTGTATCGATACCCCTAACTCGATTAAACAAATTTTAGCTGGTTAAGGCACAAAGGCTACTTCAAAAACACCAATCTAGGACCTCTAAGCATGCATACACGAACTCTAGAGGCATACACCCTACTACAAGCATGTTCGAACACTTAACATACATGTAAAGGTCATTCATATAAGAAAAGCAAGCATTCACCAAAATACATCACTTAGCAAGGTTTCCATGCCCTTAAACAAAACACATAAACATTCATAGGACATGGTCATAAGACTTCAAGACGCAAAACATTTAGGCAACAACATAAACATGGTTTACAATTCATATCAAAGCATTAACATCAAAACCAACACACATGAGTCTAACAACGCTCACACAAAAACATGTAGCATCACCAATCCAAACATGCTAGAACATCAACAAGCCAAAATAAGGAGTTTGAACACCAAGTCCATACAAGTCTAACACCCCCATTGTCTAGGAATTATTACAAAAACTTAAACCATACTTGGGCTACCCAAGAACTCCGAAAAGTTCCTCCCTTGCCCACTTGCCTTTCGAAATTCTAACGATCTGCATGTTGGAAAAGGAGAGCGTAAGCTTGAAAGCTTAGTGAGCGAAACTCGAAGAACTTATCAACCATGCAGTTTTCAAAACACATTTCTTAAATGAAAAGTAAACCATTTAAATGCACGAAAGGAGGCACAACAACACAATTACATGGTTTGCACATGCACAACCAAAACACGGCGGGACCACACATCACCGTTCGACTAGTAGTTTTCCGATGGGACCACACATCACCGTACTCTTCTACTAGTCACTACCGGTGGGATCACGCATCACCGTAGTAACGACAACCATCACGTGAGGCTCGACACCAACAACGACTACACAACAACATCAAACAGAAGTAAATGCAATCCACAATTCACACAATATCTCCACAATTGTTCATACACCAACACTTAACAATCAATGCAAAGTTAGTAAAGTTACACTTAGGTTTTTGTTAGCCCTCAAGGCTCCACCCAAACCCCCCAAAACCCATTTTGAAATCAAATCAAGTTCAAACATTTTCACTCACCGATGAAAACCAAACGGAAGCCAAAACACCGATCTTAAGTCTCTAAATTCTCTGGAATCGTGCCCGAAGTCTCTCCAACGATTTCCCTTGATTCTAACCAATCAAAAACAATACATTACCCAACCAAATCATCACAAAATACTGTCACAACCCCAAACCACAACCACAAACCAAATTTTTACAATTTCAAACCAAAGCCAACACCAAAACTCCCATTTTCGTACTCCCCAATAACCCAACAGAAAACCAATGAATCTAACACTCAAAACACCATTAAACACCTTCAAAACAACTCTCTAACATTGCTATAACATCGGCCCCACTCTCCAACACTAAACTACTTCAAAAACTCACATTTCACCCTTTAAAAATACCCATGGAAACTTATTTCGGGATTTTTTTGATAAAAACCCACCATTTGAAGATATAATGTACCTTAGGGCAAGATTAGTTCATATCTTAACTCTACAAATCAAAAACCAATCAAAAAGTTATTAAAGTTTCATCATTTTCTTCAAAACTTTGAAAACTAGAAATTCTCAACAATGGTGTTTTCCAAAAACTAAAACCATCAATGAGTTCGAAATAGAGAGGAGAAGTCAAAATGGTCTTACCTTGATGAAAATGCTTGAAATGATGGAGGGATTTGATGGAATAGTGACAAGGGGTTTTGGGGAGGTTTTAACGTGAAAGAGGGGTTGGAGGAAGAAGATGGTGAAAATGTTTCAACAAGCTCTTTTTCTCATCTCATCTTTAAAATTTACTAAAATGTCCTTAATGAACTACAAACCTCTTTTAATTAAAACCAAGGCCCAAATTTAATTTAAAACGAGCCCATGACTCAAACCCGATTTACCCGTGTAACATCTGACCCCTAAACCCGAGGCGTTACAATGTATCCTAAAGTTCAAAATAAGAAAGATACAAAATTATATGGAAAGCATAGAGACAAGGCGAAATTAAAGATAACAACAAGTAGCTTAAAATAAAGTAAAATCAAGAGAGCATGAGGCAATCAATCGGATAAGCAAGAAAAAGAATTTGACATGAATTCTATCCCCCCTCACTTAAATCATATTTCCCCAATATGAATTCTATTCCCCCTCACTTAAAATAAAGTAAAATTAGGTTGTCGATGGCTTGACGCAACCCTTATGTAAAGCTTACTTTCAGAGCTTTTGACATAAGATGAGCGTACATTCTTCTGAGTTATCTTAAATTTGTCTTGATAAAAAGAAGGTTCGTTGTTTAAAGAGGAGAGAGGAAGCAGAGAGAATGTTGAAGATTAAAAGAAGTTGTGAGTTGGTTATTCTGGTATAATGGTTAGGCCAGTTAACAGAGTTAGTTCAACCCGTTAGTATAACAAATTGGTTAATTTTGATAACCAACTTGTTACATACTAGGCTATATAAACAAAGGCAACCCAACCCTGACCCTATTGAAAATAATATGGTCTACATTTCTTTTAATTTCTCAATCCCTTTATCGTCTTTTTCTTCTCTTTCACAATCTGTTTCGTTTATGAGTTTCTAGTTTCTTCTCTTTTGTGTTTCTTTTGAAAGCTTCAGATAAAATTTTGCTCTCGTTTTTCTCAATATTCAATATTCAATACATTCCTATTCTATATTTATAGAGTGAAATACTTGGTACAAAAAAAAACTCTTATTTCATAAGATTTCTTATCTAATATAAATATTGTATTAAATAAATCTAATTACCAAGTATTTTTCGACCAAAAGAATTATAAAAAGATTCAACTTAATTTATGAATTAAAATGAATTTGTGTCACCATGTAATAGACAACGAATGCCATATTGCAGAGCCTGAGAATGTAATTTATTTGCAGTTGGTAAATTCACTCTTGTAGTCTACAGTCTACCAAAAATGCAACTAAAAATGGCTTCTTCCTCTAACGTTCGAATCAAAATTTGAATCCTGAAATAATTTTTATTGGGAGTTTCACCTGAATACCATCCCGATTCGTACAAGGTTACTCTCAGACAGTAAAACGAAGAGGACACATAGGGACATACCATAAGGATGAGATGTATCAGATAAGAAAGAAAAGCGATCTAATAGTTAAAGTAATCATGAGATACAGCTAAGGAAAAACTCTGAATCATCGCTCAAGCAACTGTGGACATTGGTCAGTGTCAAAATTTCGAACAAAAATCTTTTTTTTTTTTTTTTCTGCTTTTATTTATGTCTTACATAAAAAAATAGAATTACGATTAATGATTAAAGTTTAAGGTTAGAATTTAAAATTAGAGTTTAAGAAATTAAGGTAGTGTGTATATTTAGGGTTTAGAGTTTAGAGTTTTATATTTAAAATTTAAAGTTAAAATTTAAAATTTAATTTTTTTAGTATTGGGGCATAAAAGAAACACCGAAAAGGATAGAAGATTTTTGTTCCGAAATTTCCAGCCGCAAGGTATAACATATTAACATCAACAAAAGTTGAAGAATCTTCCTGGCCCAGAAATCTGCTATTTATGGAGAAAAAATTGCATTACGGTTTTAGGTTGTAGGTGGACAATTTTGGGACCCCATTTTGTTTTTCCGAAACATAATGGCATGCATGCAGAATAAAGTTTCCATTTATTTATCTGCCAAGTGCTCGATTGAAACGGTGCAAGTTCTAGTTTAATCACGATTTTGAGCTTGAGACTTTAAAAATGCAATAACGTTAAAAATTTAATAAAAAAGCTTTGTTACTCTTGTGATTTTACTCGATTCGTTGATAATCTCTATTTAAATAGTTAATCTATATCAACGGTCAATAAAACTCAAAATCAATCCTCATAAATGTAGATTATACATTACTCTTACTATATGAAAGGATGTTAGCCTTAAAAGTCAAACCAAATCTTTTGGAATATAGCATTTCTGTTTCCACATCTCAAGCATGTTGCCATTCCCATCTGTACATATTTTTAGTTGAGCTTTATAATCAACAAGATTTCCGATAAAAATATAGCCAAATCAGCATGATTTTCTCTTTCTCTTCTATTAAGGAATAGTTTCGTCAAACTAGAGAACATGCCGGTTTCTAAAAATTTGATGGCTTAAAGATGAGCCTAAAAACTCAGTCTATATTAACAAGTATTAAAAAAATTAAAAATATGCCCCTAATAACAAGTATTAAAAAAATTTATGTAATAAATATACATAATTTCAAGTCAAGTTTACTAGTCCTATATAACTCGACCTTTATTTGAATTTTTTTCTTCGAATCGAGTCAAGTTTATGAAATTTGAGTCGAGTCAAGTTTATGAAATTCGAGTCGAGTTGTTCACGTTATCGTTCTAATTAGTTCCAATTTAAACAACTTTCTATAACCATATATAATATAAATATAAATATTTCGTCATATGTGATATATATATATATGTATATATATCAAGAGGGATTAATAGACTCGACTCGAACTTAAAAATTAAAACACTAATTACTAAATTTTTTGAGTTATTTGAATTTTCATTATATAACTTCTAACTCTTTTTTGAATTTTTTTGAGTCACGTTTATGAAATCACGAGTCGGGTTTTTTTCGCACCGAGTCGAATAATTCGAGTTTTTTGAGTCGAGTTTTGGTCACCCTACCCCTAATAACAAATATTGAAAAAAATTGGCCCCCTAATAACAAGTATTGGGGGAAAATTAGATATCTAATAATAAATATTGGAAAAAATTAAATTTTAAGACTAGAAACTAATAACAAATATCGGAAAAAAACCAGGCCTCTAATAACAAGTATTGAAAAAAATGGGCCACTAATAATAAGTATTAGAAAAAATTGAACCATAGCGTTCTCCACCTTTGTTCCCCGTAATTGTCAACAAAATAACAATTACGGGGAACAAAGGTGGAGAACGCTATGGAGCGGAGTAATAGGAGCAGCTGGAGAAACCGGAGCAAATGGAGTTATCGCCGGCAGGGATGTTCGGTTTACGTGGAAAATGTCAGCAAGAGGATCCATTACAACGCACTCAGAATGGCTTTTCAGGAGTATGGGAGGGTCGAGGATACTTACATCGCTTACAAGAATTCGAAGAGAAGATCAAAGCCTACAACGTTCGCTTTTGTCAGGTTTAACCGGGAGATGGAAGCAAAGGAAGCGGTGAGAAAAGGAAACGGAAGACGGATGGATGGCTTCATAGTAAAGGTAGTCATGGCGAAACCGGAAGTAAGTAGAGGAACCGATCAGATGAAGAATCAGAGACAGGACACACAAAATATGGTTGGAAGACCGGCAGATTTCATTCACTCAGCACTGAGAGATTCGAGGTCCTTCAAGGACGTTTTAATGGAGACAAACAGACGTAGGTCGGCTCGGAGAGTCCCAGAAAAGGTGGAGGAAAATAGTTTAGTTGAAGGTCATGAGAATGTTCTCCGAGTGGTTGTCGAAGAGGAAGTAGCTACATCACGCAACATGGAAATGGGAACTGATATCCCCACAGCGAGAATTAGCAAGGAAAAGCTTAGTTGGAGGAGAAGTAGCCTAGTGGGTAAGATCAAAAGCATGTACAACCTGGACTGTGTACAAGATGCACTCAGAGCCGAGGGACTTGCAGCAAAGTTGTGCCCCTGGTATGGACTGCTAACAGTGATTCAATGTCAAACGGAAGAAGAATGCTTGTTACTTTGGAGGAGCAGAGCTGAAATGCTAAAAACATGGTTCGACGATCTTGAGCTGCTGGAAGGGTTCGAAGGAAAAAGAAGAATCAAAACTTGGGTGATTATGCAAGATGTGCCATTGCAAATCTGGTCGGAAGATTTTTTCTTGAGGGTCGGAGAATTATGGGGGAACGTCTGTGAGGTTGACCAGGACACCATAAACAGAAATAGATTCGACGAGGCCAGGGTCCTACTGGAAGTTCAAACAGCAGCCGTGGTTCCGGACAGGCTGAAGATTTTGTTTAACGGGAACTGCCATGAAATGAGATTAAGAGTGGAGGATTATGAGGAGGAGCGGAGGTTCTTGGATGGCCGGTCTCCGTTCGACGTGCATGAGGAAGTCGAATCGCCAGACGATGTGCATGAGGAAGATCACATTGTCGCGTCGTTAAATGTGCCTATCATTAATTCTGACAGAAGTCAGCGCACAAGGCTCGAGTTTGCTGAAAACGGTATGGAACATTCCATGGATGATACTAGAAATTGGGATATTGCCTCGGATGAGCCGTTTCGCACGAGCCCAGTATATCAGGTGGGCTCTGAAGCCCTATTTGAGGTCCCGGTTCAAAGTGACAAAGAAGACAACAGGAGGACTGGGCTGGTTATTGAAGTGGAGCAGGTTTCCCCGTGGGCTGAGGCGGTTGGATCCAAGTCAAGCCCATCGGTCTCAAACCCATCTAGGTTGCAGGAAGTTAGCATAGGTGAGGTGGCAGACATCCCTTGCTTTATCAGCCCACATGTCCAACGGGCAAATAACACCACGCAAAGAAAAATTATGAAAACGGCAGATGCTGCAAAAAAGAAAAAAGAGAAGAAGGATGCAAAATCTCAGAAACGGGGGAAATCACTCAATAGAAAGAAGAAAGCCAAGGTCGTTAATCTGCCCAAGCGCATGGAAAGTGTGGAAAACCTCGAAGATGTCCGTAGAGGAGATGGGTCGGAGACCGAAGCTACTATCGAAGTAGCACACATATTGGGGGTCGAGTTTGATGCGCCGGAAGAATTGGTTAGAGCGAGGCTAGAGGTAATTGAGCAAGAGGAGGTCCGCCCTAACTGATGAAGGACCAGATTTCGTACGAGAATCTACCTGTTTTATGAATTTTTCAGCATGCACATGGAATGTTAGAGGCCTGGGTAAATGTGAAAAGATCAGGGCGGTATTTCGTTTAATCTCAAGAATCGAACCAAGGATTGTCCTCCTACAAGAAACAAAGGTCCAAAACCTGAAGCCTTGGGTGGTCAGAAGGTTCAAAAAATCTCGTCTTAAAGAAGTCGCTATTGCTCCAGCTGAAGGCGCTTCCGGTGGCCTTTGTACGCTATGGGATCCCTCTTTCTTCAGTAAAACAGACAGTCATTCGGAGAGAAATTGGCTAGCGGTTAGTGGTCTCCTACCTCATTATGATTTGAACATTTGCATTATAAATATTTATGCCCCCAACGACCCCAGTAACAGAGAGATGATGTTCAACCAACTAAGCTCGTACTTGGTAGCTTCGAACACCCCTGTCATCATCGGGGGGGATTTTAATTGCGTGAAAAACTCCGAGGAAAGATTCGGTAATGCTGGGAATGGGTCACATATGAGGGTTTTTTTAGATTTCATTGAAGACAACCAGCTCATTGATTTACCGATGAAGGGTGGTTTATACACCTGGTTTAGGGGTACGCCTGTGAACGCAGCCAGTAAGCTTGACAGATTCCTGGTGTCCTCGGAGGTGCTTCAAAAATTCCCAAATCTGAGCCAAGACATCCTTCCCAGAGGCATTTCAGACCACTGCCCGGTGACACTGAAGGAAGCCAAATTGAGTCGGAAAAATCGCCCGTTCAAATGGTTTTCCCACTGGTCATCCGATGAAGAGTATAACAGACTTATAAAAAGGACTTGTATGGAAGACAGTGACAACAGTATAGGCAAACTATTATCTGTAGTCAGAGCGAGCACGAAGGTATGGGTGGCAAAACACAGGGAGGATGATTCAGCTTCGATTGAGTTCCTCGAAAAGAAACTAGAGGCTGCTGAGAATGCTGCTGTCACGGGAGGGAATTTGATATACAGTGCAGATGAAATCAGAAGTATCAAGAGTCAATTGTGGACTAGATACATTCGGGAGGAGCGGGAATGGCTACAGAAATCCAGACTTCAATGGTTTCAAGAAGGGGACAAGAATACAACATATTTTCACCTTGTTGCTTCACAGAGGCTCAGAAATAATCAGATTTTATCATTGGAAATGGCGAGCGGAAAAACAGAGAACCCGAAGAGAATTTCAAAAGAGTTCGAAACTCATTTTAGAGATAGTTTCAATTGTGTTAACACTATCCCGGTAAAAGAAGTGGGAGTTCAACTTCCTAGGCTGAGTAGTGCATCGGCAGAATTGCTAGAGAAACCCTTTACTGAAAGCGAAGTATGGTCGATAATCAGCAATATGGAAGGGAATAAAGCACCGGGCCCGGACGGTTTCAACCTAAATTTTTTCAAGAGGTATTGGCCGCATGTGAAGAACAGGGTAATGAGAATATTTGCAGAGTTACACATGGGCAAGCTCCCTGAAGATGAATTGAACGAATCCTTCATCGCCCTCATTCCGAAGTCTGCGTTTCCATCAAAAGTGGAGGATTACCGACCCATTTCATTAGTGGGGAGTGCGTATAAGATACTTGCAAAAGTTCTTGCAAGTAGGCTAGCGACAGTCATCAATGAAATAGTGGGAGATCAGCAATTCGCATTCTCGAAAGAAAAACAGATAGTGGACTGTGCGTTCATAGCAAACGAAATAATCCATGATTTGAAGCAACGCAAAAAGGAGGCGGTAATCATCAAAGCCGATTTTAAAAAAGCATACGATTCGGTAGATTGGAATTTCTTGGACATGGCGTTGGTTAAAATGGGATTCGGTGCTCAATGGCGTAGCTGGATCAGATGGTGTATATCGTCCCCCTCCATATCCGTACTGGTCAATGGACAACCGACAAAAAAATTCAAAATTAGAAGGGGACTCCGGCAGGGGTGTCCTCTATCGCCCATGCTTTTTAATATCGTGGGAGAGGTGCTGAATGCGATTCTAAAGAAAGCACATGAAGCAAATTTACTGGCTGGAGTTAGAATTGGTAACAGTGGATTCCGGATCTCCCACATCCAATATGCTGACGATCTGATCTTATTTCTTGAAGCGAATAGGCTGGGAATCCAGAATACCAAGAGAATCCTGCGTATTTTTGAAGTTGCATCAGGTTTGAAGCTTAATGTTAAGAAAACAAAGCTCTACGGGATAAATGTAGATGAGGCCTCATTGTGTAACTGGGCAGATTCTATCAAATGCTGCAGTGAAAAGCTGCCTACAACATACCTTGGACTTCCTCTCGGACATAGCAGAAACTCATGTGAAATGTGGCAGCCGATCCTAGAGAAAACACAAACAAAACTGGCCGGGTGGAAAGGAAAATTCCTCTCGATAGGTGGTCGCATCACACTACTCAAAGCTGTATTGTCGAGCTTGCCTTTGTATTATATGTCAATATTCCAAATCCCATGCACAGTGGCAAATAAGTTAGATTCGTTGTTCGCCAGGTTTCTTAGGGGAGTTGATTCGAGTCGGGGCATACATTGGATAAGGTGGGATCAAGTTTGTAAGCCAAGTTCGAATGGAGGTCTGGGTATGTTCGATATCAGATTAAGGAATAGAGCCTTGTTGAATAAATGGGTGTGGCGGTTCGGATCGGAAAAGGACAGCCTTTGGAAAAGAGTGATTGTCGCAAAGCACGGGCTATCAACCGAAAACCTGATTCCTGAGATTCAGGATATTAAAAAACCTTCGTGGATATGGAATAATATTGTGCAGCCTCTAAGAAACAAAAACGATGGCCTGACATGGAACCTCAAATGTTTGTGTGGTGATGGTAGTAGAATCAGATTTTGGAAAGACAGTTGGACTGAGGTGCAAAATTTAAAAGAAGCATTCCCCAGGATATTCGCAGTGGCAAATAGGAAATCTGGTTTCGTGAAGGAATTCGGACATTTGGACGGTGAAGCCTGGATATGGGACATCGAGCTGCGGCGTAGTCTATTCGATTGGGAAATAGAAATCTGGAATTCCTTCTTACTCACAATAAACAGAGGAATGAAACTTGGGTCTGGCATAGATGCACTAAGGTGGGCAGGTTGCTCCAGCGGGTTATATACGCCAAAAGCGTTTTGCGAATTGATGACACATGCGGAAGATGGTGCTGAAGAAGTTTGGGATTTGGTGTGGGCGAAGCTGGCTCCCCCGAAAGTCGAGGCCTTCGTGTGGAGAGCAGCTCACGGAAGGATTCCAACTTTTGCCGAATTAGCAAGACGAGGTATTTCTAGCGTCAATAATAAACTTTGCCCCTTTTGTGAGAAAACTCAGGAAACTGTGAATCATCTTATTGTTCACTGCGAAGTTGTGTGGAAAGTCTGGCAGACATGGTGCATTCGCTGGAACGTAAGTCTGGTTATTCCCAGTAACGTGAAGAACTTGTTGTTGGTTTGGTGTAATTTGTGTGGCAAAAAGAGCTCGAAGGAGATATGGAAGATGGCGTTGTGTGGTATAGTTTGGACAGTGTGGTTATGCAGGAACGAGCGGGTTTTCAACAATAAAACGTTTACAGCAGACCAAATCTTCGAGATAGCGTTGATACGTGTTGGTGTCTGGTGCAAACAAAAATGGCCTGGAGACATTTTGTCTATCGAAGATTTCGTTCGTAACCCCGAATTAGTGTCCCTCTCCTCATCGAAGAAGAAAGGTGTAAGAAAGGAAGATTGGGCGGCGCCGGTATTGGGCGAATTGAAGTTCAACACGGACGCAGCCGTGCTGAACGGTGTGGGCCCTGCCGGAATCGGGGGCGTTACGAGAAATCACACAGGCGCTGCAATGGCAAAATTCTCAAAGTACATTGGCCTGTCAGACCCCACGAGAGCTGAAATGCTAAGCATCCTAGAAGCTGCAAGAATTTATAGCAGATCCAAATGGCGCGGTGGAGCCAAACTGATAATTGAAACGGACAGCATGCTTGCCACAAATTGGGTGAAGAATCCTCACGATGCGCCAGATTCCTTTAAGGATTTGGCAAGCAAATGCAATGATATGTGCGTGGCCAACAACATGGAAGTGAATTTTGTTCATAGAGAAGGCAACAAAGTTGCACATGGGTTAGCACGAGAGGGGTTAGCACAAGGGAAAAACTATGTGTGGATGGCTACATAAGCCGGTTAGGTTGTAATAACGCGTCATTCCCGTGTTCAAACATTATGTTGAAATAAAGCATATAGGGCACTCTTTTCCCCAAGATTCGATCTTGGGGTTTTTAACGAGGCCCGCCCTTTTCAAAAAAAAAAAGAGTAAACCCCTAATAACAAGTATTGGGAAAAAAAAATTTGAGTCATGACAAGTGTCCTTCTTCTCCAGGCTCAAGGGCGACATTGCTAGAGACATAGTCAACATTAGACAATGAAAGGAGCTAAATCGTCAAACTTTAAAATTAAGAAGGACTTAACAATGATTTAATTTAAACTTTAGAAAAACAAGATTTAATTTAACAAGTATTCAAACTGTTTAAAACTAAAATTATTATAAATAGGTCCCTAATCATATCAATGCAAGATCAATCAATTTGGCCTTGATAATAATACAAGTGAAATGAAAGGAGGCATGGAATTACGCAGTGGTTTTGTTTTCTTAAGAAATGACGTGAAACAAATTTTGAAGATTGATTCGAAATATTTGTAACTGTTTCTCTACCAGAAAAATATTCGATCTACAGGTTGAGATAAGATATCATATAATTGCAATATGATTGTAAGATGGAGTTGATATGATTAGACACGAGAAGATTTGCATACTTTTTCCCCCAGAAAATTAAACCAGTATCCCTGGAATTAGGTGATATTTACGATTAAAAATATTATATGAGACGCTAATTTTTTTTGAATATATGACATTAAATTTATTAAATAAAATTGAATACTCAAATTTTGATTCGAATTAATTGATATATTATATGACATCTTATAGGGACAAATGGCTGTTCTTCTATATATTACCACCTTTTCAATTACATCTTTAAAGTTTCTTTCTCTTTAATAATTCACATCATAAATTTTTTTTTTCAATTAAGTCTCTTTTTATTATCAACTGACAATCAACTAATGACCAACATTTTAACCAACAAGTATTGGTGTAATGAAAAGATACATTGCTCTCTCAAGGAGAGGATTCGAGTTCAAATTCTAGAAAAGATATTATTGGGATAGTAAGCTACAAATCCCGAACATGAATCATAAAATAGACATGTAATTTACCAAAAAAATTAATGACCAACATTTTTGTTGACTTACATGACAATTTAATGGTGCGATTGAAAAAATAAATGTTGAAGCTTTTTCGGTATTACTTTTCCCTCGCTCTTGTTGTAGTATAATTTAATTTAATATTTAAATAAAACAATTAAAAACCACTAATTAATGATCGACACAAGATTAATATATTTATATAGAGTTAACTGTATCATATGTCTTTAAATTATGACCTTCATTCTAAATTAGTCATAAAGTTTTAAATATTATAATTTCATCCTTAAACTATGACTCTCATTCTAAATTGGTCCCAAAGTTTTGTTCATGCCAATTTCATCCTCAAACTATAACTCTCATTCTTAATTTTTCCTGTCAATCTTTTGAACATTCCAATTTCATTCCCATAAATCTTCAAGTTATTAGTGTATACTAATCATATCTCATGTTAGTAAAATCTTTATAAAAATATTAACTACCATGTAAACACCGATGTGTATTAAGTATAATAATACTATGTGTCATAAACAATAATTTGAGGATGAAATTGAAATGTCCAGAAGTTTGGGGGATCAATTAAGAATGGGTGACAGAGTTTGGGGATAAAATTGAAACATTCAAAAGTTTGGGGATTAATTTAGAATGAAAGTCATAGTTTGAGGATGCAATTGGAATGAGTTCTTTTTAGGCCAAAAGTTTAGGCATTAATTTAAAATGAGGGTTATAGTTTGGGGGACATATGATGCAATTAACTCATTTACACATGATTATTTATCTTTCTACTTGGGATCATTCATTGAATAATTTTTTTATAAATATACATTTCATATTATTTTTCTCATCTACTTAATGAGTGTTTTTTAGTCTAAAAGTGCTTTTTAGTTTGGTTTGAAAAGTGTTTTTCAAATACTGAAATTTTTAACTTTTAAAAAACTTTTGAATAAAAGTACTCATCTATCCTGAAAGATTTTGAAATGTACCACTCGTGTCTTCTAATACAATATATATGTAACCCCCTCGTCCCGGTCTGGATGACTGACCGGTCCGAGTGGGCCACACGGAGAAAATCGAAGTGAAACCGGTTAAGGCTCCCCTTCGGTTAGCAACCCTATTTTTTTAATTATATCTTGTCTAAAGGCACATTATTTCCTAAGTGATCACGACAGCGGAAAACATTAAGAAATAAAAGCGACCAAACCTAAACAACATGTTAAACATCTCATATTAGATGTTACAGAGCAGGTCGTATCGATACACTAATCAAGGGTATCGATACGCCTTGACCAGGTCAACCGCCTTCAGTCAACACAGGAAGACCGTATCGATACAGCCCTTGAGCGTATCGATACGCCCTTCTCGGTCAACATCTCGCGGTCAACGAGACAAAACCGTACCGATACGTGTTGAGTGTATAAAAGTTCTATTATTTACACCCTTTTTACCCATATTTCTGCTGCATTCAAGCACCATTTCATTGCATTTAGGTCAGTTTACAACAAAACATCACAAATATATAAAAAGCACAAATTCTACTAAAAATGGCTGTTTTTGGCAGGTTGCCGCCGTCGTAGACGGTGAAGGCAGGCGCGGGGCAGAAAAGTAGAAGAGCTGAACTGGACAAGCAGACGAAGAGGAAAATGCTGCCATGGAGCTGCCGTGACAACAGAGGACGACAGCAAGTTGCTGCCATAGTAGACGGAGAAGGCAGGCGCAGGGCAGAGAAGCAGAAGATCTGAACTGGACAAGCAGACGATGAGGACGAAGCTGCCATGGACCTGTCGTGACAGCAATGTGACAGCAACCTTATGAAGAGGAAAAGTAAAGTGGACCTCGATAGATAGAGAAAAATCTGCTCGTCTGTCGTGTGAAAGCCAAATATTTTTCCAAGCCCCGGATCAAAAGATATGTCAAGCCAAAGTTCAAGGAGAGAAAATCCCAAGAAACAAGGAGGACGGCTGAAAAGTAGGATCCTTGAAGATTAAGTCTTTATTAGAATCATACTTTTAATTAAAGTTGTAATCCTTGTTACCTTAGATAACTTGAGCCCAAAGCTTATATAAGGGCATGTATTTTAACCTAGGAGAGAATCCATACATCATACCCCATAACCGATAACCTAAACCCCTCCGTCGTTTACCCGTCACCGACATGTTCTAAAACCCCCTAGGGCCACGGGTTGTTTTGTAAAGTAGTTGCAAGGGTTGTTTTGTTTTAGGAATTTTCAGTTCAATAAAATAAACTTCAAGTTCTCTTATTTTGGTTATTAATATCTTGCAAGAGCATCGGAAGAGCATTGTGAGGTTATCCATTTACTTAGCATCGGGAGAGTTAAGTATACGAAAGAAGTAAGAGCAAGTTCTCTAGTTTATAGTTGAACTATCTTGTGCCTAGGGATAGGGCAAGGTTAAGTGGCTAAAGAAGAATTCATACACATCGGTGTTCATCCTTCGATTCACGCCGGGAGGTATCATCAAAGACGTGATCATTGACAGACTTGGACCTAGGGATAGGCCAAGACAGATCTGGGATTCTTGCCAAACTTGAAGTACGGAGTTGGTGTGTTTGCTGCCGCGACAGCCAACGGACAGCTGCCGCGACAGGTGCTGTCGGCGACAGGCGCGACGACAGGACTAGATTTCCTAAACTCTGCAATACCTGCACTACTGAGCAATTCAATACCAGCCCATTCTCTCTATCTTGATTTCTCTACTTTTATTTTCCAGTTTTCCTTATTATTTTTGTGACAACAATCTTAATCTATTCTTTTCCCCTTGTGCAGATAGCGAAGGAAAGGGTTAGCCCAGTCCCTGTGGAGACGATATCCGATACTCTAGTATCACTTTATTACTTGCGACGTGTACACTTGCACTCAAATGCGATAGACTCTTTTACACGCAACAAGTTTTTGGCGCCGTTGTCGGGGACTGGCAACACACTCTTACCCTAGCTTCTGCACTTTTATTTTATTTTTATTTTTATTTTTATTTTATTTTATTTTATTTAACAAAAAAAAACTCAGGTGAAAATACAGGTTCAAGGGCATCAACATGCTGGGAAAAACCATTCGAGAGTTGATGTGGGAAAGTTCTCGCAACTACCGTAAAGACATGCTGCCACGACAGCAACAGGGGCAGAAAATGCCGATGCCGCAGCAGCAAAATTTTTTATGGTACGATCAAAACCCACAAAATTTTTTATACCATAACAGTTTTGCTGCAGAACCCGACCTGCCCTGGCAATGTCATCATCCTCAAGAGCAGTCAAAATCCTTAGAAGACACACTGCAAGCCTTCATGGCACTCACTCAAAAAGTGTCGGCTTCTACGAACGCAAGTATCGCCAAGATGGATGAACTCTTGAGCAGACCTGTCCTCATTCATGCCACGACTGAACCTGAAATCCCGAGGCAAGATGACGAGGACGCCCATGTGAAGGAATACCCAACATATGATGAGTCTGAGCAACAACTTGCCATGACAATGATCGAGGAGCCGGAATGGAGCAACATCGCGACAACGCTGAGTGAAATTCAAGAGAATGTCACGGCAACAACAACTTTTAAGGCAGAAACTCAAGTCAAAGCGGAAACTGCCGCCTCGACAGAAACTGCCGCCTCGACAGAAACTGCCGCCTCGACAGCAACTGCCGCCTCGACAGCAACTGCCGCCTCGACAGCAACTGCCGCCTTGACAGCAACTGCCGCCTCGACAGCAACTGCCGCCTCGGCAGCAACTGATGCTGAAGCAGCAACCACATCAGAGGCAAATTCTAAACCCACCACCTCGATTATGCATGAACAAGATTGCACACATCCATCCCTATCATGGCACTCGCACGACCACCTAGAAGAGCTACCCAATGACAATGCCTCACCGATGGAATATGAGCAGGTAATAAACGAACCTTTTGAATTATATGAAAACTCACCAATTTCATTGCAGGTATTTGAGGAACCAAAGCCGGTGGACACAGAATCATCAAAATCTCAACTGATGGAGATCTACGAGTGGTCAACAGAATTTGGTATAGAGAGTGATGGCACCTACCAATGTCCCATTGACCTGCAAAGTAACCTGATAAAAAACTGTCAAAATAACTGCCTGCCGCAGCAGCAGACACGACAGCAAGGGATACATTCAACCACAACAATATTCAATGAAAACAAGGTAAGTTTGTGGCCGAATGTCAATTTGATTATTTCTAATCATATATTCATGCCCTCAGAAACATTACCAAGAAGGGAAGACTTCATGGACTACAAAGGGAAGAGAAAGAAAGGAGCCCCCAACATGAGAACAATCACCAGATGGAGGGTACGGATGGACTTCAAGAAGTACCGGAAACGACGCCTCAAGCATTATCAGGGGACTAAAGCCCCATGAATGCAGGAAGTGGTTACCTTAGAAGATGCCCCACCTGGCATCCCTAATTTAACCTAAATTTTATTTTTATTTTTATCATTTATTATTTATTAGGAAATAAGGTTTATTTTATTCGAATAATGCTTTTAGGAAATAAAGGAGCCAAGAAGAACATGAGAAGTGAACTAAACCCAACGCCCATCCATCAGCCCAACAAAGCCCAATATTGAAGCCTGTCGTTACGGCTGCCATGACAGACGTGGAAAAGACAGGCTGTCACCATGCTGTCACGACAGACGCAGAAACGTGTGACAGACGCGTGACAGACGCGGAAACGTTTGTCAGACGCATCAGACACGCTAAAGCTCGACAGCCGCCCCGTTATTCGCGCCTGTCGTTACAGCTTCAACGGGCAGCAATTCCTTTTCAATAAAACCCCGTTTCATTTTCATTTTCACTCACTTCTGCTTTTCTTACTTGCTCTCCATCTTTAGTTTTCATTTGCTTTCAATTACTTTTCACAACCCTTGCACTAACATGTCTTCCAAAAAAAACCCGCCGCAATGCTACCTCTACTTCCTCACCGGCAGCAACTCCCCCACAGTCCTTTGCAACCAGAGATCTGTGGGAAGAACGAGGCCTCATTTATACTCCAAAGGCAAAGAATCTGGGCCTCAAGCCTTTCATCACCTGCCGCCTCCATACCATCTGCCGCCTCCATACCATCACCTGCCCCGACGGCAGCCGGCAGCACCCATGCCGAAACATCTGCTCGAGGAACAAAGCGACCAGTGCCCTCAGATGACCTTGCTGCCTTTGTTGCTGGATTCTCTTCCTCCTCCGTCTGGGCAAACAAGTGACATTGAACCCTCTATTCAGAGGAACCTGTCGAAGGAATTTACACCGGTAAAGAGGCAAAAAAGAATGGCAGATAAGAAAACTCTGCCAAGGGCCAACAGCAGCAGTGACAGCAGCAACAACAGCTCTGATATTCAGGTTTTATAGCAACCACCCCAACCTGCTCCGCAAACCAGAACCCGCCGCCAGATCCGCCTCAGCAGTAGTAGTGAAGACAGTGATTAAAATTTAAGTTTCTTATCTTCTTATTGCTGCCTGCCATATATATTTTGTGATGTACTGCCTTCATATGATTTCATTTTTATTTTGTTATTTACATTGAGGGCAATGCAACCCTCGAGTTTGGGGGTGGCAACCCTCCATATTCATGGAGTACACCTTAGTTAAATTGTGTCCTTTACTTAGTACTTTTCTAAAAAAAACGAAAATTAAAAATTTTGGCTGAAAATTGTGAACTGAACTTACCTGTCATGACAGCTCTGTCGTGGCAGCATCTTTAGGACAGTTTAAGGAGAAGTTTAGAGCCTTTCTATAGTTCTGAAAACTTAAACACCATTGTGACTGTTATATTGCTTAGATTTCTTTTAGCCAAACTAGAATAGGATGCTTAGTACTTGAATAGCCCCTAGAGGTGCCTAACACTGGCTCTAGGAAAGAAGTTTAGCAAAAGAAACTCAATAACCTAGAGGTGCCCGAAACCGGCTCTAGGAAGCTAACTAGAGGTGCCCAAAACTGGCTCTAGTAAAACTTAGCTTGAAAATAGAAGAAAAAGAAGCATGAAAATGTGTCTTCAAAAATAAACTTTGGCATAAAAATTCGAGTAAAAAACAGTTGAATATTCTAGTGAAACTAAGAGAGTCTTGGCATATAACTGTTCACAAGCATGCACACACTGCACGAGGACTATAGGGAGATTCAGGACAGATCCTAAATTATCCGACAGGTTGCTGCCGCCACAGAGAACGAACGACGGGTAAGGGAAAGTTCACTGTTTGAAAGCCAAAACAAAAATTTCTTTTTCTTTTAGTTCTTAGTTGCTTGAGGACAAGTAAAAACTTGAGTTTGGGGGTGTGTTGAGTGTATAAAAGTTCTATTATTTACACCCTTTTTACCCATATTTCTGCTGCATTCAAGCACCATTTCATTGCATTTAGGTCAGTTTACAGCAAAACATCACAAGTATATAAAAAGCACAAATTCTACTAAAAATGGCTGTTTTTGGCAGGTTGCCGCCGTCGTAGATGGTGAAGGCAGGCGCGGGGCAGAAAAGCAGAAGAGCTGAACTGGACAAGCAGACGAAGAGGAAAATGCTGCCATGGGGCTGCCGTGACAACAGAGGACGACAGCAAGTTGCTGCCATAGTAGACGGAGAAGGCAGGCGCAGGGCAGAGAAGCAGAAGAGCTGAACTGGACAAGCAGACGATGAGGACGAAGCTGCCATGGACCTGTCGTGACAGCAAGGTGACAGCAACCTTATGAAGAGGAAAAGTAAAGTGGACCTCGATAGATAGAGAAAAATCTGCTCGTCTGTCGTGTGAAAGCCAAATATTTTTCCAAGCCCCGGATCAAAAGATATGTCAAGCCAAAGTTCAAGGAGAGAAAATCCCAAGAAACAAGGAGGACGGCTGAAAAGTAGGATCCTTGAAGATTAAGTCTTTATTAGAATCATACTTTTAATTAAAGTTGTAATCCTTGTTACCTTAGATAACTTGAGCCCAAAGCTTATATAAGGGCATGTATTTTAACCTAGGAGAGAATCCATACATCATACCCCATAACCGATAACCTAAACCCCTTCGCCGTTTACCCGTCATCGACATGTTCTAAAACCCCCTAGGGCCACGGGTTGTTTTGTAAAGTAGTTGCAAGGGTTGTTTTGTTTTAGGAATTTTCAGTTCAATAAAATAAACTTCAAGTTCTCTTATTTTGGTTATTAATATCTTGCAAGAGCATCGGGAGAGCATTGTGAGGTTATCCATTTACTTAGCATCGGGAGAGTTAAGTATACGAAAGAAGTAAGAGCAAGTTCTCTAGTTTATAGTTGAACTATCTTGTGCCTAGGGATAGGGCAAGGTTAAGTGGCTAAAGAAGAATTCATACACATCGGTGTTCATCCTTCGATTCACGCCGGGAGGTATCATCAAAGACGTGATCATTGACAGACTTGGACCTAGGGATAGGCCAAGACAGATCTGGGATTCTTGCCAAACTTGAAGTACGGAGTTGGTGTGTTTGCTGCCGCGACAGCCAACGGACAGCTGCCGCGACAAGTGCTGTCGGCGACAGGCGCGACGACATGACTAGATTTCCTAAACTCTGCAATACCTGCACTACTGAGCAATTCAATACCAACCCATTCTCTCTATCTTGATTTCTCTACTTTTATTTTCCAGTTTTCCTTATTATTTTCGTGACAACAATCTTAATCTATTCTTTTCCCCTTGTGCAGATAGCGAAGGAAAGGGTTAGCCCAGTCCCTGTGGAGACGATTTCCGATACTCTAGTATCACTTTATTACTTGCGACGTGTACACTTGCACTCAATTGCGATAGACTCTTTTACACGCAACAATACGCCTAGAGCCTGTACCGATACGTCAAAGACTCGTGAAAATCTCAGAATTCCAGTGAGCTTTGGGCGTATCGATACACCACCGAGTATCGGTACCCCTAGCCAATTCTGTGTCCCAAAGTGTAGGACCGTATTGATACGCCCTGCACTGCAAGGCACCAATTGGCAGCAAAACAATACAAGACTCAACACTAAATGCATTTTATGACTTCCCTAGCCACCTACAAGCATTCATACAACATTCCACAACCAAGATCTAGCATATGAGCCAAATGAAACTAACAAGAACCATACATCAAAGGAGGCATACATAGCATTCGTAAGGCATCATGCATATGGAAACCATACATAGAGCATTCATAGGCCAAGTTTATACACTCTTATGCACATACAATTAAGCAGCAAAAATAGGCATGGTCCTCAATCCATGAGACTAAAACATAACACATCCATAATTTAACATGCTCAACTAACACAAATCACCTAAGGAGTTTGACACCAACTCCTACAAGTCTATACCCCATCGTTTAGGCATTATTACAAAACACAAATCATACTTGAGCTAGCTTGAGAACTCCAAAAGCTCCTCCCTTGCCCACTTGCCTCCCGAACTCTAACGATCTGCATGTTGGAAACAAAGAGAGCGTAAGCTAACTAGCTTAGTGAGAGAAGCTCTATAATTCAACAAACATGCAGTTTTCAAAACACTTTTCATAAATAAAATTAAAACAATGGATACACGAATGACTTTCTCATCAAACTACACACGGTTTGCACATGCACAACCAATATACACACACGGTGGGACTACACATCACCGTTTCGACTAGTAGTTTTCCAATGGAACTACACATCAAAGTACTTTCCTACTAGTCACTACCGGTGGGACTACACATCACCGTAGTTAAGACAACCATCACGTGAGGCTCGACTTCAACACGACTACACATTATCAACTGTATAAGACAACTCAAGATGCACATGAAAATCACAACACATAGCCATTCATCCACTCATAACAAAGCATAGGAGTAGAAACTTACACTCGGGTTTAGGTGAACCCTCAAGGTTCCACCCAAACCCCCAAAGGTTCCATATCGAGCACAAAGCAAAGATTAACAATTCTACTCACCGATGCTACCCACAAGAAGATCGAGAACCAAGCTCAAGACTCCAAATTCTCCGGATTCGTCCCGAAGCTTCACCAACTAGATTCCTTGCTTCTAAGCATCCCAACACAATTAAAATAGCCACAAATCAGTCCACATTTCAAAGTAGTCAATTCGGGACACAAACCAAGCACAAGACACATGTTTTCAACTAAAACAAAACCCCAAATTCCACATTCCCGAGCAGCCCCTAAGCACCACCTAAATCCAATGATTCCAACACTTAAATTACTCCCAAAAGCCTTCAAAACAGCCCTTACATATGGTCTAACCATCAGCCATCACATTTCTACATAAAACACCCCCAAAACTCAACTTAAAACCCCCCAAACCTCCCCAAAACCCAAGTTCGGGAAACACCACAAAACCTTGTAAAAATCAAGTGTATTGGACCCTTTTAGATTATAAACAACTAATATAACATTAACAATCCAAAATCTTTAGCTAAGAACAATAAAGATAACATTTTTAATCAAAAATCCCCAAAACCTCAAACTTCAAAAACATGGACAAAAATGAAAACTAAGGGTATTAACTTGAAGAGGATGACGAGGACAGGTCAAAAATGAGCTTACCTTTGAAAAATCTTCAAGAATGAGCAAGCTATGAAATGGAATAGTAATTTTTGAGGGAGATGGGTTTTTGACGTTGGATAGGATGGAAAGGGGGGAGAAGGAGATGATGAATAGTAAGGTGTTTGAATTAAAAATGTGTTTATTTAGAAGTTCCAAATAATTACCATTTTGCCATTAATGAATGGCTATCACCAAAAATTTTAAATTCCAAGAGATTTAGGGTTCTAATTTAATCCCAAAATTGATCCAACACATAAATTAAAATTTTAAGACAAAAAGGGAAACCCAAAATATTATTCTAGTATTATTTTCACCCGACCCCTAAACCCGGGTGTTACAACTCTCCTCCAATTAAGGAATTTCGTCCCCGAAATTACCTGGCGGAAACAAATACGGAAACTGCTCAAGCATATCAGCTTTCCTTTCCCACGTGGCCTCTTCCACACCTCTATGTCTCCATAATACCTTGACCAACTCTATGGTCTTGCCACACAACACCTTGCTATCATAAGCAAGTATCTCAACTGGTTCCTCGTTGTAAGACAAGTCCAGATTCAACTCTATTTCCTCAGCTGGCATAACATGGGACGGATCCGATCTCTACCTCCTAAGCATCGACACATGAAAGACATCATGAATCTTCTCTAGTTCAGTCGGGAGCCTCAATCTATACGCAACAGGACCAATTCTCTCAACTATCTCATAAGGTCCGATGAATCTTGGCTTAACTTGCCCTTCTTCCCAAACCTCATCACCTTCTTCCAAGGTGAGACTTTCAAGAACACCTTATCTCCCACGAAATACTCTACCTCTTTCCTCTTTAAGTCGGCATAGGACTTCTGTCGATCTGAAGCTGCTTTCAAGTGATCACTGTTGAGTGTGTAAAAGTTCTATTATTTACACCCTTTTTAACCCATATTTCTGCTGCATTCAAGCATCATTGCATTGCATTTAGGTTAGTTTTCAATAAAACATCACAATTATATAAAAGGCACGGATTCTACTAAAAATGATTATTTTTGCAGGTATCTGTCACAGTAGATGTCGAAGGCAGGCGCAGGGCAGATAAGCAGGAGAGCTGAACTGGACAAGCAGCTGAAGAAGACGAACCTGTCATGGACCTGTCGTGACAGCATGGTGACAGCAGACTTATGAAGAGGAAAAGTAAAGTGGACCTCGATAGATAGAGAAAAATCTGCTCGTCTGTCGTGTGAAAGCCGAATATTTTTCCGAGGCCCGGATCAAAAGATATGTCAAGCCAAAGCTCAAGGAGAGGAAATCCCTAAAAGCAAGGATGCGGCTGGAAAGTAGGAGTCTTTAGAGATTTAGTCTTTATTAGAATCTTACTTTTAATTAAAGTTGTAATCCTTGTTACCTTAGATAACTTGAGCCCAAAGCTTATATAAGGGCATAGATTAAACCTAGGGCATAACCGAATACCCCATAACCGAAATCTAAACCCTGCCGTTTACCTGTCACCGATATGTTCTAAAAACCCCCTAGGGCCACGGGTTGTTTTGTAAAGTAGTTGCAAGGGTTGCTTTGTTTAAGGATTTTTCAAGTTCAATAAAATAAACTTCAAGTTCTTTTATCTTGGTTTTAATATCTTGCAAGAGCATCGGGAGAGCATTGTGAGGTTATCCATTTACTTAGCATCGGGAGAGTTAAGTATACGAAAGAGATAAGAGCGCGTTCTCTAGTTTATAGTTGAACCATCTCGTGCCTAGGGATAGGGCGAGGTTAAGTGGCTAAAGAAGAATTCATACACATCGGTGTTCATCCTTCGATTCACGCCGGGAGGTATCATCAAAGACGTGATCATCGACAGACTTGTGCCTAGGGATAGGGCAAGGCAGATCTGGGATTCTTGCCAAGCTTGAAGTACGGAGTTAGTGTTCGCTGCCGCGACAGCTAACGGACAGACGCCGCGACAGGTGCTGTCGGCGACGGGTGCGACGACAGAACTGGAGATCCTAAGCAATTCAATACCTACACTACTGAGCAATTCAATACCAGCCCATTCTCTCTATCTTGATATTTCAATTCCTTTATTTACGTTTTCACTTTATTATTCTCGTGACAACTCTTAATTATTTCCTTTACTTTCGTGCAGTGAATTTAGGTGAAGCTATTAGCCCAATCCCTGTGGAGACGATATCCGATACTTCGTATCACTTTACTACTTGCGTCGTGTATACTTGCACTATAATTGCGATAGACTATTTTACACGCAACAAGTTTTTGGCGCCGTTGCCGGGGATTGGCAACATAACTACACCTTTCTTTTCTTGCACTTTTTGTTTTTATTTTCGTTTTTGTTTTTGTCTTTATTTAAATTTTCTTTAATTTTTCTTTTGCGTTTTAAACTCTTGCTTTTCACGAGGTTTTCTTGTTTATGCGCAAATCTAAAAGAGGCGAAGATCCTGAGTATAAATTAGATCCGGAGATCGAACGTTCCTTCAATCTCAAGAAACAGATTCGCCACCTTTTAGACCGG
The DNA here is from genome assembly GCA_958450335.1 of Hibiscus tridactylites. Taxonomy (NCBI): domain Eukaryota; kingdom Viridiplantae; phylum Streptophyta; class Magnoliopsida; order Malvales; family Malvaceae; genus Hibiscus; species Hibiscus tridactylites. The sequence goes on from OY288270.1 coordinate 16,432,617, forward strand.
AACGAGTACCTTGAAGAACAGCTAGAGCAGATGGCCCGTAATCAGCCTGCCGGTGGAGAAATCCCGCCTGTCGGTGACCCGCCCGCGGCAGGTGGACGACGGTCATGTCGTGACTACATGCTGAACGATCATGTAGAGCTGGAGACCACGCTACCGGATATTGATGTTGACAACTTCGAGCTTAAACCTGTCATGTTTAGTATGATCAACAACGCCGGGCAGTTTAGTGGTTCTGCGACAGAAGATGCTAGGGAGCATCTTAAAACGTTCCAGGAGATATGTGGTTCGTTTAGACTGCCAGGAGTTAGTCCGGAGATACTGAGGCTTCGGTTATTTCCCCATTCATTGAGGGACAGAGCTAAAACTTGGTGGAATAAACTTACACCGGGTTCTATTATGACTTGGGCAGATTTAACTCGTGAATTTTTGTCCCGTTTTAATCCTTCACATTTAGCTGAGCGATTACGTAATGAAATTGCTACTTTTCAACAGGAAGATGACGAGCCAATGCACGAGGCCTGGGACAGATTTACAACTCTTCTTCGAAACTGCCCAATGCATGGATTTCCCGTCTGGAATCAGGTAACTAAGTTTTATAATGCTGCTAACTTACAAACTCGCATTCGAATTGATTCGGCAGCAAATGGACTATTATTGGATAAAGATCCGGACGAGGCCCTTCAAGTTTTGAAACATCTGGCTAAGAATGAGGAGCAGTTTCCAACCGCTAGAAGAGGAGGTAAACGGGTACTTGCTGTCAAGGACTATGAGGCCGACAGCACTATGAAATCGCAGGTAGCATTCCTTACTAAAGCCATGAAAAAGTTATTGAATGATGATGAATTAAAAGGATTTGCTGTCGAGGAAGTTTGTGCTACTTGTGAGGGAAATCATAGTAGGGATGAGTGCCCGATAAATATAGAAGAGGGAAAATATGTTGGAAATTACAAGCCGAACTATAATTCCAACAACTACAACCCTAATTGGAGGAAGGATCCCAAATTTTCCTGGAGTAACCCTAACAATGCTCTGAACCCACAAGCACATAATCAGAATCAGGGGGGTCCTAGATTGTTGACGCGACAGAACCTGCCGCAGAACCTGCCACCTCAGCAACAACAGCAGCCACCACCTGCCACGAGTAGTATATTAGAGCAGACTCTGGCCACCTTTATGTCTCAGACTGGTACGTATATGGAGAATATTAATAAGTTTGTCAAGAAAACGGAAGACTTTATGGATGAAACCAAGATGAGAATGACAAATCATGAGGCTACCTTGAAATCTCTAGAGACACAAATGGGTCAGGTGTCGCAGCACATTAAGCCAAGGCAGAATGGAGGATTTCCTAGCAATACTGAAAATGCTAGACCACCCCCACATGAGCAATGTAAGGCAATTACTACTAGGAGTGGGAAAAAGTTACCAGGGCCGGAAAAAGAAGCTGAAACAGAAAAGGAACCTGCCTTGGATAAACCTGTCGAGGAAGCTGCCCCGACAGGTGATAAACAGACTGCTGCCGATGAGCCTGTCACGACAGCAGAAGCGACAGAGGAGAAGAAAGATGAATACCGTCCTCAGATTCGCATGCAGTGGGAAGGACGCATTGCTGATTACCGTCCTCCACCACCTTTTCCGCAACGGATACAGCAAACTAAGCATGAATCTCAACTTAAAAAGATTTATGATATTTTTAAACAGGTTCATATTAATATTCCGTTGTTAGATGCTGTTAGGGAGATGCCCGGTTATGCTAAATTTCTCAAGGATGTTATGTCGAAAAAATCTAAACTTGGGGAATTTGAAACGGTAAAGATGACAGAAGGTTGCATGAGTATTCTTCATCGGCAGCCACCCCAGAAAAAGAAGGATCCGGGGAGCTTCATCATACCTTGTGTAATTGGCGACAGATTTGTAGTAAGGCATTATGTGATCTTGGTGCTAGTGTTAATCTAATGCCCAAATCTGTTTTTCAGAAACTAGGTATTGGCAAGGCGCGGCCCACGACAGTTACCCTACAGCTAGCCGACCGCTCTTACGTTCACCCCGAGAGAAAAATTGAAGATATTTTGGTAAGAGTGGATAAGGTTATATTTCCTGCTGACTTTCTTATTTTAGATTGTGAGGCAGATGAGAACGCACCTGTCATCCTCGGGCGACCCTTCTTAGCCACGGGTAGATCATTGATTGATGTGGAGAAAGGAGAACTCACCATGCGCGTGAACGATCAAGAAATTAAGTTGAATGTTCTCCAAGCGATGAAACATGCTGATGTGGATGAAGAATGTAAGGCCATCATTGAGGTGACCTTTGATCAACCCTGCATCAGGACGGGCTGCCGTGATATAAAATTTGGTCACTGCTGCGACAGCCACCTACAGGCCTGTTACGACAGCAACGACGACAGCACCGACGACAGCAACTCCTCTGAATCCGATACATCTGATACTGAAGGTCATGAGGAGGCAGACTGGATAGACCATCGTCCAGGTAAGTTATTCGAACCCTTGAATTACACTTCGGATAACCATTTAATCCAAAAGCCATCTACTGTTGAACCACTTGTCTTAGAACTTAAGCCCCTGCCAGGGCAGCTTAAATATGCTTATCTTGGTTGTGATGACACACTGCCCGTAATCATCTCTGCTAAGCTGCCGCAGGAACAGGAACGACAGCTGATCGACATGTTAAGGCAGCACAAGAAGGCGATTGGATGGACGATAGCAGACATTCAAGGCATTAGTCCGGCGTTATGCATGCACAAAATCCTCCTTGAGGAAGATCATAAGCCGACTATAGATGCCCAAAGGCGGCTAAACCATGCGATGAAGGAGGTAGTGCGTAAGGAGATCATTAAATGGTTAGATGCTGGCATTATATACGCCATCTCCGATAGCAAATGGGTAAGCCCGGTGCAATGTGTTCCCAAGAAAGGAGGCATGACCGTGATAACCAACGAAAACAATGAGTTAATCCCAACCAGGACTGTGACCGGTTGGAGGGTTTGTATGGACTATCGGAAGCTTAACAAAGCTACCCGAAAGGACCACTTTCCTTTACCCTTTATTGATCAAATGCTGGATAGATTAGCGGGTAAACCTTACTATTGTTTTCTTGATGGTTACTCAGGTTATAACCAAATTGCTATTGCACCAGAGGATCAAGAAAAGACGACTTTCACCTGCCCCTACGGAACATACGCATTTAGGAGGATGCCGTTTGGACTCTGTAACGCACCTGCCACCTTCCAAAGGTGCATGATGGCCATATTCTCCGACATGGTAGAGGACTTCCTTGAGATTTTCATGGATGATTTTTCCGTCTTTGGAGACGATTTTGAGAGCTGCCTTAGCAACCTTCAAAAGGTACTTGAAAGATGTGAAAAAGCTAATCTTGTTTTAAATTGGGAAAAATGCCATTTTATGGTGGATGAGGGGATAGTTCTTGGCCATAAGATTAGCTGCCGTGGGATAGAAGTCGACAGGGCCAAAATAGAGGTAATTGAGAAGCTGCCGTCGCCAACCACAGTCAAGGGCATTAGGAGTTTTCTAGGGCATGCTGGTTTTTATAGGAGATTTATTGCGAATTTCTCAAAAATCACGAAGCCCCTATGTCATCTCTTAGAGCAGAACCGACCCTTTGACTTTAATGAAGAATGTACTGAAGCATTCAAGGTTCTGAAGGAAAAGCTAGTGACAGCCTCCATAGTACAGCCACCAGACTGGACACAACCATTTGAGATCATGTGTGATGCCAGTGATTATGCTGTCGGGGCAGCACTTGGGCAGCGCAAGGACAGGCTGTTTCATGTCATATACTACGCCAGTAAAACATTGAATGATGCCCAAGTGAACTATACCACCACAGAAAAGGAGCTGTTAGCTGTGGTGTTCTCCATCGACAAGTTTCGTTCTTACATACTTGGGACGAAAGTAATAGTGCACACCGACCATTCTGCCCTTAAGTACTTGTTCGCAAAGAAGGATGCAAAGCCTAGGTTGATACGATGGATCCTGCTATTACAAGAGTTCGACCTTGAAATCAAAGACAAAAAGGGGACAGAAAATCAGGTGGCAGATCACTTGTCGAGGTTGGAGAAGGGACAGAGTCTACCATTCGATGAGACACACATACTGGAGACCTTCCCAGATGAGCAGCTCTTTGCTGCCGCAACGCTGTCGCGACAGCCATGGCGGCAGGTAAGTCTTCTGACCTTCCTTGGTATGCTGATTTCGTTAATTTTATAGTTAGCGGAATATTACCTTCTGATCTTAATTATCAAGCCAGGAAGAGGTTCCAAAATGATGTTAAGCATTATTATTGGGACGAACCTCTTCTTTTCAAAATGTGCGCAGATCAGGTTATAAGGAGGTGTGTACCACAAGAAGAACAAGAAGACATTCTCCATCACTGTCATGCTTCACAATATGGAGGACACTTAGGAGGCAACAAAACTGCTGCCAAGGTGCTGCAGTCAGGGTTCTACTGGCCGACACTATATAAAGATGCACAGGACTTTTACAAGAACTGTGACAGGTGCCAGCGGACAGGTAACATCTCGAGGAGAAACGAGATGCCACTGCAGAATATTCTAGAAGTCGAGATCTTCGACGTATGGGGGATTGATTTTATGGGACCTTTTCCATCTTCATGTGGAAATCTTTACATCCTCCTAGCAGTGGATTATGTCTCCAAGTGGGTAGAAGCAATCGCAACTCAAAAGAATGATGCCAAAACAGTCCAAAAGTTTTTGCACAAAAACATCTTTTCTAGATTTGGCATCCCTAGAGCGATTATCAGTGATGAAGGGAGACATTTCGATAACAGGGTAATTGCTGCCGCCTTGAAGAAATATGGTGTCAAGCACAGGATCGCGACAGCATACCACCCACAGACCAATGGACAGGCTGAGATTTCCAACAGGGAAGTGAAAAACATTCTTGAAAAGATGGTTAAACCAACTAGGAAAGATTGGTCTCTACTTCTGAATGATGCATTATGGGCATACAGGACAGCTTTCAAAACTCCATTGGGCATGTCTCCATACCGTTTGATTTATGGGAAAACCTGTCACCTGCCTGTCGAGATAGAGCACAAGGCATATTGGGCAATTAAGGCAGTAAACATGGACTTGGACAAGGCAGGCCAGAAAAGGCTGTTAGATTTGAATGAGATCGATGAAATACGGACGATGGCCAACGACAACGCAAGAATATACAAGGAGAAAACAAAGAAGTGGCATGACAAGAAGTTACTGCCACGACAGTTCTGCCCAGAGCAGCTTGTGTTGTTGTTTAATTCTAGGTTGAAACTCTTCCCAGGGAAGCTTAAATCTAGATGGCCTGGCCCGTTCCAAGTGGTTCAAGTTTTTCCCCATGGTGCCATTACAATTCAATCATTAAAGGACGGGCACCAATTCAAAGTCAATGGACAACGCCTCAAGCATTATCAGGGGACTGAAGCCCCAGGAATACAGGAAGTGGTTACTTTAGGTGATGCCCCACAAGGCATCCCTAATTTAACCTAATTTTTATTTTTATTTATATTTATTTTATTATTTATTATTATTTATTAGGAAGTTAGGTTTATTTTATTCGAATAACATTTTGTTTTTTCTAATTTCAGTTTTTAGGAAATAAAGGAGTCAAGAAGAAAAGGAGAAGTGACCCAAGCCCACCGCCCATCCATCAGCCCAACAAAGCCCATTTATGATAACCTGTCGTTTCAGCTGCCGGCACAGACGGACTTGACAGGCTGTCAACAGGCTGACACTGCAGACGCAGAAGCGTGCGGCAGACGCACAGCAGACGCATAAATGCGTGTCAGACGCGTCAGACACGCTATATTCAATCTGCCGCCCCGTTATTCCCGCCTGCCGTTGCGACATTAAATGGGCAGCTACTCGACCGCTATATAAACCCCTTCCCCTTTTCATTTTTTCCTCACTTCTGATTTTTCTCTTGTTATTCTCCTCTAGTTTTATCTATTTTCTTTCTTTTTCAGCCTTTGCAACCAAAATGTCATCACGACAAACCCGTCAGAACGCTGCTACCCCTTCTTCTTCAGCAGCAGCATCCCCGTTCGCTAAAAAGGAGCTATGGGAAGAGCGTGGCTGTATATACAACAGAGATGCCCCCCATATGGGACTCCGGCCGTTCATCATGCAGGCCATAACAGCACAACTTTGGGAGGATTTTGCCGAGCAGCCGGCAGAGCTTAATGATACTTTGGTCCGAGAATTTTATGAGGCCATCGACAGCAAAACGGCGACATCTGTCACCGTCCGAGGAGTGGCAGTTCCCTTCACCGCCAGCAGCATCAACCATGTGTTCGGCCTCTTCTTTGGCCCCAATGATGATGCTCACCAACAATTTTGGGACACCCTCGACGCTGCCGGACATGATGCTGTCATGAGGGAGTTGACAGAAGCGGGAACGACATGGAGCACCAGTAAGAAGAACCCCAACTCTGTCAATAGGGCGAAGCTAATCCCTGAGGCAAAACTATGGAACGCTTTCATCAAAAAGCGTATCCTGCCCTCGTCCCACCATACGACAGTCAACCGACAGCGGCTGGCCCTTATCCACTCCATTATGCACGACAGGCCCATCAATGTGGGCAGATATATGAGGGACAGCATCCTCGATTGTGCCTTCCGTTCAGACTCACGACTTTGCATGCCGTTCACCATCACTGCCCTCTGCCGCTGTGCTGCCGTACCAGAGGATACCTCCGACAAAATCAAGAATGGCAGCGGATGGACAGACAACAACATCTCCAGCCTCATGGAGGTCATAGTCGTATCGCCCCTCAACGCCTTCGACCCAAACGCCCCTCCTGCTGATTCCGATGATGAACCTGCCACCGAACCTGCCCCAGAAGCTGCCACCAACACCGCTCCGGCAGATCAGAACGCCCACATCCTTGCTGCCATCCTGAGGGTAGAGGAGCGCCAAATGGGTTTGATGACCTTTATCCGTGACTTCTCAAATGCAACGGTAAATTTCATTACTAATACTTTGAATTTTCCGGATGTCATCTTCCCCACCTTCCCCACCCATTATTTCAATATCCCCTCCCCTACTCCCACACCACCTGTCTCTCCCCATACACAATCTGCCACTTCCACACCATCCCCTGCCCCGACGGCAGCCGGCAGCCCACCGGCAGACACCTCCCCTCGAGGAACCAAGAGACCTGCCACTGATGACAGCCCTCTTGTCCGGAGGAATTTGGACAGCGACTTCACGCGGGTAAAACGTATTAAGCACGTGGCAAACAAGCGAAGGTTGTCCAAAGCCATCACAACCAGCAGCTCGTGGGACAGCGGCAGCAGTTCCAACGTCCGGCTAGTGGAGCCACCTGCCCCTCAACCTGCCGATGAACCTGCCCCTCAACAGGCTGATGAACCTGTCGATCAACCTGCTCCGGAACCTGCCCAGCCCCCTCCACAGCGCAGACGACGCCATCAGATCCGCGTCAGCAGCAGCAGTGAGGACAGCGAGTGAAAATTTAAGTTTTTATTTTTCCTTTAATGCTGCCTGCCTTATCTTTTGTGATGTACTTTTATTTATCTTGTTTTTCTTTATTTTTCATGTCATTTTGCATTGAGGGCAATGCAACCCTTGAGTTTGGGGGTGGCAACCCTCCATCATCAATGGAGTCTTTAGCACATCTCTTTATTATTTGTTGTGTCTTATTATTTATTTATTTTCTTTAAAAAAAATATATATATATCAGAAAATTTAAACTGTTGGCTTAAAACTGTGAAGTTAACTTACCTGTCATGACGGCTCTGTCGTGGCAGCATCTTTAGGACAGGTTAAGGAAAAGTTTAGAGCCTTTCTATAGTTCTGAAAACTTAAACACTTTTGTGACTGTTATATTGCTTAGATTTCTTTTAGCCAAACTAGAATAGGAAGCTTAGAACTTGGATAGCCCCTAGAGGTGCCTAACACTGGCTCTAGGAAAGAAGTTTAGCAAAAGAAAATCAAAAACCTAGAGGTGCCCGAAACCGGCTCTAGGAAGCTAACTAGAGGTGCCCAAAACTGGCTCTAGAAAAACTTAGCTTGAAAATAGAAGAAAAAGAAGCATGAAAATGTGCCTTCTAAAAAAAATAAAATAAATAATAAACTTTGGCATAAAAATTCAAGTTAAGAAGTTGAATATTCTAGTAAAACTAAGAGAGTCTTAACATATAACTGTTCACAAGCATGCACACACTGCACGAGAGCTATAGGGAGATTACAGACAGATCCTAACCTTTCCGACAGGTTGCTGCCGCCATAGAGAATGAGCGACAGGTAAGGGACAGTTCACAGTTTGAAGGCCAACACAAAAAATTTCAATTTTCTTTTAAGTCTTCATTGCTTGAGGGCAAGCAAAAACTTGAGTTTGGGGGTGTGTTGAGTGTGTAAAAGTTATATTATTTACACCCTTTTTAACCCATATTTCTGCTGCATTCAAGCATCATTGCATTGCATTTAGGTTAGTTTTCAATAAAACATCACAATTATATAAAAGGCACGGATTCTACTAAAAATGATTATTTTTGCAGGTATCTGTCACAGTAGATGTCGAAGGCAGGCGCAGGGCAGATAAGCGGGAGAGCTGAACTGGACAAGCAGCTGAAGAAGACGAACCTGTCATGGACCTGTCGTGACAGCAGACTTATGAAGAGGAAAAGTAAAGTGGACCTCGATAGATAGAGAAAAATCTGCTCGTCTGTCGTGTGAAAGCCGAATATTTTTCCGAGGCCCGGATCAAAAGATATGTCAAGCCAAAGCTCAAGGAGAGGAAATCCCTAAAAGCAAGGATGCGGCTGGAAAGTAGGAGTCTTTAGAGATTTAGTCTTTATTAGAATCTTACTTTTAATTAAAGTTGTAATCCTTGTTACCTTAGATAACTTGAGCCCAAAGCTTATATAAGGGCATAGATTAAACCTAGGGCATAACCGAATACCCCATAACCGAAATCTAAACCCTGCCGTTTACCTGTCACCGATATGTTCTAAAAACCCCCTAGGGCCACGGGTTGTTTTGTAAAGTAGTTGCAAGGGTTGCTTTGTTTAAGGATTTTTCAAGTTCAATAAAATAAACTTCAAGTTCTTTTATCTTGGTTTTAATATCTTGCAAGAGCATCGGGAGAGCATTGTGAGGTTATCCATTTACTTAGCATCGGGAGAGTTAAGTATACGAAAGAGATAAGAGCGCGTTCTCTAGTTTATAGTTGAACCATCTCGTGCCTAGGGATAGGGCGAGGTTAAGTGGCTAAAGAAGAATTCATACACATCGGTGTTCATCCTTCGATTCACGCCGGGAGGTATCATCAAAGACGTGATCATCGACAGACTTGTGCCTAGGGATAGGGCAAGGCAGATCTGGGATTCTTGCCAAGCTTGAAGTACGGAGTTAGTGTTCGCTGCCGCGACAGCTAACGGACAGACGCCGCGACAGGTGCTGTCGGCGACGGGTGCGACAACAGAACTGGAGATCCTAAGCAATTCAATACCTGCACTACTGAGCAATTCAATACCAACCCATTCTCTCTATCTTGATATTTCAATTCCTTTATTTACGTTTTCACTTTATTATTCTCGTGACAACTCTTAATTATTTCCTTTACTTTCGTGCAGTGAATTTAGGTGAAGCTATTAGCCCAATCCCTGTGGAGACGATATCCGATACTTCGTATCACTTTACTACTTGCGTCGTGTATACTTGCACTATAATTGCGATAGACTATTTTACACGCAACAATCACATATCAACTTTACCTTCTCGGTGGTGCCCTTAAGCAACTCGGGCATCAGTACAAGTTTCTACCCGGCTTCGGCCCAACAAATCGGGGTTCTACACTTCCTACCATACAAGGCCTCATAAGGAGCCATTTGAATACTCGACTGAAAGTTGTTGTTATACGCAAACTCCACTAACGGTAGATGTTTCTCCCATGACCCTTGAAAATCAATGACACAACATCTCAACATATCTTCCAACACCTGAATCACTCTCTCAGACTGACCATCTGACTGCGGATGATACGAAGTGCTGAAGTTCAACCAAGTACCCAAGGCTCGATGCAAACACTCCCAAAATCTAGCGGTAAATCTCGGATCTCGGTCTGACACAATCGACTTCGGCACCCCATGTAGTCTCACTATCTCACAGATATACAGATCGGCCAACTTTTCTAAAGTATAGATAGTATGAACTGGTATGAAGTGGGCACACTTAGTAAATCTGTTCACGATCACCCACACTGAATTCTTCTTCGAAGGAGTCAACGGTAGTCCTGACACAAAGTCCATGGTAATACGCTCCCACTTCTATTCTAGAATTTTCAACGGCTATAACAATCCTGAGGGAAACTGGTGCTCGACCTTGACCCTCTGACAAACCATACACCTACTCATAAACTCTGTCACGTCTCTTTTCAAACCAACCCAATAGTACTCCTCTTTTAACCCTCGATACATCTTCGTGCTACCCGAATGCATAGCAAAAGGACTATTAAGAGCCTCATTCAAGATCGTACGCCTCAACTCAGCATCCTCCGGAACCACTATCCTATCCTTGAAACATAGGATCCCATTCTCTCCAAAACAATACTCGATAGGCCTATCTTCGGCTATGTCTTGCACGTGAGGTGCAAAAAACTCATCTCACAACTGCTTCTCTCGAATTAACTGAACTAATGAAGGCTTAACCTGAAGCTCGGCTATCAACCCACCATCCGTAGACACACTCAACCTTGCAAACATTGCTCGTAACTCAACGACCACTTTTCTACTTAAGGCACTGACCACTACGTTTGCCTTACCCGGATGGTACTCTATGGCGAGGTCATAATCCTTAAGGAGATCTAACCACCTACGTTGCCTGAGGTTCAACTCCCTCTGAGACATCAAATACTTCAAACTCTTGTGGTCAGTATACACAATGCACTTCTCACCATAAAGATGGTGTCTCCAAATCTTCAACGCGAGCACCACTGCAGCCAACTCTATGTCATGTGTGGGATAATTCTTCTCATGAACTTTCAACTGTCGCGAAGCATACGCTACCACCTTACCTTCTTGTATAAGCACACAACCTAGCCCTACGTAGGACGCATCACTGTAAATCACAAACTCTCTCCCCAGTTCCGGCTGAATCAAGATAGGAGCTTCGGTCAAAGCTTTCTTCAATTCCTCAAACGCTGTTTGTCTTGCATCTGACCACTCATACGGAACATTCTTCTGTAACAACTTAGTCAATGGAGCCGCTATTCTAGAAAACCCCTCAATAAACCTCCTATAATACCCCGCCAAACCTAGGAAACTGCGGATTTCTGTCACTGACTTCGGTTGTTTCCAATTCACTATAGCTTCTATCTTCTTGGGATCTACACTAATCCCACTAGTCGAGATCACGTGACCTAGGAAGACAACCTCCCTAATCCAAAACTCACATTTGCTTAGCTTGGCATACAACTGATTCTCAAGTAGGGTCTGAAGTACTAACCGCAAATGCTCATCGTGTTCCTCTTCGGTCCTAGAGTATACTAGGATGTCATCTATAAACACTACCACAAACTTGTCCAAGAATTCATGAAACACTCGGTTAATCATATCCATGAAGGCTGCTGGAGCGTTAGTCAACCCAAAAGGCATCACCAAAAACTCATAATGTCCATAACGTGTACGAAAGGCTGTCTTCGGTATGTCCACATCCTTTACCTTCAACTGATAGTATCCAGACTCAAGTCAATCTTATATTCAAAAATGTATCTCAACACAAAAGGTTTAATGCATGATTAATTATTGTTTTGTCATTTTTAAGTATACCCTAATTAGGCTCTGTTAATTAATTTGATTAAATTTCTATGAATGTTATTAATTTTTGGGCCTAAAAGAAAACGCCCCAAATAATATTGGGCACTTTCCTCAACAAGCCCCAAAGTAATAACATTCCTAATTAAGTTGTCTCTAATCATTAATCCTATTTTAATTTTTAAATTTACCTAATTATTAAATTATTTCCATTTTCTAAGTTAAAGTGAAAAATTGAAACCTTTATCGAAACACTCATTGGTTAACACCACTCTACATTGTGACACTAGCCAATATTGAGCGTTCTAACATTGTTTCAAATATTCACTTATTTTCTACAATGATCTCCCTATTTAATTATGATCAAGTTAACTGCATTAATGACTCTAATCCTATTTTAAACATGTGATTAAAATTCTCTAACAAGCATCCTAATGTGCACTATATTTAAAACGCGCAAACATATAATTTAAACAATTAAATTAAATGACTAAAATTAAATCAAATTAAATTAATATGAAAGAAATAAGCCTAAAATCTAATTTCATTTAAGTGTTGACCCAATTATACATAGCCCTAAGACTAATTGTCCAATTGATGATCCAACAAAACACATGGCCAGCTCTATCTCTTCCAAACCAGCGTGCAGGCCCACCTACCCAACTCAACAATGGTGTGCGGGTCAACCTACCCGACCCGGAGAGCATACGCAGGTCGAGCTCCCCAAAACGACACCGTATAATGTCGGCTATATAAGGTCCCATCTCCCCAAAATTTCCTCTTTTTCTTTCATTTTCACAAATTCGGTTCTCTCTCTACACCACTATCCTCTCAATTCTCTCTCAACAAACACCAAAAAACCCAGATTTCACGATCCAAATGGATCAAAACCCCAAGTTCTTACCCAAGAAATATCACTGTTCTTCATTTTTCTTCGGTTGATCCGAATAAACACCTAATCCTCCCAAAACCTTGTTTATTTCGGATCAAACACACCCATTCACCCCAAAATCATTCTTTGTTCTTCGTTTTTATCAATTTAATCCACACAAACACAAAACCTTCCTCCCTTTAATGTTTTTTTTAAGACCAAACCCACAAATTTCCATGAACTCAAACCAAACTTTATATTTTTTTCATTTCGATCCACTACCACCGTAGCAACCCTTCTTCGGCATGTTTACCGATCGTCGGAGGCGAGGCCGGTCACCGGCGTTGTCTCCGACGACTTAAACCACCGATCTCCGACCGGGAAACTTCTGATCACCGCTACAACTCTGACCAAACTCCGGTCGTCTTCTTCGGCCAACTTCCCTACTTCGGCCACCGTCTAGTTCAACTCCGGTGACCGGTCACCGCCGCGAGGCAATTTCCGGCCGCCGTTCGAACCAAAAAAACCTAGTTTTTTTTTTTCGTATTTTCACCTCGAATACCTAGATCTAGTCATGGCTCGACAGAGCCACCCACACTTCACCGGCCTAGACTACCCGAACCTGTCCCGGTCACTCATTTCGACTCCGACTCACTCCACTAACTTCCTATCGCCACGAAATCACTTTTATTTTACCGTTTTTGCTATTTTTGACTCGATCTAAGGTGTTTCGGTATTTTGCAGGAAAATAAAGAGACCGAAAAGAATTTTTACCTCGATGACGGCGGTTATGGCGGTTCTGGCGACGTCGTTGTAGTTCCGGCAACGTTCGGTGACCCCTCTGGCGACGTTTCAGTTGCTCCGGCAACTTCTCAGCTCCCAAAAATGGTTCGACCTTCGAGATTCTCTCTCTTCATTATTACTTTATTATTATTATTTATGGTAGTAATTATGAGGGTCATTATTAATGGATCTGACTTTTCTCTCTCTTTGGTATTTATAGGGATGTCAGATGGTAATGTAAGGGTGACGTCATTTGTACCAGCTGGATCCAACTAATGGGAAAGAAAACCAAGATCCATGTGAGAGCTTCTAGGCCTATCATCGGCCGACACGTGGCATGGTTTAGGCGGGAAATCGAGATTTAGAGTGGTTTTTGTTTTTGATTGGCAGATTTGGATATGGTGATTGGGCCTAAATTGGACTTTTTGTATTGTAAAGGGGATTTATATATGTAAATGGACATTGGACTATTTATTGGATTTTTGGACCACTTTATTTATTTAATACTATTCAGGCTTTATTTATTATATATATACGTATACCCGGACAAAATGCGGGTTCTACGACTAAATAAACGAGTATGAACAAATTTTTATGCCCTTTTAATAAAAGAACAAACACAAACATATGTGTATTCCGTTCATTTATGTTCACGAACAAACTCGTTTATTGGCTTGTATATAAGCGCATTTACTCAGTTTTCCTTTTCCATTTATTTTTTAACAATTTAAATAATGGTGAATGTATGGACTAAATTGAACACGTGGTGAACTTTTAAGTTTAAAATGTGAAGCATAATGCTTAAAGGCTAGTGGTGTAATTCCTCCATTTTGGGGAACATATAAATGAACATGTTAGCAGTCATATAAATGAACATGTTCGAGAACATTACACGGATATGTTCAAGAACGTTAAACGAACATGTTCGTGAACATTAAACAAACATACACGAACACCATCAAAAATAAATAAACGAACACAAACATGCTATTAAAAATTTAAACGAACATGACATGAACGCCTTCAAATACAAATAAACGAACATGAACAAAACCTTATTTGTTCATGCTCGGTTCATGTACACCCTTAGTTCAACCCCTGCTTGATTATATTTAATAAACTTTTTATACTTTTTAATTTGAATAATATTTTTTACAAGGGCCAAATTATTATTAAACTAAAATTATTAAATAATTAATTTCTATAATAGGGGCCGAGCCCCTTGGGCCCTAAGGGAACTCAGCCTCAGGTTGAGGTTGACATAAATTCATCTCGAGGATATCTTTTGGATACTTTAATCGCTCCAAACAATCTTTAAAAAGTATTACAATTCCAACTGAATAGTTTTTTTTTTTTTTTAATTTTCGAATTCATAAATGTTTAGAGTGCGACTAAACCTGAAATCACAAACACATAATATTCCGAAAAAGAGAAAAACATATGAAATTTTCGACTAGCTTTCTTTAGAATTTATGCCGACGATCAATTGTATGAGAACAATTGGATGGATAATGAATATCCAAACACATCTATTTATATGGACAATGAAATACTCGGAAGCAAAGCAAGTTGGGGCTAGGTTTACAATGCCCCCAAGTTGCATGCCTCGTTTGTTAGACACATGGGTCAAGAAATTTGGGCCCTTTTTATTTAATTTATTTGATAAAGTTTTTGAGGTTAAGCTTTAAATTAAATGTTTAAATTTAAAGCCCAATAATTAATATAGATTTAAGTTAAATTTAATTCATAATTAAAATAAATAAATTATGATAAAATTAATTTTATACCATCAAATATTTTTACATAGTCTAATTTTAATCCTATTAAAATTATGATGATCTTACTATAAAAAAATTAGGAGTGCAAATGATGATTTATTGATTTAATTTTCAATATTAAACTCAATTAAATAATATGGTTGTATAATTTTATTACCTTGAATAAAAATCATACTATTGTTCAGAAAATAATAATTCAAAACAATTAAATTAATTCTCTTGCCATTTCTTCATCTACTAAGAAAATGTAATTACTTAAATAAGTAGTTTTCTTAAATAATTTCTCATAATTTATGAAACTATTAGTCATTAACATGCATTTCGTTCATAGTTTCAATGAGTTGGCGAAAAGACAAATTTAACTTATATTTCTATTTAGGTTTAGAAAATTTTTTAACGAGGTCTTTGATAATATAGGTGTATAAATTTATTACCTTGAATTAAAATCATATATTGATAAAAAATAATAATTCAAAACAATTAAATTAATTCTCCTGTCATTTCTTCCGCTACTAAGAAAATGTAATTACTTAAATAAGTAGATTTCTTAACTAATTTCTCATAATTTATCGAACTATTAGTAGTTAGCATGCATTTCGTTCATAGTTTCGATAAGTTGACGAAAAGATAATTTTAATTTATATAATATGTGCTAAAATATTATGTAGTCAAGTTTTGGCTCTTGATCTATTAATTACATAATTTTTTTAAGTAACATAGTTATTCCACTAAAGTATTATGACTGAACCCCCTTGTATATCAATTACAAAAAGTTAATTTTATTTTCGAGGCAGTAAGTTTGGGTTCTCTGTGTAATATATAGTAGTTTATTGATGAGTGATATGAATACGATAGGTAAGCAAACTTTCTTGGTCTCATGGAACATTAGAGGCCTTGGGCAAATGGAAAAGAAAGCCGCCATCAAGTATTGTTTGTCTCGATCTGGAGCTAAGGTGTTGTTTATTCAGGAAACAAAGACTAAGGAGGTTAATGAGTTTTTTATTCGCAGAATTACTGGCAAAATGGGTTTTTATAATTGGTTATCCGCACCTTCAATCGGAGCCGCGGGTGGGCTCATTGCCCTCTGGGAGCCGGGGTCCTTTGATTTACAGGGTTCTATGGTGAGCGACAGCTTTATTATTCTATTGGGTAAGCTTCAGTTCTTGAATGGGTGGCTGGATTGTGTCTTATGTAACATTTATGCACCCAACGACCCTGCGGATAGGCTACAAGTTTTCAACCAACTAGTGCCGCTGCTCACAAGCTATAAGCGGCCGATATTGATAGGAGGAGATTTCAATACGATTAGAAACACTTCAGAAAAATTGGGTGTTAGTTTGAATCGGAAAGTAATGTTGGAGTTCAATTCCTTCATCGATCAGTTGGGTCTAGTTGATCTACATCTAGAGAATGGTCTCTACACTTGGTTTAGCTCTAAGGATACCCCCTCGTTCAGCAGATTAGATCGGATACTCATATCTCCTGAGTTTGTCTCCACTTGGCCTAATTTATGTTCTCGTTTACTAGCCAAAAGTATTTCGGATCATCACCCGGTTGGACTTTTTCGTTTCGAAGGCAGGAGAGGTCCAAAATCATTTCGATGGTTCGACCATTGGAATGAAGACAAAGAATTGTCGGATGCTATTCGCACTACTTGTGAAGCACATAGGGGAAAAGGAATTGGTGTCCTCTTGCGCAGTTGTAAAGCTAATTCGAAGAGTGTTCTTAATGCCAAGAAATCCGATCCGAAATTGTCTACTCAAGAGCTCGAAGCTCAAATTTCTGGTTTGGAAGACTCAATTGCTAAAGATCACTCGAACAATTCTCTGCTTGTAAAACTTAGGCTTAAGCGAACTGAATTGTGGAAACATATTCACTGTGAAGAGCGCAATGGCTGCAGTTCTCTCGCCTGAGGTGGTTTTCGGCAGGGGATAACAATACTAGATTTTTTCACTTGGTGGCCTCTTCAAGAAGGCGCGGTAACGCTATCACTAGTTTGGAAGTGGAGGAAGGCACTATTAGTGATCCGAGAAAAATCAGCTTGGCTGTGGAATCTCATTTCAAGCATCACTTTAACTCTAGCTCAACTCTTCCGGTTGCCAAGCTCGACGTCGGGCTCAACTCGATCAGCTCTAATGAAGCGCAGCGTTTAGAAAGTCCCTTTACAGTGGAGGAAATTCTCTTCGCTCTTCATTCAATGGATAACTCGCGCGCCCCCGGGCCGGATGGTTTTAACATAGGTTTTTTGAAGCAGTTTTGGCAGTCAATTAAAGATTAAATTCTGAGCTTTTGTGCTGATTTCTATGAAGGTAAAGTGAAGGATGCATCCTTTAATCATTCCTTCCTTGTGTTGCTCCCCAAAGTGAAAAATCCAAAAACAATGACTGACTTTCGTCCTATCAGTTTAGTCGGTTGTGTGTACAAGCTGCTCGCGAAAGTTTTAGCCATCCGTTTAAAAGGGGTGTCGAATAAAATCATCGGAGAAAATCAGTTTGCGTTTTGTCCCGGTAAACAAATATTGGACTGCTTCCTGATAACAAACGAAGTAATTGAGCTTTACAAGAGAAGAGGGCTGTCGGGCATTGTATTTAAAGTCGAGTTTCATAAAGCTTACGACTCGGTGGACTGGGAGTTTCTAGTGCTAGTGTTAAGAAAGATGGGGTTTGGCGAATTATGGTGCTCCTGGATTCTTTCATGCTTATCTTCGGCTGTTATATCAGTTCTAGTCAACGGAACACCAACTAGAGTTTTTGCAATTTCGCGCGGCTTACGGCAAGGCTGTCCGCTATCGCCCCTGCTTTTCAACATTGTCGCGGAAGCCTTAAGCTCTATATTATCCAAGGCAGTCTCGAATGGCTTCTTTTCGGGTTTCAATTTGGGCGCTGATGGTCCTGGGATCTCCTATCTGCAGTTTGCAGATGATCTAGTGATCTTTTGTGGAAGTAGCAAAACTCAGATTCGGAATGTTATTCGTTTGCTTAGAGGGTTTGAAGTAGCAGCGGGCCTAAGAGTAAATCGGGGTAAATCCAAACTGATTGGAATAAATATTGAAGACAATGTGGTCTCATCTTGGGCATCTCTATTCCACTGCAATAACGAAAAATTCCCATGTCAATACCTTGGGCTGCCGTTAGGATATTCTAAAAACAGTCCCAACATTTGGAAACCAATCGTGGAAAAAGTTGCCGCGAAACTCGCTGGTTGGAAGGCCAAAATGTTGTCGTTCGGGGGCCGCATCACACTCATACGATCGGTTTTATCTACTTTACCGAATTATTTCTTATCATTGTTCCCTATGCCTGCATCGATATGTAGTCTACTGTCCAAAACCATTGCCAAATTTCTATGGGGAGCGTTGGATCATCGAGCTATTCATTGGATTAGTTGGGATAATGTGTGTCGTCCCAAGGAAAGCGGAGGGCTTGGTTTTATGGACTTCAAAACAAAAAATAGAGCACTGCTATGCAAATGGCTATGGAGGTATGGTTCGGAACCTAATTGTCTGTGGCGTAGGGTTATCGCTGTTATTTATGAAAACGATCACCGTGCAATTTTTCCAGCCAATCTTACGTCCAGAAATAAGTCCCTAGTGTGGAGAAATGTTACAAACTATCTAGCAAAACCTGACAATTGCTTCGAAAAGAACATTGCAATTAGCCTCGGTGATGGGAATCGCATCCAATTTTGGTCTGACAATTGGCTAAGCGAGGGTCCTTTGAAAGCAAAACACCCACGCATTTTCGCTCTCGCCTCCAAAAAATCTGGTTTCATCTCTGATTTCGGATGCTTTGTCAATGGTGTCTGGCATTGGAAAATCGAATTGCGCAGAAATTTGTTCGATTGGGAACTAGACGCTCGGTCATCTTTCATGAACAGCATATCAGCTGCGTGTTTCAGGCAGAATTCTACTGATAATTTAAGATGGAAAGCATGCTCCTCAGGTGTGTATTCCGTCAAGTCTTTCCGCAATGTGTTATCTCCTGCTGATGCGCAACCCGAGTTTATTTGGAAATGTGTTTGGAGTACAAAAGCTCCAATGAATGTCCTCGCGTTTGTGTGGAAAGTCATCCATGGCCGGATTCCCACTAAAGTGGAGCTATTAAAACGGAATATCAACGGTGTGCAGTCGGACCTTTGTCCACTTTGTTTGAGTAATCCTGAAACTGTCGAACACTTGCTTTGTCACTGCTCAATCTCGTGGAGGGTTTGGAATGAATGGTGTCGGCTTTGGAACATTCACATTGTTGTCCCGTACTCAATTAAGGATCTTCTCCTAGGCTGGTTTGCTTGTCCTCCTTCAAAGTTCGATCAGCAGATTTGGTTCTTGAGTGCGATATGTTTGTTATGGTCCATTTGGTGCATGAGAAATGAAGTCGTATTCAGAGGTAGTAAGGTAGACGAAAGCAAGATATTTGATGTCGCGATCATGCGGCTCGGATGGTGGTGCAAAGCTAAATGGCCGGAAGCTATCAAGTCAATTTCCGATGTCACTTATTGGCCAACTTTGTTTGGTTCCTTTAGGACTGTTAATCCAAGCACAAAGCGCGGTTCTTTTCAGTGGCTCCCGCCGCGCAAAGGGGAAATGAAATTCAACATTGACGGAGCTGTCGCCGGAAGATTCGGACCCGCAGGAATTGGTGGTTGCTTGCGAAATGAAGTCTCCAAATCTCTTATCATTTTCTCTAAACATGTGGGTAATATGGATGCAACTTCTGTAGAGATTACTGCTATTTATGAAGCTTTGCTGCTGTTTAAACAATCCCGTTGGAACAAGAGTGCTGATCTAATTATTGAGTGTGACTGCAAATTGGCGGTCGAATGAGTGCTGAATCCAGGTACTTCGCCTTTATCATTCAGACATTTGATCATGGATTGCTTGGAGATTGGAAGAGGTCTTAAGTGGAAAATCACTCATATACTTCGAGAATCAAACGGGATAGCCGACAAGTTAGCAAAGAAAGGTATCGCGCTCAATCAGAACCTTGTGGAATTTAACTAGTCTTTGTCTCGCCAATGGATTGTTAACTTTAATTGGTTTGTAGTGGTCACTGCGTGGGAACTAGTCTTTACCTTGCTTTTGTCGATTGTAATGTAGTGTAGCTAGAGCACTTAGAGTCCTACAGGGTGAGGTCAGTATGTTTGTCAATTTTCCAGGTTTATGATTGATCGTGGTTAGTCTGTATGCTCTGAAATGTGTTGTATTTTGCGCATAGCCACGCCGCACTCTTTTTCCTCCATTTAGGGTTAGGGAGGTTTTTTAACGAGGCGAGTGGCTATGTCGATCGAATAATAATAACAATGTGTTTGTGTTTCAAAAAAAAATAAAGACAATTTGTGCATGATCGATTTAGAGTGATTCGACTTTCTCAACCAAAGTCTACATCCACTACCTTAGCTTACCACCACTAAGGATTTTCCAATTCACTAACTTGAATTGCATGACAAAACGTAACCTTACACCCTGTATTTTTATTGGCTAACATAGAACAACTCTAGTTTTTCTTAGGCTAAACTAGAACCTCTCTTTTTTACAATATTACTTTGGGTAAACAAAAATACATCTCTAGGTGGGTGTTTCCAAATTGAAGCTCACAAAGATTGAACTCTAAAGATTTACAAAAAATAATAAAAAAATGAAAAATGAAAAACTCTTCTCTCTTGATATTTAAGCTTAAATGTTCATCTCTACCTTCTTGAAGTGTTCTTGATGTGTATTTACAAGGAGGAATGAATTTGTAGCCGTTGGGGATGAATTATAGCCGTTTGGAGATGAATTTTCGATCAATTTTAATCCCCTGCACTTATTGGTACCAGAACTCGAAGGTGGGTATCGGTACTTCTTCACAATATAGTTGTTGCAGGCTCAAATTTAAATTTTTGGCAGCCCATACTTGTACGCGAACAATGCATACCGATACCACTTGTTGGGTAATAAATGTAACCTCCTCGTCCCGGCCTAGCCACCAGACCGAACCGAACGAGTCACACGGGGAAAACCGAAGCGAAACTCGTTAAGGCCTCACCCCGATTAGCAACCCTATTTTTTATTAATCTTGTCTACATGCCATGTTTGAACCTATGTGAGACGGCAAACAGTAGAAGAGCATACACTGATACAACCAAGCAGAGGGTATAATGGTAAATTAACTTTACCAAAATAGTTTATTAGTCAAGTTCCATGCACACGAGGCAAAACCATCACAAAGGATACATGTAAACTCATTTATGAAGCATACATGCATTAGGGACTAAAGCGTGACATTTGGAAACCTTCAAAGATGCCCTTTTAACCACTTTAACTACCTACATTTCGGAACATGACTGCCTGTTCCGAAACGTGAGCTCTCCTTCAAAAAGAAATATTAGGCCGTTCTGGAACGGTTCCTCATAGTTTCGAAACGAAAGTCTTTAGAGGCAAAACGTACCGGAACGACACCACCCCCGTTCCGATATGGGTGCCTCAAAAGCTTGGTCGTTCTGAAACAACACCAGACGTTCCGAAACACCTGGGCACAAATTGGCCCGAAAATGCATTTCGGCATCCCCAAACATTTCCAAACTTATCCCGAAAGACCACAAACCACATGAATACATATTAAACAAACAATTTAGAGGAACATCGCCCTAAAGACAAGCTTCAAACATGCATACACGCAAATACGAATCTCAAACCCAAAAGCTCATAAGAACAAATTAGTTCAAAAACACCAACAAATCAAAATACATAGCAATCAACCAAAAGCCATAACAAGCCTCAACGTAGCACGATATCAACATTCAAAACATGTTAGCAACAAAAACAACTACAAAGGAGTTTGGACACCAACTCCCCAAACACAAAAGTCTAGCATGCCCATTCCCTAAATATTATTACAACCATAAAAACCATACTTTGAGCTATCAAAGAGCTCCAAGACTCATGCCTTGCCCCGCTTTCCTTCCGAAGCCACTAACGATCTGCATTGTTGGAAAAGAGAACGTAAGCTTAAAAGCTTAGTGAACGGGGCTCAAAATCACAACAACAATAATGCAGCTCAAAACATATACTTTAGTTTAAGGACAAAATCATTTAGAAGGGAAATATACTAAACTGAAAGCACAAAGACAAAACCATGGTGTGCACATGCACAACCATTCCCGGTGGGACTACACATCACTGTTCACAACAACTAGCTTGTTTCCGGTGGGACTACACATCACCGTACTCATCTACTAGTCACTTCTGGTGGGACTACACATCACCGTATTCAACAACAACTAACCATCACGTGAGGCTTGAAAACAACTACGACCACACAACATCATTAAAAGGAGGTAAAAACAATCTGCATTTCACACAACAACACGAATAAACACGTGTACCAACAATCAACGGAACAAGGCAAAAATAGACAAACTTACACTTGGGTTTAGGTTGTCCCCTAAGGCTCCACCCAAACCCCAATAAACCTTTTTTGAACATTTTAAAGCTTCAAAACAATTTCCACTCACCAGCTCAAACCCAAAACAAGCCCACGACCCTCCTTTAAGCTTCCGCAACTTTTGGAGTAGCGTCCGAAGAACCCAATTTGTTATCCGCTGCTTCTACCCAAATCAAAACAAGGAATTAATACATCTTTCAACATTCAAACTCACTGAAATCAATTCCATCAAAATCCGACAACAACAAGCATCCGATTTCTATCCGAAACTAACCAAAACCATCCCCATTTCTACTCTAACCTCAAGTCAGCCATATCCTCATCAGTTTATCATCCAGACCATGTTCAAACACTCCAAAACATCAACCCAACAACACCAAAACATTAGGAATCCTTCTCCACCATTTTTAAACCAAAAACCCAAATATTCATTACCCAAAAATTACCCATTTTCCTAAAATCCGGAATTTCATGTTAAACCCAATGTCTTAACACCATTTTACACTCAAAACATCCTTTAAAACTCACCCAAACCACTGTTTCACTAAAAAGCTTAAACCCTTCAAAAACCTCATTTTTACCCAAATGAAGAAACTTGAGAAATCTTCAAAACCTTAAAGAGTAGGTGTCAAAATCAAGATTAGAAGGAAGGGAAGAATAAAACCAAGTTCCTTACCTCTTGAAACCTCAAAAAATGGTGAAGCTTAGTGAAAATGGAGAGTTGATATGCTTAGGAGAACTTAACGTGAAAGGAGAATGGGAAAAAGGGAGAAGAAAGAGGGTTTTTGAAATATTTTATTTTATTCTAATTTAAAAATCTATCTTTAAAACACATTTTACCAAAAACCCCATGTTTCTTCCAAAGCCTTAGAATTTGGTCATTTAAAATGTTTTTCCCCAACTAGTTTAACCCGAACCGGCTTAACCAAACCGAGTATCTCCCGGGCCCTAAACCCGGGCGTTACAATAAAATAAAATAAAACTATTATATTTAATAAAATTATTGTATTATATTGAATATTAAACAAAGATAAAATTAATTAAAGAAAGCGAATAAAAACAATTACTATAATATTAAATAAATAATTTATAGAAGGCCCAAACCGTTGAAGTTTGAGGAGGAGATTATTATATAAATTTTTTTATCTGTTATCGTGAGCTTTGGTCATTTTTTTATAGTTGAAACTGGAAAGATATTCAACATCATTTCTTTTGACTAGGCATTAAAGTGAAGATAAAACTAAAAGAAAGAAAAGGAAAAGTACAGGTAGTAGCCTGCTTTCATCAATTTGATATAAATGGGAAGCCTTAATTCAACTCTTTAAGAGAACATGCAAATGGAAAAGAACTTGCCAGCTCCCAAATCAAGCTTAGCTAAACTTAATGTCACCATTGAAAAAAAAAAGGGGACGGTGCCTAACTTTTTATGAGCATTCAAACGTATTGTCTAGGACTTGGGACAATTTACTCCTATTTGTTCATATACCCATGTATAAAGTTCATATCCTGTCTGATACAAGTCGAAACTCACTCAACTCATCAATCCAAGAGAGAAAGACAAAGCAATATGTCCTTGTGTTCCGGTAAGGCTAAGTTATATAGGTTCCTTTTCTTTTCTTTGGAATGAGTTTGATTAATCACTTCTTTGAAATGCAATAGGAAAGAACGCGTGGCCGGAGTTGGTGGGCACAAACGGAGAGAGTGCGAAGACAACGATAGATGCGGAGAATCCTAATGTGGGTGCCATAGTGTTGCTGGATGGAACTCCAGTCACTCAGGACTTTAGGTGCGATAGGGTTTGGGTTTTTGTTGATGGAAACGACAATGTTGTACCTCCTCCTCCTACTGGCTAAGATCCTTTGCGTATACATGAATTGCCATAATACATAATGTAATAGCTTAATGTTTGTGAGCTAACCGAAATAATCTAGAATAAGTAGGTTTGTTAGTACTTGCGAACCGTTACTACACAAACACCCAATCAACAGATCGCCTGCAAACAGACCAACATGCCGTGACCATGCGAATAGCCGAGATACAACCCATCGTAGACTCGACATGCGAACATAATTCTAAACCACGTGACGATGCACGTTATTCGCGCTGACACCCAATTTACGACAACTCAACTCACTAACACACATGTCTTCCCTGACCAACACGTGTATATGCTCTATCCAATCCCTTATAAGGAACCATCCACCACTAAAAAAGGCGACAAACTCTCTTTCCCCCTCTCTCTTTGGGGACAAGAAACCCAAAAGTCAATCACTCTCTCATCTCCACGACGATGGAGTTCAAGGATCATCACCAAAGAATGTTGAACATATTTGTGATCAACAATTGGTGCGGTGAGCGTGGATCCTTCATTTTATTAGTTTGATCCCCATAGGACAACGAAGAGCGACCCTCGACAGAAGCACAAGTGAAGGAGTGGAAGGAGATAGGAAAAAGGGGTAAAGAGGGGGAAAAGGAAACATCCCCCTTTCAGGTCAAAAGTAACCGACCGGCTAGCATGTAGAATAGAATGAAGATCATAAGGGCACCAATGGAAGCAATTAGAACAGTCGAGAGAGGATACATGCATGTAGTAAAGAAATGGGAGATTACCATCTTGTAAAAGTTCGAATAAGAGATGTAAAATCAAGAGCACCACAAGTGACATGGAGGAGAGCAGAGGCATAAGAGGCAGGAAGTCTGGAGGAGGGATGTAAGGAACCCTCATAGTCCTTTCGCCGAAAAAAAGGAGTAGCCCTGTAACACCCCAAAACCGGGCTTAGTCAGAATTTAATTTCGTCAACTGAAAAACTTACACCGGAAAGTCAAAATTATATAATTGACCTTTGACCAAGTGGTCAATTGTTGGATCCCAATTAAGCATTGATATTGTTTAAAAACCCCATTGTAAGCTTTAAAATTGTTTTAGCGTCTTAATTGTGGAAATTAGAAGTTTAGGGTAAAGATGTTAGGAATTGAAAATTAAGGGATTAACCATGCGATTAGCCCCTCTTAAGTGTTGTCATTTTCCACGTGGGATAAGGGAGTTCAATACCATCGAGTGAAAGAATGCTAAGGAAATTTAAAATGAAAAGACATGAAGGGATAAAAACTTTCCATATAAACGTCTCGAACAAGCTTTACCATTCTCATCTTCTTCCTTTACTTTTGAACAAGCAAGCACCTCCATTGGAGAGTGAACCAAGCTTTGAGTTTCTCAAGTTTCTTAATCCTATATTGTAGCTATTGATTGGGTAAGCTTTTTCCCTCAATTGGTTTATTGATTCCAAGGCCAAAATCATGTTTAATATTAAGTTTAAGAATCGAGGAACTCTAGAAATTCTTTAAGGATATCATAGCTTAATTGTTATTATTTTCATAGCTATTGAGTTGCTATGAATCTATTATCGGTATTGAAATCCTTGTTTCATTGTAGCTCAAGAAAATCAAAGTGAAGAATCACCAAATCCTTCCAATCCTACCAAGCCCAAGAACAAATGGGTTGTCATCCGAGAGCCTTGAAAGCCTCGAAAGTATCGATGAGTGTAGTCAGAGTCAAGGGATTACCTAGGTGCCATTCCCGAATTCATTGATATTAAACTACTGCATCAACATTATTGACCAAGATATGTTTGCGTTGAAACCTCATGAGAGGTGTGTCGCAAACCTTTCGAGCCTGACATTTTTAGAAAGCAAAAACACGGAGTCGCCACCAATCATTTTAAAAAAAGTGTGATTGGATAACTTTTAAAATAAGGGTTATTTTAACAAAATATTTTATTTATTAAAATAACAATTTTGGTATGCGCAAACCAGAAAATAGGTTCGGGGGTCGGTTACGTGTGGGGAAGGATTAACACCCCCACAACGCCCAAAAA
Source organism: Hibiscus tridactylites (assembly GCA_958450335.1). Lineage (NCBI taxonomy): Eukaryota > Viridiplantae > Streptophyta > Magnoliopsida > Malvales > Malvaceae > Hibiscus > Hibiscus tridactylites. The sequence goes on from OY288270.1 coordinate 16,459,157, forward strand.
TTGGTTCCTTATTGACTTCAAAAAGAATTTTCAAAATTGGAGTTTGCAAGTTCACAAGAATTTCGATTTATTCGTCCGCTTTATGAATATAAGTCTAATTTAATGGCCTTACCGCCCGGAAAATGAACTCCAATCACTGCCAACACTCCTAGCGCTAACCCATCATTTCCGTTTCATAAGACTCTGCATTAATTAATTTTCACTTTTTAAACAAAACAACAAAAGACAATTAAATGTATTTTAGTTTTTTAATTAAAACTTAGTGATTAACAACCCTAAAAAGTCTACATTTATTTTATTCATTAAAAGGTTCAAATAAAATTAAGTGTATTTTAATCATAACTATATGAAGGAAGCTTTTCTGCACACAAGGCTCTAATCTAAATTTTTGAGAACCTACTCCTAGAGTTTTAAACAAACACATATAAGCATATATAAAGGAAAATTAAATTTCTAAAAAACAAAATATAATTCAAATAAAGAAAAGGGATAACAAAATTAATTTTTATTTCTAAAAGAAAATAAGGACTGATTTGAAAGGAAAATAAAATGTAATGATCGAATTAAATGAAAAAAATAGAAATTTGGTGGTCAATTTAAAGTAAAAAGGATAAAATTGAAAAAAAGAAAAACCTAAGAGCTACGGTATAAAACCTATAAAAGAAGGGGGCAGGTTGAAGGGCAGATACGGGTCGGGTCACAAGTCACTATAAAAGATAAAAAATAAAATAAAATTCACTTTTGTTTACCTATTCAAATCAACTAAAAAACCTTTCCCATATTTCTCTTAAATGTCCTCCCTCTTCCTCCATGGTTCTAATGAACGTTGCGGCGCATCACCGTCGTGCCGACCGCTATTGATTGGCGTCAACCGCCGTTGTCGATAACGATGAAATTTTCAGAAACCCCTTCCTTTTAAAAAAACCTTTCTCAAAATCATTTTAAAAATGAATCCAAAATAAAAAATAAAATTCCCCTTCCTTCAAGTCTGGTTTTCCAGAATTCGGTGGGTACTTAAACATGCATCTATCATTGGACACAACCTCAGATGTTTTTTGCGGCGATGTTTCAAAAAGAAAAGGTAAAAAAACTTATCCCTTTCTTTATTTGAAATTTGAAAGAATTGGAAGAAGTTACTAGAAAAGCTTTCTATATTCCTTGAAACTCTGATTATAAAATGCTTGCTACTCCTTACACTGGAAATATGAATGCTCTATTTTTTGTATGTATTTCTTGTGCAAACCGTGTATTGTTTGTGTGTGCTTTACATGGAATTACAATATTTATATAGGTACAATTGTGCTCGAATTACACGAAAAATATCCTGAATTTCTTCCCTTTGATTTGAATTTGGTCGGATTCTGTGTTGATCTTCGCTTGATTCTTGTCGAGCCTCTTTTTCGGGATTTGACCCATGTCTTGATCTACTTTAGTTTAGAGATTTGACCACTGTTTGTCTTTTTAGTGTTTTGGTGGCTAAACAACGCCGACGAGGAGTGAAAAAGCAAGGAAGGACAAAGCGGGCTTCATCGAAGAAGGCAAAACGCGCACTGGAAGCTCAAATGACGGGCGCGTGGCTGCCACGCGCGAGTGACGATCCATGTGGCATGCTTTAGAGCGATCTAAGCCATTAGATCGCTCTTTGATCTGACGACCGTGAGTAGTGTGACGCTACACCTCCTCTAGCTAGGATTTCTCGCGCGCGATCTGCACCGTTGGACCGGCCCTTGATCCAACGAATCCTTGTTAGCCGCGCAAAGAGAGAAAAGAAGTTAGGGCATATGTTTTTTATTATACTTTGGGCTGATCGGGCCTTTGTACATGGACATGAACATTTTATTTACTTTTTTTAAATGTAATAGGCTCTTATTTTAAATATAATGGGCTATTTTTAAATACAATGGACTGTTTTTTATTTTGGGCTTTATAATTATACTAACTATTAAAATAATAACCATACTAACACTAAATAGTAGTGTATATGATATTAAATCGTACTTGGTGATAAAAGTAAAACAAAAATAGAAAGAAAACAATGTGAACAAATAAAAGCTTTTGGTAAAAAATCAGTGATAACAACTGCCACTCTTTGGTCATTCCGGTGAAACAAGAATAGAGCAAAGAACAATGGACACTGATTTTCACCAATTACCAAAATTCTTTGCCTGCACCTATTGGCGGGTTCTATTCTCTCTATATTCGAACATATATGTGGGTTCTATTCTCCTTATTATCGAATAGATAAGCGGGTTCTGATGAGTGTTCAAAAGTACTATTTTTATACCCTTTTTACTCATATTATTGTTAAACTTAAGCCCATTTTAGTTGCATTATTAGGCATTCATGCATGTTTTAATGATTTCTTTCACCGTCATGCTTGATTTCATATTTTGGTTGATTTTTGTGGAAAAAGGTTCTGCGGGTATAGGTGTTTTTGTGCATGTGTGCAGGATTTAAAAATTCCCAAAGCAAATCTAGGCTAAGAAGAGGAGCTACTGATTTTGAAGATAGGATAAATCCATTTAATTCGAGATAATTGCAAAAAGTAAGGATAAATCTTAGAAGAGTTGGAGTTTCACGAAGAGATCAAAAGGAGATTAAATTCCACTTAAGAGGACTTTTTGGAGGAATAAAAATATAATAATAAAAGAAATTTATTTCTTTTATTCTATTTAATTCCAACTTAACTTTCTCCTCAAGAAAGATTTTGACCTAGCCATCTCCTATAAATAAGAAGACTAGCCGCCAACTTTAAGAGGGAGAGTGCGATTTGGGAGAGAATTCGACAAGGGGCTGTGCATTAACTTCTATTTCTTCCTCTTTGTTCGATTATATTCATGCTAGGGAGATTACTCTTTGTATATCTTTCGAACTCAATTATGAATTGATGTAAATTGGCTTGGGTTATTTTGAGTTAGTGGTTTCGATAAACGATTAGATTTGTTTAGGTTTTTGAGTTGCAATTTTAATTCAAAGGTTTTTCATTATTGGTTCTTAATTTTTTTGCGAGTGAATTGGGAGAGGATCTCGTGAGTTCATCCATTTATCTAATATCGGGAGAGTTAGATTCAAGAAACGAATGAACATGGTTTTCATAGAAAAGAATGTTGGTGAAGACAAATATGACTTAGGAATAAGTTGCAGATTTCAACGGCTGAGAGGAGCGTATGATCGGTTGTTGTTCACCCATGGTTAACGAAGGGATGTATCACCAAGGTATGTGCAATTAACAGTGTTTTGAGATAGGGATAGTGAGAAGCCATTGAAGAACGCTTCTCCGAACTTTGAAGGAAGTCTCCCAGTTGCCTAGGCAATCACACCATTCCTAGTTGCCCATACAATGAAAATTGCCCAGGCAATTCGACTGACGCTATTTGTTTAAGGCGATTGAGCTACACTTGAAATCAATTACCATGACAGTCCATTCAATCATCATACCACGACTCACAATAACCCATCACACTCTCTTAAATCGATTACTCTCTTATCTTTATTTACTTTACTTACTTTATTTTAGTTGATATTCATCACCATCAATTCTATTTATGTTTACAGTGCGATAACTAAAGCAAAGTGGCCCAAACCAATCCATGTGGAGACAATACTTGATACTTATTACTTTATCACTTACGACGTGTACACTTGCACCATTTGCGTTGCACTCAAAACAAACAACAAGTTTTTGGCGGCGTTGTCGGGGATTGACAATTGGTGTTAGTTGTTTTGTTATTGAATTTTTATTATTATTTTTACTAACTTTTCTTTTTGTTTGTTTTATCAAAAAAAAGTTTCAGGTGCGCTACAAAAGTTAAGGGATATCAACATGTGGGTAATAAAAGCTGATCTATTCGAGAGTTGATGTGGGAAGATAGGAATCAATCCACTTAAGAATTTCTTACACCCTTCAATGATTACTTATACCAAGCGAGAAAAGCCCAAAGAGCCTAAACTATGGAAAAATCTTGTGCTTTTTGTGGAGAACATCATGTGTTTGAAAATTTCCCTCACAATTTCGGTGCATATGACTACATGGAGGACCATAGATGGAACCAACAGCAAAATCCTTCATGGTATGATCAACAAGCTCAATTGTTTTTACCATAACAATTTTGCTACAACAACAGACATGCCTCAGTAATGTAGTCCTTATTAACAGCCTAGTGTCACGACCATATATATGTCATGGCAATGTAGTCCTCTTCAAGAGCTATTAAATTCCATGGATACGACTATAGACAGGACGGATGTACTCTTGAGAGAAACGGAAGATCGATCAAGGAGATTAATATATGTCATGGATAACATGCACCAACAATTCATTCCTAGGGATACTGAAGTCCCAAGGCAAGAGGACAAGGAGCAATGCGAAGAGAGCCCTTCGATGTGTGAGGACCAACTAAAACCTCCAAGTTGAGAGCCTGCCAATGAGAGAAACTGCCCAACACATGATGAACCTATGCAATGAATTACCATGGCAAAGATTGAGGAGCCTGAACAAACTGATGGCGCAACAACACTCAGTGCGGCTAAGAAGAGTGACGCTACAACAAATTCTGAGGTAATTAAATGACCACATGCAAGAGCAACGAGATGACAATACTTCACTAATGGAATATGAGCAGGTAATGGCTGAATCTTTTGAGTTCTTTAAAAACTCACCTCCTCCATTGCAGGTATTTCTTGAGGAACCAACACTGGTAGATTTGAAGCCATCGAAATCTCTACTGATGGAGATGTTTGAGAGGCCTAAAGAAAACAATGTTTGGATTCGTGAAGCTTTTTAGAAAATTGGTCATTCCCTTGACTTACACCAAATTTTGCCAGAAGATTGCCACGACAATTGGTTGGCGTAGCAATTGCCACGACAGCGAAGGCTACATCCCACCATGACGAATTTCGACGAGAATGAGGTAATTAAATGGTTGGGTGTTGATATAATTTTTCCTATTAATATATTTGTGCCTTCAGGAACAGTAGAAAGGTGGAGGATATGCATGGACTACAAGGGAACGTGAAAGAAAGACATCTCCACCATGGTAACGCAAATGGGAATAGTTGTGAACACATTGGTCCAACTCTTTTTGGGCAATATTGTCACTCAATGGAGGGTGTAGATGGACTATAAGAAGTACCGGAAATGACCCTCCTAAGCTTTCTCGGATATGCAGTAACCTTAGAAGATGCATGAAAATGCTCTTTCTAAGTATTTTTAATTTTTTTTGTTTTTAATTTTTTGGACCTTTATTTTATTTTCGGTTATTTTTGGATTTTTTTTTTATTTTTTTATTTAGAAATTTTAGGAGATATCTTATCTTATTTGTCTTCAGTATCTTTAGTTTTCGGGTTTTCTTTGTTTTCTTTTCTTTTCCACATCAAGAATCACAACCTCTATGCCAAGGAAATCCCCTGCACCGACCACTGCCCAGGCAACAATAATTGCTTCGGCAACTACAGATGCCCAAGAAAGTGAACATGCCTCGGAAAACATGGATCAAATCGAAGCAATGCGCCGCCCCTTGACACACCGATTGGAGCAAATGGAGGCCCAACAAATGCTATTCATGCGATACCAACCACACACATCAAACCACCACGGACCGAAAAAAGAATCAAGCAAACGGCTTGAAAGAAACTCATCATTAGAGGTGACGACCTTTCTGACTAACCCATTTGCATTTCAGCTTATTTTTACTTTTCTATAATCGCATGCATTGGGGACAATGCTTCCCTTGAGTTTGGGGGGAGTATTTGTTTTTATTTATTTCATCTTTAGTTGCATTCATCTTTAGTAGTTGCATATAAGTTGCATACGTTACTTGTCATGCCTTTGATTGGCTTTAATTTCTTGGACTTGTTGAATACCCACTGATGACTTGTTGAATACCCAATGATGACTTGTTGAATACCCAATGATGAATTTTGCCACTGCACTTAATTGAAAGAACCTTTAATCTTAGAATCTTACTATGATGCTAAATATCATTGACATAGTTGTGACTTGTTGATTGATGGAAACTTAGTGAACTTAGGTTGCTTAAAATTTGGGTAAATTAAAATTGAAAAGTAAAAGTTAATTTCTAGCTAGAGGTGCCCGAAATTGGTTCTAGTCGACTATATTTACCCAAAGTAAAAGAACTCAGAATCTTACTATGATGCTAAATATCATTGACACGAAAAAAAATTGCTAGAGGTGCTAGAAAATTGGCTCTAGTCGACTAAATTAAAATAAGAAATTGTTGAATCGCTAGAGGAGCCTGAAATTGGCTCTAGTAAAAACAAAAATAAATACACCGATGATTAAATTGTTAAAAACCTATTGTTCACATAGAATCTTGAAAATCAATTTGTACACAACTATGCACACACATTGCCCTGAGCAGTATAGTTTGGTTCCGAGAAAATTTTGTACAATCCGAAAAATTCAAAAGGTGATCATACTTTGTGCCACGGTTCTGAGGTTTGAATTCAAGTTAAAAGCATGTCCTTGATGATTGAAGTCTTGTCAAGTAATTGTTAGTTTTGCATTGCTTGAGAACAAGCAATAGTTCAAGTTTGGAGGTGTGATGAGTGTTCAAAAGTACTATTTTTATGACCCTTTTTACTCATATTATTGTTATAATTAAGCTCATTTTAGTTGCTCTATCGCAATAGAGTGCAAGTGTACACGACGCAAGTAGTAAAGTGATACACGAAGTATCAGATGTCGAATCCACAGGGACTGGAAATAGCTTTATCCTTGGATTGCTGCACAAGAGAGAAAGAAGAAAGTTTAAATGTTTGTAGAGGAATAATAAAGAATACTGAAGATAAAAGATTAAAAGATTCAGGGTAGAGAAATAGGCCGGTATTGATTTGCTTAGTAGTGCAGGTGTTGCACTGTATAGAACTTTCTGTTCTGTCGTTGTCCCTGTCACGGCAGAACCTGCGGTGGCAGCAGTCTGTTGTTGTCGTGGCAGCGATCACACAACTCTGTACTTCAAGCTTGGCAAGAATCCATGTTGTGACTTGTCCTATCCCTAGGCCCAAGTCTGTCGATGAACACGTCTTAGATAATACCTCCCGACGTGAATCGAAGGATGAACACCGATGTTGTTGAATTCTTCCTTAGCCACTTAACCTTGTCCTATCCCTAGGTCCGAGATAGTTCAACCATAAACTGGAGAACCCGCACTTATTCCTTTCATATACTTAACTCTCCCGATATTAAGTAAATGAATAATCTCACAATGCTCTCCCGATACTCTTGTAAGATGTTGAAAACCTGAATAAGCAAACTTGAAGTCTATTTTATTGAACAGAAAAATCCTAAAAACAGTACAATCCTTGCAACTACTTTACAAAATCAACCCTTAGCCCTAGGGGAAATTTAGAACATGATGAGAAGGGGGAAAACGACTAGGGTTTTGGAAAGACGGCTAGAGAATGAGATGTCCTTCCCTAGGTCGAATTACATGCCTTTATATAGGCCTAGGGTTCAAGTTTTCTAATATGGCAAGAATACAAGTTTAAACTAAAGTACAACTCTATTAAAGACTAAATCTTCTGAGTAGATGCCTTTAATTCGTCCTCTTTTCTTGCTTTGGGTTTCTTCCTTAAACTTTGGGCTTGGCCTTCATTCTGATCTAGGGCTCATAAAAATATAAGAGTGGCCCACGACAGACTGGCTTGATTTCCTCTATATGTCGAGCTCCACTTCACTTTTCCTTTCACCATTGCTGTCATCATTGGCTGCCCCGGCAGTGGCCACGGCAGCACCTTCCTTCTCGACTTCAATCCTGTGTTCCAGCTTTGCTTCTTCACTGCCCTGAGTCTGCCACAACAGCTACCTGCAAAATCACCCAAAATCAGTAGCAACTGTGCCAATTTATATAATTGTGATGTATATGTGAAATCTATCCTAAATGCAATGAATTATGCTTGAATGCAGCAGAAATATGGGTTAAATAGGGGGTAAAAAGTAGAACTTTTGCACACTCAACACACCCCAAACTCAAGTTCTTGCTTGTCCTCAAGCAATTAAGACCTAAAAAGAAAAATAAATGAAAATAAAACTTTTTGTCTGGCTTAAAACAATGAACTTTTCCTTACCTACCATTCATGGCCTATTGTGAACAACACCCTGTTGGATAATTTAGGAGTCATTCGGAACCTTGCTATAAATCTCGTGTAGTGTGTGCATGTTTTGTGAACAATTATATGCCTAGACTCATTTAGTTTACTAGAATAGCTAAGTCATTAACTTGAATTTTTATGCCAACTTTTATTTTCTTGGAGGTAATTCTTAGGCTCCTTTAGTTTTTTCTTAGACTCGATTTTCTTTTCTTAAATTAAGTTTGACTAGATCATGTTTCGGGCACCTCTAGCTAACTTTCTAGAGCCGGTTTCGGGCACCTCTGGGTGTATTGAGTCTAATTTTTTTCTTAACTTCTTTCCCTAGAGCCAGTGTTAGGCACCTCAAGGGGCAACTCAAGTGTTTTAAGCTTTTTCCTATTCTAGTTTACCAGTAGAGTTCTAGACATTATAAGAGTCACAAAGGGTGTTTAAAGATCAGAACTATAGTAAGGCTCTAAACTGCTCCTAAAAATATCCTAAAGGCACTGCCACGACAGAGGCTGTCACGGCAGGTAAATTCAGTTCAAAGACTTAAGCCATTTTTTTGACAAAAATAAACTTAAATAATATTTAACACTTAGACACAATTTTGAACCTAAAAGCACTTCATATTACTGGAGGGATGCTACCCCCAAACTCGAGGGTTGCATTGCCCTCAATGCATGATGACAGAAAAAACAGAAAATAAAAACAAAATACATCACAATTATAATAAAACAGCAAGACATCAAAATAAGATAGAAACTTAATTTTAGGTGATGTCGTTGCTGCTGCTGCTGCTGATCTGTAGCTGCCGACGGGCAGTGACCTTCGTTGTGGGTGCTGGCAGAGTGATCGGAGAGGCGGAGGTAGTCTTCTTCTTAGCTTCCCTTGGGGGCTGGATGCGAGTGAGTGAGATATGGGGTGGCTTTTCCAGCACTTGTACCTCATCGGATGAGCTGCTGCTGCTACTGCTGCCACTGCTGCTGCTACTGCTACCACTGCTGCTGCTACTGGCAGACTTGCCCTGGCCGGATGATCCTTCACCAGTGTTGGGCTTCTGCCTTTTCATCGGAGTGAACTCCTTTGAAAGGTTTCTTTTGACAGAGGGCTCCCCATCAGATTCCTGCCAAATGGAGGAGGAAGAGAAACCGGCGAAATAGTCGTCATCAAGTTCAGGCAGTGGCTCCTTTCGTTTCTCTCCTCTGGCAGAGGCAGTGGCGGTGTGGCTGTCGCCTTCAGCTGTCGCGGCCGGGGTTGGAGTGGATGCAGCAGAGGGTGTTTTTGGTGTGGCAGCAGGGGTGGGAGTATGGGCAGGTGTAGGGGCAGCAAAGTAATGCTCTGGGAAAGCAGGAAATTGTACATTTGCAAAATTTAAATTGTTTTGAATAAAATGTAACGTGGCTGCTGTGAAGTCTCTAACAAAACTCATCAGACCAAGCTGTCGTTCCTCCATCTTTTTGCAGTGTAGCTAGGATTTGAGTGGAGGAGTCTGCTGGAGGAGTTGCTGTTGTTGGCTGCTACTGCTCTGCGGCGACAGGTTCTGGCTGAGTGGGCTCTGCTGGCTCTTCTGCTGCGGCATATGGGTTTAAAAAGGAGAGGGGTGTGGCTGCTTTTAGTTCCATCAAGCTGAATATGTTGCGCTCCGTCCATCCCTTCCCTCGAACCTTGAAATCTTCTGGGATTTCTAGGATGTTGTGGCCGCGACAGATCTCGGTAATGAGGTACGGGAAGGCAAGGGGTCCCGATGGTCGAAGGGCACACTCCAAAATTCCCTCTCGTATATACCGGCCGACATTTATTGGTCTCTCATTTAAAATAGAATGAATGAGAGCTAACCTGGGTCTGTCAACCGTGCTGTTGTGGGAAGAAGGCATTATCCTCTTCTTTACGAAGTGGTTCCAAAGTTTGGCCTCGGGAGTGAGTTGAGTGCGTTTCACCGTCCACCGATGCTTGGGGTCAGTATTCCACTGTGTTCCTTCTTCAGTTACCTTTGCCATGACAGTATCGTAGTCTGTTAGCGACAGACTTTCCACGAACCTCTTGTACCCATTCTCCCTTTTGCTAACGTAGATTCCATAGAGGGTATTTATGTATTCAGGCTCGAAAGTAACTTCCTTACCTCGCACTGTCACGGTCTTCGTATCTTTGCTGTCGACAGCATCGTAGAATTCTCTTACCAACGTGACATTCATCTCCTCGGACTGGGCATCAAACATCTGCCATTTGAGGGCTTTGATTTTTTGAGCTATGAACGGTTTGAGCCCGAAATCTTCCGTTCGTTTGGTGTAAATGAACCTTCTCTCTTCCCACATCTCCCTCTTTTGGAAGGAGCTGTAATATCTATCGACGGAGTCGGTGGTGGCAAAGCGGTTAGGGAGTCGGTCGTGGCTGGGTGTGCCGGCTGCTGCGGCAGAGCTGGAGGCAACACTTCGTTTTGTTTGTCTTGTACTCATAGTTGCAAGGCTGTGGAAAATGAAAGAAATTTGAGATCTAGAGAGAAAGCAAGTTGAGAGAGTAAAAGTGAGGTGAAAAATGAATAGTGAAACGAGGTTTATATAGAAGAATGGTTTGCTGCCCGTTGGAGCTGTAACGACAGGCGCGAATAACGGTGCCGGCTGTTACGCGGTTTCTGATGCGTCTGTCACGCGTTTCCGTGTTTGCTGCGCGTCTGTTACGCGTTTGCGTGTGTGCCGCAACAGCATGTTGACAGGCTGTATTTTCCGCGTCTGTCGCGACAGCTGTTGACAGGCTGTGACGACAGACTCCTCCTTTGGGCTTTTTGGGCTGCTGATGAGATGGTGGGCTGGTTCACTTCTTCTCCTCTCTTTGTTTCCCTTATTTCTTAAAAATAATTAAAATAAAAAAACTTAGTTCCTAAAAATAAAATAATTCTAATTACTTAATAAATAAAATACATAAATAATAGTAATAATAATAAAAATAAAATTAAGTTAAATTAGGGATGCCTTGAGGGGCATCTCCTAAAGTAACCACTTCCTGCATCCTTGTGGCTTTAGTCCCCTAATAATGCTTTAGTCTCTGTCCGTTGACTTTAAATTGGTGCCCGTCTTTTAAGGATTTGATCGTGATGACACAATGAGGAAAAACCTGCACAACTTGGAATGGGCCAGACCATCTAGATTTAAGCTTCCCTGGGAAAAGTTTCAACCTAGAGTTAAATAACAACACAAGCTGCCCTGGGCAGAACTGTCGTGGCAGCAACTTCTTGTCATGCCACCTCTTGGTCTTGTCCTTGTAAATTCTTGCGTTGTCATAGGCCATTGCTCGAATTTCTTCAATTTCATTCAAGTCAAGTAACCTCTTTTGTCATGCCTTACCTAAGTCCATGTTTACTGCCTTGATAGCCCAATAAGCTTTGTGCTCTATCTCAACAGGTAGATGACATGTTTTTCCATATATCAACCTATAGGGTGACATTCCCAATGGTGTCTTGAACGCTGTTCTGTAGGCCCAGAGTGCATCATTGAGGTGTAAAGACCAGTCCTTTCGAGTAAGTTTAACCATCTTCTCAAGAATGTTCTTTACTTCCTTGTTAGATATTTCGGCTTGTCCATTGGTCTGAGGGTGATATGTTGTCGCAATGCGGTGCTTTACGTCGTATTTTCTCAAGGCAGCAGCGATTACCCTATTGTCGAAATGTCGCCCTTCATCACTGATGATCGCCTTAGGTATGCCAAATCTGGAGAAAATATTCTTGTGCAGAAATCTCTGAACAGTCTTGGCATCATTTTTCTATATGGTGATCGCTTCAACCCATTTGGACACGTAGTCCACTGCCAGTAAGATATATAGATTCCTACATGATGCTGGGAATGGTCCCATGAAATCAATCCCCCATACATCGAAGATTTCGACTTCTAGGATGTTTTGCAGTGGAATCTCATGTCTTCTTGAGATGTTCCCAGTCCGTTGGCACTTGTCACAGCTTTTGTAGAATGCTTGGGCATCTTGAACAGTGAGGGCCAGTAAAAACCAGACTGCAAAACCTTGGCAGCAGTTTTGTTTCCACCTAAGTGTCCTCCATATGGTGAAGCATGGCAATGATGAAGCACAACTTTCTGCTCATCTTGTGGTACACACCACCTGATGATTTGATCTACACAATGTTTGAAAAGAAGAGGTTCGTCCCAATAATAATGTTTTACATCATTTTGGAACCTCTTCCTTGCTTGGTAATTAAGTTCAGGAGGTATTATTCCGCTAACTATGTAATAACTAAATCAGCATACCAAGGAAGTTTAGAAAACTTACCTGCCGCCATGGTTGTCGCGACAGTGCTTGTGGCAGCAAACAACTGCTCGTCAGGGAAAGTCTCTAGTACGTGAGTCTTGTCTGTCGGTAGACTTTTTCCCCTTTCTAATCTTGACAAGTGGTCTGCAACTTGGTTTGCTGTCCCCTTTTTATCCTTGATTTCAATGTCGAATTCTTGCAGAAGCAGAATCCAACGTATCAGTCTAGGTTTTGCATCTTTTTTAGCGAACAGATACTTCAGTGCTGAGTGGTTTGTGTGGACCACCACCTTCGTTTCAAGTATGTACGAACGGAACTTGCCAATCGAGAACACCACTACTAACAGTTACTTTTCTGTTGTGGTGTAATTCACTTGGGCATTGTTTAGTGTTTTGCTGGCGTAATAAATTACGTGGAATAGCTTGTCTTTCCTCTGCCCAAGTGCTGCCCCTATAGCATAGTCACTGGAATCACACATAATTTCAAGTGGCAAACTCCAGTCTGGTGGCTGTACAATTGGGGCTGTTACCAGCTTCTCTTTCAGGATTCTGAATGCCTCAGTACATTAAGTATTGAAGTCAAAGGGACGATTCTGTTCTAGTAGGTGGCATAGAGGCTTGGTAATCTTCGAAAAATTTGCAATAAACCTTCGATAAAACCCAACATGCCCTAAGAAACTTCGAATTCCCTTGACTGTGGTGGGTGGCGGCAGCTTTTCAATCACTTCTATCTTGGCTTTGTCGACTTTTATGCCGCGAAAGCTTACCTTGTGGCCTAGGACTATCCCCTCATCCACCATGAAGTGACATTTCTCCCAGTTTAAAACCAAGTTCGCTTTCTCGCATCTTTCGAGCACCTTCTGTAGGTTGCCTAAGCAGCTTTCAAAACTGTCTCCAAAGACGGAAAAATCGTCCATGAATATTTCCAGGAAGTCCTCCACCATGTCCGAGAATATCGCCATCATACACCTTTGGAATGTTGCTCGTGCATTGCAAAGTCCAAATGGCATTCTCCGAAAAGCATAAGTGTCGTATGGGCAAGTGAAAGTCATTTTCTCTTGATCCTCTGGTGCGATAGCTATCTGGTTATAACCTGAGTAACCATCAAGAAAACAATAAAAAGGTTTCCCCGCTAATCTATCAAGCATTTGATCAATAAAAGGTAGGGGAAAATGGTCTTTCCGGGTAGCTTTGTTAAGATTCCGGTAATCCATACAAACCATCCAACCGGTCACAGTCCTGGTTGGGATTAGTTCGTTCTCTTCATTTGTCACCACTGTTATTCCTCCCTTTTTCGGAACGCATTGCACCGGGCTCACCCACTTACTATCTGAGATGGCATAAATTATCCCAGCATCAAGCCATTTGATAATTTCTTTTTGAACCACTTCTCGCATAACGTCGTTTAAGCATCTCTGGGCATCAATTGTCGGCTTATGATCATCCTCTAGGAGAATTTTGTGCATACATAGTGCCGGACTGATGCCTTGTATATCAGCTATCGTCCATCCAATAACCTTTTTATGCCGCTGCAGCATCCCTATCAGCTGCTGTTCCTATTTCTGCATCAACTTGGAAGAGATGATTACGGGCAACGTATCATTTAAACCAAGAAAAACATATTTAAGCTGCTCTGGCAGGGGATTAAGGTCTAAAACAGGTGGTTCTACAGTTGAAGGCTTTTGGATTATATGTTCATTCGAGGTATAGTTTAGGGGCTCGAATAACTTACCTGGACGATTGCCTATCCAGTTTACCTCCTCTTGACCTTCAGTGTCAGAATCTGAGGAGCTGCTGTCGTCGTTGCTGCCGTGATAGTCTTCCAGATGGCTGCTATGGCAGTGACCAAATTTAATGTCATGGCAGCTCGACCTGATGCAGGGTTGGTCAAGGATTACTTCAGTGATAGCCTTGCATTCTTCTTCTGCATCAACATGTTTGATTGCCTGGAGAACATTTAGCTTGATCTCTTGATCATCCACTCTCATTGTAAGTTCTCCCTTTTCTACATCAATCAGTGATCTGCCTGTGGCTAGGAAGGGTCGCCCCAGGATGATTGGTGCGTTTTCATCTACTTCACAATCTAAAACAAGAAAGTTAGCAGGAAAAATAAACTTATCCACTCTTACCAGAATATCTTCGATCTTCCCTTCTGGTTGTACGTAAGAGCGGTCTGCCAGCTGCAGCATAACTGTCGTGGGCCATGCTCGTCCAATGCCTAATTTCTAAAATCCATATTTTGCCATTAAATTAATACTAGCACCTAGATCACAAAGTGCCTTACCCACGAATTTATCACCAATTATGCACGGTATTATGAAGCTCCCAGGATTCTTCTTTTTCTAGGGTGGATGCCTGTGCAAGATAGTCATGCATCCTTCTGTCATCTTAACCGTCTCAAATTCCCCAAGTCTGGATCTTTTCGATATAGAATCCTTGAGAAATTTGGCATAACCGGGCATCTCCTTGATGGCCTCCAACAGCGATATATTGATGTGAACCTGCTTAAAAATATCATAGATCTTTTTGAGCTGGTACTCCTGTTTCTGCTTCTGTAACCGTTGTGGGAAAGGAGGTGGAGGACGGTAATCTTCAAATCGTCCTTCACATGGTATTCGGATCTGAGGAGGTTTAGGTTCTTCATCGTTCTTATCTTTCTCCTCTGTCCCCTCTGCTGTCGTGACAGGTGTGGCGGCAGCAGGTTGTTTATCGTTTGTCGGGGCAGTGTTCACGGTAGATTTTTCTAGTGCTGGTTCCTTATCCGTTATGGCTTTCTTCTTCGGCCCTGGCAAGTGTTTCCCACTTCTAGTTGTAATGGCTTTGCACTGCTCATGTGTGGGTTGTCTAGCGACCTCAGTATTGCTAGGGAATCCTCCGTTCTACCTTGGCTTAATGTGTTGGGAAACCTGACCCATCTGTGTCTCCAATGATTTCAGTGTAGCTTCATGGTTAGTCATTCTCATCTTTGTTTTATCCATGAATGACTCGGTCTTTTTGACGAAGTGAACCATGTTTGCCATGTAAGCTCTTGTCTGTGACAAAAATGTGGCCAATGTCTGCTCCAGTATACTAGGTGCAGCTGCCGGCTGCTGTTGTAGCTGCTGTTGCGGTTGCTGCCGTGTCAGAATTCTGGGTGCCCCATGATTTTGAGTGTTCTCCACTTGAGGATTTAGTGCATTGTTTGGGTTGTGTAGAACTAAGGTTTTGATATAATAATTGAAAAATGTTTTGGACTGATTTAAAAAGTATTTAAAACAATTTCCAAAGTCCAAATAACTTGAAACTATGTTTAGGGATGTTTTTAAAAGGTTTTACATGTTTTTCAAAGCCAAACTTCACAAAATTGTCCAGGCGTTTCGAAACACCTTAGGGCGTTTCGACACGGTGCATTCCAGTAGCTAAAACGTTTCGATACTAGTATCGAAACGGGTTTTTCCTGGATAAGGATTTTGCTCAGCGTTTCGAAACGGGCTATGCCGTTTCGATACGGGCTATGCCGTTTCGATACGCCTACGTGGCATTGACCACAACGGTCATAATCCCCAACGGCTATTTCCCAACTAACTTTTAAATGCAGGTCGTTTCGATACGGGGACAGACATTTCGAAACGGGTGTTTCGAAACGGACTAAAGCGTTTCGATACGGGTCCACGTCAGACTGCAACAACTCTTTCTACTTAAGGAGCGTTTCGAAACGGGTTCGTGTGTTTCGAAACGGAGAGCTGCAGAACTGCATTTATGGTGGGAATTAAAGTCCTCAACGGCTCCAATTCATCCCCAACGGCTAGCAACGACTATAAACTCATTATGGAGTATAAAAGGGACCTCCAAGCATCAAGTAGAGGCTAATGCTCATATTGTCAATCAACAAATGATCAAGAATTGTCTTAGAGCTTAAATTGTCATTTATTGTATAGACAAACACTAGTGAGCCAAAATTGTCAAATTCGCTCAAGTGTTTTAGGTTTTGGGTGAGTGCTTTAATTGTGCAAACAAACACCTATTAGAGAGAATTGAGTTTGCTTATTGTTTCTCTTTGTAAAAGAGGGTTTCAATCAAGGCTTTGGGTAGAAATCTTGATTGTGTATAAGGGTTTCCTCCTAAGCCTAGAAAAGGGGACGAATCAATAGGAATTGATTGGAAATCCTTAGTGGGGAGCTAAGGTAGTGGATGTAGACCTTGGTTAGAAGGTTGAACCACTATAAATCATTGTGTCAATTTACATTTTAGCTTCCACACCACCTCCACCCAAAAATCCACCTCTCCACCACTTGGTGAGCCACATCGGTTGAAAGAATCGAGCTCCTCACAACTCAACAATTGGTATCAGATCTTGGCTCAATCGAAGAGGATTCACATCCCATTAAGAAGATCCGGCAAGCTCGATCACTATTTCATCAACCGGCTCAAATGGCACAATCAATCGACAAACTGCCTTTTTTTGACGGAACCCACTATGCCAATTGGAAGACAAAGATGAAGTTCTTTATCAAATCTAGAGACTACAAGCTATGGGATATAGTAGAAGATGGTCCGTTCGTGCCTCAAAGAAGCAAAGCGGAGTGGAGTGCCGACGATCGCAAGAAGATGGAGCTTAATTGCAAATCCTTGCACATCTTGTTTTGTGCTTTTGGCCCAACCATCTATGAGAAGATGTCTTCTTGTGAGAGTGCCAAGGAGGTATGGGACAAGCTTGAAGTCACATACGAGGGAGCCGATGAAGTCAAGGAGACCAAGATTGGCCTCCTAACCTTAGAGTATGAGAACTTCAAAATTGATCCGGAAGAGAACATCGAGAAGATGTTTGATAGGTTCTCCACTATCACCAATGGTCTCAAAGGTTATGGAAAAGCCATCCCGGAGGAAAAGCTTGTTCGAAAGCTCATCAACTCACTTCTCGAGTCTTGGGACTCAAAGAGGACTGCCATCATCGAAGAAAAGAACTTGAAGACCTTGAAGTTTGATGAACTCATGGGGTCACTCCTTACTCATCAAATCATGAAGAAGAATAAAGAAGATGAGAAGAAGAGGGAAGAAATTAGAGCTATGGGAGAGAAGAAACTCAAAGGGCTAGGCATCAATGCAAGTGCCATGGCTCTCTAATCCTCCACTTGCCATCATGTCTACTCAAGTGAAGAGGAGGATGAAGAAGAAGAGATAGCTCATCTCTTCAAGAAGTGTACCCCGTTCATGAAGAAAGCCTTGAGGGAGCTTGAACGTGATTCCAAGAAAAAGGAGAGGGCAAGCACTTCAAGCCATAATAAGAAGGCATATGTGGCTACTTGGAGTGATGAGGACTCCACCGATGATGAACAAGCCAAGCTTTGCCTTATGGCCATCGAAGAAGATTCAAGGGTAACTTCTAATTCATCTACTTCATGTTCTTATTCTTTTGATGAATTACAAGATGCCTATGTTGATTTGGTTTTAGACTTTAAAAATCACATTTTGAAAAACAATAAATTGATTTCAAAGTTAAAAATTCAAAATGATTTGATTTCTAAAACCAAACTTGAACTTGAAGCAAAACTCGAAGAGTTTGAATTAAAATGTTTTGTTTTACAAAACTTGCTTCAAAAAGTTCAAGAAGAAAAAGATTTGATTTCCAAAGAGCTTGAAAACAAAAACAATTTTGGAAAATCAAATTTTTATGTAAGACAATCTAGTGCCCCTAGATTTGTAAAAGGAAAATGTTTTAGAAGTATTTGGGTCCCAAAATGTAACCCCCTTAGCCCGGCCTAGACGCTAGACCCGAACTACGAAGATCACACGGGGAAAACCAAAGTCAACCCGAAAGTCAACCTTGATTAACGACCATTTTTTTCTTTTTAAAACTTCTCTAGATGCGCATTTAACCTATGTGAAAGCCCAAGAACCTCGGAAGAGAAAAACACAGCGATCGGAAACGTTTAAGGACTCAATTGCAAGAAATACACTTTTAGGGACCAAAATGTAAATTTTGGAAAATAAAAGAACTTCCAAGATTTTAGTTTTAACAAACCTCAATTAATTATATTACGAGCCTCTCTGCCAAATTTCAGCTTAAATAGACATTTCAAGCTCAAGCAATTGCAATTACAACTTTCAGGACTAAAATGTAAAGCATGCAAAAGCTGTCCAATGGTCACCCGTTTCGAAACACTGACACCCGTATAGAAACACCCTTGTCGTACGCCCGTATCGAAACGGTGTTGACCGTTTCGAAACGCGGGTATGTTCCGAAACTAGTTTAGAAACGGACACCTCTAGTAGCCAAAGTGTTTCGAAACACCTTTAGCCGTTTCGAAACGCCCAGGGCAATTCATGCACCCGTTTCGAAACAGCCAGGGGTGTTTCGATACAACCTACCCAGAAACAGCAGAAAATTCTGGTTTTACACATCGAAACACCAACAAACATACTTTAAACCATTCCTCAACATATCAACAACATGCCAAGCATCATAACTACCAAATTGCATTAAAATCTAGATACAAATCAAACCTTAGGTGCACCAACTCATTCAACACATCCAACACTTGATCATGCTTTTAAAACAAGAAGCATAGCATAACAACTTATGAAGAAGAAGATTCAAATGTTGCAAAGCGATAATAAACAAGGTTCAAACCATAAACCAAACATGGTCAACATACACAATCTCATTACACATCAATATAAAAGACTCTCCCCCCATTGCCTTTATTATCTATAGCTATAAACAAAGACATACTTCTCAAGTGGAGCTCTTCTTGAATCCCTTGCTTCTTGCTGCCCCAACTTCAATTATCTGCGTTGATGGACACAAAGGAGCGTAAGCACATAATGCTTAGTGAGGAATGCTCAAAACCAAAACACCATCAATGCAGCGAATCATAAAACCTTCTTAAAAAGTAGATACAATTCAATAAACCAAAGCATTGTTTGAAAACCTCTTTTGAAACAACATGCTTTAAATCATGCATTGCTCAACATGAAAACCAATCCCTTAACTTTGAAAGGCTAAACAACTCACCCTAAACCACAAACTTGCAACCACTAATATTTAAACCTCTCCATGCATGAACACCACATGCAAAGTTAAACTCAAATTCCTTGGAACACACTTCCACTTCACAACATACTTCCCCCATGCTTGATGATCACTTCAAAGCAAAATACCTTTTGAAAACCATTTGTTCCTTCTAACCATCTCATGCATTCAACAAATGCAAAACACGTGAACTACAAAAGCTACATTTGCATTACATGACTTTTCCAACAAGCCTTCACAAGACTTCAATGCACTAAAGAGATTCTAAGCACATATGCACCACTCACAATAGAAGATATACACTTGCATCATTTCAAGCATCTCTTGCTTCATTACATTCAAGTACATTATATTGGCTTTCAAGAGATGGTTCACAAATCATTTCAACTCAAGACACAATCGGATACGCGAATTACAAGCGTTGTCCCACACGCTTCACACACACTACCGAACAACATAAGGTGGAGTTTAACGGTACAATCACAACCCCTTAACACCCGTGATGGAGTTTAACGCTACAATCACAACCCTTCAACATCACTCATCGGTAGTTGTATAATCTACTAACGAGAGTACGGGACACATAACACAAAATCCACAAACGGGCTTTTAACCACCGTTGTGACCTTAACCAGATCCACACACGGACTTTTAACCACCGTTGTGAGCTTACCAAGATCCACACACGGACTTTTAACCACCGTTGTGATCTTACCTCTCTCGCTAGGATACTTGGATGGAGTTTACGGTACAATCGCAACCCCTCAACATCCAAGGCGACTTTATTCACGGTGCACCCAATCCTATAGCCGGCTAACTATATCTGATTAAAGTAACCAAAAACCACTTACATCACTTGCCAATATACATCAAATACCATCATCAATTCACTGTTTTAAAGCATTAAACAAAGCCATTAAACACCATGCGTCACCATGCACCACTACCAATTTAACAACATGCCAAAACAAGTATCTCGTACCTTGAACATCCTTCAACACATGGCTTTCAAAACCAGCATTAAACCATGTCTAAACATGCTTAAAAACAGTAATTAAAACACAACCACCCCAAGTGCATTTAAAACCAAATCATAGCACAATCCAAGAGAGAAATTCCATTTACTTACTCTTGAGCTTAGCTAAGTTGTTTAGACTTAAACTAACCTCCCAAAACCTTGTCCAAAATGTTTCAAAGCTGGAAAACTCTTTTCTACTCACCGATACACAAAACTATGCTAGCCGACAAGCCTTCCGAGCATCCGAAACCTCCAACGCCACCTCTATTGCTTCCGGATCATCCTCCCCTGTTTTAAACACATAACAACAGAGGATTAATGCATCACCATGCATTAAAATCACTAGCAACACACCTAAACCCGCTGCTCTACATAAATCTAACATTTCGGCTACCAAACACAACCGAAATCACCTCCAAACTCTTCCAAAACATAACCCAGACAAGATCCATCACTTCTAACCATTTCTAAACATCAATTAACATCCAAAATGAACCCAAACTCGTCCTTATACCTCCAGCATTAACAGAACACCAAGATCACCCCAAAACCACCATTTTCATAAGCAAAAACTTAGGAAACATAACCTATTCGGGATTGCATTGATCAAACCTCATTTACACATCATTAGACATCGAAAATACATTTAATAATCATCTCAAAACAGAGCCCAAACAAACACCACGAAATTCTTCAAGATTTCTTCCAAATCTTGAGTTTTAAGCCAAAATCAAGTTCATATCATTAAAACCATTTATAAAACTTAAATTAAGGATTGATAACTTGGGAATTTCAGTAAAGAACTGAGTATTTAGAGGAGAAGAACAACCTTACCTCTAAATGTAGATTTCTCCTTGATTAGAGACAATTTTCTTGAAAATCCAATGAGCAAATCAAAAGGATTTGATGTAGAAATGATTAAGAATTAATTGTTGATTGAATCCTCATCAATTGAATTGAAAACCAATGGAAAAGATGCTGGAGAAATGTGTTTGGATGAGGGAATTTTGAGAGAAAATGAGATGAGAAAGTTTTAAGAAAAGTTAGTTATGATTTAATCAAAAGGTAGTTTCTCTCCTCATCTAATTAATTAAAACATTAATTAAATCACTTAAATTTAAGAAAAATCTGGAGAAATCTTTCTTGGGTAAATTAGCTCCTTAAAGATTCAAAGTTTCAATCCTTACAAAACAGTCACCACTAAACTTTTCAAAAATCGCATTTTAGTCACTATTTCAAAATGTTGTACTTCCATACCTTATTTTGTAAAATTGATTTCACCACTCTCTTATATATATTAAAAGAGGATTTTTAGACATTTTCCCATATTTTTAAAGCATCTCGAACTAGGCTTTCCCTAAAACCTCCTTTTATATTCGAACCAAAATCGACCGGTCCGATTCAGACCCTAAACTTCTAAGCCCAAAATTGGGGTGTTACACAAAAGGACTTAGTACTTCAATTAAAGAGTATGACATTGAAAAATGGATTCCAAAGGGGACTAAAATTTGTGCTACTAATGTTCATGGATCCAAAGCAATTTGAATACCAAAAATTACTTAATTGTCTTTTGCTAGGTGTGATGGAGATGTTCAACAAGTCAAACATTGAGGGGGAGCTACATGCACACTAAGGAAGAACACTTGAAGAAGGAAGGCTTCACATCCTCCCTTGAGTTCAAGTGTGGTAAAATCTAGTTGCTTTTGATTTTATTTGATTTATTTTCATTTATGTCAACTAGATGATCATATATGTTGGACTAACATTTTTAATGATGCTTTGAGTAAGGGGGAGCCATTTTAAAACCAAATTCTTATTTTTGTCAGTTTTTACCTCTATTGTTATTTTGAACTTAATGTTTTAAATTCTTTTTGATATAACAAAAAGGGGGAGAAATGGTTTGAAAAATTGAATTTTCAAATGAATAAGGGGGAGCTTTATTTGATTTCATATCTTCAATCTCTTATTCACATTTTTAAAGTTAAAGGGGGAGAATCCCAAACAATTTTTCAAGATAGTTTTATTATATCAAAAACGGGGAGATTGTAGAACTAATGTTTTGATATAAAAATTGAAAAATGTTTTAGACTGTTTAAAAAGTATTTAAAACAATTTCCAAAGTCCAAATAACTTGAAACTATGTTTAGGGATGTTTTTAAAAGGTTTTACATGTTTTTCAAAGCAAAACTACACAAAACTGTCCAGGCGTTTCGAAACACCTTAGGGCGTTTCGATACGATGCATTCCAGTAGCTAAAACGTTTCGATACTAGTATTGAAACGAGTTTTTCTGGATAAGGATTTTGCCCAGCGTTTCGAAACGGGCTATGTCGTTTCGATACGCATACGTGGCATTGACCACAACGGGCATAAACCCCAACGGCTATTTCCCAACTAACTTTTAAATGCAGGTCGTTTTGATACGGGGACAGGCGTTTCGAAACGGGTGTTTCGAAACGGACTAAAGCGTTTCGATACGGGTCCACGTCAGACTACAACGACTCTTTCTACTTAAAGAGCGTTTCGAAACGGGTTCGAGCGTTACGAAACGGGGAGCTGCAGAACTGCATTTATAGTGGGAATTAAAGTCCTCAACGGCTCCAATTCATCCCCAACGGCTATAAACTCATCAAGGAGTATAAAAGAGACCTCCAAGCATCAAGTAAAGGCTAATGCTCATATTGTCAATCAACAAATGATCAAGAATTGTCTTAGAGCTTAAATTGTCATTTATTGTATAGACAAACACTAGTGAGCCAAAATTGTCAAATTTGCTCAAGTGTTTTAGGTTTTGGGTGAGTGCTTTAATTGTGCAAACAAACACCTATTAGAGGGAATTAAGTTTGCTTATTGTTTCTCTTTGTTAAAGAGGGTTTCAATCAAGGCTTTGGGTAGAAAGCTTGATTGTGTATAAGGGTTTCCTCCTAAGCCTAGAAAAGGGGACGAATCAATAGTGGATTGATTGGAAATCCTTAGTGGGGAGCTACGGTAGTGGATGTAGACCTTGGTTAGAAGGTTGAACCACTATAAATCATTGTGTCAATTTACATTTTAGCTTCCACACCACCTCCACGCAAAAATCCACCTCTCCACCGCTTGGTGAGCCACATCGGTTGAACGAATTGAGCTCCTCACAACTCAACAATTGGTATCAGGGCTTGGCTCAATCGAAGAGGATTCACATCCCATTGAGAAGATCCGGCAAGCTCGATCACTATTTCATCAACCAGCTCAAATGGCACAATCAATCGACAAACCGCCTTTCTTTGACGGAACCCACTATGCCCATTGGAAGACAAAGATGAAGTTCTTCATCAAATCTAGAGACTACAAGCTATGGGATACAGTTGAAGATGGTCCGTTCGTGCCACAAAGAAGCAAAGCAGAGTGGAGTGCTGACGATCGCAAGAAGATGGAGCTTAATTGCAAAGCCTTGCACATCTTGTTTTGTGCTTTTGGCCCAACCATCTATGAGAAGATGTCTTCTTGTGAAAGTGCCAAAGAGGTATGGGGCAAGCTTGAAGTCACATACGAGGGAACCGATGAAGTCAAGGAGACAAAGATTGGCCTCCTAACCTTAGAGTTTGAGAACTTCAAAATGGATCCGGAGGAGAACATCGAGAAGATGTTTGATAGGTTCTCCACTATCACCAATGGTCTCAAAGGTTATGGAGAAGCCATCCCGGAGGAAAAACTTGTTCGAAAGCTCATCTACTCACTTCCCGAGTCTTGGGACTCAAAGAGGACCGCCATCATCGAAGCCAAGAACTTGAAGACCTTGAAGCTTGATGAACTCATGGGGTCACTCCTTACTCATCAAATCATGAAGAAGAATAAAGAAGATGAGAAGAAGAGGGAAGAAATTAGAGCTATGGGAGAGAAGAAAATCAAAGGGCTAGGCATCAATGCAAGTGCCATAGCTCTCAAATCCTCCACTTGCCATCATGTCTACTCAAGTGAAGAGGAGGATGAAGAAGAAGAGATAGTTCATCTCTTCAAGAAGTGTGCCCCGTTCATGAAGAAAGCCTTGAGGGAGCTTGAACGTGATTCCAAGAAAAAGGAGAGGGCAAGCACTTCAAGCAATAAGAAGAAGGCATATGTGGCTACTTGGAGTGATGAGGACTCCACCAACGATGAACAAGCCAACCTTTGCCTTATGGCCATCGAAAAAGATTCAAGGGTAACTTCTAATTCATCTACTTCATGTTCTTATTCTTTTGATGAATTACAAGATGCCTATGATGATTTGGTTTTAGACTTTAAAAATCACATTTTGAAAAACAATAAATTGATTTCAAAGTTAAAAATTCAAAATGATTTGATTTCTAAAACCAAACTTGAACTTGAAGCAAAACTCGAAGAGTTTGAATTAAAATGTTTTGATTTACAAAACTTGCTTCAAAAAGTTCAAGAAGAAAAAGATTTGATTTCCAAAGAGCTTGAAAAGAAAAACAATTTTGGAAAATAAAATTTTTATGTAAGACAATCTAGTGCCCCTAGATTTGTAAAAGGAAAATGTTTTAGAAGTATTTGGGTCCCAAAAGGACTTAGTACTTCAATTAAAAAGGATGACAATGAAAAATGGACTCCAAAGGGGACTAAAATTTGTGCTACTAATGTTCATGGATCCAAAGCAATTTGGATACCAAAAATTACTTGATTGTCTTTTACTAGGTGTGATGAAGATGTTCAACAAGTCAAACATTAAGGGGGAGCTCCATGCACACTAATAAAGAACACTGGAAGGAGGAAGGCTTCACATCCTCCCTTGAGTTCAAGTGTGGTAAAATCTAGTTGCTTTTGATTTTATTTGATTTATTTTCATTTATGTCAACTAGATGATCATATATGTTGGACTAACATTTTTAATGATGCTTTGAGTAAGGGGGAGCCATTTTAAAACCAAATTCTTATTTTTGTCAATTTTTACCTCTATTGTTATTTTGAACTTAATGTTTTAAATTCTTTTTGATATAACAAAAAGGGGGAGAAATGGTTTGAAAATTTGAATTTTCAAATGAATAAGAGGGAGCTTTATTTGATTTCATATCTTCAATCTCTTATTCACATTTTTAAAGTTAAAGGGGGAGAATCCCAAACAATTTTTCAAGATAGTTTTATTATATCAAAAAAGGGGAGATTGTAGAAATAATGTTTTGATATAATAATTGAAAAATGTTTTGGACTGATTTAAAAAGTATTTAAAACAATTTCCAAAGTCCAAATAACTTGAAACTATGTTTAGGGATGTTTTTAAAAGGTTTTACATGTTTTTTCAAAGCCAAACTTCACAAAATTGTCCAGGCGTTTCGAAAAACCTTAGGGCGTTTCGATACGGTGCATTCCAGTAGCTAAAACGTTTCGATACTAGTATCGAAACGGGTTTTTCCTGGATAAGGATTTTGCCCAGCGTTTCGAAACGGGCTATGCCGTTTCGATACGCCTACGTGGCATTGACCACAACGGTCATAAACCCCAACGGCTATTTCCCAACTAACTTTTAAATGCAGGTCGTTTTGATACGGGGACAGGAGTTTCAAAACGGGTGTTTCGAAACGGACTAAAGCGTTTCGATACGGGTCTACGTCAGACTGCAACGGCTCTTTCTACTTAAAGAGCGTTTTGAAACGGGTTCGAGCGTTTTGAAACGGAGAGCTGCAGAACTGCATTTATGGTGGGAATTAAAGTCCTCAACGGCTCCAATTCATCCCCAACGGCTAGCAACGGCTATAAACTCATCAAGTAGTATAAAAGGGACCTCCAAGCATCAAGTAAAGGCTAGTGCTCATATTGTCAATCAACAAATGATCAAAAATTGTCTTAGAGCTTAAATTGTCATTTATTGTATAGACAAACACTAGTGAGCCAAAATTGTCAAATTTGCTCAAGTGTTTTAGGTTTTGTGAGTGCTTTAATTGTGCAAACAAACACCTATTAGAGGGAATTAAGTTTTCTTATTGTTTCTCTTTGTAAAAGAGGGTTTCAATCAAGGCTTTGGGTAGAAAGCTTGATTGTGTATAAGGGTTTCCTCCTAAGCCTAGAAAGGGGACGAATCAATAGTGGAATGATTGGAAATCCTTAGTGGGGAGCTAAGGTAGTGGATGTAGACCTTGGTTAGAAGGTTGAACCACTATAAATCATTGTGTCAATTTACATTTTAGCTTCCACACCACCTCCACCCAAAAATCCACCTCTCCACCACTTGGTGAGCCACATCGGTTGAACGAATCGAGCTCCTCACAACTCAACAGGTTGCTCCAGGAGAACTTGGGGTCTTTTCTCTAGTTGGGATTGTAATTGTTGGAATCATAGTTTCTTTGCTTGTTGTAGTTTCCAACATACATCCCTTCCTCTAGCTGTAGTGGGCGGTCTTCCGAACTGTGATTCCCACTGCAAGTACCACATACCTTCTCTGCAGAGTAGACAGGTTGTGAATCTTTCTTTAGCAAGTTTTCTACTGCCTTTGTGAGGTACGCAACCTGTGTCTTTAGGGAATTGTCGGCTTCATAGTCCTTCACAGCTAGCACTCGTTTACCTCTCCTCACTGTGGGAAATTGCTCTTCATTCTTTGCTAGATTTTTCAATACTACCATGGCATCGTCGGGGTCTTTGTCCTACAACAATCCATTTGCTGCTGAATCTATTATCATCTGATTATGTGTGTTGGCAGCATTGTAAAATTTGATGACTTGATTCCAAACAGGGAATCCATGCATCGGGCAATTCCTCAGCAGAGTGGTAAAGCTGTCCCATGCCTCATGCATTGGCTCGTCATCTTCCTGTTGAAAAGTAGCAACTTCATTATGTAATCACTCAGATAACTGGGAAGGATTAAAACAAGATAAAAATTCACGAGTTAGATCCGCCCAAGTTCGTATTGAACCCGACATTAGTTTGTTCCACCAAGTTTTCGTTCTATCCCTCAGTGAATGAGGAAATAATCGAAGCCTTAGTATCTCTAGATTTACTCCTGGTAATATAAACGATCCACAGATTTCTTGGAACGTTTTCAGATGTTCTCTGGCATCCTCTGTAGCAGCACCACTAAATTTGTCAGCGGAATTGATCATGCTGAACATCACATGTTTCAGGTCGAAGTTTTCAGCTTCTACGTCTGGCAAGGTGGTCTCCAGTTCCACATGATCATTGATCATGTAATCACGGCATGACCTTTGTGCGGCCACGACAGCGGCAGGCTATCCGTTTCCTTCATCCCCGATAGGATCTTCGGGATTCCCTTGGTTGTTCCTCCCGTTATGCATAGCTTCTAACTATTCCTCAAGATAATCGTTTCTGGCTATCAAAAGACGGACTCTGTTCCTGAGATTGGACGAACGTTCGATTTCAGGATCTAGTTGATACTCAGGTTCTTTGCCTCGTCTAGATCTATGCATAAGCAAACGAAAAACCTTGTGAAAAGCACAGGGGAACGGTCCCAATAAAAACAGAAAAATTAAAAAGAATGTGCAGTAAAAGTAGGGTAAAGATATGTTGCCAGTCCCCGGCAACGGCGCCAAAAACTTGTTGCGTGTAAAATAGTCTATCGCAATAGAGTGCAAGTGTACACGACGCAAGTAGTAAAGTGATACACGAAGTATCGGATGTCGATTCCACAGGGACTGGAAATAGCTTTATCCTTGGATTGCTGCACAAGAGAGAAAGAAGAAAGTTTAAATGTTTGTAGAGGAATAATAAAGAATACTGAAGATAAAAGATTAAAAGATTCAGGGTAGAGAAATAGGTCGGTATTGATTTGCTCAGTAGTGCAGGTGTTGCATTGTATAGAACTTCTTGTTCTGTCGTCGTCCCTGTCGCGACAGCACCTGCGGCGGCAACAGTCTGTTGTTGTCGTGGCAGCGATCACACAACTCTGTACTTCAAGCTTGGCAAGAATCCCTGCTGTGACTTGTCATATCCCTAGGCTCGAGTTTGTCAATGAACACGTCTTAGATAATACCTCCCGACGTGAATCAAAGGATGAACACCGATCTTGTTGAATTCTTCCTTAGCCACTTAACCTCGTCCTATCCCTAGGTCCGAGATAGTTCAACCATAAACTGGAGAACCCACACTTATTCCTTTCGTATACTTAACTCTCCCGATATTAAGTAAATGAATAATCTCACAATGCTCTCCCGATACTCTTGTAAGATGTTGAAAACCAGAATAAGCAAACTTGAAGTCTATTTTATTGAACAAAAAAATCCTAAAAACAATAGAATCCTTGCAACTACTTTACAAAATCAACCCTTAGCCCTAGGGGAAATTTAGAACATGATGAGAAGGGGGAAAACGACTAGGGTTTTGGGAAGACGGCTAGAGAATGAGATGTTCTTCCCTAGGTCGAATTACATGCCTTTATATAGGCCTTGGGTTCAAGTTTTCTAATATGGCAAGAATACAAGTTTAAACTAAAGTACAACTCTATTAAAGACTAAATCTTCTGAGTATATGCCTTTAATTCGTCCTCTTTTCTTTCTTTGGGTTTCTTCCTTGAACTTTGGGCTTGGCCTTCATTCTGATCTAGGGCTCAGAAAAATATAAGAGTGGCCCATGACAGACCGTCTTGATTTCTTCTATCCGTCGAGCTCCACTTCACTTTTCCCTTCACCATTGCTGTCGTCATTGGCTGCCCCGACAGCGCCTTCCTTCTCGACTTTAATCATGTGTTCCAGCTTTGCTTCTTCACTGCCCTGAGTCTGCCACAACAGCTACCTACAAAATCAGCCAAAATCACTAGCAACTGTGCCAATTTATATAATTGTGATGTATATGTGAAATATATCCTAAATGCAATGAATTATGCTTGAATGCAGCAGAAATATGGGTTAAATAGGGGGTAAAAAGTAGAACTTTTGCACACTCAACAATTGCATTATTAGGCATTCATGCATGTTTTAATTATTTCCTTCATCGTCATGCTTGTTTTCATAATTTGGTTGATTTTGTGGAAAAAAGGTACTGCAGGTATGTGTGTTTTTGTGCATGTGTGCATGATTTAAAAATTCCAAAGGAAAATCTAGGATAAGAAGAGGAGCTGCTGATTTTGAAGATAGGATAAATCCATTTAATTCGAGATAATTGTGAAAAGCAAGGATAAATCCTAGAAGAGTTGAAGTTCCACGAAGAGATTAAATTCTAAGTGTTTTATGAAGAGGTTTTGGAGGAATAAAAATATAATAATAAAAGAAATAAATTTCTTTTATTCTATTTAATTCCAACTTAACTTCCTCCTCAAGAAAGACTTTGACCTAGCCATCTCCTATAAATAAGAAGACTAGCCGCCAACTTTAAGGGGGAGAGTGCGATTTGGGAGAGAATTCGACAAGGGGTTGTGTGTTAACTTTTATTTCTTCCTGTTTGTTCGATTAGATTCATGCTAGGGAGATTATTCTTTGTATATCTTTCGACCCAATCATGAATTGATGTAAATTGGCTTGGGTTATTTTGGGTTTGTGGTTTCGATAAACGATTAGATTTGTTTAGGTTTTTGAGTTGCAATTTTAATTCAAAGTTTGTTCATTCTTGGTTCTTAATTTTGTTTGTGAGTGAATTGGGAGAGGATCTCGTGAATTCATCCATTTATATAATATCGAGAGAGTTAGATTCAAGAAACGAATGAACATGGTTTTCATAAAAACGAACGTTACTGAAGACTCATCCGACTTAGGAATAAGTTGCAGATTTCAACGGCTAAGAGAAGCTATTGAAGAACTCTTTGCCGAACTTTAAGGGAAGTCGCCTAGTTGCCCATGCAATGAAAATTGCCAAGGCAATTCGACTGGCGCTATTTGTTTAAGGCCATTGAGCTATGCTTGCAATCAATTACCACGACGGTCCATTCAATCATCATACCACGACTCACGATAACCTGACCTACTCTCTTAAATCGATTACTCTCTTATCTTTATTTACTTTACTTAGTTTATTTTAGTTGATATTTATCACCATCAATTCTATTTATTTTTACATTGCGATAACTAAAGCAAAGTGGCCCAAACCAATCCCTGTGGAGACGATACTTGATACTTATCACTTTATTACTTGCGACATGTACACTTGCACCATTTGTGTTTCACTCAAAACACATAACAGGTTCCATTCTTCATATGCCCGAACAGAGAGGCGAGTTCTATTCTCCTTATGCTCGAATAGATAAGTGAGTTTCATTCTCCATACGCCTGAACGGATAGGTGAGTTCCATTCTCTTCATGCTTGAATAGATAAGCATGTTCCATTCTCTATATGTCCTAACGGATTGGCGGGTTCTATTCTTCTTATGCCTGAATAGATAAGTAAGTTCCATTCTCCATATGCCCAAACAGATAGGCGAGTTCCTTTGTTGAAAAGCCTTCATATACATGTGAAAATGCGATTCACAAACATGCCCCTAGGGATGCCTAAAATTTGAATGCATGTCAAGTTTTATAATTTCTTTTTAACTTGTTTAGCCCTGTCGAGCAGCCATTTCTCTTTTTCTACTTCACCGTTCTTATTCTTTGTGCTTTATTAGAAACATCTGATCTTTGCATATTTGCTCACTCAATCCAGTAATCTTGTACTCTTGGTTGGGAGGATAGACTTCTTCAACTGTCTCTTCTTTTCCATTCTCATTCTTTGTTCCTCTTTGCTTCATTGAAAACATTTGGACTTCGTATGCAAACGTCTTAAGATCTATTGTCATTGTAGTTGATACATCAATATTCAGTGACAAGCCTCCTTGAGTGCCTCTAGAACTTGAATGAAAATCCCTATATCTTAGGATGCTACCTCCAATGTCTGTAAAATTGTTCTCATTATCATGGAAGAAAGACTGGCGATCGAGAAAGCACCTCTGTTTCGCAACATGCTGCTTTAGGGATACCGGGGAACTTCAAAGCTCCTTGAGAGTTCTCAGGTTCTTGCCTACAAAGAATGATTTGAATTTCTCACACGGGAATCTTTGCAGCAAAATTTATTTCCACTTCGAATGTCTTTATGTGCTAATGATTCATGCCCCAAGTTCTAAACTTAACTACGGAATGCCTCATAGTCCCTATACTTTTCAAACTTTTTCAAAGTAATGCTAAAAAATCTTTTGTATGTTTTAAATGATGTCAAACTCATTAATTCTCATTTCAATGCAAGATGCTTATGAAAAGGGGAGGGTCAATGAAATTTTATTAATACTGTGGCAAACAAGAAAGAAATCACAAGAACAAGTATTCATATATAAATGTCAAAACTTCTCTTGGTCAAAACGATGTGGGATGCCTTGAATACCACCTATGCCGAGCATACTTCAAAAATGATGATAATGGGAAAAAATATATAATTCATCTATGTCATGTCCCCGAGAGAATTAACCTCCATATCAACTACGTGAGGCGCCCTTTGTGGGTTTTCAACTCAAGTTCTTCTTTGGTTTCAAAACGCCCTTTACGAGTCTTCATTTTGACCCCCCCCCTTTTCTTTTCTTTTTTCCTTTTTCCTTTTTTCTTTTTCCCTCTTTTTTCATGTTCATTTTATTTTCAGACATAATACTTCTTGACTGAATCCGAGTTTATCGGGCTCTGAAGTTCATCTCCATCCATTTCAGCCAAGATTAATGCCCCACCTGAGAAAACCTTCGTTACAATGTATGGTCCCTCCCAATTTGGTGCCCATTTTCCTCGGGAATCACTTTGGATTAGTAACTTCTTTTTAACACCAGATCGTCTTCCTGGAATTCTCTCGGGAGAACTTTCTTCTCATGAGCCCTCATCATCCTTCTTTGTTACATCTACCCATGACACAATGGCTTCAACCTCTTTTCACCAATTAGATTCAGCTGGTCGTATCTTGCATGGACTCATTCTGCTTCCTCCAATTTAGCTTCCATTAAGATACGAAGCAATGGTATCTCTACCTCAATTGGCAATACTGCTTCTAATCCGTACACCAACGAAAATGGCGTTGCCTCAGTGGACGTTCGTACTGCATTTCGGTATGCATATAAAGGAAACGACAACTTCTCATGTAAGTCTTTATATGTATCGACCATTTTTGCTACTATCTTCTTAATGTTCTTATTTACAGCCTCCACTTCCCCATTCATCTTTGGGCGATATATTACGGAATTATGATGTTTGACATTGAACTGCTCACAAACCCCAGCTATCATCTTCTTATTCAAATTGGAAGCATTACCAGTAATAATACTTTCAGGCAAACCATACTGACAAATGATTTCCTTTTTCAAGAATTTGCAAACCATAGATCTGGTAATATTTGCATAAGAGGCTGCTTCAACCCACTTTGTGAAGTAGTCGATGGCTACCAAAATAAATCGATGTCCATTTGACGTCTTTGGATGAACCTGGCCGATGACATCTATGCCCCACATGGAAAATGACCAAGGAGTTGACATTACATGGAGTCACTGAGGGGGTGTTTGAACCTTATCAGCATAAATTTGACACTTGTGGCATTTGCGAGCATGATTGATGCAATCCCCTTCCACGATTGACCAATAATCCCCAAAGCGCATAATTCTTCTAGCCATGGTAAAGCCACTTGGGTGAGTTCTACAAACTCCCTCATGAACTTCTTATAGAATCAATTGAGCTTCTTTTGCGTCCACACATCTCAGAAGCGCCTGATCTCGACTCCTCTTGTACAAAATTTCCCCATCAAGAACTTACCCTGATGCTAATTTTCTTATCATTTTCTTTTCATTCTCAGTTGCCTGGGGCGGGTATTGTTGTGGCTTTATATACTGTAGAATATCGTGGTACCATGGGCATCATCTTTAAATCTTCACTTGCCTTAAACATTGCAGCTAAGGTGGCCAAGACATCTGTCATTTGATTTTCTTCTCTGGGAGGTACTTGAAGGTGATCTCATTGAATTCTTTAGTTAATTCGAGAACCATCTTGTGGTATTCTACCAACTTTACATCTTTCGTACTCCATTCACCACGTACATGGTAGATAAGTAACACCGAGACTCCGTAAACTTTCAAGCTAAGTATTTTCCTTTCAATGGCCTCCCTTAGTCCCAGTATCAAGCCTCATATTCTGTCATATTATTGGAACAGAAAAAAATTCAAACGATTGGTGAAAGGGTAGTAATCCCCTTCTGGTGAAACCAAGACTACTCCAATGCCACGTCCTAAAGCATTTTCTGCACCATTGAAGTTCAAGTCCAACGACTCTGCAGGGACTTCACTATCTTTCAAAATATGCATTAGGTCTTCATCGTGGAAATTAAAATTTACTGCCTCATAGTCATCACAAGCTCGACTTGCCAGAAAATCAGCTATGACACTTCTTTTTACCGCTTCCTTACTTACATATTGAATGTCAAACTCCAAAAGCAACATTTGCCAACGTGCTAGTCTTCTCGACAAGGGTGGAGCTTCCATCATGAACTTCAGTGGATCCAACTTTGAGATTAGCCATGTAGTGTGATATAGCATATATTGCATAAGCCTTTTAGCTGCCTAGACTAGGGCACAACATAGTTTTTCAATTGAGGAGTACCTGGTTTCACAATTGGTGAACTTCTTGCTCAGGTAATACATCACCTTTTCTTTCTTTCCAGTTCGTCATGTTGCTCCAGCACACAACCCATAGAATTTTCATACACCGTAAGGTATACAATCAATGGTTTTCTAGAAGCTGGTGGTACTAGCACAAGAGGATTAATTGATTACTCTTTAATCTTTTCTAGGGCTTCCTAACATTCTTCATTCAATGTGCCTGAACATTGGATCGCATTTGTCCGTCAGCTGGGAAATGAAGCGGGCAATGTAGTTTAATCTTCCCAGAAAACCCCGAACTTTCTTCTGTGTTTGAGGTGGTGAGAGCTCTTTCTTGTATGGCCTTAATCTTGTCTGGATCAATCTTTATTCCTTTCCTGCTTACCACAAAGCAAAACAGTTTTTCAGAAGTAACCCCAAATGTACACTTGTTTGGGTTAAGCTTTAGTTGGAACTTCCTCAACCTTTGAAAGATTTTTTTTATAAATTCACTAGATGCTCCTCTTCAGATCGAGATTTAGCAATCATAGCATCAACATACACTTCTATTTCCCTATGCATCATGTCATGAAAAAGACTGACCATGGTTCTTTGGTAAGTTGCCCTTGCATTCTTCAAGCCAAAAGGCATTACTTTATAGAAAAAAGTTCCCTAAAGTGTTATGAAGTTTGTCTTTTCCATATCTTCTGGGCACATCTTAATCTGGTTATACCCAGAGAACCCATCCATGGAAGAAAAGAGGGAATGCCAAGCTGTGTTATCTACTAATGTGTCAATGTGTGGTAGCAGAAAATTGTCTTTGGGACTCGCTATATTGAGGTCTCTATAGTCAACACACATACGTACTTTTCCATCCTTTTTAGGTACTAGGACGATGTTTACCACCCATTCTGGATACTTAGCCACTTCGAGGAACCATGCCTCATACTGCTTTTTCACTTCATCCTTAATTTTCAGGAGTGTCTCGGCTTTCATCCTTCTAAGCTTATGCTTCACAAGCTCGCTTAGGCTTTGTCGAGTATTAACTGTAATGGTGGTGCCAATCTTCACCTCGCGCCTTTCCTCTTTTGTGCCAAGGTTCAGAATCTCCAACTCTTCCTTATGGGGTAAAATCTATTTCTCTTCTCCTTCAAACATTTTGAGCAGATCATTGGGCAAATCATATTCTTCCTCATCATCAGCATTTTCAATTTCTCCTAGGCATAAAGGTAATTCAAAGTTAGCTTCGGATTCTAACTCGGAATCATTTTAGCCACTAATATCTGAAGACCTGCTAAGGAAAAAACAAGGAACATATATACAAAGGAAAGAAAGATGAACCAATGAATGGAATGATTTGTTTTCATTTTTCATTTTTTGCTTTGAGGTATACTTATGGTTTATAGAGAGAGTTTTCCACACATGATTTGGAAGAAAAATGCATCTTTATTGAATTTCAAATTATTGGGTTGTCATAGGCCTTGTACATAAGATCCATGATTGCCTTCAGGCCTAAGGCAAGATGGGTGGTTTTGAGAATTACTGTAAATCTGTCTCAAAGACTACATGAATTTCTTTAGCGGTCCAGTTGTCAAGCTTAGAGTAGGGGCGAATCATGCACAAGTACTTGTTTTCTCCATCATCGTTCGTTATAGCATTAGTGCTCAGCTTCTCAAATGCTTCAAACATGTCATTCTTGCCTTTCTCTTCCTCATTAATTTGGGCATTTGGGTCTAGAAAGCCTCTGGATCTAAAATTATGGCTCAGGGGTGGGAATGTCATAGGGTCCCACTCAATTTCCTCTCCTTTCAATCTTGCCCTCCTTCTTTCTTAGTGTTTCTTAATTTCTGCCCTTCTCTGCCAATGGTTGGGATTGAAATCCAACCCAAATCGATCATTCTTTGCGGGGATAACCACGGGCTACAGCCTCCCTTGGTGTCTTTTCCCGAATCCTTTTGTAACTTCAACTCATTTTCCGACTTCAGCTCCTTTTCCGAGAGTTTGCTTAACTTGCATCTTTGCACAGTTGGATAGTTCCGGTTCTAGTAATTTACCCCCCCCCCCTCTCGGTGATAAAGGTCACATTGACTAGCTCCAGTGTCCTGAAGTGAGACTTGAACGCACCCTCATCAATCTTGATAAAAGGGTGCATTAGTAGTTACTAATGCAATGATTTCCTCCTCCGCACCGACTGTTATCAACTGTCCATCAATCACGAATTTCAATTTCTGGTGAAGGGTAGAAGGGACCGCTCTTGTTGTGTGGATCCATAGGCGCACTAGTAGACATCTATAACTTGCCTTTATGTCCATGACCACAAATTCTACGTCGAAGGTCGATGGTACGATCTGCAAAGGCACTTCAATTTTTCCCAACACATCTCTCTGTGTTCGTTGAATGCTCTCACTGTATTTTGGTAAGCTCTCATGTGCGAGCTATCAATTGGCAATTTCCTTAATGTTGCTAACGGGAGAACATTCACGCTGACTTGTTATCAATAAGGACACATGGTAGCATGTATCCCTTGCATCTTATAGAGATGTGCAGAGCTTTGCATGTTCCCCTCGCTCCTTCCGGTATTTCCTCATAATTGAAAGGATTAAAGTTGTTAACCGCAATGTTGCCGGCCAACATGTCCTCTTGTTGGTTGTAATTTCTTTCGGCACAAACGTACGGTTCAGAATCTTCAGCAAGTCATCACGGTGGCCCTCAGAACTCAGCAACAGAGACAACATAGAGATTTGAGCTGGAAGCTTGTAGAGCTGCTCCACCAGGCCATACTCACTGTGTTTGAGTATCTTCATAATTTCTTGAGCCTCTGACTCCTTCACAGGCTCATGGTATATTGGTGGCTTCTCCTTAAAGAAATCTCTTTCATCTTCTTTATTTGGTTCTTCATCAGCAACTTTTCTCTGAGCCGCATATGGAGTGCATAAATGTTCTATATTTTAACCCTCTTTTACCGATATTATTGATGCACTCAAGCATGTTTAGTTGCATTTTAGGATAGATTTTGCATAAACATCACAAACGGGAAATATTGCACAGATACTGCTGATTTCAGTCTATTCTTGCAGGTACCTGTCGTGGCAGTAACCAAGGCAACAAAGGAACAAAAGATAACATCAGAGCTGGAGTGAAGGATTGCAGGAGACGGCTTATTTCAACACTGTCGTGACATCTGCCGTGGCAGAAGAGGTGGCAGTAAAGACTATGGTGATGGAAAATGCGAAGTGGAGTTCGACTGATAGAGCATTTAAAGCCTGATTTTTGTGGAGCACTCACATAACTGCCAGAGCCCAAAAGCACAAAAAAGGCCTTGCCCAAAGTTTGAGGAAAAAGTCAAAGCAAGAAGATAGGGCGAATTAAAAGACATCTACTCAATGATTTAGTCTTAAATAAAGTTGTACTTTAATTCAAACTAGTATTCTTGGCCATTAAGAAAACTCAAGTCCAAGGCCTATATATACGATTGTAATTCGACAAGGCAAAGGATATCTAGCTCCTAGCCTTCTTCCCCCAAAACCCTAATCGTTTTCCCTCTGCATCATGTTCTAAACTTCCCCTAGGGATAATGGTTGATCTTGTAAGGTAGCTGTAAGGATTGTACTGTTTCTTAGGATTTTTTCTGTTCAATTAATAAAAGCTTCAAGTTTATTTACTCTGGTTTCAACATCTCATAAGCGTTTCGGGAGAGCATTGTAAGGTTATCAATTTACTTAATATCGGGAGAGTTAAGTATACGAAAGGAGTAAATACGAGTTTTCCAGTTTATGGTTTAACCATCTTGGCCTAGGGATAGGTTCAAGGTTAAGTGGCTAAAGAAGAATTCACAAACGTCGGTGTTCATCCTTCGATTCACGTCGGGAGGTATCATCCAAGACGTGTTCATCGACAGAACTTGGGCCTAGGGATAGGACAAGTCACAACAGGGATTCTTGCCAAACTTAAAGTACAGAGTTGTTGGCCGCTGCCGCGACAGGCGCAACGAAAAACGCAACAAAAGTTCCTTTGAACAGTGCAATACCTGCACTACTGAGCAAATCAATATCAGCCTATTCTCTCAATCTGATTTCCTCTTTTACTTTAGTTTATCTTCAAGTCTTCCAAAATCACTCTATTAATATTATTTCTTTTCTTGTGCAAAGAATTAAGGATAGAAGTATTTCCAGCTCCTGTGGAGACGATATCCGATACTTCGAATCACTTTATTACTTGCGACGTGTATACTTGCACCAAATTGTGATAGACTCTTTTACATACAACAAGTTTTTGGCGCCGTTGCCGGGGACTGGAAACATACCTTTACCTTTAATTACTGCACCTTTTTATTT
Source organism: Hibiscus tridactylites (assembly GCA_958450335.1). Taxonomy (NCBI): domain Eukaryota; kingdom Viridiplantae; phylum Streptophyta; class Magnoliopsida; order Malvales; family Malvaceae; genus Hibiscus; species Hibiscus tridactylites. The sequence goes on from OY288270.1 coordinate 16,497,344, forward strand.
TTGTTTTTATTTCTTTTCTTTTTTAGTTGTTTTATTTCCTTGTGCTTTTCACAATGTTCTCCTATTGCTTATGCGCATATCGAGACGTGGTAAAGAACCTGAATACGAATTAGATCTAGAAATTGATCGGACATACCATCTTAGGAACCAAGCCTAACTTTTGATAGAAAGAAACAACTATCTTGAGGAAAGACTTGAAGCAGTGGTGAACGAAAGACAATGCAATGGGGCATATAACAACAACAACAACCTTAGGGTTGATGTTGATCCTCCTATTGATGCCCTAAACGATCGGCAACCTCTTGCTGCCCCAGCAGCTCCACAGACTTGCCGAGATTACATGGACAACGATCACGTTGAACTGCAAACTACACTGCTAGATGTGGAAGCTGAGAACTTTGAACTTAAACTTGTGATGTTTAGCATGATAAATTCAGCTGGACAATTTGGTGGTTCTGCTACAGTGGATGCTCATGAACATCTAAAAACCTTCCAAGAGATCTGTGGATCATTCAGACAACCAGGAATAAGCCCGGAAGTACTGAGACTCCGACTATTTCCTCATTCATTGAGGGATAGAGTGAAAACTTGGTGGAACAAGTTAACGTTCGGTTCAATAAGAACTTGGGCAGATCTTTGTCGTGAATTTCTTTCTCGTTTTAATCCTTCTCTTTTAACTAAAAGATTGCATAACGAGATTGCTACTTTTCAACAGGAAGATGACGAACCAATGCATGAGGCGTGGGACCGTTTTACAACTCACTTACGAAACTGCTCGATGCATGGATTCCCTGTATGGAATCAGGTTGTCAAATTCTATAATGCTACCAATGCACACACTCAGATGAGGATAGACTCAGCAGTGAACGACTTGTTACTAGACAAGGAACCAAATAATGCAATGCTGGTGTTGAAAAAGTTAGCGAAGAACGATGAACAGTTCCCCACAGCTCGAAGAGGAGGAAGGCGAGGAGTATCTGTCAAGGAGTACGAATCTGACAATTCGGTAAAAACTCAGTTAGCATACATCACCAAGGTGGTTGAAAACCTGCAGCGAAAAGAATCTAAAGCTGTATTTTCTGTCAAGGAGATGAGTGAAAATTGTAGTGGAAACCATAGTACAGAAGAGTGCCCCAAACAACTGGAAGAGGGAATGTATGTTGGATATTACAACAAGAACATAAGCTATGACTCCAACAACTACAACCCGAATTGGACTAAGGACCCCAAATTTTCCTGGAGTAACCCAAATAATGCATTGAATCCTCCAGTCCAAAATAACCAGAACCAAGGAGGTCTCATAATTCTGTCACGACAGCAACCATAACAATAGCCACAACAGCAGCCAGCAGCCACCACAAGCATACTGGAACAGACCTTGGCAACCTTCATGTCTCAAACTGGAGCATATATGGCCAACATGGATCATTTTGTCAAGAAAGCTAAAACCTTCATGGATAAGACAAAGATGATAATGACAAACCATGAAGCTACCTTAAAATCTCTAGAGACACAGATGGGTCAGGTTTCACAGTTCATCAACATAAGCCAGAATGGAGGATTCCCTAGTGATACTGAGGTCACTAGAAAACCCACACACAAGCAGTGTAAAGCCATTACAACGAGAAGTGGGAAACAACTACAAGGGCCGATAATTAAAGAAACATATGGTAAGGAATCGACCCTACATACACCTGTCGAGAACACTGCCACGACAACCGAAGAAGTAGAGGAGAAAATAGAAGAAGCTGAAGACTGTGAGACTCCCCAGATATGATTCCCATTTGAAGGATGCCTCGAAGATTACCGTCCTCCACCCCCTTTTCCATAGCGGTTAAAGAAACAGAAACAAGAGTAACAACTTAAAAAGATCTACGATGTTTTTAAGCAAGTGCACATCAACATTCCGTTGTTGGAGGCCATTAAGCAGATGCCTAGTTATGCAAAATTCCTAAAATATGCAATGTCCAGGAAATCCAGACTAGGGGAGTTTGAAACTGTAATGATGACGGAAGGATGCATGGCAATCCTACATAAGCGTCCACCCCCAAAGAATAAGGATCCTGGAAGTTTCATCATACCATGCATAATTGGTGATAAGTTTGTGGGTAAGGCACTTTGTGATCTTGGTGCTAGTATTAATCTAATGCCCAAATATGTTTTTCAGAAGCTAGGTATTGGACAAGCAAGACCCACAACAGTCATGCTGCAACTGGTAGACCGCTCATACGTACAGCCGGAAGGAAAAATGGAATATATTTTGGTAAGAGTGGATAAATTTATATTCTCTGCTGACTTTCTTGTTTTAGAATGTGAAGCATATGAGAATGCACTGATCATCCTAGGGTGACCCTTCCTAGCCACAGGTAGAACAATGATCGATGTAGAGAAAGTAGAACTGACTATGAGAGTCAATGACCAGCAAATAAAGCTCAATGTTCTCCAAGCCATAAAACAAGCTGATTTAGAGGAAGAATGTAAGGCATTATCAGAAGTAATTGTAGACCAACCCTGCATCAGAACAAGCTGTCACGACAAAAGATTTGGTCACTGTCACCACAGTCACCTAGAAGACTGCCACGACAGCATTGACGACAGAAACTCCTCAGACAATAATACATATGATACTGAAGGTCCTGAGGAGGTAAATTGGATAGACACGCGTCCAGGTAAGTTCTTTGAACCATTGAACTATACCTCTAATGAACATGTGATTCAAAAGCTTTCCATAGATCAGCCACCTGCCTTAGATCTTAAACCCCTGCCAGAGCAGCTTAAATATGTTTTTCTTGGTCTTAATGATATGTTGCCCGTAATCATCTCTTCTAAGTTGATGCAGGAACATGAACAACAACTGATCAGGATGCTACAACAGCATAAGAAGGCGATTGGATGGACCATTGCCGACATCCAAGGCATCAGTTCGGCAATTTGTATGCATAAGATCCTCTTAGAGGATGACCATAAGCCAACGATTGATGCCCAGAGAAGACTAAACGAAGCTATGCGAGAAGTGGTATGAAAAGAAATTATCAAATGGCTTGACGCTGGAATTATTTATGTCATCTCGGATAGCAAGTGGGTGAACCCTGTGCAATGCGTACCCAAGAAGGGAGTCATAATTGTAGTAACCAACAAGGACAACGTGCTAATCCCAACCAGGACTGTGACCGGTTGGAGGGTTTGTATGGACTATCGGAGCTTAATAAAGCTACCCGGAAGGACCACTTCCCATTACCCTTTATTGATCAAATGTTAGATAAATTAGCGGGAAAAACTTATTATTGTTTCCTTGATGGTTACTCAAGTTACAATCAAATTGCAATTGCACCGGAGGACCAGGAGAAGACAACCTTCACATGCCTATACGAAACGATGCCTTTCGAAGAATGCCATTTGGATTATGTAATGCACCAACAACTTTTCAGCGGTGTATGATGGCGATATTCTCGAATATGGTGGAAGATTTCCTGGAGATCTACATGGATGACTTTTCTGTCTTTGGAGACAGTTTCAACGATTGCCTAGGCAATTTGAAGAAGGTGCTGGAAAGATGTGAAGTGGAAAACCTTGTATTTAACTGGGAGAAATGCCACTTTATGGTGGATGAGGGCATAGTGCTAGGACACAAGGTCTCCTGCCGCGGCATAGAAGTGGACATAGCAAAAATCGAAGTTATCGAAAAACTGCCGCCACCCACCACAGTCAAGGGCATTAAAAGTTTCTTGGGACACGCAGGGTTTATTGTAGATTTATTGCCAATTTTTCTAAAATCACTAAATCCTTGTGTCTCTTGTTGGAACATAATAGGGCCTTTGACTTTAATACTAAATGTACTGAAGCATTCAAGACACTGAAGGAGAAGCTGGTAACAGCCCCAATAGTGCAGCCACCAGACTGGAGTTTACCGTTCAAGATAATGTGTGACGCCAGTGACTATGTTGTCGAGGCAGCACTAGGGCAGCGGAAGGAGAAAGTCTTCACGTTATATACTATGCCAGCAAGACCTTAAATGATGCCCAAATAAACTACATCACAACAGAAAAGGAGTTGTTAGCGATGGTGTTCGCCTTTGACAAGTTCAGACCATATATACTTGGAACAAAAGTGGTGGTCCATACGGATCATTCAGCACTAAAATATATGTTCACCAAGAAGGATGCAAAACCACGGTTGATACGTTGGATTCTGCTATTGCAAGAATTTGATATAGACATCAAGGACAAAAAGGGAACAGAAAACAAAGTAGTTGATCACTTGTCAAGACTAGAAATGGGAAAGGATCAAGACAAAAACAGAGTTAACATACAGGAGACTTTCCCAGATGAGCAGTTATTCACTGCCACGAGCACTGCCGCGACGGCCATGGCGACAGGTAAACTTTTTGAAATCCCTTGGTTTGTTGACATAGTAAATTACCTTGTTAGTGGTTTACTACCTCCTGAACTTAACTACCAAGCAAGAAAGAGGTTTCAAAATGATGCAAAACATTATTATTGGGACGAACCTCTTCTATTTAAGCATTGTGCAGATCTGATCATCAGGAGATGCATACCACATGAAGAACATGAAAAAGTACTCAACCACTGCCATGCTACTCCTTATGGAGGACACTTTGGAGGAAACAAAACTGCTGCCAAAGTTCTGCAATCTGGTTTCTTTTGGCCTACACTGTTCAAGGATACACAAGCCTTTTACAAGAAATTGCCTAGGGAATTTGAAGAAGGTGCTGGAAAGATGTGAAGAGGAAAACCTTGTATTAAACTGGGATAAATGCCACTTTATGGTGGATGAGGGCATAGTGCTGGGACACAAGGTCTCCTGTCGCGGCATAGAAGTGAACAGAGCAAAAATCAAAGTTATCGAAAAACTGCTGCCACCCACCACAGTCAAGGGCATTAGAAGTTTCTTGGGACACGTAGGGTTTTATTGTAGATTTATTGCCAATTTTTCTAAAATCACTAAACCCTTGTGTCTCTTGTTGGAACATAATAGGGCCTTTGACTTTAATACTGAATGTACTGAAGCATTCAAGACACTGAAGGAGAAGCTGGTAACAACCCCAATAGTGCAGCCACCAGACTGGAGTTTACCGTTCGAGATAATGTGTGACGCTAGTGACTATGTTGTCGAGGCAGCACTAGGGCAGCGAAGGAGAAACTCTTCCACGTTATATACTATGCCAGCAAGACCTTAAATGATGCCCAAATAAACTACAACACTACAGAAAAGGAGTTGTTAGCGATGGTGTTCGCCTTTGACAAGTTCAGACCATATATACTTGGAACAAAAGTGGTGGTCCATACGGATCATTCAGCACTAAAATATATGTTCACCAAGAAGGATGCAAAACCACGGTTGATACGTTGGATTATGCTATTGCAAGAATTTGATATAGACATCAAGGACAAAAAGGGAACAGAAAACCAAGTAGCTGATCACTTCTCAAGACTAGAAATTGGAAAGGATCAAGACAAAAACAGAGTTAACATACAGGAGACTTTCCCAGACGAGCAATTATTCACTGCCACCAGCACTGCCGCGACGACCATGGTGACAAGTAAACTTTTTGAAACCCGTGGTATGTTGACATAGTAAATTACCTTGTTAGTGGTTTATTACCCCCTGAACTTAACTACCAAGCAAGAAAGAGGTTTCAAAATGATGCAAAACATTATTATTGGGACGAACCTCTTCTATTTAAGCACTGTGCAGATCATATCATCAGGAGATGCATACCGCAGGAAGAACAAGAAGAAGTACTCAACCACTGCCATGCTGCTCCTTATGGAGGACAGTTTGGAGGAAACAAAACTGCTGCCAAAGTTCTGCAATCTGGTTTCTTTTGGCCTACATTGTTCAAGGATGTACAAGCCTTTTACAAGCGTTGTGACAAGTAGGGGTGTTCAAAAATACCCACCCGAACTACCCGACCCGCCTACCCGATTTAATTTTACTAGGTATTTATATTAAAGTACCCGAATTTTTTAGGCCGGGTACCCGACCCGCAATTTTTTCCGGGTAGTTGGGCCGGGTCAGGGCCGGAATTTTTTTATAACCGGGTACCCGACCCGACCCGCTAATTTTAATATTTATATATTTTATATTTTAAATTCTATTTTCATTTTATGTTTCTTATTATTTTTCCTTAAAATTAATTTTAAATCTCTAACTTCTTTTTATACTTGTATTATATACTTTTAAGTTTATAAATTTTCAAAAGTATTTATATTAATTTGTCAATATGAGAGTCGAAAAAAAATATGATCGAGATTAATATTTTTAATACATTCTTTTGTCGATAAACTTTATTATATATACATATATATCCAAATATTTCTCTCTTAAAACTAACCACAAATCAATAATTTTTTTGTTTGAAATATATTTCATGAAATTTTATGTGTTTCTTATGTATTTTTTTTAAAAATAGATTTAAAAAATATAAAAAATAAACTGGGTACCCGGTACCTGATTTTACGGGTACCCGAATTTTGCGGGTACCCGGTTCTTATGGGCCGGGTCACGGGCCGACTTTTAGGTACCCGAAAATTTTGGGTACCCGGATATGAACACCCCTAGTGATAATTGCCAAAGGACTAGAAACATCTCTAGAAGGCATGAGATGCCCCTGCAGAACATTCTCGAAGTTGAAATTTTCGATGTCTGGGGAATCGACTTCAAGGGACCATTCCCAGCTTCTTGTGGGAATCTGTGCATACTGTTGGCAGTAGACTACGTGTCCAAGTGGGTAGAAGCTATCGCCACGCAAAAGAATGATGCCAAGACCGTGCAAAGATTTCTCCACAAACATATCTTCACAAGGTTTGGCATCCCAAGGGTGATCATTAGTGATGAGGGTAGGCACTTTGACAACAGGGTAATTGCTAGTGCGTTGAAGAAGTATGGAGTTAAGCACATGATCGCAACAACATATCACCCTCAAACCAATGGTCAGGCTGAAATCTCAAATAGAGAAGTGAAGAACATCCTAGAAAAGATGGTTAAACCAACTAGGAAGGATTGGTCTCTTCACCTGAATGGTGCATTATGGGCCTACAGAATTGCATTTAAGACACCATTGGGAATGTCACCCTACCGCCTCATCTACGGAAAAACTTGCCACCTACCTGTCGTGAAAGAACATAAAGCATATTGGGCTATCAAGATAGTTAACATGGACTGGGACAAAGCAGGGCAGAAAAGGCTATTGGACTTAAATGAAATTGAAGAAATTCGAGCCATAGCCTACGACAACGCCAGAATTTATAAAGACAAAACAAAGAAGTGGCACGACAGAAAAATGTTGCCACGACAGTTCACCCCAAGGCAGAAGGTGTTGTTGTTCAACTCTAGGTTGAAGCTCTTCCCAGGAAAGCTAAAGTCTAGGTGGTCTGGACCCTTCCAAGTAGTCCATGTTTTCCCTCATAGTGTCGACACAATCAGATCAATCAAAGACGGGCACCAATTCAAAGTCAATGGACAAAGGCTAAAGCACTATCAAGGGACTGAAGCCCCACGAAAGTAGAAAGTAGTTACTTTAGGAGATTCCCCTCAAGACATCCCTAATTTAACTTAGTTTTGTTTTATTTTATTTTATTTTTATTTATTTCTTTAGGAAATAAGAATTTAATATTTTGTTTATTTTAGTTTTCAGGTAAATAAAAGAAACAGAGTAAAGAGAAAGAATGAACCAGCCCACCACACTTACCACAGCCCAAGAAGCCCAAAGGTAACAAGGCTATCGTGACAGCCGGTCACCAACTGTCGCGGCAGACGCGTAAATACAGCCTATCACCACGCTGTCACGACAGACACGCAGCAGACACGGAAATGCGTAACAGACGCGTCAGGAAACCGCATGACAGCTAGCTCCGTTTTCATGCCACCCATTAAGGCTTCAACCGGCAGAACCCCGTTCTATATAAACCACCACCTCCATTTCATTTTCACCTCATTCTCTTTTCTCTACTTTGTTTTCGAGCATTTTAGCTTTTCAAGTTTTTTTCTTTCATTGCTACAGTATCCTTACAATGACGACGAGATCGACCAGAATAAGTGCTGCCTCCACATCTTCCACGGCAATCTCCACTCCTAGCCACAGTAGAATTCATAGAAGGTTCGCCTCGGCAGATTCAGAGAAAAGATATTATGAATCTTTTCAGAAACGGGAAATGTGGGAGGAAAGAGGCTTCACCTACACAAAGAAAACAGAAGATCTAGGGCTTGAAGGGTTCATTACAAACGAATCATTGCATTAAAGTGGCAGATGTTCGCGGTACAACCCGAGGAGATGAACGTTACACTTGTCCGCGAATTTTATGCTTCCGTCACATCCAAGGATGCTACGACAGTCACTATTAGGGGTAAGGAAATCTCTCTCGAGCCAGCCTACATCAATACTCTATATGGCATATATGTTGGCAGGAAAGAGGATACACACAGCAGGTTTATCAACAATAGAGATGGGCACGGGTCGGGTCGGGCCGGGTTTTTGGCCCACCCGAACCCGACCCGACCCGACCATATCTCTTGAAAAACCCGACCCGACCCGACCCGACCTATATAAAAAAATCAATTTTAGGGACTAAATTGTAAAAAAAATAATTTTAAGAGACTTAATTGCAAAAAATAATAAATTTAAGGACTAAATTGTAAATAAAAAAATCAATTTTAAGGACCTAATTATAAAAAAAATAATATAAAAAGGGGTATTATTACAAATATCCCTAAAAAATTTAGGGGAAAATTACACTATTAGTCCCGGGTCGGGTCGGGTAGGATTTTTTCAGCCTAAACCCCGAACCCAACCTGACCCGACCTCACCCTACGCAAAAACCCGACCCGACCCGACCCGAACCCGATTTTTTCATAAAAATACCTGACCCAATCGGGCCGGGTCGGGTCGGAACCCGTCGGGTCCGAGTTTCGTGCCCATCCCTAATCAACAATCTGTCGCCGGTAGACTATGACGGCATCATGGCAGACCTGACAGAAGAGGGCACCAACTGGAACGAAGATCCAAAACATAGATGGACGGTGCGAAGAACCCAACTCACACCTACAGCAAAGCTGTGGAACCACTTTATGAAAAAGCATCTCATGCCAACGTCCCACAACACAACAGTGGACTGACAGAGGCTTGCCCTCGTGCACTCCATCATTAACAAACGACAGATAAACATGGGCAAATACATTCTCGACGGCATCCACGAGTGTGCACATAAGGATAAGGGCCCCCTCTTCTTCCCTTATTTGATCAAATCCCTCTGTCGAGCCAACAATGTGCCCAAAATTGATGAAGACGTTAAGATCCAGGGCAAGGGGTGTACGCAGCAGAACATCTACAGCTTGATAGAACTGAAGGCAGCCACCCCAAAGGCGTATGTTGATCCCTCTGCCGCGACAGAACCAATGACAGAACCAGATTCCACATAACTTGTCGCGGTAGAGCCCGAGCAGACAGAACCTGCACAACCAGAAGCCTCCTCCTCCAACCAAATAATTCAACTGCTGAAAAAGATGGAGGCACGACAGGAAGGATTCATGGAGTACATGAGGGACTTCACCACTGCAACGGTAAACTTTATTAAAGTTGAGCTTAATTATCCAAACATGTAGTTTCCCTCCTTTCCAGAAACCCTTCTTTCTGCTCCAACACTTGCTACCAGCCCCAAGACGCCCACATCGACAACTGCCTCTGCTTCACCATCTGGCACGGCCGAAGACAGCGACAGATGGCCTGCCACTCCTCGAGGAACCAAACGAAAGGAACCACTTCCAGAAATAGACCCAAAATATTTTGAAGGTTTCTCCTCCTCCTCAGTCTGGCAGGATGACTCCAACTTCGAGCCCTCTATCGTGTAAGAGATAGCAAAGGACTTCCCTCTAATGAAGAAGAAAAAGCTTGACGTTGATGTTGAGGGACCCTGTCGCGACAGAGTTAGCGGCAGCAGCAGTGACAGTGAACTTGAGGTCCTGGACAAGGCCCCAAAAATTTCACCCACTAGAGTCCAACCACCTCGAGAGGCAAAGAAGAAGGTAACATCACCCTCTCCAACTCCAAAGCCAGCCTCTGCCATAAAAACAACTGCCCGACGACAGCTCTGCATCGACAGAAGCAGTGACGACAGCTCTTCAACTTAAGTTCTTTTACTTTTCTGTCATCTGTTTTTATTTTCAATATTGTGATGTTTTTTTGTTATTTTGTTTTGTGTCATGCATTGAGGACAATACAACCCTCGAGTTTGGGGGTAGGCATTCCTCTTTATTATCATTAATGAACTTATTTTATTTTGTGTCATTTTTTAGTCAATATATATATATATATATAATAATCGTTTGGCTTAAGTCTTTGAACTGCTCTTGCCTGCCGCGGTAGTCTCTGTCGTGACAATATCTTTAGAGTGTTTTAGGAAGTATTTAGAGCTTTGCTATAGTTCTGAACTCTTAAAAACACTTTGTGACTTATATGCTGTTAAGACTCTGTTAGCAAACTTAGAATTAGTTTACTCTTGGAAGTGCCTAACACTGGCTCTAGGAAATTAAACTAGAAGTACTCCTAAAGGTGCCTAACACTGGCTCTAGGAAATTAAACTAGAGGTGCCTAAAAACCGGCTCTAGTAATTAGAAAAAACTTTAGAAATTAAACTAGAGGTGCCCAAAATTGGCTCTAGTTAAGAATTACTTTTTAAATAAAACTCAAGTAAGTTAAGTAACTATTTTGGTTGCTAAAGAGTCTAGGCACATATTTGTTCACAAAACTTGTACACACTTACACGAGAATTACATCATTGCTCTGGATAAGTCTTTAAACATTCGAAAAGGTATTCATCTAGATGGTGAAGGTGTTGTAGGTAATAGTTGTTCACTGAGTTAAGCCAAAACCAAAAAGTTTCATTCTTAGTTAGGTTGCATTTGCTTGAGGACAAGCAATAACTTGAGTTTGGGGGTGTGTTGAGTGCATAAATGTTATATATTTTAACCCTCTTTTACCCATATTATTGATGCACTCAAGCATGTTTAGTTGCATTTTAGGATAGATTTTGCATAAACATCACAAATGGGAAATATTGCACAGATACTGCTAATTTTAGTCTATTCTTGCAGGTACTTGTCGTGGCAGTAACTAGGGCAGCAAAGGAACAAAAGATAGCAGTAGAGCTGGAGTGAAGGATTGTAGGAGACGGCTTATTTCAACACTGTCGTGACATTTTTCGTGGCAGAAGAGGCGGCAGGGAAGACTATGGTGATGGAAAATGCGAAGTGGAGTTCGACTGATAGAGCATTTAAAGCCTGATTTTTGTGGACCACTCGCATAACTGTTAGAGCCCAGAAGCACAAGGAAGGCCTTGCCCAAAGTTTGAGGAAAAAGTCAAAGCAAGAAGATAGGGCGAATTAAAAGACATCTACTCAGAGATTTAGTCTTAAATAGAGTTGTACTTTAATTCAAACTAGTATTCTTGGCCATTAAGAAAACTCAAGTCCAAGGCCTATATATATGATTGTAATTCGAAAAGGCAAAGGATATCTAGCTCCTAGTTGTCTTCCCCCAAAACCCTAGTCGTTTTACCTCTTCATCATGTTCTAAACTTCCCCTAGGGCTAAGGGTTGATCTTGTAAGGTAGTTGTAAGGATTGTACTGTTTCTTAGGATTTTTTCTGTTCAATTAATAAAAGCTTCAAGTTTTTTTACTCTGGTTTCAACATCTCATAAGAGTTTCGGGAGAGCATTGTGAGGTTATCCATTTACTTAATATCGGGAGAGTTAAGTATACGAAAGGAGTAAATACGAGTTTTCCAATTTATGGTTAAACTATCTTGGCCTAGGGATAGGTTCAAGGTTAAGTGGCTAAAGAAGAATTCAAAAATATCGGTGTTCATCCTTCGATTCACGCCGGGAGGTATCATCCAAGACGTGTTCATCGACAGAACATGGGCCTAGGGATAGGACAAGTCACAACAGGGATTCTTGCCAAACTTGAAGTACAGAGTTGTTGGCCGCTGCCGCGACAACAACAGACCGCTGCCGCGACAGGCGCAACAATAGATGCAACAGAAGTTCCTTTGAACAGTGCAATACCTGCACTACTGAGCAAATCAATACCAGCCTATTCCCACAATCTGATTTCCTCTTTTACTTTAGTTTATCCTCAAGTCTTCCAAAATCACTTTATTAATATTATATCTTTTCTTGTGCGGAGAATTAAGGATAGAAGTATTTCCAGTCCCTATGGAGACGATATCCGATACTTCGAATCATTTTATTACTTGTGACGTGTATACTTGCACCCAATTGCGATAGACTCTTTTACACGCAACACTGCATCTCTTTACATTATCGGGTGACTCTCCTGGGGCCGCCATCGTGCAAGCGTAGTTCTAAGGGACCTGCTTGCTCTCCTTTTATGGGAATGGGATTGGTGCCTTGATTATAAGTCGTGGGGTTACACCCCTCGTGGGTTCACTAACTCTTGTCTTAGCCTTGATAACCAACATGTTCATTCTTGTATAATCTCTCTTTGAGGTTGATTCTTCTATCGCACATACTTCTATCATGTGCTCTTTGCTTTCTTTCTCAAAAAACTCGAGTTCTTTGCTATCTATCTTTTCTTGGACCATGAATTTGAACTCCAAGAAACTTTTTGTCTCATGTTCTTCCGCTCTGTGGTACTCGTAATACAACTTTTCTTCAATTTTCATTTTCTAGGATCCTCCTTCTAACATCCCAGCTGCAATCATTTAGGCTGACACCGACTTCATGGGTGCCCTTAACTCAGCAACACATTTCTTAACCATCATATCTTCCTCCTCAATGACTGCATTCACTCCCGCCATCTAATGGTTTTGCACTGAGTTTCCTTTCTCTTCGGTTGTGTCAAATGATAACATGCCCGATTTCCTCAGATCGTCCACCACTCTTTTAAATGCAGTGTAGTTTTCAATTTTGTGCCCCCTAATACTAGTGTGGTATTCAAATTGTGCTTTTCCTCTATACCATGGTGGGAATGGGGTGAAAAGGGGGAACATATCGCGGTAGCATCATCTAAGACTTGACCAGTTAAGCGAACAATTCTGCATATGTCATTGGGATATGATGGAAGTATGATTTGGAGTTCCCTTGATATCTCCGCTCTTCCTTTGCAGAGTTTGTGGCAGCATGTGTCGTAGCTGAGGCGTTAGGCCTGTTGAAAACTACTCCTTTCGCATTGTTGGGGTTGTAGACATTGGTTGCGTTGACTTCACTCTCCCTTTTCTTGTTGGGTTTCTTTGTCTCTCCTTCATCTAGTTTCCCCCTCTTGATAGCCGCAAAGATTAGTTCGCCATTCATTAGCATGTTTGCGAAACTCTTAGTTGCATGGTTTATCACGCGGTCATAGAAAGAGCCCTTCAAGGTCTCTACAAACATTGGGGTGATCTCGTTTTCTAGCAATGGTGGTTGTACTTGTGCAACCACATCCCTCCACCTTTGTGCGTACTAGAGAAAACTCTCGTGATGCTTTTGTTCCATCCGTGCAGGACCAAGCAGTTTGGAACCATGTCAGTGACATGTTTGTATTGTTCGCTGAAGGCCTTTGACAAATCCTGCCATAATTGGATGTTGGCCCGGCTCAACTGCGTGAAGCTCGCCCTATTAAACTGTCTTGGAAGCAATGAATGAGTAGTGTTAAGTTGATCAATCGAATCGAAAATGGCCAAGATGGGGTGAATTGGCTTTTTAAAATTGAAGGGAGCCAATTGAAATTGAGAAAATTAAAGACAATGCAATTTATAGTGGTTCAAGCTTAGAAAAAGCTCTACATCCACTACCTTAGCTCCCACTAAGGATTTCAACCAATTTCATTAGAAATTCGTCCCCTTTTCTCGGATTAGGAGGAAACCTTACAAACGGTTAATCTTTCTACCCAAAGATTAACCAAGACTCTCTCAAATACAAAGAAGATTTACAATCTGAAAAATGCCTCTCACAAGGTTGATAGATTGCCCAATTACACTTAAACACTCCCCAAACTTTAAATAAGATAATACAATGAAAGATTACACAAGTGGGGTACCAAGAATTTGATGTTATGAGCTTTAGGGTTTAGATATGTGCTTGGATTGTTTCAAATTAGTTCAATAGTTGTTGTTGTAGCTTTAGAGGGTTGTTTGTATACCCTTGCATTGATTAATAGCCGTTTTGGTGGTTGAGATCATCAATAGAGCCGTTAAGCTTCATTTTTCCCGTAATAAATACACTTCTGCAACCTACCGTATTGGTACTCGAACAAACGTATCGATACCTGTCTCAAAACAGAAGATCCTTTATGCACATTTAAGAGGGCATATCATTACGTGTATGGGCGTATTGGTACGGGTATAGTGTTAAAATAGGGGCGTATTGATACTCTAAGACTGTATCGATACGCATTTTGCTCACTGAAATCCTGAGTAAAACTTTAGCAAAAAGTGTATCGATACACTATATGGGCGTATCGATACGATCCAACGACCATTTGAAATTTTGCTAAAATCATAACTGACAAGCAACGGTCAAAAACATTAAATGCAAAGATTTATCAAATCAGATTAAACCGTATCGATATTGGTACAACCGTATCGGTACTCTATGACTTAAAGTTGAGCCCAGATAAAATATCATATCGATACGGGTATAACTGTGTCGGTATGCCTTAACGTACAAGTAGGTTTTGGGCAATAACACTTATAAAAAATTTGCTTGAACAATTTATTTGACTTAGAAACATATTGGTTCAAGTTTGCTTGTCAATTTGTGAGACTTTGAAATACTTAAAATTTATTTACTTTTACAAATAGATCCTTAGACACTTTGTTATATCTAAATCAAATTAGGTTTTACAAGTAGCTTCTCATTATCCATGTATATTGACATTTCTCTACAATACATGGTCAAATGTGCTAAAGGGCATGTAGTTTCATTGTATTTTTCGAAGTTTGGGGTCTTAAAATTTGGGGGCACCACCAGATCTGTCACCAAACTCAGATCCATAACATCCATTCCAACATGAGTACTTCTCTCCTAGAAGGACTTGATCATTCCCTCCACCTTTTCATAGCGATCTTCCTATTTCTTCTCGGCCTTGGCCTTATTTGCAATTTCGTCGAGGCCAGGCACCTCATAATTATGAACCTCTTTATTTGGGGTATGAATAGAAGACTCAGCAAAATGGAAAGCGCCCTTGGATTGTAGAGCAATTTCTGAGGTAGTCAGTCTATTACCCATGTCCATCGCTCTGGTTTGGGAACGAGTACCGTACTTGTGAGTTGTTTTTGCTATTTTGAACGTTAATTCTGTCATGCTTTTATTTAAGTTAGTTTCTTATCATCTTATGAATGCATGTCGAAAGAATATAAACAAACAAATACAAACAACCAAACAAAAGAACATGCAAATGCATAGATACAAGCGAAGGGTCATCAATTTCATAAAATATTTGCTCAAGAAACAACTTTGAATTGGATGCCAAAGGTTCTTTATTACAAGAAATTTTATTTTTCTACGAGTACATCTCAGCCCAAGAACCCAAATCCTTGATTTCCTCAATTAACCACATGAGCCTTGGTCCTACCTCTCCCACTGGCCTGATATATTGGCGGAAAGTTGTGGCTTCAGTTGCTAAAATCATCACGTGCCTAGCCACATCTTGAACTTGAGCAATCACGGTCCTATCGAACTCATCTCGCTCTTGGAATCTATTGGTATTGTCTATGAGACGAGTGAACTAGTAGTCATTGCCTATATCATCAATATCTTCAAGGACTAGGATCTTCGTTCTATATTCTTGGATGATGCCATCCATCTCTTCCACTCGCTCCCTCAAGGAATCATTTTCATTCAGACTAGCATGGAGCTCCTCATAGGTTTGATCACTCTGAAGATTGTGAAGAGTCTAGTTCAGGTCCTCCATCTTGGCCTGCAATTAGACAACAAAAGCCTGGCTTTGCTTCAACTTCTCACTAGTCTCGTCATATGTTATCTGTAACTCGAGCAAACGAATTTTGTTGTCATGGGCCTTCCTTTTCCAAGTAGCTACATTTTCCTTCTCTTTTTCAAGGGTTCGTTTGCCCCTTTTACTTTCTGCCACTTGTTTACCTTTCTTCCTCTCTTCTACGAGTACTCGCCTATATTTCCCAATTTCCCTTTTGTCGTGCTCTCTTTCTTTGCCCACAACTTATTCAATCTCTTGCCTCCATCGCTCTGGACTCTTTCTCAGATTAGCATTCCGAACAGTAGCTTGAAATTTGAGGAAGTAAACCTTTTGAATCACATACTTCTCTTTCAGGTCCATATATAATTTCATTACTCGATTGGTCTCCCCATTATACTTCTCCGCATCAAGGCTTGACTCGAACTTATCTCGTTTGTTCTGTTCTCGTAGGGCTTCCATATTCAACTTGGCCCTTCTCAATTCTTCTCTCAGAATATCAGCTTCCGAGGGAACCGCTTTTAGGTGTTCTTCTAAAGACTTGGCCTATCTAGGAGTAGGTGGTATGATCTTGTCATTCATTCTCACATGTCTCCATGCGTCATAGTCAGGGGTGAAAAATAGTGTCTATCAGACTCTAACTTCATGTAATAGCAGTTATTCCATGAATCATCGATTGTTTGTATCTTCCCTTTGAACTTGCCTTGAAACTTAAACTATGATGAACTAAGGCCAGTGGTAAAAGGACCAAACAGTCGTGAACCATATATACCCAATGTATGTAAGGGTATAGGGGCAGGCATGTTGTGAGGAATTGACGGCATCTACCGATGAGAGTGTAGATGGGGGGTTAGCTAGATAGGTTGGAGTGTTAGGGGTCGCGGCCCAACTCTCCTAGGGTTTAGGCGCGTGTATGTAAAGTAATTTGGGAAACGGTTGTATAGTTTTGAGTTGTTTTCAATAAAGTTATGAGTTTTCTTAATTTATGCTTCTTGTTCATTCAATTAGTCCACACCAGACAGTTGAAGAGAAAATCTATTTGTCGGGCACGAAAGTGCAAGGCTCACGAAAGGGTTAAGAACGGTCACAACTCACAAAGGCGTGACTAACTTGGTTCCACACTAGTCCACATGTTTCAGCGGCTAAAATGGATTACCAACCGAGTTGTCTAATTTGGTTCCACACTAGTCCTCAAGTTAAGCAATCTCGAGCATACTAACCTAGAAATAGGAGGGATCACTGTCGACTATCCTGCCGAACTCATAATGACAGCCAAACTTGCCACCAGGACTTCTTCCCATTCCAACTACCGAGGCAGTACACACCCCTGCCATGGCAGTGAACTGCTGCGATCGTGTGACAAGGTCGCAGTTTGCCGCCCACCTTACCCGCCGGGGCAACATCTCATGGTAGCGCGAAACATACTCAAGACTCTGCAATGCAGTTCACAAGCTACCGAGCTGCACTTGTCTTACCCGGCTTATCGCCCAATCTGCCCCTATCATTCTTCTTATCACTATCTTTATCTTTACTTGTGTTTTTATACTTCCACATCTTGAGATTTAATGGCGCATTTATTAAATCTTTGTGCAGGAAACCATTCATAGGAGCTGCTCTAATCCCTATGGAGACGATATCTTTTATGCTATAACTTGACAAGAGTGTGCACTTGCGCTCACAAAAGGAGAACACCTAAACACTCTACAATTAGATATTAATTTATTTGCAATTTATTTTCCACATTTTTATTTAAGTATATTTTTCTTTATTTAGTTAATCATTTTTATTCTCAGGATTTAGGAATAAAAGAGCCAGACAAAGAAGAAGGCCCAACAAGGAGCCCGCCCACCATCCCGCCAAGACAGCTGAGGGCGGCCCAGCGCAGAAATCGCGTAACGGCTAGTTGACTGCCAACGGCTTGCTGCTAACGGATACAGAAGTAATGGGCAGAAAATCTATAACGTGCACGAAGCAATTTACCCGTTGGGAATTTAATACCGTCACGACACCTCTCGGCACCATCTATATAAACCCCACTTCTCCCATTCATTTACTTTACTTTCATCTCCTTGTTAACCTATTCTTGAGTCCACTGCTCTCTTTCTCATTATCTTCTTTTAGTTTCAGATTACAAAGAAACCGTCTCACACATGGCATCATCATCGCAATCCAAACCCACCTTCTAATGTTTCTTCTCCAATGAAGATGCAAAGCGGTACAGAACCCAGTTCGCAAAGCAAGCCATATGGGAGGAACAAGGGTTCCACTATTCGCAGCAGACAGTGGATCTCGGCCTTGAGCCCGCCCTATTCGAGAAAATCCACAACAAGAGTTGGGAGATATTTGCACGACAGCCGGAGGTGGCAAACATCACGATGGTCAGAGAATTTTATTCCCACCACCCCCGCCCAGAGCTACCTTTCGTTTTTGTTCGATGAGAGCCTATCAAGTTAAACGATGCCATCATCATCAACTTTTATGGATTAGAGATGGACGACAACCCTCACGAAGAATAGAGGCAGTCACTGACGGCTACCGACTATGATAGAATCAAGTCCCGGCTGTGCGAACCCAATACCCCTTGCTTGGCAGGAAAACATGGCGGTTCCGTACAACGCCGCCGATTACTGTCGGAGGCGATGCTATGGAACACATTCGTCAAGCGGCGTCTGCTGCCCACCTCTCATAATTCCACGGTGGACCGGCCGCGTCTCACTCTCATTCACTCCATCATGATGAACAGACTGATCAACGTTGGGGAAATAATCTGCAAGGAGATCCACAATTGCTTCCGGAAATCAAAGGGTCGGGTTTACTTCCCATATCTCATCACAGGCTTGTGTGCCAATTTCAACGTCCCATCAGATCTAAACGACGAGATGACATCCGCCAAAGAGGGCTGGACCAGAAAGGTCCGCCTGCAAATGATGCAAGAACTGGAAAGGGAGCAGATCATACCATCGCAGCCCTTCGCCGCCCAGCCAGCTACACCGGCAGCCCTAGGCAGTACTGAAGCTGCCCCAAATCCATAAGTCATTGCCCTGCTCCACACTTTGTGAAATATGTGGGGGAGGTCCAAGAGGCCTTTGTGGCTTATCTTCTTCAGAAATTTCCCAATGACGGCCCCTCCCTGCTCATTCCCTGAAGACCTAGCCGCCGCAGCTAATCCCAGAGAGACTACACCATCAGAAGCAGCTACACGCCGCCTTTCGCCGCCATATGCCATCTCCGACGCACTATCCATCCTAATCTGCCACCTCCGCTTCTAACATGGTGGTAGACACTTCCGAGAGGCATCAACAACATTTCTCTCCCGCCTGTACAGCGGCAACGGTGGCAGACACCTCCCCGTCCAACGAGGTTGAGCAACAGCGGCACCCATGGCAATAGAGGACCCTCCGGCAGAACCAATGGAGGAGGCAACCAGGAAGAGAAAGCGGCACATCATCTATGCCGAGTTAGAAGAAGAGGAGTCAGAATTCGAGCCAGAACAAAGTGAAGCTCCTCGCCCCACTCCTAAGAGAGTCCAGCCGCCGCGGACAGCAAAAATATAACCCGCCAAGTCTGCCGCCCGGACATCTACTGGCCGCCGCCTTGTCATCCAGTCTTCATCTTCCTCCTCTGTCGCAAAGACCCCGGCCTCTTCCCAGCCCTCCGCCAACTTCTAGAGTTGTTTTTTTCCTTATTTTTTATTTTTACGTTTTAATCATCTTACTTGTATTTATTTCTTTGTTTTTCTCTTGTATTTTATTTTGTGCATTGAGGGCAATGCCCGTCTCGAGTTTAGGGGGGTTAGCACTCATTTTGTTTAGGCATATACTAGTGCATATTAGGTTGCATAATGTAATTTCTCAAAAAAAATTAATCAAAAGAAAATTTTTGTTAGAACTTGTGCCTATGATAGGATAGCCGACTTTAAATTTTTTCGCACCAATTAAAAAGAACTTAATTTTTTGGAAAGCATGAAGTAAACTTAGAATTTTTTCTATAAATGCCAAAAATTAAAAACACTAATGGTACTTGCTGAATTTGATTAAATTTCTGATAAACAGTGCCTGCGTGAATTATTTGTAAAATTCTATCATGGTTGCAGGAAGCTGTTGCGGCATGCAACAAACATAAAAAGAAAAGCATTGCCATGGCAGGAAAGAAAATATTTATGATGTCTTTCCCTAGAGGTGCCTGAAATCGGATCTAGGAAGAATCATGTGCAAGGACATTTTGTTGCTATCAAAGTCCATGAATCTGAAAATCCTTGAAGTGGCGGACAAATTAGGATGAGTGAATGAAAGTCTTCACGGGATGACTCTATTCAATGGGTTCGGGGTTTTGTAGTTTGCTTCTATCTTAATTTTAGACCTAGAAGAGTAGTTGTGATGAGATGAATCCCTTATTGCCATGATTATAAAATGTGCTTAATTATGTTGCCTCGGTAGCAACCCTATATTACCATGACAACATCTTTGTTTACTTAGAATATTCTTCAGATTCAGCCTGTACACGGTTTTTGCACTGGCATTGTAGTTTAATTCTGGGGTAATTCATGCTATTCTCTTTTCACTAATCTAATGATAGGTGTTATGGCCTTGAGGTGCTAAATCTAAATCAAGTTAAAAACATGTTTTTCTTTTTTATTAGTGCAAGGGCAAGTATGTTTAGGATTGTATTGCTTGAGGACAAGCAATAGTTCGAGTTTGGGGTGTGTAAAGTGCTTATTAGTCATATATTTTATATGCATTCCATATCATATTATTGTTGTTCTTAAGTACATTTTAAGCATATTTAGGTGCAAGCATGCATTATTTACAGTATTCTTTACTTTACCCTGTTTATGTTGAATATCTTTAATTTGGTGAGGAAATGTACTGTTTTAGTTTAATTTTGGTTTTAGGTACTAGAAGCTGGTAGAAGAGAAAGGAGCTGAGGAGCTGATGCTGAGGCAACAAGCCTAGGAGTTGTACTAAAGCAGCTAAGCACAGAGAGAAGTGATGTCGCCGCCATACCTGCCGCCTAAGGCAGCAAGCTGAGGAATTGGAAAATTGGAGTGCGATCTGTAGAGCAGAAAATCCTGATTCCAACGATGCAGTCCACTCAATTTTCTGACGCCTGGAGCAGCGGACAGAGCCGCCGAAGGAGGAGATCAAGATGACTTGCGGTGCAAGGCGACGAGAAGGAGTCCATATTCAACTCAAAGAAGTCAGAATTAAAGGTTGCATTTAATGCAAAAGCTACTTTGAAGACTTCTATTCCAAGAAGGATTTGGCCTAGCTAATGCCTATATATACTCGACATATTTTGTAATTGTAGACATCTTAGGTTTTCCTTTGGGCATAGTCTAGGTTTTCTTGCCACCAACAATGTTCTAAATTTTCTCTTGGGTTTGAGTTATGTTTGTAAACTAGTATGAGAACGGTTGTTTAGGAATTAAGTTTGTATTTGCAATAAAACCTCAAGGTTTTCTTATTCCATGCTCTTCATAGTTTTCAATTAAGTTTGAAAGATTAGTTGTTAACTATCCGTTTGTTCGGTATCGAGAGAGTCAAACTCACGAAAGGGATAAATACGATACTCATCCTAATCAGGTGTTGATCAATTCGGCCTAGACATAGGTGCGAGTTTAACGCGGCTAAAAGAGGACGAGCAAAGGTTGTTGTTCGTTGACAGATTCACACCGATGGGTATCATCTGCAGTGGGCAACAACAACATTTTGACTTAGACATAAGCGAGATCGTTATCGAAGCGTTTTGTCGAGCCTTGAAGGACTACCGAGTTTGCCACCAAGCCATCCATTCGTTCCACTGTCGAGGCAGCGAAAGCGTCAAAGCAGCTAATCTGCCATCTTCCGCCGAGGCAGCAAAGTCTGGCAGTGCAGTACAACTTATCCTATTCAACGCAGTTCCACACTAGGGAGCAACATAACCTGGCCCATTCCATCTTTCTGATCTCTTCTATTAAATACTTGTGTTTTTATTTTACTTTTAATTAAACTGAATTTAATTGTGAATTTAACTATTTTCTATGCAGGGAAGGCAACTCGAATTTCATGTTCCAATCCTCGTGGGATTCAACATCTTATATACTAAAACTTGACAAAAGTGTGCACTTGCGCTCATATTTAGAGAACACCTAAACGCTCTACAGCAGGTTAAACCTCTAGAAGAACATTTGAAGGTAGTTCTCTCCGCGGCTGACATTTTGAGAGAAGAATTGAGAAGGGCTAAGTTGGAGATTGAATCCCTGCGAGAATAGAATCAACAAGACAAGTTCGAGTCAAGCCTTGACGTGGAGAAATATAAAGGGGAAACCAATCGAGTAACAAAAATATATATGGATCTGAAAGAGAAATATGAAATTCAAAGGGTCGACTTCCTCAAATTTCAAGCCACTGTTCGGAATGCTGATTTAAGAAAGATATTAGAGCAATGGAAACACGAGATTGAAAAAGTAGTGGGCAAAGAAAGAGATCATAGAAGAAGAGAAATTGAGAAATATAGGTGGGCCCTCGCAGAAGAGAAGAAGAAAGGTAAACAAGTAGAAAAAATGAAAAGGGCAAACGAACCTTCGAAAAAGAAAAGGAAAATATAGCTTCTTGGAAAAGGAAGGCCACGACAACAAGATTCGATTGTTGGAACTGCAGTCAACCTATGATGAGACTGGTACAAAGTTGAAGCAAATTGAGGTTTCTGTTACTGAGTTACAAGCCAATATGGAGGACCTAAACCAGACACTTCACAAGCTTCAGAGTGATCAGACCTATGAAGAGCTTCAGGCTAGTCTGAATGAAAATGATTTCTTGAAGGAGCGAGTGGATGAGATGGACAGCATCATCCAAGAATACAAAACGAAGATCCTAGTCCTTGAAGATATTGTTGAATGAGGAAATGATTACGTTTCACTTTTCTTAGAGACAACACAAGAAGATTCCAAGAACGAGATAAGTTCGATAGGTCCGTGATGACTCAAATTTAAAATGTGTCTAAGCACATGATGATGTTAGGAACTGACTCTACAGCCCTCCGCTGTTACATTAGGATTGTAAGAGAAGTAGGACCAAGGCTTATGAGGTTAATAGAGGAGATCAAGGAGTTGGGCACTCGGGCTGAGATGTACACATAGAAAAATAAAACTTCTTGTAATAAAGGACCTTTGGCATTTAAATGAAAGTTGTTTCTTGAGCGAATATTTTATGAAACTAATGGCCCTTTGTTTGTATCCGTGCATTTGCACCATGTTTTTTTGTTTGTTTCTTTTATATTTCTTTGTTGCATGCATTCATGACATGATAAGAAACTAACTTAAATAAAAATGATAGAAATAACATTCAAAATAGCAAAAACAACTCACAAGTATGGTACTCGTTCCCAAGTCAGAGCAATGGACATGGGAAACAGACTGACGACTTTGGAAACCAACCACAAAAGCACCCAAGACATGCTGGAAAAGATCGAAACTGACCTGAAGCAGGAAATAGAGTTAGCTCATCGGAAAATAGCTAGTCAGATCGCAGCCATGCTGGAGGTTCAAAGATCCAGATGCAGCAGAAGTAGGAGGAGACACTGGTACTCTACCGCGATTCCCTGGAATGACTTTTGGGCTGCAAAAGGAGGCTGCTTCCAAATCCAAAACCCCTTTACATTTCGCCAAGTCCTCTGTTCGCCCCCCAAATGGAAAGGTTAACAACTACGAGGTATCTGACCTAATTGAAATTGCTGATAAAGCTAAAGCTGAGAAGAAATAGGAAGACAGGTATAAAAAGCTTGAAGGAATGATCAAATCCTTCCAAGAAGGAAGTACTCACGGTGGCAAGGATGCCAAAGACCTAAGCCTAGTGACAGACCTGGTGGTTCCTCGGAAATTTAAGGTTCTAAATTTTGAAAAATACAATGGAACCACATGCCCTTCGGCACATCTAACCATGTACTGCAGGAAGATGTCAATGCACCAGGACAACGAGAAGCTACTCATCATTTGCTTCTAGGACAGTTTGGTAGGGTCAGCTGCACGTTGGTACAGGTAACTAAGTCGGGTCAACATCAGAGCATGGAAAGATTTATCCAGAGCTTTTAGCGAGCAATACAAGCACGTCGCAGACATGGTTCCAACCTGAATGGTCCTGCAAGAGATAAAACAAAAGCATCATGAGAGCTTTTGCCAATATGAACAACGTTGGAGGGATGTAGCTGCTCAAGTTCAGCCACCATTGCTAGAAAATAAGATTACCCCGATGTTTGTTGAAACCTTGAAAGGTTTATTATACGATCGTATGATAAACCATGCAACCAAAAGCTTTGCAGACATGTTAATGAATGGTGAGTTAATCTTGGCAGCTGTCAACAAACGGAAAGCTGGATAGTGGAGAAAAAAAAACCTAAACAGAAAAGGGAGAGTGAATTCAACGCATCCAACGTCTACAATCCCAGTTATTCGAAGGGAGTATTTTTCAACAAGCCCAACATTTTGACTGACGCTCCAGCTACTACAAATTCTCCAAAGGAAGAACGAAGGTATCAAGGGAATTTGAGCCATATTTCCCTCCGATTCCAATGACATACGCAAATTGTTCGCTGAACTAATCAAATCCCAAATGGTGCTACCACGACATGTCTCTCATTTCTCACCTTCATACCTGCCATGGTACGATGAGAAGGCACAATGTGAATACCATGCAGGAATTAGGGGGCACACCATTGAGAACTTCATTGTGTTTAAGAGACTGGTGGACGATCTAAGAAAGTCAGACATGTTATCTTTTGACACGTCTAAAGAAAAAGGTAACCCTTTGCCAAACCACCAGAAGACAGGAGTGAATGCAGTCATCGAGGAGGGAGACAAGATGATAAAGGAACATGTTACTGAAGTCAGAGCACCCATAAAGTGGGTTTGGGCCCAAATGATGGCAGATGGGATGTTGGATGTATTGCGAGTACCACAAGGTAGAAGGGCATGGGATTGAATGTATTTTGGAGTTTAAGCAATTGATCCAAGTAAAAATGGATGAAAAAAAGAGCTTGAGTTCTTTGAGAAAGGAAAAAATGAGTGTATGTTGGATGTTTGTGTGACAGAGGAGTCATCTTCTAAGAAAGATTATACTGGAATGAAGCCTCTGGTTATCAAGACCAAGGCAAAAGTAAGTGAATCCATGAGGGGTTTAACTGCGCAACTTATAATCAAGGAACCAACCTTATTTCCGTACAAGGATAGCAAGCAGGTCCCATGGAACTATGCTTGCACAGTAATGGCCCTAGGAGAATTACATGTCGAAGAGAAAGCAAAAGATGAACCAATCAATGAAGTCAGTCGTTTCACTAGGAGTAGGAGACTGTACTCCCCTTCGATAGCTGAAGACAAAGATGCACCACAAAGAAGGGTTGCGATTAAAGAGCTTGAGAAAGAAAACGAGGGTGATTTCTTCAAAGAGAAGCCACCAGTATACAATGAGCAAGTGAAGGAGTCAAAGGCCCAAGAATTTCTGAAGATACTTAAACACGGTGAGTATAGAGTGGTGGAACAGCTCCATAGGCTCTCGGCTCGAATTTCTATGTTATCTCTGTTACTGAGTTCTAAGGGCCACCGTGAGGCTTTGTTAAAGATTTCGAACCGAACATTCATACCAAAGGATATTACAACCGACAAGATGGACATGTTGGTCGGTAATATTGATGTTAACAACTTTATTTTGTTCAATGATGAGGAAATACCGGAAGGAGGGAGGGGATCATGGAAAGCTCTACACATCTCCACAAGATGGAAGGGATTCATGCTACCGGGCTTTCTTATTGATAATGGTTTAGCCCTTAATGTTCTACTGCTGGCAACATTAAAGAAGCTACCAATAGATAACTCGCATATAAGAGCTTATCAAAATACGGTAAGAGCATTTGATGGGACACAAAGGCAGGTAATTGGAAGAATTGAAGTGCCTTTACAGATTGGACCATCAACTTTTGATATGGAGTTTCTGGTCATGGATATTAGGCCCAGCTACAGCTACTTTTTCGGGCGTCCGTGGATCTATATAGTAGGAGCGGTCCCTTCTACCTTACATCAAAAGCTAAAATTTGTGATGGACGGACAGCTAGTAACAATAGGTGCAGAGGAAGAAATCATTGCATTAGTAACCACTGATGTACCCTTTATCGAGATAGATGAGGGTGCACTCGAGTATCACTTCAGGACATTAGAGCTAGTCAATGAAACCTTTATCACCGAGGGAAGCAAAGTGCCAGAACTGAAGTTGTCCAGCTGCATGAAAATGCAAGTGAAACAAACACTCGGAAAAGGAGCTGAAGCTAGAAAAGGATTTGGGAAGAGGCACCATGGGAGGATGTACCCTGTGGTTATCCCTGCAAAGACTGATCCATTTGGGCAAGGCTTCAAGCCCAACCATTTGCAAAGGAAGGCAGAAATTAGGAAGCACCAGGAAATGAGAAGGGAAAGGTTGAAAGGGGAAGAAATTGAGTGGGAACCCATGACATTCCCACCTTTAAGCTATAATTTCAGATCCGGAGGCTTTCTAGATCCCCAACACCCAAGTGAACGAGGAGGAGAAAGGAAATAATGACATGTGTGAAGCATTTAAGAAGCTGAGCTTCAACGCCCTGAAGGACGAGGAAGGAGAGAACAAGTACTTGTCCAAGATTAGCCCTTGCTCTGAACTTGACAACTGGAATACTATAGAAATTCATATAGTCTTTAAGACAATTTCAGAGTAATTCTCAAAACCAACCCCTTTGGTTCAGGCCCGGAGAAAATAGGGGATCTTATGTAAAGGGCCTATGTCAAAACTAATAATTTGAAAATTCAATAAAAGATGCATTTTTCCTTTCAACAAGTTTTGTGTGGAAGTTTCTTCCATAAATCGTGAATAATCCTCAAAATAAAAAATAAAAACTAAAACAAATCATTCCATTCATTGGTTCATCTCTTTCCTTCGTATATATATCCCTTGTTGTTCCTTTGTATGTCTTTAGATATCATTGACTTAAACGCGAGCCAGAATTAGAAGTTAAATTTGAATTGCCTTCATGCCAAATAGAAATTGAAAATGTTGATGATGAGGAAGAATATGATCTTCCCGAAGATTTTCTTAGAATGATAGAAGGAGAAGAGAAACAGATTCTACCACACAATGAGGATTTGGAAATTCTGAACCTTGGCACAGAAGAAGAGAAGCGCGAGGTAAAGATTGGCACAACCATTACAGCTATTACCCGACAAAGCCTAATCGTGCTCTTAAAATAGTATAAAGATATTTTTGCCTGGTCATACCAAGACATCCTTGGCCTTGACACTAACATTGTTGTACATCAGTTGTCGATAAAGTTAGGATGTGAGCCTGTAAAGCAAAAGCTTAGAAGGATGAAAGTTGAGACACTCCTGAAAATTAGGGATGAAGTGAAAAAGCAGTACGACGTAGGATTCCTTGAAGTGGCCAAATATCTAGAATGGGTGGCGAACATCGTCCCAGTTCCTAAAAAAGATGGAAAAGTACGAACGTGTGTGGACTACAGGGACCTCAATAGGGCAAGCCCCAAAGACAATTTCCCACTGCCACACATTGATACATTGGTAGAGAACACAGCTGGACATTCCCTTTTTTTCCTTCATAGACGGGTTTTCTGGGTATAACCAGATTAAGATGTGCCCAGAAGATATGGAGAAAACCACTTTCATAACATTATGGGGCACTTTTTGCTATAAAGTAATGCCTTTTGGCTTGAAGAATGTCGGGGAAACTTACCAAAGAACCATGGTCACCCTATTCCATGACATGATACACATGGAAATAGAGATGTATGTTGATGATATGATTGCTAAGTCTCGATATAAGAATGAGCATCTAGTAGATTTAGAAAAACTCTTTCAATGGTTGAGGAAATTCCAGCTAAAACTTAACCCAAATAAGTGTACATTTGGGGTTACATCCGGAAAATTGTTAGGCTTTGTGGTAAGTAGGAAAGGAATAGAGATTGATCTAGATAAGATCAAGGCCATACAAGAGCTTCCGCCACCGCAAATATAGAAGGAAGTTCGAGGTTTTCTGGGAAGATAAAACTACATTGCCAGCTTCATCTCCCAACTGACAGACAAATGTGATCCGATGTTCAGGCTACTTAGAAAGAATAACCCAGGCACGTGGAACGAAGAATGCCAAGAAGCATTGCAGAAGATCAAGGAGCAGCTAACTAATCCTCATGTGTTGGTCCTGCTAGTTTTTAGAAAACCATTAATTATATACCTAAAGTTGTATGAAAACTCTATAGGTTGTGTGCTGGGGCAACATGAAGAAACTGGAAGAAAGGGAAAGGAGACATATTACATGAGCAAAAAGTTCACTAATTGTGAAACCAGATACTCCTTAATTGAAAAACTATGTTGTGCACTGGTTTGGGCAGCTAAAAGGCTTCGGATAGTAGCCTCATCCCTACTTGGAAGATTTTGGTGCTGGACCCACTGAAGTTCATGATGGAAGCCCCATCCCTACTTGGAAGATTAGCACGATGGTAGATGATGTTGTCAAAATTTGATATCCAGTACGTGAGTAGAAAGTAGTAAAAGAAAATGCCATAGCTGACTTTTTGGCAAGTCACGCTTGTGATGATTATGAGGCATTGAATTTTAATTTCCCTGGTGAAGATATGATGTGCATCTCAGAAGATGATGAGGCTCCAGTAGAATCTTGGGTCACGAACTTTGATGGTGCCGCAAATGCATTGGGACGATAAATAGGGGAAGTTTTAGTTTCTCCATAAGGAAATTACTACCCTTTCACTAATCGATTGAAGTTCTTTTGTACTAATAGCATGGCAGAATATGAGGCTTGTATAATGGGTCTAAGGGAGGCCATTGAAAGGAAAATGCGTAACTTGAAGTTATTTGGAGATTCAACGTTGGTTATTTACCAAATACGAGGAGAATGGGAGACGAAGGATGCAAAGTTGGTAAAATACCACAAGTTGATTCTCGAATTGACCAAAGAATTCAATGACGTAGAAGAGGAAGGTTCTGAGATGATGCCCATCAAGTTGCAAATGTTAGATTCCCCATCTCACTGTTATGACGTGGAAGAGGAAGCAGATGGCTTGCCCTAGTACCATAATATCTTGCAGTATGTAAAACTTCAGAATTACCCACCACAAGCTACAGAGAACGAAAGGAAAATGATCAGGAAAATGACATCATGTTATATTCTTGATGGAGAAATTCTGTACTAGAGAAGCCGAGATCAGGTGCTCCTAAGATGTGTGGAAGCGAAAGAAGCTCAATTGATCCTATAAGAGGTTCACGAGAGAGTTTTTGGAACTCACCCTAGTGGTTTCACCATGGCCAAAAAGATTATGCGCTTTAGATTATACTGCATCGATTACTCTCTCAAATGCCACAAGTGTCAAATTTATGCTGATAAGGTTTATACACCCCCTCAATCTCTCCATGTCATGTCAGCTCCTCGACCTTTTTCCATATGAGGCATAGATGTCATCGGTCATATTCATCCAAAGGTGTCGAACGGGCATCGTTTTATTTTGGTAGCCATTGATTATTTCACGAAGTGGGTGGAAGCAGCTTCGTATGCAAACGTTACTAGGTCTACGGTCTGTAAATTCTTGAAGAAGGAAATTATTTGTCGGTATGGTTTGCCTGAAAGTATCATCATTGACAATGCTTCCAATTTGAACAATAGGATGATTGTCGGGATTTGTGAGTAGTTTAACATCAAACATCATAATTCAGTAATATATCACCCAAAGATGAATGGGGCAGTGGGGGCTGCAAATAAGAACATTAAGAAGATCGTCGCAAAAATGACCGACACTTATAAAGATTGGCATGAGAAACTACCATTTTCCTTATATGCATATCGAACTGCAGTATGAACATCTACCGAGGCAACGCCATTTTCGTTGGTGTACGGAGTAGAGGCAGTGTTACCAATTGAGGTTGAAATATCGTTGCTTCGTATCTTAATGGAGGCAAAGTTAGACGAGGTAGAATGGGTTCAGTCAGGATATGATCAGTTGAACCTAATCGATGAGAAAAGGTTGAAAGCCTTTTGCCACGGTCAGATGTACCAAAGAAGGATGATAAGGGCTCATGGGAAGAAAGTTCGACCAAGAGAATTCCAAGAAGGCGATTTGGGGTTGAAGAAAAAGTTACCAATCTATAGTGATTCTCGAGGAAAATGGACACCAAATTGGGAAGGACCATACATTGTAACAAAGGTTTTCTTAGGCGGGGCATTGATTTTGGCTGAGATGGGTGGAGATGAACTTCAGAGCCCAATAAATTCTGATTCAGTCAAGAAGTATTATGTTTAAAAAAAGAAAAAAAAAAGAAAATAAGAGAAGGAAAAGAAAATAAAAATAAAAATAAAAGGGGGTTCAAAATGAAAACCCATAAAGGGTGGCTCAAGAAGTTGATATGGTAAGAGATTCTCTCAGGGACGCGACACATATAGATTTACTCACATTATCGCCATTTTCGAAGTCTGCTCGACATGGGTAGCATTCAAGGCATCTCACAACGTCTTGGTCAGGAGAAGTTTTTGTCATTGATATTTGAATACGTGTTCTTGTGATTTCTTTTCTGTTTGCCATAGTATGAATAAATTTTTATTGACCTTCTTTGTTGATACCCATCCCTTTTCAAAAGCATCTTGCATTGAAATGAGAATTAATGAGTTTGACATCATTTAAAACGTGCAAAAGATTTTGAGCATTACTTTGAGAAGGTTTTAAAATGTACATGGACTATGAGGCATTTCATGGTTAAGTTTAGAAATTGGGGCATGAATCGCTGACATCAAAGACATTCAAAGCGGAAATAATTTTACTGCAAAGATTCTCACGCGAGCAGGCAAGAGTATGAGAACTTTTGAGGAGCTTTAAAACTTTTTGACGTCATTAAAGTAGCATATCGCGAAATAGGGGTGCCTTCCTAATCAACAGTCTTTCTTCCGTGATAGTGAGAACAATTTTACAGACACTAGAGGTGGCATCTTAAGTTATAAGGATTCTCATTCACTATCCAGAGGCATTCAAGGAGACTTGTCTCTGAATATGGATGTATCAACTACAATGACAGTAGATTTTAGGAAGTTTGCAAACAAAGATCAAATGTTTTCAATGAAGCAAAGAGGTACAAAGAATGAGAATGATGAAGATGATGAAGTTCAACCTTCCAATCAAGAGTACAAGATTACGGGATTAAGTGAGCAAATATCGGATGTTTTCAATGAAGCAAAAGGTACAAAGAATGGAAAAGATTTTAACAAGAGATTGGTGGAACAGTTTAAGATGAAGTGTTGCTAACTTTCTTGCACATCGTGGTCCTAATAACATTACTCGGTGTGAAGAAGTGAAAGGAATACATATTGGTCCCCTATTTGATGAGATGGGTTAGAATAGACGTCTAGCATCTTTTTCCAGAGTTGAGAAAATATTTGAGATGATATGATCCAGGTTTTCCGGAGCTTCACATATTTTTCTATGTCTGCTGCCTGACAGAAAATTAACTCTTAAAAGAAACCGTAAATTTCAACATGCATTCATGTTTTAGGCATCTCTTGGGGCATGTTCATCATAATTGCATTATGTATCGCTTTTTTACAGGTATATAAAGGCTTTTTCGGCAATGGAAACCGCTTATCTATTCAAGCATAAGGAGAATAGAACATGTCTATCTGTTCAGGCATTTGGAGAATCGAACTTGCTTATCTATTCAAGCATAAGAAGAATAGAACTTGCCTATCCATTCAGGCATTTGGAGAAGGGAACCTACTTATCTAGTCAAGCATAAAGAGAATAGAACTCGCCTATCCGTACAGGCATTTGGAGAATGGAACCTGCTTATCTATTCAAGCATAAAGAGAATAGAACCTGCCTATGTATTTAGGCATTAAGTTGTGACAGGTTTGGTAATTGGTGAAAACCAGTGTCCTTTTGTTCTTTGCTCTATTCTTGTTTCATCGGAATGACCAAAGAGGGGCAACTGTTGTCACTGAATTTTCACCTAAGTCTATACTTATTATATACTCATTGTGTTATATTATTACTATTTGTTTATATGTATTATTATTTGTATGCTTATATTATTATACTTATCCTATTCAATCAATAAGGGATCCATTTGAATTGAAACAAAACCCAAAAGAATAATAAAGGTATGATTCGGCCCATGTTGTTAATAAGAATTAAGTAAAATATAAGTTTGATTGTATTAGAATAAATCAATTACGAAAAGC
The DNA here is from genome assembly GCA_958450335.1 of Hibiscus tridactylites. Classification (NCBI taxonomy): domain Eukaryota; kingdom Viridiplantae; phylum Streptophyta; class Magnoliopsida; order Malvales; family Malvaceae; genus Hibiscus; species Hibiscus tridactylites. The sequence goes on from OY288270.1 coordinate 16,529,531, forward strand.
CCATAAAACTTACATGTCCAATGTTTTTTTACATATCCATAAGGCCTGATCGTCCCCAAACTAAACCCTAACGCCCATTGTAGACTCTCGGCGTGAATGATAATTTGCTGGCAATAGGGCGTAAAAGATATTGGAAAAGTGTTAACACAATGCCAAGAAAATATATTGCGTGGAAGTATACACGGTCTGCAAGTAATACAACAGTTAAGCTGAGTTATCGATCCCACAAGGAATACGTTTTGGAATTTCGATTGCTTAGCAGATTTACTTGTTTTCAAGAAAAACTTTTGTTTTGAAATTGATTTGAATGAAGGAAAAGAAAATAAAATGTTGGCAAGAGAGTGTCTTAGCAAATGATGAGTGTTGGCAGGGAGTGCCTGGTTTTCACATTAATCATGCCATACCGGCTTTCAATAAATCATGTCTTGGCATTGTTTGTCGAGCAGATTCAATGGTGGCATTGCCTCTTTCGAAGGTCAATGCCCTAAATCGTTTATGTTATAAAAAAACCATGTATGTTTTTAGTGAATGTTTTCTCAAAAAACCGATTTGATTAAGTCTCAATCTTTACTCTTGAGGGGTATATTTCACTCCCGAAGTAAGTTCATCTACTTGAACATCTTCTTTCAAAGCATCTCACCTCAGTATCTAGCATTCGTTCGTTGCCACCCAAGTCAGTTATGATATTGAGTTGCAATAAGCTAACTATGTCAGTCGTCGCTTGGCATAGTATTTTAAAAAGAGAGTGTCGGGTTTTGCTTGGCAGTACGCTTAAAAATGGAAATCACGCCAGATAGAACAAAACATTGTCGAGGTAGTTATGGTGTATTAAAAACTAAGCATAAAACATAATGATCAACCTAAACATCCAAACAACTATGAAATTAGTTCATGGTGGGGTTAACAACCAAAAAACCATCATCGTTTTTAACATCCATCATCATTTGAAAATAAAATAAAAATAATTCGACTAAGGATGGGCTAGAAGAGGGTCTTTCGATGCAGCTCTCCACAACCAAGCCTTGGTCGAAGGTTGAACTCCTTGGACTTCGATCAATCTCCGAATCTGGTCTCTCTCTTTCGTTCATTTTTTTCTTTCGTTTCGTCCGTTCTTGATTGATCGGGTATAAATAGGACTCAAGAGATAGCCTTGGTTTATATTGGATTTGAATTTGAACGTGTAGGGGATAAGGAAAAGGATCATCTTATCCAGCGTTATAATCTCAAGGCTGATCGAATTAGGGCTGATGTCATCGTGTCAACGCTCCTTTGGCATCGCAGCTTGGCATGGTTCTGCCAACTGCACTTGGCACTACTCGCTATTTTTTCGGTGATTGATCCAATCCTTATTTTTTCGCAGCCTAATCTAGTCCTATTTTTTTCGGATTCAACAACTTCTTGGCCTGGCATCAAATGCTCTGCTCTGCCAATCGGTGCTTGGCATTAAAGGTCCTTCTATGCCAACGGCTACTCGGCATCCTTCTTGGCATCATCTCCTTCCTTCCATGGTTTGCTTTGCCCTGCCAGAAAATGTGCCTCTTGTTATGCCATCTTGTAAAAAGGTGTCAAAAACAACCATTCAAATTTGCATAACACAAAATCCTAACTCTTAATGCAAATGCATGATTCCTAAAGCAAAATGCAACTAAATGTACTTAAAAAAGTAAAAGCATGTGAAATTGGTATCTAAATCAGTACTTTTGGAGCGTCAACACCTATCTTTGTGTTTATGCGCAGCTAACAGAGAGTTGTTGGATCAGGAATTGATCCAACGATCCAGCTAGAGAAGAATAAGCGACACATCTCCCAACCGTTAGATCGAGGGGAGATCTAATGACCCAGATCACTTTGAAGCAAGCTACACGGATCACCACTAGCGTGTGGCGGCCACACGCCTGACTTTTCAGCTTCCAAAAACGGGTCATCTCCTCTGAGCTTTCCTCGCCTCGATTTTTCCTCGTCGGCGCCATTTGTAGTCACCGGAAACACAAAGAAAGGGAAACAAAAGGGTCAAATTCATAAAATGGAGCACGGTCAGCAAAAAAACAAACTCCTAATTTGAAGCCCTAGCAAGAGTTAAACATAAATCGGAGAACAAAATGCAATAGGCTTAAAATCAATCCCAAAACAGAAGCAAAGTCAAAGGAAAAAACCCCTAAAATGAAGTCACAACTAAAATCGAGCTCAATCCGAATCAAGTCGGAGGCAATTCGGGGGAAGAAATCAGGGATTCATGCTTGAAAATCAAGCATTTTTGTACCTATATAAACACTGTAATTTCATGTAAAGCACACACAGACACGTTACACGGTATACGCTAGAATTATACCCAAAAAAACAGCAATTGGATTCAAGAGCAACAAGCAATTTGTACTCGATTTTCAGTGGGAATAAGAAGCGAGTTCGTTTTCTGGTAATTTTCTTTTTCATTCTTTTGTACGAATTTAAATATAAGAAATGGATAAATTTTTACCTTTTTGAAAAAACATCGTCGTGCATGTAGTTTGAGGATGTATCTCCGATGAATGATACACGTTTTGGAACTCAGCGGGTTTTAGAAATTTGATTTTAAGAAGAGAGATTAAGGTTTTGTTTCTCATATTTTGGTTCTGGAAATTTTACTTATTTGAAAAAACATCATTGTGCATGTTGTTTGAGGATGAATCAAAACGGTTTCAAGTGGCAAGGTTTTTTATAAAAACAATCAAAAAGGTTTTTTTTTAAATTCTGTCGTCGATAGCGGCGACCAGCGCTGGTGGATGGCGGCTGGCACGGCGGATCTTCAATTGATAAAGAATTCATCAGAGAAAATGGGGAGTTCTTGTTTTGATTAGTTTTAACAATGAACCAAAATGAATCTTTATTTCTTTTTTTAAAACTTTTATAGTGACTCGTAACCCGACCCATATCCGTTTCTTGACCCGCGCCTTTCTTTCTCGGGTCTTATGCCGCGACCCTTCATTTTTCAAGCCTCTCAATTTCATCCTCTCTCTTCACAAATTTAGCACCGAATTTTCAATTATTTTCAAATCAGCCTTCAAATTTTATTTTGCTTTCAATTTGGTCCTTAACTGGAATGTGTTTTTAAATGAAAATTAGTCATCCTTTTCTTTGTTTAAAATTTAGTCCATTTAATTATATTGTTAAAGTTTATTTTATTTCTATTTCTTTGTTTTCTTTATGTAAATATGTGCATGTTTAAAACCCTTAGGAATAGGTTCTTCTAAAACTTAGACTAGTAACATGTATGCAGTAAAATTTCCTTTATAATTTTAATAAAGTACACTTAATCTTATAAAAACCTAATTGGTTAAAATGATGTAGAGATTCTAGGGTTTAATCACCATCTAGGGCTTAATTTAAAAAAAAATTAACATACTTAATAATCTCTGTTGTTTTGTTAAAAAGTGAAAATTAACTAATGTGGTGTTTTACCAAACGAAAATGACGGGTTAGCGCTATGAGTGTTAGCGGTGATTGGAGTTCATTTTCTGGGCGGTAAGACCATTAAAATAGGTTTATATTCATTAAACGGACGAATAAATCGAAATTTTTGTGAACTTGCAAATTTTAGTTTTTGAAAATTATTTTTGAATTCGTACCAATTTTTTGGGCGTTGTGGGGTGTTAATCCTTCCTCACGCGTAACCGACCTTCGAACCAGTTTTCTAGATTTTCGTAGACCAAAAACGTTACTTTAATAAATAAAATGTTTTATTAAAATAGCCCTAGTTTTAAAAGTGATCCAATCACACTTTTTTCTATAAAAAAATTGGTGACGACTACATTATTTTTCGTTTTCAAAATGACGGGCTCGAAAGGGTTGCGGCACTAGGTATATGAATTAGTTTGAACACAAGACCAAACTCACTCGCCAATCCAAGAAAGCAATGTGTCTGGGTGATTTTTGTTTGTTATAAAAAAAATAGGATGGGATTCAATTTAAGTAAGTTTGATGTAGGAATTAATGTCTTATTTGAACTGTAATATTTTGACAACGAATAACTCGTTACTCGTGGCCAAAGTTGGTGGGCATAAAGAAGAGACTACTAAGGAAACGACACTCACTTTTCAACAACAAAAATGAGGCTTTAAGATGAAACGATCGACTAAAAGCACTGTTAAGTAGGGGTGAGCGTTTGATCGAGTCGAGTCTAGTCGAGTCAAAAAAATTCGAGTTATTTGAGTTGACGAGTCTAATTTTATCATTCGAACTTTTATTCGAAAATTATTCGAGTTGAAGAAATTCGAGTCGAGTTGAGTTTTCGAATTCCTATAAAAATTTAATTGTAATTATTTATCATGTTATAGTAAGGTTTGATTCAAATTTAAATGACTTTCTCTAATCATATAACATATGCATATATATTTATTCATATTTTTTCATATGTGGCAATATTTCTTCATATTTTTATATATCGGTATGTATATATCGATAAAAAATTGAGGGACTCGTCTCAAACTTAAAAATAAATCCACTAATTAGTAGAAATTTCGAGTTATTCGAATTTTCATTTTACAACTCAAACTTTATTTGAAATTTTTTCGAGTCAAGTCGAGTCTATGAAATTTCGAGTCAAGTCAAGACGAGTCGATTCGAGTTATTTAATTTTTCGAGTTGAGTCGAGTTTTCTCAACCATACTGTCAATAACAAAACCTTCAAACTAAATTATAGAGAAGATTCGCCCGCAGCCCTCCATTAAGAAAAAACCCCACAATTTGAAGTCTTTAACTAGTACTTACCGAGACTTAGAGACACTACAGTTACGTGGTGTTATTTGTCCCACATTGTGCAGCATATAGAGGTGAATGCTAGAAAAACCTTTAAAAGGAATGTGAGCAGCAACGTTCAACTCACTTACCTGGACGGGGGATATGGGCGATCATGGAGGGTATTTGATCTAGTTTAGTCTAAGTATTTCAAGTTAGTCTAGTTGAGTTGAGTTAGTCTATTTGATCTAGTTTAACAGAATTGAGGAATTCAACTAGTACTTGAAAATTGATCCACTAATTATTAAAAAATTTGATTTATTTTAATTTTATTCTAATTTAAACTCATCTATTTTATAAGTCAAACTTTATTTTAATTTTTCGAGTCAAGTTTATAAAATTACTTTTTAAGACAAGTCAAGTTTTTTACGTTGAATCAAGTCAAATATTTTAATATTTTCAAGCCGAGTCGAATATTAATTCGATTTTTTCAAGTCGGTGTTATTTCACATTGCCTACTAGTGCCCAATTTGTGAGGCATATATATATATATATATATATATATATATATATATATATATATATATAGGGTTAGGAATTAGGATCAACTTACACTGTGTAAAACTCATTTAGTTTTACACAGTTTTTGGACCGTTGGATGATGATAATTAATGGCCCAGATTATTTCCTTATCTTTTTTTCCTAAGTGATAATCTTCACATTTTTTACTGTTAATCTCATTCATACATTTCACTCATCCAATGGTCCTAGGTTAGTGTAAAACTAAATGAGTTTTACATCATGTAACTTGATCCCATCCCATATATATATAACACGGTATTTACTATTTACATGTATAGTATAAATTTTAAGTTAAGTCCTAATAAATTCATATAAAAAGATTAAATTACATTTCGAGTATAAATGAAAAATGTATTGAAATCAATCTTAGAATAAGAAGAAAAAGTATACACATCACCTAAATTCAATGTAAAATAATAAAGTAAAAGTAAAACAAGGAAAGAAAAGAAAATGTATGTTAGACTTTGAACGTCTCTGCATGCACATTGCAAGTTTCCATGAGATGTCAACGTAAGGTTAAAAAGTCCCTTCCAGGAAATTATATTATTTTAAGAAAACATCATGAATCCAGTGGGGGTTTTGGACAGGCGCGACATGAGCGATCGCACAGGGCCCCCAAGAGAGAGGGGCCCCGAAAATAGGGAACCTAAATTAAATTAAATATTTGTAAAAAATTATAAAATTATATATATAATTATGTTTATATAAAAAAATTATCTAAAACTTAAAACATGCAAAAAGAATGATAATTTTAAAGTGAAAATATTTGATATTTAGATGTTTATAAGTCAATTTTTTAGTTCTCAAGAGGACAATTTAATAATATTTTTTGTATTAAAGTATTTTTAAAAAAAACACTTATATCTCTTACTGATTATAAATTAATAGTCATATTTTAATAAATTGCACAGGGCCCCCAAAATCTTTGAACCGCCCCTGCATGAATCCTTTGTTAAGGTTGACCACATCATCTCTATATATATATATATATATATATTAACCCACATTAGACGATATATATACAAAGGGAATAAAATGCAATTTGAAAACCTAACTTGAAAGGAAAGAAATATTTCTATTCACCTTTAAAAGTCGTGCATTATAAAAATTGAATATAGAGATATCTGTGGAGTCGTAGTTAGGCAGGAGAATTTTACCGTATACAATCTGCAATGAAGAATCCAGGACCATATGCAGCTTCCCTGCATGCACCACTGGTTACGTTTTCCTCATTCAAATTAGCCTTCTTGTTAAACAGTCAAGTCATCAAAGTTAGCAGCTTCATGTTCAAAAACCTGGTTTAATTTGTTCATCTACGACTAGTTTTTCTTTTCTATTTAAACCCTCTTCCTCCTCTAGTTTTCTGCACAGACTCAAGTTCCTTAGGGGAAAAAACAAGTAAATATATACATATAATCCTTCCTCCTTTCTGAAGAAGCAATGCCGTACTTTTTCACAAACACAATAATCCACAGCGCTGTCAAAGTGTTTGCCATTGCTTTGCTCTTGATTTTTGCTTGTCAGGCTGCGGCTCGTGTGGTTCCTGATGATCATTCCCCAGCACCAGCCGCAGGTTGTAATAATCAAGGATTCATTCCTCCCTACTGTCCACCACCACCAAATTAAATTAACTTTTCTGCTCACCAATCTATACCACTCCAATAATTCATATATATATATATAAGTGATTATTTCCTTTCATGTATTTTGAAATTGAATAAAGATGCACCGAAGTAGACTCGCATCAGTTAAAGCTTGAAAGTACATTTTGGAGATCTGGACCTCAACTCCTCCTAGAGCTGGTGACGCTTGCATCTTTTAGAACAAATCTATGTAATATATAGGATTAATATCCTATACACAGGCGGCGGAAACTAAAAGTTTCCACGAGCGCCTTAGTTTTAGGGTATAGGAATTTAGTTTAAGGTATAAGGTTTAGGCGTAGGGGGTTAGAATTTAAGGATAGTTGTTTCACTTTAAGGTTTAGGGTTATAATTTAGGGTTTAGTTTTTAGGGTAATATGGCGAAGATTTATGTTTTAACCTATAAACCATAAATTATAACCCTAAACCTTAAATTGAAACAACTATTCCTAAATTCTAACCCCTACACCTAAACCCTTAAACTCTATACCCTAAACTAACTCCCTATATCCTAAAACTAATGCGCTTGTAGAAACTTTTAGTTTCTACCGCCTGTGTTTAGAATATTTATTCATATATATATATATATATATCTCCCTTTAAATTCCCTTTTCTAGTTTCTTTTACATTTCTTTAGAATGAAAAAATAATTTGTATTTGAATTTTGATGGATTTTCGGTGTATATACATTGATAACAAATCACGTGCTGATGGACTTTTTTTGGCAATCAGGTTTGAGGACAAGGTGAGACGGATTTTCAATTAGATTTTTAAATTTTATGAGATATTATAAAAAAAGTATTTTTACTAAATCATGTAAAATTAATAAACTTATAAATTTACGTAATATTCAAAGCCGGTCGAATCGAGAATTTTTTTCAAGAACGTATAAAGTTTTAAATAAACATCGATAAAAATGTTTTGAAACAAATATAAATAATATATGTATTTACATATTTTTTTAGTGCATCATGTATAAATTTATACAAAATTAGTGTGTAGATCTGTACACTTGACAATAAACCATACGTTGACACTTCAATAAAAGCTCTTAAGAAATATAAATGAATTTAGATTTTAATAATTAATAAAATTTGTGAATGGGTGACATTACATACTCTATTTGTGAGTTAACGTAAATTTGCACCGAATGTAATAGCCTATTTTTTTAACAATAACATCTGAATTTTATTAATCACTATAAAAGATAATATAATACAATGCATCAAAAAGAAAAAAAAGGGATAAGTCCACTAAAAATCTCTTATAATGGTGCAAAGAAAAGCAGACACTTCCATCGAGATTAGCATACCAAAATTCAGAAACCTTCCTGAATCTTTCTCTTTATCCAAATGAGACGATTTACGCAGTGAAAAAGGAGTGGTGAGCAAACCAAGCTATCAGGCAGATTATTTCCCTACCTAGATCTGATTACATTGGCAAACAACCATCAACCGAGTGGGGATCCATCTTTCTAAGACCATCGACAGAATCATAATCAGAGATTACTGTCGTGAAGATCTCTGTACGAGCACCAACCGACCACTAAAGTATGCTGAAAATCGTGCCACAAAGACAGATGAAACGAACTACAAAAAAAAACAAAGAAAAATATGTCACAAGGACATAGGAAACTTGTAGAGCGTTTGAATGTTCTCTATTTATGAGCGCAAATGCACACTCCTGCCAAGTTATAGTATATAAGATATTGTCTCTCACAGGGATTGGACAGCTTGATTCGAATCATTGTTCCTGCACAAAAAAGTAAATGCACAAGTAAAATAGTTGTTGAGAAGAAAAGTAAAATAAAAACACAAGTATTTGAAGAGAAAGTGATCAAGTTGATAGAGAGGGCAGGGTTATGTTGCTACTTAGTGTGAAACTGCGTTGAATAGGTCAAGTGTGTTTTGCGCTGCCACGATCTGCTGCATTGGCGGGCAATGACGGATTGAGGCGGCAGCAACTTTCGCTGCCACGTCGGCACTCTACTCTTGCAACTTTCGTTGTCCCGGCAGGTGAGATGGAGAGAAGTCCCGACGGCAAGTCTGGCAGATACTCCAAGTTCGGCGAAGCAATTCTGAACTGATCCTACCTATGTTTAGGCTAGGATTCTATTGCTGCGTGATGTAGGCAATACCTAGCAATCTCAGCGTAAACCTAACACAAACAATCAACGTTTGGTTGCTCCTTTTAGCCGCTGAAATTTTAACTTATGTCTAAGTCGAATTAGTCAACACCTCGTCATGATAAGACCGTGCTTAATTCTTTCGTGAGTTTGACACTGTCGTGCCCGACAAATGGATTCTTCAACTGGACTTTTGGAACTAATTGAAGGAAGTGAAGTATATGAATTAAGCAAACTAAGAGTATTTTATTGCAAAAACAAACTTGAAAACCTAACAACCGTTCTCACAACTAATTACAACATAACCCAAACCCAAGAGAAATTTAGAACATGTCGGTGGCAAGAAAATCTAAGCTATGCCTAAGGAAAACCTATGCTCTGTATCTTGAAATACAAAAATATGTTAAGTATATATATGCCCTAGTCTAGGTTAAGTCCTCCTTGGAGTAGAAGTCTTCAAAGAGCTTTTGCATTAAATGCAACTTTAAATTACGACTTCTTTGAGTTGAATTTGGACTTCTTTTCTCGTTGCCTTGCTCCGCAAGTAAGCTCATTCTTCTCCTTTGGTGGCTCTGTCTGCTGCTCCAAGCGTCATAAAATTGAGTGGACGACATCATTAGAATCAGAATTTTCTGCTTTGTCGATCGCACTCCAATTTACCAACTCCTCACTGTGGTGCCTTGGGCGGCAGACTCACTTTGTTATCCTGGGCGGCAGCCTCACTTTGCTGCCCTAGGCGACAGGTATGGCGGCAGGTGCTACTTGGCAGCTGTTGTCTCTGTCTGGAACTGCATCAGTACAGCTCCCTGATCTGCTGCCTCAGCATCATGTCCTCAGCTCCTCTCTCCTTCTACTAGTCTCTAGTGCCCGAAACTAAAACTAAACTAAAACGATATCTTTTCCTTACCAAATAAGAGATAATCAACAAAAAGCATGACAAGTAAAGAATACTGTAAAATGCAATGCATGAGCCTAACTATGCCTAAAATGTACTTAAAAACAGCAATAATATGAGGTGTAATGTGCATGAAATATAGAACTAATAGACAATTTACAAAACTCGTGCACAAAGGCATAGATTCTTATTAAAATATGAAAAAACAAAAAAAATAATAGACTTGGTAGTCAACAATCAATACTAAAATTAATTGCCAACCACCGATCAAAGGAATGAAAGCAAAGTTGCATGCGACAAAGATCTACGAGACAATGACTAGATTAAAAACCCTAAAAGAGAGTATCTGCACAATAGTGTAGAGCATTTATTAGAAAATCATAATTAAGATCTTTTAATTAATAAGTGATTGAGGATATTCATTCTCTTTGTATTTTGTATAAATTGAAATTTTAATGTTTATATTGAGAATATAAACATCGCTTTATTGTAAAAAAAAAAACTATAATTGTTTCAATAGTAGGTGAATAATATATACTCAGTACATTGTTAAGTTATTATACGGTAGAATGACCACAATATTGTGGTCAAATTTTTCTCTTAAAATATGGTTTAGGGAAGATTATTTTCATATCTATGGTGGTTTATTGTTCAAATTAGAAGTTGAACTGATTTCTACTCGACTTTAAACAATGTTTATCTAGAAAATAAATTCAAAGATGAAAATAAGCTTGAAGACAGATCAAGGATAGTCCGACTTTGAATAATGTTCATTATTTTTACTGTTTAAAGACGGATCACAAGCAGTTTGACTTTAATATATTAGTATTAACATGAGAAAAACATTCTTCAAAGACGAATTGTGTTTATTTCAACTTTTAATTTACTACAGTAAACAACCATATTTTGTGAAATAAAATAGAGAGTACCATAGTTTGAGGGAAAATTAGGGATCCATATTTAGGTAAATTTGCCGTTTTTATACGTTGAATGAAGCAAAAATAGCAAATGAAACATTTTTAATTTATAAAATCCGATTCCGATAGAAGAACTTTGACCAGGGGCAGATATAAAGCTTGGGTTGGGACTGGTGCCCTCAAATATTTTTTTATTAAAGAGTACAATAAAAAAATTTATTTACTAAATTTTTAATTCATTTAAACTTTGTTTTCTATTTTTATATTTAATTATACTTTAGCTCCTGATTTTGATTCAGGGCTTCATTATTGTCTCTGATAATGCACTCATTCTTTTAATTTTTTTTCGAACAATTGATATATATATATATATATATATATATATATATATATATATATATATATATATATATATATATATATATATATATATATTACTCATTTGCTATGGCATGAGATTTTACCTATTAAAAGGAAGAAAAATATTTTATCATAAAAAATAGATATATATTTTTTTATGTTACAAAACACAACAAATTGATGCACCATAGTTAGAAAAAAAATTTTAATATATACTTTAACTTTAAACCTTAATACTAAGACATATGTAAAAAAAATTATTTTCACTATCTGTGTATTAAATATAGGTCCTACAAATAAATATTTTTTAATTAAGTCAATTTTACTATGATAAATAAAGGTACCGAAAGGGTACAACACTTGAGGATACCAATAGTAAGAATAGGCATCCCGAGATACGCATGAAAACAAAATCAAAATAATAGCCTAAACTCCCCCCACCCCCACAATGAGGGAAGTAGCCATGATTGAATTACTAGAGACAGACTGATTAATTTTAAAATGAATAGGTTTAAAAAGTAATTAAATCATAAAAAATAAGAAAAATTTTAGTTTAATTATACAAATTTTAAAGTTAATAGGCCTTAAAATAATTAAACTAAAAAAATGAGGAATCAATATTTAATTTTATTAATTTTAATTATCAGGGTCGTAAAAACCAATATACCATAAAATTTCAGGAAGAATAAGGGCTTAACTAGTAAGTACATAGATTTTAAAACTTTTAGAGCTAAAAATGCAATTAACTCTTTAAATTTAGAGACAATTGCCCCTTTCACCTATAAGGTGACTCCGTCCCTGACCACAACACCAAAATCTAACCACACCTCCAAAAACATTATAAACAAAAGGGAAAACTACACTGGTGGTCCCCTAACTATTATTGTTTTCCTATTTTGGTCCCAAAACTATTTTTTTCGGCAAAATTGTCCCTTCTGTTACATAGTTTTCCTGTATTGGTCCCCGACGTTAAATATCTAACGGTTTTGCTGACGTGGCATTTTTAAAATATTTTTTAATATTTTTAATCATTTCTCTCTCTTCTTTCCTTTCTTCTTCATCTTCTTTATTTTGTTTTTCTGCAGTCTCATTAAAATAAACTGCTTCTGGGTTTGTTTTAGCAAAATTTCTGGGTTTGTTTATTTATTTGTATTAGCAAAATTTCTGGGTTTGAAATTCATCATCACAGGTAAATATAAAGTGGTTCTGAGTTTGTTTGTTTGTTTTTACTTCACATCTAAGGTTTCTGAGTTTGATCAATTAATAATGTTCATTTGTTTGTTGCAGCTACAATATAGTAAATCCTATATATTTCTGGAACTTGTTGAGTTTCAAAGTAACATAGCTTGGAAGCAGCTCAATGGCCTCCGAAAATGGTTTCAATGGTGTTAAAGATACTGACTTGCATGAAGCTGGCACATCGAACGGCCGCGAAGAGCCGGAGAAAGTCTCTAGCGTGAATGGAGAAAATCAAGATCCTGGGAGCACCAAAGGAGATGAGAAAACTAACACGATTTCATTTTACAAGTTGTTTTCCTTTGCTGATTCTAAGGACATCTTATTAATGATCATCGGCACGCTCGCTGCTGCCGGGAACGGTCTATCGATGCCCCTTATAACAGTCTTGTTTGAGAATCTCATTGATTCTTTTGAGAACAACCAGAGTAATGACAACGTGATCGAAGTCATCTCCAAGGTATGTAGAATTATAGCCATAATGATATCTAAGATGGAAACTCGTGGACAAAATGCTTATGCTAAAGCCGCTACCGTAGTTGAACAAACAATTAGTTCAATCCGAACTGTAAGTTTCGTCTCAAAATTACGTGCAGTCATCGATTTTGCTTTTTCTTATTTGGTGAAAATATATAACCAATCATTTGATTTGATTCCAGGTTGCGTCATTTACTGGTGAAAAGCAAGCCATAAACAATTACAACAAATCACTTGTTACTGCTTATAAATCAGGCATCCAGAAAGGTACTGTTGCTGGACTAGGTGTTGACATGGTGATGCTAATTATATTCTGCAGTTATGCGTTGGTTGTCTGGTTTGGTGGGAAGATGATTTTGGAGAAAGGGTACACAGGTGGTCGAGTACTTAATGTGATTATGGCTGTATTGACTGGTTCCATGTGCATTTAAATTTTGAAATCTCTCCATTTTTTACTTTATGCATGTTTAGTAGGCTAAATTTCTTGGTACATATGGATGTTTCAGGTCTTTGGGTCAGGCATCTCCGTGCATGAATGCATTTGCAGCCCGTCAAGCTGCAACATTTAGATGTTTGAGTCCGTCAAAAGGAAACCTGAGATTGACACCTACGACATGAGTGGGAAAGTGTTGGAGGACATTCGTGGGGATGTAGAACTGAAGGATGTTTATTTCAGTTATCCTGCCAGACCAAAGGAGTAAATTTTCAGTGGATTTTCTCTTTCTATTCCGAGCGGCACAACAGCTGCCTTGGTTGGACAAAGTAGAAGTGAAAAATCATCTGCGATCAGTCTGATAGAGAGATTTTATGATCCACAAGCTGGCGAGGTTCTTATTGATGGCATTAATCTCAAAGAATTTCAGCTTAGATGGATCCGAGGAAAGATTGGTCTTGTTAGCCAAGTGCCTGTGTTGTTTACGTCAAGCATTAGGGATAATATAGCATATGGAAAAGAAGGTGCAACCACGGATGAGACTGCGGAAAAACAAAATAAAGAAGATGAAGAAGAAAGGAAAGAAGAGAGAGAAATGATTAAAATATTAAAAAATATTTTAAAAATGCCACGTCAGCAAAACCGTTAGATATTTAACGTTGGGGGACCAAAACAGGAAAACTATGTAACAGAAGGGACGATTTTGCCGAAAAATATAGTTTTGGGACCAAAATAGGAAAACAGTAATAGTTAGGGGAGCACCGATGTAGTTTTCCCTAAACAAAACCAAAAGAAACGCAACATCGACTCGCCCCTAAACAAAAAAACATGACTACAAAACCCACGGCAAAATAAAAGAACCCTGAAAATCAACCTAGCAAAACCATCTTCTATTTCAAAGTGGCCTCCATAAACGACAGGAACTCTTCTTCCACAAGGCCTTCAACATCACCAATTGCTCAACCATACACCTCTCCATTGCTAATGAAAAACTCTCGTCGTTCATCGATATCTAGCTCTCATTCGAATGACGACCAAACAAAAGATCTTGATCGAACATTGAAACTATAGTAGCATTTAAACATTACTGTAACAACGGGAAGTCGCCATCAATCCTTTGTTTTACTTAGGTGCGATTGGAACACCTGAAAAACCCGATTATTCTAATAAAACTAGTTTTTATTGTTTTTATTAAAATAACGAGTTTTGGTCTGCGAAACCATAAGATAGGTTCGGGAGTCGGTTACGTGTGGGGAAGGATGAGCACCCCCACAACGCCCAAAAATTGGTACTTGTCGATTATGTAATGTCTTAATGGTGGAATTATGAATTCGAATTTAAATTTAGAAATTATGATCCCTTAATTTAAAATAATATTTAAAAATGTATGTTTATGAAAGGAAAGGTACACTCCAACGCCCGGAGCATAATTTCCGTTAGACTCCCGACTGAAGGAAGTCTATTTTGAAGATTAAGATTTAGAATAAAAATATTTTTTAATAGAGACTATCGAAAAGTGGCACCTTACGCTCAGGGTACGTTTTTCACAATAATCCCCACTAAAAAGTTTTAATTTAAAATTCAATCAAACAACATAAATAAATATATTTTATTCAAACATGGCATACAAAATAAAATATACAAACATGACATATAAAATAAAAAACATACCAACAAATATAAAAACATCTTATATTTCATACAAAGATATTCATTACAAAAAAAACAACATTAAAATAAATACAAAGATGAGGATCAAAATTTACCCTACTAGAAGCTCGAAATAAGAACTTCACCCGACCCCTAGCAGGATCTCCGCATCACCTCGCTACAACTCAAAAATTGATTCGAACGAAACTCGACAAGGCCTCCAATAGAATCAACTGTTCGAACCATTAAAAGGGCACTGCCCCTAAGGTTCGAAAGGGCATTGCCCTCTTCTTGCGCCATTTCTGTGGCTTCATTTGTTGTGTCTAATTCAATTACTTTGCCTCCCTATTTATAGTGATGGGGAGGGGGGATGATTCATGCAATTAGGGTGCGTGGATGCCTTGCATGGCATCCACGGTAGTTTAGGTTTTTTTTTGCCTTTTTTTTACTTTTTTTACTTTTTCATTTTTTTATAAGATACATTTGAGTGAAAAATAAATAATTATGGCCCGGACATAAAATGGGTATTACAGCTGCTCCCCTTTGCTCATTGTTGTGTAACATGAATAGAGCAAAGATAAAAGGATAACCATTTTATGTCCGTTCGGGTCTAGGTTCCTTTTTCTGGCCACGCTCCTTCTTGAACTCCGCTTGATCTGTTTGGCTGCTCTTGTAGGCATAATCTTCACAATGGAACGATCCGCTAGGGAGATAATCTTTAGACTACGGAGACCCGTGGGAGAAGCAAAATAAGTCCGGCTTGCTACGGCTCTGACATTAACGAATACCTGGAGAAAACTTGACCTAACTGTGACACTGACAGAGCGGTGAGGTCTACAAAACTTGATCCATTTAACAAGGTAGCTTGATCTTGAGGAGAAAGATTGATCCACTGCAACTCTACAGATGCGAGAAGATCTGAAGAAGGCTCGATCATCTGCAACTCCATTGATGCGAGAAGATCTGAGGAAGGGTCGATCATCTGCAACTCTATCGATGCGAGAAGATCTAAAGAAGGATCGATCATCTGCAACTCCATCGATGCGAGAAGATCTGAAGAAGGGTCGATCTGCTACAACTCAATTGATGCGAGAAGATCTGAAAAGAGGCGATCTACTGCAACTCCATTGATGCTAGAAGATCTGATGAAGGGTCGATCTACTGCAACTCCATTGATGCGAGAAGATCTGAAAAGGGGTCGATCTACTGCAACTCCATTGATGCGAGAAGATCTAAAGAAGGGTCGATCATCTGCAACTCCATTGATGCGAGAAGATCTGATGAAGGGTCGATCTACTGCAACTCCATTGATGCGAGAAGATCTGAAAAGGGGCAATCTACTGCAACTCCATTGATGCGAGAAGATCTGATGAAGGGTTGATCTACTGCAACTCCATTGATGCGAGAAGATCTGAAAAGGGGCGATCTACTGCAACTCCATTGATGCGAGAAGATCTGAAGAAGGGGTCGATCTACTGCAACTCCATTGATGCGAGAAGATCTGAAAAGGGGCGATCTACTGCAACTCCATTGATGCCAGAAGATCTAAAGAAGGGTCGATCTACTGCAACTTCATTGATGCGAGAAGATCTGAAAATGGGCGATCTACTGCAACTCCATTGATGCGAGAAGACCTGAAAATGGGCGATCTACTGCAACTCCATTGATGCGAGAAGATCTGAAGAAGGGGTCGATCTACTGCAACTCCATTGATGCGAGAAGATCTGAAAAGGGGCGATCTACTGCAACTCCATTGATGCGAGAAGATCTAAAGAAGGGGTCGATGTACTGCAACTCCATTGATGCGAGAAAATCTGAAAAGGGGTGATCTACTGCAAGTCCATTGATGCGAGAAGATCTGATTAGTACTAGAACTCCGTCAAAGAGACAATGAAGAGTGTCCCTGGTTTACACTTCTTTTGCATTTTTCCCAAATGCACAGGGATTAACGGATTTGATTTACCTTTACCAGTAGTCGTTTGCTCCGGGCTAGTTGTACCATTCCCCTGGGTACAATCAGTTTATACCAATCATGAGATTGGATTTTCCCAAGGATTTATTTTCCTTGGACCATTCGTGAAAATGGATTTTCGATGGACATCTGAATTGTCCATTGTCTTAAACTTAATCGTGTTTAAGCACGTTATGCCGGTATTTCTGTCGGCTTTCGAATTTGCATTTTTCCCAAATGCATAGGGATCAACGGTTTTGACTTGCCTTTACCGGTAGCCGTTTGCTCCGGGCTAGTTGTACCATTCCCCTGGGTACAATCAGTTTATACCAATCATGAGATTGGATTTTTCCAAAGGATTTATTTTCCTTGGACCATTCGTGACAATGGATTTTCGATGGACATTTGAATTGTCAATTATCTTAAACTTAACCGTGTTTAAGCACGTTATGCCGACATTTCTGTCGGACTTGTCAAAAATAGCTTTGATCCTCATGAGAGAACGAAGTTGAGAAATTCACATTTTTAAGATTATCCTTAAGAAAGGATGGAATTAAGAAAACCCAATTTTTGAGAAAAAGTTTCCTTAAAAAATGACGAAATTTAAGAAAATGTGTCCTTAAGAAAGGGTAGAGTTAAAAAAACTCTTGTTTTGAGAAAAATGTGTCCTTAAGAAAGGACGAAGTTAAGAAGCTCTTGCTTTGAGAAAAGTTATCCTTGAGAAAGAACGGAGTTAAGAAACTTTAATTTTAGAAAAAAAAAGGTGTCCTTAAGAAAGAATAGAGTTCAGAAACTCCAATTTTGGGAAAAGGTGTCCTTAAGAAAGGACGGAGTTAAGAAACTCCTGGTTTGAGAAAAGTTATCATTGAGAAAGAACGGAGTTAAGAAACTCTTGTTTTTAAGAAAAAGTGCCCTTAAGAAAGGACAGAGTTAAGAAACTCAAATTTTGGGAAAAGATGTTCTTAAGAAAGGACGGAGTTAAGAAACTCGTGTTTTCGAGAAAAGTGCCCTTAAGAAAGGACGGAGTTAAGAAACTCAAATTCTGGGAAAAGGTGTCCTTAAGAAAGGATGGAGTTAAGAAACTCGTGTTTTTGAGAAAAGGTGCCCTTAAGAAAGGACGGAGTTAAGAAACTCGTGTTTTTGAGAAAAGGTCCTTGTGGAAGGACAAAATTAAGAAATTCTGGTTTTCAAAAAGATGTCCTTGTAGAATGATGGGATTAGGAAATTCCTGTTTCGGAAAAACTATCCTTAAGAAAGGATGGACTTAAGACCTTTTTATTTTCAAAAAATTTCCTTATGAAAGGATTGGTTTAAAAAAAAATTCACTAACCAATGCAAGGTTAGCTTCTGGTAATGTATTTTTATGCAAATGGTACGCATGCGCATGTTTTTATGATGATGCAAAGATGCATGAAACTCTTGTCGGAATGCTTATCATAACACGTGAACATGTTTGACAATGCAATTATGCACATGTCTTCATGTCGAAATGAATGTTTCCTGAAACATTAGATGTCATGATGTATGAACATTTTTGACGATAGGATAATGTGTATGTTTTCATGTATGACTTCATGGAGTTCTTGTAGAAGTCCCTTTCTTTTGGTCTTAGTTTGATTTTCTGATTCTTCTTCGAAATTTGCCCCGACAAAAATTTTTCCCCCAGGCTTCATTGTCCTTTTCTGGATAAGGTGAATGACTCCGACGTCGTCTTCTTCTTTCCTTTTTGGTGGCAAGATCGGGAAAAAGTTGACTTTGGAACTTTATCGCATGAAGTTATGACCTGAAAATGAAATGGAATACTAGTTAGTAATATGTTCAGAAAATTTTGTCATTTTTCACCTAGATGTTTGAGCTTTTTTTTTGTATTCGGCCTCCTTCAGGGCTAAATCATGTTGCTTCCCCTATAGTTGAGGTCTTCGATCTCTTTGTTGGACTTGTTTGTATGTACAAGAAAAAATGTGCTATGGGTGCACTTAACTTTGTGTTTGATGCATGTGTCTAGCCTAAATGCATGATGACTTGTACGATGCATGCAGTTAATGTAGAATGATGGATGTGTGAATGAGAGATTCTGATTTTCTACTTAAAGCCCCCCCTGACTCTATGGTAGTCAGATATTTGCCGCTGATAAATAGTGCTCGGTGCCTTATCTGTAAGGATGACCCAACTTTCCTTGGGTTTGATCATTTTTTGAATTATTTCCTCAGGTGAATGCCTCAACATTTTTGTCTAAGACTGCTCTTGAAGCGAACTCGAAGCTTGAAGTATGTTTTCATCTCTTCTTGAAGAGCTGTCATTGTTCTTGTGAACACGTTAGGTTGCTCCCCGGTCGGGTCTATAAATTTGTTGTTGGTTCATGGCAGCTCATTACTTTTGGTTCTAGCAAAGTGCTATAATCGATAATTGATGTAACACCCCAATTTTGGGCTTAGAAGTTTTGGGTTTGAACCAGACCGGTCGGATTTTCGGTTCAAATATAAAAGGTGGTTTTAAGGAAAGCCTAGTTCGGGTTGCATTAAAAATATGGAAAAATGTCTTAAAATCCTCTTTTATTATATATAAGAGAAAGGTGAAATCAATTTTACAAAATGAGGTTTGGAAGAGTGACATTTTGGGTTAGTGACCAAAATGTAATTTTTGAAAACTGGGTGACTGTTTTAAAAAGGATTGAAACTTTGAATCTTTAAGGAGCTATTTACCCAATAGGAGTTTCTCCAGATTTTTCTTAAATATTAAAGGTTTAATTAATGGTTTTTAAATAAAAGTAAAAGGGAGGGAAGATATTTTGGCATTTTCCAACTAACTTTTCCAAATTCCCATTTTCCTTTTCTCTCATCTTTTCTCTCAAACCAAACACTTTCTCCAGCACATTTTCCCTCTGATTTTGTCATCCAAATATGAGATTTCAATCCTCTTTTGATCTCTAATCATCTCTTCAACAAAACCTTATCATTTGCTAATTGGATTTTCAAGAATCTTGGTTCCAAAAAGGGAGAAACTCAAGTTTAGAGGTATGAACGTCCTTCTCCTCTAAATTCTCAGTTCTTTACTGAAATTCCCAAGTTCTCAATCCTTGAATTGTGTCTTGTTAAAGGTTTTGCAAATGTATTCTTGATCTTGGCTTTAAAATGCAAGATTTGGTTAGTTTTGATGAATTTTCGTATGATCTGATTGGGCATTATTTTGAGATGTCTTTTTGATGTTAAATGGATGTATAATTGATGAGAAATTGAGGTTTGATCAATGCAATCCCGGATAGGTTGTTTTTCCTAAGTTTTGCTTGAGTTTTTTTGTTGTTTTTGGAGTGGTTTTGATGATCTGTTATTGCTGGAGGTATAAGGACGTGGTTGGGATCATTTTGGATGTTAATTGATGTTTATAAATGGTTAGAAGTGATGGATCTTGGCTGGGTTAAGTTTTGGAAGTGTTTGGAGGTGATTTCGGTTGTGTTTGGTAGCCGAAATGTTGGATTTGCTAAGAGCAGCGAGTTTAGATGTGTTGCTGGTGTTTTTTATGCATAATGATGCATTAATCCTCTGTTGTTATGTGCTTGAAACAGGGGAGAGTGATTCGTGAGCAATAGAGGTGGCGTTGAAGGTTTCAGATGCTTGGAAGGCTTGTTGGCTAGCCTAGTTTTGTGTATCGGTGAGTGAAGTTGGGTTTTCGGCTTTAAAACCAAGGTTTGAAGGTTTTGGGAGCTTAGTTTAAGTCTAAACAACTTAAATAAGCTCAAGAGTAAGTAAATGGAATTTCTCTCTTGGTTTGTGTATGAATTGGTTTTTAAAGCACTTGTGATTGTTGGATGCAATGCATGTGAATTGCATGTCTTAAATTCTGTTTCGAAAGCATTTTATAGCATGGTTTAATGCTGGTTTTGAAAGTCGTGTGTGAAGGATGCTCAAGGTAAGAGTTCCTTGGTTTTGTACATTGGAATTGTAGGATTGATGCATAGTGTTGCATGTTGTTTAATGACTTTGTTTAATGCTTCAAAAACAATGGATTGATGATGGTAAATGGTGGTTTTGGCATTTTGGTTATGCTTGTAAAACATTGGATTAATGTGGTAAGAAGGTTATATTGGCAAGTGATGTAAGTGGTTCTTGGTTACTTTAATCGGATATAATTAGCCAGCTATAGGATTGGGTGCACCGTGAATAAAGTCGCCTTGGATGTGGAGTGGTTGTGAGTGAACCGGTAACTCCATCCAAGTACACTAACGAGATGGTTAAGAACACCATGGTGATTAAAATTCCATGGGTGGGTCTTGTGTTAAGGTCATAATGGTGGTTAAAATTCCATTTGAGGACCTTGTGTAAGCAAAGGTCATAATGGTGGTTAAAATTCCATTTGTGGACCTTGTGCTTGTTAAGATCACAATGGTGGTGTAAAGTCCATGTGTGGATCTTGTGATGTATGTCCCGGATCTCGTTAGTGATGTTATACAACTACCAATGGGTGATGCTAAGGTCATATGGTGGTTAAAATTCCATATGAGGACCTTGTGCATGTTAAGGTCGTATGGTGGTTAAAATTCCATATGAGGACCTTGTGAATGTTAAGGTCATATGGTGGTTAAAATTCCATATGAGGACCTTGTGTATGGTAAGGTCAAATGGTGGTTAAAATTCCATTTGGGGACCTTGAGATTGGTAGTGTGTATGAAGCGTGGGGACAACGCTTGTGATCCGCGAATCCGATTGAGTCTTGTGTTATGATGGTTTGTGAATTATCACTTGGAAGCCAATATAAAGTTCTTGAATATGATGAAGCATGAGATGCTTGAAATGATGCATGATTGCATGAGAAGTGTGTAATGTTCTATGAATGCATGTTTTACTTGTTAGCTTGAACAAGTGTTTATCTTCCATTGAGAGTGTTGCATTGTGTGCATGGAATCTCTTTAATGCATTGAAGTCTTGAGAAGGCTTGTTTAAAAGGCATGTAATGCAAATGTTGAGTTTGTGGTTCATGTGTTGCATTTGTTTAATGCATGTGATTAATTGAAGGAGTAAGTGGTTTTCAAGGGTTTCTTACTTTGAAAAGGATTTACAAGAATGAGAAATGTATAATGTGAAGCGGAAGTGTTTTCCAAGGATCTTGTATTTAACTTTGCATATGATGTTCATGCATGGGAAGGTTATATTGTTGGTTTTGCAAGTTTGTGCTTTGAAGAGGATTACTTAGCTTTTCTAAGCTAAGGGTTGGTTTTCATGTTTGAGCCATGCATGATTTAAAGCATATTTTTAAAAAGGGTTTTCAAACATTGCTTTGGTTTATCGAATTATGATGCTTTTGAAAAAGGTTTTATGATTCGCTGCATTGATGGTGTTTTGGTTTTGAGCATTCCTCACTAAGCATTATGTGCTTACGCTCCTTTTTGTCCATCAATGCAGATAATTGAAGTTGGAACAACGAGAAGCAAGGGATTCAAGAAGAGCTCCACTTGAGATGTATGTCTCGGTTAATAGCTATAGATAGTAAAGGCAATGGGGGAAGAATCTCTTATGTTGATGTTTAATGAGATTGTGTATGTTGGACAAGTATGGTTTATGATTTTGAACTATGTGGATTAACGCTTGCAACCTTTGAATCTTCTTATTCTTAAGTCAATATGATATGCTTCTTGTTTTAAAAGCATGAATGAGTTTTGGATGTGTTGAATGAGTTGGTGCACCTAGGGGTGGTTTTGTATCTAGACTTTGATGCAATTATGTTCCTTGATTGTTGAATGACTTGCTGGTATGATTTGGATGCCTTTGGAGCATGTTTGATGGGTCGAATGTGTGATAAACCAGCAAAATTTCTGCAATCTGGGCAGCCTGTTTCGGAACAGGAGCTACCGTATCGGAACGGAGGCCCTGAAATGGCCTAGGCGTTTCGAAACGGGTAGAACCGTTTAGCCACTGCCAGGCCTTGTTTCGGTACTGGTTTCAAAACGGTCCCGCGTTTCGGAACGGGTCCTTCCTGTTCCGAAACACCCGACCGTTGGGCACTGAAATTGTTGGTTAAATGTTTTGAAAACCTTGCGTTTTGGTCCTGAACTTTGTATATGCAATTGAATGAGTTTGAGGAGTCCGTTTGAGCTGAAATTTGGCAGAGAAGCATGAAACATGACTAATTTTATATTGGTAACTCAAAAGTTGGTTAAGTCCTTGTAACTTCCAAAATTTACATTTTGGTCCCTAAATTCATGTTTTGTGCAATCGAGTCCCTGAATGTTTTCTGATTGCGATGATCTTTGAGTATGCTGATTGTATGATCATATCTAGGGTTAATGTGCATTTAGATAAGTTTAAAGAGAAAAAAAAGGTCGTTAATCAAGGTTGACTTTCGGGTTGACTTTGGTTTTCCCCGTGTAAACTTCTTAATTCGGGTCAACCGTCTAGGCCGGGTTAAGGGGGTTACAATTGATGTAGTCATCTAGGGTGCAGAAGTCTGACTTGGCATCAGAGGCTCACTTCCTGAACTCGTCGAGGAAAGCTCTCAACTTGGGGCCTTGAAGAGGTATGCTGTCTGTATGAGTGCAAAGGTTATTTGAAAATGCCCCTGGATTGGTCAACTTCGCTTTATCCGGTATTTGCTAACATGGGGCATCCCGAGATCGGTTTCAAAGTTCCGAAATGAATACATGTAAATGCAAGGTACATGTTCTAGATGTGAAGGTACTGATTCAAAATAGAATGTATGCATGTAAATGGAAAATGCATGTCCTAGATGAGAAAACACTGATTCAAAAATGGTTCCTGTGGTTCAACTTCTGAATTTACGGGATTTATTCGCAACTTTTGAATGTTGCATCGATATCTAGGGTACTAAATTTTCTCCCGATGATAATTTTTCAAATAGGGAACCAGACGTGAATCAATACTTCATGCTGATGAAGTGCAAAAATTAAAATGTTATAGTGGTGTCATGTAATTAATGTGGAATGAATGACTTAATGCAACATGATCACCAAAGAGAAGAAACATGTTAATTCATAATAAAAGAGTCGAATTGATAAATTGAATAATGAATAAGACAAAAATTAGAAGCAAAGAAAATTGAACATGCATAGAAAATAAAGGCATCAAAACCTAAGCAGGGTGACTGCTGACGGGCAGAGTTTTGGTTTGGATTTAAGGGGTAAGTTCTAAGGGTTCACTATATGTGTTTTGGTTCTAAAGTAACGGTACCTGAACTGTTGCTAGGACATCGATTCGGGAGGATACATTTCCCGAGGTCTGCACGGAGACAGAGGTCTCACGAAGACAAAAGGACCTATATCCTGGAAGTGTTTCACCATCCTACACGGAGTGAGTACCTCACGGAGGCGTGGTTTCTCTAAAAAAAATTTAATCTAATCTTTCAAACTCTGGTGAAGATATTAGTAATACACGGGAAGTCGCCACCAATCCTTTGTTTTACTTTAGGTGCGATTGGAACACCTGAAAAACCCGGTTATTCTAATAAAACTTGTTTTTATTGTTTTTATTAAAATAACGAGTTTTGGTCTGCGAAACCATAAGATAGGTTCGGGAGTCAGTTACGTGTGGGGAAGGATGAGCACCCCCACAACGCCCAAAAATTGGTACCTGTCGATTATGTAATGTCTTAATGGTGGAATTATGAATTCGAATTTAAATTTAGAAATTATGACCCCTTAATTTAAAATAATATTTAAAAATGTATGTTTATGAAAGGAAAGGTACACTCCAACGCCCGAAGTATAATTTCCGTTAGACTCCCGACTGAAGGAAGTCTATTTTGAAAATTAAGATTTAGAATAAAAATATTTTTTAATAGAGACTATCGAAAAGTGGCACCTTACACTCAGGGTACGTTTTTCACAATAATCCCTACTAAAAAGTTTTAATTTAAAATTCAATCAAACAACATAAATAAATATATTTTATTCAAACATGACATACAAAATAAAATATACAAACATGACATATAAAATAAAAAAACATACCAACAAATATAAAAACATCTTATATTTCATACAAAGATATTCATTACAAAAAAAAACAACATTAAAATAAATACAAAGATGAGGATCAAAATTTACCCTACTAGAAGCTCGAAACAAGAACTTGATCTAACCCCTAGCAGGATCTCCGCATCACCTCGCTACAACTCAAAAATTGATTCGAACGAAACTCAACAGGGCCTCCAATCGAATCAACTTTTCGAACCATAAAAAGGGCACTGCCCTCTTCTTGCGCCATTTCTATGGCTTCATTTGTTGTGTCTAATTCAATTACTTTGCCTCCTCCCTATTTATAGTGATGGGGAGGGGGGATGAGTCATGCAATTAGGGTGCATGGATGCCTTGCATGGCATCCACGATAGTTTAGGGTTTTTTTTGCCTTTTTTTTTACTTTTTCATTTTTTATAAGATACATTTGAGTGAAAAATAAATAATTATGGCCCGGACATAAAATGGGTATTACAGCTGCCCCTCTTTGCTCATTGTTGTGTAACAGGAATAGAGCAAAGATAAAAGGATAACCATTTTATGTTCGTTCGGGTCTAGGTTCCTTTTTCTGGCCACGCTCCTTCTTGAACTCCGCTTGATCTGTTCGGCTGCTCTTGTAGGCATAATCTTCACAATGGAACGATCCGCTAGGGAGATAATCTTTAGACTACGGAGACCCGTGGGAGAAGCAAAATAAGTCCGGCTTGCTACGGCTCTGACATTAACGAATACCTGGAGAAAACTTGACCTAACTGTGACACTAACAGAGCGGTGAGGTCTACAAAACTTGATCCATTTAACAAGGTAGCTTGATCTTGAGGAGAAAGATTGATCCACTGCAACTCTATAGATGCGAGAAGATCTGAAGAAGGCTCGATCATCTGCAACTCCATTGATGCGAGAAGATCTGAGGAAGGGTCGATCATCTGCAACTCTATCGATGCGAGAAGATCTAAAAAAGGATCGTTCATCTACAACTCCATCGATGCGAGAAGATCTGAAGAAGGGTCGATCTGCTGCAACTCCATTGATACGAGAAGATTTGAAAAGAGGCGATCTACTGCAACTCCATTGATGCGAGAAGATCTGATGAAGGGTCGATCTACTGCAACTCCATTGATGCGAGAAGATCTGAAAATGGGTCGATCTACTGCAACTCCATTGATGCGAGAGGATCTAAAGAAGAGGCGATCTACTGCAACTCCATTGATGCGAGAAGATCTGATGAAGGGTCAATCTACTGCAACTCCATTGATGTGAGAAGATCTGAAAAGGGGCGATCTACTGCAACTCCATTGATGCGAGAAGATCTGAAGAATGGGTCGATCTACTGCAACTCCATTGATGCGAGAAGATCTAAAAAGGGGCGATCTACTGCAACTCCATTGATGCGAGAAGATCTGAAGAAGGGGGCGATCTACTGCAACTCCATTGATGCGAGAAGATTTGAAAAGGGGCGATCTACTGCAACTCCATTGATGCGAGAAGATCTAAAGAAGGGTCGATCTACTGCAACTGCATTGATGCGAGAAGATCTGAAAAGGGGCGATCTACTGTAACTCCATTGATGCGAGAAGATCTGAAAAGGGGCGATCTACTGCAACTCCATTGATGCGAGATGATCTAAAGAAGGGGTCGATCTACTGCAACTCCATTGATGCGAGAAGATCTAAAAAGGGTCGATCTACTGCAACTCCATTGATGCGAGAAGATCTAAAGAAGGGGTCGATCTACTGCAACTCCATTGATGCGAGAAGATCTGAAAAGGGGCGATCTACTGCAACTCCATTGATGCGAGAAGATCTGATGAAGGGGTCGATCTACTTCAACTCTATTGATGCGAGAAGATCTGAAAAGGGGCGATCTACTGTAACTCCATTGATGCGAGAAGATCTAAAGAAAGGTCGATCTACTGCAACTCCATTGATGCGAGAAGATCTGAAAAGGGGCGATCTACTGCAACTCCATTGATGCGAGAAGATCTGAAGAAAGGTCGATCTACTGCAACTCCATTGATGTGAGAAGATCTGATGAAGGGTCGATCTACTGCAACTCCATTGATCCGAGAAGATCTGAAGTAGGGGTCGATCTACTGCAACTCCATTGATGCGAGAAGATCTGAAAAGGGGCGATCTAGTGCAACTCCATTGATGCGAGAAGATCTAAAGAAGGGTCGATCTACTGCAACTCCAGTGATGCGAGAAGATCTGAAAATGGGCGATCTACTACAACTCCATTGATGCGTGAAGATCTAAAGAAGGGTCGATCATCTGCAACTCCATTGATGCAAGAAGATCTGATTAGTACTAGAATCCCTTCAACGAGACAAGGAAGAGTGTCCTTGGTTTACACTTCTTTTGCATTTTTCCCAAATGCACAGGGATGAACGGATTTGATTTGCCTTTATCGGTAGTCGTTTGCTCCGGGCTAGTTGTACCATTCCCCTGGGTACAATCAGTTTGGACCAATCATGAGACTGGATTTTTCCCAAGGATTTATTTTCCTTGGACCATTCGTGACAATGGATTTTCGATGGACATATGAATTGTCCATTCTCTTAAACTTAACCGTGCTTAAGCACGTTATGCCTACATTTCTGTCGGTTTTCGGATTTGCATTTTACCCAAATGCACAAAGATCAACAATTTTGATTTGCCTTTACCGGTAGCCGTTTGCTCCGGGCTAGTTGTACCATTCCCCTGGGTACAATCAGTTTGGACCAATCATGAGATTGGATTTTTCCCAAGGATTTATTTTCCTTGGACCATTTGTGACAATGGATTTTCGATGGACATTTGAATTATCCATTGTCTTAAACTTAACCGTGTTTAAGCACGTTGTGCCGACATTTTTGTCGGACTTGTGAAAAATTAGCTTCGATTCAGCCGCAATTTTTACGAAGGAACAAGATTTGACGATTTTCTTTTACAACATGGATGAGGAAAAGATTTGGAAATCAAGAAATTTTTGTTGACCAAGCTACAACACCTGACGAAGAGGCATGGTCTGAAGTGATTTTGATCCAGCTACAACACCGACGAGGAGGCAGGGGGGCAACCTAACGTGTTCACAAGAACAATGACAGCTCTTCAAGAAGAGATGATAACATACTTCAAGCTTCGAGTTCGCTTCAAGAGCAGTCTTAGACAAAAATGTTGAGGCATTCACTCGAGGGAGTAATCCCAAAAGATGATCAAACCCAAGGAAGGTTGGGGTCATCCTTACAAACAAGGCATCGAGCATTGAGGCAAAGATCTGGCAACTTAGAGCCAGGGGCATCCCTCTGAGGGGCAAAACAAAATTTCCCATTCATCATTCTACAATAACTGCATACATCATACAAGTTATCATGCATTTAGGCTAGATACATGCATCAAACACAAAGTTAAGTGCATCCATGGCATATTTATGTCTTGAACATATAAACAGGTCTAGGAAAGAGACCGAAAACCTCAACTGCGGGGGCGAAAACATAATGACCAACGTTTAGCCTTGAAGAAGGTCGAATATGCAAAAAGCTCGAACATCTAGGTAAAAACGGTAATTTTTTTCGAACAGATTACTAACTAATGTTCCATTTTCAGGGGTCATAACTTCATGCCGTGAACATCCAGAATCAACCTTTTTCAATCTCGCCTCCGTTAGTAGTGATGAGCCAAGTCAATTTCCTTGGAAAAAAAAGGAAATGACATCGAGATCATTCAGCTTAGAAGTTCAAATTCAGAAAAAAATGAGGACAATGAAGCTTGGGGGCAAACTTTTGTCGGGGCAAATTTCG